>CM062811.1:1100950745-1102375369 GCA_031772625.1 Pinus tabuliformis
GATCTATGAAGGCGAATCTTCTAATGGACTGTGATCTCTATGGCGCATGATCAGATCTGTGGATCTGAGTGTTTGGGTTGGTTCTGAAGTCCTCATATCTTTTATATCTGAAGGGACGCAGGTTCAGTGAAGGGAAAGTGCGCCGGGACGCAGTACAGTAAAGGCTCAGGTGCGTCTCGGAGGCAAAGGACGCGGCGTGACTGTGTTATTGGGTGCGTCTCTGAAGCAAAAGACGCGGCGCGATAGTGTTTCTGGGTGCGCCGGTCGCAGCAAAGCATAGAGGAACAGTGGGTCGGCACGCAGAACAGTGGAAGGTAGACTGCGTCCAGTCGCAGGTCACAGAAAGAAAATATGCGTCCCTGTCTTAAGATGATCTGTTGACTGTATATTTCTGTTCATAAGGTGTTCTGGGTTATTTCTGTAATTACTGATCTGATATCTGTAGTGGACTGTATCTGTTGTATACTTGTTGATCATTTGATTCTTCATGAAAAGAAGTAGGGGGTTGTAGCTCCCTTCCAGGAGAGACTGGAAAACGAGAGAGAGTTGTAGCTCTCTGTAGGTTGCAGCCTGCGTGCTGGTAAAGGACTGCACCAGTACAAAATCATTGTAAAAAGAATTTCTTGAAAGAAGATAGAGACATATTGCAGCAGGTGGTTTTCTCCCGCATTGGGTTTCCACCTTACATCTTGTGTTCTTTGGTGTGACTGTCTATTTTCTTTATTCATGCTCATTATTTTATGGTACTGATATGCAAGAATAATTCAAAAGATCAAATAAGGAAGATTTGGTAAATTGCTTGATAATACTGATTCACCCCCCCTCTCAGTATTATTTCCAACAATTGGTATCAGAGCAGGTCCTTCAGAAAAGCTTGATCGCTTGAAGGTAGATCGTTCATCATGAGCAACTACGAGAGAGAAGCATCAATCAGGCCACCAGTTTTTGATGGGACAAACTTCAATTATTGGAAGGTAAGAGTTACTGCATATCTTCAATCTCTTGGTACTGAAGTTTGGGACATTGTAGAAACAGGCTATGCTTTTCCTTCAGCTACTCCTACAGATCCAGCTGAGAAAAAGAAGTATGAAACAAATGCAAAAGCAGTCAGTACTCTATTAGGAAGTATATCCCAAACAGAATTCATGAAGGTAATGCACTTCAAATCAGCAAAAGAAATATGGGACAAAATGATCACAAGCTATGAAGGAGATGAACAGGTAAAACAAGCCAAACTTCAAACTCTCAGAATTCAATATGAGACTCTCAAGATGTATAATGATGAAAGTGTGGCTAATTATTTTCTTCGGGTAGATGAGATTGTAAATTGTATGAAAAATTTGGGTGAAGAAGTAAAGGAGTCTCTAGTAGTTCAAAAGATTCTAAGATCATTATCCCCCAAGTTTGAATCCAAAGTATCTGCAATAGAAGAAAAAGAAAATCTCCGTGTTCTTACTATGTCTCAGCTACATGGAATTCTAACTGCTTATGAAATGAGAAAGGGAGGACCATCAGACAGAAGGGAGGCTGCTTTTAAAGCATCAGGCAAAGAAGATTACTATGAAGCAAGCCATGATCCAGAAGAAGAGGAAGAAGAATCAAATTTTGTCAGAAATCTTCAAAGAGGTTCTGGAAGGTTCAGAGGTAAGCTACCTTTCAAATGCTTTGCTTGTGGAAGAGTAGGTCATTATGCTGCAAAATGCTCTTATAAGGATAAAGGAAAGGAACCAGTTAGATGGAACAAGAAACAAAGCGCAAATAAGAAAAGCTACTACACCCATGAAGATAGTGATGGCTTATCAAACAGTGATGAAGATGAACAAGGTAATAAATATAGGTTGTTAATGGCATTTGAAGATGATGATTATGAGGATGCTGTAGATGTGGATAACCTTTATGATGAAATTACTAGACTCAAGAGATGCATAGAAGAAAAGAACATGATTATTGATACTCTACAATTCCAAATTGATGAAAAGGAAAAACATCTTGAAAAATTAGAAGGTGAAATTGTTGGTCTTAGAAAAGAAATTGAGAAAACAAAAACTATTAATCTCAAGTTTGTCAAAGGATCTGAAACTTTGGATGAGATTATCAGTGTGCAGCGGTCTCCACTAAATAAGACAGGTTTGGGCTATAATGGAGAAACTTCTCAAGCATCCACTTCAAAAAGTTATCTTGATGCAGCAAGAAGAAATGAGCAAGAGCACAAGGAAGATCATCAGGTAAAGCAGGGACAAATGTCAAGCAGAAACTATCAGGGGCAATCCAGCTTAAGGGTGAACAAAAGCCACAACCAGCCACAGGTAAAATCTTCTCAATTTGGTTCAAGAATAGATGAAAATAGAAATTACAATCAGTTGGCTGGTAGATCCAATAATCGCAGAAGCTTCTTCAATGGACAATGCTTTTCTTGCCATAACTTTGGTCACAAAGCAGCTCAATGTGTTGCGTATAAAACAATCATGACTAGGGAAGCTCAAAAACAAAGAAGTATGACAGGGATTACAAAAAGGACCTATAACAACTTTTCAGCTCTTGAAAATGAAGTTGAATGTTCTATTTGCAATAATTTTGGACATAAAGACTTTGAATGCAGAAGCAGGTTTCCGGAAAGAAAGGTACAAGAGCAGAAAAAGGAACAAGCCTCAAGCGCCAAAACATGGAGAATAAAGGAACCTCAAACAGAAAGATGTGGGATAGCATTTTATGCAGAAGGACAAGAAAATCTATGGTACATTGACAGTGGATGTTCGAAGCATATGACAGGTGATAAAGAAAAACTTGAGTCTTATTCTAATTTAGAAAAGGGAAAGAAAGTCTCTTTTGGAAATGATACTCCTGCAACTATAAAAGGAAAAGGTATTGCTCCTTTAAAAGAAGATGTTAAGGCTGGAAATGTTTTGTTTGTTGATGGATTGAAGCATAATCTTCTAAGTGTCAGCCAGATGTGTGATCAAAGAACCGAGGTTATATTCAGATCAAATGGATGCCTTGTTCGTGATCTTGATACAGGTAAAACAGTTCTCAAAGGAAAGAGAACTCCAAATAATCTATACATATTTGATGAAGGACAACAACAATGCTATCTAAGCAAGAATGAAGAGCACTGGTTATGGCATCGAAGGTTGGGACATCTAAGCTTCTCACAAATAAGGAAAGCTTGCAAATATCAGGCAGTTCGCGATCTTCCAGATATCAAAATTCCTGACAACACCATATGCAGATCATGTCAGTTTGGAAAACAAACCAGAACTAACTTTCCAGAGAAAGAAGGATCAGCCAGCATGCCTCTTGAGCTAGTACATACAGATGTATGTGGACCTTTCAGAAAAAGAACACCTAGAGGAGAGGAATACTTGATATTATTTATTGACGATTTCTCCAGGTTTGTTTGGTTAGGTCTTATGAAGCACAAAGATGAAGCATTCGAAAAATTCAAAACCTTCAAAGCCTTGGCTGAAAATGAATCAGGTCACAAAATTAAGTGCCTCAGATCTGACAGAGGTGGGGAATTTACTTCAAATGAATTTTTCGATTTCTGTGATGAACATGGGATAAGGAGAGAATTCTCTACAGCTAGAACACCTCAGCAAAATGGAGTTGTTGAAAGAATGAACAGAACAATCCAACAAATGGCTCGTGCTATGCTTGATGAATCAGGAACCCCCGCAACCTTCTGGGGTGAGGCTGCACATACTGCGGTTATTATTCTCAACAAGACAAATGTCCGGGTGAACAGCACTCAAACCCCTCATGAGCTCTGGAGTGGTAAAACTCCTTCGGTAAAGCACTTCAAAATATTTGGGAGCAAATGCTATATCAAGAATACTGAGGAGCAGCTTGGCAAACTTGATCCTAGAGCAGATGAAGGCATTCTTCTTGGCTATTCTCCACATAGAAAAGCATACAAATGCTACAATAAAAGACTTGGCAGAATTGTTGACAGCATTGATGTAGTCGTTGATGAAAAGGGATATATTCCTAGGCAAATACATCGTGAAGACATCGAAGAAGATGAGAGCTACCCTCAAAGACAGAATGATGAAGAAGAAGAACCTCAAGAAAAATCTCAAGAAGAACCTCACGAAGAAGCAGAAGAACGGACAAGAATAGAAGAAAAGACTCCATCCAGATATGTTCAGAAGAACCATCCAGAATCTCAGATCATGGGACAAAAAGAAGCAGGTATACAAACTAGAAGAACAGTTGCAGAAGCTTCAAGCTATTTGGCATTACTTTCCTCCACCGAACCACAAAATGTGAAAGAGGCATGCAAAGATGAATGTTGGGTGAAAGCAATGGATGAAGAACTTGAGCAAATCGAAAAGAACAACACTTGGGAGCTGGTTCCTAGACCAAAAGATAAGAATGTTATTGGAACAAAATGGGTCTTCAAAAATAAATTGAATGAAAATGGAGAAGTAATTAGAAACAAAGCCAGACTCGTCTGTAAAGGGTATGCGCAGCAAGAAGGAATAGACTTTGAAGAAACTTTTGCTCTGTTGCAAGACTTGAGGCCATCCGAATGTTCCTTGCTCTCTCAAGTTTTCAGAACTTCAAAGTATTTCAAATGGATGTGAAATCAGCCTTTTTGAATGGAGACCTGGAAGAAGAAGTATACATTGAACAGCCAGATGGGTTCATTCTTGGAAATGATCCAAATCTTGTATGCAGATTGAAAAAGGCTCTCTATGGTCTCAAACAAGCTCCAAGGGCTTGGTACTACCGGTTGGACAAATATCTTCATCAACAAGGTTTCTTAAAAGGTTCAGCAGATAGCAATCTGTATATAAAAGTTGAAAATGACAAATTGCTAATACTTGTTGTGTATGTAGATGACATTATTTTTGGCAGCAATGAAGAAGCTATGAGTCAAAGCTTTGCCTCAGTCATGCAGAAAGAATTTGAAATGTCCTTGCTAGGAGAACTGACATATTTCCTTGGTTTGCAAATCCAACAGAAGGAAGGAGGAATCTTTTTATCTCAAACCAAGTATCTCAAGCAGATTTTGAAGAAATATGGCATGGAAGATGCAAAACCAGTATGTACACCCATGGTCACAGGATGTAGTCTCAGTGCAAATGATGAATCTGCAGCAGTACATCAACCAACCTACAGATCTATGATTGGAAGTTTACTATATTTGACAGGTACCCGACCAGACATCATGCATGCAGTTGGAATAGTTGGAAGATTTCAGGCAAATCCGAAGGAGACTCATCTTCAAGCAGTGAAGAGAATTTTCAAATATCTTCAAGGGACTCAAAATTATGGCTTATGGTATCCTAGAGATACAGATCTTACTCTTCATGCCTATACAGATGCAGATTGGGCCGGAAGCGTGGATGACAGGAAAAGCACAAGTGGTGGTGCGTTCTTTATGGGTCCCAGACTGGTCTCTTGGTTCAGCAAGAAACAGAGTTCAATTGCCTTGTCTACAGCTGAAGCAGAATATGTTGCTGCTGCATCTTGTTGCACCCAACTCCTTTGGATGATGCAGAATTTGCAGGATTATCAAATCACTTGTACTCCTCCAATCCCTATCTTATGTGACAACACAAGTGCAATCAGCATCTCAAAGAATCCGGTTATGCATTCAAAAACCAAGCACATACCAATCAAGTACCATTTTCTCCGGGAACAAGTACTTGAACAGAAGGTCAAGTTGGAGTATGTTCCTTCTAAGGAACAAGTTGCTGATATTTTCACCAAACCGTTGCCCAGGGACACTTTTGAATACCTCAGGCAAAAGCTGGGGGTTGTTGATGCATCATCTTACTGTTGATCATCTTCCTATTGGTGGTATAGGCTCAGGGGGAGCACATAATGCATTGTTGGCATTATGGAGAAGGAGATCTTGGAAATAGCTGCAATATGTCTCTATCTCCTTCATGATGGATTTCTGGTTACAGATCTGGAGATGCATGAGCATAGGGGGAGCATACCCTTTGCCCTTGATGTCAAAGGGGGAGAATGAAGCTGAAGATTATGTGGTTGCCATCAAGTCCAAAGGGGGAGATTGTTGGCATTATGATTCAGGTGTTGTCCTTGATGGCAAACCCATTCAGGTGATAAATCAAGAAGGACGCAGGAAATATGTTCAGCAAGTGCGTCCCCGTAGGTATACCATACAGAACCCGCGTCCAGGGACGCAGGCCAGCCGTTCAGGAGGTGCGTCCGCCCAGTGCACACATTTCAAGGCAGAGAAAAGCACGTGGGGGTTTCTTGTGTGGTATCTAGCCGACGGTTTTGTGTTTCTATGGTGTTGGCTCGTGGTTTTGTTCCATGTTTTGGGGAGAAGCTTGCCTATATAAAGCAAAGGAGTTCATTTGGATTAAGCATCATCTTGGTTGAATATCTTTTGGTGAGATCTAGTCCAGATCTATGAAGGCGAATCTTCTAATGGACTGTGATCTCTATGGCGCATGATCAGATCTGTGGATCTGAGTGTTTGGGTTGGTTCTGAAGTCCTCATATCTTTTATATCTGAAGGGACACAGGTTCAGTGAAGGGAAAGTGCGCCAGGACGCAGTACAGTAAAGGCTCAGGTGCGTCTCGGAGGCAAAGGACGCGGCGTGACTGTGTTATTGGGTGCGTCTCTGAAGCAAAAGACGCGGCGCGATAGTGTTTCTGGGTGCGCCGGTCGCAGCAAAGCATAGAGGAACAGTGCGTCGGCACGCAGAACAGTGGAAGGTAGACTGCGTCCAGTCGCAGGTCACAGAAAGAAAATATGCGTCCCTGTCTTAAGATGATCTGTTGACTGTATATTTCTGTTCATAAGGTGTTCTGGGTTATTTCTGTAATTACTGATCTGATATCTGTAGTGGACTGTATCTGTTGTATACTTGTTGATCATTTGATTCTTCATGAAAAGAAGTAGGGGGTTGTAGCTCCCTTCCAGGAGAGACTGGAAAACGAGAGAGAGTTGTAGCTCTCTGCAGGTTGCAGCCTGCGTGCTGGTAAAGGACTGCACCAGTACAAAATCATTGTAAAAAGAATTTCTTGAAAGAAGATAGAGACATATTGCAGCAGGTGGTTTTCTCCCGCATTGGGTTTCCACCTTACATCTTGTGTTCTTTGGTGTGACTGTCTATTTTCTTTATTCATGCTCATTATTTTATGGTACTGATATGCAAGAATAATTCAAAAGATCAAATAAGGAAGATTTGGTAAATTGCTTGATAATACTGATTCACCCCCCCTCTCAGTATTATTTCCAACATCATCATGTGTCCTTTCCCATGTAGTCTCTCATCAGATGCCAACACATTTGTATCATGTGTTACCATGTCTCGACTAATGCCAACATATCTCTGCACATTGGTACCCCTCATAACTCGAACTTAGTCGGGTGATCAGTCCAACCACATGCCCAAATCATAAGAATGCATATCCTTATGCCACCACAAGTCTTTCCCTGACTTCTGCTACATCTCGGACTCATCAAGAATCTATCAATCCATGCTTAGGTTCATGGAAACTCCATTTAATCTGCAACATGTTCAAGCCTGTAATTTGTCATAAAGAAGCCTTCTCCCAAGGCTCCTTGCAAATTTGGTGCGGTTCCTCCTTATCAATGCCTCCACACCAACCTTCCTCCAAGGTTGTCTATAGAGAAAGGAGGGCCAAGAAGTTTCCTCCCTGACTCTCATCCACCCATGTGTCAGATTGATGTTGTGTCCATGACGTTGGCTAACTAAGGTGTTGATCTAAAACTGCAACCACTGATCCTTAAGGTATAGGGCGTATGATTTGGTAGGCTACCTACACTACAGAACTTCCATCACCCAGCTGGCCATGCAGGCCAGTTGGGCCTCCCTTTCTTGTACTTGTTGGTTCAGAGACTGTATCTCCTGGTCTGCTTGCAATTCCTTCTCCTGTAGCTGTCTATTTAGTGTCTCAATTTCAGCCTGCAACCCATCTCTCTTCTGCTGTTCATCAGGGGTTTCTCTGTCTGTTCTGGGCTCCTCCTGTTGCTGTTGTTCTCCCAAGATGTGAGGCCTGTCTTCCTTCTTCTGTCCCTGTAGTTGTAGCTGCTATTTAAGCAACTCATTTTCTTCCTATGGCTTGGCCCACTTGCTACTCTCCACATGCCGTACCATAGCCAATTCCTTTCTTGCTTCTTTGATTTATTCCTCTAGGGGACCTATATCTGCCACACCCTTGGACTTATCGATATTCATCCAAGTGTGGGTCCTCACTCTCTCTTCTTCTAGTGCAAGGAAAAGTGGCACTCTGAATTTTTGGGGAATGATCTTTCCGGCCTCTAAGAAGTTATAGTAGGAGCCCAAGCTGGGCTGGGGGCTAGGTTCCATAACGTTCTCCACCTTTTCTTCCTCCTGTGGTGATTTAGCTGCCTCTCCTTCCATTTCTTCGGTCTCCTTTAGCCTAGCCAGTGTTTCCTGTAGAACAGTCTCAGCATCCTGTAGAGAGGCCTTTGTGTCCAACATTTTCATTCTTTCTCTCCAGGTGGATGTCTTCGGGCTTCCCCGTTCATAGGTGATGGATGCCTTTGAGGGAGACCTCTCCTTTTGTGTAGCTGGGGTGTCTGAAATCATGATTGGCTCTTTTGACGGTGGCTGGGGTCTGCCAGTTTTTATCTGCATGCTCCTTCTTGCCTTAAAATACATGGAAGACTCCCTCTTTCGCTTCCCTTTTTGCTTTGGAGATGTGCTTAGGGTGGCCAGCATAGCTGCTACCTCCCTGGCTAAAATCTTAGGTGATTTTTCCTTTTGTTGCCCTGTCTCCATGCTTCCTGTAGAAAGTCCTGTGTTGACTGTTTTCTGGCTTCCTGTAGAAACTGTTTTCTGGCGTCCTGTAGACACTATTTTCTGGCTTCCTGTAGAAACTGTTTTCACTGTTTTGGTCTGCTTGGCTGGGGATTCCTTCCCTTTTAATTTTGGTGTGGTTTTCTTGGTTGTGTCCTCACTTGCTTGGACCTTTTCAGTCCTCTCTGCCCTTCTCTGCGATCGTTTCTCCCTTGGTGTTTGTGCCTTTCTTCCACCCATAGTTTTGGGCTCAGCAGCTTGGCCTTTCCCTCGTTTCTCTTCTTGTTATTTCTGTGGTGGTTTGTCCTGTGTTTCCTTACCCCTGGCTTTCTCTTCTGCCTCAATGTGTTCCCTTTCTTCACTACTGGATGAAGAGAGTTCTTTGGCCAGAATTCAAATATCATCATCCTTGGACATGTTGCGAAAAATCTCCCAGGAGAGAGGGACAGTGTAGGTATGGAGGGCATCTTCCACTAGAAGCTTGATAAGCCCATGATGGGCTAGCTGATCTGGTGTCCCTTCCTTCAATTTTGTGCCACACTCAATTAATGATTGTAGGAGGAAATAGGGGATGCTTAACTTTTGTTCTGGAGGTAAATCTATCCCATGTCTGAGTTCGCTCAGCAACTGGAAGTGATAGCCGTAAACAATACTGAACCGCCCCTCACAGGTAATGTATTTCATAATCTAAAAGCTGACTTCACTCCAAAAAGGATGTAGGCTAGCTCTCTAGACCCCATTCTTATCTTCTGAAAATTGTTCCTCTGGTAGGAAGAATTCTTTCTTGGCTTTTTGGCCCAATTCCCTCTCCTCTTTGCTCCAGGGTATCCTTAATGGCAAATCAGTAACCCGACTAATGAGTTGTGGGGTAAGCTTTAGGGTCAACCCTCTAAAATTCACAGTGGCCAGTGTCTTTGTTTTAGGCTACAGGGACATTAAGAACTCTTCTTTTACCTCATCATCATGACCTTTAATTCTATCACAAAAGGTCATCCAATTGGCACGGGTGAAGAGGTTCACCACCTCGGGAGTTTCACGCAATTTTCTAGAATCCGAGGGTTCCTTTATGATAAACCCTCTTAGCATGGTGAAAGTGCTCTGTTTTGGTTTGTGCTCTAATCAGAAAGGGAAATTCTATTTGTGGTTTCCTCCCTTGAACTTGAAGACAATATCCCTCAGGTGTTTATGTTTTAACCTTGCACCAGTTCCCTAGTTTTATAAAACTGAATTGTCCTTATACAGAAGGAAGACTTTGGTTTCCCCAGACAGAGTGCAGAGCTCAATTTCCACCCCCGAGCATACATATAACCATGTAAAATTCACATTTTTCTTACACAGGTTAGCCCTGATAGTGCTTTAACTTTTCTATAGGAGGAATTTTTTCAGGAACCGCGGGGAAAAACTTGGATGCAAAACCAACGAAGAAATTTCATGCAATCACAAGTAAGCTACTAGTTTGACTCATAGGCAGACTTGTCTCTAACCCTCCAATTCAAGACAACTCAATTCACCATGCTTTCGACATATACCATGCATTGGAAGGGTGTTTTAGAGCCTACCTCTCTTCGAAACTCCAATTTCGACGCAGAAATTCCAGGTTTCTTTGCTCCAGTAGGCTATGCCATGTTTCATGTAGAGCTCCTTCCTGTAGAACGCTTTGCCGGCTTCTGGAGGATGTTACGATACTTCTGAACGAGCCTGGGACACGGGAGAATTTTGAACAGGCCGAGAAGCTTGGGCTAACAGATTGCGGAGGAGGAGGATGCGTACTTCGCTGAGAACGGTTGCAAGTGTAAATGACAGCGGGTAACGTGAGTTCTTTAGCCGAGCATTTTTGAATTATGACGCAATTCATGGCGAGGGGGGTGAGGTTGCCAGGCCGATCCGTTAGCCAACGTCACGGCCACAACATCAATATTTGGCAGCAAAGAGCCGTGTCTCCAATTCATGCATCCTTTTCAGGTTCATATTTGCAATATGAAGTTGTCTCTCCATTTCCTGCAATTTTTCAGAAAGCAACTGCTTCTCTTCCTCCATGGAATTCAACTGCTCTCTAAGTATGCTTCTCTTCCTTCCATCCTCATACATTTCTCTCACCTTTTCCATCATGATGAATAAGTCTTGCCTCATGTGTCCATCAAAGAATCTTGTGATGAAGGAGGAATTTGAGGACTCACTTGTAGAAGTCGTCATTATCAAAATGAACAAAAGAACTTCAAACAAGACTAACAAAGAGCTTATTCAAGCAACCTTTTGCAACAAACCTCTTGTTCTTCAAGGATTTCCTTGAGGTCCTTTGGGATAAGAAGAATGCCTTCAACCCTTCTTCCTTCTTTTCCTCTCCTAGACTGAGCTATCAATAGCTTTTCCTTCACCTTTGCAAACTCAAACAATAGTAAATCTGCAAACAAGCATACAATCAATCAGAAAATCAATCCTTGGCTGCCCAAACACCTTTTAGACAAGCAATCTTTGCCTTGTCAATCAAGCATTCTGATCTGATACCACTTGCATCGTGATACCACCTGCTTCATGGTATAACTAGTTCTGATATAACCTTCTTTGAAGGTGGGGTTAATCAAATTTTAAGCTCTGATACCACCTGATCTGAAGATGGGGCGTTAAAGGCTTCTTGTCTAACTTACAAGAACCTCTCCCACTTCCAAAGCTTATATATATATTCCCAAGATCTAGTGATTAACCAATTGCGGTAAAAAGTGCTTGAAAATGGTGTATGCTTATGTTTGTTTTAAAACTGTTTGTGTGTTGTAAGTTCTGTTCCTTATGTTGATATGTAAGTACATGTAACAGTAAAATAATACAGTAAATAACAAACACATAAGAGAACAATATAATATGGAGTTCACCCAAAACTCATAGGCTGCGTCTCCTTGAGCTCTAGTCAACTCGACTAGGCTCTCTGGGATTATAGCATAAGTCCTTTAACAAGCTCCACGCTCAACTCCACTGGTTTACACAGAACACAATGGGCTTAGAACACCATCTTATCCTTGTTTCTGAAGTTCTCACACTTTCTAGCTTTGACTCTCACTCTGGCTCTCGACTCTGGCTCTGGCTCTGGCTCGTGGCTTTGGCTGTGGCTCTAGCTCTGGCTCTGGCTCTAGCTCTTTGGCTCTAGTTTCTCTAACCTCTCTCTCAGCCTTTGCGTGGATCAAATGGTTCGTTCGACCTCCAAACGAACTTTAGCAACCTTCCAGTGACCCTTTTCAACAACTTTCTGCTCTCTATAGTTTTTCGCTAGACCTCCAAGCAATTCCAAAAATGCCCTCAGCTGCCTGCGCTTCCCGCTACTTCATCAATTGAGCTCTTTGGCTTTCTTGAGGTATCCTTTTGGTTTTGTAGCTTCCCCAGCCATTTATTTGCGTGTAATCATTCCTCTGTAGCTCTGTGGGTTCTTTTTCTCCTTGTCTCTTCGACTGACCATATGGATTTGTGGCTCTATGGCTCTCTCTACGTTACAAATGAATCATTTTCTATAAAATGCCCGCTTGTAGCATGGAATAATGATTAGGGGCAGTTACAAAGGAATCGGGGCCTTCCTTCAGGAAAAACCCTAAAATGGAACAAAATTCCAATACACAGAGTTTTACTAGAAATACACTGTCGGGTGTGAAATCCGGACTTCAAATTCTATGAAATCACGCCCATAATCCCTATTGGGTCTACCCTTTTATGGTTGTTGCAAGCCCACCGTTGATCTGCCTGATCTCCTATCCAATGGCTGATAGCCATTTTGGGTGGTTTATGTGCACAGAGATTACCCACCCAAAAATGTGGTTTTCTCTCTCTTGCACCATGCCACATGTCAGCCAGTGTATGGGATCGGGAGGGGCCTGTCCAATACCACTTACTACCTGAGGCCCACCCAAAATCCCGCTTACCATAAAACTCAAAAAACATAAAGCCACCTTTATAAACCTTTCGAGTCTGGATTTATCACTTATTGCAATTACATAGTGAAATGGTAAAAAAAAGCCCAATACATAGGAAATACACAGAAAATCTGAAAAAACTGGATTTCAAATTTTATGCAATTGGGCTTATAATTCTCATCGGTCTAGCTCTTTATCACTTATCCCAATCGCAATCGAATTGGCCATGGTATTGGAGATCATTGATCATCGATCGTCGATCAAATCCTGACTGTTGATATGCTCCTTGATCGGAAGGTCGATATCGCATTGCGTGTTGCTATCGCATCGGCCCTTTGTATCGAGGATCACTAATCTCCCAACCGCTGATCAAATCCTGAGGGGTTGATCCCTTATCCCAATCTGACGGCTTAGATCACACATCGTTATCGGCATATCACATTCGCTATGACCCAGTGGTTCTTCCCTTATACCATGGCATATGCCGACGCCGATCTGCCAATCTGATAATCAGCGATTGCATAATCACATGTCACACTGCCTGGGGTTCTGATATCACATATAGCCTCCCTCCGATTGCAATATGTCGAAGATCGTTGATTAGGGGTCCCTTCTGCCTGGCCTTAAGTCTGCCCTTTGGACCTTTTGCGATGTGATTTTCCTTTATAAGGCCTTAAGCCCACTTTTGGAAGAATTTGCCTCATTTTCAAAGGAACAAAGGCAAACTTCTTTTTGCAACAACTACATCATCCGAAGTCCATTTTAACCCATTCAAGTTGCAGTAGATTCATAATGAAAAGATCTATGCAATGGGACTATTTCCAGGAACATCATTGGACTTTCATTTTCCTCTGTGAGGAACACTTTAGACTTAGAAGTTTATCCAAGATCCATTTTTTATCAATTTGGATGCCTTAAAAAAACATAACGACCTCAAAGGTGTTATTTCATATGCCACATAGGTGTAATGCAACTTGGATACGAGATTATTTCAAATTTGGCATTGTAAATGAAATAGGCTCATCTTGGTCACCTTAGATTCATATCTTAAGATAAGAGAGTTCAGAAGTCAGTAAGGTACTACAACATAAAAAATTATTTCTTCCTCTACCATAATAAACTTGGATCACACTTTAGATATGTAATTGAAATGTCATTTATCTAGTAATTCTCTTAAACTTCCTTCAACCTAGCAATGATTCCATGTTGAAATTTGATTGCAATTTGAATTTATGATTTTGATAACTACTTGCGAGATAATTATTGTTATTTTTATCATTTCATTATTCTTCATCAAGAAATTACACTTTAGCAATTTCATCATTCAAGTACAAGAAAAATAGATATCACAGTGCACAAGAGACAAGATACAATTTTCCTGAAAACCCAGAATGGGGAAGACCCAACAATCCTTTCCTTATAGAATGATTTCCAACAAGAGAGAAATCCAAGTCATAGAAAAATTGTCCAGTAAATTCACCCAAGTTCCAAGTTATCCCTCCACCAAGAAACAATTGTTCACAAGAGGTTTGTCACAAATTTGTCCACAAGACTGCCTCATAATTGTCCACAAAATTTTTCACAAGATGCCATGTGTAAATCCTTGATAGGGTTTGAATTTATCCTCTTGTTATATCCTTTTAATGCCATAAAAAAAAAACTCATGAGATTCACTTTTTTCCTCAAAGATGGAGCCTAAGAACTAGCATAACCACAAAAAAATATAGTCTTAGGTATCTCACATTCCACAGAGGAAGGTTGCCTTAGATGGCCTAAACGTTTTCCTCCAAATATGATACACGAATTGATTTTCAATGGAGGAGTAGTGGTTCCAATATAGATTGATTTCATCATTCGAAATGGTGCCTTCAAAGGCTGAGCCAACTTGACTTTTGGAGGGCTGATGTTATGAAACTAGCTCACAAAAAGATAGAAAAGAGAGATCAACACCTTAGAATTCAGCCTCTTCGAGGGGAAAACCTCCTTTACATTACACAAATGAGCAATTTTTTGAGATTCAAATGAAAAAACCTCCTTTCTGTATATAGGAGTCTAAGGAGTCACAATATAACCCAGCCGACCTAACAATAATAATAGAAAGCCACAAAAATAACAATAGAGGGATTCTATGGGGCACAGTAATAACAATATGGGGACAATAGGGACACAAAAATATTAATAAGGTATACAACTACAATAGTAATGGGGTAATCACTAGTATTATCGGGACCCAACATGTCCCTCTCCTTCAAAAAAGTGTTGTCCTCAATGCTTGAGTAGTTCTGGATGCTTTTGTATAAAATTCTCATCCTCCCATGTGGAATCTTTAGCGGATAAGTTCTTCCACTTGATAAGATACTCCGAAATGGATCGATTTCATAACTGTCAAGTTCTTGTTTCTGTGACTGCTTCTGGTTCCAATATAAATTTTCCTTCCTCGTCAAGTTCTGGAAATATTGTTTGAACTGGGAGCTTGTCGCCTATAACCTTCTTTAAGCATGAAACATGGAAAACTGGGTGCAATCGAGAAGCTACAGGAAGCTCCAATTTGTATGCCATAGTACCAATCTTTTGCAACACCTTGTACGGACCATAATACTTTGGTGATAATTTATTATCCTTCTTAGCTTGCTTGAGGGACATTTGCTTATATGGTTGTAGCCGTAGGAATACCCAATCACCTACATCAAAACTTCTTTTGTTGCGATGTTGATCTGCCTATTGTTTCATTCTATTCTGTGCCAAAACGAGGTTATCCTTTAAGAGTTGGAGGACTTGTTGTTGATGTTCGATGTGATGTTCCACTGCTTAAACCTTATAATTTTCTCTTAAATATGATGTGATGGATGGTGGCTGATATGCATAAAGTTCCATAAATGGGGTCATTTTTGTTGCTATATGGAAGGAAGTGTTATACCACCATTCAGCCAGAGGTAACCATTTGACCCATTGTGTCTATTTATCAGATACAAAGCAACGAAGATATCCTTCTAAACATTTGTTTACTATCTCAGTTTGCCCATCAGATTGAGGATGATAAGATGAGCTATGAGCTAACTGAGTACCAAGACAAGAAAATAATTCTGTCCAAAAATTTCCAGTGAAAATGGGATCTCTGTCACTTACAATAATCTTTGGGTTTCCATGTAGCTTTTGAATTTTTTCCATAAATGCAGTAGAAACTGTACTGGCTTTAAAAGGATGTGATAATGCACAAAAGTATGCATACTTGGTAAGTCTATCAGCTACCACCATGATGACAATATTTCCCTTAGACTTGGGTAAACCTGTGATAAAATCCATTGAAACCTCCTCCCAATGTTGGCTTGGAATGGATAAAGGTTGTAATAGACCCAGTGCCTTAACTGCTTCAACTTTATTTTGTTGGCAAACCAAACATTACGCCACAACTTTTGAATATCTGATTTAAGGCCCTCCCAAAAAAATTTCTTCTTAACCCTGTGGTAAGTTTTTAAAAATCCTGAGTGCCCTCCTAAGGGAGAAGTGTGCAATTCCATAAGAATCTTTTGTTTTAGCTGGGAATTCTTACAGAGGTATAAGCAATCTTTGTACCATAATGAATCATTTTCCCAGCTAAATTTATCAGACGTATTGGAGTCTTGTTGTAACTTTCGAATTAGTGCCCACACTTCTTCATCATTCTTCCATTCCTCCCTTGCTTCGTTTATCCAATCTGGTTGGATAATAGAAATGGCGCACAACAATGCTTCCACATCCTCATCCTTTCTTGAGAGTGCATCTGCCACCAAATTTTGCTTCCCTTTTTTGTAGATGATTTCAAAGTCATAACCCAACATCTTTGTGACCCACTTTTGTCGCCCTTCAGAGGATAATATTTGTTCTAAAAAGTATTTAAGGCTATCATGATTTGTTTTTACCTTGAAGTGTCTTCCCATTAGGTAGGGTCGCCATTTCTTAAGTGCATGGAGTATTGCCAACATTTCCTTCTCATAAATAGCTTTGTGTAAAAGCTTTCCCTTGATTGGATGACTTTCAAAAGCAATGGGTCTTTCATCTTGCATTAAAATAGCACCAATTCCATGTCCTAAAGCATCACATTCCACAATAAAGGTTTTTGTGAAGTCTGGTGTAGCTAAGACTAGTGCTTGGCACACTGCCTCTTTAAGATGCTCGAAGGCCTTTGTTGCTTCCAGAGTCCATGAAAATGCATCTTTCTTCAATAATGTTGTTAGAGGTGCTACTATTCTCCCATAATTCTTAACAAACTTGCGATAATACCCTTTGCTAGGGTTTACCTTAACTCCTTCATGAGATACAATATGACCCAGATATTCCACCTCTTGTACTCCAAAGAAACATTTGGATCTTTTTGCATATAATTGTTTCTCCTCCAATAGTTGTAGCACCCTATCAACATGTTCAACATGATCCTTCCAAGACTTGTTGTAGATTAGTATATCATCAAAAAATATTAACACAAATTTTCTAAGGAATGGTTTGAAAATGGAATTCATCAAACCTTGAAATGTTGAAGGTGAATTGGTAAGGCCAAAAGGCATGACCAAAAATTCATAATGACCCTCATGGGTTCTAAATGATATTTTCGGAATGTCTTCAGTCTTCATTCTGATTTGATGATATCCTGAATGAAGATCCAACTTGGTGAAGTAAATTTATCCATGCAATTCATCCAGTAATTTATCAATGACAGGAATGGGAAACTTATCTTTAATAGTGAGCTTGTTTATCTCCCTATAATCCAGACACATGCACCATGATCCATCCTTCTTGTGCACCAATACTACTGGAGTAGAGAAAGAACTTTGACTCGGTTGAATTATACCAGCCTCTAGCATTTCTGCAACCATACGTTCAATTTCACTCTTTTGGGCATAGGGATATCTGTACGGCCTGATGTTTGGAGGAACACTTCCTGGAATCAGATGAATAGCATGATCATGATCAAGAATAGGTGGGAGACCTTTGGGGGTCTCAAATACCTTGGAATGATTTTCCAAGACTTTTTGGATATCTAGAGAAATAGATGATTCCAATGTGGAAACATCTAGTGAACATAATTGTGCAATTACACCTCTTTGTTCCTTTTTTAGAAGCTTTGTCATACCATTAGAGCTGATTATCTTTCCCAGTTTCCTTGCAATACCCCTTAATTCAACTTCCTTTCCTTCCACAGAAAATTTCATGAAAAGTTCTTGAAAATTAAAAGCTATTGTACCCAAGGATTGTAGCCATTGGACTCCTAGTACAACATCAACACCTCCCATTGGAATGGAAAGCATTGGGCTAGTCAATACATATTCTCCCATGGATAGCTTGATATTATGGCACTTTACAGAACAATTTATTGTTCCTCCATTTGCAACCATCACTTGACACTCTCGTGCTCGATATAAGAAGTAATTCAATTCTTTTGCTACCTTACAATGAATAAAATTGTCGGTACTTCCTGAATCAATTAACACTATTACCTTTTTCTTCTTGATTTGTCCTTCTATCTTGATGGTTTGAGGAGTGGTAATTCTCGCCAAATGCATTACAAGATATGGTCGGATTCATTTCTTCTTTATCTAGGCTTTATTCCTAGAGTATATCCTCTTCTTTTGACCTTTCTTGCTCCTTTTCTTCTTCCTCTTCACAATCTATGTAGAATAATTTCTTCTCAGCACACTTATGACCTTTAGTGTATTTTATATCACAACTGTAACAAAGCCCTTTTGCTCTTTTTTCTTCCAATTGTTGTGGTGTCAACCTTATAGGTTGTGGAAGACTAGGGGCAACAACACTTCCATATTTATAGTTGTGAGTGGTATGCTTCCTAGTTGCCATAATTTTGCTTTCCATTTTTCTTGCTAACCTAAATGCCTTCTCTAATGAATCAGGTTCTCGAAGGTGAACATCATGTTTGATATTATCCTTTAAAGTCCCTATGAACACATCAATCCTATGCTCGTCTGGAATATTTTTTACCCTTATGTTCAATTTTTGGAGCTCCTCAATGTGTTCCATTATTGAACCCTTTTGTTTGGGACTTATCAATTGGCTAAAAAAAGTGTTGCCTTTTGTATCCTCATAATGTGCTGTCAATTCTTTCGTAAAAATTGCCCAAGTGATATTTTGTTTACAAGAGCAAAGCGATTGATACCATAGAAATTGATTTGGTTCCAAATATAAAATTGCAATACATACCTTTTGTGTGTTTTGCACATTATTGAGATCGAAAAATTGCTCCATCTGTAATATCCATGTTGCAAGATCCTTGCCATCAAACTTCCTCATATAGATTTTTGGAATATGGTGGGTCTTCGATCCAACATTAGAGTCTATGGAATCATGATTAACATTTCTTTTTTTCTCATCATGAGTTTCCTTTACTACCCTTTCACCATTAGTGACCATTTCTTATAGCAACTTATTCATATTTATCTTCAATTCTTCCATCTTATCATCCATGCCATCAATTTTAGCATCCATGCCATTCATCTTAGCTTCCATGCCATCCATCTTAGCTTCTATGCCTTTCTTTAAATAATCCATCTTAGCTTCTACACCTTTCTTTAAACCATCCATCTTAGCTTCTACATCTTTTCTTAAACCATCCATCTTAGATTCCATTGCTTTTTGTGCAAGTGACACTTGTTGCACTTGGTCTTGTAATTTTGATATATCATGTTGCATTTCTTCCTCTTCTTCATGAGCCATGCTATAGCTTTCAGGTTTCTTACTAGGTGTTTGCATTTTCTTTCCTCGGGGCATCAATTACCAATTCAAACTAATTTTTCAAACCATGCTTATGCAAAAATTTTAAGAAAACTACGCACGTTTTTTCACTTTGTAGAAGCTTGATATTGAATCTGATGTATCTCTACAATTTCATATCATCCAGTTCTTAAATTATGACATGTAGTAGCCCTTTGTGTCTTCTTTCCAATGCCACCAGTCTGATCCAAATTGGATTCTCCAAGGAAGAGTTATGAACAATCTCCCAAGATGACCTGATTATAGACTAGTTCAGTAGAGTGAACTTGTATAGGTACCACGAGTCACTGTTTCGACTTTGGCTTTGAAAAATATATAAAAGAAACTACAATCCATCCTCTTTCTAGAAGTTCTGATGAAATTTTCATCCGATGCTCAGAGATAAAGTTATGATGATTTTCCCTAAGTCACCTGCTTCGAATGTAATTGAGGATTCTACAAAAATACCAACTTCCTCAGATTATATCTCCACAAATATAGTGCAAAAACCTCTGAAATTCGGATCTGAGATTCAACGTGATTTCTTCTCAAATGTGTTTTTTTAGCTTTTGACACATCATAGAGCAAAAGTTATAGCAAAAATGCCACGATGACCTGTTTGGAGCAATGAAACCCTAGAATCCAAAGCTCTCATGCCAAATGTTATGAAACCAGCTCACAAAAAGATAGAAAAGAGAGATCAATGCCTTAGAATTCAGCCTCTTCTAGGGGGAAACCTCCTTTACATTACACAAATGAGCAATTCTTTGATGATTCAAATGATGAAACCTCCTTTCTATATATAGGAGTGTAAGGAGTCACAATATAACCGAGCCGACCTAACAATAATAATATAAAGCCACAAAAATAAAAATTGAGGGATTCTATGGGCCACAATAATAACAATATGGGGACAATAGTGACACAACAATATTAGTAAGGGATACAACTACAATAGTAATGGGGTAATCACTTGTATTATAGGGACCCAACAGCCGACTTGGTCAAATTGGGGAAAAACATACTTTAAAAAACTTAAAATTGTCTCTTTCTTTTAAATGGGACGTGACAAAAAAAAATTATTTTGACTGAAATAAATTATATTCAACTCTTTAAAAAATCGTAATGATACAATATAAATTATGAATATTGAACCTAGTTACAATTTCAACACTATTTTGGAGTGTACTGGAGATATTTTGTCTAATTGCGTTCTAAGATAGTTTTCCTATATTAAGCCATAACTTTGTGTATTTATAAGTGTATAATTATTTATTGAATATAACACTCAACAAAAGATCTAGGTGTGTGTGAAAAAGAATGCCTTTATTATTAATATGTTATCATAGTAGGATTGAGTTTCACTCCCTCATGGAAGGGTAAAGATAAATGAAAGACTATGGATAACAATGTATCCATTATAGGAATCAATTACTAAGCTAAGATTAAACCATTAATTGAGTAGATTACTCCTACGGTGTGTTAGTGATAGAATGTTCAACCATTTATTATGGTGGATAGTGTTATATGAGAGAGTCTTCCATCGATAAGTGGATTTCTATTTTATCAAGTGCACTCTAAATAGTGCTTTGTGAGAATGTGAACGTGGATGAGGCTTATGAGGATAGAGCACAAGGAATTTTGGAGGTATTTTGTGCTACGTCTGGTTGGGTGTAGCCTTATGAGAATATACAATAAAAAAATCCCATGGGATATTTCTTTGAAGATTTATTATGCCATGTTTAATGTTCTTTTTGTTTGTTCACTAATGAAATTGAGTTGCTTCTTTTCTTAAGTTATGATAATCTTGGATAATTTCTCAATTTTTGCCACAATTTATCAAGAATCAATATTAACTTCCATATTGGCTTCATTGGTTTGTTACACATACATTGAAAAATGTATTTTGAAAAAAGGTGTTGACTTGATTATTGTTTTCATTTCTCTGCCATTTTTTGTGTTCTATATTGGAAGAAAAAGTGGTGAAGAAATGCATGGAAAAATTTCTATTTTGGTTGTTGGCTTCTAAGTAGCACCTTGATTATTTTATTCCTAGATGGCCAAACACTAGATTGATCATTGTTTTGATTATTTCCTCTCTATGTGTGGTGTTATTGGCCTTTTCACATTAATCATATCCCATCAATCATTCCCTTTTCAAACCCTTGCCTCGATGCCCTACCACTCTAACTCTCAAATCATGGTTTTGTTGACATGTTCCTTAGGCATGAGGAAGATTATCAATCTTTCTATTGTTACATTCTCCTTGTGAGGTTCATTTTCATTCACTAATCCTTTTACTCCCTAATGATTTCATGCTCTTCCTTCCCTTTATTCTTCCACATGTCACAAAATAAGGCTTTTATTTTTCCCCTTTTGTGATGTATGATCCTTCCCTCACATTGATAGCCTTGTCTTCCACTAAAATCCTAATTCTTTGATATATTAAAAAGAATCTTGTACTTGAATCACACTAAAATTTCCTCTTACCTTCCTATGACTTATCCTCCCTCCTTAATCTCATATTTTCTATCATTCCCTACCATTTCCTATGCAACATGTCTTTGCAATGTGTCATTGCCACATTCCCTTCTATAAGAAATAGTGGGTTATCATTATATAATTGAAGCATTACTGAGGTATGAGGTATGTTGGTTGTATGATGTATCCTACACCTCCTTTGATCTAATGAAACTTCAAAAGTTTTCTAACATAATTAATGACAACTCAATCATTTGAAGAGGAAAAGTAATGATGATAATATTTGATCTGCATGTACACCAACCAGTGGACCAATCTAATAAATCAGATAGAGTAAAGATACAAATAATTTAAGCGTGAGGAAACTAGTTTACATCACATGGATTGCATTAGGATTGACAGTTGGGAACACATAATTATCAAATGAACTATCCTTTGTTATATAATTTCTTCCCTACTTTCACAACTACACTTTCTTATGCTTTAGATGTGTAGGATAGGAATTTACACCTTACAGTAACCATCATTACTTAAGATAAAAACATGAAGTTTCTTTGGAAAAGTAGCATCATGTAGGAAGTGCACATGGAAAACCACAAATGAGTTGATATGGTGGTGATGAAATTTTAATAAAGCAATAGAACAAAGGGAAAATGGAAAGCTAAATATCCTCTTAGATTCGGAAATAGAGAAAAAGATGTTTACAAAAAAATAGGCAAACAAGGTTATCTCTAAAATCATAAGGGATGGTCATGAGGAATTCTATATCTCTCTATTAAATATGAAACCGTTTCCTTGAGGAAGAGATGGGTTATGCTCAAAATATTGCCTAGGTAAAATTGTATAAGTTGATTTTTGGTAGCATCGGATGTGCTCTAAGTCTCAAAATTTGCAGGGAGGCTTAGACACATGCATTCTCCAATACACATAAATTGTTTTCAAAATTCCACTCGAAGACAGTTTTATTAAAATAATTAATTATTTTTAATTGGACCCTAAGTCTAAACTTAGGAAATTAAAATAATTAAAGGGTATTAATATAAACTATGCCTGAAATTTCTAGAAGAAGACGAAGATCAAGGCATTATGATCCTAGCTATTTATTAGGATCTAATTTGGGTTGTTGATGGATCAGTGAGAGGATTATAAGAGAAGGCTTGATGGGCACCTGGAGAACACACTGAGAGAGATCAGGTAGATCAAATTTCTCAGAGAGGGTAGTGAAATAGTTGCTAGAGGAGTGATCGAAGGGATATTTTACACTGAGGGGTAGAGAGTATCTAGAGGAAGGGAGTTTTCCTGGGTCAGACAGTACGAGGTAGTGAGAGGGTAAAATGACATCCAGAGAGAGGCAGATGCTGGACCATGCATAGTTGGTGCAGTGGAAGTGCAGGCATTAGAGGGAGATCAAATTCCTACTGAGATAATCGAGTTTTAGTAGTCGGGAGTTGGGGTGTGAAATCGAGAGGTAGATATTCAAATTTTCCAGCTAGCAAAGGGTCCAAAGAAGGAGCAGCGTGATACCCGACAAGGTTGACGCAAGGACTATGTGGGGCTTACATATTTCTGTGTAGAGGCTATGCAGAGGGTAAGTAGAGGCTCTATTTCAGTGTGATCAGACTCAGATTCTTCCAGTGATGGGGTGAGAGCACCTCACCATTCATTTTTTCCAGTTTCTCTCAATATCAAATTGTTAATTAAGCATCCAAGAATTCTACTCAAATTTACTAATGCATAATAACCAAACCCTCAAATTTCAGGAGACATTTGTCTAAAAATAATGATGTTATTTTGTTGTATTTTCTTTCTTGCTCAGTCTCTTGTTTCCACATATAAATTAATTAAGTGAAGGTTGCAGTGTATGTATTTCAATATTTGTTGTAGGAAACTGCAAATAACTTGTTCATGTAAATTTAACAAGTAGTAGAAATATCATCAATTGCTGCAATAGGGATTTTGGTTTTGGAATTTGCGCATGGTATTAGAGCTATAGGTGGAACAAGAAGAGCAGTTCCAGAGAACCCAACGTTGAGAAGAAGAGGGAGATCAAAAAGCTACAGGAGGCAGTAGTTAGAAACCCTAGAGGGTTTGTGCAGTTCTTAGCCAGAGGGCTGAAATTTTGAGGAAGTCTCTCTCCGAGTGAGTCGAAGAAGAGAAGGGATTCGAGATCAAGGTTCTTTTAGGGAAAATGGAGAAACATTGAAGACTTAACATGAGCAAAAGCTGGTGGGATGAAGATTTTTCTGTAGGCAATTTATTGAGAAGAAAATCATTAGAAGAAAGAGGAGGATCACGGTTGAGGAAATTCCTTCATCGAAGAATTCCTAGCCAAGGAATTTGAATTCTATAGAGCTTAGCAGTAGCAAGGGGCATCAATTTTACTATCTACAATAGGGAGTGCATAAGCCAGCCCAGAAGCAGCATATAGGAGAGAGGTGATTTTCAACATGAATGGGAGAAATGGGAACCAGTGGCTTTAGGGATAATGCATGTTGGATGGGGCATCAAACTATGTAATCTGGAAGAAAAGAATGTCTTTCCTTCTAGATTAGCATGCCCTAAAGACATACATCGAAGACCTGGTAGCTGTCCATGCATATGAAGATCGATTGAAGAAATACAAGGCTGAGATGGCGAAGGAAAAAAAAATGATCCTTGACAAAGTGAAGGATCATGTGGTCTATCACGTCGCTAGCAGAGGAACTACTAAGGAGATGTGGGATGATTTTTCTATGTTATATCAGGGATTTTTTGAGTAAAGGAAGATGTACCTTGAACAAACACTGAGATTTGCTTAGATGCAGAAAGGGGAGCGTGTGGATCCATTCCTCACAAAGCTTCAAGAGACCCATGATGAATTATCTGTTGTGGGGCATACACGAAAAGATTCATAGTTGGTTAGACTGGCCCTCAATTATATCTCAGATGAGTGGCAAGTCTTTGTCCAAAGTATCCTGGGTAGAGAAACTCTCCTCAATTAGGATGAGATGTGGGAAGCTCTAAAACAAGTGGAGCTGAGGAGAGACTTAGTCAAGGTTTGATGGAAGTAGAAACAATGGGTAGAAGCCCAAGGAGGAGGAGGAGAATGCATCCCTTGCATCAAAGGGACAATAAGAGAAACAAAAATGTAAGAAGGACATCTCGAAGATCAAGTCTTTTAGGTGTGGTGAGATGGTTCACTACACTACACAGTGTCCTCTGAGGAATAACAAAAATGATGAGAAACATGATTTGAAGGTTGCGCTCGCGAAGATCGAGGAAGAGGAGTTCACCATGATAGGCAAGATACAACCAGGAGGGAGGTGGGCTTATTTGGAGTTGTAGTTTGAAAGAGCTACATATGGGCAAGATCCTTGAGGAGCCCATCTCTTGGATTGATACCTTGCTATGGGAGCCCAATTTTGTGGTAGTAGGATGGACTAGTATTGGATGGTACCAAGGAATGTCGGAGAGACATTTGTAGTGGCTAGGAGTGTTAGAGTCTAAACAGTGAAAAGAAGAGTTGGAAGCAATACATATGGCACAAAGTAGAGGTCAACAGAAATGTAGTAGATTCATAGGGTTAGTGTAGAGACCAGTTGCAATCAAGATTCAAAATTATCATGGAATCATACTAAACACTGTTAGTTCAATAATTTGGGATATTTTCCCGTTGCTGATTAAGTAGTAGAAACATTTTATAGTTGAGTGGCAATTGGCAGTGGTAGTGCTAGCAACAACACATATGCAACACTTGAGAGGGAGTTATAGTATGGACGCAGTGTTGACAGTGGTAGTGTCAGTAGCAGTACAGCTACAACAGCAGTGCAATAGTTGGTGGAAAACATTTCAGACATCGACAATGCAATAGATTTTGGACAATATGTCAGACATCAACAACGCAAAGGACGATGTTATGAAGGCAAGGTGATGCTTCAGTGGGAGGCATTGCTAAAGAACATTCCTTTATAAGAGGGAATGCTTATTTATGGTAGCATCATATGTGCTCTAAGTCTCAAAATTTGCAGGGAGGCTTAGAAACATGCATTCTCCAATACCTAGAAAGTGTTTTGGGAAATTCCACCCACAAGAAATTTTATTAAAACAATTAATTATTTTTAATGGGACCCTGTCTAAACTTAGGAAATTAAAATAATTAAAGGGTATTAATATAAAATGTGGGTGAAACTTCTAGAAGAATGCAAATATCAAGTCAATATGATCCTAGCCATTAATTAGGATCTAATCTGGGCCATTGATTGATCAGCGAGAGGATTATAAGAGAAGACTTGATGGACACTTGGAGAACACATTGAGAGGGATCAAGTAGATTGAATTTCTCAGAGAGGGCAGTGCAACAGTTGCTAGAGGAGTGATCGAAGGGATATTTTGTAGTGAGGGATGGAGAGTATCTGAAAGAAGGAAGTTTTCCTGGGTTGGAGAGTGCGAGATAGAGAGAGGGCAGAATGATGTCCAGAGAGAGGTAGATACTGGCCCACGTAGAGCTGATGCAGTGGAAACACATGCCTTAGAGGGAGACTGAATTCCTGCTAAGGAATCGAGTTTCAATAGCCGAGAGTTGGGGTATGAGATCGGGAGGCAAACATTCTGATTTTCCATCCAACAGAGGGTCCAGAGAAGGAGCAATGTGATACCCAGTAGGGGTGATTCAGGGACCACATGGGGCTTATGTAGTTCTATGCTGAGGGTATGCAAAGGCTCTAGTTTAGCATGAGCAGACTCAGTTTCTCCCAGTGATAGGGTGAGATCACCTCAGATTTCATTTTGTCCAATTTCTCTCTGTATTAGATTGCTAGTTGAACTTCCAAGAATTGTACTTCAATTTACTATTGCATAATAATAAAACCCTCAGATCTGTTGCACCAGTTTTCCCACATTGGGTTTTTCCACAGACATTTGTCCAAAAGTAATGGTGTTACTATGTTGTATTTTTTTCTTGCTCAGTCTCTTAGTTCTTCATATAAATTAATTAAGTGAAGGTTCCTGTGTATGTATTTCAATATTTTCCATAGGAAATTGCAAATACCTTTTTGCATGTAAATCTAACAAGTAGGAGAAATATTATCAGTTGCTGCAATAGGTATTCTGGTTTTGGAATTTTCATAGTATATTAGGGGAAGAGTAATGTGTACATTTTCAACCCACATGAAGTAATATATCTTAAAGTAATGGAAATTTTTCGGTCCCATGTGGAGTGGCTTCTAGTATCTTTCTTTAACATATGTCCCTCTTGTTATTTTGATCATATGAAAATCATATTGAAACTACATAGTGAACAACAAAATTTCGCCCAAGGATAATGAGATTGATTATATTTTAATGCTCTTTTGAATATGTAGTCTAAAGCACTTCCATCCTAGCATGTTCCCATTCAAGTTCAATTCCATCTAACCTCCACCATGTTAAAATTCGTTCCATTGGAGATATCAAGGTAACAAACACATATTTCAGTCACATATCCCACCCCTTCAATCGTCTGACAAATGTCCATGTTTATTGTCTATGGACCCCAATTTTGAGGTCTTGATTAATGTTGCAAATCACATTTCTTGATAGTCTAATAACTGAATTCACCAACCACCTAACATGTGTTATCATTTTTCTTCTTTTTTTATCATATTGTTGTATATGTGCTCATTGGAGGATTTGTAAGAGAATCACAACATCACAAGGTTTAAAATTTCTTCATTAGAATTATGTGCAATTATTAGGATGTAACTATGGACACACTCTACCTCAACATGCACTCAATTTATTGTATCATCATAGAAAATCAATGCCATTTTTTTTCTCACTAGAATTTTAGTAATAAATCCTTGATTGGAGTTATTTTAAAAAATACTTCTATATTCAAATATTGTAAAATCAATGCCCGAACAAACATAAATTAGAGAAAATATATTTCTTATGTAGAGATCATTACCCAAAATCCTTTGTCTAGGACTAGTGAGTTTATTTTACCTTCCACTACCTTTAGTAAGCTCAATTACTCATATTTCTAGTACATGTTAATTTATCTTCCATGTAAACAAGTTTTACTACCCAAATTAATTTTGTTTCACCTTACTTATAGAAGGTTAGGAAGAACCATGTTCATATATGTTTCCAAAAAATAAAATACTATTAAAAACAAACTATCTGAAAGCCCAATGATCAATGTTAGGAAGCACTACAACACAAGGGTCTCTTAGATACATCCCCAACCACCATGGACATAAATTATCCAAATTAGTTTTCCATCTATCAAACCCTCTAGAGGGGTGAGCATCTAAAGAGAAAAGGACCTATCAAGAGTATTGACTTGGAGGGAGATTTTGAGGAAGAACCTTCATGAGTACATAATGGATGGAAAGCCTATGAGAACACCATGAAGTCTAGGCTCTATTTCATCATTGTAACAACATCCATTATCCCATAGTAGGAAATGGTAAAATGGCTCCTTGATCATGCCAGGATTGGGAATTACATCATAATCAATGGGACTAGGGAGGAATTACGTTCGTACAAGCACACCAAAATTTCAAAGATATGAAAAACCAGATCCCTAGAGCTACATCTAGGGACAAAATTATTGGAAACCTATATGGAGAGGAATCCCTCACTAGAGGAGGTATTGTAAGTGTCAAGGGGAGATAAAATTTGTTTTACCAAGAAAGATAAAAAGACCTACCCAACCAATCAATTCCACCTAGCTTACAAATACACCACTACCCTAACAATGAAAGTACAATGAGAGAGACAAGGCTCACTTGAAGTTGGAATAGGTGAATATAATCAACCAAGTCATATAAAAGGGCACAATTTTCAATTGGGCCATGATGATTTTAGAGTACCTACACAAGTCCATAATCTAGTATAGGAAAGGAGGGATTACATAGAATGATGTGTTCTATATGTTAGCCTATTTGGTCAATATTATATGTGCTAGGTGTGCATTCCCCCTTATGGGCTGGAGATGTACCCCCACCAAATATTTGGTCCACATTTATTGCAAAGGCATGTGAATCAACAAATACAAGTCTTATTTTCATAACTATGTGATTATTTCATCAATCCATTATATTAACTTGTTTTCAGCATGCTCACTCCCACAACTCGCAGAACAAGTATAAGAAGTGGTTAACCTATTAGTGAATGGTTCATCAAGGAATGACATACGTTCTTCCACATTTATTAGAGTTACTAATGATCTTTATTTGCTACCCATGTTTGTTTTTTCATAGGGTATCCACCTAAATGGTTACATATCAAATGAAAGTGGTTGGTTTTATCCTTCTCATTCAATAGTAACAAAATCCTATGTACCAAATACCCTTTTCATATTGGGGTTTATACACAATTGGACACCCCAAATTCTAGAGTGGAATCAAAACTCAATGAGAAATTAAACATTTTCGGAGGAAGGATCCAAATATATGATCCAAAAATATTGTCAACCAACATTTCCAAGACATAAAATTCTATTGGCCATATAATCACAAGAGTCATTAGAATAAGATATATACCAAGGAACTCAATTGTATAATCAAGTCCAACAGACCATTAAAAATATTCCAAAAGGCCAACAATGCCTACAACAACAAGCTTTAAAGGCTAAGAAACAAATATAGTTTGAATAATAAAAAATATGGATTGAAAAATGCATAGGGTAGGAGAAATATTAGAAGGCCCAAGAAAAAGAAAAACTCTTGACGTGTTAGGAAAATATTGAAAAAATAGAGGAATTAGAGTGAATGGCTCAAGATAAAGTGGTGGAATATTAGAAGATAAGAAAAGAGGTATACGATAAGAGAAAAGAATAGGACAAGAAAGAAACTGATGAAGAAAGGAAAAATAATAAAGAGGAAGCTGCCCATTGAGAGGAGGAGCAAATAAAGAAAGAGGAGGAAAATAGAAATAAAGAGCCAAATACCGCCACCATGCCAATGATCAAACAATTGGGGTGAATAATCCTACAAATCTAGAGATCATAAGAACAAACGATATTGGAGAATTAATAATATACCTCAAACAATATTCCTATTTTAGGAAGGGGCTTACCATCATGAATAGGTCAAAGACCTGATGATGGTGGGTGCTCCCTTAAACTTTTGAGTAGGAAACAAAGTGAGATTCTAGGACCTACTCCAAGACAACTTTGGTCATATGTGCATTTTCTCAAGCAAATTCCTCCTTAGCTGAGGAGAAAATAAACCACCTGAATAAATTGAGAATCCCATTTTGTACCTTGGAAGAATGGATTAAGAATGGAGATTCCTCACAAGATTGACTAGCTCAAATTGTAGGCCCTAGTTCTAAATAAGCAACACAATACATAGAAGAAATAGCTTCATGACATGTATAATCAAGAACTCATGCATTAAGGCCAACAATGCCTACAAAAACAAGCTTTAAAGGCTAAGAAACAAAGATAGTCTGAATAATAAAAAATATGGATTGAAGAATGCATAGGGTAGGAGAAATATTAGAAGGCCCAAGAAAAAGAAAAACTCTTGACGTGTTAGGAAAATATTGAAAAAATAGAGGAGTTAGATTGAATGGCTCAAGATAAAGTGGTGGAAGATTAGAAGAGAAGAAAAGAGGTACATGATAAGAGAAAAGAATAGGACAAGCAAGCAACTGATGAAGAAAAGAAAAATAATAAAGAGGAAGCTACCCATTGAAAAGGAGGAGAAAATAAAGAAAGAGGAGGAAAATAGAAATAAAGAGCCAAATACCACCACCATGCCAATGATCAAACAATTGGGGTGAATAATTCTACATGTATAGAGATAATAAGAACAAATGATATTGGACAATTAATGATCTACCTCAAACAATATTCCTATTGTAGGAAGGGGCTTAACATCATGAAGAGGTCAAATACCTGATGATGGTGGGTGCTCCCTTAAACTTTTGAGTAGGAAACAAAGTGAGATTCTAGGACCTACTCCAAGACAACTTTGGTCATATGTGCATTTTCTTAAGAAAATTCCTCCTTAGTTGAGGAGAAAATCAACCACCCAAATCAATTGAGAATCCCATTTTGTACCTTGGAAGAATTGATTAAGAATGGAGGTTCCTCACAAGATTGACTAGCTCAAATTGTAGGCCCTAGTTCTAAATAAGCAACAAAATACATAGAAGAAATAGCTTCATGACATGTATAATCAAGGACTCACGCATTAAGATAAGAGGTGACCCAACAAGTAATAATTAGGTAGGACAACATAATAGTGGGTTCTAGGATATAGTGTATCAACATCAATATGAACTATATTCCTTAAGGGAGTAATGATAGCTAAATATGATCAATGCATATAAATAAAATAATTTTAGCTCATGTATCTTAAAGAATTGAATAATATTAGAGAGATCAAGGATATTTTTAAAGCAAATTAAGATCTTACAACTCTATGAAGGGGAGATATTGTAACTATGGGACCATGGGGAGTTACAAAAGGTTGAACAAAAAAAGTTTAAAGAAATCCTACAAAAAATCAAAGAGTAGCAATCATGGTTCATAGAAAACATAATTGATATACACAGATTGGGCCAAAGAGAATTAAAGAAATATCATGCCCTGTTCAACTCTTAGAAAGGAACCACCCTTGAATTAGAGGAAAGCCTAAACACAATGGTGGAGAAATGAATTGGGATATGGGATATCATTGAACAACCAAGAACTAGACTCAATGTGACTTTCATATTGGAACTCTATCAAATTTAGGTCCATAAGGCATTTCAAGAATCAAATCTGAAACTAGGGGAGATAACTGAGATAGTTCAACAATTGAATTGTGTGGATACAAACATCCCTCTTGTGCTTCCTCGTTTTCCCTTGTGTAATTAGCACCTCAGTTGATGTTCTTTGAAAAAGACACAACCAACACTAGACTCAATGTGACTTTCATATTGGAACTCTATCAAATTTAGGTCCATAAGGAATTTCAAGAATCAAATCTGAAACTAGGGGAGATAACTGACATATTTCAACAACTGAATTGTGTGGATACAAACATCCCTCTTGTGCTTCCTCGTTTTCCCTTGTGTAATTAGCACTTCAGTTGATGTTCTTTGAGAAAGACACAAAGAGGAAACATGAATTAGTTTCCAAGACTATTGGGTAATGTGAGTTGGTCATGGAAAAAATGTTCACTCTACATGTTCAATAGTTCAAGCAATTTCATAGAGAATGGGATACCCATATAGGTAGCAAATATGGTATACCTTCTCATCCACCACTAGCCATATAACCGTTTTGTTAATTATTTTTCCCCATAAAAAACTAAATCATTTCATAAGTGGATTTCTCCTTCACCTTATCATATGGATGATGTTTGTAGTTGTATAAATGAGGGCAACACCTTTAAAACAAAGGGGTTGGAAAAATTGATAATTGAGGAGACCAACGTGAACATTTTGTGTGAACTATTTTGGAGAATTTTTTTTTGTTGATAAGGATATAATTAACAAAGTTTGTATACTCAGCCAAATATTTAGAATACCTCAAATATATAAATATCTATAAGAAGATTATATATATGAATGTTTGAATAAAAGTGATATGAAATGACATGTTTACAAATGAAAGCCTGCTTATATACCTAAGAAGGTGCCCTTCACGAATAATTATGTCATTTAAGACATGCCTCTTTGGTATCTAATCATTATTAGCTATTAATTATTATTCATTTATATTAATATCAAAGCCATTTTTGTTGGGTTGTGTTATATTATTTCCACGACTAACTGCCCTAGTTAACCGGGGGGTTACCAGGGGGGGGGCAGAGGCCCTCCTTTGCTGTGTCGATTGCACAGTGGGGGGGTCATAGGGGGGTGGTAGCCCCCCCTATCCAGGGGGTTTGAGGGGGGCTAGTAGCCCCCATCCACGGGGTCGAAGTAAATGCCCCAGGTAAATTTTTTTTGACCCTATATTAGGTGGGGCAAACTTACCTATGGTTTTGTGCATCGTTTCGCACATGGTTTTGGGCACGATGGTTTTCAATCCATGGTATTGGATGTTTAGGCATGTATATATATGTATTGTAACATTGAAAGGAAAATAATGAAAAATCAATCTCGTAGTCCTAGGTTTTGGATCCAGAGGAAAATCTCTTTGTATATGTGTTTTATGTGTTATGCTCTCGCATTATTTATTTTTTGTGTTTTAGAATTCATATGCAGGTAATTTTTGTACGGGGTTAAAACCTACATTTGGTATCAGAGTTGTTTTAGCTTCAAGGGGACGCCTTCATTGCTGAGGGGTTTCACTCAGGCCTATGGTAGATCCTATTCAGTGGGAGATCTATGAGATTGATTTTGGTGGTGAAAGAAGATGGCGAGTAGTGGAAAGATAGAGATCGAGAAATTTAATGGTCAAAGTTTTGAGTCATGGAAAGTCAAGATGGAGGATCTGTTGGTGGATAAATATTAGTGGATCATGGTAGATCCAAGTACTAAACCAACGAGAGTGTCCAATGAAGAATGGAAGAAGTTGGATTGGAAGGAAAAGAGCAAAATACGATTGTGTGTCTTAGATTCAATATTACTGAATGTATCAGTGGAAGCTATGACGAAGGCTTTGTGGGACAAGTTACGGACTTTGTACCAATCTAAGTCTTGGGTGAATAAACTGTTCTTACGGGAAAAGTAGTATAACCTGAGGGTGAAAGATGTAGACTCGGTTACAAAGCATATGAATGCATTTAATACTGTGGTAAGTCAGTTATTGTCTGTTGATATTAAAATTTCAGTGCATTAGTTTGTTGCGTTCTCTACCATATTCATTGGATAGTCTAGTTATTGCAATATGTAGCAATGAAACTGCCTTGCAGTTTGATGAAATAGTCTCATCCTTACTGATGGAGGAGATGAGATGGAAAAAAATGGAGAGCCAGAATGGTGATACCTTTTCTGTACGAGGATGGTACCAGAACAAAAAAAAAAAAAAAGTCATCGAGTGAGAGATCTAAATCTCTAGAAAGACCTGTAAAGGTGGTTTTCTGGAAATAGGGAAAGGAAGGGCACTACAAAAGAGACTATAAATCTAAATCTTGTGAAAAAGGAAAGGGATCTGATGATGCACCTTTTGCAGAGGCAAAAACCACCTCAGATGAACGTGGGGATGTGTACTTAGCTTCTTCAAGTACACATGTAGATCATGAGGCATGGTTGATTGACTCAGGTGTATCCTTTCACTTCACTCCCCATAGAGAGTGGTTTTATGAGTATGAGAAATATGATGGTGGTGATGTATTCTTGGGGGATGACAGAAGACTATAATCATTACTTGTGGAAAAGTAAAGTTGAAGTTGCAAGGTGGAAGGATAAGAACACTTCGTCGTGTTCTGCATATTCTTGCATTGGCCAAAATTCTGATTTTTGTAAGTAAGCTGGATGATTCAGGTGTAAAAATAGTGTTCGAGAAAGATACCTGCAAGATGGTTTGGGGAGAAATAGTATTGATGCGGGGAGTTCGGATTGGAACTCTATAGAAGCTACAAGGTAGCATTGTTGTTGATGGGTGCAACAGTTCTGTGGTTCTTGAAAGTGGAGCATAAAATCTACTGGTCTCTAGAGAAAAGGCCATGCTGTGGCATCAAAGGCTTGGACATATTGAAGAGAAGGGCCTTTGAATACTTCATGGTAAAGGTATGGTAGAAGGTATGAGTAATATCTCTCTCAAATTTGATTTTTGTGAAAATTGCATATATGGGAAGCCGAATCTAGTGAGTTTTCATTCTGGTGGTAAGAGGGCGAAACAGATATTAGAGCTTATGCACAATGATGTGTTTGGACCTATGAAGGTTCCATCACTGGGCAAGTCTGTGTACTATGTGTCATTTATAAATGACTTCTCAAAGAATACATGGATATATTTCCTCAAGAAGAAATTTAAAGTCTTTGACAAGTTTAAAGAATTTAAGGCTCTAGTGGAAAACGAGACAGAGAAGAAGATAAAGTTGCTGAGGACAGATAACGGTGGTGAATTTTGCAACAAGGAATTTGAAGAATTCTGTAAGAATTGTGGTATAGCACGACAGAAGACTACTCCATACACACCTGAGAAAAATGGAGTTGCAAAAGAATGAATAAGACATTGATGGAAAAGTCAATAAGCATGCTAAGTCGTGCTGGGTTAAGATAGGAATTCTGGGCAGAGGTGGTGTTGACAACATGTTACCTGGTCAACAGTTCACCTTCATCAGCGTTGGAGGATAAAACTCCACATGAGGTATGGATTGGTAAGAAGCCCTCTCTTTCACATATGATGGTATTTGGATGTGATGCATATGTACATGTTCCAAAGGAGAAAAGAACCAAGTTGGATAGTAAATATGAAAAGTGCATCTTTATTGAGTATAAGGATGGTTTAAAGGGTTATAGGCTTTGGAACCTAGTAACAAGAAAGGTTGTGTACAACCAAGATGTGGCGTTCAGAGAGGTAAAATATGTTATTAAACATGAAGTCCAACCAAAGGAGCCTGAGAAGATAGAGTTTGAGCTTAAGGAGGAAGAATCAGACTCTACAACAACAGAGGAATCAGAATATGAAGAGCCACAAACTGCAGGTGTGAGAATACAAGTTCAAGAAAGAAGTCAGCTAGAAAGGTATAGCCCATCTACTTTCTGTTCAAATTTTGATTTATCTATTACTAATGATGCTCCCAGAACTGTGAAGGAAGCAGTAGATTTAGAGGATGGAAAACTCTTGAAAGAGGCCATGGTTGATGAAATGGAATCTTTGCACAAAAATGAGGCTTAGGATCTGGTGGAGTTGTCAACTAGAAGGAAACCCATTAGCAGCAAATGAGTGTTCAAGAAAAAGACAAATGCAGAAGGGAAGGTGGAGAAACACAAATCTTGGTTAGTAGAAAAAGGTTATTCCGAGGTGTTGGGAATTGATTTTGGTGATATTTTTTCTCCTATTGCCAAGGTAGCTTCTATTAGATTACTTTTATCTATTGCAGTTGCTTTTAATTTTGAGGTAGAACAAATGGATGTGAAGACAACATTTCCTCACGTGGATCTGGAAGAGGAGATTTACATGAAGCAACCTGAAGGCTTTGCAGTGATGGGTAAGAAAGAACTGGTATCCAAGTTAAAGAAGTCTATGTACAGGTTAAAACAGTCGCCAAGGATGTGGTATCAGAAATTTGATACATTTATATGGGGACTTGGCTTCACGAGAAGCAAAGTAGATCACTATGTATTTTAAATTAATTGGTGACCGTGTTATTTATTTGGTCTTGTATGTGGATGATATGTTGCTGGTTGGAAATGACAAAAAAATTATCTAGGATTTGAAGACCTAATTGTCTTTCAAATTCGACATGAAATATCTTGGTGCTGCAAACTATATTTTGGGTATGGAAATTAAAAGAGATCGGGCAAAGAGAAAGCTCTGGTTAAACTAGAGGAAGTATGTCGAGACAATAGTACAGAGGTTTAATATGCAGGATAGTAAAGTGGTGAAGGTTCCTATTCGCATTGGTGTAAAGATATATGTTGAACAGTGTCCCAAGGCACAAAAAGAGGAAGAGGACATGTCCCGTTTTCCATATGCAAGTTTAGTCAGTAGCCTAATGTATGCGATGGTCTGTACTAGACCAGACATTACACATGCAATGGGAGTATTGAGCAGGTTTATGTCAAAACCAGGAAAGGAGCATTGAACAACAGTGAAGCACTAGTAACTATGGTTTGTGCTACCAAGGAAGACCATGATTGGATAGAGTTTTGGATATCCGTGGCTTTTTTTATGTAGACTAGGCCAGAGATGTGGATCAGAGAATATTTATAAGTGGTTATGTGTTTAACCTATTTGTAAGTGCAGTCAGTTGGATGAGTAAGAAACAATCTGTAGTGGCACTATCAACTACAGAGGCAGAATACATGGTAGCCACTCATTCAAGCAAGGAAGCAATTTAGTTGTAGATATTGTGCTCAAGTATGGGGTTAATACAGGGTGCTATAAAGATAGACTGTGACAGCCAAAGTGCAATTTTCTTGGCAAAGAACCCTACTTATCATTCAAAGACAAAGCACATTGATGTTCTATATCACTTTGTGAGGGATATGATAGAAGACAAAAATGTGTTGCTGGTAAAGGTGGACACTTTGAAGAATACTACAGATGCATTGACAAAATCTATGATCTTTGGGAAGTCCTCTTGGTGTAGAGAAACAATGGGCATTGCAAGGCTCGATAAATGACTAAGCACTCATGTGGCCCCCTGTGGAAAGAAAAAAGAAGTGGGAGAATGTTGGGTTGTGTTATATTCTTTCCACGACTAGCTCCCCTAGTTAACTTGGGGGTTAGAGGGAGGACGGAAGCCTCCCCTGTCTAGGGGGTTTGAGTGGGGTGGGTAGCTCCGAGAATTTATTTTTGTTCCCTATATTAGGTGGGGCGAACCTACCTATGGTTTTGTGCATGGTTTCACACATGGTTTTTGGCGCGATGATTTTTGATCCATGGTATTGTATGCTTCAGCATGTATATATGTATGTATATGTATTAAAAATCAATCTGGTAGTCTCAGTTTTGGGATCCAATGGAAAATCTCTGTGTATATGTGTTTTATGCATTATCGTCTAGCATTATTTATTTTCTGTGTTTTAGAATTCATATGTTTTCCATACAGAGTTAAAATCTACATTTTTTAGCCATAATTTCACAAAAGAAACACATATATTTTAGGCTATTCCTTGTGTACTCGTTTTTCTTTAAAGTACAACAAAAATGTTTTATTTATAAATAATTAAACAGATTAATCTAAGAAATAGTTATACTCCATGATTTGAATAAGGATTTTTTGTAAGTGCAATTTTAGAGATGATTTGGTAATGCTATAAATGTACGAGGAGTATCCGATTCATGGAATTCACACTTCCTCTTGTCTACTATGAAAATTTGAATACATGCATGTCTAATTTGAATTGGCAGTATTTATTTGTTTGTTTTCCTTTTCTTGAATTGGCAGTACTTATTCCTTTTCTGTGATGAAATAAGAGGATGCAAAGAATCAACAACTAGATGTATTCTTTTTAAGAGCAGCGAATGAAATTAGCTTGGTACAGTCACATCGATTCCTATCTCATCAAAAGTGGTTTTTGCAGAAGCAACCATGAGCCAACTTTGTATACCGAAACTCATGAAGGTAAAATTCTCATTTAATGCCTTTATTATGATCTATTTTATACAAGACATAAAATGTTAGAACACACCAAAGCAGCAATCTAAGTAGTGTTTGATATGACTGATCTAGGGGTCATGAAATACTTTATAGGCATTGAAATTTAGTAATCTTCTAATGAAGTTTTTGTTCGTCAACAAAAATATTCCACTAAAAGCCTCCAAATTTTTAGAATGACTAATTGCAAACCATTTGATACACCAATTTCTCAAGGCGCCAAGTCGAGAAAACAAGATGTAACACTACTAGTTGATCCCACATTATGTAATAATCTAGTTGGTAGTTTGTTGTATCTCAATGCAAGTAGACCTGATATCATGTTTGCAACAAGTTTTGGATCCAATTTTATGCAATAACTAAATATTTCTCATTAGATGGTTTCAAAACGGATCTTAAGATATATTGTAGGGACCCTAGACTATGGATTGTTGTACACACATTATAAAAATTATTCACTTTCAGGTTATACAGACAACGATTATGCAGGAAATTTAGATGATCAGAAAGAAACCTCAAGGTATGCTTTTCATCTTGGAGCCAATCTAATCTCATGGGCATCCAAGAAACAACTAATCGTTTTAATATCTTCTGTAGTGGCAGAGTATGTAGTTGCAAATTCAACAGCCTGTCAAGTAGTGTGGATGAGAAGATTATTGAAAGATATTTCAAATGTTTAGAAGGATCCAACTCCTATTTATTGTGATAACAATTTTGCAATTTCTTTATCTAAAAATCATGTCTTCCACAAAAAAGCAAGTTCATTGACAAAATTTTTCATTTCATTTGTTATCTTGTCAATGATGGAGACATATTACTTTCTTTTTGTGGTTCAAAAGATCAGCTTGAAGATATTTTCACAAAGCCATTGTGAAAAAATGTATTTGAATTTCAGAGAGATAAATTAGGCATTCTAAGTGCCTCTACTTGTAACAATTGAGATTAGGAGGGGATGTTGAGATATTAATCTCACTGTCTACTAGGTGTAATCATATTCAATTCCATTGCCTAATAGCTATCACAGTCAGTTAATATTTACTTCAGTTTAGTCAAGTTTCACTCCATTCATTTATTGTTGATGCGTTCCATGTAATCTATTTAACTATTTTGAATATTGTGAAGAGAAATCTCTACTCCACGTTTCTTTTCATTTTCTGTCAAATCCTTCCCAATAAATTGACATAGAGAGTTGCATGACGAGCATATTACAAGACGTGTTTTTTCCACTACATTGGTATCACATTATGCTCTCCTTCGTATGACGCCTTTCACGGTTTGTTCCACCACTGGGATTTTGCAGTGACTAAGAAAATAATTATGAACCTACTACAATTAGGTACTGTAAGGTGGGTAGGTTTCAAGAATTTTTTATGGTAATTCGATTTCATTTTTGGAATATTTTAAATTTTTGTATTGTTGGACTTAATTTAAATGTAAATTTTGAGAATATTTCATAAAATCAGGGACCCATAAAAGTGAGGTAAAAAAAACTAACCTCTTACATGTATCTTTAGAATAAATAAAATAATTGAGTTGGCTATCTTCAACATAAAAATGACAAAAAGGAGAGACACAAGTACAAAGATAACCAAAGAAGAATAAGTTTCAACCTCATTGTGAGTAGTAAAGACTGAGAGAATAAACAACTATTGCATTGATTTTAAGAATTTAGTGAATTATCCTCATGAATCATCAACATGAAAATAAGTTTCCGAGCTGTAATACCTTCATGGAAGTTTCATTTCCTCTTGTCTACTTTGAAAAATCCAATCCAGGCATGTGCAATTTGAATTGGAAGTCTTTATGTCTTTGTTTTCCTTTTCTTGAAATGTCATGCTTTTAACATATGTGTACTTATGTATATGCCTAAGCACAAAAACTTGGATGAAAGAAGAGGACTCAACTGTCATAATGAAATCCAATGGGAAAATATAATTTATTAAACGACCAAACAACTTGTGCTCATTGTAGTAAATGTATAATTGATATGTCCCATACCATTATATAATATATGATATAATTAGATAATTATTATTAATGATAATTGTGTTCATTGTATTGAATGTATAATTGATATGTCTCATGTCATTATATGATATTTGATATAATTAAATAATTATTATTAATGATAATTATTTAATTTTAAAATTGTAGTTATACTAGAATAGAATTGATGTTGGAAATTTCTTTATTATATAAAATTAGACATATTTTTTAAAGAAAAAATGTTTTAATTATTGAAAATCATTAAAAGTAAAGTTTATTATTATTATATATATATATATATATATATATATATATATATATATATATATATATATATATATATATATATATTTATTTATTTATTTATTTATTTTTAGTATTTATTATTGATGGTCTTTTAACTGATTTAAGATGATAAGCAACTTTCTATACTGTGTCTATTTAAATATGCATAAAATATCATAATTATTATATATAATAACCACAAACAAAATTTAAAACATAAGATATTATAGCTATTATATAGAGTAACCACATTCCCATTTCTTATTCAATCTTCAAACATACGAGATCACATATGCTTTGATGAATAGTAGTTGCAACCATGTAAACTCCATATAACCTTTTCTTCCCAACATTTGAGTATTCATGACAATGCAATCTATATATATATATATATATATATATATATATATATATATATATATATATATATATATATATATATATAGATATATTAAAAGCAAATTACACTAAATTTTATGAAAGAAATTTTAAACTATATATAATTTTTTGTAAGCTGTGGTAGTTCCTTTCTTTTTCTATTTATATAAAAACAAGTTGAACAATATACATCGTTTTGGTGGCCTCAACTTGCCCAGATGGGAAACTAGATCTGTTGGTCACCTCAAATTATTATAGGCCATCCAGTAACAAAAATTAATAAGTCTACCAATCCACGCTAAATAAACTTCATAACAACAAATGTTGAACATGTTCCAGACAGTCATGAAACTAGTAAAAGAAAGGAGAATACTATCCTAAAAAACAAACATAATAAACAGCTACAAAAACTAAACTTTTCAGTATTCCACATTATTAGGTGTTGTTGTTGCGTCCCTCGTTGCTGGAGTTAACTTATTCAACTATTGATGGATTTCCTCCAGCTTGCTGTCCTGCATAATCATTATGATTTGTAGATTTTTCATCTCTTTCTTCATGTTTAGCATGCCCTGGGCAAGCTCTGCCATTTCACCTGCGACTTGTTCCAGTGCCTTGGCAAGTAAACGCTTCAGCACCTAGTAAACATGCAACGCTTGCTTGTATAGAGTCATTCATCCCCTGGTGTTTCCCATGTTAGGAATGAGATCTCCCCATTCCTCCATTTCGGGCTCTAAGTCTCCTTCTATGACATTTTCTTCCAATTCCTGAATGAGCTTGCAGATGCCAGCATCAGTTTCTTCTCTATATGCCTTTGTAGCCTCTTTCAATATTTTCCTCATGGTTTTCCAACTATGCCTCTGAAGTGCAGGTGTAGAGCTCGTGGGGTCATTATGTTTAGCTGGCTTTGCTGGCCTCTTCCACCACGATCCCTTCCTCGATCTGGGTGCACCATATTGCTCTTTACAGCTGCCTGTTTACCATGACCAACAACAAAGGTTAGATTATTTGCAATTACTCTTGTTCCCATCTTTTGAGTATCCCTATCCCAGATTTTTACCTCCCCACTCTAAGTTCTCCCGATGGTCTTGTCCACTCCCAGGATTCCCTCCGCTTGGGCAAGACAAGTGTATGCCCTCTATAGTATTATTTTCCTCCCATACTGCTTGTTTGACCTCCTCGAGCTACCCCTGTACCCAGCACTTACAGAACCCTGGCAGACCTTTATTCTGGTCTTCGCGGTTCTTTACTATGTTAGACCCTTCCTCTGCATTCCTCCTCTTTCCCCCCTCCACCTCTTTACTACGAGCTACAGGGAGGGTTGGAGACTCATGTGGACTTCTCCCTCCCTCAGCAATTCCTATCTCCCCCCCTCCTCCGTCATACTACAAAAGGTTGAAAGGCATGCAAGAATTGACACTGAAAAAACATACCTAGACCTTCACTCAGTTGCAGAAGAAACTAGTTCTCACCTAGCTCCGGTCTTCTCCTTCCTTCGCTGAGTACTAATCTCTCTTCCACCCTTAGCCATCCTCATTAACCCTCTCCCACCTATCCTGCATCCCATCACCCTTCTGCCACCATTTCCTACTACATCTTCTGCTACTCCCCTATCACCTAGATGCCTTGGGATTCCATCAGGCTTGCATGATGTCCTAACATCCCATTGAGTTATTATGAGAGCGTTTGGTGGTCGGCCTTGCCAGCCTCTCCCCTTCATTGTCCTTTTGAACGTATTTTCCATTTCTTTCACCCCGATTGGGGGCCACCTCTATCTACTACCTTGAGTTTGTGTCATTATTATCATGGGTAATGATTGTTTTGAGGGGCTCCCATCTTTGTTCTTCCATATGTGTCGGCCATATACTATCAACCTTGCCCCCTTGTTCATTGCATCCCCAATTAGAAAGGAAATCCGTTGCCTTATTACCATCCCTGTTGACATGATTTATGATCTTATACTCAATTCTCTTTATGAGCTTTTCCAGGTCCTAAATTAGGCCCACTGTCCTCCAGCTCTACGCCACTTTTTCCCAATCCTTTCCATTATTACGTTTCCTAAGCATCTCTATCACTAGCTTTGAGTCTCCCTCTATTTTCAGATTATTGTAACCATTTCGAATTGCTATTCTTAATCCTTGATAGATTTCCATTAGTACTGCTTCGTTGTTGCTCATAACACCCCCATAATCTGCATACACCCATCTTGTCTGCCCTTGATTATCTCAGAAAATGCCTTTGAACCCTGCTGGCCTCGGATTTCCTTTGGAGGCTCCATAAAAGTTCAGTTTGTTGAAGCCGTCTTGAGGGGGATTGAAATTTGCAGGGCTATGGTTGTGAGTAACAAGATCTTTCTGCTTTTGGAAATGAACCATTCCTTGTTCTAAATTTAGGTACGCCAGGACCTTTTCTTCCTCTCGAGTCGTTTTCCAATCTTCTTGATTCCAGGTGTCTGGAAGGATAGTTTCTCTTATATGGCTTTGGGTTCTTTTCCAGATCAGCTCTGGATATAGTTCTTTGTTTTGAAATATTCTTCGATTTCTTTCCTTCCATATCATCCACATATTCAAACCCACCGCTAGACTCCAGGCTCTTCTAACCACCGGGCTCGAGAATTGACCTCACCCCCATTGTTCATTGGTTTCTTTAATGTTGTGAGGATCTCTGTTTGCCTTCCCAAAAAGTTTTTTTATTTTTCCCTGTTGCTGCTGAGCGAGAGGGCAAGAGTTTAGAATATGTTCTTACATTTCTTGGTCTTGCTTACATAAGCAGCATTTGGGGGGTCCATGGAATCCATGCTTTTCAAGATGATCCCATGTCAGAATGGAACCTTTACCTACTAACCATAAAAACAGTGTTACTTTTGGCCACCAGTTACTCTGCCATATTTGTTTCCATATGGGTGCATTTTCATCCTGCCCTTGCTGCGTGGTTAGATGGTAGGCTTCTTTGATCGTGAAGGTTCCCTTCGTGGATTGACCCCATCTCAATATATCTAGACCTGTTCTGATAGTTATTCTCCTTGACTTCATTTCTCTTATATATAGCTCTCTTTTTTCAGTATCAATATGTCTATCCCACACTTCTGGATCCTTCCAAGTTCTCCAGGTCTCCTCCTGGCTTTCTTCATTCTAGTACTTGCTTACATAATTTAGTCCTTCCTCCTTTGCTCATTGACATGTGTTTATAAGGCCCTGCATCACCTTCATTTTGTCTCTTTGCTGCCAAGCTTCGTCCCAGAATTTAGTTGAATTTCCATTACGGATTTCCCAGAATGCATGTTTGGATATAATGTCACTGTTTTAACTGGCCAGGTTCCATATTGTGGAACCTCTTGGCGTTTCCTCAAGTCTTAGGATATCTTTAGTTGTTGTGGGCATGTGAAATTTTTGCGTCCAGATTATTTTCCATAGGTCTCCTCCCTCATCCATCTCCACCATAGCTTCGCCCCCATTACTTGGTTTAGGGTATATGGATCTCTCAGACCCAATCCCCCTTCTGCTTTATTTTTTGTCAGGCCCTTCCAAGATATTAGAGACCATTTATTTTGTTGCTTTGGCCCTCCCCAGATGAATTTTTTGAATATCTCCACCATTTTTGTGCATGCCCATTTGGGTACAGCCGTTTCATAAAGAGGGTAGATGGGAATTTCTTGTAAGACCGATCTGAGTAACACTATTCTTCCTGCTATGTTCAAAGTTCGAAAGGACCAGTTTGCCAATATATTCTTAAGTTTCTCAATGGTTTTTTGCCAATTCGCCATCTTTAAAGGATTTAGGGCTAGCTGGGTTCCTAAGTATTTTGTGGGTAAGTCCCCAGAGTGAAAGCTAGGTAGGATTTGACATTACCCGGAGTATTGAAAAGGAATGTACAAGATTTTTCCTTGTTGATTTGAGTACCTGAAGCTTCCATAAAGAGGTCAAGGATTCTTTTTACTCTTTTTACTTCTCTTAGGGAGACTGCGTAGAAAAGCATAATATCATCTACAAATTGCTGGTGGGTAATCGGTAGGTTGTTTCCCCATAACCTCAGCCCTTTGATTTTCCTTTCTCTCAGTTATTTCTTGATATATCTTCCCAGTCCTTCTGCCGCAATGATGAATAGAAATGGGGACAAAGGATCCCCCTGCCACAGCCCTCTTGTGGCCTTGAAGGTTGAAGTTATTGTTCCATCAAAAGAATGGAGAAATTTGTTGTGGAAATCATATCATACACCCACTTTATCCACCTATTGCAAAAACCGAATGTCGCTAATACCGATTTAAGGTATTCCCAGTTCAGACGGTCATATGCCTTTGAGAGATCCAGTTTGATCATCATTCCCGCTTCCTTCTTATATTTCAAGGAATGCACCACTTCTTGAGATACTACCAAGCCATCTAAGATTTGCCTCCCTTCCATAAACCCAGTTTGTTCCGGAGAGATAATGCTTGACAGAATTGGCTTCAGTCTTTTAGCCATCAGAGTGGTGACAATCTTATAAATTACATTACAAAGAGCAATGGGTCAAAAACCCTGGGTAGTATCAGATTTAGTAGTTTTGGGAATAAGAGACAAGAGGGTTGAGTTTAGACCAGGACATACCTTCTGATTTCTTCGCGACTCTTCTACCACCTCCAAGATGTCTTGCCCCAAGAATTTCCAGCCCACTTGGTAGAATTCCACTGTGAATCTGTTTGGTCCTAGAGCTTTATTCTTCTTCATCCCTTTCATGATCTCTTCCACTTCCTCTAGGGTTGCAACTCTCATAAGGGCTAGGTTTTGGTCTCTGGTGATCGTACTTGGGATTTCATTGCAAATCCTTGTAATAGCTTCTCCTCTATTTGCCTGGGGTTCCATAAGGAGGTCTTTGAAGTGACCTACTAGAGTCTACTCCATTTCCTCATGCTGGGTTAGGTGGAGTCCATCTTCATTTTTAATGGAGAAGATTCTATTTCTTTGTCGCTGCTGAATCATGGCTTGATGGAAGAATTTTGTATTCCTTTCTCCTTCTCTAAGCCAGTTCACTCTTGACTTTTGTGTCCATAGAATCTCCTCATGTTTTCTTCATTCTTCAGTTTGACTTATCAATATCCCTTCTTCTCGGGTTCTTTCCTCACTTCTGCCTTCTAATATTATTTCGTATTGCAGAATTCTCATTTTCTGGTCTAGAAGCTGCTAGTCTTTGAATATGTTCCCAAATTCTTCTCTGTTCCATTTTTTAATCATCTCCTTGAGCTCCTTTAAATTTTAATTGGAAGGTCTGGATCCTACTTCTTCCCCTCTACTAGCTCTGATTCCACCACTCTTCCACTTTGGTCATGAACTTCTAATCTTTGAGCCAGAAGGCCTCAAACCTAAAAGGGCATTTTTTTAGACTAGCTTTAATGTCTATTTCTAGTCAGATTGGACAATGATCTGAACCCATTCTTGGTAGGATCATTGTTTCAATAAATATATCCCTGTTTATTATTTTTTTAGATACTAAGAATTTGTCTAGTCTTGATGTAATTTGGTTTATACCTCCTCTTCTGTTATTCCATGTGTGAATCCCATTTATTGTGGGTATGTCCATTAGTCTTTGTTTCGTTATCATATCACCAAAGGCTTCCATATTCGGATCTATTCTTCTCAGGCCTCCTCGTTTTTCCTCTAGGGATGTGATCATGTTGAAGTCACCTCCTACAATCCGTCGTGAATCTAGGAATAAGCTTCGGATTGTTCCCACATTTTGAAGAAAGCTCTTGCGTTCTCCCATTAAACAGGGACCGTATACCCTAGTGAGAAGGACCCATTCCCGAGAACCTATATTCCTGAATTTTCCTGAAATAATTCGAGGCACGCTTACCTAGTTTTCAAATTGAACTTCCTCTAGGTTCTAGAGAATTTCTAGGGCCCCTACACTACCTATGGCATCTTGACCCATTATTTCATAATGATGATTAAATTTACACATTATTTCTTTCAATTTCTGTTAACTAATCTTTGCTTCTTGAATAATCATTATGTTGGGTTTATCTTTTTCCAACCTATCTCTCAGATATCTCTGTTTCCCCTTACTATTCAACCCTCTAATATTCCATGTTGTAATTATCATTTTAACAATTTGAGGGGCTGTTGGAATACCTCTAAAAGAGGTATGACTCTTCCGGAATTGACAAACATATCTCCAACCACTTGAATGGTCTCGCTCATGCGTCGTCTTCCCCGTTTTCTTCCTCCTTTTTCAACATTACCCATTTCTTGTGCCTTGGCCTCATTATGCTCCTAGCTATTCTGGTTGGTTTGCCATGGCTACCCCTCCTTTCTCCTTATATTTTTGGAACATTTCCTTGTATAATTGCTTTTGTTCTTCCGGTATGAATCTTTCATCCAGATGCCTCCATTCATGCAGAAGTCTCTTTGTTACTTGTTCCTCTTCACTCCCTTTGTCCTTTTGTATATCTATCTCCATTTGGGTTTGGTCTTGGGGGGTTCCCATGCATTCTCCTTCTTTATCCTATTCCAAATTTGTTTGCATTGTGTCTTTTCCTTTGTCCCTTTTTGAAGGTTCCGCTAGTTCTTCTTCACTTTCTTCCCTTTCTGTTTCCATTTCCTCTTCCTGTAGTACCCCGAACTTGTTTTGGTTTTCCTGGGTTACTGTTTTGACAGATGGTTTTAGAGGGAACGATCCTTTTTGAGATTTCCTTCTGGTAAGCACTTCTGTGAAACCTTCGTCGTCTTCCTTGTTTGCCTCTGTCTCCTTCTTCTCTTCCTCTCCCTTTCCTGCTACTGCTCTAGATGCATTCAAAGGACATTGTTTGAAGAGATGGCCATATTCATGGCATCTTCTACAACAGAATGGGATATGCTCATAATCCACTAGTTGTTGCTAGACCTCATCATGGTACTCTACTTCGATATACTATAGAAGTAGTTTTGTGATATTCATGTATATGCAGATCCTGGCATAGGACATATATCTTCCTCTTTTAGTGGTCTCAGCTACTTTGAAAAATGTCCCAATTGTGTTTCCTATTCCTTCCAAAATCTCTAGATCCCAGAACTCGATTGGGAGTCCAAACAGTCTGACCCAGATAGGTGCCGCTAGCATTTTTTCTTTGTCTGGGTTGTAGCATTCCTCCCAGTGCCTCATGAATAGACCAACGTTGTTCAGGAAGTAGGGTCCTCCCTCAAAAATCCTCTCCTTATCTTCCAGGTTAGCGAAAATGACCGTGAAAAAACCCTTTGCCCCTAGTTTTAGGTCTATGTGTCCCTTGGGCTTCCATCTCTATTGTATCCATTTCGCCAGATCCTTCTCAGACAGCCAGGTCCCCAAAAACTTATAAATCGGATCATGATCATTCATGTATCCTCTATACTCTTCAAGTTTATTGTTAGAGATTATGAACCTGGGTTTTTTCGATGCTCTGGGTAGGCATCTGCTCCCCAACCCTGCTTGCCAGTGAGCCCCCATGACTGGGATGTCCTTGTTGCTTTTTCTAGTACCTCCATATGCCCCATTTCTGCTTGTCTTGCATACTGCAACATTTTTATAGGAGGGGATCTCTCCTCATCTGCCATTTCTCTCTCAATCCCGCCTTCCTTATATCTCCTGTCGTCCACTCGTCTCTACACTCTTTTCTTCTTTGATCAGGTGCCGGTGGTTACAGGCTTCCCCTGATCCCTGTCCTCGGTTCAGGTCTACCAGAGATAGCCTATTCCGGAACCCTAACCCTACTCGATTTCCTTCATTTCTCTCTCCGCTCTAGATCTCCCTCACTATTTTACACTTTAAACTATATAATTTAATTAATATAAAAAATAATTATTAAAATATAAAATATCTATCTCTTCATAGTTGAATTTTGTGTTTCCTATATTCATTGTCAATATTGCATATCCTAAATTTATTTCTAAATTTTCAAATTCCCTTTGACATGTAGATAAAAAATAAAACATATCTACACTATTTTATTTGAAATATACCAAAGTTTTGAATCATATTATTTTGAGTTTATGGAGTTTATTACATGAAACTTGATTGTATGGTCTATTTGAAATTTAGTTTAAATTTTAATTTATAATATTGATAAAAATAATTGATTGCATTTTATTAAATATAGATTTAATGTTACACTAATAACATTATAGAATATAGTTCCACTATGCTGTGATAACCACAATGAATCACAATGATTTGCAAAGTGAATAAGGTAAGTACATGAAAGAGGTATTTCCTAACACAATATTAGAGATGTATGGTAATTCAGAAAAGGAGTCATTACAACAAATGGATAAACTTTTATGTAGAATATATTATATTTAAAATGTTTAAATTAGAATATATTTTTTTAAAGTTATTTTGCAATTTAAGGTATTGGTTTATTATTTTTTTATTTTTCATTTATTTGTTTTTTTAAATAAATTATAATAGTTTTGAGTGTATAAATAAAATTGTATAATTAATAAGGAAGTGAGAGAGAGGAAGAAATGGATAACTGGAGGACTTTAGTCTCAGATCTCGGTAACACCTGCGGAAGAATCACACAGTTCAAGTAAACTCTGCACTTGTACTGGTTAATGAAGATCTTATTAGGCAAGGTGATGGAGCAAGTCTCCATGGGAATGGCGGTGACAGTACAGGGAATGCCAAGATATAAGAAGGATTTGGAGAAAATACGCTTTTAGCTGCATAAACAGGATATGGTTGGATAGAATCAACAACCATATCCCTTGCATAATGGAGTTGAATGATATGCTAGCAGCATCTGCCAAGGATCTAGCACCTGCTACATCTGCCTTAGAGGAACATAAAGATTAGACTCTTACCCATGCATAATTTTTTCTTATGCGGATAACTTTTAACTTCTATGTTACAAATGTCAGTTTATATAGTTATGGAGTGTATGGACATGAAACAGATACATATCTAGCTTGGCTGGAAATATTAAGACGATATTATTTTTGGATGGCTTACAATGTGGACCAGTCACGAACAGACTTTGTTTCCCTCCAGGGCAAGTTGAGGCCACTTGGTTTATCCATGTGGTGTAAAATTGCTTATATTTTAATAGAAAATGAATGGTCCTACCAAACTTAACACAAAAAAAAAATTATATAATTAAAATAATATAGTTGAAATTGGAAATTAACTAACAAATTCTTTTAGAATTAAATATAATTTTTTATTTTAAGGCAATCCAAAATTTATTATCCAAACTAATAAATTCATAATTATATAATCAATAATCCATATTATATTAAAAAACATAATATAAACACATAAAAAAAAAGATCAAATAGATTTAATTCATGAAACAAAATAAATTACATAATTTTTCACCAAATATTCTAATTATATATAAAATTTAACTAATAAATTCATAATCATATAATTACTAATCCATAGTGCATTTCATAAACATAATATAAAACATAAAATTAATGTATACACATAAAATACCAACATAGGGAAAGAAAAAAATTATCTAAAATTTGGCCAAATATTCTAATTATATATAAAATTTAATGAAAATTTGAAAAATTTGAAGGACACATCCTCCTCTTAAGTTTCTCTAAAAAAAATCATTTAACAATTAATCAAATACATATGCATAGGGGGAGCATTCAAAAAGTTAGAAATGACATACCCATTGAGCTTTTCATATGTGAATTATTAAATGTACGAGTATATGGTCTACAAAGTGAAAATTAGGTCTTAATATACCAAGAACACTAGTGGTAATGCGATCTTTTATGAACTTCTAGTTCAAAGTGAATGACATTCTTTAGTTGCGAGGCATGTTACTTTTTCTTTAGGGTATTGTTGATTCTATGAGACCACTTAATAGAAGGGGTCGTTTTCATTCTAAACTATATATACCTAGTGTAGCTCTCCCATATTTCAAGCTACCATCCACAGCCATCATTTTATTGTTTATTAGACATTCTACTATGCCCTTGACATTGGATTTGATCCTGTTTAATTACAAAGGAAAGCATAGTTATTTTGTCTTTTCTTAGCAGACGCACGTTGGTAAGGATTGGCATGTATTGTTTAGGGGTTAATGCCGAATAGGGGTTTATGCACAATGGCCCTTACTACCCACACTTATTGTTCTCCACTGTCAAAAAGCTCAGCCCTGAGGCAGTTGGCCTAGCTCACTCTCACCAAATTACATTAACAGTGACCAAGAGCTATCGTTGAGGATGGGGCCTCGAACTTGAAGACCAAAATCTCTTGGTGAACATTGATGGCATCGTCTTGTCATCCAACTCTATCGTTAGCTAAAAATTTTGCATGTCTCAGCTCCCTTGGCTTTTGTAAACACAATCAATTTGAAATATGAATAATCTCTTTTCTCTAATCCACTCTTCTTGCAATTTGATCTCTTCAAAATTTACCATAAATGAATTAAAATTTTTATGTTTATCATTTATTGGATATTCCTTTTGGTTGTCACTACAAGCCAAATTTCTCCTACTCATTGGTAGTCCAATGGCTACACTAGTTAACTATGTATGGATTTCCCCTTGATTTTATCTATGAGACTGTGTTGTCTAGTCTTCCATTTGATCAGGTTTTAAATTTTATCTTACCCCAAAGCCTTGAGGATGTATTTCTTCATCCTCTTCTATGATTTTGTTAGTTTCTTACCTCTATCATTCTTGAAGCCTTCATCCATACACAACTTGTTAGTTTTAAAAATACAAGGCTCTCTAGTGTTAATTGAGATCTTTGCTATCGGATCTCCAAGTTGATTTTATCAACTCCACAAATATGTTAGTGTACTCATCAATAGTAAGTTGTTCTATCTTATGTTCATGAAATTATTTACTTTTTTTGTCTAGTACCTCTTAAATAGGTACTTCTCATGAAAATATTTCTCAAACCTTTCCCATGAAAACTCCTTCTATCTAATACCCTTGACATTCTTAAATCTTCTCACCATATGTTAACCTTACCCTTCAAGCTGAAAATAGCCACTTTTGCCTTCGTATTATCATAGTAATAGACTCTAAAATACTTCATCATTCCTAACAGCCAGGTTTCCACATCTTCAACCTTTTTATTTTCTCCATTAAAGGTCAGAGGGATGGATTTCTTGAACTATTCTAGCATCACGTGCCTCTTACATCTCCTTTGTTAATGCGTCTCTTGGTTGTTGCACTAAACATGTGGTTATGGCTACTTGGTTCTCTTTCCAAAGCACTGAGTTAGATTTATCCCCTCATCTTGCCTTTACTAGCTTGCTTTTGCCTCTTCTTCAAGTCATTTCAATATGCTTTATTGGTCTCTAGTCCTTTCTTCCAGATTTTACAAGGACTTTTCTTGGATCTATGTTGACTTAGATAGTTGGAACCAAACTTATGTTGTTTTTTCTTTGCAAATCTAGCATGATTTGCAAGATCACTGCATTCACCTATTCTTTTTTTTCTTGTGCTTGGATACTATTTTCATTATCTTCCTTGTAACTTCTTAATTTAGCTCTCAAAATCTTGAGGGTATCCATCTAATAAACGGAATTTTTCTTTGATCATTTTCCCATGGTGTCCTCTTCCTAATGATAATAAGATTTGTTCATGTTGTACTCTACCATTCAAGTGTTCATTTCTTTATTCTTGTTGTCATTTGAATCTTATTATCTCTCTCTTCCTCTCTGAATATTATTTCACACACATGACTATTAGCTACATAAAAAAAAAATAGACTAAATTTCCTCATCTCCTTGGCATATATTCATTAGGCACGTTCATATGAAAATAACTAAAATTTCTAATCCCATGTCAATGTAAAAGTTAGAAATAAAAATAACATGTCATCAAACTATTAAACAGATAGTCACATAAACTATGAGTTTGTTGTTCACACACATGAATATATGTAGTGATCAAACCATCACGCCAAATGTTTTACCTTTTTCGTGTGTAATCCTCTTTTAGGTTTAGTGTTGAATTCCCTTGCTCCATTATGATTCACTACGTGACTCTGTGAATAGATGTAAACACTTTCTCTTTCAAAGCCCACCCACTCCAAGTGATGAACTTTGGCTCTCATACCACTCCTTAACACTCCTTCCAACCCCCTTTTTCTAACTTAGGCTGAGTAAGTTGTTATTTGTGGTTTAACCATATCCCAAAGGTTTGTTATGAGGATGGGATTAGCAAAAACCTTATTTATACAAGTCTGTGGAATTTAATTTTAAACAACATTGTTGCATTCAATGTGTCAACATCTTTTCAACAACATCAATTTCACCTTTAATCCAATTCCTAGATCAAAAGTTACACTCACCAAAAGTTATGGTCTATTAGTATATCCCATGTCTTTGAATATGCCATGTGCCATCCTCATGGCCTCCTTGAGTTCCTGCTAAGTTAGCCAAATAGGCCCACAATGTCACATCTAGGTCATACCACCCCATCGTATTACCACTTGTGGCATTCAATGCTACACAATGAGAAGAGGCGGCGGACAGTGAGTGGCGGTAAGGTTCCGTAATGTAACCTCAATGGGATTGACCCTCTTTCCACCAATGTTCTTAATAAGATGGAAGAGGTAACGATCATGGTGGTGGGAGGTGAGCAGTAAGGTGAGTTATTTCCTCAAGGTTATGTTTGATCCCACTACTTCCCCTCCATAGTAGTTAAATAGTACGTGGTCATTATATCAACCTCTAACTCATAGTGAGACACCCATGGTGGTCAATGGCCAGTGGCTAGCCTTTTCGACATAGTTACATTATGTTAGGGTTCTGCCAATGCTCGCTCAGTGTTAACTCTTCCCACATCCAAATGGGTCAAATCTTATTGCTTATTGGTCCCAACAACATACATTCATAAGAATAGGACCAAGATTGTGGTTAACATAGAGATAACCAAAATTATTAACCTCTAGAGGTTATGGCCCTACAATCTACAGCTACAAGCTATAGAGTTCAATTGGATAATTAGTTAAGCTCTATGAACATATCTCAATCATGGAGATTAGAAGGACATCTGAGTGCACATGCCTACACAAATGCTCACATTCAACACGAACATAGACAAAAGAAGAATTATCCAGGTAAGTGCTAACATTCATGACCATACCAAATATCATTCTTATTATAGGTGTAACAACAAACCTTTACATTCTAAACATTCAACAAGTTCATCAACATTCAAAAGCTTACACCATTCATAACATAATTAGAATCATTACATTCCATAAGATACAATACATGAGAAATTTACACTTACGTGTTTTATTAAAGATAGTTGAAAACTAAAGGAGGAACTTCAACTCTCCACCCAACCTTGGGCCAGCCACATTGTAGTATTTCTTGTAGTTGGCCACCCTCGAGCCAAATCCAAAGTTTGAGGGTATGCATGTTTAGGGAAATTCCCACCTAGGGTTTAATCACATAACCATGAGAAGGAGTCCACTATCTAAGTGTTTTTTCAACCACCCTCCAATAGTGAACACCACAATGACTCACTTTTCTCTCTATGTTATGGTACAAGGTTTCACCCAAGTCCCTACCGGGGTACTGTTGAGTTTGAGGAGTTTGAACCCACTATCTAGGTGGTTTAGTAGTTGGATTTTCAAGGCATTAACTACAGGATGTTGTAGCGCACTATCCAGGTGGTTTATCAACTTAGCAAGCAATAAGTGGTTTATCAACTTCTTCAACAAGCAGTTATTGTTTAACATCACTTTCAGCAAGCACCATAGTGATTCAACTTACCTTCCTATTTGGTTTATCATTTTTCTAACAGGAACCCTAGTTTATTATCAACCCCTTTAGAAAGAACTAAACGGTTTAACAACTGATCGAACAAAAACTTATTGGTTTATAAACGTACTTACTAAGTGGTTCAATTCTCCATTGAGCGTTCCTCTGACCATATTGGCTTAAGCACATGTATTCTAGGGCCTTCTAATATCCATACGAAGAATGTCATCCTAGTCTCTAGGGATATTATCCATGCTCAAATATTCCTCACTAGCTTATGTTATTCCTCAATTGTCTTCATTCTATATACACTCTCTCTAAGCCACCCTTGGTCTACTTCTTTCATATCTCCTTCTTCTCTACGCTCTTGTTTGATAATTGTTTCTCCCTTTTCCTTTTTGGTACCCTTTTCTCTTATCTACCACTCTCCTTCATGTCATTGACATACATCCTCTTCTTGAGGTAGTCTTCCTCAGACGCGAGGATGGGGATTGTAACTGTATATTTTTACTCCTACACCCCTACATAACTTCAATATTTTAGTTTTGTCAGCACAAGGCAGCTCACTGGTTAGGGTGAGGTATCAAGGAAATTAAATGCAGCAAGGTATGGGCTTGCTCAGGACACATCATAATAAACTCAACACGTATGTAATAGGAAACCCTCTTAGATATTTGGATTCTTATGTCACTCCATTTAGGTCATTCATCAATTCATTTTCACATAGACTCACATACATTTATAATTCACATAGTCATGTTTACATACATAGGGTGTTATGAAAAAAGGATGTTACAATATCAAATGGAAGTGGTTGGTTTTAATGCTTCCTTATTCAATAGTAACAAAATCATTTGTATTGCATATGATTTTAAGCTCGAGGGTTATACGACAGACAACCCACATGCTAGAGTGGAATCCAAAACCATTGCAGAATTGAATATTTTTTATGGAAGGATGTAAAGATATGATCTAAAAGTGTTGTTAGGTAGCATTGCCAAGACATAAAATTCCATTGGCCATATACTCACCAAAAATAATTAGAATAATGTATATACCAAGGCACTCAGACATATGAGAAAGTCCAACAAAGGATTAGCAAAATGACCAAGGGAAATAATGACTAAAAAAGCATTCTTTAGAGGTTGTGAAGCAAAGATAATTTGAAGAAGAAAAAGTATGGGTTAAAGGGTGCACAATGGAGGAGTAAGAGTAGAAGGAAAAGAAAGAAATAATTCCTGAGGTGTTAGGTAAAGATTGAAAACGAAAGAGGAAGCAGAGTCAATGGCTTAGGATAAAGTGGTCAAAGAGGAAACAAGAGGAAAGGAGGTAGAGGATAATAAAAAGAAATAGGACAAGCAAGAAACTAATCAAGAAAGGAGAAGGAGTGGGAAGCTACCCATCGATGGGAGGAGGAGTGCATAAAGGAAGAAGAATGAAATAGAAATCAAGATCCAAATACCACCATCATGCAAATGAGAAAAATGATTGGGGTGCATAAACCTATAGGCCTTAAGATCACAACCACAAATGATATTGGAGAATAAGGGTCTCCCTAAAACAATATTTCTATTGTACGAAGGGGCATATCATTATGAATAGGTCTAAGAAGTGGAGATAACAAATTGTTTCTTGAACTTCAGAGTAGGAAACAACGTGAGAGTTAAGGGCCTACTTGGAATAGGCCCCAATGTGAGGGCCTCCAACAGAAATTTGATCTTAGGAGAATTCACTCAAGTGAATTCTTTCTTATTTGAAGAGAATATTAGCCACCTAGATCAATAGATAAGCCCAATTTCCACCCTGGAAGAATGGATTAAGAATAGGGAGTTATCACAGGATGGAGAGCTTAAATAATATACCCTAGTTGTAAATAATCAAAACAATATAGACATGCAATAGCTTATGGTCAAGAAATCATGACACTAAGAGAATATGTGACCCTACAAAAAGGGTTGTAGGAGATAGTGGATCAACATCAATATGAAACACATTCATTTCCTTAAGGTCGTAGTTAGATCTACAGAAAATCAAATGCATAGAAATAAAAGTATTTTAGCTCATGTATCTTAAAGAATTCAATAATATTAGAGAGATTGCACGATACTTTTCAACTAGATGAGGGTATTACAACTCTATTGAGAGGAGGTGTTAGAACTATGGGACCATTGGAAGTTTCAAAAATTTGAGCAAAATAAGTTTCACGGCATCCTACAGAAAGTCAAAGAGTACCAATTGGGTTCATAGAAAATTAGATCAACATACATAGATTGGGCCAAAGAGAGTTGATGAAATATTACGTTGTATTCAAGTCCTGGAAAGAAACCGCATTTAAACTAGATGAAAGCCTAAACAAAATAGTGGAGAAATGCATTTGGCTATGGGAGGTCATTAAAAAATCAACCACTAGACTAATTGTGACCTCCATAGTTGAACTCGATCAAGTTTAGGTCCATAAGGAATTTGAAGAATCAAATCAGAAGTGGAGGAGAGAACTAACATACTTCAACAACTAAATTGTGGAGATCAAGTATCCTTCTTGACCTTCCTTGTTTCACTTGTGGGAGAAGAATTTTTGTTTATTTTCATTGAGAAATATGTGGAGACTAAATTTGAATTAGTTCTTCTGGCTTCTACGCATTGTGAGTTGGTAATGTAAAAATGTTTGCACTCCATGTTAGCAAATTCTTAGCCAATGGGACGCCGAAATGGGTAGAAACTATGGCATGCCTTCTCATCCACATCCAATTATCAAAAGATTTTATAAATTTTTTTTGGTGGAATTCTCTTCCACCTCATCACATGGAGATGTTTATAATTATATAAATGAAAGCCATGCCTTTGAAACAAAGGGGTCGGGAAACTAGGTAATTGTAGAAATCAATGTAAGAAATTTGTGTGAACTATTTAAGAGAAATTCAGAAGTTAAGAAATCATTTAATTGTACAATAGAAATATGTATGTTTCGTACTATCGATAGTGTATTGCTTTGTTTGCATTTCTTTTGTTATATACCTAGGGGGGATAATATGGGGTACAAAGGGAGGTACCCAAGGAAATAATGTAATAATGGGATGGGCCATAGTAATAAATAAGGTGGTTAACCCATATCATGTAAGGGACCACAAGTAGTTAGTAATAATGTAATCGGCCCATGGTATTAGTTTGATGGTATGAGGGAACCATGGTAATGATCCATGGTATTGTATGTATGAGGCCTATATAGAGGCTAGAGACTCCACATGGAGAGGTGTCAAGGAATATTGTATGAACAGGCATATGGCTTGTGGAGTGTTCTCCTTCCTTAAGGAGTGAACGTATGATGTTGCCCTACCTTAAGCATTTGATTAATAGAGACAATCATTTCTATCTATTTCTCACTTATTATTCATGGGTTTATTTCTATTATCTTATATTTTTGGATTAGATCTATAACAAGTGGTATCAGAGCTCTTTCCAGGGCCGGTGGGATCTCCCTTTCTCAGCAATTTTTTTTTTTGGCTAGAGATGTGTTCCGGCATCTTTAAACCACAGGATCTGTCATTGAGCACATAAACCTGTAGATTTGGGGAGGCATGCATGCAGGAAATACAAGAGATGGTCATGCTTGTTGGACTCCCTTGTAACCCTTGTGGCTACTCCTTCGAGTAGTAGCGCATTTGACAGAACTGTGCACAAACTGTCTTCGAAGTACCCTCTGGGTATATCAGAAGCCCCCTAGCGCCTTTGAAACCTCGCCATAGATAAACTGTCGACTGTGTTGCTGCTACAGTACACCGAGAACAACACTCGGAGAGATTACTCTCCCGTACGATAGGGTAGTCGGGTTGTATGGCTAAGGGTACAATTGATCTTCCTTAGTTAGAGCCCTGAAACATTGGGCTGAGTACTACTATCAGACCCTTATGTATAATGCGATCTGTAGCACCTGACACTCCTCCAGACCATAGTTCCCTTTTCTATCTCGGGATCACGCATAATCTCTACCAGATCAGATCTCACAAGTGGGGTTGCAGCAGCAGCAGACACCAATCCCACAGTCCAAGTTAACAGAACAGGCATTCTGATCTATTAAAACCATCAAATCTACAGTAGCAATCTATTCTGCTACTCAGAGCTATCCGATCAGCCATTCAGATCTCTCAGATCCACCAGATCTGAGTAGTTGTGTGGGGTTCCTATACCGGGGCATGATTTTTGTAGGACTTTTGCAAGCATTGACATTTTTGGGATTCGGCTACTGTAGTATTCCTAAGCAAGGAGTAAAACTCTGTTAGGAGTTTTCAGAAAAAAGAAAAAAAAGTCTGAGACTGCCCGGGGTGCTTATTGGTGATCTAGCCCATAAGAATCAGGATGACGAGCTGAGCAAGGTGGTACCATTCAATTGTTAGTGAAAAAAAATTCTGGCAGTCCAAAATTTCAAGTACATCAGTTCAGTGCATGGTAGAAACTAGAGCTCAAGCTATGGCCAATGAGAAGATCGACAAACTGGAACAATCCTTGAAAGACATCCAAGATCAGCTCGACAAACTAACTAACGCACTCTCTAATGGCAAGGTAGAAGCCCGCGAGGAGGCGTATATTGGCAATGAACATAGTGAGGGTGAGTCTAGCCACTCTCTTCACCTCTAGGGCACCCACCAACAATCCCGTCCGCGACCTCCCAAGCTGGTTATGCATAAATTTGATGGTTATCACCCGGCAGCATGGGTAGCACAAATGGAGCAGTATTTCAATCTGAATTACATCTTAGATAATTAGAATCAACTTATGGTGGGGAGCATGTACTTGGACAATGAAAGATGGCAATGGTGGCAATGGCATCAACATTGCAATGGAAGTTTTTTGACTTGGGACGCCTTCAAAAAAAACTCTTACAGAGTGCTTTGACCATGACTCTGCTTTTTTGGGTCATCTCACTAAGCTTCGACAGACTGGCACAATGGATGAATATGTTACAGCCTTTGAAGCCTTAGCTTTCTGCACTAGGGGTCTCCCAGATGCGTTCTACATGGAATGTTTTATCAGTGGTCTTAAAGAGGCCATACAAGCCCACGTCCGGCTGCACCACCCTCCCACATGGTCGAAGGCTTGCAAGGTAGCTCGTAACATGGAACGTGCGCTAGCGGCCCCGTTCATTCACCCAAATTTCACCGCCAAGGGTCGTCCCCCACAGTCTCACAGCACGACTCAAACACTTAAGGTTCAAAAGGTGTCACCTGCGGAAATGGCCGAAAGAAGAAAGCAGGGATTATGTTACTACTGTGATGAAAAATACTCCCCAGGTCATAAATGCAAGGAGCCCAAATTCTTTCAAATTGATGCCACTGATTATAGCTCATCGGAGGAAGCCCCACCACTTGAGGAACCCGAGGAGGCAGAAGAGGACAACCAAAAGGACAATTTCCCTGACGAACCAATTATTTCACTGCATGCTTTGGCAGGGATTTCGTCGCCTCAAACTCTCAAAATCAGAGGTTTTATTAAGCATCACCCAGTAGTAGTTTTGAATGATAGTGGAAGTATACATAATTTCATCAATCAAAGAGTCGTGGAAGCAGTGCATTGTTTTGTACGAGCAGTTTCTAACTTCCAAGTCCAAATTGCGGATGGGGGAAAAATGAAATGTGAAGGCCGCTGTGAAAATGTCAAACTTCAAATGGGGGATTATCAGTTGAGGACCCACATGTTTGCCATACACATGGGAGGGTGCGACATTGTCCTCGGTGCTGAATGGCTTCGTACTCTTGGGCCAATCATAATGGATTTCCGAGAGTTATATATGAGCTTTAAGCAGAACAACTCCACACATACCCTCCGCGGACTCCTGGTGGGAGCTCCCTCTATCATCAGCTCACATAGGATTAAAAAATTGTTAAAAAAGGGCCATCATGGAGTTATAGCTCAATTTAATCCCATCCAGGCCATCGAACCCAATTCTCTGCCGTTTCATCCTGAGATGCAACAGATTTTAAATAACCGTCTACCAATCTTTGACAAGCCTCATGAGCTTCCACCCTCGAGAGGGGAACATGATCATAGCATCACTTTGGTTTCAGGGGCCCAACCACCCAATGTGCACCCATACAGGTATCCGTTCACCCAAAAGAATGAAATAGAAAAAATAATCAAGGAACTTTTGGAAGCAGGTGTCATTCGTCCCAACATTAGTCCTTATTCATCATCGGTGGTCATGGTGCTCAAGAAATATGGGGAATGGCGTATGTGTCCATACTTCAGGGTCCTCAATAAGTTGACAGTCAAAGAAAAATTTACCATCCCGATTGTTGATGATTTGCTGGATGAACTCAATGGGGCTCAATTCTTCACTAAGCTGGATCTTCGCTCAGGCTACCACCAAATTCGCATGAAGGAAGTCGACATTCCAAAGACTGCTTTCAGAACTCATGAAGGCCATTATGAGTTCTTGGTCATGCCATTCGGTCTTTGTAATGCCCCATCTACTTTTCAGAGCCTTATGAACCACCTTCTCAAACCATATCTCAGGAAATTTGTCCTTGTTTTCTTTGATGACATCCTCATCTACAGTTGCACTTGGGCCGCACATCTTCAGCATGTAGATATGCTCTTGCAACTGCTCCGCAAGCATAAATTATTTGTTAAGATGTCCAAGTGTTCTTTTGGCATGGAAGAAGTTGAGTATCTGGGCCACATTGTGGGGCGTGAAGGTGTCAAGGTGGACCCCAAAAAGATCCAGGCCATGCAGGATTGGCCTCAACCTAAGACCTTGAAGAGCCTGACAGGATTTTTGGGTCTCACGGGCTACTATCGCAAATTTTTCCGCAATTATGGTCGCATTGCGCAACCCCTCACTCAACTCCTCAAGAAAAAGTCATTCTTCTAGAATGAGGAAGCACAACAGGCATTTATAGCTCTAAAAAATGCCATGTGTTTCACTCCAGTCTTAGCACTACCTGACTTCACCAAATATTTTGTCATTGAATGTGATGCTTCGAGTACAGGTATTGGGGCGGTCTTAATGCAGGAAGGATGACCCTTGGCCTTCACAAGCCAACAAATAAGTGGGAAGAATCTAGGACAATCTACCTATGAGAAGGAAATGATGGCCATCTTACATGCCATAGATACCTGGTGACCTTACTTATTGGGGCAACGTTTCCAAATCCGCACAGACCATCACAGTCTTAAATATTTTTTGGAGCAATGCCTATCCTCCCCACAACCAAATAAATGGCTCGTCAAAATGTTGGGATATGATTATGAGATCATTTACAAGAAAGGGAGTGAAAATATTGTAGTAGATGCATTATCTCACCAATTTGAGGAGGAAAGTACCCTGCTCGCAATTTCCCCTCCCATTCCAGAATGGATTGAAGAGGCTCGCAGGGAATGGTTTTCACATCCCTGGCTCTCCCAACTCATTACTCAATTGCAGGCGGATCCAAATTCCACCAAGGGCTACTCGTGGTAGGATGAGATTCTTTGCTACAAGGACAGAGTCGTAATATCACCAACATCCACCCTTAAAAGCCGCATTTTGGTAGAATTGCACTCATCCCCCATTGCAGGACATTCAGGCTTTCAGAAGATGTATGCTCGCACTAGAAGATCATTTTTTTGGATAGGCATGAAAAATGACATCCTTACTTTTGTAGCGGAATGCGATATCTGTCAGTGCCACAAAGGGGAGACAGTCAAAGCACCAGGCACATTACAACCATTGCCCATCTTGGCATCAATATCAATGGAGGTTTCTATGGATTTCATTACAGGTCTTCTAAAGTTATGAAACAAGTCAGTCATCATGGTGGTTGTGGACCGACTTTCTAAGTATGCTCATTTTTGCGCCCTACCCCACCCTTTTACACCAATTTTGGTCGCTCAATATTTCATGGATTAGATATTCAAATTGCATGGCATGCCCACTACTATTGTGTCTGATTGTAACCCGATGTTCACGAGTAATTTTCGGCAGGAACTCTTCTGGCTACAAGGAACCCAACTAAAACTTAGTACTTCCTATCATCCATAAACGAATGGTCAAACTGAAGCCGTCAACAAATGTCTGGAAACCTACCTTAGGTGTTTCACTTCAGAAAAGCAACATCTTTGGGTACAGTGGTTACCTCTAGCTGAATGGTGGTATAACACCAACTATCATGCCACCACCAAAGTGACTCCCTATGAAGCAGTTTATGGTCAACTACCTCCTTCCCCTATGTCTATATCAAGGGGTTCTCAAAGGTACAAGCAATGGATCAACTCCTACAAAACCGCACAACCATGCTCACCCATCTTAGAGAGAATCTTCATTAAGCTCAAAACCGCATGAAGTAACAGGTAGATCAGCATTGCTTAGAGTGCCAATTTCAAGAAGGGGATCAGGTATTTTTAAGGCTACAACCATATAAGAAAACATCACTCAAAGATAAGGGTTGTCAGAAACTATCTCCAAAATTCTACGGACCATATCAAGTACTTCAACGCATTGGAGAAGTGGCCTACAAGTTAGCTTTGCCACCCACTGCAAAAATCCATCCAGTTTTCCATGTCTCATGCCTCAAGAAAGTGATTGGGAACAATTGCAGAATTCAAACCAGTCTACCTGAATTGGATGAAGAAGGGTCAATCTGGCTCCATCCTAAACAGGTCCTGGACACACGAGAACGACACCTGTGTGGCCGCATGATCACGGAAGTCCTCGCCAAGTGGAAAGACACCTCTCCGAAAGATGCAACCTGGGAGCCAGCCAGTATTCTTCAGCAGTTTCCGCAGCTTCAACCTTGAGGAAAAGGCTATTCTTAAGGGGGAGGGCATGTTAGGGTCCCACCCTAACCCCCTTATTTATGTAGTAGGATTGAGTCCTAGTTATAGTTAAGTAAAGAGTCAATAAAGCCCATTGTAAGCGGTTAACCCGCACTTAATGACGGGACCACAGTTAATTGCAAATGGGCCATGGTATTAGATAGATGATATTAATAAGAACCATGGTATTTATCCATGGTATTGCATGTATGAGTCATATATAAAGGATAGAGACTCCCTGCAAGGAGCATCGTGTCTTATTTTGTAATCGAGCTCTACTCTATTGGAGGTTGCCCCCTCGAAGAGGCAAGTGAACATTGCTTTCTGAATAATAAAATACTTGTTGTTGTTTCTCACTATTCTATGTTCTAGGCATATTTCTTTGCATATTCTGTATTCTGGTATCGTCTTGCAGGTTAAGAGCATAACAACTTTCTTATGTAAACTAGAACAAATTTGTTTTTATTTGTAATTGATAAATTAAGCATATTAATCTAAAAAATAGTTATGCTTTATATTTAGAATAAGGATTTTCAAAACTGCAATATATAGATGATGTGGTAATGCCATGCATGTATGCCAGCTATTCAACACATGTCAGAATAATTGCAATTTTGCTTTTATTAGATTGAAATAGATTAGTTTCTTTTTCAGTGATTTAATATATTTTGTAATACTATATTTTGGCGAATTTAATTTAATCCTTATTTACTGAAGGATAATTGGTTTTCTTTTATAACTTTGATCGTACGCATGTATTGAAATGAAATAAGCAGTGGATATAATATTTAATTTAACCAACTAATTGCTAGGCTATAAATCTAGAAAATTATATTATTCGAAACATTAGAGAGTCTAGTCTCATTTTTGACCCATCAAACAAATATGTTTCTTCTGGAAAGTTTCTGTGAGATGTAGGGCTCCATCCATATTCCCTTTTCGCCAGAAATATTGTCTATTCCTCCATAATGTACATGTTTTTTCTATATATAATATAAATAATATACAACTTTTTCTTCTGAAAAAAAAAAATAAAATAAAAAAAAAAATGGGTAAATTCAGTTTCAATTGTATAGCTGTTTAGTGAAACATTCCAGCGAGTCAAAAGTGGGCTTCGTACTGCACCTTTTCCACCACTGCATATGCCAGAACACACCAACTTGGATGAAAAAAGAGGACGCAACTGTCACATGTGGCCACCGGAATGAAATCCAATGGGCAAATAGAATTAATGGATGGTCAAAGCAATTGTTTTCATTGTACTAAATGTATATCATATTTGGAATCACTGGATAATTATTATTAATTGTTATAATTTAATTTTAAAATTATGATTAAATTAGAAATTAAATTGATGTAATATATTTTTTGGTCTAGAGATTTAAAAAAAAATTAAATTATTAAAATTTATTAAAATATTTATTTGGTAGTAGTTTAGTTGGTAATAGTTATAGAAATAACGTTTTATTCAACTAAAAGTCTTAGGTTCAAGGCTTATGATATCCCCAATCAAAATAAAAAAATTAAACGTAATGAAAATGTAATGAAAATATAATCTTAGTGAAAAAGTAATAATTAAATAAAATTTATTTTGAAATATATATTTTAAATTTCTAATTTTAAGGTGTAACTCTTATGATATCCCCTATCAAAATAAAAAATTAAACTTAACGAAAATACAAATTTAGTGAAAAATAATTATTAAATAAATTTATTTTGAAATATATATTTAAATTTCTAATTTTAACTTGTAACTTTGTATGCTAAATTATCTTGACTAATTTAAGGTGGCAAGCAACTTTGTATGGATTATCTTTCTACTAATTTAAGAGGTGACAAGCCTAAGGTATCCTAGTTATACAGATAACCACCTGTATAACCACATTTTTATGTGTTGTTCAATCTTCTAGCAAAGCACATCACATAGCCGGGTTTAATGACTAGTTGTTGCAACCATGTAAGCTCTTTTCCAAACATTTGATGACAATGGAATCTTTAACGCGGTGCTTATATGGTTCTCTTTTCATTTTATTTTTCACATGTTTTTTATATATATTTTCAATAAATTTTATTAAATAATTTTTTATATCTTAAATTTATTTTTAAATTTTAAGTTTACTTTTAAATTTTAAATTCATATCTTAAATTCTTAAATTTATTTTTTATTTTTTTATACGTCATTTATATATATATATATATATATCAAATCTTAAATTTATATCCAAATTTTTAAAATCAACTCATAAAGAAACATATTTACAATATTTGGACCTATGAAAATGGTGAATCATACTATTGTGATATTTTTGAGAATATAAGTTTATTATTTTAATTGAATTTATCATACTGTAATATTGTATAATATTTTTGAAATCTAATTTGAATTTGAATTTATAATAGGTATAAAAATATTTTTTAATAATATAAAAATTTGCTAAAATATAAAATGAAATAAAATTTATTAAATTAGAGTATATTTATTTTAATTCTAGATTTATTAAATATTAAAAGAGGATCAAACATCTTAAAGTGTAAACTTTTTTTTGAATGTAGAATTGGAGATAATGTTTACATTTCGAGAGATTTGATTCCTCTTGGCGTCTGATAGATCTGTAGTTAAGATGGATCTAGGATGGTTTCAGTTGTGTGTGGCCATGGAAAATTTGATGAACATGTAACTTTTTCGATCATTTTAAATATGTTAAATATGTCTAAAATTAATCTAGTCGTCTTCATTTTAAATTTGCTAAGTTACCTCAGCGTGTTGAGATGATAGAGACTGTTAATAACTTGAATGATAAAAAATGATAAAATAAAAATTTTGAATGCAAAGCGACAATGTAACAACGTTGAATAGTAGAAAATGTGAATAATAAGAATGTAGTAAATTACGAATAAGTATTCATTGTTATCAATCTTAAACTATTGTCACACTTGTAAGTTTTTCCATCTTCTCACCTGGATCATATGAAAAGGAAGGTTGAAATCATATACCATTCAAATCTTTGACTTCAGCTAATGTAGTAAATGGCATACCTTGCCTCTAGACTTGCTCTCCAATATTAATAATAGTTTTCTCTAAAGTCAACCATTGTAATTTATGGCTTGTTAAAATTCAAGTTTCAATGGTAGTTATTTTCTATTACCTTATTTGAACACAAAGAGAGTAACAATGTTGAATGATGGAAAATGGGAATAATAAGAATGTAGTCAAATACAATTAGTTTACACTTTTAAGAAGCAAACATTTTAAGTAAGATAACATTTTTTTTAAGATGAACATTCAAGTATTTTATTTATGGTTGAATGAATGTAACAAAAAAATAAATGGACACTATTAATATAATTACTTCGAAATTAATTTACATCATGGGTCTAGTTACATCAAATCAAAAATCAATATCTACACTAAAATCAATGCATCTAGTGAAAGCATTCAGATAGAATTAGAAATCAACATCTACATTGAAATCAATGCATTTTGTGCAAGAAAATAAATAGGATTAGATATCAACATCTACATTGGAATCTATACATCCACTGTAAACAATCGAATATGATTGAAAATCAACATCTACATTGAAATCAATTCATCTAGTGCAAGCAATCAACTAACATTATAAATCAGCAACTTTATTGAAATCAATGCATTCAATGCAATCAGTTAAATAGGATTAGGAATCAACATCTAAAATGAAATCAATGCATCTATTTCAGTGAAAAACCAAAAGACTCATGGCTCTTAAATCCAACTTCTTTTACATTTTGTAAAATCCTTACTTCCTTTTTGTATGTGGTTAATAATGGTCAATGTTATATAATACTATATAATATATGTATTTTTCTCTGTGTTTATCTTTCTCCTTCCCTCTCTCTCCCCCATCATCCACGTCTCTATTTCTATCAATTTCTCCTTCTTTGTTTCTCTATCTCACCCTCCAAACATACACACTTTCTCTCCATATATATCTCTCCCTCCCTTCCTCTTCCTCTCCCTCTCTCTCTTCCCCATCTCAGTCTCTCTCTTCCTCTTATCTCTATATTCCCTCCCTCTTCCCCCTCCCCCTCACTCTCTCTCCATATCTCGCTTGTCACTTCCTCTCTCTCTCTCTCCACCTTTTTTTTGCCATCCCTCTCTCTCCCCCTCCAACTCCATCTCTCCCTCTCTCCCTTCGTCACTCTTTCTCTCTCTCAAGTCCTCTCTCTCCCTTTCTATCCCACATGCCCTTGTCTCTCCTGCTATCACTCTCCTCTCTCTCCCTCCGCCCTCCAACATTGTATTTATCTCCCTTTCCAACTATGTCACTATCTCCCCATCCAACTCTCTCTCTCTCTCTCTCTCTCTCTCTCTCTCTCTCTCTCTCTCTCTCTCTCCAGCTATGTCACTATCTCACTGATGCAGCCCAGGCCGCTCCCAGGCCGCTTCTACCAGGATCTTCGACAATCATGCACATAAAAGCAAGCTTCTCTCACGATGTTGTAATCTCATGATTCATAATAACCATGCTTGGCATTAACATACGGAGCTTTTCATGGAATTCTTTATAGGAACATATAATGAATGCCCAAGCGCATACCGTATATATATGTATTTACTTACGCATATCCGCAGCAGTCTTCCCCCTTTCTTTGGTATCACGCTGGTTATAGGCTGGTTCTTATTATAAACACAGTCTCGTATGTATATATGGCACCGCTTTACCATAGACAGACTCGTATATATGTATACGTTGCTATTACGGATAGACAGCTATGTATCTTAGCCTTTATACAGTTCGATAACCACAAACATACGTTGCTGTCGCCAAACCAGATCCGCTGTCTTCACAATTCATGGTCCTCGAACTCAACGATACATGTCTATATATACAGCGTTTTATAAGTCTCCGACTTGTTCCGATGTGGATTTAGTCCAGAATTGCACGGCTTCAAACCTCGACCTCAACGCGGAAACTAACCACAGTCATCTCCAGACCCGCATGAATGAAAACTGTAGTCCTTTGGCCACGAACGCATAGCAATATCATGATGTAAAATCTCTTACGACTAGTTTCAAAATCTCGGGCGCCAGATAGTCCCAACCAAGAATGATAACCCTGCGTATCTTTAGTCAAAGAGTTAAGCACGCATATACAACGGTTGGAATTCATTCTCGGTGGTATGTCTTCAAAAGGAAGTCACCCGGATTAATACACATCAATTTTCGTATGAATCAAAACCAGAACTATCATCACCACGCAAATTCAACACTATATAACAAGCATATATGTGCGCCACTATGCGTAAATGGAGAATCAAGACTGTCTATATATCAACGAAAGGAAAATCGATTCACCATTATTACCCAGCCCATGCATGGGAAATAAAGCCATTAGCCCTTTATGCAAATTCAATATTATATAACATCAGTTCTGCCCCATGTGCAGAGCCATATCTTAGAGTCGGTTAAACACAAGCATATCCATACAAAGTCAAATTCGACATACTTATATTTACATAAAACAAACATTCACACAGTTATATTCATGGCCAGATATGCAAATCCATGGCCCTTTTACAAACTGCCCGAAGGCTCCCAAGGAGAATCCTTGCTCACTTCTCACACTCACTCCTCACACTTCCTCCTTGCCTTCCATGCCTTTGAGGCTCCCTAATTTATTAAACTTAGCATGATAAAAAAATCCTAAAATCACTCAACTAAAGCTCATGCAATGCATACATATGGCAAAAGCATCTTTTCATCTTTTTCCCTGTTCTAAAATAGAAAAGCTTCCTTATGATCCACATCCATTCCTTTATGCCTAAAAGCTCTCCTAGTTTTATTTATTTTGAGAATATCTAAGTAACTTGGAATTTAGGAAACTAATGCATGACCCCTATGTCTATTATTTACAATAATTTCCCCTTTGAGTTGAATGCTCCCGCATCATACTCCCAAGGTAGAAAAATTTCATGATCTCCTGATCATGTGTTCAGCTCTATGTTTGCCTGGATCCCATATCTTGTACTGTAACTTTCCATTTGCCGCTGCTTCTGTCTGTTGTTCTTCTCCAGGTCTCCACACTTTATGCTGCTTTGCTCCACTAGCTGTACTCTTGCAATCTTCTGCTGTCTTCCTCTTGCTGCTTCTGCTACTTCTCTTCTTTGCTGATGTCTTTTTCTGAGACACTTTCAGCATGATTCTTCTGATTAATTCAATTTCCTTGTCCAATAAATCTTCAAGCTGTTGACTTCTTGCTTCTATGCTGGTCTCTGTTCTGACTGCCACCCGATCATCCACACCCTCTTGTCTTCTGGAACAAAGAACTTCTTTTCCCTTCAATTGACTGTTCAGCTGAGTCAAATGTTTCTCAGCACCGGCGACAATTCCTGCATTCACAAAACACATGTTAAAACAAAAATCACAAGGCATCAGTGCCTTACTTCCCTCTGCAGTATCTCAGTATGCTGTTCCATCCCAATCAGCACATCAGTATGCTGATTTCCCTTCACTATGAGACTGTTAGCTAGTCCTTCCTTCTTACCATCTTCTGCTTAATGACTGTCATTCCCAAAGACTCTCTTCCCTTGTTTCTTCATCCAATGAGTCCTCTGTCTCTCCAACTCTCTTCTCTGGAGATCTAGTTTCCTATACAATTCAACAACTTCATTAGGAGTAGACCTTGGAAATTTCACATGATTTTGCACACCTCCACTGGTGTTTGACCAATCATCAGCTGGTCCTTCTCTTTCTGCATCAACATCCTGATTAGACTCCTTCTTCCCCATCTGCTTCTGAGATCTTGCTAACTCATTATCGATCTGAACAGCCTTCAGGTTCAATTCTTCTTGCACAAACTCTAAAGCTTGTTTATCTTCCTGTTCTGTACCTGCAAACATGCACAACTCATTAGTTTTTAAATCATGAGACTTTTCAGTCTTGACTGGTCTTCCATAGCTTCATTTCGAACAAATCTGCATTTGGAATCTTCAATTCCCATCTCTGGCACAAGAACTCTAAGCTCCTTTTTTAGCAAGGCAATCTCAATTTTCCCCAACTTCCTCTGCAATTGTTGCCAAATCACTCTCCTTCCCTTCAGTGGAAAGATCCATTTTCTATTTTGATTTTTCTGCTCTTGTAGCCATTCTTCCAGTACCTGCAATTGTACCTTCATTACTGCAATCTCTCTTTCTCGAACTCCTGCAATCATCCCATTTTTGTGCCAATTCTCTAGACCTCTTCTCTGATTCTCCATGATCACCTTCTCCAGCTGTATATAAGACCCATCTGCCTTCTGCTTTTCCAGAATAGAATTTTGATTCTGCTGGTCTTTTTCCTTCTTCATGACAATATCAGCCAATTGTCTTTCACCTGCAAACATCCACAAACTGTCAGATTTAAAAATATATGACCCTTTGGTCTTACTTGAAGTTTCAGTCTTCAAGCCTTCATCTTCACTATCTCCCAGAAATTCTCCTTTTTCTGGTTCACAGACGTATTCTTCCATTTCAACTTCCTCTAGACTTATATTCTTGCCATTTACCTTGGCATCCTCTTTCTTATGTCCTCTACCGTGGCTTTTTCCTGAACCTCTGCTATGACTATCAGTAGTCATCTTCTCCTTCGCCATGAGTTCCTCACCTATGAGTTGCATGAAGCCTCTACCACAGCAAACTCTCTTGCTGCCACTTACCTCACCAATCCTTCCCTCCGGATCTGGTCTTTTGGTAATCATTGGTCCTCTGCTGGAACCTTTCGAGCATCCTCTACTGCTCCTGTAGGCTTCTCTTATCTGCAACTTTCTTCAACCTCTGTTGATTCTCCTTTGCAACAAGCCTCTGCAACAGCTAGTCCTCCTGGCTGCAATCTTACCTCACTAAGCTCTCCTTACTTAGTCTTTTGGTAAGCACGGTCCTTTGTCTGGAACCTTCTCCTGAGCAACACCTTTGCTCCCTCTAGGCTTTTGCAATCTCCTTCTCTCTCCTGAGAACACTTCAGTTGTCTTCTTTATCCAATTCCTTATTGGATTCTTCAGGTTCACTGCCACTTCTCTGCAACCATAAACTTCAATTCACAAATTTCAAATCAGAAAAATAATCTCACCTCTTAAGATCTTGCATGATCTTGTCTTCTTTCCTCTTCCGCAATCCTGTTCACTTGTGTAGTTTGCATATCAGATTAAAAATCATTCATCACACTTCAGTTCTAAAAAAAAAACAAACATCTTCAGTTGAGCATTCTAGCTCTGATACCACCTGATGCAGCCCAGGCCGCTCCCAAGCCGCTTCTACCAGGATCTTCGACAATCATGCACATAAAAGAAAGATTCTCTCACGATGTTGTAGTCTCATGATTCATAATAATCATGCTTGGCATTAACACACGGAGCTTTTCATGGAATTCTTTATAGAAACATATAATGAATGCCCAAGCGCATACCGTATATATATATATATATATATATATATATATATATATATATATATATATATATATATATATATATATATATATATATATATATATATATATATATATATATATATATATATACGCATATCCGCAGCAGTCTTCCCCCTTTCTTTGGTATCACGCTGGTTATAGGCTGGTTCTTATTATAAACACAGTCTCGTATGTATATATGGCATCGCTTTACCATAGACAGACTCGTATAGATGTATACGTTGCTATTACGGATAGACAGCTATGTATCTTAGCCTTTATACAGTTCGATCAACACAAACATACGTTGCTGTCGCCAAACCAGATCCGCTGTCTTCACAATTCACGGTCCTCGAACTCAACGATACATGTATATATATACAGCGTTTTATAAGTCTCCGCCTTGTTCCGCTGTGGATTTAGTCCAGAATTGCACGGCTTCAAACCTCGACCTCAACGCGGAAACTAACCACAGTCACCTCCAGACCCGCATGAATGCAAACTGTAGTCCTTTGGCCACGAACGCATAGCAATATCATGATGTAAAATCTCTTACGACCAGTTTCAAAATCTCGGGCGCCGGATAGTCCCAACCAAGAATGATAACCCTGCGTATCTTCAGTCAAAGAGTTAAACACGCATATACAGCGGTTAGAATTCGTTCTCGGCGGTATGTCTTCAAAAGGAAGTCACCCGGATTAATACACAACAATTTTCGTATGAATCAAAACCAGAACTATCATCACCACGCAAATTCAACACTATATAACAAGCATATATGTGCGCCACTATGCGTAAATGGAGAATCAAGACTGCCTATATATCAACGAAAGGAAAATCGATTCACCATTATTACCCAACCCATGCATGGGAAACAAAGCCATTAGCCCTTTATGCAAATTCAATATTATATAACATCAGTTCTGCCCCATGTGCAGAGCCATATCTTAGAGTCGGTTAAACACAAGCATATCCATACAAAGTCAAATTCGACATACGTATATTTACATAAAACAAACATTCACACAGTTATATTTATGGCCAGATATGCAAATCCATGGCCCTTTTACAAACTGCCGAAGGCTCCCAAGGAGAATCCTTGCTCACTTCTCACACTCACTCCTCACACTTCCTCCTTGCCTTCCATGCCTTTGAGGCTCCCTAATTTATTAAACTTAGCATGATAAAAAAATCCTAAAATCACTCAACTAAAGCTCATGCAATGCATACATATGGCAAAAGCATCTTTTCATCTTTTTCCTGTTCTAAAATAGAAAAGCTTCCTTATGATCCACATCCATTCCTTTATGCCTAAAAGCTCTCCTAGTTTTATTTATTTATTTTGAGAATATCTAAGTAACGTGGAATTTAGGAAACTAATGCATGACCCCTATGTCTATTATTTACAATAATTTCCCCTTTGAGTTGAATGCTCCCGCATCACTCGCTCCCTCTCCCCCCCTCCATCTTTGTGTCTCCCTCTCTGTCTCATCCCCTCATCTCCCTCTCTATCTCCTCTCTCCTCTATATCTCTTCCCTCCTCTCCTCTCTCTCCTTCTCTCCCTTGTCACTCCATCTCTCTCTACCTTTATCTCTTTATGTCTTTGTTCTTTTCTCCATCTCTCCCCCTCCAAATCCATCTCTCCCTCTTTCTTTCTCTCTCCCCCCTCCTCTCTCTTCCTCCTATCCCAACCCCCCCTCCCCCCATCACTCTCTCTCTTTATCTATCCACCCTCCATCTCTGTCACTATCTCCTTCTCTCTTCCTCTTCTGTCCATATGATCAAGAATTGTCACTTATGTAAGCAACAATATATGTAAGGTATAATTGTTGGTAGGCCAAATTGTTCCATTTTTCAACCTGTTTCCCTTCAAAATCATAACCTTATACCTCTATTTAACCTTGCAAGCTTCATTATTCCTGCACGAATCCAAGAATTGTATCCCTTCTTGCACTAGCTTTATGTTTCATGTTTAAGAGTTATGAATGTGCTTAATTAATCATTTTCGTAGATTTTATGCCTCTAAATATTTGTAACTAATAATTCTCTTCCTAGAAAGTATTTGATGGGCAATGAATTAATTATTTTGTTAGCTTGGTTAGGATTCCTACACCGTTGGCGAATCTTCAACTATTGTGATAACCCACCACTCCATGCCGATGCTGTGTTTTGGAACGATTAAGTCAAGTTGGGCTTAGAGCATGTAGGAGAATCAAGGATATGGTGTAGATTGTCGTCGGCCTAATACCTAGAATAGTGTTTTGTTATAATCGAAAGGCTCTGCACGAGCTGTTGTTGTTATTTTGTTATGGCCGAAAGGCTCAGATTGGAACACTCATTGTAATTTGGTTATGGCCACAGGCCTAGATGAATGTATAAAATTTAGGACTCAGATAGAAAATGGGAGAAAGCTATAGAAAATGGGAGAAAACGATAGATATAGAAATGATACTGTGATTCTGTCCTTTTGTAATTTTGTTTATATCGCCCTCATTCTGGGCCGGTACTCGAATTCATGATGTATATTTTTAGATTTCAGGCATCTGTAGTTCATTTCTTTTAAGTTTAATCTCGGAGTATCCACACTAATAATCATACTTGTCAACATTTCAAATTCTAACACGGACCCATCATCACAACAATTACTAAATGATATTTGTTGATCATTAATAGAAAGGAACTACACCATGTTTTCTTAATCTTTCACTATAACCCTATGTTGATGCATTGATTAAAGAGATGAGTTCTTATGTTTCCTAAACACGGAAAGTTGGTTGGCTATGGCCCAGCCAACCCATCTCGTTCTTCCTATGTTGTTCTCTTTTTCGATTAAGGTGTGTTAATTGTTTTAATTCAAAGTGTGAAGTGAGCATATGTTTCCTTTATCTTTGTGCAAGGTTTAAATCTAATTTCATTACAGTGTGACAGATCCATGGCGTGCAAGTTAGATTGAAGTTTAATCTTATGATTTCTTTGTTTGAAGTTTAATATCGGTGGTGTGCAAGGTAGATTGAAGTTTAATCTTATGATTTCCTTCTTTGAAGTTTAATCCCGTTTTATTCCTGAATCATGGAGGCACCTACTATTCTTACACTAGTGTGTTTGCACTTTCCGCATATTGATTCTTTCGGTTCATTATAGTAATGGTCTTTTGTTTTTATTTGATAAATCTTAATTAGATCCTCAATAGTGTGATTTCTATTAAGTCTTCATGTGATTCTGAAAGCGTGATTTCTATTCTAAAATTCTTTTGATATTTAAAATTAAATACGTTTCTGAAACAAAACGTTGTTGCGAACTGTGCGTGCACTTTATAATAATATTTAGGAAAGATCTGATTATGAGTAATAATTTTTAAAGGAAATCTTTCTGGGTTTAAAAGGTTATGCATGCATATCAGTAGTGTAGATAACTATTACAGGGTTGAAACCTGTTGTCATATTTAAATGATCTGATCTCTTAGATTATATGCAGAAGTTTCATAATTAACATTCTACCAGCCAGTTAACAAATGCGCTCTCCACGTTTTCCACCATGTGTGTTCGACTCTGTGCATGCATCTTGAACCAACAAAAGGAACATCACGGTTTCAATGCTCAGTATCGAGATTTGCGGATCAGAAAGTCACATTTCGTATACGATACCAATTTCTTTTATACTATACAACGCCTGCCCAAGAAATTGTTGCAGAGAGCCGCATTTCTATCACCACTGAGCTTTTGCACTGAGTAAGAAAATAATTTTGTACAATTAGGTGCCGTACGGTGGATAGGATTGAAGGATGTGATGATAATTTGATTATATATTTTGAAATGTTTTAAAATTTTTATTGTTGGGCTCAATTTAATTGGAAATTTTGAGAATATTTTAGAATATAAAAGGATCGAAAAATAAGGTAAAAGAAACTAACCTCTTACTTGCCTGTTCAAGAAATTGAGTTACCTATCTGCCATATAAATGACAGAAAAACAGACACAAGTACAAAGATAATCAAAGACAAATAAGTTTCAGACTCAGAGAATCAACAAGTAGATGTATTCTTTTTAAGAGCAGCGAATGAGCAGCTTGACAATAAGTTTCCTGGCTGGAATACTTTCATGGAAGTCACATTTCTTCTCGTCTACTACGAAAAATCCAATACATGCTTTGGCAGTCTTTACGTGTTTGTTTTTCTTTTCTTGAAAGGCCGTGCTTTTAAGATATATGTACTTGTGCATATGGCTACATAAGCTTGTTTCTGCGCTGAAAGAAGAGGACGCAATTGTCACATGTGGCCAGCCTAATGAAATGCATGGACAAATAGAAATGATTGGACGGCAAAAAGACAACTGTTTTCATTGTACTGAGTGTATGATTGAGTTTTTATTTCAAGATTGTAGTTATATTAGAAATGGAATTGATGGTGGAGGTTTCCTTGATTTATGTTAATAGAGAATTAATTTTTTTTTGGAAAAAAAGTTTTAGTTATTTAAATTTATTTGAAACAAAGTTCATTAAAGAGTATATATTTATCTGAATTTGAGATCAGTAATTATTAATAATTATTATGGATTGTCTAAAGTTAGAAGGAACTTTGTATATTTTACCTTTCTGAATTTAAACTTAGATCTTTTTAGTAATTATTATGGATTGTCTTTCAACTCATTTAAAGTGACCAGCAACTTTCTATATTTAAATTTGTGACATAAGATATCATAATTATATAAGATAACCACATCTCCCTTTATTATTCAATCTTCAAGCAGACCATGTAATCCTTTTTTATCAAACGTTTGAGTATTAATGACCATGCAATCTTGGAAAAAATTGAAGCTATATGTTTTAATTATTATAATAAATAATTTTAAATTATTATTAAAACATAAAACATTTATCATTTTATAGTTGAATCAATTTCATGTTTAGTAAATTCATTTTCAATAGTACACTTACTAAGTTTATTTCCAATTTTAAAATCTCTTTGCCATGTAATTTATTAAAAAAAATTGACATATGTATAAGAATTTATTTGAAATTTATTTGGAATGTATAAATTATGAATTATGATATTTTAAATTTATTATTTAAAATGTTGTTTATTTAATTTTTAAATAAAATATTTAAATATATTTGGAATGTATAAATATATTGAAAGTTGTAATTTGATATTTTAATTTATTAAAAAAAAGTGTTGTTTATTTAGAATTTAATTTAAATTATAATGGATCATTTAGGAAATTTGGCATTTTTTTTTTTTTTTAAATTTAAGATTTTATTTAAATATTAAAAATTAAAATAAATTTAAAAATGGATATATTCAAATTTATTATAAATAATATTTTAAAATAGAATCTCATTGTGTCATGATAGCCACAGGGTGACTTGTAAAGTTCCTTAGATTGGGAATAAGATTTGGCTTCATATATTAATATACAAAATGTTTGAATACCAGGAAAGATGTATTTTCTAATATAATGTTAGAGATATATGATAATTTCTTGATATATGATAATCTCAAAAAAAAGTTATTACAGAAAATGAATGTTTTAAGTCAACCTTCATAGTAGAATGTATTGTAGAGAAAATGTTCAAATTAGAAGGCTTTTTTTAATTATTTTTGGAATTTAATTTATTGTTTTATTATTTTTTAGTTTTTCTTTTATATAATTTGTTTTTTTTATAAATATATTTTATTAGTTTATTTTAAATGTATAAATAAAATATTATAACTGAAATTGAAAATTAACCAATAAATTATTAAAAAAATGGATATACATTTTCAAATTTATCATATAAACTAATAAATGCATAATTATATAATCATCAAAATACAAACACACACATTAAAAAAAAATCAATATATTTTATTCACAGAACAAAATAAATTACATAGTTTTTGATCAAATACTCTAATTATATATGAAATTTAACTATTAAAATCATAATCATATAATCACTATCCACCCTGCATTTCATAAACATAATATGAAATATAAACTTAATGTATAAAAATTATATAAAGATTGGCCCAATATTCTAATTATATACAAAATTTAATGGAAATTTGAATGATAGGAACCTTCTCTCAAGTTTTTCTTAAAAAAAAAGCATTTTGCAATAATTTGAAAATTGTGAATGACAATAGCCTCCTCTCAAGTTTCTCCTTAAAAAAAATCATTTTACAATTAATCAAATATATATACATATGGGTAGCATTCAAAAAGTTGGAAATCACATACCCATTGACCTTTTCATATATGAATTATTAAATGTTAGAGTAGTCGATTTACAAAGTGAAAATTAGGTCCTAATCTACTAAAAAGACTACTAGCGGTGATTGGCTCTTTTATGAACTAGTTCAAAGTAATGGCATTCTTGAGTTGTGAGGCATGCTACATTTTCTCTTAGTGTTACGTTGCATTAATTCTCTCAGATCACATAATAGAAGGGGTTGTTTTCATTATAAAACATGCACACCCAGTGCATCTCTGCCATCTTTCAGACTACCATCCATAGCCATCTTTTTCTGGTCTAGATCTTCAACTATTCCCTTGAGTTTGGACTTAACCTGTTTAATTCTAGAGGAAAGTAGAGTTATTTTGTGTTTTCTTAGCTTATGCATGTTGGTATAAATCGGCCTATATTGTTTTTACCAACCACCAATTCATCCAATTGTTATTTACTTTTCTCTGTATCTGTGATTTTCCGTATCTTCCGACATCTCTGTGAACATGATGAGCTCAACCAAGTTATGCCTCGAGGAATTACAATCTGCAACTTGATTCTCTAGGTTTCCTATCCATTCTTTATGTTGTTTTATTTCTTCCATAACTTTCCCTAGAGGCTTGGGAAATTGTAATTTTTATGGTAGCTATGGCTATAGATGTAGTTTAGTTGGTGTCCACCATTACTGACCCTGTATTCTTGATCACAATTTAGTCATTACATTCTTCTTTTGTTTATGAGTCTGCATCATAATGACTTTTCTCTTTATGTCAAATGAAAACTTCTTGAGGGTCACCAATAGATCTTAATCACTAATACACACAAATAAATTCCAAATAAAGTCTTCGAACTAATTTCTTATTGTTGTTTTCTTTTTAATTAGGAAGATCAGTAAAAATGTTTCCTCTCACCCAGGAGACTGGAATCTAGTTATTGAACTGCCACTATAATCCTCATCCTAGAGTTACTCCCTAGGTTCGAGCCTTACTAGAAAAGTAAACCAAATTTTTAACCTAAGCAACACCCAACTGTAGTCTTCACATGTGGCCCCATATACTAACTAAACTATTATTGTTGAGAAAATAGCTAGGCCTAGGTCAACTATAGATTGGCTTACTTTCCTAGTCCCCTCTCCACTCTCCTCATGCTTTTCGGTTAAGGGTAAAAAACCTTACCAACTATCATGTCAACATTAATGGCTTGCTAAGATTGTCTCCATGTAGTTTCTATAATGGATAGCATTGTTGTGTGATGATTTATTTCATCTAACTCTCTTCTTACCATCTAATGCACTCTCTACCTTTTTGGTTTGGAAAATAGGCTCAGGAACAAAGGTTATCATCAAATCCCAAATAAGTATTAATAAATTTATTTTTTCATTTTTCTCTCTTTGTGTCATCTTACCATCATGTATACAGAGTATGAAAGTGAATAGCTTGCTTGCGAAATTCCTCTTCAGTGTAGTATTGCTGCAGTAAGTCCATGTAAACCTTGTTCTTTGAAGTGATTAAAGATTTTGTTTGTCAGATCATGGACTTAATTGAATGACGCTAGTTGTTTCTATTTGTGAAAAATGAAAAATCCACGAGTATGAAAAGTGATGGGAAGGATATTTTGGGAGCATGCATTTATTAGTCCCTAGCTTGCCAAGGACTATAGAATTCACCTCATGGTTAAAGTGTGTTGAATCTACATTATTTTGTTGTGTTTTTTGCAATGTTTAACTAAAATTTTAGGAAAATATTAAATATTTCCTTTTGTCGTAAATTAAAAAAAATATAATTTCTAGAGATATTATTACTAATTTTCAATTGGTTGAGCGAGCTACAATGGGACATAACTCCCCCGGAGGGAGGAAATTTATTTTTGGTATTTGTTAGTGCTTGACAAATCATTTTAAAATTAGAAAATGGCTAATTTTCTAAGTGGTCATTCTGTCAATGAGTGTTGTGACATTGACATTTACATAATGCTCTGAGCATACCCTTTATGTAATTGAGGGGAGGGGAGGGCAGGGGGAGGCAGGCAGGTGAAGGTGAGGAGTTTCAGCAATAAGTGCTCTAACATTGACACTGACATTGACACTGTGACAGGTATTTCTAGTGCATTTTTCTCTTCATTCGCTTTTGTTTTCATCTTAAACTTTCTTAGGTTTTGTTGCATGGGAGAACATGTGCATGCAATTGTGAATGTGTGTGGAGTGAAGGATGTGTGGGTGAATGGGTATGTGTAGAGACAAGGCAATGCATAGAATGATATGGAGATATAACACAACTTTGAAGCAGGTTTCACAATGTTTCATATGTCTTGATAACATAGATTAATTTTGTGATATGTGAGAGGAAGGAGAAACGATATGTGGGAGAAAGGGTGTGCAATGAAAGTGTGTGCGGTGGAATTTATTGAAGAGAACTGTATCAAATTTAATTCCATAAGGAATTTGAAGAATCAAACCTAAAACTATGGGAGAGAACTTACATAGTTCAATAATAGAATTATGTGGATCAAACATCCCTCTTGCGCTTCCTTATTTTCCCTTATAGAAGAAGGAATTTAGTTGATGTTCTTTGAGAAAGAAAAGGAGAGAAAACTTGAATTAGTTTCCTAGACTATTGGGTAATGTGAGTTGGTAATGGAACAAAAATTAAAATTCGATGTTGAATAGTTTAAGAAAATTCATAGAGAATGGGATACCCATATGGGTAGAAATATGGTATGCCTTCTCATCCACCTGAATCTAATTAACCATTTTTTTAATTCGTTATCCTCATCAAAAAATAAATAGTTTCATGAGTGGATTTGCCCTTCACCCTATCATATGGATGATGTTTGTAGCTGTATAAATGAGGGTGATGCCCTTGAAACAAAGGGGTGGGAAAAATGGTAATTGAGGAGACCAATGTGAGAATTTTGTGTGAACAATTTTGGAGAAACGTTTAATGTTGATAAGCCTGTAATAAACATAATTTATATATTCAACAAAATACTTAGAATATTTGGAATATGTAAATATCCATAATAGGATTATATATATGAATTTTTGAATACAATGATATGAGATGACATGTTTAAAAATAAGAGACCACCTATATACTTAGGCAGGTGCCACTTCATGAATGGTTATGTTCTTTAACACATGCCACTTTGGTATCTAATCATTATTAAGTATTAATTATTATTCATTTAAATTCATAACAAAGTCATTCCGCACCATAATTTTGCAAAGGAAACATATATGTTTCAGACCCATTCTTTGTGTATTGGTTTCTTCTTTAGACTAGAACAAATTTGTTTTATCTATAAATAATTAGGAAAATTAATCTAAGAAATAGTCATGCTCCATGATTGCAAAAGGATTTTTCTAAACTGCAATTTTATAGATAATTTTGTATATGAGGAGGATACCATACATGCTTAACTGTGTCCACATGTTAGAATAACTACAAACTTCCTTTTATTAGCTCAAAATAAAATAATTATTTCGTTATTTTTCAATGATTTAAAATAGTTTGGAATATTATCTTTTGATGAGTTGGATTGAATTTATTTTATTTTAAGCTAACTTAGTTGACAGGGTATTTAATTGAACCAACTGATTACTAGGATAGATTTATAATTTTAGGAGTTTAATTAAACCTATGCAAATTCAATGTGAATTCCATATCTATTTAGTGAATATTCCACTAGCCAGTTAACAAATAAGATTCATACTGCACCTTTTCCATGATTACCTTTCAGAAAATGTGTGTTCGATTGTGTGCACACATCTTGAACCAAGAAAAGAAACATCAGGTTTAGATGTTAGCGTCGAGATTTGAAAATCATGAGCCCACATTTCATTTTATTTCCACATAGAGGATATGAATTTCTTTTATAGTATACAATTCTTATTGAGATATTAATCTCTTATCTATTAGGTGTAATGATATACAATTACATTGTCTACTAGGTGTCATAATTAGTTCATATTTACTTTAGCTTAGTCAAGTTTCACTCCAGTCATTTATTGTTGATGCTTTGTATGTAATCGATTTAACTATTTTGAATATTTTGAAGAGCAATCTACGCTCCATGTTTCTTTTCATGCTTTTCCACGGTATCAGAGCCCTAGGTCACATAAGATTCAAGAGAGAGCAGGGTGTCATCAGAGGTGTTGAATGCAGAGGATGAGAAGAACTAGAGGACTGAAAATCCAAGTCGTAGAGAAGTTTCTGCAAGCGAGAAAATTTAAAAATAAAAATAAAATATATTTAACTAACTAGTGCACTTACTGTCTCTAATTAAGTGAAATGTTGGTGGAGAACTTACGAAATGATGAAATTTAGACACTCAAAGCAGATTCTATGTATCAAAAAGTGTGCTGACAGTTAGAATAGCTTAAGGAAAATCAAGCAGAAAACGAGGAAGCAACCGAATTTTTCTTAAAAGTCAAACTTTGGAGCATGAGGAAGCAACTAAGCATGATTTTATAAAAAGGTCAAACTTGGGAGCACAAGGAAGCAAGTAAGCGCATTTTATAAAGGCTTACAAATTTTTTTAAAGAGGTCTCATTGCATTGCAAAAATCCCTCAATTGTATTTGTTAAAAAAAATGGTTTTGAGTTCTCATGTAAGAAAAGGGCTAATGAAATGTTTTTGAGTGTCTTACATTTTAAAAGAGGGGTTTACATGAGTTTTCTTATAAAAAAAAAAAGAGCTTCAAATGCCCTAATTTGTTTTTCAAAAGTGTTTTTTAAAAGAGGCTTTAAAGGGAAAGAATTTAAAAAGAAAATAGAAAAGGAAGAGCCACTATTATATTTTCTTCAGAAGGGCTTTGTTATTGAAACAAAAAAACCTTTATGAAGGTTTTTAGTGAAGAGGGTGTTGTATTTTTTTTCAAAGATATATATATTTTTAATTTATTTAAAAAAAAAGTCTTGGAAAGGAATTTGTAAAAAAAGAGCGTTGTGTATTCAAATCTCAAACATGTCTTCCTCCAGTGCCTTTCCACAGACCCCAATTCTACTTGGAAAAAATTATGAGTTTTGGTCTCTACGAAAGAAGACATTTTTGAAAGCCCAATATTGTTGCGATACCTTGTAGAATGATTATGTAGAGTCGACCTAAGAAGCATTCACAACCATGAACAGTAATCATAGGAATGTAGTTGCAGAACTCAGAAAGAAAGATTACAAAACCAAATGTTGGATAAAAAACTTAGTTGATGACTCTAGCTTCAACAAGATAACCGACACATCAACAATAAAATAAGTTTAGGATATTTTGAAAGCAGTGTATCAAGACAATGATACAATAAAGATAATTAAATTGTAGAAATTGAGAGCTTAGTTTGAAACCATGAAGATAGCTAACATAGAGAATGTGGACCAGTTCATGACTAGAGTCATGGACATAGTCAATCAGATCAAACTCATTGGTGAAACCATTACAAATCAGAAGATTGTTGAAAAAGTTCTTTGAACCCTGCCCAGGAAATATGACATGATCGTAACAGTCATTCTCGAATCCAAATATTTTATAACTTTCTTAGTAGAATAGTTGGTTGAATCACTTCTAGCACACGAAACAGGACTTGACATGGCAGAAGATTCCATGGAATAAGCTTTCAAAGCACAACTCTCTCTTGGTAGAGGAAAAGGTGGAGGATATAGAGGCCACAAAAGCGAGGTAGAGGTTGAGGAAGAGGTATATCAAAACATCATCATGTAGCAGAGTGACAGAGACCTTCATAAAACCAAACACGAAGAAGATAAACATGGAGAAAAAATAATGTTCAATACTATAATTAAAAGAAACTTGGGCAATACAAACATGAATGAAATAATCAATAGTCAGATCAACAAGAAGGCAATGTCCATCTCTCCAATAGTGAAGGAAATTCTCTGAAACAATGTTTATTTCCTATCATCTTTCTGAAGACAAACACAACAATGACCTTTGGTTGTTGGAAAATGGCTATAGCAATCATATGACATGTAACAAAAATATTCTTTCTTATCTTGATGCTTCCATAACATTAGACATTACTCTTAGAGATCGTTCTTGTATTAAAGCTAACTATCCCTATTCTTACTAAACAAAATCAGCAGAAATACATACCTGATGTTTATTATGTTCCACATATGAAGCATAACCTCATTAGTGTAGGGACATTGATGGAAAATGTTTATGATGTAATATTCCAAGGGAACACATGTTATATCTATGACAAAACATCCAATAGAAGACAAAAGGACGGGTTGAAAAAACCAAGAGTAGGATGTTTCCTTTGACTCTTAGAAGTCAAAATATCTCACAATATTTTTCCCACATTGTGTCATGAATAGATGACACTTAGCTATGACATTCTAGGCATGAGCATATCCCATTCAAGAGTCTAAGTCTACTTCAAAAATGTTCAATGGTCATTGGTCTCCCTGTTATGAATGAAAAATATTGTAATTGTGAAATTCACATTCTATCAAAGCATAAAAGAGATAGATTTCCCACATCTTCCACTAGAGAAAAAGATACCTTAGACCTAGTAAATACAAATATATGTGGCCCAATGCAAACATAGTCATTGGTGTTAGTCTTTATTTTTTGACCTTCATTGATGATTATATTAGGAAGATGTGGGTTTATTTTTTAAGAAATAAATGAGATACTTTCTCCAGATTCAATGAGCTCAAAGAAGAATCATAAAATAAGAGTGGAAAGACTTCGAAACTACTCAAATCTGACCAAGGTGGAGAATACAACTCTAGTGACTTTAAATACTTTTGTCAACAATAATGAAGCATCATGCAAAACATAACAAGGTATACTCCACAAAAAAATGAAGTAGCTGAAAGGAAAAGTTAGCCAATCATGAATATGGCCAGATGTATGCCTTGTGAGAAGAAGTTGTTAAATGATTATTGGGCTAAAGAATTTTTTATTGCTATTTATGTTCTCAAAAAATCTCCAACAATGATTGTCCAAGATACAATACCTCAAGAAGCTTGGGATGGTAAGAAGGTAAATGTATCTCACTTCAGAATTTTTGGATCAATAACATTTTGACATGTTCATGAGCAACTAAGAAAGAAGGATGATGATAGGAGTGAAGGAAGTATTTTCATAGGCTATAGTGAGTAGTCAAAGGCCTATAAATTTACAATCAAATTCTCAAGAAGTTTGTTTTAAGTAGAGATGTTAAATTTTTTGAAAATAAATCTTGCTTTAATCATGTTGAAGAATCTTTAGATCATCCTTCTTATCCACCACAACTACCATGATTGTAGGTTCAAGAAGAGCCATACCACTCTGAAAATGATATATCCTCAAGCAATTAATCCACTAGTGATTAAATGTCTTCATAAAGATAGTTAGAAAACAACAAGCATCAGAGAAATATATGAGCAGGAGCATGAGTTTGATGGGTAGAATATGTTTGTCTTTCTCTCATCTCAACCAACCCATTTTCAAGAAGAAGTTAGAGAAAAACATTGGGTTGAGGCATTGAACTAATAAATTGTTTCCATAGAGAAGAACTAGATTTGGGAATTAGTTGATCTCCCAAGGGACAAAACTAAAATTGGTGTAAAATGGGTATATAAGACGAAGCTAAATGAAAGGGCATAAATTAAGAAACATAACACAAAGGATCATTACCAAACAATTATCACAACAGTTTGGTGTCAACTATGGTGAAAACTTTTCTCCAGTAGCAAGGCTAAACATTGTCCGAACTATTTTATCCACAACAACCAAACACAAATGGAAAGTCTATCAAATTGATGTAAAATCATCCTTCTTAATTTATATATTCCAAGAAGAATTTTACGTAGAGAAAACTCCTAGTTTTGAAGTTCCAGGATAGGAGCAGAAGGTATACATACTAAAGAAAGCTTTGTATGGTTTGAAACAAGCTCCAAGAGCTTGGTACAGTTGCATCGATTCCTATCTCATCAAAAGTGGTTTTTGCAGAAGAAACCATGAACCAACTTTGTATACCGAAACTGATGAAGGTAAAATTCTCATTTAATGCCTTTATTATGATCTATTTTGTACAAGACATAAAATTTTAGAACACTTCAAAGCAACAATATAAGTAGTGTTTGATTTGACTAATCTAAGGGTTATGAAATACTTTATAGGCATTGAAATTTAGTAATCTTCTAATGGATTTTTTGTTTATCAAAAAAAATATTCCACTAAAATCCTCCAAAATTTCAGAATGACTAATTGCAAACGAGTTGATACACCAATTGCTCAAGGTGCCAAGTTGAGAAAACAAGATGTAGCACTACCAGTTGATCCCACATTATGTAATAATCTAGTTGGTAGTTTGTTGTATCTCACTGCAAGTAGACCTGATATCATGTTTGCAACAAGTTTTGGATCCAATTTTATGCAATAACCAAATATTTCTCATTAGAAGGTTTCAAAATGGATCTTATGATATATTGTAGGGACCCTAGACTATGGATTGTTCTACACACATTCTGAAAAATATTCACTTTCAGGTTATACAGACAACGATTATGTAGGAAACTTAGATGATCAGAAAGGAACCTCAAGGTATGCTTTTCATCTTGGAACCAATGTAATCTGATGGGCAACCAAGAAGCAACTAATCATTTTAATATCTTCTGCAGCGGCAAAGTATGTAGTTGCAAATTCAACAACTTGTCAAGTAGTGTGGATGAGAAGATTATTGAAAGATATTTCAAATGTTTAGAAGGATCCAACTCCTATTTATTGTGATAACAATTTTTCAATTTCTTTATCTAAAAATCATGTCTTCCACAAAAGAGCAAGTTCATTAACAAAAATTTTCATTTCATTTGTCATCTTGTCAATGATGGAGACATATTACTTGCTTTTTGTGGTTCGAAAGATCAGCTTGAAGATATTTTCACAAAGCCATTAGGAAAAAATGTACTTGAATTTCAAAGAGATAAATTAGGCATTGTAAGTGCCTCTACTTGTAACAATTGATATTAGGAGGGGATGTTGAGATATTAATCTCACTCTCTACTAGGTGTAATCATATTCAATTCCATTGCCTAATAGGTGTCATAGTCAGTTCATATTTACTTCAGTTTAGTCAAGTTTCACTCCATTCATTTATTGTTGATGCTTTCTGTGTAGTATATTTAACTATTTTGAATATTGTGAAGAGCAATCTCTACTCCACATTTCTTTTTATTTTCTGTCAACTCCTTCCCAAGAAATTGACATAGAGAGTTGCATGATGAGCATATTACAAGATGCGTTTCTACCACTACATTGGTATCACATTATGCTCCCCTTTGTATGACGCCTTTCACAGTTTGTTCCAACACTGTGATTTTGCAGTGACTAAGAAAATAATTCTGAACCTACTATAATTAGGTACTGTAAGGTGGGTAGGTTTCAAGAATTTTTATGGTAATTCGATTTCATTTTTGGAATATTTCAAACTTTTGTATTGTTGGACTTAATTTAAATAAAAATTTTGAGAATATTTCATAAAATCAGGGACCCACAAAAGTGAGGTAAAAAAAACCTAACCTCTTACATGTATCATTAGAATAAATAAAATAATTGAGATGGCTATCTTCAACATAAAAATGACAAAAAAGAGAGACACAAGTAAAAAGATAACCAATGAATTATAAGTTTCATCATTGTGAGTAGTAAAGACTGAGAGAATAAACAACTATTGCATATATTTTAAGAATTTAGTGAATTATCCTTACGAATAAAAAACATGAAAATAAGTTTCCAAGCTGTAATACCTTCATGGAAGTTTCATTTCCTCATGTCATGCTTTTAACATATGTGTACTTATGTATATGCCTAAGCACAAAAACTTAGATGAAAGAAGAGGACTCAACTGTCGTAATGAAATCCAATGGGAAAATATAATTTATTAAATGACCAAACAAGTTGTTTTCACTGTATTAAATGTATAATTGATATGTCCCATACCGTTATATAATATTTGATATAATTAGATAATTATTATTAATGATAATTGTGTTCATTGTATTGAATGTATAATTCATATGTCTCATGTCATTATATGATATTTGATATAATTAAATAATTATTATTACTGATAATTATTTAATTTTAGAATTGTAGTTATATTAGAAATATAATTGATGTTGGAATTTTTTTTATTATATAAAATTAGACCTATTTTGTTAAACAAAAAATGTTTTAATTATTCAAAATAATTAAAAGTAAAGTTTATTAAAAATATATATATTTTTAGTATTTATTATTGATTGTCTTTTAACTGATTTAAAATGATAAGCAACTTTCTATACTGTCTATATTTAAACTGGCATAAAATATCATAATTATTATATAGAATAACCAGAAACAAAATTTAAAACCTAAGATATTATCAGTTATTATATAGAGTAACCACATTTCCATTTGTTATTCAATCTTCAAACATTACCGCATCACATATGCTTTGATGAATAGTAGTTGCAACCAGGTAAACTCCATATAACCTTTTCTTCCCCAGATTTGAGTATTGATGACCATGCCATCTTTAAATGTATATATATATATATATATATATAACAATAAATTTTATAAAAGAAATTTTAAACTACATATTTTAATTATTATAAAAAATAATTATTTGAATTTTGTGTTTCCTATATTCATGGTCAATATGGCATATCCTAAATTTATTTTAAATTTTCAAAATCCCTTTGACATGTAGGTAAAAAATAAAACATATCTACACTATTATATTTGGAATATACCGAAGCAGTGAATCATATTATTTTGAGTTTATCGAGTTTATTACATGAAACTTGATTCTGTGGTTTGTTAGAAATTTAGTTTAAATTTTAATTTATAATATTGACAAAAATTTTTTTTTTTTTTAAATATAATTTTTTAATAAATATAAAAATCAAAGTAAATTTACAAAATATTGTATTTTATTAAAAACCTAGATTAGATGTTACACTAATAACATTATAGAATATAGTTCCACTATGCCATGATAACCACAATGAATCACAATGATTTGCAAAGTGAATAAGGTAAGTTCATGAAAGAGGTATTTCCTAACACAATATTAGAGATGTACGGTAATTCAGAAAAGGAGTCATTACAACGAATGGATAAACTTTTATGTTAAGTATATTATATTTAAAAGGTTTAAATTAGAATATTTTTTAAGTCATTTTTGCAATTTAAGGTATTGGTTTATTATTTTTTTATTTTTCATTCATTTGTTTTGTTAAATAAATTATAATAGTTTTTTAGTGTATAAATAAAATTATATAATTAATAAGGAAGTGAGACAGAGAAAGAAATGGATAATTGGAGGACTTTAATCTTGGATCTTGGTAACACCTGCGGAAGAATCACACATTTCAAGTGAACTCTGCACTTGTACTGGTTAATGAAGATCTTATTAGGCAAGGTGATGGAGCATGTCTCTATGGGAATGGCGGTGACACTACAGGGAATACCAAGATATAAGAAAGATTTGGAGAAAATCCTCTTTTAGCTGCATAAACAAGATATTAGGTTGGACAAAATCGACAGCCATATCCCTTGGATACTGGAGTTGAATGATATGCGAGGAGCATCTGCCAAAGATCTAGCACCTATTGCATCTGCCTTAGAGGAACATAAAGATTAGACTCTTACCCATGCATAATTTTTTCTTATGCGGATAGCTTTTAATTTCTATGTTACAAATGTCAGTTTATATAGTTATGGAGTTTATGGACATGAAACAAAGACATATCTAGCTTGGTTGGAAATATTAAGACAATATTAGTTTTGGATGGCTTACAATGCGAACCGATGGACTTCGTTTCCCTCCAGGGCAAGTTGAGGCCATTGGGTTAACTCATGTGGTGTAAACTTGCTTATATTTTAATACAAAATGAATGGTCCTACCAAGCTTAACACACAAAAATTATATAATTAAAATAATATAACTGATATTGGAAATTAACTAACAAATTCTTTTAAAATTAAATATAATTTTTTATTTTAAGGCAATCCAAAATTTATTATCCAAACTAATAAATTCATAATTATATAATCAGTAATCCATATTTTATTAAATAAACATAATATAAACACAGAGAAAAAAGATCAAATAGATTTCATTCATGAAACAAAATAAATTACATATTTTTTCACCAAATATTCTAATTATATATAAAATTTAACTAATAAATTCATAATCATATAATTACTAATCCATAGTGCATTTCATAAACGTAATATAAAACATAGACTTAATGTATACACATAAAATACCAACACGGGGAAAGAAAAAAATTATCTAAAATCTGGCCAAATATTCTAATTATATACAAAATTTAATGAAAATTTGAAAAGTTTAAAGGACACATCCTCCTCTCAAGTTTCTCTAAAAAAATCATTTAAAAATTAATCAAATACATATGCATAGGGGGAGAATTCAAAAAGTTAGAAATGACATACCCATTGAGCTTTTCATATGTGAATTATTAAATGTAAGAGTATATGGTTTACAAAGTGAAAATTAAGTCTTAATCTACCAAGAACACTAGTGGTAATGCGATCTTTTTTTGAACTTCTAGTTCAAAGTGAATGACATTCTTCAGTTGCGAGGCGTGTTACTTTTTTTCTTTAGGGTATTGTTGATTCTCTGAGATCACTTAACAGAAGGGGTCGTTTTCATTCTAAACCATATTTTGGGTTACCATCCATAGCCATCATTTTATTGTTTAGTAGACATTCTACTATGCCCTTAACATTGGACTTGAACCTATTTAATTACAAAGGAAAGCAGATTTATTTGTCTTTTCTTAGTGGATGCACGCTGGTAAGGATTGGCATGTATTGTTTAGAGGTCAATCCCAAATAGGGGTTTATGCACAGTGGCCCTTACTACGCACACTTACTATTCTCCTCTGTCAAAAAGCTCGGCCCTGAGGTAGTTTTCCTGGCTCACTCTCACCAAATTACAATAGCGGTGACCGAGAGCTCTCGTTGAGCATGGGGTGTCACGCCCCTACACCTGCGGTAGTCTTTCAACCGCTTATAGCGAGGTGCGGCACCACCGAACGCTTTCTTTTCACCAATACTAACATTCATGGAATACGCCTACTTCCACATTAACATTACTTAGCTTGTGTTTCGCAACCAAGTAAACATACAATTATCCTTTATACTTAAGGAAGCCCATACTCATTCATTATCATCATGCAATTATACCAAGATAAACAACAATTGCAACAACTATAAAGGGGAGGGGCAACTCCCGAACAAGTCTGCCCGACAATACATTATAACCAGTCTTTCTTCAATAATACAATACAAGTAATGCTTGGCAAGCTCCAAGCCAATACTTAGTTTCTTTTAAAAAACAGGCAACCAGCCTTTACAATACATGTGCACCTCTTGCACGAAGGGCGGTGCTCACCCGAGCCACCTAGATACCCTTTACCAAGTCCTGCACAAATCTGCACATCCACCGAACCTCGAGCACACCTTGCTCACTCTTCGACCGACTCAAGATAATCTCCAAGTGCACCTTCAAGTGGAGCGCATGAGATATACGCAGCTCCCCTTATTTTTGCGCACTTTAGTTTACCCCTTGATCTTATGCGTAGAAGAGATGAGAGAATGTGTTGATGAGTTGTGAGCTCTCATGCTCCACTCATATATACACTTCTTAACTTGTTTACATGGGGTGTGCAGCCCCTTGGCCGATCCCCAAACCACATGTAATGCGCCCCATAAGGGCTCCTTCCAAGTCGGCTTGCACATGATACAAGTCTCCTTTCACATCGTTATATATATCCCAACACTTAGCTGCATTTACCCAAGTGTCGTTCCATCGTTCCATGGTATCGTCGCATCCGGCTCGCACAAACGTCACATTGTCGTTTTCCTTCGCCCGCATGCCCACCCGCCAGCACGTACGCTTGCCCGTGCGCTCGCCCGCACGCCCTCGTGCATGACTTCACCGGCGCCCGTCGCACCAGCAACCGGAGGTCCTTACATCCTCCTCCACCTGAAATCGTTATCGTCCTCGACAACATACCATCCTTAGTGACCAACTGCCACCAAGATAACCATACCAAGGTATACACCTCTACGGTATGTCCTCCATCAGATATCATCTCGATCCATGATCATCGACTCCTCTGTCACAATCTCCACTGCAACATCCCGTGTCGACCTCATCATGTGTCACCATGTGAACCTCTGTCATGACACTCCAACAAAATGCTAACACATCTCTGCACACTTCGCGACCCCATGTCTGAACTAGTTGGGTAGCTAATCCAACCATCACGCTCAATCCATGAGAGTGAACATCCTCAGGCCATCATCAGTTGTTCCTCAAACATTTGTCACATCCTCGACTCATCAAGAATCTACCTCCATAATCCATGCTCAGGTCCATGGAAACTCCTTCCATCTGCAACATGCCATGATGCTTGATGCCAAGCCATCCTTGCACAATCAGTCTTACCTACTCCATATGTCTAAGGGACTCACTGCCATGACCAGCTAACAATGAGCCCCATCTTCTTATCCATCTAAGAAGATGTAGAGGGAGTAGAGCCTGAAGGCTCTCCCTCACTAATCAACTCAATCCATCTGTCAGGATCCTCAATCTCCATCCTTTGTAGATAAGCAACCCGGTCTTCCTTCTGGACATCCGGCCTCACATATACCTCCTCCTCATCATCATCATCATCGTCCATCAACTCTAACCTTCTTTTCAAACCCAAGATGCTATCTAAAAGTGATCTAATGACTAATGACTGCTCGGTAAGCTTTGCCTCAACAGTAGACAATCGCTTACTCATGTCTCCCATTCTCTTCTCATCCTCCATTCACATCACTCCTAATTTATAATCAGGCCTTGTCACACCAATGGTTGGAACACCAATGGGTACATCTTCCCTTCCATCATAAATGTAGAGCTTCTTCAAATGTGGAACGATCATAACATCAAATTGTTTCATGAATTCCATCCCCAATACAGCTTCATATTCATCAATCCGCACTATAGTGAAGTCCACCTTCCCGGTCCATTCACCAACTGTAGTGTCCACCTTCTTAGCTATACCAAGAATCTCAATAGGAGGAGAATTCACTGTCTTCATTTGTGCCTTTGCCGGTACAAATTTCAGCCCAATCCTTCTCGCAGTATCTTCACCCATGAAGTTGTGAGAAGCCCCACTATCCACCATAGTTAGCACATCAGCACCTCCAACCTTCATTCGAACATACTCCAACTTGTTCCTTTTAGGATCCCTTCTAGAGATCACCTCTGTAGTAGTAGAAGCACCAAGTATCTGCATCATCCCCACAGAAGCACCTTCATTCCTCGCATCAGATTGTTCAATAGCAGCCACCTTTGGTTTAGAAGGACAATTCTTCACCGTGTGTGGTCCAGCACATATCCAACACTTCAAGGCTTTCTTTTTCTTCGAACTATCATCTGATTTCGAAGCATATTCCTTCTTCTTATCTTTCGGTTTATCGGACTTCTTCTTCCTATCATCAGAAGTCTCATCATAATGCTCCACCAACCTGTCAACAGCAACAAAAGCTTCTTCAAGTGTCCTAATCTTCTGCCTCTTCACTTCATTGCATGCCCAAGGCTTCAACCCAATAATGAAGTTGAACACCTTGTCCCTCTCCGCCATGTCAGGAAGTTCCAGAGCTGCACTTGCAAACTCTCGCTGATATGCTTGTAGGCTCCCGGTCTGCTTTATGTACTTAATCTTCGTCCTTGCTTCCCATGTTTCATCCTGAGGACTGAAATGAGTCTGCAAAGCTTTCTTCATGTCATCCCACGAAGTGATGTCATCAGCAATACCATTGGCAATCTGATCCAACCTCCTTCGCCACCACATCTTAGCATCCTTTGTTAAGAACTGAGCAGCTACCTTGACCTTTGTCTTATCATCAGATAGACCCAACCATTCCAATTATTGCTCCATGTCCCATAGAAAGTTACCAAGAGTCTTTGCATTCCTTGTGCCATCATAAGATTCCGGTTCCTTGACCTTCATGTGAGGCACTACTCCACCTGAGTTATGCCTCACGGCCTTCTTCAACACTGCGATCTCATCCTTGGCTTCGTCAAGAGTTTTCTTCAAGTTCACGATCTCTGCAAGACCTTGATCCCTTGCTTCTTCAACCTCCTTGACCCTTACTTCAAGTTGTGTACACATAATATCAGTTTACTCATACTGTGTCCAGAGTTCATTATGTTGTGTTCGGAGTTCATTGAGCTCTTCTTTCATCTTCAAATTGGCCTCTTGTTCTTTAGCAAACAAGTCCATCTTCTTATCCCAAGAAGTCTCCATATCCTCCATCTTTTCCAACACTTTTTCAATGAACCCAATAGTAGTATCCTTCACAACGTGACTAGACCCAGCCTGAGATTCGACTACCATCTCTAACAGCTTCTTTCTCCTTTGCAATCTAGTTTCGACCATCCAACAGCTTCACCAAGTCACCTGCAATTAGAACCAACCCTTGTTCCACTTGTGTGAAATAGTTTCTTTCACCTGCAAGCACTTGTCACGAGCAACCCTGCTCAACAACTTCAAACGGAAGTCTTGTTCTCAACTGTCACGTGTATATCGACTTCAATGCTTCAACACCTGAACCTGTCCACAAGCTTCAACCTATCACGAGCAAACCTTGCTCTGATAAGCTCTTCACCGAGCTCCGATACCAACTGTCACGCCCCTACACCTACAGTAGTCTTTCAACCGCTTATAGTGAGGTGCGACACCACCGAGTGCTTTCTTTTCACCAATACTAACATTCATGGACTACGCCTACTTCCACATTAACATTACTTAGCTTGTGTTTCGCAACCAAGTAACCATACAATTATCCTTTATACTTAATGAAGCCCATACTCATTCATTATCATCATTCAATTATACCAAGAACAACAACAACTGTAACAAGTATAAAGGGGAGGGGAAACTCCCGAACAAGTCTGCCCGACAATATATTATAACCAGTATTTCTTCAATAATACAATACAAGTAATGCTTGGCAAGCTCCAAGCCAATACTTAGTTTCTTTTACAAAACAGACAACCAGCCTTTACAATACATGTGCACCTCTTGCACGAAGGGCGGTGCTCACCCGAGCCACCTAGATACCCTTTACCAAGTCCTGCACAAATCTGCACATCCACCGAACCTCGGGCACACCTTGCCCACTCTTCGACCGACTCAAGATAACCTCCAAGTGCACCTTCAAGTGGAGCGCATGAGATATGCGCAGCTCCCCTTATTTCTGCGCACTTTAGTTTACCCCTTGATCTTATGCGTAGAAGAGATGAGAGAATGTGTTGATGAGTTGTGAGCTCTCATGCTCCACTCATATATACACTTCTTAACTTGTTTACATGGGGTGTGCAGCCCCTTGGCCGACCCCCAAACCACATGTAATGCACCCCATAAGGGCTCCTTCCAAGTCGGCATGCACATGATACAAGTCTCCTTTCGCATCGTTATATATATATCCCAACACTTAGCCGCATTTACCCAAGTGTCGTTCCATCGTTCCATGGTATCGTCACATCCGACTCGCACAAACGTCACATTGTCGTTTGCCTTCGCCCGCACGCCTGCCCGCCTGCCCGTGCGCCCGCCCGCGCGCCCTCGTGCATGACTTCACTGGCGCCCGTCGCACCCGCAACGGGAGGTCCTTACATGGGTCATCGAACTCAATGACCACAATCTCTTGGTGAACATTGATGGCATCGTCTTGTCATCCAACTCTATCCTCGGCTGAAAATTTTGCATGTCTCAGCTCCCTTGGCTTCTGTAAACACAATCAATTTGAAATATGAATAATCTCTTTTCTCTAATCCACTTTTCTTGCAATTTGATCACTTCAAAATTTACCATAAATGAATTAAATTTTTTATGTTGATCATTTATTGGATATTCCTTTTGGCTGTCAACACAAGCCAAATTTCTCCTACTCATTGGTAGTCCAATGGCTACACTAGTTAACTATGTATGGATTTCCCCTGTATTTTATCTATGAGACTGTGTTGTCTCATCTTCCATTTGATCAGGTTTTAAATTTTATCTTACCCCAAAGCCTTGAGGATGTATTTCTTCATCCTCTTCTATCATTTTGATAATTTCTTACCCCTATCATTCTTGAAGCCTTCATCCATACACAACTTTTTAACTTGTTAGTTTTAAAAATACAAGGCTCTCTAGCCTCAATTGAGATCTTTGCTATCGGATCTCCAAGTTGATTTTATCAACTGCACAAATATGATAGTGTACTCATCAATAGTAAGTTGTTCTATCTTATGTTCGTGAAATTCTTTAACTTTTGTTGTCTAGCACCTTTCAAATAGGTACTTCTCATGAAATATTTCTCAAACCTTTCTCATGACAACTCCTTCTCTCTACTACCCTTGACATTCTTAAATCTTCTCACCATATGTTAACCTTACCCTTCGAGCGGAAAATAGCCACTTTCGCCTTCGTATTATCGTAGTAATAGACTCTAGAATACTTCATCATTCCTAACAGCCAGGTTTCTACCTCTTCAACCTTTTTATTTTCTCCATTAAAGGTCGGAGGGATGGATTTCTTGAACTATTCTAGCATCACGTGCCTCTTACATCTCCTTTCTTAATGCGTCTCTTGGTTGTTGCACTAAACATGTGGTTATGGCTACTTGATTCTCTTTCCAAAGCACTGAGTTAGATTTATCCCCTCATCATGCCTTTACTAGCTTGCTTTTGCCTCTTCTTCAACTCATTTCAATCTACTTTATTGGTCTCTAGTCCTTTCTTCCAGATTTTAGAGGGACTTTTCTTGGATCTATGTTGACTTAGATAGTTGGAACCAAACTTATGTTGTTTTTTATTTGCAAATCCAACATGATTTTCAAGATCACTGCATTCACCTATGCTTGTCTTTCTTTTGCCCGGATAATATTCTCATTATCTTCCTTGTAACTTCTTAATTTAGCTCTAAAAATCTTGAGGGTCTCCATCAAATCAAGGGAATTTTTCTCTCATCCTTTTCCCACTGTGTCCTCTTCCTAATGATGATAATATTTGTTCATGTTGTACTTCAAGTGTTCATTTCTTTATTCTTGTTGTAATTTGAATCTTATTATCTCTCTTTCTCTCTCTAAATATTATTGCACGCAAAATGACTATTAGCTAAATCAAACAAAAATAAACTAAATTTCCTCATCTCCTTGGCATATCTTCATTAGCCAGGTTCATATGAAAATAACTAAAATTTCTAATCCCATGTCAATGTAAAAGTTAGAAATAAAAATAACAAAATATGAAATGATTAATGTACAAAATGATTAATACAAATTTAATTAATATAACCATGATTACAATAAAACATAAAAATTTATTCCAATTAATATTCAACATGATTAAAATTAATATAAATACAAAATAACAATTACAATAAAACATATTAATGAAACAAATAGAATAAGAAAAATGGATTAACTATAATAAATAATTAGAATAAATATAATTAATAAATAAATTAAAATAAATAGAATTAGAACAATTAAAATTAATAATTAATTAAAAGAAAAATAATTAAAATAAATAATTAATAAAATCAAAATAATTAAAATAATCAAAATAAATAAATAATAAAAATAAATCGCAAAATTAATCAAAATAAATATAATTAAAATACGAAATGGTTAATACAAATACAATTAATATAACTAGAACCCTAATAAAAATAATAATTCTATAATAATTTATAAAAGAATAATTAAATTAATTCTATCACAATTTTAAAACCCTAAATTTCACAAATACAATCAAATTAGCAAAATATAATAAAAAAATGAAAATTATAATTAACAAATCCTAATATCTGTCGGCTAAACATCTCATACATCTCTATATATTTGGAAAAATGAGGTCAATCTTTCAACAATCTTTCACATCCTGAAGATGAACCACCGTTGCTGGTTCGAACCGTCGATTATAAAGAAACGTAATGCAATGTATCTAGAAGATATGCTACATAAAAATAACATGTCATCAAGTTGTCAAACCGATAGTCACATAAGCTATGAGTTTGTTGTTCACACACATGTATATATGTAGCGATCAAACCATGAGGCCAAATGTTTTATCTTTTTTGTGTGTAAGCCTCTTTTAGGTTTAGTGTTGAATTCCCTTTCTCCATTATGATTCACTATGTGACTCTCTGAATAGATCTAAATACTTTCTCTTTCAAAGCCCACCCACTCCAAGTGATGAACTTGGGCTCTCATGCCACTCTGTAACACTCCTTCCAACCCCCTTGTACTAACTTAGGCTGAGTAAGTTGCTATTTGTGGTTTAACCATATCCCAAAGGTTTTTATGAGGATGGGATTAGCAAAAACCTTATTTATACAAGTCTGTGGAATTTAATTTCAAACAACATTGTTTCATTCAATGCGTCAACAACATTCCAACAACATCAATTTCACCTTTAATCCAATTCCTAGATCAAAAGTTACACTCACCTAAAGTTATGGTATATTAGTATATGCCATGTGGCATCCTCATGGCCTCCTTAAGTTCCCACTAAGTTAGCCAAATAGGCCCACAATGTCACATCTAGGTCATACCACCCCATCGTATTACCACTTGTGGCATTCAATGCTACACAATGAGAAGAGGCGGTGGACAGCGAGTGGCGGTAAGGTTCCATAATGGAACCTCAATGGGATTGACCCTCTTTCCACCAATGTTCTTAATAAGATGGAAGAGGTAACGATCATGGTGGTGGGAGGTGAGAAGTAAGGCGAGTTATTTCCTAAAGGTTATGTTTGACCCCACTACTTCCCTTCCACAATAGTTAAATAGTGCGTGGTCATTATATCAACCTCTGACTCATAGTGAAACACCCATAGTGGTCAATGGCCAGTGGCTAGCCTTTTCGACATCGTTACATTATTTTAGGGTTCCGCCAATTCTCAGTGAGTGTTAACCCTTCCCACATCCAAATGGGTCAAATCTTATTGCTTACTGGTCCCAACAACATACATTCATAAGAATAGGAGCAAGATTGTGGTTAACATAGAGATAACCAAAAGTATTAACCTCTAGAGGTTATGGCCCTACAATCTACAACTACAAACTATAGAGTTTCATTGGATAATTAGTTAAGCTCTATGAAAATATCTCATTCACGGAGCTTAGAAGGACATCTGAGTGCACATGCCTACATAATTGCTCACATTCAACACGAACATAGACAAAAGAAGAATTATCCAGGTAATTATTAACATTCATGACCATACTAGATATCATTCTTATTATAGGTGTAACAACAAACCTTTACATTCTAAATAGTCAGCAAGTTCATCAACATTCAAAAGCTTACACCATGCACAACATAGTTAGAATCATTAGATTCCATAAGATACAGTACATGAGAAATTTACACTTACGTGTGTTATTAAAGATAGTTGAAAACTAAAGGAGCAACTTCAACTCTCCACCCAACCATGGGCCAGCCACATTGTAGTATTTCTTGTAGTTGGCCACCCCCAAGCCAAATCCAAAGTTTGAGGGTATGCATGTTTAGGGAAATTCCCACCTAGGGTTTAATCACATAACCTTGAGAAGCAGTCCACTATCTAAGTGTTTTTTCAACCACCCTCCAATAGTGAACACCACAATGACTCACTTTATCTCCGAGTTATGATACAAGGTTTCACCCAAGTCCATACTGGGGTATTGTTGAGTTCGAGGAATTTGAACCCACTATCTAGGTGGTTTTTCAGTTGGATTTTGAAGGCACGAACTACAGGATCTTGTAGCACGCTATCCAAGTGGTTTATTAACTTAGCAAGAAATAAGTGGTTTATCAACTTCTTCAACAAGCAGTTATGCTTTAACATCACTTTCAACAAGCACCATAGTGATTCAACTTACCATCGTATTTGGTTTAGCGTTTTTCTAACAAGAACCCTAGTGGTTTATGAGCACCTTTAGAAAGAACTAAATGGTTTAACAACTAATCGAAAAAAAACTAGTTGTTTATAAATGTACTTAGCAAGAACTAAGTGGTTCAATTCTCCATTGAGCTTCCCTCTGACCATATTGGCTTAAACACATGTATTCTAGGGCCTTCTAATATCCATACGAAGAATGCATCCCAGTCTCTAGGGATATGTTGTCCATGCTCAAATTTTCCTTAGTAGCTTATGTTATTCCTCAATTGTCTTCATTCTATATGCACTCTCTCTAAGCTACCCTTGGTTTGCTTCTTCCATGTCTCCTTCTTCTTTTCTCTATTGTTCAATAATTATTTCTCCCTGTTCCTTTTTCGTACCATTTTCTCTTATCTACCACTCCACTTCATGTCATTGACATACCTCCTCTTCTTGAGGTAGTCTTCCTCAGATGCGAGGATGGGGATTGGAACTATACATTTTTACTCCTACACCCCCTCCATAACTTCAATATTTTATTTTTGTCAGCACAAGGTAGCTCACTGGTTAGGGTGAGGTATCAAGGCAATTAAATGAAGTGAGGTATGGGCTTGCTCATGACACATCATAATAAACTCAACAAGTATGTAATAGGAAACCCTCTTAGATATTTGGATTCTTATGTCACTCCATTTAGTTCATTCATATATTCATTTTCACATAGACTCACATACATTTATAATTCACATAGTCATGTTTACATACAAAGGGTGTTATGAAAAAAGGATGTTACAATATCAAATGGAAGTGGTTGGTTTCAATGCTTCCTTATGCAATAGTAACAAAATCATTTGTCTTGCATATGATTTTAAGCTCGAGGGTTATACGGCGGACAACCCACATGCTATAGTGGAATCCAAAACCATTGCAGAATTGAATATTGTTTATGGAAGGATGTAAAGATATGATCTAAAAATGTCGTTAGGTAGCATTTCCAAGACATAAAATTCCATTGGCCATATACTCACGAAAAATAATTAGAATAATGTATATACCAAGGCACTCAAACATATGAGAAAGTCCAACAAAGGATTAACAAAATGACCAAGGGAAATAATGCCTAAAAAAACATTATTTAGAGGTCATGAAGCAAAGAGAATTTGAAGAAGAAAAAGTATGGATTGAAGGGTGCACAATGGAGGAGCAAGAGTAGAAGGAAAATAAAGGAATAATTCCTAAGGTGTTAGGTAAAGATTGAAAAAGAAAGAGGAAGTAGAGTCAATGGCTTAGGATAAAGTGGTTGAAGAGGAAACAAGAAGAAAGGAGGTAGAGGATAATAAAAAGAAATAGGACAAGCAAGAAACTGATCAAGAAAGGATAAGGAGTAAGAAGCTACGCATCGATGGGAGGAGGAGTGCATAAAGGAAGAAGAATGAAATAGAAATCAAGAGCCAAATACCACCATCATGCAAATGAGAAAAATTATTAGGGTGCATAAGCCTATAGGCCTTAAGATAACAACCACAAATAATATTGGAGAATAATGGTCTCCCTAAAAAAATATTTCTATTGTATGAAGGGCATAGCATTATGAATAGGTCTAAGAAGTGGAGATAACAAATTTTTTTCTTGAACTTCAAAGTAGGAAACAAAGTGAGAGTTTAGGGCCTACTTGGAATAGGCCCCAAAGTGAGGACCTCCAAGGAAAATTTGATCTTAGGAGAATTCACTCAAGTGAATTCTTTCTTATTTGAAGAGAATATTAGCCACCTAGATCAATAGAGACGCCCAATTTCTACCCTCGAAGAATGGATTAAGAATAGGGAGTCATCACAAGATGGAGAGCTTAAATAATATGCCCTAGTTGTAAATAATCAACACAATATAGACATGCAATAGCTTATGATCAAGACATCACGACACTAAGAGAATATGTGACCCTACAAAAAGGGTTGTAGGTGATAGTGGATCGACATCAATATGAAACACATTCATTTCCTTAAGGTGGTAGTTAGATCTACAAAAAATCAAATGCATAGAAATAAAAGTATTTTAGCTCATGTATCTTAAAGAATTCAATAATATTAGAGAGATTGCACGATACATTTCAACTAGATGAGGGTATTACAACTCTATTGAGAGGAGGTGTTAGAACTATGGGACCATGGAGAGTTTCAAAAATTTGAGCAAAATAAGTTTCACTACATCCTACAGAAAGTCAAAGAGTACCAATTGGGTTCATAGAAAATTAGATCAACATACATAGATTGGGCCAAAGAGAGTTGATGAAATATTAGGTTGTATTCAAGTGCTAGAAAGAAACCACATTTAGACTAGATGAAAGCCTAAACAAAATAGTGGAGAAATGCATTTGGCTATGGGAGGTCATTAACAAATCAACCACGAGAATGATTGTGACCTCCATAGTTGAACTCGATCAAGTTTAGGTCCATAAGGAATTTGAAGAATCAAATCAGAAACTGAGGAGAGAGCTAACCTACTTCAACAACTAAATTGTGGAGATCAAGTATCCTTCTTGACCTTCCTTGTTCCACTTGTGGAAGAAGCATTTTTGTTTATTTTCTTTGAGAAATATGTGGAGACTAAATTTGAATTAGTTCTTCAGGCTTCTGGGCATTGTGAGTTGGTAATGTAAAAATGTTTGTACTCCATGCTAGCAAATTCTTATCCAATGGGACGCCGAAATGGGTAGAAATATGGCACCCCTTCTGATCCACCTCCAATCATCAAAAGATTTTATATGGCACCCCTTCTGATCCACCTCCAATCATCAAAAGATTTTATAAATTTTTATGGTGGATTTCTCTTCCACCTCATCACATGGAGTTGTTTATAACTATATAAATGAAATCCATGCCTTTGAAACAAAGGGGTTGGGAAACTAGGTAATTGTCGAGATTAATGTAAGAAATTTGTGTGAACTATTTAAGAGAAATTCATAATGTTAAGAAATCATCTAATTGAACAATAGAAATATGTATGTTTCATACTATTGATAGTGCATTGCTTTGTTTGCATTTCTTTCTTTTGTAAACTAGAACAAATTTGTTTTATTTGTAATTGATAAATTAAGCATATTAATCTAAAAAATAGTTATGCTTTATTTGCTGGTTTAAATAATTGAATTAGCTATCTTCAAAATTAAAATGGTAAATTTTGACAATATTTTACAATATAAAAAATCCACAAAAATAAGGTAAAACAAACTAACCTCTTACTTGCCTGTTCAAGTAATTGAGTTACCTATATTCCATATAAATGACAGAAAAAAAGACACAAGTACAAAGATAATCAAAGAGAAATAAGTTTCAGACTCAGAGAATCAAGAAGTAGATGTATTCTTTTTAAGAGCAGCGAATGAGCAACTTGACAATAAGTTTCCTGGCTGGAATACTTTCATTGAAGTCACATTTCTTCTCGTCTACTACGAAAAATCCAATACATGCTTTGGCAGTCTTTACGTGTTTGTTTTCCTTTTCTTGAAAGGCCGTGCTTTTAAGATATATGCATATGCCTACATAAGCTTGTTTCTGCGATCAAAGAAGAGGACGCAATTCTCACATGTGGCCAGCCTAATGAAATCCATGGACAAATAGAATTTATTGGACGGCCAAAAGACAACTGTTTTCGTTGCACTGAGTGTATGATTGAGTTTTTCTTATGCTATTATATGAAATTTGGAATACTTGGATAATTGTTATTAATGGATGACTATTTTATTTCAGATTGTAGTTATGTTGGAAATTCAATTGATGGTGGAGATTTCCTTGATTTATGTTAATATATAATTTTTTTTTGAAAAAATGTTTTAATTATTTAAATTAAATTTATTACAAACAAAGTTCATTAAAGAGTATAAGTATATATTTATCTGAATTTGAGATCAGCAATTATTAATAATTATTATGGATTGTCCAAAGTTACAAGGAATCAGCAATTATTAATAATTATTATGGATTGTCCAAAGTTACAAGGAACTTTGTATATTTTACCTTTCTGAATCTAAACTTAGATCTTTTTAGTAATTATTATAGATTGTCATTCAACTCATTTAAAGTGACCAACAACTTTCTATATTTAAACTTGTGACATAAGATATCAGAATTATATAAGATAACCACATCTCCATTTATTATGTAATCCTTTTTTATCACACGTTTGAGTATTAATGACCATGCAATCTTGGAAAAAATTGAAGCTATATATTTTAATTATTATAATAAATAAATTTAAATTATTATTAAAACATAAAACTTTTTCTTTTTATAGTTGAATCAATTTCATGTTTAGTAAATTCATTTTCAATAGTACACTTACTAAGTTTATTTCCAATTTTAAAATCTCTTTGCCATGTAATTTATTAAAAAAAATTGACATATGTATAAGAATTTATTTAAAATATATTTGGAATGTATAAATATATGAAAGTTGTGAATTATGATATTTTAAATTTATTAAATAAAAGTGTTGCTTTGAATTTAATTTAAATTAGAATGGATCATTTTATCAAAATGGTTTTTTTTTTTTTTTTTTAAATAATATAAGATTTTATTTAAATATAAAAATTAAATTAAATTTGCAAAATAATTCAATGTTAGATTAATAACATTTTAAAATAGAATCTCATTGTGTCATGATAACCGCAGTGATTTATAAAGCTCGTTAGATTGGGAATAAGATTTGGTTCGTATATTAATATACAAAATGTTTAAATGCCATGAAGGATGTATTTTCTAATATAATGTTAAAGATATGATAATTTTTTGATATATGATAAATTCAAAAAGAGTTATTATAGAAAATGAATGTTTTAAGTCAATTTTTATAGTAGAATGTATTATAGAAAAATGTTCAAATTAGAAGGTTGTTTTTTTTATTATTATTATTTTTGCAATTTAATTTATTGGTTTATTATTTTTAGTTTTTTTTTTTATATAATTTGTTTTTCTTAATATATTTTATTAGTTTTTTTTAAATGCATAAATAAAATATTGTAACTGAAATCCAAAATTAACCAATAAATTATTGAAAAATTGGATATACATTTTCAAATTTATCATATAAACTAATAAATGCATAGTTATATAATCATCATAATATAAACACACATTAAAAAAAATCAATATATTTTATTCACACAACAAAATAAACTACATAGTTTTGATCAAATACTCTAATTATATATAAAAGTTAACTAATAAAATCATAATCATATAATCACTATCCATCCTACATTTCATAAACATAATATGAAGTATAAACTTAATGTAATAAAATTATATAAATTTTGGCCAAATATTCTAATTATATACAAAATTTAATGGAAATTTGAATGATAGGAACCCTCTCTCAAGTTTTTCTAAAAAAGAAAACCATTTTGCAATAATTTGGAAATTTTGAATTACACTAACCTCCTCTCAAGTTTCTCCTTAAATAAAATCATTTTACAATTAATCAAATATATATACATATGGGGAGCATTTAAAAAGTTAGAAATCACATACCCATTGACCTTTTCATATATGAATTATTAAATGTTAGAGTAGTTGATTGACAAAGTGAAAATTAGGTCTTAATCTACTAAAAATACTACTAGTGGTAATTGGCTCTTTTATGAACTTGTTCAAAGTAATGGCATTCTTGAGTTGCGAGGCATTCTACATTTTTTCTTAGTGTTACGTTGCATTAATTATCTGAGATCACTTAACAGAAGGGGTTATTTTCATTATAAAACATGTATACCCAGTGCATCTCTGCTATCTTTCACACTACCATCCATAGCCATCTTTTTCTGGTCTAGATCTTCAACTATTCCCTTGAGATTGGACTTAACCTGTTTAATTATAGAGGAAAGTAGAGTTATTTTGTGTTTTCTTAGCTTATGCATGTTGGTTGAAATCGGCCTATATTGTTTTTACCAACCACCAATTTCATCCAATTGTTATTTATTTTTCTCTATATTTGTGATTTTCCATATGTTCCGACATCTTTGTGAACATGATCAGCTCAATCGAGTTATGCCTCGAGGAATTACAATCTGCAACTTTAATCTCTAGGTTTCTTATCCATTCCTTATGTTTTTTTATTTCTTCCATAACTTTCCCTAGAGGCTTGGGAAATTGCAATTTTTATGGTAGCTATAGCTATAGATGTAGTTTAGTTGGTGTCCACCATTACTGACCCTATATTCTTGATCACAATTTATTCATCACATTCTTCTTTCGTTTACGAGCCTGCATCATGATGATTTTTCTCTTTATGTCAAATGCAAACTTCCCGAGGGTCACCGATAGATCTTAATCACTAAAACACACAAATAAATTCTAAATAATGTCTTCCAACTAAGTTCTTATTGTTGTTTTCTTTTTAATTAGGAAGATCAGTAAGCATGTTGCCTCTCACCTAGGAGACGAGAATGTAGTTATTGAACTGCCACTATAATCTTCATCCTAGGGATATTCCCACTATAGGGATACTCCCACTATAATCCTCATCCTATAGTTACTCCTCATGTTTGAGCGTTACTAGAAAAGTAAACCAAATTTTAAACCTAAGCAACACCCAACTATAGCCTTCACATGTGGCCCCATAGACTAACTAAACTATTATTGTTCAGAAAATATCTAGGCCTAGGTCAACTATAGATTGGCTTCCTTTCCTAGTCTCCTCTCCACCCTCCTCATGCTTTTGGGTTAAGGGTTAAATACCTTACTAAGTATCATGTCAACATTAATGGGTGTCTCAGATCGTCTCCATGTAATTTCTATTATGGATACCATTGTTGTGTGATGATTTTATTTCATCTAGTTCTCTTCTTACCATCTAATGCACCCTCTACCTTTTTGGTTTGGAAAATAGGCTTAGGAACAAAGGTTATCATCACATCCCAAATATGTATTAATAAATTGAGTTTCTCATTTTTCCCTCTCTGTGCCTTCTTACCATCATGTCTACAAAGTATGAAAGTGAATAGCTTGCTTGCAAAATTCCTCTTTGGTGTAGTATTGCTCCAGTAAGTCCATGTAAAACATTGTTCTTGGAAGTGATTGAAGATTTTGTTTGTCAAATCATGGACTTAATTGAACAATGCTAGTTGTTTCTATTTGTGAAAAATGCAAAATCCACGAGTATGAAAAGTGATGGGAAGGATATTTTGGGAGGATTCCTTTATTAGTCCCTAGCTTTCCAGGACTATAGAATTCACCTCATGGTTAAAGTGTGTTGAATCTACATGATTTTGCTCCATTTTTTGCAATTTTTAACTAAAATTTCAAGAAAATGCTAAATATTTCCTTTTTTTCTGTAAATTAAAAAAAAATCTAATTTCTAGAAATATTATTACTAATTTTCAATTGGTTGAGCGAGCTAAAATGGGACATAATTCCCCTGGAGGGAGGCAATTTATTTTAGGTATTTCTTAGTGCCTCACAAATCATTTTAAAATAAAAAAATGGCTAATTCTCTAAGTGGTCATTCTGTCGGTGTGTGTTGTGACATTGACATTTACATAATGCTCTGAGTAGACCCTTTATGTAAGTGAGGGGAGGGGAGGGGAGAGGGAGGAAGGCAGGTCAAGGTGGGGAGTTTCAACAATAAGTCTCTAACACTAACACTGATATTGACACTATGAAAGGTATTGCTATTGCATTTTTCTCTTCATTCTCTTTTCTTTTCATCTTAAACTTTCTTAGGTTTTGCTGCACGGGAGAACATGTGCATGCAATTGTAAATGTGTGTGGAGTGAAGGATGTGTGGGTGAATGGGTATGTGTGGAGATAAGGCAATGCATAGAATGAGATGGAGATATAATAAAACCTGGAAGTAGGTTTCACAATGTTCCGTATGTCTCCATAACATAGATTAATTTTGTGATATATGAGAGGAAGGAGAAACGGTATGTGGGAGAAAGGGTGTGCAATGAAACTATGTGCAGTGGAATTTATTAAAGATAAATGTATCAAATTTAGGTCCATAAGGAATTTAAAGAATCAAACCTAAAACTGGGGGAGAGACCTGACATAGTTCAATAACTGAATTATATCGATCAAACATCCCTCTTGCACTTCTAAATTTTCCCTTATAGAAGAAGAACTTTAGTTGATTTTATTTGAGAAAGACAAGGAGAGAAAACTTGAATTAGTTTCCCTGACTATTGGGTAATGTGATTTGGTAATGGAAAAATAATTCACATTCCATGTTGAATAGTTTAAGAAAATTCTTAGAGAATGCGATTCCCATATCGGTAGCAAATATGGTATGCCTTTTCATCCACCTCTAGCCATCTAACCATTTTTTTTTAATTCATTATCCTCAACAAAAACTAAATAGTTGCATGAGTGGATTTGTCCTTCACCCTATCATATGGATGATGTTTGTAGCTATATAAATGAGGGTGATGCCCTTGAAACAAAGGGGTGGGAAATTTTGGTAATTGAGGAGACCAATGTGAGAATTTTGTGTCATCAATTTTGCAGAAACTTTTAATGTTGATAAGCCTGTAATAAATAGAATTTATATATTCAGCAGAATATTTAGAATATTTGGAATATGTAAATATCCATAATATGATTATATATATGAATTTTTGAATACAGTGATATGAGATGACATGTTTAAAAATGAGAGACCACTTGTATACTTAGGCAGGTTCCCCTTCATGAATGATTATGTTATTTAAAACTTGCCTCTTTGGTATCTAATCATTATTAACTATTAACTATTATTTATTTAAATTCATAACGAAGTCATTCCGCGCCATAATTTTTCAAAGGAAACACATATGTTTGAGACCCATTCTTTGTGTATTGGTTTTTTCTTTAGACTAGAACAAATTTGTTTTAGTTATAAATAATTAGGCAAATTAATCTAAGAAATAGTCATGCTCCATGATTGCAGAAGGATTTTTCTAAATTGCAATTTTATAGATAATTTGGTATATGAGGAGGATCCCATACATGCTTAACTGTGTCCACATGTTAGAATAACTACAAATTTCCTTTTATTAGCTCAAAATAAAATAATTATTTCATTATTTTTCAATGATTTAATATAGTTTGGAATATTATCTTTTGATGAATAGGTTTAAATGTATTTTTTTTTCATCTAGCTTAGTTGATAGGGTATTTAATTGAACCAACTGATTACTAGGATATAGATTTATAATTTTAGGAGTTTAATTAAACCTATGCAAATTCAATGTGAATTCCATATCTATTTAGTGAAGATTCCACTATCGAGTTTACAAATAAGATTCATACTGCACCTTTTCCACCATTACCTTTCAGAAAATGTGTGTTCGACTGTGTGCACACATATTGAACCAAGGAAAGGAACATCAGGTTTAGATGCTAGCATTGAGATTTTCAGATCATGAGCCCACATTTCATTTTATTTCTACATATAGGATACCAATTTATTTTATAGTATACAATGCTTATTGAGATATTAATCTCATATCTATTAGGTGTAATGATATTGAATTACATTTTCTACTAGGTGTCATAATCAGTTCATATTTACTTTAGTTTAGTCGAGTTTCACTCCAGTCATTTATTTTTGATGCTTTCTATGCAATCAATTTAACTATTTTGAATATTTTTAAGAGAAATCTATGCTCCATTTTTCTTTTCATGTTTTTCATTGTATTAGAGCCCTAGGTCGCATAAGATTCTAGAGAGACCAGGGTGTCATCAAAGGTGTTGAATGCAGAGGATGAGCGGAACTCGAGGACTAAAAATCCAAGTCGTAGAGAAGTTTTTGCAAGTGACCAAATTTTAAAATAAAAATAACAAATATTTAGCTAACTAGTGGCACTTACTGTCTCTAATTAAGTGTAATGATGGTGGAGAACTCACAAAATGATGAAATTTAGAGACTCAAGACAGATGCTATGTATCAGGAAGTGTGATGACGGTTAGAAGAGCTCAAGAAAAATGAAGCAGAATATGAGGAAGGAAAGGTATTTTTCTTAAAAGTGAAACTTTGGAGCACAAGGAAGCAAGTAAGCATGATTTTATAAAAATGTCAATCTTGGGAGCACAAGGAAGCAAGTAAGCACATTTTAGAAAGGGTTACAAATTATTTTTTTTTAAATAGGTCTCATTACATTATAAAAAGCCCTCAATTGTATTTGTTAAAAAAATGGTTTTGATTGCTCATGTAAGAAAAGGGCTAATGAAATGTTTTTGATTTCCTTACTTTTTTAAAATAGGTTTACATGAGTTTTCTTATAAAATAGAAAAGGGCTTCAAATGCCCTAATTTGTTTTTGAGAATTTTTTTTTTAAAAGAGGCTTTAAAGGGAAATAATTTAAAAAGAAAAAGAAAAGGAAGAGCCACTATTATATTCTCTTCAGAAGGGCTTTGTTATTGGAACAAAAAAATCTTTATGAAAGTTTCTAATGAAGAGGGTGTTGTATTTTTTTTCAAACATATTATTTATTAAAAAAAAAAATCTTGGAAAGGAATTTGTAAACAAAAGGCATGTGTATCCAAATCTCAGACATATCTTCCTCCAACGCCTTTCCACAGACCCCAATTCTACTTGGAAAAAATTATGAGTTTTGGCCTTTATGAATGAAGACAATTTTGCAAGGCCAAGATTGCTCGGATACCTTGTAGAATGGTTATGTAGAGTCGACCTAAGAAGCATTCATAGCCATGAACAATAATCAGAGGAATGTAGTTGCAGAACTCAGAAAGAAAGATCATGAAACCAAATGTTGGATAAAAACTCAGTCTATGACTCTAGCTTCGACAAGATAACCAACACATCAACAACAAAAGAAGTTTAGGATATTTTTAAAGTAGCTTATAAAGATGATGATACAATAAAGACTATTAAACTATAGAAATTGAAAGCTTAGTTTGAAACCGTGAAGATGGATGACACAGAGAATGTGGACTAGTTCATGACTGGAGTCATGGACATAGTCAATCAGATCAAACTCATTGGTGAAACCATTACCGATTAGAAGATTGTTGAGAACGTTATTCGAACCTTGCCTAAGAAAGATGACATGATTGTAACAATCATTCTCGAATCTAGTTATTTTACAACTTTCTCAGTAGAATAGTGGGTTGAATCACTTCTAGCACACGAAACAAGAATCAACTTGGCATAAGACTCCATGGAATAAGCTTTCAAAGCACAACTCTCTCTTGGTAGAGGAAAAAGTATAGGATATAGAGGCTGCAACAAGCAAGGTAGAGGTCAAGGTAGATCAAAACATCATCATGTAGCAGAGTGATGAAGACCTTCATAAACCAAACACAAAGAAGATGAACAAGGAGCAAAAATGATGTTCAATACTATAATGAAAAGAAACTTGGGCAATATGAACATGAATGAAAAAATAAATAGTCAAATCAGCAAGGAGGCAGTGTGCATCTCTCCAACAGTGAAGGAGAATTCTATGTAACAATTTTTATTTCCCGTCATTTTTCTGAAGACAAACAGAACAATCACCTTCAGTATAGAAATCATATGACATGTAACAAAAAATTGCTTTCTTATCTTGATGCTTCCATAACATCAGACAATACTCTTAGAGATCGTTCTTGTATTAAAGATAAAGGGAAAGGTACTATCCCTATTCTTACTAAACAAAATCAGTAGAAATACATACCTGATGTTTATTATGTTCCACATTTGAAGCATAACCTCATTAGTGTAGGACAATTGATGGAAAATGGTTATGATGTAATATTCCAAGGGAACAGATGTTATATCTATGACTAAAACCCAATAGAAGACTAATAGGAAGGGTTGAGAAAACCATAAGTAGGATTCTTACTTTCACTCTTAGAAGTCAAAATATCTCACAGTATTTTTCCCACAGTGTGTCATGAATAGATGAATCTCAGCTATGAATTCTATGTATGAGCATATCCCATTCAAGAGTTTAAGTCCGTTTCAGAAATGTTCAATGGTCATTGGTCTCCCTGTTATGAGTGAAAAATATTGTAATTGTGAAATTTGTATTATATCCAAGCATAAAAGAGATAGCTTTCCCACATCTTCCTCTAGAGCAAAAGATCCCTTAGAGCTAGTAAATACAGATATATGTGGCCCAATGCAAACATAGTCATTGGTGGTAGTCTTAATTTTTTGACCTTCATTGATGATTATATCAGGAAGATATGGGTTTATTTTCTAAAAATAAATGAGATACTTTCTCCAGATTCAAAGAGCTTAAAGAAGAATCATAAAATACGAGTGGAATACAAATCCAATGACTTCAAATACTTTTGTCAACAACAATGAATCATCATGCAAAACATAAAAAGGTATACTCCACAAGAGAATGGAGTAACCGAAAGGAAAAGTCAGTCAATCATGAATATGGCCACATGTATTCCTTGTGAGAATAAGCTGTTAAATGACTATTGGGCTAAAGAATTTTTTATTGAAAATTTATGTTCCCAACAAATCTCCAACAATGAGTGTCCAAGATACAATACCTCAAGAAGCTTGGGATGGTAAGAAGGTAAATGTATCTCACTTTAGAATTTTTGGATCGATAACATTTTGACATGTTCATGAGCATCTAAGAAAGAAGCATGATGATAGGAGTGAAAGAAGTATTTTCATGGGCTATAGTGAGTAGTCAAAGTCCTATAGAATTTACAATCAAGTTCTCAATAAGTTTGTTTTAAGTAGAGATGTTAAATTTTTTGAAAGTAAATCTTGCTCTAATCATGTTGAAGAATCTTTAGATCATCTTTCTTATCCACCACAACTACCAGGATTGCAGGTTCAAGAAGATCCATACCACTCTGAAAATGATACATCTTCAAATAGTTAATCCACCAGTGATTCAACATCTTTATAAATATAATTAGAAAACAAGAATCATCAGAGAAATATATGAGTAGGAGCATGAGTTTTATGGGTAGAATATGTTTGTCTTTCTCTCATCTCAACCAACCCATTTTGAAGAAGACGTTAAAAGAAAACATTGTGTTTAGGCATTGAACTAAGAAATTGTTTCCATAGAGAAGAACTAGATTCGTGAATTAGTTGATCTCCCAAGAGACAAAACTAAAATTGGTGTAAAATGGGTATATAAGACCAAGCTAAATGAAAAGGCATAAATTGAGAAACATAAGGCAAGGATCATTATGAAACGATTATCATAATAGTTTGGTGTCAACTATGGTGAAAAATTTTCTCCAGTAGCAAGGCTTAACATTGTCAAAACTATTTTATCCACAACAACTCAACACAAATGGAAAGTCTATCAAATTGATGTAAAATATTCCTCCTTAAATGGTATATTCCAGGAAGAGTTTTATGTAGAGAAAACTCCTAGTTTTGAAGTTCCAAGATAGGAGCATAAGGTATACATATTAAAGAAAGCCTTGTATGGTCTGAAACAAGATCCAAGAGATTGGTATAGTCGCATCGATTCCTATCTCATCAAAATTGGTTTTTGCAGAAGCAACGATGAGCCAATTTTGTATACTGAAACTCATGAAGGTAAAATTATCATTTAATGCCTTTACATTTATGATCTATTTTATACAGGTAATACAATGTTAGAAAACTTCAAAGAAGCAATGTAAGCAATGTTTGATATGACTTATCTAGGGGTCATGGAATACTTTTTAGGCGTTGAAATTTAGTAATTTGCGAATGGAATTTTTGTTGGTCAACAAAAATATTCCACTAAAATCCTCCAAACTTTTAGAATGACTAATTGCAAACCAATTTGATACGCCAATTGGTCAAGGCACCAAGTTGAGAAAATAAGATGTGGCACTACGAGTTGATCCCACTTTGTGTAATAATCTAGTTTCTAGTTTGTTGTATCATAGTGCAACTAGTCCTGATATCATGTTTGCAACAAGTTTTGTATCCGAGTTTATGCCATAACCAAATATTTATCATTAAAAGGTTGTAAAACGGATCTTAAGATATATGGCAGGGACCCTAGACTATGGATTATTCTACACACATTCTGAAAATTATTTACTTTCAGGTTATATAGACAACGATTATGCAAGAAATTTAGATGATTAGAAAAGAACCTCAAGGTATGCTTTTCATCTTGGAACCAATCTAATCTCATGTGCATCGAAGAAACAACTAATCGTTTTAATATCTTCTGTAGTGGCAGAGTATGTAGATGCAAATTCAATAGCTTGTCAAGCAGTGTGGATGAGAAGATTATTGAAAGATATTTCAAATGTTTAGAAGAATCCAACTCCAACTCCTATTTATTGTGATAACAATTTTGCAATTTATTTATCTAAAAATATTGTCTTCCACAAAAATAGCAATTTCATTGACATAACTTTTCATTTCATTCATTAGCTTGTCAATGTTAGAGACATATTACTTGATTTTTGTGGTTCAAAAGATCAGCTTGAATATATTTTCACAAAGCCATTGGGAAAAAATGTATTTGAATTTCAAAGAGATAAATTAGGCATTGTAAGTACCTCTATATGTAACAATTGAGATTAGGAAGGGATGTTGAGATATTAATCCCATTGTCTGCTAGGTGTAACCATATTCAATTCCATTGCCTAATAGGTGTCATAGTCAGTTCATATTTACTTCAGTTTAGTCAAGTTTCAGTCCACTCATTTATTGTTGATGCTTTCTTTGTAATCTATTTAACTATTTTGAATATTGTGAAGAGCAACCTCTAATCCACTTTTCTTTTCATTTTCTGTCAACTCCTTCCCAAGAAATTGACGTAGAGAGTCACATGATGACCATATTACAAGACACTTTGCCACTACATTGGTATCAAATTATGCTCTCCTTCGTATGATGCCTTTCATGGTTTTTTCCACCACTCGGCTTTTGCAGTGACTAAGAAAATAATTCTGAACCTACTACAATTAGGTATTGTAAGGTGGGTAGGTTTCAAGAATGTTTTATGGTAATTTGATTTCATTTTTGGAATATTTTAAATTTTTCTATTGTTGGACTTAATTTAAATTTAAATTTTGAGAATCTGTCATAAAATTAGGGACTCATAAAAGTGAGGTAAAAAAAACTAACCTCTTACATGTATCTTTAGAATAAATAAAAAATTTGAGTTGGTTATCTTCAACATAAAAATGACAAAAAGGAGAGACACAAGTACAAGGATAACCAAAGAAGAATAAGTTCAAGCATTGTGAGTAGTAAAGACTAAGAGAATAAAAAACTATTGCATTCATTTTAAGAATTTATTGAATTACCCTCATGAATAAACAACTTGATAATAACCTTGCCGATTGTAATACCTTCATGGAAGTTTCATTTCCTCTTTCTACTCTAAAAAATTCAATACTGGCATGTGCAATTTGAATTGGCAGTCTTTATATGTTTGTTTTCCTTTTCTTGAAATGTCACACTTTTAAGATATGTGTACTTATGTATATGCCTAAGCACAAAAACTTGGATGAAAGAAGAGCACTCAACTGTCTAATGTGGCCACTGTAATGAAATCCAATGGGAAAATATAATTTATTAAACGACCAAAGAAATTGTGTTCATTGTATTAAATGCATAATATAATATCCTCCAAGAGAAGATTGATCACCGGGAATGGGACACCTGGAAGCTAGCCTGGAAGTCAGAAAGACTGCCAAAAAAAAAATAAAATTCATATGGACCTTGTTAAAAGGGAAGATTTTGACTGCAGAAAAAAAAAGGGGCATTCAAGTCCATTAAGATGCCCTTTATGTAGGCAAGCGGAAGGAAACATACAACATTTATTCCAAGAGTGTGAATTCTGAAAGGAATGTTGGAAGCAGCTAATACAACCATTGGAAATTAACTTAAGATTTGAAAAACCATTGCCAGAATTTCTCAGAAACTTTGAGAAAGCTTACCCTTATGAAACAAAGAAGAAAGCCACGATTATAAGAATATGGAAATGTATACCAATATTGTTATGTTGACAAATCTAGTTGGCTCGAAACCAGAGCATTTTCAAAAATCATAACCCAAGAATTGGGAAAACACTATCCAAAACTTGGGGAATGACTTCCGAAATTCTCAATGCAAAAGCAACTGCACCAACAAACTATAGCATTCTCCAACAAGAGGAAAGGGATTGGCTCGGCAAGGCCATAATAGACAATAATGGGCAGAAAGGTCAGAGAAAAGAAAATACAAAAGGAAAATGGAAATTAAGAATGACAGAAGAGGAGTTGGAAAGTTGGAAGAAAACTCAAAATAGACACTGTATGTATTTTGACGGAGCCTCAAAGAATAATCCCAGAAAAGCAGGAGTGGGTGGAATAATTTATGATCCAAATGGGGCAAAAATAACCACCTACGAGTGGGGATTGGGACAAATGTCAAATAATCAAGTGGAAGCATACAGTTTACTAATGGGAATAAGGCTGACTAAAAAAAAGAATTTCAAATTCCTATCATCATAGGAGACTTAGCCATCATAATCGAAATTATGGCTTGAAACAGGAACCAAAACAACAAGTTTATGAGCCGAATCATTCAAGAAACTAGAAGGAATTTAGTAGGATCTAGAAATGCAACCTTCAAACATGTCTTGAGGATGCATAATAAGCAAGCGGATCATCATGAAAATAAAGGTGTGGAGAAGGAAGAAGGAATCATCAGAGAGAATCATGAGGAATACTATCTCAGCATGCCATAACTCCCATCAAAAAATGACAAGAGTGAAGTTTTGGTATACAATAGGACAGCGCAGAAGAAATAGAAAAACATCAAGGAAGAGAATGTATAACGCAACAAGGAATCTGCAGCCATCGAGAAATTAAAAAAATCTCAGATAGTCAAAGGAAAAATCATGATAGCGAGGAACAACACATGAAAGATGTCAGTGATGATAGCTCAGATCACAAATTTTAGGAGAAAAGTAGAGGCACTGGGGAAAATCAGGCCAGACTGAAGGAACAACAAAAGAAGGAACAACAGTGGAAGGAACAACAACAAGAAGGAACAATAGTAGAAGGAACAATGCAAGAAGGAACAACAACCAAAAGGAACAACAAAAAAATGAATAACAGGCTGAAGGAACAACAACAGAAGGAACAACAAGAAGACGAAGCAACATCAGTAGAAGGAACAACAACCAGAAGGAACAGTAGTAGAAGGAACAACGCTAGAAGGAACAGCAACCAAAAGGAACATCAGTAGAAAGAACAACAGCCTAAGGAACAACACGCCGAAGGAACAACAGAACAAAGGAACAACAGGTTGAAGGAACAATAGCAAGGAACAACAAGCAGAACGAACAACAGAAGAAGGAAAAACAACCAAAAAAAGGAACGACAGCATAAGGAACAACAGACGAAAGAAAAATAGACCAAAGGAACAACAGGTTGATGGAATAGCAGCAAGGGACAGCAAGAAGAATGAATAACAGCACAAGGAACAACAAACTTAAGGAACAACAAAATGCAAAACATATGGAAAAGGCCACAGAATATACTCTCCCAATTTACAAACCATAAATTTATGTGAAATATGCTATGTAAATTTGTTTTCTTTGCGGGTCAATATGTAAAACAGTGCTCTAGAATAGCTAAAAAACTTTTGAAGGTTTGATACCAAGCACAAAAGAAAGGTTTGCGTGCATATTTAACCACTCAGTCTATCATATCAGAACAACGGAATGTAAAAGGAGCTTGCTCCAAAAACTTTTTTGATAATATAGCAACTGTCCGATCTTGTTAAAAAAAATAAAAAAAATAATTGATATGTCTCATGCCATTATATAATATTTCATGTAATTAGATAAATATTATTAAAGATAATTGTGTTCATTGTATTGAATGTATAATTGATGTCTCATGTCATTATATGATATTTGATATAATCAAATAATTATTATTAATGATAATTATTTAATTTTAAGATTATGGTTATATTAAAAATCAAATTGATGTTGGAAATTTTTTTATTATTTGCATTTGTTATTCAGTCTTCAAGCATACCACATCACATAGGCTTTGATGAATAGTAGTTGCAACCATAACCTCCATATAACCTTTTCTTCAAGTATTGATAACAATGCAATCTTTAACCGGGTATATATATATATATATATATATATATATATATATATATATATATATATATATATATTAATTACACTACCACATTTGCATTTGTTATTCATTCTTCAAGCATACCACATCACATAGGCTTTGATGAATAGTAGTTGCAACCATAACCTCCATGTAACCTTTTCTTCCAGTATTGATAACAATGCAATCTTTAATCGGGTATATATATATATATATATATATATATATATATATATATATATATATATATATATATAACACTAAATTTTATTGAAGAAATTTTAAACTATATATTTTAATTATTATAAAAAATAATTATTAAAATATAAAATGTCTATCTCTTCAGAGTTGAATTCTGTATTTCCTATATTCATGGTCAATATTGCATATCCTAAATTTATTTCTGAATTTTCAAAATCCCTTTGACATGTAGATAAAAAATAAAACATATCTACATTATTTTATTTAAAATATATTTGGAATATACAACCATTGTGAATCATATTATTTTGAGTTTATTGAGTTTATTACATGAAACTTGATTGTGTGGTCTGCTGGACATTTAGTTTAAATTTTAATTTATAATATTGATAAAATATATATTTTTTTAAATATAATTTTTTAATAAATATAAAAATCAAATTAAATTTACAAAATATTGTATTTTAATAAAAACCTAGATTTAATGTTACACTAATAACATTATAGAATATAGATCCACTAGGCCATGACAACCACAATGATGATTTGCAAAGTGAATAAGGTAAGTGCATGAAAGAGGTATTTCTTAACACAATATTAGAGATATATGTTAATTCAGAAAAGGAGTCATTACAACAAATGGATAAACTTTTATGTAGAATGTACTAGCAATTGCACCACATGTTATGATGGAAAGGCCGTAAGGTTGTAGTATGTTATAAGGAATTTAAAAACTAGATAAATATTGAAAAGAAAGTATTTAATTAGATCATCCATATGAAGCTTTCTTTCACTTCTTACTAAAAGAAGATTTTTACAAAGTTATGAGGGATATAGCGAAGATTTGTATTAGTATTAAAAATGATGAGTGAATCCATTATGTAGTAATTTAATATTTTTTTGACTCGTGATTACATCATTTACTTGTATACTAAGTAATAATAAAGCTAAAGGAAATCATAAATGTGGGCACATGACTTTTGTGGTCCATGCTCTTAGCGCCCGTGAATTATATGTGATGAAGTTGTTAAAATCTTCTCTATTGCATATTCTTGAATTGAGTGTTGAGTGGAGAGCTTACTTTGGTTCATTTGGCTTCTTTTAAGCCATGAGGGCTTACTTTGGTTCATTTGGCTTCTTTTAAGCCATGAGAAATAGTAGATATATTATTCAATTTTCTGGTAAGGGATTCTAGGATAAAATATGGTGTTCATGTATTTTTAATTGTTTGTGTTATCATGTATTATAAAATCTATTTATTTCTATCTTTTTTTAAGCCATGAGAAATAGTAGATATATTATTCAATTTTATCGTAAGGGATTCTAGGATAAAATATGGTGTCCAAGTATTTTTGATTGTTTATGTGTTTTTTTCGAAGGAAAAAAAGCGGTAACCTTTTATTAAAGAATTAATGAAAAGTTACACTAGCAGATGCAGTGAAGCATTCTGTAAGTTGCCACATGGGCTCGGGTGCTTTCGCACCCCACGCAACGTTAGAAGACTAACGTGCACAAATAATAAGAAAAGAGAGGAGAGAAAGGAAAGAAAAGATGTAAAGATCACACTTCAAGTTTTTCTCCCCTTCTTCTTTTCGACCTTGCGCCACTCTCCTTGAGTGGGCTCGATCTGAGCAATGACTAACTGTGTTTCTGCATTCTTAGGGCCTGTTTCTTTGTCTGAATCTGAAGTATCTGAGTGATGATGCCGTTTGATGCCTCCCATGCTTTGATCCATGCTTGTCATCTCTGCCTGATTTTGGTGGATCTCTGCCTGATTTGGAGCCTTGTTGTCTGATATGTCTTCCTTCTGGTTCTCTGTTTCAACTTCCTCTATGGTGGTATCATCCTCTTCTGCTTCTGTTTCTTCGTCTTCTGTTATCGAAGAGGCTTTCTTTTCCATGGCTCTCTTCTTTACTACATCATCTATATTCTGCCATCCTTTGGATTTCCTTTGTTGTGGCTTGCTCTTGTTGAGGCTTTTGCATGCATTGAACAGGTGGCCTGTTTGTTGGCATCCCCTGCATCTGAATGTTGTATTCTCATAGTCCAAAGGTTGTTTCCACTGTGAATTGTTGAATACCAGAATGATGCTTTCAGGTAGTCCTTGGCTAAGATCTACCTCAACACAAATCCTAGCGAAAGTAAAGATTCCTTTCATGTGTCTCTCTGAGTCAATCTTTACCATTTTTCCAAGGGTATTCCCTATAGCTGATAAGGCCTTGTAGTGCCAAAAATGAATCGGAAGATTATGCAGCCTTACCCATACTGGCATCCTTGATACCACCATAGTATTTGCATCAAACTCCGGGAACCATGGGGTAACGAACAGTCCCGCACTGCCCCAGAACCATGGCCCTTCATTGAGAATTTTTTCCTTTTCTTCTTCTAAGAGGAAATTTACAATGAAGAAACCCTTAGAGCATAGGTGAATCTGGCAGTTTTTTGTCCAGACCGTGTGAATCCATTGGTACAATGCATCGGTTCTAGGCCAGAAACCGTTAAATCTACAAATAACAGCATTTTTTTGTAGATCTGAAAAAATGTACTTTACCTCTGGTAGATCCAGCGGAATGGAGGGACTCTCTGGGACTTGATCCACGATATACTGCCCTGGGGGAGCATTGACAGCTGTAGCCTTTAAAGGTTCTTTCCCTTTTGCTGCATCGCGATAGGTACCTGTAGGTTTTGAGGTAGCTCCCTTAGATCCACCTCGCAGTCGGTGATTGAGGATTATAGTTGATTCCTTTTCAACCCTGTAATGCTGGAGTGAGTATTGCTCCTGCAAACAGAGCCCAGAAAAAATTAGGATTTGTAATGCAACTGGAATTCCCAGTTTGTCCTGGATCTCTTTTTTTAATTCCAGAACGCTCATCCTTTCCCAGATCTGCATACAAACGTGTCTGCCTTCTGTTGATCTGATAAAGATTTGCTTCAGATTCGCTGTGTCTGCCTTGATCTCGTCCCGTTTTCCGGTTTTGTATTCTGGATCTGGCAGAATTTTATCTTGCTTCTGCCTGGATCTGGCCAGATCTGATGGATCCACCCCGAATCTACAATGTTTGGCCCTATATGCTGAGCCGTTTCCCGGATCGGGCCTCCTGTTGGGTCTATCTCTCATTTGCCTGACGTAGTCTGCAAACCCTCTGTCTAAACAAAGAGCATGACCTCTGTTCGTATCATGCAGATCCTGGCTGGGTCTGCAAGGGTAGGGCCTTGCCAAAGATTGCAAACGCGGAACTGCCTTACTGGGATCTAACTGTCCTCGAGGATTGGTCAGATCCGATAGATCCGGCCCAGATCTATACTGTTGGAGCCATACCGTTGAGATGGGGGGCAGATCTGGAACATGCTCTCCCCTTGCAGCGATCAAAACAGTTGGAATAACCACAGAACCCAACCCATCCACGTTCTGGACCGTTCCATTTTTTTGAATCCGCCTGAAATCGTGCCGATCGACAGAAAACTCGTCCTGGATTCTTTGAGGTAACGCGCGGATATAGTTCTCGCCTGGATCCGCTCTGAAAACTTGCTGGATGTTGACGAGAGCAAATCTGTTATGGCTTGAGGGATCATACCGTATGGGCGAGGTTGCATGCCAGAGATGAGCCCCCGCAATCTGACTCCATAACGTTTTCAGCTGTCCCTGCTTCATTCCCCACGCTCCCAGCTCTTGCTCCGACTCGTAGACCCTCCAAATCTGGCCCCATTGCGTGGATCTGTAGCTCGAAGGACCCTCCTGGATGCGCTTGATCGACGCGAGTTCAAAACCCTTGCTTGCCATCGTTTTTTCCCTTTTGATTGTTTATGTGTCATCATGTATTATAAAATGTATGTATTTCTATCTTCTTCTTAAGCCATGAGAAATAGTAGATATATTACTCAATTTTCTGGTAAGGGATTCTACGATAAAATATGGTGTTCATGTATTTTTAATTATTTATGTGTTATCATGTATTATAAAATGTATTTATTTCTATCTTCTTTTAAGCCATGAGAAATAGTAGATATATTATTCAATTTTCTCGTAAGGGATTCTAGGATAAAATATGGTGCTCATGTATTTTTAATTGTTTGTGTTATCATGTATTATCAAATGTATTTAATTCTATCTTCTTTTAAGCCATCAAAAATAGTAGATATATTACTGAATTTTTTGGTAAGGGATTCTAGGATAAAATATGACGTTCATGTAATTTTAATTGTTTATGTGTTATCATGTATTATAAAATGTATTTATTTCTATCTTCTTTTAAGCCATGAGAAATAGTAGATATATTATTCAATTTTTTGGTAAGGGATTCTAGGATAAAATATGGTGTTCATGTATTTTTAATTGTTTATGTGTTATCATGTATTATAAAATGTATTTATTTCTATCTTCTTTTAAGCCATGAGAAATAGTAGATATATTATTCAATTTTCTCGTAAGGGATTCTAGGATAAAATATGGTGTTCATGTATTTTTAATTGTTTATGTGTTATCATGTATTATGAGATCTAGTGAGGAAAGCAACTGTGTGTTAAAATGAGAGAATAGTGGCATAAGTAATTAATAATAATAACAAAAAAATATTACTTTGGAAATGGAATTTGTAAATTATTGAATAGCAATAACAAAAAGAAATATTACTTTGGAGATGAAAATTGTAAATTACATGAGAGAATAGTGGCATAAGTACTTAATAATAATAACAAAAAAATATTACTTTGAAAATGGAATTTGTAAATGATTGAATAGCAATAACAAAAAGAAATATTACTTTGGAGATGAAAATTGTAAATTACATGAAAAAAGAAGAAGATAGATTAGATCTACATGTTTTTAATTTTTCAATATAATCTTATGATTGTTGAACTTTTTATGTAACATTATGTTTTCTTGACAACTTCTCTCCATATTGAAAAACACCTAACCCCCCTTAATTCTAATACACAATTAAAAGAATATATTCTTTAAATATTTAGATATAAGAAATAGATCTTACAAACTAATAACACCCTAATAAGATTATTTGCAACCAAAATAATAAATAAAAAAATAATAATAAAATAAAAAAATGAAAAAAATAGTAATAATATTAGAATTATTCTTTCATTGATAATAAAACTAGTTATTCAATTATACAAAATTCCTTCAATAATGGCTATAAAATTAATTTTTTTTTATTTTTATTTATTTTTTATTTTTTATCTATTAGACTAACCTAAGTACCCACGGGGGATTTGAACCGGTGACCTATCACAAGGAGTGCCTTAACAGCGCACCCATTCACCATCAATCCAAAGCCCCATGGGCAATTTAATTATTTTATTACTCTTAAAGTTAAAAGAAATATAATATATAATAAAATAATTTAATTATTTTATTACTCTTAAAGTTAAAAGAAATATAATATATGATAAAATAATTTTATTATTTTATTATTGTTAAAGTTAAAATAATTGACTAAATAAACAAAAATATATAATTTAAAAACCAAATCCATATTAAGAGCAAACCAAATCTCTTAGAGAGAATGAGAAACAATGTGTACTATGAATTCCAACAATCTAATATAGAATTCTTTTAAATATTCAAAAAATAATAATAAAAATTGAAAAGAAAAAATAATAAATAACAATGTGCATTATAATTTATTACAATTTAAATTTATTACAAGTTAAATTTATTTAGAAATCATTATTTGCAACCAAAATAAAAAAAAAAAAAAAAAAAATGAAAAACATAATAATAATATCAGAATTATTTTTTCAATGAGAATAAAACTAATTCAATTATATAAAACTCCTTCCATAATGGTATAAAAATAATCTAATTATTTTATTACTTTTAAAGTTAAAAGAAATATAATATATGTTAAAATAATCTAATTATTTTATTACTATTAAAGTTAAAAGAATTGACTAAATAAACAAAAATATATAATTTAAAAACCAAATCTATATTAAGAGCAAACCAAAAAGAATTGACTAAATAAACTAAAATATATAATTTAAAAACCAAATCCATATTAAGAACAAATGAAATCTCTTAGCTAGAATGAAAAACAATGTGTACTATGAATTCCAACAATTTAATATAAAATTCTTTTAAATATTAAAAAAAAACAATAAAAAAATTGAAAAGAAAAAATAATAAATAACAATGTGCATTATGATTTATTACAATACATTTTAGATTGTAGAGGTTTAAAAGTAAAAATACGTAAATACATTTTAGATTGTAGAAATAAAGTGGAGCTTTGCAGTTTTGCTACAATGGTTTGACCCAAAGTAATTTTATATGTTTTTGTTTTTCTGTGGAATTTAATAACATAATTTATATGAAATTTAAAAACAAAATTAAATGCATTTTTAATATTCCATTGTTAAAAACCAGTTTTGCTACCATGGTTTGACCCAAAGTAAATTTATATGTTTTTGTTTTTTTTGGAATTTTATAACATAATTTATATGAGATTTAAAAACAAAATTAAATAAGAAATTACACTTTTTAATATCCCTTCGTACATCTTCATGCATGCATCTAGAAGCTTCTCCTCTGAGAGAGATGGCCTCCTGATCACAGTGCGATCTTCTGACCTAAATCTGATGGCCAGGGTTGAAGGGAATGGTTTGGTAACTGCTTTTCGCACCCAGAGACAGTGGAATGCCTCATTCGGCCATCGACTTCTGGGATCTGGTGGCTCTACAACTCTCATGGTTGTCCATACATTCAGTGGGCACATCTGGAGAGCATTGTCTTTCCCATTAACTGAGAGGAGTCAAAATAAAAACCTGGAAGGAAATGTTACAAAGTTAGATGGGCAGGGGGCACTGTGGAGCAAGAATTGGACTAGAAATGAGAACAAGACTTTGCACATGTAACCAACAGAAGAAAAAAAATAGGGTAAATCAAATAAGACTCTCATAACATTTAATCACCTACGTTATTCGATACTAAGGGTAGGGTTTGTATAGATTACCCAGTACCTAGAGTTCCACGACAATACTTGTTCACCAGAAGAACCCTGGCAATAAAAAGGGAAACTGTTAGAAAACACATAATCCAATAAATGTAGAGGAAGAAATCAAACCCTGCAACCCATTTTACCTCAGCAGGACACAAATCATTGGAAAATGTTGACACAAATAATTGGAAAACGTGTGAAAGCCCGTCAAAACCCCTGCTTGTAGAAATAGTTAAGGTAGTTTCATAGCAAGTATATACCATGCCCGTTAATTAACTGCGAGACAGTTCGTGAGGGCAGATCATCCATCAAGTCAGAGAAACAGTTATGAAATCATCCGATGGCTAAGAATGCTTTAATCGTCTAACAACAAATCTCACGATGGAGAATGGTGCAAGGTGGCATTTAGGGATGTCTTTTTCACAGGGAACACCTTACGGCGTAATTATATTTATAATGTTTAAATTCGAATATTATTTTTTAAATTTATTTTTGCAATTTAAGGAATTGATTTATTACTTTTTTATTTTTCATTTATTTGTTTCTCAAATAAATTTTAATAGTTTTTGAGTGCATAAATAAAATTATATATTTAATAAGGAAGTGAGACAGAGGAAGAAATGGATAATTGGAGGACCTTAGTCTATGATTTGGGTAACACTCGTGGAAGAATCACATAGTTTAAGTAGACTTTGTACTTGTATTGGTTAATGAAGATCTTATTAGGCAAGTGATGGAGAAGGTCTCCGTGGGAATGGTGGTGACACTACAGGGAATGCCGAGATATAAGAAGGATTTGGAGAAAATCCTCTTTTAGTTGCTTAAATAGGATGTTAGGTTGGAGAGAATTGATCACCATATCCCTTCCATATTGGAGGAGCATCCACCAAGGATCCAACACCTGTTACATCTGCCCCAGAGGAACATAAAGATTAGACTTTTACCCATGCATAATTTTGTCTTATGCGGATAGCTTTTAATTTCTATTTTACAAATATCAGTTTATATAGTTATTCAGTGTATGGACATGAAACAGAGACATATATAGCTTGGCTGGAAATATTAAGACGGTATTGGTTTTGGATGGCTTAGAATGCACATTGGTGGCCAACATACTTGGTTTCCATCGAGGGCAAGTTGAGGCCACCTGGTTAATCCGTGTGGTGTAAACATGCTTATATTTTAATAGAAAATGAATCGTCCTCCCAAGCTTAACACAAAAAAATTATATAATAAAAATAATAGAATTGAAATTGGAAATTAACTAACAAATTGTTTTAAAATTAAATATAATTTTTTATTTTAAGGCAATCCAAAACTTATTATCCAAACTAATAAATTCATAATTATATAATCAATAATCTTATTATATTAGATAAACATAATATAAACACATTGAAGAAATCAAATAAATTTCATTCATGGAACAAAATAAATTACATAATTTTTCACCAAATATTCTAATTATATATAAAATTTAATGAAAATTTGAAAATTTTGAAGGACATATCTTCTTCTGAAGTTTCTTTGAAAAAAATCATTTAACAATTAATCAAATACATATGCATATGGGTAGCATTCAAAAGGTTAGAAATGACATACCCATTTAGTTTTCATATGTGAATTATTAAATGTAAGAGTATATGGTTTACAAAGTGAAAATTAGGTCTTAATAGACGAAGAACAATAGTGGTAATGGGATCTTTTACGAACTTCTAGTTCAAAGTGAATGACATTCTTTAGTTGCGAGGCGTGTTACTTTTTTTCTTTACGGTATTGTTGATTCTCTAAGATCACTTAACAGAAGGGGTCGTTTTCATTCTAAACCATGTATACCTAGTGTAACTCTACCATATTTGAAGCTACCATCCATAACCATCATCTTATTGTCTAGTATACCTTCTACTATGCCCTTGACATTCGAATTGAACCTGTTTAATTACAAAGGAATGAAGAATTATCTTGTCTTTTCTTAGCTAATGCACATTGGTAAGGATTGACTGGTATTGTTCAGGGGTCAATACCAAATAGGGTTTTATGCGCAATGGCCCTTACCACTCACACTTACTGTTCTCCACTATCAAAAAGCTCGACCTCGAGGTGGTTAGCTTGGTTCATTCTCACCCAATTATATTGGTGGTGACAAAGAGCTCTCATTGAGGATGGGGCCTCGAACTAAATGACCAAGATCTCTTGGTGAACATCGGTCATCCAACTCTATCCTCAGCTGAAAATTTTGCATGTCTCAGCTCCCTTGTATTTTGTAAAGACAATCAATTTGAAATATGAATAATCTCTTTGAGCTAATCCTCTCTTCTTGCAATTTGATCTCTTCAAAATTGACCATAAATGAATTAAAATGTTTATATTGATCATTTATTGCATATTCCTTTTGGCTGTCAATACAAGCCAAATTTCTCCTACTCATTGGCAGTCCAATGGCTACACTAGTTAACTATGTATGGATTTCCCCTTGATTTTCTCTATGAGACTATGTTGTCTCATCTTCCATTTGATCAGGTTTTAAATTTTATCTTAGCCCAAATCCTTGAGGAGGTAAGGTTTTAAATTTTATCTTAGCCCAAATCCTTGAGGAGGTATTTATTCATCCTATTCTATCATTTTGATATTTTCATACCTCTATCATTCTTGAAGGCTTCATCCATACACAATTTGTTAGATTTAAAAATACAAGGCTCTCTAGTGTCAAATGAGATCTTCGCTAAAAGATCTGCAAGTTGATTTTAACAACTCCAGAAATATGTTAGTGTACTCATCAATAGTAAGTTGTTCTATCTTATGTTCACGAAATTATTTAACTTTTATTGTCTAGTACCTCTTAAATAGGTACTTCTCATGAAAATATTTCTCAAACGTTCCCCGTGACAACTCCTCTCTAATACCCTTGACATTTCTTAAATCTTCTCACCATATGTTAACCTTACCCTTCAAGCTGAAAATAGCCACGTTGGCCTTCATATTATCATAGTAATTGACTCTAAAATACTTCCTCATTCCTAAGAGTCATGTTTCCACCTCTTCAACCTTTTTATTTTCTCCATTAAAGGTTGGAGGGATGGATTTCTTGAACTATTCTCGCATCACATGCCTCTTACTTCTCCTTTGTTAATGGCATCTCTTGTTTGTTGCACTAAACATGTGTTTATGGCTACTTGATTCTCTTTCCAAAGCACTGAGTTAGATTTCTCCACTCATCATGCCTTTAGTAGCTTGCTTTTGCCTCTTCTTCAAGACATTTCCTTCTGATTTATTGGTCTCTAGTCCATTCTTCTAGATTTTAGAGGGACTTTGCTTGGATCTGTGTTGACTAACATAGTTGGAACCAAAATTATGTTGTTTTTTCTTTGCAAATCCAACATGATTTTCAAGGTCATTGCATTCAACTATTCTTTTCTTTCTTATGTTTGGATAATGTTCTCATTATCTTCCTTGTAACTTCTTAATTTAGCTCTCAAAATCTTGAGGGTCTCCATCCAATCAAGGGAATTTTTATCTGATCCTTTTCCCATGGTGTCCTCTTCCTAATGATGACAATATTTGTGCATGTTGTACTCTACCATTAAAGTGTTCATTTCTTTATTCTTGTTGGAATTTGAATCTTATTATCTCTATTTCCCTCTCTGAATATTATTGCACACACATGACTATTAGCTAAATCAGACAAAAATAAACTAAATTTCCTCATCTCTTTGGCATATCTTCATTAGGCACATTCATATGAAAATAACTAAAATTTCAAATCCCATGTCAATGTAAAAGTTAGAAATGAAAATAACATGTCATCAAACTGTCAAATCGATAGCCACATAAGCTATGATTTTGTTGTTCACACACATGTATATATGTAGCGATCAAACCAACATGCCAAATGTTTTATATTTTTTGTGTGTAATCCTCTTTTAGGTTTAGTGTTGAATTCCCTTGCTCCATTATGATTCACTATGTGACTCTGCGAATAGCTATAAAGACTTTCTCTTTCAAAGCCCACCCACTCCAAGTGATGAACTCAGGCTCTCATACCACTCTATAACACTCCTTCCAACCCCCTTGTACTAACTTAGTTTGGGTAGGTTGTTATTTTTGGTTTAACCTGATCCCAAAGGTTTCTTATGAGGATGGGATTAGTAAAAACATCTACAAACCTGTGGAATTTAATTTCAAACAACATTGTTGCATTCAACATGTCAAGAGGTTTCCGACAGCATCAATTTCACCTTTAATCCAATTCCTAGATCAAAAGTTCCACTGACCTAAAGTTATGGTCTATTAGTATATGCCATGTCTTTGAATATGCCATGTGGCATTGTCATGACCTCCTTGTGTTCCTTCTAAGTTGGCCAAATAGGCCCACAATGTCATGTCTAGGTCATATTACCCGATCGTATTGCCACTTGTGGCATTCAATGCTACACAATGAGAAGAGGCGGTGGATAGTGAGTGGCGGTAAGGTTCCGCAATGGAACCTCAATGAGATTGACCCTATTTCCACCAATGTGCTTAGTAAGATGTAAGAGGTAACAATCACGGTGGTGGGAGGTGAGCAGTAAGCTGAGTTATTTCCTCAAGGTTATGGCTGACCCCACTACTTCCCTTCCATAGTAGTTAAATATTGCGTGGCCATTATATGAACCTCTAACTCATAGTGAGACACCCATAATGGCCAATGGCCAGTGGCTAGCCTTTTCGAAATCGTTACATTAGGTTAGCATTCCACCAATGCTCACTGACTGTTAACCCTTCCCACATCCAAATGGGTCAAATCTTATTGCTTACTAGTCCCAACAACATACATTCATAAGAATAGGACCAAGATTGTGGTTAACACAAAGATAACCCAAATTATTAACCTGTAGAGGTTATGGCCCTACAATATACAACTACAAGCTATAAAGTTCAATTGGATAATTAGTTAAGCTCTATGAACATATCTCAATCACAGAGCTTAGAAGGACATTTGAGTGCACATGCCTACACAATTTCTCACATTCAACATGAACATAGACAAAAGCAAAATTATCCAGGTAAGTATTAACATTCATGACCGTACCAGATATCATTCTTATTATAGGTGTAACAACAAACCTTTACATGTTCATCAACATTCAAAAGCTTACACCTTGCACGACATAATTAGAATCATTACATTTCATAAGATGCATTACATGAGAAATTTACACTTACCTGTTTTATTAAAGATAGTTGAAAACTAAAGGAGGAACTTCAACTCTCCACCCAACCATGGGCCAGCCACATTGTAGTATTTCTTGTAGTTGGTCACCCCCGAGCCAAATCCAAAGTTTGAGGGTATGCATGTTTAGGGAAATTCCCACCCATGGTTTAATCACATAACCATGAGAAGGAGTCCACTATCTAAGTTCTTTTTCAACCAACTTCCAATAGTTAACACCACAGTGACTCACTTTCTCTCTAAGTTATGATGCAAGGTTTCGCCCAAGTCTCTACTGGGGTATTTCTGAGTTAGAGGAGTTTGAACCCACTATCTAGGTGGTTTATCGATTGGATTTTAAAGGCAAGAACTATAGGAGCTTGTAGTCCACTATCCAGGTGATTTATCAACTTCTTCAACAAGCAGTTATGGTTTAACATCACTTTCAGCAAGCACCATAGTGATTCAACTTACCTTCCTATCTCGTTTATCATTTTTCTAACAAGAACCCTAGTTGTTTATCATCTCGTTTAGAAAGCACTAAATTGTTTAACAAGTGATCGAACAAACAGTTAGTGGTTTATAAACATACTTAGCAAGAACTAAGTGGTTCAATTCTCCATTGAGCTTCCCTCTGACCATATTGGCTTAAACACATGTATTCTCGGGCCTTCTAATATCCATACGGAGAATGTCATCCTAGTCTCTTGGGATATATTTTCCACGCTCCAATTTTCCTCACTAGCTTATGTTATTCCTTAATTGAGTTGAGTCTATCTACACTCTCTCTAAGCCTCCCTTGGTCTACTTCTTTCATGTCTCCGTATTCTCTGCTCTCCTATTCGATAATTGATTCTCCCTTTTCCCTTTTGCTACCCTTTTCTCTTATCTACCACTCCCCTTCATGTCATTGACCTACCTCCTCTTCTTGAGGTAGTCTTCCTCAGACGTGAGGATGGGGATTGGAACTGTCCATTTTTACTCCTACACCCCCTCCATAACTTCAATATTTTAGTTTTTTCAGCACAAGGTAGCTCACTGGTTAGGGTGAGGTATCAAGGCAATTAAATGCAGCCAAGTATGGGCTTTCTCATGACACATCATAAGAAACTCAACAAGTATGTAATAGGAAACTCTCTTAGATATTTGGATTCATATGTCACTCCATTTAGGTCATTCATTAACTCATTTTCACATCGACTCACATACATTTATAATTCACATAGTCATGTTTACATACACAAGGTGTTATGAAAAAGGGATGTTACAATATCAAATGGAAGTGGTCCATTTTAATCCTTCCTTATTCAATAGCAACAAAATCATTTGTCTTGCATACAATTTTAAGCTCGATGGTTATACGACGGACAACCCACATGCTAGAGTGGAATCTATTAGGTCCCTATACTACTAGTGTAACCCCTTATTGTTATTAGTACAACTCCCTTATTATATTGTTGTGCCCATGTAGTCCCCATATTGTTATTGTTCTGCCCCATAGAAGCCCACTATTTTTATTATTGTGCCCTTACGTTATTATTTTTATGTCGTCTCTAATTATATTATGATCCCTTAGACTCCTATATATAGAAAGGAGGTCTTTTCATTTGTATCATCTAAGAATTTTTCATTTGTGTAATGTAAAGGAGGTTTCCCCCTCGAAGAGGCTTATTTCTAAGGCGTTGATCTATCTTTTCTATCTTTTTGTGAGCTGGTTTCATAACAGAATCCAAAACGAGTGCAAAATTGAATATTTTTTATGGAAGGATGTAAAGATATGATCTAAAAATGTTGTTAGGGAGCATTGCCAAGACATAAAATTCCATTGGCCATCTACTTACCAAAAATAATTAGAATAATGTATATACCACGGCACTCAAACATATGAGAAAGATCAACAAAGGATTAGAAAAATGACCAAGGGCAATAATGCCTAAAAAAACATTCTTTAGAGGTCGTGAAGAAAAGAGAATTTGAAGAAGAAAAAGTATGGATTGAAGGGTGCACAATGGAGGAGCAAGAGTAGAAGGAAAAAAAAGAATAATTCTTGAGGTGTTAGGTAAAGATTGAAAAATAAAGAGGAAGCAAAGTCAATGACTTAGGATAAAGTGGTCTAAGAGAAAACAAGAAGAAAAGAGGTAGATGATAATAAAAAGGAATAGGACAAGCAAGAAACTGATAAAGAAAGGAGAAGCAAGGAGTAGGAAGCTACCCATCAACGGGAGGAGGAGTGCATAAAGGAAGAAGAATGAAATAGAAATCAAGAGCCAAATACCACCATCATGCAAATGAGCAAAATGATTGGGGTGCGTAAGCCTATAGGCCTTAAGATCACAACCACAAATGATATTGGAGAATAATGGTCTCCCTAAAATAATACTTATATTGTAGAAAGGGGCATATCATCATGAATAGGTATACGAAGTGAAGATAACAAATTGTTTCTCGAACTTCAAAGTAGGAAAAAAAGAGAGAGTTTATGGCCTACTTGGAATAGGCCCCAAAGTGAGGGCCTCCAAGACAAATCTGGTCTTAGGAGAATTCACTCAAGTGAATTCTTTCTTATTTGAAGAGAATATTAGCCACCTAGATCAATAGAGAAGCCCAATTTCCACCGTGGAAGAATGGATTAAGAATAGGGAGTCAGCACAAGATGGAGAGCTTAAATAATATGCCCTAATTGTAAATAATCAACACAATATAGACATGCAATAGCTTATGATCAAGAAATCACGACACTAAGAGAATATGAAACACATTCACTTCCTTAAGGTGGTAGTTAGATCTATAGAAAATCAAATGCATGGAAATAAAAGTATTTTAGCTCATGTATCTTAAAGAATTCAATAATATTAGAGAGATTGGAGGATACTTTTCAACTAAATGAGGGTCTTACAACTTTGTTGAGAGGAGGTGTTAGAACTATTGGACCATCGCGAGTTTCAAAAGGTTGAGAAAAATAAGTTTCACGACATCCTACAAAAAGTCAAAGAGTGCCAAATGGGTTCATAGAAAATTAGATCAACATACATAGATTGGGCCAAAGAGAATTGATGAAATATTAGGCTATATTCAAGTCCTCGAAAGAAACCACATTTAAACTAAATGAAAGCCTAAACAAAATAGTGGAGAAATGCATTAGGCTATGGGAGGTCATTAACATATCAACGACTAGGCTGAATGTGACCTCCATAGTTGAACTCCATCAAGTTTAGGTCCATAAGGAATTTGAAGAATCAAATCAGAAACGGAGGAGAGAACTAACATACTTCAAAAGCTAAATTGTGGAGATCAAGTATCCTTCTTGACCTTCCTTGTTTCACTTATGGAAGAAGCATTTTTGTTTATTTTCTTTGAGAAATATGTGGAGATTAAATTTGAATTAGTTCTCGAAGCTTCTGCACGTTGTGAGTTGGTAATGGAAAAATGTTTGCACTCCGTGTTAGCAAATTCTTAGGCAATGGGATGCCCAAATGGGTAGAAAATATGGGACGCCTTCTCATCTACCTCCAATCATCAAAAGATTTTATAAAAAATTTTTGGTGGAATTCTCCTCCACGCCATCACATGGAGATGTCGTTTATAATTATATAAATGAAGGCCATGCCTTTGAAACGAAGGGGTTGGGAAACTAGGTAATTGTGGAGATCAATGTAGAAAATTTGTGTGAACTATTTAATAGAAATTCATAATGTTAAGAAATCATTTAATTGTACAATAGAAATATATATGTTTTATGTATTGCTTTGTTTACATTGCTTTCTTTTGTAAACTAGAACAAATTTGTTTTATTTGTAATGGATAGATTAAGCATATTAATCTAGAAAATAATTGTGCTTTATATTTAGTCTAAGGATTTTCTGAACTGCAATATATAGACGATGTGGTAATGTCATGCATGTATGCGAAAAATTCAACACATAAATCTGACCACATGTTAGAATAATTGAATTTTGCTTTTATTAGTTTAAACTAGATTAAATTTTTTTTTAGGTTATTTAATATAGTTCATAATATTATATTTTGGTGAATTTGACAATGATAATTGGTTTTTTGGGTTGTGATATAATAATTTTTTTAATTAATTTTCTTTCAAAACTTTTATCTTACACACGTATTTAATTGAACCAACTGATTGCTACGCTATAAATGCAGAAAATTATATTATTCGAAACATTGGAGAGTCCAGTTAAACTTGTGTAAATTCAGTTTCAATTCTATAGCTATTTACTGAAACATTCCAGCCAGTCAAAAGTGGGCTTCGTACTGCACTGCCTTCACGGTTTGGATGGCAGGGCCAAGATTTGCGGATCAGGAGCTTACAGGATACAACGCTGGCTTAAATCATAGTTACCAGTTTCACCCGCAATAAAAAAAAATATGAAAATTCACGACTAGAGATTGATTTCAAGTATTAAGGATAATTTGATTAGGAGTATTAACATAATTTGATGGTATGAGATTGATTTCAAGTATTAAGGATAATTTGATTAGGAGTATTAACATAATTTGATGGTATGTTTTGCAGTTTTTTTTAATATAATTTAATCGTAGATTTTGAAAATATTTAGAGATAGATAAAAATAAAGTTTTAAAAAACTAATAAATTTAATAAATAACAACTAAATCTAATTATTTGTTTGGAGAGACACAAAATCAAATAATAGATACTAACAAAATCATATAATTGACATAAAGGAGAGACACAAACACACAAATAAGTCTCAGCCTCACTGTGATCCGCAAAGACTGACTGAATGGAAGTGACATTTCCTCATGTACTTCGAATTGGCTGTGCAATCTGAATTGGCAGTGTTCACAAATTTGTTTTCTTTTCCTTGAACGGTCATGCTTTTAAGATAAGATATATGTACTTATGCATAGCTGCAGTGATGATGTTTTATTGAAGTAAAGTTATGGATTCAAGTTGAAATTAAATATAATAAAAATATAATCTTAACAAATTTACTAAAAAAATTATTAAATAAAATTTATTTTGAAATATATATTTAAATTTTCTAATTTAAATTTGTAACTTTTTGTACTTGATTATCTTTAGACTAATTTGATTCAAATCTTATTCTACCCTCTTATCAAAATAAAAAATTAAATATAATGAAAATATAATCCTACCAAATTTAAGAAAAAAAATTATTAAATAAAGTTTATTTTGAAATATATATTTTAATTTTCTCATTTAAACTTTAACATTTTGTACTTGATTATTTTAGACTAATTTGATTATCTTTAGACTAATTTAAGGTGACAAGCAACTTTGTATTGATCATCTTTCTACTAATTTAAGGTGACAAGCAACATTGTATTTTTAAGTTTGCCGCTATATAGATAACCACATTTCTATGTGTTGTTCAATCTTCTAGCAAAGCACACCACATAGCTGGGTTTAATGACTAGTTGCAACCATGTAACCTCTTTTCCACGGTAACCACAAACCAAGCTTAGGCTAGTAGCTAGCCCTACTAGGTCGGGAGAGGGCTCTCTCCGTAAGGGTCTTAGTCAAGAGTCAATCTTCTAGCAAAGCACACCACATAGCTGGCTTTAATGACTAGTTGCAACCATGTAACCTCTTTTCCATGGTAACCACAAACCAAGCTTAGGCTGGTAGCTAGCCCTACTAGGTCGGGAGAGGGCTCTCTCCGTAAGAGTCTCAGTCAAGATGACTCAACGAGGTAAAGGATTTCAGGCTAGGTATAGTAGCTCGAAGGTTTTGATTGAATTTTGTTGGTGTTTTGCCAGATCAAGAGGAGCTGGGCAGTTTAGATCTCGGAAATTAGGTCAAAAATGCAGGGTGTTCTATGGGGCAAGGTAGGCATAGGGTTTAGCATTTTAGGATTGATGATGTGAGGTGTTTAAGAATAATGAGGAGCTAAGAGGGGCATGTGACAATCATGGATCCTTCTTAAATAGTATAAAACATGAAATGTTGACTGATTTCCCAAAGTAGAGCACTGATACAATAGATTCTACCTATCAAACTTGAAAACATTCAACTAGAAGCAATGAAATGAATGATGACATACATAAAACATGTAAAAAAATGATCATGAAAGAGGAAACTGTACTAAAACTCCATACCATAGGGATCCCATAAAAATAGCTGCAAATCTTACTAAACTCCTTACCAAACTGCTTACAATGATGTAAAATCAAGCTCTGAGCATCGAACTGGGTCCAACCTATAAAATGACTGAGAAACTACATGATATAGGCCTCAAAACAACTAATCCTAGTCTGAGGGGTTGAATCCATGAGAGGAGGAGCAGTTGCACAAAAGACTGAATTGGAAGCTAAAGACTAGGGTGGTCAAACTCAGTCATTCCTAATATGAAGCAAACTGATTCATTACATGCCACTTAGGCCAGTCGTCTCATGTATCTACCTTAGGTAACAAAAATACACTTTAATTACATCAATAAAAACTCAAAATCCCACAGGTGAAAATTATTTTATGAGAGAAACAATGAAAAATTTGGCTGCCTGTCAAGTGCTTAGTGCCAGTGTCAAACGCACAGCGTGTGTAGGAAGTGTGTAGAGCCATGTTCAAAACCGATTTTGACTGCTTTCCTGATCTCCAAATTGAGCTCAAGATAGCTTGTTGGAAAGCTTATCCTATCTAGTTTCTAGATCTATATTCAGTTTTCAAATTGAACTTGATTTGACCCTCCAAAAATGGATTCTCCCAAGACTAGTCAAACATGTAGCGCTTGGTCCAAAAATGAGGCAGAAATGTGATTTTTTGCTAGTTTTTTGCCTTTTCCACCAACCAGTTTTTCCTTCGAAGGCTGGAAACATGGTTTTCTTGAGTGTAAGTGGTCTTTTGAATCCAATGGTGGTGGCCATTCCTCCAAATAATGATTCCAAACAGTGCGCAGTTCCTAGGGCACTGTGCGTCTCACCAAGTTGCTAATACAAAATTGCCTCAAAAAACACAGAAAAAGACAATATTTGCTAAAATGTGACAAGAGTCTTTGAAATTGGTCAAGGAGTTGATGTTTGGTGTATCTAGGCATGGAGTGAAGCCTCTCCAAGTGTGTCAAGTTTTTCCTTTTTGCATTTCTTCAATAACTTCTCCAAGTGATCATTGATGGCCTGAAGCCAACCTTCTTTGTCTTCTTTGATCATATGATCATCAAGCATAGCTTCATCACAATCTCTCTTTGCCTTTTCCCTTTAAGTTCCAAGGATGTTTTCAAACCTCTGGTTCTAGGTCTACCTCACTGTATGGTCTGTTTTCTTCTTTAACCATAGTGTTTTAATGTCAAACCCTAGGGAGGTATTAGGTTGTTCGAATTTATGTAACAAATGAGGGATAGGGAGCATTAGTATGATGGATATGAGGGTTGGGGTTTGGGAGCCTAGGTAGTTGTAGCACCTAGAGTTTAGGGTTTTGGGGCAAAGTTTTAGAGAGTGTTGGATGTAAAGGTTTAGGGAGAGGGAAGGAAGGTATAGGGGAGTATATGAAAGAGATTGTGAATAGAAGGATAGTGTTTGGGGAATCTAGGGTTTAGATGTGAAATTAACCAAATATTCAATAAAACCTTCCAAAGACTTAGAAATTGACTTGATGAGGAAGAGGCACATCCCTTAGCTTCTACTTACTTGTCTTGAGGTTGAAAGCTCTTTAGTAGAGCTCACGAGGCGATTTTAGCTCTCCTCGACAAACGCGGAGAACCTTAAGGAAACACGTAGCTCTAACTTCAAATCAACCGTTTAGTGCCTTCCCAATGTCCAAATTGAGCACGGGATAGCTCGTTGGAAAGCTTATTTAGTCTACTTTATATAACATCTTGAATGTTTTAATTTGGAATTAATTTGCCCCATCAAAAGTGCAATCTCCTGAGACTGGTCAAAATGTTTAGAATGAGGCTGCCAAAATGCAGAGTGCTATTGTAGTCAACCTTTGGAGGTCTTCATGAATTCCAAAGTGAGCTCATGATAGCTCATTGGAAATATCTCTATGTCTAGTTATCATTTGACGCATCCATCAAATCATTTGGTCACTCCAGCTAGAGAAATATTTATTTTCCCAAGGTCACTCTAGAAGTGCATCAACTCTCGTTAGGAAACTGTATTTTTGACATTTTTCTAAGACCATGACACTTGTGTAAAAAGTGAAGGACATTTTTCTTCCTTGGCCTATGGTGGACAAAAACCTCTCTCACTTTTTCCAAATTCTTCCCTGTTTCGTCTAAAACATAGTTTGAGGAAAAACGGGCCTTATGTGTGGCAAATGATTTGTCCCCTGGAGTGACTTATTGAAAAATGATGAAGAAATGATGTGTATGAGTTGGAATAGCCTCATACTTTCTAAAATGACCTCCATTTTTCCTCATATACTCAGATGTCTCTGATTCCATAGCTAACCCTAGCATAATGGATGAGAAAATTAGGTTTAGTTCTTGTGGAAAATGATGATTTGGACACCCTTGGGAAAAAAAACTTCCTTTGACATGCACTTAAGCCTTTGAAACTTTACCCTTTCACTCAACTATTTCCTTTGAAAAAATTGATCTTTTAATGCTCTCACATCTTTGGACCACTATGTTAACAGCTTGGGATGGTGAAATTATTACATTTGAAAGACATAAAATTACATAATGAAATAAGCATTTCTCTTTGCAAATCATCTTCACATGGTGAAGGGATGTTATTTGATCACCCTTTACTTGCTAGTCTTATGCAATGGAATGAAACCTTGGCAACCCTAATGACCTAATGAAACCTTGAAAAACCCTAAAGACCTAATGAGACCTTGAAGGACTGAATTTCAAGATGACATAATGACCTCATGACTGATACAAATGGCATGATAAAAATAACTTTATGGATGATGTACAATCAATAAGATATGAAATTATGCCAACAAGTAATCACATTTAGGGAAGAGTGATGTTTTTGGACTAGGACTACCATCAATGGCTAAGTTTTTGCACGACCTAGTGGAATGATAAAAAAATTGTTGAATCAGACCCCTAAAATGATATGAAAAGAGGATTTTTGATCACTGATGGCAGGATGCAAATACTGACACTAACATCGGCCTTATTGGAGATGGTAGCTCCTTGGAGGTTTCAAGAACACCGTAGACCAAGTGCCTAACCATGTCGGCCAATATGGTCAAAAACTTAAATTGAAATGCATGACTGAAAATTGATGACTTGACCACACAAACTAACTCCGAAACTGACTCAACCATGCTCACTTTTGTGAGCTTATTAATCACACCCTACTATAAGTGATCCATTACTCACCTGATCAAGTGAATGAAACAACCAATGCAACCAAGTAAGCATTCTCAATGTCATTTTAATTCTTCGCAAGTGCTTGTTTATGAACAACAGGAGAGAACTACTGAAAGGCAACTCCCATGAAAACTTGTAAATAGATCCAAATTTTCCCAGATTAAATAATATGGATGCTCTATTCGACTCCAAAAATACTACATGAGGATCTTTAAAGTCATGTGCACTAGGACATAGCTCATTCAATGAATTAATTTGTTTCTCCTCATACCATGAATGCAAACTTTCATCTGAGCTTTGTGATGAGACTCTTGCTGAAAATGACAAAGAAACTCGCTGCAAGATCAAGTTTGTATCAATACCTTTTCCAAACTTACAGTTAACTAATGGAGAAGGAATTTGACTACAGATATCATCCAACACATTAGCTATTGGATCATGAAAAACTTGAAAGTACTGTTGCAACCCATTTTCTATTGGTTCCAATGAGATTGCATGATTTTCTACAGGATGCTCATAATTTATTAAAGATATATTGTGCAAATTTCCCTTCAAAAACTGAAATGATTCAAAAAAAAATTGTACGAAATCATCTTGCATCATTTGATCATATGTTCCAGCTTCCAAGCCTTCATCTGCAACCGAACATTCAATGGCATTCGAGGGCTGCAAATCTAGATATGAGAAGTCTTGAACAAGGATTTCATTGCCCTCTAGATGGTCAAGATCCAAACTTATCGATGGTTGACTTCTGATTGCACGAAAGTTGTCTCTGATGAATTGAAACAAAGTAAAACAAAGAGGCAAAGATCCTTCGCTTACATCAAATTTTTCTGCACTTTTCTCCTCACTTCCGTAGCTGATATGCATCGACTGGTCACTGTATTTGAGTTGTTGAAAGTGAACTTCCTCCTTCCACAAACTAGCTACTGATTTGTCTGCAAGATTAGCTTCTATTTGGAGAATATAATCATCATCATATTGAACAAACTTAGGCAAATCATCATTATAAAACACATCATCAAGCATACATGTCAAATCAATAGATCTATCTTCTCCAAGATGATCTATAAAACAATCATTATCAGATTTATGACAACTGGGATAAGAAAGGAAATGTTTTCGATCAGCCACATGTCTTTCCTCAATCAGAAAGCCATGGTCTTGAACATCATACTCATTCCTTCTGGAGATCTTCCACTGCTCTTACCAAAATGTCGATCTTTACCTCTAAAGACGCTGATTCCTCTCGATCTATGTTCTTCATCTCTTCTTCCTTCAGCTTTTCCCTTTTGATCAGCAGATTAGCCTCTACATCTATTGCACTGTTTTGCATCTCTTTAAGTGTTGCAAGTTTCCTTTCTCTTAGCTGAAACTCCATTTCCGAATCAAAGGCATTCGGGTAGTGCAAGAGAGTGAATCCAGGAGGAGGCCTTATATTAACAGGCATCGAAAAATAGACTTCGTTAAACCTAGCAAAAAATTGTTGTATCGTCTCCCCCGGCTATCTTTTCAGTTGGTTACACTCTTCTAGAATCAAGAAAGGGTTTTGTATGACCACCCACTTGTCGAGGAAAACTTTGACAAACTGCTGGAAATTTGAGATGCTCACATCATGTAGGGTTTTGAACCAACTCTTAACTTTTCCTTGCAAAGAAAGATAAAAATGCCTAATACTGACATCCTCTTCATCGACTTCAAAAAGGTCAAGAAAAGACTCAAAATTCAGTACATGTCTCTCAACAGTGATGTTGTTGCATTCACCATCAATATTGGTAGATATAGGTAATTATTTTTAGGATAAGCATGGGATATAGGAGGTAAAACCAGAGGCTTGTATCTATCTGGAACTTTATAAGGTATAGGAGCATATACAAAAGAAGTAGAATTAGTACTGGTCTCTTGAGGCTCATCAGTTTGGAGAAGGTCAGTTATAGACATATTTGGGCACTGCAACCCCAATCACATATGTCCATAAACCAAGGGCTTCTAAGTCCCTAAAAGTGTTGTTTCATACCCCAAAGGAGCAAGGTCAGCTGATTACATCATCTCCCAGAAGTTCTCCATGAAAAGCTACTCAAAATTGGTCAAAGCAGGACCATACAGACTGCCTAGTGCTAAAGGTGCAATGCATCTCACCTGCCACATGCAAAAAGTGTGATGCATACTGGAAAGCCCTTCTATAGGGTGTGATATGCAAGAGCAGACAAATGGCACAAGCAATTTACTAGGTGGAAACCCAGAGAATCTTCTAGAAACTACTCATTTGACACTTGCCTCTCTGAGTTCGCCCAGGGATGAGTAAGAGATCTAAATTCTCCATGTGGAACTAAGAACTATCAGAGAGATGACACTAATCAAAATCCCAGAAGCTGACTCACCCCCTTGCAAATATCTATAAATGGATCCCTCATCCAAGAGATCCAAAGGTTGGAATTTGGTAATTTGCAAAGAGGTGCTGCTGGTTTCTATTTGAAGACATTGTTGGGTGATCTTGCTTTGTGTGAGGTGAAGAGGGCTTTCAAGCTGGGAGGATGGAACTGGGTCAAACCAAGTGGTTGTAATCCTCTCTTCTACTACTTTTACTAATAAAGCTATTTGAGTTTTCTTCCATATTCTTATGTATCTCTGAATGTTGTGAACTGATATATGCATTTGTATGGTCAATATATATCTGATCCTATATTGTTTACAGTGAAATATCTCTATGCTTTGATGGTATTATGCTGCTGTGAATCTACAGGTGCTCTTTGAAACTGGACAAGTAAGGAAGTAGTGGTGAGATTCTGTCAAAGGGGAAAGGAAACAAGCAAGGAGCCAAGTGGAAGACTAAGGTTGGTACTCTCTACTTCTTTCTCATCTCTCTCTCATAAAGGAAAAAACAAGTAACTTTAATCTGTTTGTTTCTAAGATAGCTACCTATCTTAGTGGGACTAGCAGCTCTGAATAGACACTAGATTTCCCAGTAACAAGGTCATCATAAGATTCAAAAGAAAGGTCTTGATCAAGATCAAAGGCATGCAAATATTTTGTATTCACAATCTTGAAAGGGAAAGAATCAAATGCAGGTCTACGATCTTTTCTCGAATACAATGTACTTTGTAAAGCCTTCTTGACATTCTCAAGAAAAGAGAAAAATAATTTATATTGAAGAACATAATGTCTTGGATGAAATTCCAACTTGAATACCTAATCTTTCCATATTGTCCTTTCATGTTTCTGCTAGTTACGTTCATCCTCCGGTGGAGTCCTTGGATCTGATTTTGAAACTGATTTAGAGTCGCCACGTGAATGATTTCAGCCTTCCAGTGTTTGATCATTGTCCACCATCAACAATTAGATCTAAACTTGATAAATCTTACTAAGGAACATAAAACTACGTTCCCTAGTATGGTCACCACTATGTTATCACCTAGATTGACCTCAGGCTGAAGGGAGGCAATGCCAGGGTAACCACAAACCAAGATTAACCTCATAGATAGCCCTACTAGGCCGGGAGAGGGCTCTCTCCGTAAGAATCTCAGTCAATATGACTCAATCAGGTACAGAATTTTAGGCTAGGTATAGTACCTCAAAGGTTTTGATTGAATTTTGTTGGTGTTTTGCCAAGTCAGGAGGAGCTGGGTAGTTTAGGTCTGGGAAATTAGGTCAGAAATGCAGGGTGTTCTATGGGGCAAGGTAGGCATAGGCTTTAGCACTTTAGGCCTGATGATGTGACGTGTTTAATACTGATGAGAAGCTAAGAGGGGCATGTGACAATCATGGATACTTCTTAAACAATAGAAAACATGAAATGTTTACTGATTTCCCACTGATACAATGGATTCTACCTATCAAACTTGAAAACATTCAACTAGAAGCAATGAAATGAATGATGGCATACATAAAACATGTAAACAAATGATCACAAAAGAATAAACTGTACTGAAAATCAGTACCACAGGGATCCCATAAAGATAGCTGCAAATCTTATTAATCTCCTTGCTAAACTGCTTACAATGATGTACAATCAAGCTCTGAGCATCCAACTGAGTCCAACCTGTAAAATGACTAAGAAACTACATGATATAGGCCTCAAAACAACTAATCCTAGCCTCAGGGGTCGAATTCATGAGAGGAGGAGTAGTTGCACAAAAGACTGAACTGGAAGCTGAAGACTAGGGTGGTCAAACTCACTCATCCCTAATATGAAGCAAACTAACTCATTACATGCCACTTAGGCCATTCATGTGATGTATCTACCATAGGTAACAAAAATACACTTTAGTTACATCATCATTATGAATTACATTAGTAAAAACTCAAAATCCCACAAGTGAAAAGTATTTTCTGACAGAAACAGTGAAAAATTTAGCTTCCCGTCAATTGCGCAGCACCAATGTTAAACGCGCAGTGCGTGAGGGAATTGCATAGCGCCATGTTCAAACCCACTTTTGTTTGCCTTCCCAATGTGAAAATTGAGTCCAGGATAGCTCATTGGAAATCTTATCCTATCTAGTTTCCAGATCTACCTTCATTTTTCAAATTGAACTTGATTTGACCCTTTAAAAATGTACTCTCCCAAGACTTGTCAAACGCGTAGCGCCTGGTCCAAAAATGAGGCAGAAATGTGATTTTTTGCTAGTTTTTTTCTTTTCCACCAACTAGTATTTCCTTCCAAGGCTAGAAACATGGTTTTCTTGAGTGTAAATGTTCTTTTGAATCCAATGGTGGTGGCCATTGCTCCAAAAAGTGCGTAGCCCCTAGGGTGTTATGCATTTGACCAACCTGTTGATATAAAATTGCCTCAAAAAACATAAAAAAAGACAATATTTGCTAAAATCTGCCAAGAGTCTTCAAAATTGGTCAAGGAGCCGATGTTCGGTGTATCTAGGCATGGAATGAAGCCTCCATAAGTGTGTCAACCATTTTATTTTTGAATTCTTTAATAACTTCTCCAAGTGATCGTTGATGGCCTAAAGCCAACCTTCCTTGTCTTCTTTGATCATATGATCATCAAGCATAGCTTAATCAACTATCTCTCTTTGCCTTTACCATTTAAGTTCCAAGGATTTTTTCAAACCTCTGGTTCTAGGTCTACCTCACTGTATGGTCTGTTTTCTTCTTCTGCCATTGTGTTTTAATGTCAAACCCTAGGGAGGTATTAGGTTGTTGGAATTTATGTAACGGAGGAGAGATATGGAGTATTAGTATGATGGATATGAGGGTTGGGGTTTGGGAGCCTAGGTAGTTGTAGAACCTAGGGTTTAGGGTTTTGGGACAAAGGTTTAGAGAGTGTTGGATGTAAAGGTTTAGGGAGAGGGAAGGAAGGTATAGGGGAGTATATTAAAGGGATTGTGAATACAAGGATAGTGTTGGGGGAATTTAGGGTTTAGATGTGAAATAAAACCAAATCTTCAATAAAACCTTTCAAACAATTAGCAATTGACTTGAGGAGGGAAAGGCACATCCCTTAGCTGCTACTTACTTGTCTTGAGGTTGAAAGCACTTTAGTAGTGCTGAGGAGGTGATTTTAGCTCTCCTCGACAAATGCGCAGTGCCTTAAGGAAACGTGTAATGTTGAATTCAAATAAACTTTTTAGTGCCTTCCCGATGTCCAAATTGAGCGTGAGATAGCCCGTTGAAAATATTGTTGAGTCTACTTTCCCAAGCATCTTGAATTTTTCAATTTGGAGTTTATTTTCCATGTCAAAAGCTCAATCTCCCAGGACTGGTCAAAATGTGCAGAATGAGGCTGCCAAAATGTAGAGTGTTGTTGCAGTCAACTTTTGAAGGTCTTCCTCAACTCCAAATTGAGCTCATGATAGTCCATTAGAAATCCTTTTGTGTCTAGTTATCATTTGATTCAACCAGCTAGTCATTTGGTGACTCCAGCTAGGAGAAATATTTATTTTCCCAAGGTCATTGCAACAGTGCATCAACTCTCATGAGGCAATTGTATGTTTGACATTTCGCTAAGACCATGACACTTTTGTAAAAAGTGCAGGGGGTTTTTCTTCCTTGGCCTATTGTGGACAAAACCTTTTGTCACTTTTTCTAAATTCTTCCATGTTTGGTCTAAAACATAGTTTGAACAAAAAACGGCCCTATGTGTGGCAAATGATTTTTCCCTTGGAATGACTTATTGAAAAATGATGAATACATGATGTGTATGAGTTGGAATGGCCTCATACTCACTGAAATGACCTCCATTATGCCTCATATACTTATATGTCTCTGATTCCATAACCAACCCTAGCTCAATGGATGGCAAAATTAGGGTTTACTACTTGTGGAAAATGATGATTTGGACACCCTTGGGAAAAAACAACTCCCTTTGGCACTCACTTAACCCTTTGAAACTTTACCCTTTCACTTGACTATTTCCTTTGAAAAAATTGATCTTTTGAGGGTCTGGCATCTTTGGAACACTGACTTAACAGCTTGGGATGGTGAAATTATTACATTTGAAGGACATAAAATTACATAATGAAATAATAATTTCTCTTCACAAATCATCTTCACATGGTGAATGGATGTTATTTGATCACTCTTTACTTGTTGGTCTTATGCAATGGAATGGAACCTTGGCAACCCTAATGACCTAACGAAACCTTAAAAAACCCTAAAGACCTAATGAGACCTTGAAGGATTGAATTTCAAGATGACATAATGACCTCATGAATAATACAAATGGCAGGATAAAAATAACTTTATGGATGATGTATAGTCAACAAGATATGAAACTATGCCAGCAAGTAATCACATTTAGGAAAGAGTGACGTTTTTGGACTAGGACTACCATGAGTGACTAATTTTTTCCATGACCTAGTAGAATGATAAAAAATTTCTTAATCAGACCCCTAAAATGATATGAAAAGAGGATTTTTGATCACTGATGGTAGGATGCAAATACTGACACTAACAATTCTTATTGTCACACCTGTGAGTTTTTCCATCTTTTCACATGGATCATATGAAAATGGAGGTTGAAATCACAGACCATTCAAATCTTTGACTTGAGCTATTGTAGTAAATGGCATACCTTGCCTCTAGACTTGCTCTCCAATATTAATAATAGTTTTCTTTGAAGTCAACCATTGTAATTTATGGAGTGTTAAATCTCAAGTAAGTTTCAATGGTAGTTAATTTATATTACCTCATTTGAATGCAAAGAGACTAACAATGTTGAATGATGAAAAATGGAAATAATAAGAATGTAGTCAAATTCAAATAGTTTACACTTTTAAGAAGCAAACATTTTAAGTAAGATAACATTTTTTTAAGATGAACATTCAAGTATTTTATTTATGGTTGAATGAATGTAACAAAAAATTCAATGAACACTATTAATTTAGTTACTTTGAAATTAATTTACATCATGGATCTAGTTACAACAAATCAAAAGTCAATATCTACACTGAAATCAATGCATCTAGTGCAAGCATTCAAATAGAATTAGAAATCAACAACTACATTGGAAACTATACATCTAGCGTGAGAAATAAAATATGATTGAAAATCAACAACTACACTAAAATCAATTCATCTCGTGCAAGCAATCAACTAAGATTATAAATCAACAGCTTTACTAAAATCAATGCATCCAATGCAATCAATTAAATAGGATAAGTAATCAACATCTACAATGAAATGAATGCATCTATTTCAATGAAAAACCAAAAGACTCATGGCTCTTAAATCCAACTCCATTTACATTTTTTAAAATCCTTACTTCCTTTTCATTTGTGATTAATAATGTTCAAAGTTATATAATACTATATAATATATGTATTTTCTATGTGTTTCTCTTTCTGCTTCCCTCTCCCTCCCTTGTCCATCCCTATGTCTATATCATTTCTTCTCTATTTCTCTCCCCCTTCCCCTTTCGTCCATCTCTCTCTCTCTCTCTCCCTCTCTCCATATTCCCCTCCATCTCTTTGTCTCTTTCTTATTCCCTCTCTCTCTCCATGTCATTTATATCTATATGTCCCTCCATATATCTTTATTTATCTCTCTTTCACCCCTAAAAATGTGCATGCTCTCTGTCCCCATATATCTATCTCACCCTCCCTCCCTCTCTTAGTCTCTCTTTTCTTCTCTCTCTCCCCCATTATCTATATCTCTATTTCTATTAGTTTCTCCTTCTTTGTTTCTCTTTCTCACCCTCCAAACATACACACTCTCTCTCAATATATATCTCTCCCTCCCTTGCTCTTCCTCTCCCTCTCTCTCTTCCCCATATCAATCTCTCTCTTCCCCCTCTCTCTATATTCCCTCCCTCTCCCCCCTCTCCCCCACTCTCTCTCCATATCTCCCTTGTCACTTCCTCTCTCTCTCTCCACCTTTCTTCTGCCCTCCCTATCTCTCCCACTCCAACTCCATCACTCCCTCTCTCCCTTCATCTCTCTTTCTCTCTCTCAATTCCTCTCTCTCTCTTTCTCTCCCACCTTCATTTGTCTCTCCCATTATCACTCTTCTCTCTCTCCCTCCACCCACCAAATTTGTCATTATATCCCCTTCCAACTATGTGACTATCTCCCCATCCAACTCTCTCTCTCTCTCTCTCTCTCTCTCTCTCTCTCTCTCTCTCTTCATCTACGTCACTGTCTCCCTCCCTCTCTCCTTATTTCTTTCCCCCTATCTTCCCCCTCTATCTCTGTGCCTCCCTCTCCCTCTCCTCTCTCCCTCTTCCCTCCTCTCCTCTCTCTCCTTCTCTCCCTTGTCACTCCATCTCTCTCTACCTCTATCTCTTTATGTCTTTGTTCTTTCCTCCATCTCTCTCCCCCTCCAAATTCATCTCTCCCTCTCTCTTTCTCTCTCCCCCATCCTCTCTCTTCCTCTCTATCGAAACCCCCCTCTCCCCCCACCACTTTCTCTCTTTCTCTATCCACCCTCTAGCTCTGTCACTATCTCCTTCTCTCTCCCTCTTCCATCCATATGATCAAGAATTGTCACTTTATGTAATCAACAATATATGTAAGGTATAATATAATAATACCTATAATGGAGATTATTATTATTATTATCATATTAGTGGAATAATAATAATAAATATTATTGATTACTATGCTAATAATATTATATAAAGAAATAACCTATTAAAAAAAATAGTATGTTAACTTTAAATTACAGACAAACCAATTTCATATGTGTCTTACATATTACATTTTGTATTTTACATCTTACATTACATTTTGCATTTTGCATTACATGTTACATTATATTTTATATTTTACATTACATTACATTTTACATCTTACATTTATATATGTTTTATTTTGAATATTAATTAAAATATATAAATATGACATTTAATTTTGTATTTTTTCCTATATATATGTTTCCCGACATTTAAAAAATGTTGACATACTTACTTACATTACACTTACACATGTCCCCTATATTGGGTTATAGAACGCCTCTCAACGCAAAAATCTAGATTATTCAATCTTAAGTTGATAACATTCTAGAATAAAGTTACATAGTATCATGATAACCACAATGATTTACAAATTTCTTTAGACTAGGAATAAGGTTTGGCTTCATATTAAAATCCATACAAAATTTTTGAATGACATGAAATAAGTTTTTTTAACATAACATTAGATGCCATGAAAGAGGTATTTTCTAACATAATATTAGAGATATATCACAATTTAATGAAAGAGGTAGTACAACAAATGAATGTTTTAATTAAACATTCATGTATAATTTATTAAATGAAAGTGTTCCAATTACAATATTTTTTCTTAATATTATTATTGCAACTTAAGATATTGGTTTATTATCTTTTTAATTTACCTTTTATTTAAATTGTTTTATTTTTTAAAAATAAAAATTCATTGATTTTTTGAATGTATAAATAACAACATATATCCATTTCAACTCCCGACTAATTAAACATCAAGAGGGATCAAATCTCTCAAGATTAGAACTTATTTTTTGATGCAATACTTCACGAAAGATTTGCAGCATGAGAAATTTGATCCCTGCCATTGCTTGTTAGGTCTTTAGTTAAAATGGATCTATGTTGGTTCTTAATAAAACTATTTATATTATATAAATTTCACATCTCTATATATAAAAATATTCTCATTTTTAATTTTACCAACATACATCTATCTTAACCACGGATCCACCAAGTGTCGAGAGGGATTTAGTGCTTAATAAATCAATAGTTAAGTTACATCTCTCTCTCTCTCTCTCTCTATGTATATGTATATGTATATGTATATGTATATGTATATGTATATGTATATGTATATGTATATGTATATATATATATATATATATATATATATATATATATATATATATATATATATATATATATATATATAGATATATATATATATATATATATATATATATATATATATATCAGTGTGTGTGTAATATATGTAAAGTTCATTATATTATTTAACATTGTGATAGTGCAGGCTAGGGGAGTGCCATAATAAAACACACACAAGACACTCAAAAATATACACAAAAATATACTTCACAATTGATGAATAATTCGTTAATAAATAAAATATTTACAATAGAAATATTGGCCTAATCATTAGCCTCTCATTCTTGGCTCTCCTTCACTTACATGCCTCATGGGCTCACCTAGATTTATACAAGTGGATCTAATCCCAGAGTAGGTTCTAGATCCTAAGAAAACTCCCACAATATCTCTCATGATCCATGAAATCTCTCACCTAATCTCTTATCTCTAGATGAGATCTAACTAACCCTCAAATCTCTCAACTCTTCCAAAATACTCTTGAAATTTCTTCTATTTACAATAATTCTCATTCTTTCCTAAAACAATAATAAAACACATTAAATAGTTAAATCTTAACTTAGGAATCCAAATCCCTTGGTAAACATGTTACCCTAGGTTAGATGCTCCTGCACTAGACTCCCTAGGTAAAAGAAATTCATGGTCGACCGACCATAAATCTTCATAAGTTGATAAAAAGTGTCCTCAATCCCAAACTTTCACTTCTAGTAAATATGTTGCTTTGTCATGTTGCCATTGTTTTATGGTTGTTTTCTCTCGTCTTCCATGCTTCCAAAATTTATGTTGTCATTCTCCTCCCTTTTTGATAATGTAGACTTGCTCAGTCATTAGTAATGTATTGTCATACTTCCTTTTTATTTGTTCAATAAACATCTTTTGAGTCTCTTCCAACATCAACTTCTTCATTCTTCAATATCAATATCTAACTTATCATCTGGATGTTGTGCGTTACTGTTTCTTTGTTAAAATTTGTTGTTGTTGTAATCAAGGATAATTTCATTTGTGTAATATTCTGGTTTCAGATTGTCTAGCCATTCTTCTAGGAACTTTAGTTCTACTACAATATCTCTCGTGTTGACATTTGACCCCTTTATTTGATGATCATTTTTCCATTTCATCATCAAATTCTATTATTTATCCATCTTTAGTATCCTTAGGTTTCATTTATTTATCAATTTGTTGTTTATCATCACTGCACATAATATTAATAATTTTTTCAATATCAACAGCATATTTTCCATCCACACACCAATTGTTAGATTTAAGACCAACATAATTGTTATCTTCCATCAACGATTCAGTCATCATATCCAAATCTTCTAAATAGATCGTGGCACCATCTACGGGATTCAAACCCACATTCATATACAAATATTTCATTTTAGCATCATCATTGTCCTCACCAAGCATCAATCCTTGTTCTTGTTCACAAATGCATACATTTAACTCAATTATCTAGAGTTTTTCCGCCTCCCTTAACAAAACTTTCAACTTGTGTTTCTTTCTTCTTGCAATCAACTGCTTGATTGGACATCTAGCTATCCTCTTCATTATCCATCCACTTTTCTGAATTTGTAGATCTCCATCGATGTGTCAAGTCGTACCTTCAACTCAATAATCTCTTTCTCAAACTTTTCATCATTTATGCCAACTATTATTGCATCACTGTGGCTTTTCTCTAGATTTTGCAAATGACTATTCATAGTCATCTTCATCTTCTTCTTTCCTTGCATAAGCAATATCCCTTAAAATTGTCTTTACAATAAATTGACCAGACTCTAGGTGTCGATGTCTACCAATTGTGCACCCAATTAAATTAACAACTTAAACTTAAATGAACTTTTGACTTGATTTATGACTCAAATCATTCTTTTGATTCCAAACTTATAATTAAATGTCAAATATTTACATCAATAAGTACAATCGAAAATGCACCCTTTTTATTACAACACAAACATTTCTTCAACTCTCAGTTCATATTTACTTCCACTTAGATTCTACCAAAACTTCATTGTATTGAATCCTCTTCAACTATTTACAAAAGAAATATGACTTTCCACTTTATACATAAACTTGACACGAATCTCAACTTAGATTTAGACTTTGTCTTTACATTAACTTCCATTACCATTATAGATAATCTATGATGGTGAATCCCTTCCAGCATGGTGCTTACATCTTCTCCTTTTCGAAATTATAGAAATTAACATGTTAAATAATATTTTTACCTTTATTTTTTTCTTAATTTGATAGGAATGAAAAACTATACTTTCCTTTTGCCGTGAATGATGTTGACTCTTAATTTTAAGTTTGAATATGATATAGCTCCAAATACGTCTTCCATGTCCGCTCTTGCAGACTGTGATTTGACCCGACGATTTCCATGCATCCATCCAACATTGAAAATTTCCATTCACTTTCTCCTATAACTCTCCACTTACATGAATTCACTTTTCCTTTACTTTCTTAAATCTCTTTACATCAACTTGATTTTAAAAATAATGAGTGGAAATTTATCCACATGAACCTTATTTAAAAGCAATAAGTGGACAAATAATGTAATAAACGAAATATGGTGAAGGATTGGCATGCAAAGGAAATTCATATAAGTAAAATAAATTTTTACTTGACTCACATGAATCTCCAAGGTAGAGCGTACTGTTGGATTTAGAGACGTCTGATTACAATAATTAAGTTGGACATACGTGCATTATGATTATGATGTCAAATACTGTCAGCAAGATTACATTTATGTAGTGATTAAAATATGCCAAATAATGTGATTAATTAAGTCATGGCATTATACGTATTTAAATAAGGATTTGGATACAAATACATATAGAATAATGTTAAACAATTATAATTGTTAATGGACCGATTATAATTGATTAAAATAATAGCAGTAATAAATTTGAGCTGAATAAGGAAATCAGAATCTATTCTGATTGATTGATTGATTGATTGATTGATTGATTTCAAAATCTGAAATTTCAGATTTCTTGACAGACTTGTTTCAGCTAAATTTCAGCTGCCCTAGGATTGGGGTTTTGCACTGCTATAAAAGGGCTGAGTCTCCAAGGCTTGCAATCATCTCAGAAAGATTGTCTGCTCCATTGAAGACTAGATACTCTGTCATTTAGGATAGCCAGAGAAAAGGATTGCAAGTTCTTGGAAGGATTCAAGAGCCAATAACTCAAGTCAAGACCAGGAGCCTTTGAAGATGGAAAGTAAGTTCCGCTGTGCATTGATTTTGATTTCTTACAAAGGAGTAGATCTTGGTTAAGGGGTTTAAAGTAATTAGGAAAACCCACAAAGTAAATCCATCAATTGGTATCAGAGCACCCTTATGTAAGAATCCGTGCTTGTTTTTTGAAGATTAACTGATTTTTTTTATTTTTTTTTTGAAGATTAACTGATTTTTAAATTTCGTTTTGAGTTTGAGCTGCCAAAGATCAGGGCCAACTGTAACTTCATGTTATTAGGCACTTACGGACGTACTGTTTCAATTACTGGCGGACGGACTTGCTTAATCGTATTTTTTATTTCAATGAGACAAAACCAGGTTTCAATTTCAAAATGTCAAGTAAATAGTGGACTTCCAATAGCAAATGTGCAGAACCTGGGTTGGTTGTGGTAGACTACCTCTAGCCTAACACGAATGCAACGTTTAACTTTTATTCAATAAATGATTGAAAGCGGCCTGTTATTTTCTGAAATGTTTGAAGTACACAAGTGCATGCATTGAAATAAAATAAAATTTCACTTGTTTTATTTATTTTAAAAAATAAAAAATAAAAAATTAAAGATTCATATGAATCTTGTCAAACTCCACCAACTTATAATCCAGAGTTTGATCCAGTTGAATTCAGAAATATATGTGCTAAAGTAAAACTTTTCAATGCATTGCTCTGGAATGCTCAGTTACCGTGAAGGTCATTGTAATACCCTGTTCATAACATATCAGCAGAAAAGTAAACAAGGTCAGATCATAGAACTATTTGCGTTTGGCTTTGCAGAATTCATTCCTTATAATACATGAAGAGAATAGTAGTATCATGATGCATGTCGAATGATGAGGGCTGTGGGGGATTATTTCAATTGGTAACATTTGTTCATGTTGCCCTACTACCTTTGGTGTTTTACAGTTGCATGGCAAATTAGAAATCAAGTATTACTGAAGACATCAAATTCTTCTAGCGATACGAATTGTCAATGTGTAGGACATCTCAATGATCTGATTTTTCTCTTTATCGTGCTAAACTTGGCACTGATAAGATTAAATACAATAAACTTGACAGTAATTGTGCATTCCTAAATCAATGCTTTGAAAGTAAAGACCAGTACTCAAATGCTGTATTTCCTGTATTGTATCAAATTAGTGGGTAATATTTATGTGTCCGGTTGAAAACTTGAAAGTCATTACCTGCACACAAGATATAAAATCCAACTGAAACAGTAATTATCAGTCACCAGGAGAGCTTGATTTATTGTGTTTTCAGTCATTTTTACAATTAGCCAGCGACCCCTCTGGCAAATTGTTCTCCGGTGTGAGAGCTGTGGCCTCAATCATCAACGGATTTTGGCTACCCAAAGTTGATTCGTGCTCTGTGTCAAATTTATACACGTCCCAAAGTGCCCCTGTTTTCGTTGCATCGATGGCCATATAGTTTGACTTTTTTCTTGCTGATTGTCTATGGCCTATTTACGTCGCTGTCTGCAGCGGTGGAACTGCACATAAGGCTATTGACAGTGAGCACCTATGGCAGATTCAGGCCCCAATTGCTTCTTACTTTTTTTTTTTTATGCATACAGTATACACCTTTTTTGACAAGCTTAAGAATGATGCCAAGAAGAAAGCACCTGTATCTTGAATCACCTAAAGCGTGTTGGTTGACAATGTTATATAATAAATCTAGCTGAGTTGTGGCGTTGATTTATCTTTGGGATCTGGCTTTCTGGAGAGGGCCATTTTCAAAGTGCTTGTCATATGCAGAACCCTGGTCATGACAGTCTTCATTTGCATTAACACTGTTGTTTTAATATTTATGGATCTCAGTTAACAATTTTTCCTCTCTTTAATTCTTCTCTTCTTCTGCTATGTACAATATTGGCAACCATAAAATTATTTAGTATTCTCTAAATAAATTATTGAAGCATTTCTAAAAGGTAATCATTGTAGAAACTGCTAAAGTTTTACTAAAACCTAATAATTATTTTGATGAATATAGTTGACATATTAAATTTAAAAGAGTTATGAGATACTGTATTCTATATAGGACGAGTGGATTCTATAGGTACGTCCTAGATTAGGTTTTAGACATAATTTTGGAATCTAACTAAAGACGGTGTTTGGTATACATGTGTTGTTTTCGCATGAGTCAAGCATTGATGTTCGCAAACGAACCGCTCTCTGTAAGACGATTGCAAGGATGACTCATGACAAGTTGAAGTAACGTGCTGGCAATGGACGTGGGTGTTAGCTTTCCCAAAGGAGGGTTGGCGCCTGCTAAGTTGTTTGGTGCATAAGGGTTGCCTGAAGGTAATGATTGCACCCAAAGGTGTTTCATTACTGAATGGTGTTTTGGCTAAAGTTTTAATGGAGCAAATAGTTTTACACATGCCTTTAGATAGATTTTAGAATTATGATTAAGGATCAAATCGTGACGCATCATATCTAAATTATTTCCTTGTTCTTGAATTTTTCAGATCCAAACATAATGTCAAGTCTAAGTCAGATTAAGCCCCTCATGGGGAACAATTTCAAACAGTGGGAGGAAAAGCTGAAATTAGTCTTAGGGATCATGCAATTGGACACAGCACTGAGATTTGATCGCCCCAAGCCTAATAAAGAGAGTGAGGTAACTCCTCAAGAGAAGGCTGATATTGCTAGATGGGAGCATTCAGATCGCATGTGCATAATGGTGATGAAGCAAACGATCCATGAGACCTTTCGAGGCATCATACCTGATACAGAGACAGGCGCTGTTGCATACCTTAAGGCCCTTGAAGAAAAATTCACAAAGAGTAAAAAGACTGATGTTAGTACACTCTTTGTGAAGTTGGCAACAATAAAATACAAGGGAAAAGAAGGGGTTAGAGAGCATGTTATTGAGATGACAAGACTTCAACGTGCCTTGAAAGGGCATAATTATGACATCTCTGATGAGGTTCTCATTGAGTTCATTTTTCTGTCTCTCCCGTCTAACTTTAGTCAATTCAAGATGACTTATAATTGTCAAAAAGAGACGTGGACATTACCTGAGTTTGAGGCTCGGTTGGTGCAGGAGGAAGAGAGACAGAAAATGACTAAGGGAGAAAGTGCTCATGTAGTAACATCTAATCCTAAGGGTAAAGGCAAGAAGCGCAAGTTTACTGCCAAAGAAAAGGGACCTACCAAGGTAGCTGCAAACAATGCCGCGCAGAAAAGCAAGAAGGAAGATACTTCTGCGAAAGCAGGAGAAAGGAACTGTTTTTTCTGCAAAGCGCCAGGACATACAAAGAAATTCTGCACCAACTATCATGCATGGTTGGCAAAGAAAGGTATGTCTCTTGCTTTGGTTTGTTCTGAAGTTAATTTAAGTTCTGTATCTAGATATACTTGGTGGATAGATTCAGGTGCAACGACTAACATCAGTATGTCGATGCAGGGTTGCATAAGCCATCACAAGCCAAGTGAGGCAGAGCGCTACATTTACGTAGGAAATGGCAATAAAGTAGAAGTGGAAAGCATAGGAAAATTTAGATTATTATGTAAGACAGGATTTTATTTAAGTTTTGATGCTTTAGTGGTTCCATCTTTCAGAAGGAACCTTATTTCTATATCTTATTTGGACAAAAATGGTTATGTATGTTCATTTGGTAAAGGAAATTTCAGTTTGTGTCAAGATTCTAAGCTTCTTGCTTCTGGTATCCTGTCTTCTTATGATAATCTTTATTTTCTAGATATAGACACTTCACATTCAGAGGCACTGCATATAGATAATAGAAAACGTAAATTAACTTGTGAGAAATCTGCAACATTATGGCACAAGCGATTAGGACATATCTCTATGAAAAGGATAGAACGTCTTGTGTCTAATGATATTCTCCAACCTTTAGATTTTACAAACTTAAGTGATTGTGTAAATTGTATAAAGGGAAAACAAACTAATAAACGTAAGTATGATGCAAAAAGGTGTAATGATGTCTTAGAATTAATTCATATGGATATCTGTGGTCCTTTTCCAAAGGCTACAAGAAATGGTGACCATTACTTTATCACATTCATAGATGATTATTCAAGATATGGTCATATTTACTTAATAAAAGAAAAGGCGGAAGCATTAGACGTGTTCATAAAGTTCAAAACGGAAGTTGAGTTACAACTTAACAAACGTATAAAGTCCATTCGTTCTGATCGTGGTGGTGAATACTACGGTCGTTATGATGGATCAGGAGAACAGCGTCAAGGTCCCTTTGCAAAATACTTAGAGGAATGCGGAATTGTGCCTCAGTATACGTTGCCAGGTTCGCCTGCAATGAATGGTGTTGCTGAGCGACGAAATCGCACCCTTAAAGACATGATGAGAAGTGTGATTGCTCGTACAACTCTACCTGAGAATTTGTGGGGAGAAGCCTTAAAGACTACAGCATACATACTTAATAGAGTGCCTACTAAAGCAGCTAACAAGACCCCTTACGAGTTATGGGTTGGGCGCAAGCCTAGCTTGAATCATTTGAGAGTTTGGGGATGTCCATGTGAAGCTAGGCCTTATAAGCCAAGCAAAAAGAAACTGGGCGAAAGAACCGTTAGTTGTTACTTTATAGGCTATTCTCCAACAGAACATATAGAAACTCAACGTTTGGGATATCGTTCTGTTGCCTAAAGACAAGAAACCCGTTGGTTGAAAATGGATATTTAAGACTAAGCGGGATTCTAAAGGCAATGTTGAAAAATACAAGGCACGTCTTGCTGCGAAAGGTTTCACACAGAAAGAAGGCATTGATTATAAAGAGACTTTCTCTCCAGTTTCATCGAAAGACTCTTTAAGGATTATATTGGCGCTTGTAGCACATTATGATTTAGAACTTCATCAGATGGATGTAAAGACGGCGTTTCTCAATGGTGACATTGATGAAACGATCTATATGAAGCAGCCAGAAAACTTTGTATCAGGTGATGCAGGGTCTATGGTTTGCAGACTTAAGAAATCTATCTATGGGCTAAAACAAGCATCTCGACAATGGTATTATAAGTTTCACCAAGTTATTAGCTCATTTGGTTTTGAGTCTAACATAGTAGATTAATGTATATACCTTAAGTTCTGTGGGAGTAAATTTATTTTCTTGGTTTTATATGTAGATGACATATTGCTTGCCAGTAACAACAAGGACATGTTGCATCAAACTAAGAATTTTTTATTTAAGAACTTTGAAATGAAAGATCTTGGTGATGCATCATTTGTTCTAGGGATTGAAATACTTAGAGATAGATCTCAAGGTATTCTGAGGTTATCCCAGAGGAACTATATCGATAAGATTCTAACAAGATTTGGCATGCAAAACAGCAAACCAGGAGATACCCCTATATCAAAAGGAGATAAGTTTAGTCTGAAACAATGTCCCCAAACTGACTTAGATAAAAACCTCATGAAAGATATTCCCTATGCCTCAGCCGTGGGTAGCATCATGTATGCACAAGTATGCACGCGTCCGGATATTGCGTTCATTACCGGAATGCTAGGGAGATATTTGAGTAACCCAGGTATGGAACACTGGAAGGCAGCCAAGCAAGTGTTGAGATACCTAAAGAGAACAAGGGACTATATGCTCACGTATCGGAGATCGGAACAGCTCGAGGTCATTGGATACACCGATTCTGATTTTGGAGGATGTGTCGACAGCATGAAGTCAACATCAGGATACATCTTTATGATGGCAGGTGGTGCTGTGTCATGGAAGAGCGCTAAACAGTCATTGGTAGCCTCCTCCACTATGGCAGCTGAATTTGTTGCATGTTTTGAAGCATCTAATCATGGCGTATGGCTGAAGAACTTCGTCACAAGTCTGAAAATTGTGGATTCTATTCAGAAACCACTCAAATTATTATGTGACAACAATTCAGCAGTGTTATACGCAACCAACAACCGAAGTTCGTCAAAGTCGAAGTACATTGACATTAAGTTTTTGGTTGTAAAAGAGAGAGTGCAGAATAATGAATTATGTATAAAACACATAGGTACAGACTCCATGATTGCAGATCCTCTTACTAAAGGATTACCACCCAAGAAGTTTCACCAACATGTTACTTGTATGGGTGTAATATCTGTTTAGGATAATTAGAAAAATGTGGGAGTCTGAATATGTTTTAAGTTCTGTTTTTGATGTTCTATGTAATGCAATTGTAAACAATTTTGATGATATATACAAGTTGCATTCAGTTTCAGTTTCATTATTTCTTTCTTTAAAGTTTAAATTTTTGGCCTCATAAAGTAAAGTAAAGGTGACTCAATTAGAAATAGGCACATCTAATCACACTTGCGTGAAATTTCTAAACTATATGTCCAAATCAGATTCATGTCATTCAGTTATGTTGGCAGCGTGATTTATGTCAGTTTAGTTGCGAATAAATGTGACAAATGCCGCTTAAGTCCTTTGTTAGCATAATTGATGGACGGAATTGTTTAAGAAATACGATAAGTAAAGACAGAAAAGTTGCATGCAATAAAGTTAAGGATATATAATCAAAAGGTTGCACTTGTCCATGTGGGAGATTGTTGGATTTAGAGACGTCTGATTACAATAATTAAGTTGGACATACGTGCATTATGATTATGATGTCAAATACTGTCAGCAAGATTACATTTATGTAGTGATTAAAATATGCCAAATAATGTGATTAATTAAGTCATGGCATTATACGTATTTAAATAAGGATTTGGATACAAATACATATAGAATAATGTTAAACAATTATAATTGTTAATGGACCGATTATAATTGATTAAAATAATAGCAGTAATAAATTTGAGCTGAATAAGGAAATCAGAATCTATTCTGATTGATTGATTGATTGATTGATTTCAAAATCTGAAATTTCAGATTTCTTGACAGACTTGTTTCAGCTAAATTTCAGCTGCCCTAGGATTGGGGTTTTGCACTGCTATAAAAGGGCTGAGTCTCCAAGGCTTGCAATCATCTCAGAAAGATTGTCTGCTCCATTGAAGACTAGATACTCTGTCATTTAGGATAGCCAGAGAAAAGGATTGCAAGTTCTTGGAAGGATTCAAGAGCCAATAACTCAAGTCAAGACCAGGAGCCTTTGAAGATGGAAAGTAAGTTCCGCTGTGCATTGATTTTGATTTCTTACAAAGGAGTAGATCTTGGTTAAGGGGTTTAAAGTAATTAGGAAAACCCACAAAGTAAATCCATCACGTACATCCACCATGAAGCATCCATCATGTGCTCTAGCACAAAATCCAGCACGCAAACTTGATTTTTTTACCTTACGAATTCTAGGTCTGGCTTACACGACTCTACTGAGTTTTTTTTGTCAGCATCAAAATTCACCAGATCCATGCTCAAGCACCATTGTTTCACACTTCCCACACTTAAGCTCTCAATTATCTTCGTGCACGAATTAATTATTTTTTCTTTGAATGAGTGTATTAAACAAGTGTTGCATGCAGCCGGTAGTTCCTGCGGTAAGTGAATGGCCTCCCTCAAGCACAAATCAAGCCTTTTTTTGATTTGTGCACCATTTCTTGTGCTTTCGGCAAAGAAGCTAGCTGACATCAATTCATGTCGGTCTTGTGCAGTACGCCTTTACAGTCCTTTAAATACATAGAGAAAACAGAGCTTTTCCTTTAAGGTCCTTTAAATCCGGCGAGAAAACAGAGGCTCTCTTTGCTTCATCCATGGCTTCATACGAATTTCTTTGGCATAACCTCAAACCCTACCAGAGGCTCGGTGACCTTCCTCAGCCTTATATGGATCTTTGTTTCCGTCTTCCAGAGGCAACCGCATTAACCTTCAGGCTTGTGGCTATGGATCTCAGGATCTTTGTTTCCCTCATATGGCCACATCAATCTTCAACGGGAGTTCTATTGCTCGCCTCAAATGATTATTAAAATTAGCTCTATGTACAAGTAGCTTTCGGAATGGTTATTAATCCATAATCCCTCAGACAGTGACTCAGAACTCGAGCTTCAAAGGCAATATTGTGTCCAACACCAGGGAGGTGACGACATGCAGTTTGCCACGAGTTGCGCTGGAATGATGACGTGCGATATGTATTATACTGGCTTTTGATATTTATGCATGCAACTTTGGTATCAATGAAACAAAGAGCGCATGAAGAACTTGAAGCCTTGCACCTGTAGAGAATTATTGGCGGTGAGGTGGGAAGTATGAACATTATAGGTGGAGGTGCAAAAACGAGAGATTGTAACGTTGGTACACGCATAAAAAAAGAAAAAAAAAGTGGAGCTGAGGAGTAAACTCCAAGAAACACATACGCTGATATATCGAAGTGATAGACTTGCAAAAGATGGAAAGAGAGCATTCAGAACATAGAGATGGAAATTTAATTGTAATCTATCACAAAGCACACACTTTGTTACTCTCATTTTTTCTCTGTTGGATATTATATATGAGAAATAGTATTTGCATATATTTTATCGTATAAATCTGTCATTGTTTTGTATATGGAGAGTTTATGTATAAGTAATATAATGATAGGTTTGTTACCTTTCATCAGTGGTAAGCCATGATCTGTTCATTTGTGAATGGCGGCTTCGTGCAGTGAATGAAACGGAGGGGGCTAGGTGCATGCTCTGTAAATGGATTCTGTGAGAGACTTGTGCATTGGAACATGGCGGCTATGTTAGCCCTTTGATGAGCCAAGAGAGATTGACCTGATCAAAACTATTTCATCGTTCACCTATTTAGGTACTGACAATAGGTGTGAACCTCAACTGAATATCATAAGTAGTTAAGACTCTTGTAAAGAATCTATAGAGAAAACCGAATCTGTAGGCCAGGTGTGGAATGAATGGGTCCATGAATATGAAAGAGGTAAGGAACATAAATAAATCTCTAGTCAGCAAAAGACAGATCAAATTTCAAGACTGATTCATTCTAACAACAATTTGGTTTGAGGACTGATTCATTCTAGCAACAACAATTTGGTGAATATTACTACATTGTTAGATTTCATAAGGATGCTAGCATAAAATAGCACAACTAAATCTCTAGATTTCATAAGGATGCCAGCATAAAATAGCACAACTAAATCTCTAAATCTCGAGATTTAGAGGCCACAAATAATATAATGATAACATAAAATAGCACAACTAAATCCCTAAATCTCGAGATTTAGAGGCCACAAATAATATAATGATAGCATATGTACGGAAGGTTCAAAGAATATATGTTGGTTTCATTCTTACACTATTCACTAACAAATTATTAATCCATCTTTTACTTTCACTCTTATACTTATACTTTCAGCGAATAAAAAATGCATACGAACTGAGAGTGATATAAAGAAAATTAATAACATCTCTCAGGAATAACATCAATACTCTTAATTTCAGCACTTAGTTACAATAATTCTTTGCAGGTTTCCCAGCACATCAATATAATATGAAGGTAAGTGCAATTTGATTGGACTTATCAAATAAAAGCATGCTTCAAATAGTTACAATAATTCCTTGCAGACTTTCGAGCACATGAGTATAATATGAAGGCAGGTGCAATTTGATTGGACTTATCAAATAAAATCATGCTTCAAACAGAAAACATACTTAGAGTCTTCGACCCTGAATTCCCTCGACTAGTCCTTCTGTAGTGCTTTAAACACCCCTGAATTTAAAGCGTTCTACTTAAAAACAAGCTAATCGTTACCATAGGAAAATGTGAGTTTCATACATTGAGTATTTGAGCGGGCCTTGAAGACCAATTTAAAATCGTTCTACGCTTTGTTTCCACCACAGTGCAGGCATCCTGGATCATTCACAGGGGGAAAGAATGAAAGGTTGAAAGAATCAAACGTTGGACTGTTGGTGGCACAGAATGAACCACCCTATAGGACGATCAACTGTTGGTGGCACAGAATGAACCACCCTGTAGGACGATCAAAGGTGCCATGAACGATATGACCATTAATACACAGATCTGGCACCAGAAGACATGGCTAGAGGTACTGAAAACACTGCTGCTAGCTTCTAGATTCCACCAAAAAATTAGAAGAGCTTTTCCCGAAGGTAATGGAGTCGAGGCGCAGGGAGAGGAGAGATCTGTATTTTAAAAGAGGCACGGGCTCAGCGAACGTAGGTGCATGCATCTTTCCACGAAGCGATGAGCTATTAGCTTGCCACCATGAAGCGATGTGCTGTCAAATAAAATACTTTGGATAAAAAGTAGACCAAACATTTGCATAAACCTTTCGATAAAATGTTTAGGTCGGCAATATGACCAAACTTTGGGTAACAAAAACTTTCCATATCTGAAAACTTTGGATATCTTACTTTTACCCGAACATGAATGTCTTGAAAGCTGCGAAGCCTGTCAACTAAAATACTTTGGATAAAAAGTAGACCAAACGTTTGCATAAACCTTTCGATAAAATGTTCAGGTTGGAAATATGACCAAACTTTAGATAACAAAAACTTTCCATATCTGAAAACTTTGGATATCTTACTTTTACCCCAACATGAATGTCTTGAAAGCTGCGAAGCCTACAATAAGACCCTCAACTTTGTTGTCCAATCAGAAATTACATAATAAATTTTATATTATTTTCTAATATTAAAACTTTGGTTAAAGTTGTGATGCACATCAATATTTTTGGTCAAACAAAAGATTAATATGTCGTCAATGCTCTATCGATCGTTAATAGTCCTAGGCAGGGACTAATAATAACGTGTAGTGTAGAAAACTAATAAAATTCATATACCTCGCCCGCTTTGCCTTGTCTGGATGCAAAGATCCAACCTCACAATTCGCATAAGTGGAGGAACAATGCTTCATTTCTAGGGGCATTCCAGCGAACAATAACGTTGTCAACTGATGGTTTTCCTTGAATTTTATTATTGATTAAATTCAGCTCTTATAACCCGATCTTTAAATATTTATGTTGTGATACCAAAATGGTGATGCAAACCATAGAGCTTAAACTTAAAAATATACAAACATAGAAAAATGTACACAATTAATTCACTGCATAAATCAAATCAATTTATTAAATAATAATTTAATATTTACAAGAGAAATATTGTCCTAATCATTGGCCTCTCATTACTAACTCTCCTTCACTTACATGCCTCATGGTCTCGCCTATATTTATACAAGTGTATCTAAAGCCGAAGTAGGTTCTAGATACTAAACAAACTCCCACACTATCCGCCATGATCCATAAAAAATCTCACCTAATCCCTTATCTCATGAGATCTAACTGACACTCAAATCTCTCAACTCTTCCAAAATACTCTCTAACTTTCTCCTACTTACAATAATTCCCATTCTCTCCTAAAACAATAAGAAAACACATTAAATAATTAAATCCTAACTTAGGAATCCAACTCCATTGGTAAACATGTTACCCTAGGTTATATGCTCATGCATCACATTGATATTAAAATATTTTATTTATAATTGACTGAAATATTCTTATCACATCTCTTTCATATTGTATTGTGATATTAACAACAAACTAGTGAACACAATAATAATGGGATTATTGATGTTTTATAACACCTTTAGTTAAAACTAACCCCCCCCCACACCCCCCCCCCTATATATATACAAACAAATTATTTAAGTTTTATATTGAAATATTTATAACAGTTTCTTTTTGGTACTTTTAATTATTATTATTTTATTTTTGTAAAGTAGATAAAACATTACTATTACTTTATCTTTGATGCACTGATTTTGCTTAATATTACTCATTTTTGTTTAAAAAACATCAAAGTAAAATTATCTTGTTTATGTATAATAATTTTATTTTTTATCATATCCCACGTTGTTTTTTCTATTTAAGATATTTTTTTTTAAAAGGACACATGACAACTCCATGTTGAGCACGAACATGAATTATACATCTCCATGATAATGTGTTCTAGAATGCTCCTCTGAGTGAAATAAGAATTGATTTTGTTTAGTTGCTTTCTATATATATATATATATATATATATATAGCTTTTCTAATGATATATAATTATATAATATATAGATAGTTGACATTAAACATTTTGTTTAACATGCACATTGAAATATTTCATTTATGAACCACATTATAACAATCTCTCTCTCTCTCTCTCTCTCTCTCTCTCTCTCTCTCTCTATATATATATATATATATTAATTAACATGGATATTGATATAATTTATTTAAATTATATTGAAATATTTTTAAAAAGCAAATATAATTCTTTTTCAAGTTTCAATTAATTTATCTTTTTTAAAAATTTGATATAAAATTATGTTGCTTAACATGGACATCAAAATACTTTGTTTATGGTACACCTGAGAGTGAAATATTTTATCACATTCTCTTCATATTAATTGACATTTTAAACAATAAACCTAGCCAAGATAGTGAAAAAGTGAATACCAATGTTTAGATAGTTTTAATTAAAGACATTATTATAAAACATAAATGCTAATAACCTCAATCTAATCACTCAATTTTTTGTTGATATTACAATTGAATGTGGTGAAATAATTGATTTTCTCTTATTCATAAATAATATTTTTTGATGCCCACCTAACTTAATATAATTTCATATAAACCTTAAAAAGAGATAAACTAATCATAAATTAAAAAAAGGAAGAGATAAACTAATTAAAAGTTAAAAATATTATAGTTTTCAAGAATATTTCAGCACGAGATTTAAATAAACTATTTGAAGATCTATGTTAACTAATTTATGTCAATAAAAAGTTAAAAATATTATACTTTTCAAGAATATTTCAGCACGAGATTTAAATAAACTATTTGAAGATCTATGTTAACTAATTTATGTCAATATAAAATTCATATATCTACCTCAATAACCTCGAATCTTTCTACGGAAAAGACCCATTAACCTAGAGACTTTTTTCACTATTCTTTACGTCCGGGATTACGTCTTGGATCGTTGGATAGAAATCCAAAGATAAAAAGAGAAATGAAAAATACCACTACTGCGTAAACGAACAGGTTAAGAGTAAGCATTACGTAATCTACTTAATCTCCGGAATCCTGATTATAAGTACAACATAATAGATCATCAATCTTTGTACCATATATGGATACTTGAATACCAAACAATAGTATTATTGTTACAAATCACGAAATTATTTCTCCGGATCACGTGTGAAGATCAATTTGAAAGAAGGATATAATTTTTCTCTTTGTTTTCAAAATGGTCTTTTTTCCCTCTTATTTTTTTCGATCAACTAGATATTTATTGAATATGTATGAAAATAAGTCATTGGTGATCGTATCAATACGTACCCAATAGCCCGATCCGAAGTGGGCGGTGGGATCGGAAGGAATTGATGAAGGTGAGTGGAAAAGTTTTTATCCGGGAGCAAATAGGAGATAAACTAATTAAAAGTTAAAAATATTATACTTTTCAAGAATATTTCAGCACGAGATTTAAATAAACTATTTGAAGATCTATGTTAACTAATTTATGTCAATATAAAATTCATATATATATAATGTTAAAAGAAAATATCTTAATGTTCTACATGGTAAAATATTCAATATTGTTTTTTAAAAAAAAGTAATTGAAAGTTAAAAAATAAAATAAAAAATATCAAGTACTTGCCAATAAAAAATAATAAGATGAAGATCTCTAATTAATTCAATTCTTAATATAAAATTAATATGTAAAATCTATAAATACTCGTGATAATAACAAATTTAAATGTGGGCTATCAATAAAATATTTTAATATGCACGATTCACAATTAAGTAATATTCAAACATACTTAAAAATGTATTAATAACAAAAAAAATATTTTAATGCGGAAAATATAGTCCACAGATAAAACGTCTCAATGGACATTCTATAGAAAATATTTTAATGTCAAGTATGTGTATATTAAATATCGTTTAAAAAACATTATGTATATATCATATACAACAATTGAAAAAAAGTTTTTAAGTTTTACATCTTGATATTTTTTAGATATATAGTTATTTTGTGAATTTTTCTTAAAATTTAACCAATGCTTTTTTTTGCTTACAAGTTTAAGTTATGTACTGCATATAGCATTCAAAATCTATCAAAAGGTGAGAGGAATATAGTTTTTATTTTCAAAATTTGCACTCTAAAATAGGCTATATATGTGCTTAAGAATGATCTATACTCATATATTTTAATGTAATATGTATATTATGATTTTTTTTTATGTAAAAATTTGTTCATAGTTTTATTAATAAAAACAAAATTATGATATAACAAATTAAATTTATTATTTTTATTACTTTCAACTTTTTATTACTAATTGAGAAAACATTTAAAATTTTATACTCATTTACTAACAATACATCTCCCCTATACTAAACTTTATATTATATTTAATCTTTTATTATTTTTTAATTAAGCCATCATATATGAAACATCCCCTCGTAGCCTCACATAAAGACACAAAGGATTAGAATTTTTTTACACAATTTACCGATGTATAACTTTCCCAATCACTATCTGTATTCTTAACTGACCATTGGATAACACCATCATCATTACTTCGAGTAACGTTAGTAAAGGAATAGTAAGTTACATAACATAACATCACTATTACCACACATTAACATAGACTTCCTATTGTAACCTTGCATCAATTCTATTATTCGTTTCACTCATTTAGTCAAACACATACTTTGTAATATAAATTCCATGTCATGAAAGGAGCCACATCATAAAAATGACACAATAGGCCATCACATCATTGAAAACCGATATACCCTAGAAACCTTATAGGGTGAAAACTAGCAAAAGTTTAATTTTATTAAATTCTAATAATGGTGTACACCACTCACTCAATGGCTATAAGGGATCTGATCCATTGACCACTGTCATAAAATATTGAAAAGAAATATAATCTTAAATACAACATAATCAACTAGAATCTATTACAATAATCATGATATCATTACCCACAATCCTCAACATTATGCCTTTGTGATCTACATTTGAAATTCCTTCAATTTGGATGGACCAATAGCTCATTATCTTCCATAATATCAAACATAATCCATCTTTCGCATACATTGCAATATTTTCCTATAACTGACATTGTCATCAAACTTTTATATCCTGATTAGATCAAATGTTAATCACACATAATAAATCTTTATTTGTAATGTTTCAACATCTATTAATGTACATACATAAAATGTAAAAAAATATCATGGCACGCCTTCTCTAAGAACACTACACATGCATTAACTTAAAAATAACATGATCATTAAAACATGTCTATTCACCCATGCATGCATATGCCTTCTCTAAGAACACTACACATGCATTAACTTAAAAATAACATGATCATTAAAACATGTCTATTCACCCATGCATGCATATGCTTATGAACCATGCCTAACTAGTCAAATTCCATCATGTATAAGGTAAATTGCATAACAATTATGAAGGCATACTTATTAATCCTTACTACACGTGTATCATGAAATGTATAATTAGTTAAACTCTATTTTTTTTCACAATAACACAAAAATAATTAAAAGAACCTCCATAGTTTTTAACATCTCTTTGCATAAGAAGAGGTAAAATATTTCTAAAAAATATACCTCATAATTGATATTATTTTCTTTACACAAGAACACATTCCTTTCCAAAAGGAAAATCACCACAACTACTCATACTTTGTGTATATTACTTTTCCAAAAGAAACTAGTTTAATAGCTATGTAAAAAAATAATCTTTTCCAAAAGAGACTAACAAACACACAATTTTTCTCAAGAACTTAATACAATAACTATTATTTCTGCACATATAAACATTTGTTCTTCTCCAAGAACACTAACACAATAGATAATATTTTATGTAAAAAACACATGTTCTTTTCAAGAATCTATACAAAAAAAAATCATATATTCTTTTCAAGAAGTCTAACACAATAGTCATTCTTTGCATGCATACAAAATACATGTTTCTTTTCCAAGAAACAAATAAAAATACTCATATATATTACTTTGAGGAAATCTAGTTCAATAGCTATTCTTTCCATACATATGCAAATACATATTCCTCTAACACATTAGTCATTTTTTCTGTGCATATTTTGTTTCAAGGAATTCCAAAACAATAAGCATACTTTTCATGCATGCAAAGAACTTATTCCTTTCCAAGAATTCAAACACAATGGTTATATATTTCATGCATGTGGAGAAGATATTTATTTCAAGAAATTAAACACAATAGTTCTATCTTTCAAGAAATTAAACAAAATAGTTCTATCTTTCATGTATGCAAAGAACACCTTTCATTTCAAGAATGAAATAAAATAAGATTTCTTTTACCATGCAATTTTCTTTAGTTATCTTTGTATGGATCCTTTTGTCAAGATAATGGATATTTTTTTTCCTTAAATGTAAAATTCTTCTTCTAAGAAGAAATATAAGAACATTTATCTCTTAAGCGTAACCTATATGGAAAGGGTGACTCTTCATTTTCTTTTCTCTAGAAACAACAAAGTGGAATCATTGGAAATTCTCTGATCAAGATGTCATCATCTTCTTATTCTATTCGAGCCCAACAATAACACTTTAAAACGTTACATACATGCATGACACGATGGTCATGACTCGCTTGTGCTTCTACACAGGTATTTGGTCTTCCGATATCTATTTCGAAAACATCTTACTAGTGTCCATTCATTTCATTTTGTCTGTCATGGTGAGTGCTAGTTTAATATTTTCCTCAAAATGTAGGAGCAAGCGACTATGAAGATATTAATCAAGATGCAGGTATCTTGCTTGTTGAATGCCTTAACAATATGTACATCAATTATACTTGAAAGCATATGTTCAGTATATGTTTACTATAAACTACCCATCAAATTCATGGCATGCACATTCACATCATTCTAACAATTGACGTTGGTACTTGTAAGGATCAACTTATAGACTTATATGTATTTTTATCCTTGTGATCTACCCTATCCCTTTGAATAATTTCATTTCTAGTGAATAAAGAATGAAAATGGGTGGTTATCAAGAATCCATTTTATTTTAACTGATTCTTAATTCCTGTTACACGTAATAACTTTATCTTTGTAAATATATGAATTTACGGAATATTTTATGGAAGGGATGTTACAATATAAATTTTTATAAAACTTTTACGCCAATACATGCCCCCCATAATGGATGGTAGATCACCTCTCAACATTATATATCAACTTTATATATCTAAGTTTCACTGAAATGGATATGGATATGGAGTTTGAAGCACATAGGAAAATTTTCAAAAAAATTGGATACGATATGGCAAGGAAATGATATATATGTAACAAAATAAGAATTTCATATTACCATTCATATTTTAGAATCTAGATTCTATATCTAAAAATACATAGTCAATTATCATCTATCATCCTCATCAATTCAACATAAACATTGTCATCATCCTTAATGATTATTATAACATTCATGATTCAACATATCATTAAGTTTTCGTTTCAAGTTTCAATAATAAACATGACAAGTTACAACATCATCACCAAAATTAATAATGCACACTACATAGTACAAATTACAAAATGAACTATGATTGGTAGTGTACTATCATTATTCATAATTCATATGGAATATTATGGTATTCGATATTCATTGTTAAAAAATAAAAAAAACCATCATAAATTACATTTACATATCATCAAATATGACTTCATCCCTGCCATTAAGACCCACATCCTCTCTAGAAGTGGGAGCATTGCTACCATCTCCACTTTAAGATCCAACTATTGGTGTCTCCTCACCAAGAAAAGTCATATGAGACTTGGTATTCAATTTCATTCCCAAAGTTAGACAACTTGGATTCCACAACCCATAGTTTTGCGAGCCCAAAGTTGTATATGTCTATCTTTTGTGACATAAAGCAAAATTTTGAATGAACATACAATAGTTCCTCAGTCTTTTTTTAGAGACAAAATTGTTTCACTTCACTGAATGGATGAAGCCATATGTACTCCAATTCCTTTCTACTGAAGAGGAACTAGCAACCTGTGACAACGTTGTGATGGCCAATTTTTTGATATGTGGAATTTCCCCACCATAGTAGTTCCACCAATCAGTTGGACTTAATCTGGTCTTGTCCCGCATACAATCAGTATCAAAACCCCAACCCTTTGATCCCACAAAATGAGAAAACTTTCAATGAATCTGAATCCCAATTTCAAGATCTACAATAAGCTTTCTAAAAGCCTTTTTAAATCCTTGTGAGACTTATGGGTCTTTGTTTGGTGTGGTTAGTTGTGGATCACTAAGCATACTATTTTGGATTCACAGCATAGGCCAAAAGGTGCATTGGGGTGGTCATTTTGCTCCACCTTTTGGTTAAGATATCTTTTACTTCTCTGTAAAAGAATTCATTTGGATCCTTCTCCTTGGAATTTGTAACCACCCTTATCTTCTCTAACATGGAATCAATGCCCTCATACACCTCTCCTAAATTAGGTATATATGTGTGAAATAGGCGTATCAAATCCATAATTGGTCTAGTAAATTCCAAGAGGTACTCCACCCTATCCCACCATTCATCGTCAACAACCAAACTTTACACTTATTGTGCTCTATCGTATTTGGATTGCCTCCATTGATTCCAAAGAGATTTGCATACCATTTAGTGTAATTCTTATTTCACCTACATAAGCCTTGTTAAGACTATGATGTGAGATAAAAATGAGTATCGACAACTTGCAAGTACCAAATTGCCAATTTTTCAATAAATTAAAAATCATAATTTGGTTGAATAACTATTATGATTAATGAATCATGACATTTGAGAAGCCAATTTACATATTTGAATTTAGAGTCAAAGAAATTAGAATTTAGGAAATAAACTTTAAAGTTTAGGAACCTTAAGGAGCTCCAACTTCGCAAATTACTTGTAGATTCCTTGGTACATGTGGTGGTTTGTGATGAAGGCTTGAATCTCTTTTACCTCTTAAAAAATAACTCGATTCCACTCAATCTTCTTCCATGTCTTGCTCAACATGAGGTTCAATGAATGTATAGCACAAGGTGTCCAAAATATTTGTTGATATTTTCCTTCAATAATTAGGCTTGTTTCTCTACACACTCTTGCATTGTTATTTATTACTTGGACAACATTTTATGGCCCCACTAATTCAATTGCTTCAATCAAAATGTCACAAATGAATTGAGAATCCTTCATCTATCCCTCACAATCCATTACTTTAAAAAACAATGCCCCATTTGCACTCTGACTAATCACATTTATCAAAGACCTATTCCTTTGATCTTTCAATCCATCAAAAGTTATGGACACCCATGAAATGCACCATATCCAAGGCTCTAGTAGCATTTTGGGGCTTCATTCACTATTTTTATCATCTTTTCCAATTAATGAGATCACACAAGGTTAAAGGGAAGTCCATTTTCATAAATTCACTGACCCATAGATACATCTTTCATCTCAGCATCATTATTAAAACATCTTTCAAGCAATCCCAAATTAGACATCTTTGAACTGATAATTCCATGAGAAGGGAGTGGAGGCTTGGTGAAGATGATCCCAACCTTTTTGGTTGTTTGAATTGAGAAGCAATATTTTCCTCATTTTCTTTAGCATCTACCTCGTCTTGTTCTTTCTGATATTTTGCAAGTTTTTCCTTGCATAAACCATTTCCATCTTTCCCCTTCTCTTTAGGTGGGCCACTGCATATTCAAACCTTGTTTCCCAAATGATACCCCTCATTGGACCTTTCCGAAGAACAGTTACATATTTCCAAAGTGCTGACTTTGGATCAACTTTAAAAGAAGTTCAATTTCATGTTCAACTTCCTCTGTCTCATGAATGGACAAACTTGAAGATACCATGATTATGATGTAAATGAAACTGCAAAACAAAATTGACCAATAAAATTCCCATGCTAATAAAACACCTTGCAACAATGTACGTCAACATACCTCTCATACATTTCTCACAATTTTCTTGGAAGACAACATATAACATATTGTATTATATTTATGTTAATAAGTATGATTTTTTATATTAATTCTTTAATTAAAATTTTAATATTATAATAAAAAATAAAAAGGGTTAGCATATTCTCAGTATGCTCAAGAGATACTTCACCGTGTGGATACCATAACAAATCAGGAAACTTCTGAAAAGTATGCCAAGTTTAATTGAAGTAAATTACATGATTAGAGATAACTTCACAATGGTATTGCATAAGATTTAAAATATTAAATAATAGGGTTTCTCTACATGGTTGTCAATGATTAAAATAACTGTTAAAAAACTTATCAAATTGTTTTTCAAATTTTATTAACCCATGTACGCTAACCGTGGCTGCCCCAATTTTATTAATTTACTACACAATGAGAAACTTTGGGATCGTTCTTAGGTGAACACGATGATGTGATAATGGAAAACTTATAGGATTATGCCTCCCACTGGTTTGAGGCTTCTTATTGCTACAACCTGAAAAAAATGATTTATGATGGATGGCATGCTAAAAAGAGTGCAAAGTAGATGTAGAACAATGCCAAGTTTAAATCTAGAATGGCATACATTAACATACCTTGTGTCACTCAAGCAATTGTAGGCTAAGTAGTAGCGACTCCAAGTTGTAGTTCAACCAACTCCAAGATGTAGTTCGACCAACACGAAGTAGTGACCCCGTCACTCCAACTGACGATGATGCCACAAGGCTCAAGCTCGTTGCTCAAGAATCCTAAGCTGGGCGATGGACAATGGTCTGAGTTCTAAGTTTCTCTCCAACCGGCAGACAGTGGTCTCCAGTGGTCAAATGAGGAGAGGGGTGAGTTAAAAGTGGGCGTCGATCGACTTAAAAGTTAAAACTAAAACCTAAAAGTTCAAAAATACGATTTTTTTACCTAGCCGTATAAAAACTATATGTGTTCCCGTCCAAGGATCTGTTTCTGGTGATCATTTTGCATGATTCGTTTACAGAAATCCAAATACGGATCACGATTTTATCGGATCCGTGTCCAGATTTCCGAAAATGGATCCAAAACGGCTAAATTCGAAAAACACATTATTCATTTCCGTCAAATTCGAAATGACTCAGATATGTTTTAATGTCGTTTCTATACCGATCATACTCCGATTCATATCAGATTCGGCGAATGTCGTTTCCATTGCGTTTCTCGTAACCTAGCTATATACATGAAATTGAAAATTAACCAATAAAGTGATTTAAAATTTAAATAATTTTTTATATTTAATGCCATCTTAAATTTATCATATAAATTAATAAAAAAATAAATATATAATCATTAATCCACACTACATCAGATAAACATAATTAAGCCAATGGGCGTCCCCCCTATTGGAATTCTTCTCATCCTGCCCACTTAATCAACTAATGAAATTTTATAACTTGCTTGCATATCTAAGTCAAGTTATTAGACCGTGTTTAAAATTAATTTTTCCCAAATTATAATTAAAAATTTACCACGCTTGTTATTCATGACCACTTATTCATGACCAAAAATAAAACTCTTACTAGTATGGCTCTTCACATTGTGAAACGCATAGCTCCATTAACCATTTGTAGTACGAAATTTTTGTAACGCTCTCGATGGCCCACCCACCTGTTCAACCATCATTGATATGCATAGAAATGCATGGAAGTGAAGGAGAATGCATGCACTTGTGTGTTTCTTGGTCATCAAGAAGCCATTGGTTAAGCCTACAAACAATGCTCATTTGTTCTAGGTAATTAAGGTACCATCCAGCCAGCTGGACACAGGTTTCAAATACAAGCGTACAAACATAGATAATTAGAGTTTCTCAGTTTACAGTCTAATAGTTTGTATTCATTGTTGTATATTCTTATGTTGTGAATCTTTATCATATATATTGCTTCTTGTAAAGTAGACTTGTTGAAGATTAATTTTAGATTAATGTTGAAGGATGAGCTAGTTAGACATTGTTAATTTGTCGACATCATCTACTTGTCATGGCCACAAATGAAATGCAACACATGGGAAGATAAATAGGGGTTTTTCTTGTGTACGTTTCATTTTTTCTTACAAAACACTGTTTTCTATTGTTACATTTTTATTTTTAATATTACAGGAACTATTGCATCGAATTAATACACTCAAATATTAGTTTAATTGATCAACAATTGGTGAATTGTGTTCAAAATTTTCTTTTGTGTTTATCTTTGTTTTTTCATGTTTCATTTGAAAGAACATTGAAGTGGTCTTGAATGGCATCAATCAAATATGATCTGGAGAAATGCTTTAAATTTTGTAGCTTATTTTTAAAATCTGGAGCAATGCCCTAAATTTTAAGTCAATGTTATGAGTATTTGCAATTTTAAACCAATGTTATGACTATTAGCTGAAATTATTTTGTTTGAAGCGAAGTTGCTACAATCTTTTTGATGCATGAGCATCTAGCTAAGTGCATCATGACCGGGTGTTGGTATGAGCCAAGGAGGACAAGTTCAATATCTTTTAGTTTCATTTACATTTACTAAATAAAACAATGTCTAGAAACTATTTTTTATTATTATTAGTTAAGGAATATTAGGAACAGTATGGTTAGGGTAGTGCCATAGCAGTTACATTGTTTTGTCATTTTCTTAGTCCATTTTATAGATGTCTGTTTATAAACAAAAATATAATATTGTAAATCCTACAACACAAGAAAACCTAATGAAGGACTACTGGAACTTTGCCTAGTAACCTCACAAAGATAACTAAACTAAAAGGAATTGACAACAGTAGCACAGAGCCATTGCTCGAAACAGTTACACAGACCACACCTGGGAACAAACCCTCACCTGCATAATGAGTCCACAGGGTACTGTCAATCGAATGTATGCCGAAATATAGCCAAGAAGCAACAACAGAAAAAAATAGAACTGAAAGCATAGATGGGAAAGTCGTTTACCTAAAGAGCATTTGCATTGGAGGAGTGAAACTCCACTGAGCCACAGTCATCGATGAAACCCTACAGACCAAGGGGCGAACGTTGTTAGTGCCGAGGAAAAGCGAAGAGGGTAAGCAATATCATGGAGGAACAGCTTACCTTGTCAGGACCATGAAGCTGAGGAGGCCACCGTGACCGTGACCTGTAGAACACAGAACAGGCATCCATCAACCATAAGCTAACAACCAGAAAGACTATAACGGAATGAAAACAGTGGAACAAGGGAAAGTATAGTAACCAAGCAGATGGAAACAACAGTAACCCTCTCATACAGATGAGGAAAACCTCCACACCGTGCCCAAGTAACCAGGCGACGAAGTCACAAGAACAAGCGAAGATATCACGCCAACAGACAACAGAATCCATAGCTAGGTGCATGCAGAACCCTGCTGCCAAACTCCACACAGTCGCAGCACAAACCCTCACTGCAAGTCTAAACCCTCGGCGCAGCGAAAACGCAAATGGAAAATGAACGAATGACCAAGAACCAAGGGTTTTGGCAACAACCAAGAGTGGGAAAACAGTAACCGAGGCAGGTACAGCCAGCAAGCCATCATTGAATTCTGACATAAATGCCATCCAAAAAATATCCAGAACAATCCTTTGATTAACACCTAATCAAATTTGTTAATCCCTAATTATTTGTTAACCATACAACTGTTGGATTATCATTGTTAACATAATAAAATATAAGTTACAGGTTGGTCCCATCATAGTGGTATCAGAGCAGGATTTAGAGTTTTCCTGAGAGATGGAAGTTGGAAGACGAGGACATGGAAGAGGTGCTCGGAGAGCAGCAGATGAAGGATTGCAGGAGGAAATCAAGATCCTTACTACCCGTTTGGAGGCAGTTGAAGTAGGAAGGAGAAGGGATCCAAAGGTGGGAGATGACAGGGAAGAAGAAGCCATAGTGACAACAGATGGATCGAATGAAGAAGGGCGAGAAATGAGATTGTTCAGGTCGGTCCTATTGGCAAGTAGCAAGCCGAAACCAAAAATTCCAAACTATGATGGCAGCTTGTCCATAGAAGTTTTGTTGGACTCGATCAGCAAACTAGACAAAGATTTTGAGTGTGAAGAGGTTAGTGAGGACCAGAGAGTTAAGTTTGTTGCAACAAAGCTAAAGGGACACGCAACCCTGGGGTGGGACAGTGTCTAGGTGGACAGAAGAAGTATGAACAAGTTGCCAATAAAGAAATGGCCAAGGATGGTGGCCAAGTTGAAAGGAAGATTTCTGCCCAAAGACTACGAGATTGCACTGCATCGGAAAGTACAGAACTTGAAACAGAAAGGGATGACAATAAGAGAGTATACCAAAGAATTCTACCAGGTAAATTTAAGAGCTGGATATAAAAGGACACCCAGGAGAAAACAACAAGGTATGTAAATGGTTTGAGATTGGAAATATTAGATGAAATTAGCATTCTTTCCCCGAAAAATATAGAAGAGGCATACCAAAGTGCCATGAAGGCAGAGGAGAAGATTACCAGAAAACAAAATGCTAGGAGAGGACGGGGAACCGGCAGAGGAAGAGGATAGTCGTATGGCAAAGGGTGAACTGCCAGCAATAGTGAAGAAGGTAGCGATTCTGAAAATTCTAGGACAATAGAAAAAGGTGACAGCACTAGAGGTGGCAGGCCATATTAGCGAGGAAGAGGAAATGGCTGAGGCAGAGGAGCTAACTATCAGTGCTACAAGTGCCACAACTCGGGGCACAGATCATTTGAGTGTCCTAAAGTGGAACAAGCTGGATAGAGAGATGCATATGTCGCACAACCAGAGAAAGCAGAGGCACCCCCCAAGGAAGCAAAAAATGTGCCAGAAATAGGGGAAGCCTTTGTTTTGAACAAAGTGTTGTTGAAACCAGCCAAAGAAACAGCTAAACAAACTTGAAGGAAAGCATTGTTCTAGACAGTTTGTAAGTCACATGGAAAATGCTGCAAGCTGATTATCGATAGTGGGAGCACGGATAATCTAGTTACCACGGAGATGGTAGAGAATTCAGGTTTGAAGCAGCTGAAGCACCCTACAACTTACAAGGTATCGTGGTTGTAGAAAGGCCATTAGTTGTTGGCGGACGAACAATGTGAAGTTGAGTTCCATATTGGTAGATATAAGGATAAGGTAATTTGTGATATTATGCCAATGGATGTATGTCATATACTGCTAGGAAGGCCATGGCAGTATGATAAGAAGGTAGTACATGATGTGAAGACAAATTGTTATAAGTTTTTCAAAGATGGGATCAAACACACACTTGTGCCCATCAAGGAAGAGGAGACAACGGAAATAAGCGGGACAAGAGTGTTACTAATGGGTGGAAAACAGTTTTTGAAGCACATTGAAGATAGTGAAGTGAACTATGATGTTGTGAGAAGAGCAAAGACGGTGTTGTTACACATAGAGGTGTCAGATTTGCCTACGGAAATTCAACAAAAGTTGTAGGAATTCAACAATATAGTAGTGGATGACTTACCAGATAAATTGCCTCCCAAGAGAAGTATAAGTCATCATATTGACTTTATACCTGGATCAAGTCTACCGAATAATGTAGCGTATCGGATGAGCCCCAAAGACAATGAGGAGATCAGAAAAAAGGTGCATCAATTGCTAGATAAAGGACTGATAAGGGAGATTTTGAGCCCCTGTGTAGTTCCAACAATTCTCGCTCCCAAGAAAGGAGGAGAATTGCGAATGTGCACGGATTTGAGGGCCATCAATAAAATCACCATCAGGTACAGATTTCCACTGCCACGGATGGACGACATGATGGACTGCTTGAGAAAGGTAGCATACTTCTCGAAGATTGCATTAAGGAGTGGGTATCATCAGATTCGAATCAGGTAAGGGGATGAGTGGAAGACAACCTTCAAGATCAATGAAGGATTGTATGAGTGGTTGGTAATGCCATTCAGACTAAGTAATGCACCTAGTACTTTTTTGCGACTGACGAACGAAATGATGAATGCATTCATTGGAAAGTCTGTAATAGTGTACCTGGATGATATATTAATTTTCACCAAGACAAGGGCTGAACTCTTTCAACATGTTCGAAGTGTGCTGGAAAAATTATAGCAAAATAAGGTGCTGATAAATCTAAAAAGTGCACTTTTCTACAAACGAATTGCTTTATCTGGGTTTTGTGATTGCAGAAAACGATTTGAAGATGGACATAGAGAAGATTGTAGTAATTGTCAACTGGCCATCCCCAAAAAGTCTGTTTGAGGTACGTAATTTTCGTGGGCTGGCAAGTTTTTATCGTAAATTCATAAGGAATTTCAGTGAAATCTACGCACCTATGTTGGACACTATAAAGAAAGCAAGTCAGCCTTTTCATTGGACCAAGGCAACACAAAGGAGTTTTCAACTACTGAATAAGAAGATCACAGAAAGACTGATCCTGAGATTGCCAGATTTTAAAAAGCTTTTTCAGGTTCGTTGTGATGCAAGCGGTACGGCCATTGGAGCTGTACTTAGCCAAGAAGACAAACCTGTTGCGTTTTTCAATGAGAAGTTGAATGAAAGCGGGCAGAAATATTCATCCTACAATAAGATATTCTATGTTGGCATCCAAGCATTGAAGCATTAGAGACACTATTTGCTGCGGAATGATTTTGTTTTATTTTTAGATAATTCTGCACTGCAATATGTGATGCAACAGCATAAGCTGAATCACAAGCATGCCAAGTGGGTTGAATATTTGCAGAGTTTCACCTTTGTGTTGAAACACATTAGCGGGCAGGCCAACATGGTGGTGGATGCATTGAGCAGAAGAGACTTACTCTTGCAGAAGAGTACGATACAAGTGCTGGGCTTTGAGCATTTGAAAGACTTGTATCAGACCGACACGGAGTTCAAAGAGACTTATGATACCTGTCAGAATCCTTTACTAAGAAATAATAGTCCGTGGTTGGACTATAATTTGCAGGAGAAGCTATTGTTTAGAGGGGAATAGTTATGCATTCCCAATTGTTCAATGAGAGAGAATATCATTCGGGAGAAGCACAGTGTAGGTTTTTCTGGACATTTTGACATAGACAAAATATTAGAGTAGCTCAACCATTTTTATTATTAGCCAAGAATGTGAAGGGATGTGCAGAGATTTGTGACTAGATGTAAAGTGTGTTAGTTGGCAAAAGGACACAGTCAAAATACGGGACTCTACACGCCACTGCCCATTCAATGTAGACTGTGGGACTCAATCAGCTTGGACTTCATCTTGGGTCTACCAAGGACACAACGGGGTTATGATTTGATGATGGTAGTGGTAGATTAGTTTTCAAAGATGGCACATTTCATCCCTTGCAAAAGAACCAATGATGCCACTCACGTAGCCCACTTGTTCTTTACAGAGATCGTCAGGCTACATGGTCTACCTAAGTCCATTCTCTCTGACAGGGATGTGAAGTTTACAGGGCACTTCTGGTGCACCTTGTGGAAGAAGATGGACATGCAATTAAGTTTCAACTTTGCTTATCACCCACAGATCGACGAGTAAACAGAGGTGGTGAACAGGAGCTTGGGGAACCTGCTACGAAGTTTGATTGGGGAAAACTCATGAATGTGAGATCGAGTACTTGCCTAGGTGGAGTTCGCTTACAATGACTCACCCAATCATAGCATGAGTTATAGTCCATTTTAGATCTTACATGGCATGCATCCTCGCAGAGTTCATGAGTTACGAGATCTAGGATATCAGGAAATACGGAGTGCAAATGGGGAAGATTTCACCAAAGCGATGAATGATCTCCACGAGTAGGTGAAAATAAAGTTGCGGGACAACAGTAAAAAAATATAAGCAGTGGGCAGATTTGAAACAAAGAGAGGTGCAGTTTAATGAGGGGGATGAAGTCCTCGTGCATTTGTGCAAGGAGCATTTTCCTAGAGGTGCCTATAACAAACTAAAGTACAAAAAGATAGGCCCTTGCAAAGTTCTCCGGAAATTTTCAGCAAATGCTTATGAATTATAGCTGCCACCAGGAATAGGCATCTCACCCATTTTCAATGTGGTAGACCCGTTTCCATACACTGCTGGTCCAGAGGAAGATAGTACAGCATGGCCTACATGGGACACACAGGAAGGGAGTGAGACTTGGATGAGACAAATGCCTTACGCTCAGCCCCTCAAGATCGAGAGGATCCTCAACACTCAGGTGGCCAAGTGAACTTGGCAGAAAGAATATCTGCAATATCTAGTCAAGTGGAAGAATCTTCCTATTGAGGAAAGTTCGCAGCTTAACACTAGACAAATAAAGCAAGTGGGTTATTCTCGTCATGTACGGGAGTCATGAATTTTTCTTACCCCGGGAGCCTGATGCAGGAGCATCTAGCTAAGGGCAGCATGACAGTGTGTTGGTCTCAGCTAAGGAGGACAGGTTCAATGTCTTTTAGTTTCATTTACATTTACTAAATAAAATAGTGTCTAGAAACTAGTTTTTATTATTATTAGTTAAGGAATGTTAGGAACAGTACAGTTAGGATAGTTTCATAGCAGTTACATTCTTTTGTCAATTTCTTAGTCCATTTTACAGCTGTCTGTTCATAAACAAAAATATAATATTATAAATCCTACAACACAAGAAAACCCGATGAAGGAGTACTGGAACTTTGCCCAGTAACCTGACAGAGATAACTAAACTAAAAGGAATTGACAATAGTAGTAGAGAACGAGCCTACTGGAGCCATTGCTCGAAACAGTTACACAGACCATGCCTGAGAACAAACCCTCACCTGTACAATGAGTTCAAGGGGTATTGTCAGTTGAATGTATGCCAAAATATAACCAAGATGCAACAACAGAAAAAAATAGAACCGAAAGCACATATGGGAAAGTTGTTTACCTCAAGAGCATTTGCATTGGAGGAGTGAAACCCCACTGAGCCACAGTCATCGATGAAACCCTACAGACCAAGGGGCGAACGTTGTTAGTGTCGGGGAAAAGCGAAGAGGGTAAGCAATATCATGGAGGTACAACTTACATTGTCAGGACTGCGAAGTTGAGGAGGCCACCGTGACTGTGACCTGTAGAACACAGAACATGCATCCATCAACCATAAGTTAACAACTAGAAAGACTATAATGGAATGAAAATAGTGGAGCAGGGGAAAGTATTGTAACCAAGTAGACAGAAACAACAGTAACCCTCTCATACAGACGAGGAAAACCTCCACACCGTGCCCAAGTAACTAGGTGACGAAGTCACAAGAAAAAGCGAAGATATCACAGCAACAGACAGCAGAATCCATAGCTAGGTGCATGCAAAACCCTACTGCCAAATGCCACACAGTCGCAGCGCAAACACTCACTGCAAGTCTAAACCCTCAGCGCAAGGAAAACACAAATGGAAAATGAACGAATGAACAAGAACCAAGGGTTTTGGCAACAATCAAGAGTGGGAAAACAGTAACCGAGGTAGGTATAGATAGCAATACATCATTGAATTCCGACATAAATGCCATCCAACAAATATCCAGAACAGTCCTTTGATTAGCGCCTAATCAAATGTGTTAATCCCCAATTATTTGTTAACCATACAGTTGTTGATTAAAGTGTTGGATTATCATTGTTAACATAATAAAATATAATTTATGGGATGGTCCCATCACTTTGATTGAGTTGAAAAAGTAAATAAAAATTATAAAGGGATGGTATTCTATTAAAGTTTTAAGTGTTTAAGAGCGTTAGTAATTCAACATTTTTATTCCAATGTCATTAATTTTATAATATTAACTTTCACATTTTATTATGAAGTTTCAAGAATTTTACCCATTAGGTTTACACCAATAAGTCATGCTTTCAATGTTTCATTGATGTGTAAATAGTGTTTTTTTGTGTGCATGGAAAAACATTTTTATTGAAAATTTCCTTTTCTTCTTACAAATCATTGTTTGCTATTGCTACATTTAGATTTTTCATATTACTAGGATTAATGCATGGGATTAATACACTCAACAATTATTTTAATTGATCAATGATGGGTGAATTGTGTTCATGACTTTATTTTGTGTTTGTCTTTGTTTTGAAATGTATAATTTGAAAGAACAGCGAAAGGTTACATCAACCAAATCTGACCTGGAGCAATCCCATAAATTTTGTGGCTCATTTTTAAAATTTGAAGCAATGCCATAAATTTTAAGTCAATCTTATGAGTATTTGCAGAAATTGTTTTCTTTAAAGGGAACCTTTTGTAGCATTTCATTTAGTTGAAAATGTAAATACAATTTATAAAGCGGTGATATTCAATTTAATTTTTGGTGTTTTTTAACAACCTTAGCAATTCAAAAAAAAAATTTCTAGTGTAATTAATTTTCTAATATTAACTTTCACATTTTATTATCAAGTTTCAAGCATTTCAGGCATCAGGTTTAGACTAATGGGTCATTCTTTCAGTGTAAATATTAAGCCCATAGATTTTTAATCAACTGCAATTATCTTTTGGTCCTTTCTATTATGGAAAAAATTTAAATCTCTTTTCCTTCACACTTTACCCATTTCTATTATGGTTTTCATTTATCCAACAATGGTACTCTATTCAAGAATAATTTGGTTTAGCATTATTAACGGAAGTTAAATATATAAGTGGGCTCTATCAATTTTATATCTCATCTCACTTTTATTTTTCATCAAAAAGAAAAAAGATATATATATATATATAATGTGGAACAGAGTAAATAGATGTTTTGATTTTCTTTTATCTTTTTATTACAAGTTCATGGTAGTAAGATCTTGAATTTATTTTTATTTTAAACAATTTTAAACATGTTTCAAACTTTTGAATTATCCAAATTATATAAATTAATTATACTAAAAAATGCAATACATGCTTCTTTTACCACTTGGTCAGTAATTGAAGAAATTACATAACACTAAGTATATGATGACAAATGTGTTTTTCGCATCAAAGACCTTATATAGATAGATAGATAGATAAATAAATAAAAGAAGTGTGAACATTGTATAATATAAAGTTTTTAGATATAACATTTTTAGCTTAAAATTTGTAATATAATGTTTTTTAGATTTCTATTTATAATAGAAGTATAATATAACACCATGTTTAAAGCTTTGGATTTTTAAGCTCACTTTAAGCTCAGTTGATATATAATAAATACAAATGTTTATACGTTATTAATATAATATAAAAGTTTATTAAAGAAAACTCATACGAAATAATATCTTCATGCTAGTTATCATCATTTCCCAGCTCAAAAGCTTGGTGTTCTCAACACCTTACTGACTATAGATTTAATAGATTCTGATGACAACCATCTCAATGAAGAGAAAGCACATCTCCTAAGTGTTTTATTTAATAATGGGTATAGTAGACACCAATGTACTAAGGCTTTCCTCAGAGATGAAAACAATCCCAAGACTAAGAAAGATACCACGGATCGATTTTCTACTATTCATCTTCCTTTTATCCAAGGGACCACTGACAAGATTGCGAGGATCCTAAGGAAGAACAAGGTGCCTTCAACATTTAGTCCTTTAAATACCATTCGGAGCTCCCTTATATCTGTAAAAGGCCCAGTGGACCCAAAGAATATGAAGGGTGTTTACGTTATCCCATGCTCTTGTGGGACTCCCTACATTGGTGAGACTAGTTGCTCAAATAATAAAAGGATTCGTGAGCATGCTGCTGACATCAAGCATGGCATGACCTACTTCTCTGCTTTGGCTAAGCATGTAGATAAATCTAGGCATCACATTTGTTAGAGATCCATTTGGGCACATCAATCCCATCATCCAGATCAGTGTTTTAGGGCTCATCCAACCCTAATTTAGTTGCTACATGCCCTACACAAGTTACCCCTTTGAATGCCTCCTTCCCAGACAATTTCATGACTTGAAGGCATCCATAAATGGCCTCTAGAGGGACCAATGGATTGATGCAAGAGCATTCAACCCAAGAGAAAATCATTGTAATAAAGTAGACATATGGAGTCATGCATTTTTAGAAAGTTGGATTCCTAAGTGATGAATAAATGTAATATTAGGCTTTGAGTGCATAGAATAGGAATAAGTTAGATGTGTGAGATATCTTGTAAATGATCTCGAATAAAAGGGACATGAGTCGGAAATAATGACAAAAGATTCTAAAGTGAATTAGGACTCTTTAAACATTCCATGATTCGAGTAACTAAGGAGAGCTTTTAGGAATTAATTGAAGTAGAAGTGGGCAAAAGATTTAGGAGTCAGTGTAAGAGTCAACATAGAAGTCAACATAAGAGTTAGCATAAAAGTTAGCATATCAAGCAAGGAAAAAGTTGGAGTAACCAAAGAAAAAGTTTGAGCCAGAATAATAGAACAAGAAGAAGAACAACAAATTGAAGAACTAGTCGACAACAACAACCTGAAGCAAAGAGAAAGAGAAAGAAGTAAGAAGCAGAATATGGACCAGTCCAAAGATGTACTTGAGACAAAGATTGAAGAGATGTGGCAACTGATGATGAAGCAACCCAAATGGAGGAAAATGGTAATAACAGGAAGCATGATCAATCATAGTTTGAACCTGATTGACAAGAAGAAGAAGATGCAGTAGAAGTGCAGCAGCAACAAAGGAACAAGAAATTTGGGTAGTTACAACACAAAGTATGGGATCCAAGAAGACAAAGGTCAGAAAACACATGATTAGGAGATCATGAATATTTTCTACTTTGGGAGTTTGATGTAGGAGCATTCAACCGAAGAGAAAATCATTGTAATTAAGTAGACATAGGGGGTCATGCATTTTTAGGAAGTTGCATTCCTAAGTGATGAACAAATGTAATATTAGGCTTTTGAGTGGATAGAATAGGAATATATTAGATGTGTGAGATATCTTGTAAATACTCTCGAATAAGAGGGACATGAGTGGGCAATAATGACAAAAGAGTATAAAGTCAATTATGAATCTTTAAGCATTCCATGATTTGACGAACTAAGGAGAGCTTTTAGGAATTAATTGAAGTAGAAGTGGATAGAGGATTTAGGAGTCAGTTCAATAGATCTAGTAGTTGAACCAGGATGAGTTCAACAGAACTCACTGGCATATATGTAAGCCTATGGGCAGAGTCTCAGGAGAGGCCATTGATAGCATAAGATCAGGCCTGTGTGAAACAGATAAGTCTTGAATGTAATCTTTGTTTTTACATATATATACATAGTTTTATTCCTGACTATGTCAAAGTGTGTGAGTCGAGTGTTTTATGATTGATTATGGTGTGAACTCGTAGGTTCTGTAATAGGTTGCAAATAAAGTTCTATAAAATGCAAAGGGAGAGTAGTGTGATTCAAATGAATCGTAAAAGGATATTAGAATCCAATTGAGGAGGCATAGTGAAACTCTGGATAGAGAGAGCAAACTGATATTTCGCAGAAGAGTCAAGCTTAGAGGAGTTGAGCAGCAGAACCAAAAGTATAAGTTCTGGAGAAAACCCCTAAAACCATATAGAAACACTGAAAATAGCGTAAATTATAAGGAAAAGGGATGAATGAAGAAACCAGGAATCAATACATAGAAACTATTGGATCTTATAGATCAACGGTCCAAATCATATCACGAAGACAGAGGGATTAATATCACATCGGTGAACCCTAATGAAGAAAGATGGGTTTATATACATAAGTGGATTTCGGGCAAGGTGAAGATCGTAAGTGGTATTTCTCTCATTGACCCGATTCCATACAAATCATGACACGTAGTAGCGGAGGAGAGAGAAAAAAAGCCTTATCAGATAGGTATTCCCCGTCCTCGTCGTCTACCTGAACTAAATAACAACCGTCAGATTTGAAGGAGGAAGATCGATGACAGAGGTTGCTTTTTCTGTTTTATTAATTGGGTAATGGATCCTGGACCATCGGATCAAGAGTTCATATTGATGGTCTAGAAGTAATCACTAATTGCATATAGGAGCGTCAAGGGACAGTGCGATGGAACGCTGATAAGCCGATCAGTGATAAGCCGATGACTTTTGGATCGGTGAATGAAATGGATAGGAAAGATCGAATCGAAGATCAAAGTTCGGGAGGAATAAGTGTTGAAAGGGGAACGAAAGATATAGACCCAATGGAGTTTATAGTGGTGGGTCTATAGGATTTGAAATCTGGTTATGTGTGTTGGAGTAGGTTTTCCCTATTATTCCTTTGTATTGCGATTAATGTATGGTCTTAGGATTTCTAAAGGAAATCTCGATAGTTATAAGTGTTTCGATAAGTGTAATGTAGCCTGTGAAAGCACTGATACCCAATTGTTATAAAGGTGTAGCGTCGGGGAACATGTAGAGATCATATGAAAGGCAAAAAGGTATGTTTTATGCGTATTTTCCTTTGTAAAAGGGTTTTATAAGGAATAGTGTCGAATAAAGGTTTTTGTGGGTTAAAGACATATATAACCAATGTTTAAAGAGGAAGGTTATATATGCAGCCTAAAAGCTTAGAGAAGGATTAATGAGAGGGTTTTAATTCCCGATAGAAGGATTTAGAAGGATGACTTTAATAGAGTCATAAACAAAGGCTTGAGGGATGTTTAAAAGTCCCGATAGGATGTTTTTGGCGGGGTAATTGAATTCTGATACAAAGGAACTATGAATAAAAGGGCCTTAACCATGTATGGTTGAAGATTTTACTACTTTGGGAGTCAAATACGTGGGACAGAAGTATTTATGCATTGTTATGCAAGTTGTGGGTATGTGCGGTGGTAACCCTGCATCACGTAGGTAGTCCCATGTAAGGGTGCATTGCAGAGCAGTTAAGTCCATGCCAGGGTGCTCTATAGAGCACTTAGGCTTCCTTTCACCTATGTTGGGTGAGTTTGAACAAAATTCACATAGGCTTTGGGGAATATTCTTATCTTTTGGAGTGATCTAGAAGGTTCCCTCACTTATCAACTCTTATGATCTCGAAAATGGATGAGGAATGAGTTAAGATGCATCCTATCCTCTCATCCCTTCGCCCATGGAACTAATTCTAAGTATGGAAGGCCATTCAATGCCACCATATATGACAAAACCTCCTTCATCTCCCTATAAATTGACCACTCATCTAAGTGACCAGGGACTAGGCTATGTTGAATTATAAGGAGATAATGTTGCTATGAGAATTGGCTTTGAAGAAAGTATTGTAATGCTACAAGTTTGTCATGCTTTTGATGTGATGTGGATGGGATCCAAGCTATAGGAATGACTTTGAATCAGACATAATGGTTGTAATTCCTTCTTCTATTCAATAAAGTATTTGAACCTTTCTCCCATATGTTGTATTTTCTTACGATGCTTATATGTGTGAAATGTATCTGATTCCATTTACTTGTATTCAATAGATCTTTTGCTTTGATCAGTCCTTTGTCTTTTGTTGGTGTCTACAGGTACTTCTCAAGCATGTTAAGTATGGGAAGGAGCGACATGATCGATACAAAGGAGACAAGAGGAAAGCGGAACTACAAGTAGGTCTTCTCATCTTATTTGTCTTATCTATTGCTTATAGGAATAGGCTAAAGTGCTTTAAACTCTTGTTCTAGATATGGGTACTTATCTAGGGAAGATGTTGTTTCCTAGTAGCTTATCCACCTCCTAAGACATACTTGTAGACCCTACTTGTGTTCATTGACTGTATTTCAGCTCTTCTGCATTGAAAATTTTGTCAAAATTGTGTCAAATTGCCTTTTGAAATGGTTCACTGTCACCAGCGCAAGCTTGTGAGAGAAACAGTGTGCTGGAGACCACCCTTGGCTTAGGGACAATGTTGTGAAGTGCATTGTCTCCAATTTAGGGCTGCACTGATCCTCCTAGGGTCAGTTTCCCACCTTTGGAATGAGTTTTTGCCAACTTTTCTCTGTTTGTTTGCTTGCTGATTGATCAATGGATGTCATGGCTCAGAGAAGAAATTTTTATCTCCTTGTCTAGCGCTACTTTGACTTGATTGATTAATTTTCTTTGTCATTATTGGTCTATAGTCAAAGTTAGAATATAATTGATTGATCTTTGTTCGAAAGAAAGTGTCGTAAAGTCTTCTTTTCCTTCGAAACAAAACTGTCGTAAAAGTATTTGTACTTATCAAAGATTGATTGATTGTATGTGTATAGTTTTCCTTTTATTCATGTTTACATTAAGGAAATCGAAAAGAAATACATGCATGTTGCATTGAAAACGTTTGTGTGTGCTCATAGGAATAGTGTAGGGAAATTGCACTAGATTGTGCTCTTTGCTCTTGGATCGAAAGAAATCTGATTGCTCTATCCCTAGTAGCTAGCATTTTCATCATTAAATTGAATGGAAAGAATGCTTATCATGATAGTTGCATTCCTATGAATTTCAAGATAAATCACGTGGTGAACTTGAAAGGCAAATTCCTAAGCAAGATCAACTTAAAAGTAACATCATTTTACCTAATGGAGCATTGTCGTTAATGAAAAACATTTAATGGTTCTAGGTTAGAGACATGGTCCAGTGTCGTAAAACAAAGCAATTGTCACTAACTTGTTTGCAATATATCCCGAGTGTGATACCTCATTCAACGTACGTGAGTATATCGTAGCTCGTCCACATACGTTTGGGTATATAGGGCAGTGTTATAGTACGTAAAGTATATGGGATTTCTCTCACTATGTGGTTTTTCATTAGATAATGCTTATATGGATTGGGCCTTCACGTACCTCTGGGTATATATGAGAGGACAAAACTAGCTTGTTATCCATCCTTAGGTAACCGAGACGACCAACTTGTACACTGCGATACACCGAACACAGCATTCGGGGAGATTTCCTGCCCATACTTCTTGGTTCGCCAGGAGGTATTCTGGAGTTCACAGTTGCTTGTTAAATATTTTTCCTAGCTTACCCCTTTTTGTTTATTTCTTTTTTGATAACAAAATTTATCAGCAATCATGGAGGAACATCAACCCTTACCTTGTCATTTGCGGAGAATAGCGAGTAAACCGCCTTTGTCGCCCAAAGCTACACCTGTTCGATCAAAGGTGTCTCGTTAACTGAGTCAAGTACATCAAGAACTCCTAGTTCTTCATCTGAATTACCTAAATCATCTATTTTCGTAAGTACTGAGACTCAAGTTACTCCAACTATTTATTGAACATCCGTTTCTGAAGAAGAATTTTCACAATTACCTGAGGAAATTAGCACTAATCTTAGTGAAACAATAACCAAAGTTGTTCAACAACAAGTGGATCCTCAACTTGAAGTGGCTCAACAAGAAATCACTTCTGAACTTGAATCAGTTCAACTAGAAGTTAATCCAGAACCTATCACAGTTCAAACAGAAGTTACAATTGAACCTAAAGTTGTTTAGGAACATCTTTCTGAAGTTGTTGTTCTTTTACTTGAACATCTGGAATTTGAATTTGAACATTCAAAAGTTGATACTTTACCAGAATATGATCAACCAGTTACCCGTCAGATATCCATAGCTACTGAAACTTCCACTTTATCAACACCAAAAGTCTTTTATGGATCAGATGGTGAAGTTCTTCCACTTGGTCTAATTTCTATCGAGGAAGAATTGGAAGAAGATTCTACATCTAGAACCCCATTCCACATCAGAACTGGGCTTTATCTTTACCCTCATATTCCTCATTTTACTGCTCTGTTTGATCCTACTTCTTTTCAAGTACCCGCCAATTCTTTAGGACAACTTTTGGGTTAGTTAACTATGGTTGAACAATCGTCAACATCCCAGACTATATCATCTGATGCAGCTACGACAGAATATTTTGTCATGACCTCTTCAATGTTTTCTACCACACCTAACTCACACCTATATGGTGAATCATCCATCCCGGTTGGTTACCAATCTTTATCAGGAACCCACTCCAGGGTTGCTTCTACACGATGGTCATCACCCATGTCCTCTGTTAGCTACCTATACCAATAGGTTTCATATTTCATGATTGGCTATGAAAAGGTCGAAATATGCTCTGCTTTGATGATTCAAAGATCACATATTTCCAAGAGAATCCAATCTGTGCTTATAGCTTGGTATGGACTCAAATTTTGATGGATGGTCCAACAGTCTAATCTGGATCATGTCATGTTTTAAATTTTCAGTTGTAGAATAGAGAAAGGAGTCTGTCCAAACTGTTTAATCTTGGCAGACAAGTAGTTTAGGTAGAGAAAAAAGGCTCCCAACAGCTTAATCTGGGACCTTGGAAGAAATAAGGGTAGAAGTAGATAGAAAAACAAAAGAAAAAGCCAAAAGAAAAGAAAAGGCAAGTAAGGGTCTGCAAGTCCAAGTGCACCCTCCAAGAAGAAATAAAAAATGCTAGGCAATAGATGGGTAGGCAGTTGGGGTTGCAGAAAGGTCATTTTTTATAAGTTGCATGTGTGCTAACTTTGTTTACCAAAGCAAAATCAATGAATTGAGGAGGTGTCATTCTTCATCAAGTTACAGCAAGCAAGAAGCATGTCTAACCTCCCTTCTTCCCCTTTCCATTTCATTACTAACACTCCCTAATCAGCTGAGATTCATGGAAGAGATTATGGTTTCATGATGGTTCTTAATCTTTTTAGAAGCCACATTTCTTGTCTAAAATTCTTTTCATTTTGATCTATTCCCTAAACTAAGTAAGTTTCAAATAAACTTAGTGACTCCCCCCCCATTCACATTTCTCCCCATATTAACTCTAACTCTACTATGTAAATCCCCTATGTTACCTTTCCCCTAATATTATTAACACCATGGTGTATAAACCCCAAATTTTGTATAAATATCCCTCCCCTTGGCATTATAGCCAATAAATCCTCTGTCAGGAATCAAATTGGCATCTGGTCACTTTGATGAACCTAAGCCTCACCCCTCTCCCTTCTTTGAAGTCATTCCACCCATTAAGCCTTTGATTGTAAAGAAAAAAAAAAAAAAAAAAAACCTTGTAAAAACCCCTTCTACCCATAACCCCTTTGAAATTATGAAAAAACCCAAAAACCCACCTTTTACCGCTTTTCCAAAGTTTCAGCGCATATATTTGATTTTCCAAAATACATTAAAAACCTTACAAAACCCATATCCTAATGTTTTCCGCCGGGCGCAGCTTTCAAAAACAAATAATAAATTAAACCCGCCCCCCTCCGTATTGTTCGATCACATCGCCCTTCCGTCAACCGTCGGATCGGACCCATGTGATCCGACGGCTCTCATTGATATCGGAGCAACCCACATGCCTGACAGTTAGCGCCCGAGAGAATGACGAAGGGTTACGTCAGTCCTCGGCCACGCGTCACCCTCTCGAGTCTCTCGGAGCGGCCTCTGACAAAACCGGGGCCGTATCGTAAGCGGTCCGAGAAAAACCGTAACCACTATTGCAATTACTGCCCGGTTTGTTGGTCCCACGTCAGAGCCACGTCGCCGCCACCCCGCCATCGCATCAGTACTTTTGTCCGCCCCTGTGCCAGCGTGTCTGCCACCGCATCATCCCCGTGGACCAATAGCAGCTCGCCACCTCACCCGATGACGTCATGCTGACGTCATCCGAGCTTGACCCCACCCTATGACGTCATGCTGACGTCATCCGAGAAAAGGCGCCAAATTGCCAAAAGGTCCATATTTTGGCCAAAAATCACGTTTTGCATACTTTTTCGCTCATTCGCTATTGTTTCCGCTGCATGGTCTTTTACGTCCAAAACTGCGCCACCCCGCTGGAATCGACCTGGAGACCTCCAGAGCACCAATTCTGCCCACATTTACGACCACTGCTCGCTGTTTGCCAGTTATTTCTCATCATTTATCCTCCATATGCCTAAATTTTCTGTAAATTACTCAGAAGGCTCAAAGGACACTAAAACTCATCATTTTACCGGCAAATTCCCTCTGCAAAGCCTCTATTTCCAACTGCAAGCTCGAAAACCACCAGCTGAGCCTTGATTTCCCGAGTTCTTATCAAAAACTGTAAACTGCTCACGCAATCGTGAGACAGTTGGTCAATCCATTAAAAACCTGCCACAAAAGACAGAGTGAGACCAGACATTGGTCTTATTCGTAATTCAAACAGTATTTCAATTGCTGTATGCTCATTTCACCCTCTGGTCCCTGAAATTCACACTTTCATTGCAAGTAATCACCTCTATGTTGTTCTGCTTACTCCAACCAGCTCACCTGCAAGTCAGAAGCTTAATAGGCCATGGAAACTCCAATTGCATTGAACATCAAGCCTCTCAATACCCCTCATAGGGAGTTAGAATGGAAAGCTCTGGGAGATATGGATTATCAAATGTTGGACTGGTTTCCATTAGGCTCTAAATACAATATTCAGATGCTAAATGAGTTGAAAGCCCAACACCTTAGTGGAGCTGATATCCTAGGGATTTGGGACTCAAACTTGCCCATCTACAACCTCCCCCAGGTAAATCCTATGCCTGAATTGATCCACAGATGCCAGGAGTGCTATGATCCATGCCAAAGAGTTGTTCTCAGCCCCACAGGCTCAATTCTGTTCCATATCACCCCAGAGAGCATAAATGAGATGCTGCATTTCCACACTGCAAAACCATTGACCCCCCTCTACATGCAGAACTTGATAAAGAAGGGGACTAAGTTGTCAAATGACCAGATCATCAAAATCAACCAGCTGTTTGTACATCCAGGCTCTGAAGCCATCAGAACTCCTCCTATTGGATATGCATACTTAAATGAATTGGGCAGAATGCTAGTGGATTTGATCAGCTATGTCCTAGGGTTCAGGGGAGTGGAGGATGTGGATGATATTATAATGGCAATGCTGTCTATATTCTCTCCTGGAAAGCCTCCAGCTGTACATTATGACTATGCCACATATATTGCAGATAGGATCCATGACCAGCTGATGAATCTGCAAAGGGAAAGACTGTTCAGATACACTTCCTACATTTACCATCTATTCTTGTTTTATCAACCAGGCAGCTTCCTCATTCCCCTGAAACAAGTTAATGCCCAGGGGAATCCAAGGTCAGTTGTGTTTTGGACCTCTGTTTTTCATTGCACCTCTATGTCACCATACACATACTGTGAGTTCATAGACTTGTTCATTCATCCAGCTATGACATTATTGTATGGTGTTCCTCCTCCAAGGTTAACTGATGACATGAGGAGAATTCTCCATCTAAACAAAACCTACAGCATTGGTAATTGGTACTTTTACCAAGACCACACAGTCATCAGAGTATATGGCTGTGAGTTGAAGCCTTATAGGCTGCCAAGGTATGTCCCTATGAGACTTTTTGCCCTGGAATATTTCAGGCAATTTGGGAATGCCGACTACCTCCACTTCCAAAGTAAGAACAAGAAGGCGCAGTTGAAGGTAAGGAGCCAGCTGGGCCCTTTCCTATATAACAAAAAAGAGGAGGGATGGAAAGAGGAAAATAGTATCCTAGAGGCCCTCAAACTGCAAACCAGTTTTGAGTGGATACCCTATGACCCCAATCATTTTGTTTCCCTCAGGAGGATAAGATACAAATTGGGTACCTATTCACATGTGAGGCAGCCTGAGATTGAGCAGTATGCCAATGCATTGAGGTGGGAAGAGGGCACCCTAGAAGAGGAAATCACTAGTGAAGAGCTGCTAGAAAGAGAGGCTAGAAATATTCAAAAAGAAGCTGACTTAGAAACTTGTGGACAGGTCCCCCTCTCTTATCAAAGACAACTTGGAGCAGTTGCCTCATCCTCAACAACACATCAGCGAGCTGCCATGAGTACTCCACAGACAACCAACAAAAGCAAAGAAAAGCAGGTGGAACAGCCACCTCCTATGACAGAAGAGCAAATGGAAACCCTAGTGCAGCAACAAGAAGAGATGGAGCAGCAGGGAGAAGTGCAGCAGCAAGAAGAATAGCAACAACAGGAAGAACAAAGGCAGGAACAGCCTGTCCAGCAAGAGCAAACAGTGGAAGCCCCTAAATCCACTGAACAAACTGTGCCTCCAAGGCAAGAAACTTCAGCTGAGGCATCAATCCTCCAAACTCCACAAAAGGAGGATACAAGCAGGAAAAGGGACAGGGAGACTCCCCTTACAACATCAGCAACTCATGGGGAGAAAAGACAGAGAATCAATCCCTTCTCAGAGGAAGAAATGCCAATAGGACAGTCTTTTGGTATGGTCCCACCCAGCAGGGAAGCATCAGCAAGTTCCTTTCAACAGGAACAAGATAGAGCAATGGGAGGAGAAGTGAGTTCCTCAAATCAGCAAAGAGAAGGTGGACCCAGCATTAAACAACAGTTCATCGACATTAAGAGGAGAAATGAGCCCATCAAGATACAGCTGTATAACCATCTGTTAAACATGGCTCCCACCAATCAACAAAGACTCATGTCTGCATATGATGTGCAGGAAGGCAAAATGATCATGAGTCATTTTATGCCAACAGCAGTGCAGCCCCAATCTGCCTCTGACTACTTGAGGACTAACCTGGAAGTCCTTGCCAAGGATATCCACCCAATGGACAAGATAGAACTGCATAAGCAAACGGGTGAGATGGTCTATGCTTCCTTGGCAGACCAAACATTGGATAACTACAGGCTACAAAATAGCCTTAACAATACAGCCTCTCAACTTGAGTTGGAAAGGGCATCATCACAGGCTAAGGACAACAGAATTAGGTCCTTAGAAGATATAATTGTTGAAATTGGGCATGATCCCAAAGATATCAAGGGCATACAAGAGATATTAAAACTGAGGGATGCAGACATGGCAGCCTTGAGGAGAAAGATCAAACTCCCAGCCACAATTCACCCTCAAACAGATGATGTTGCCCAGCAAAGACATGATCAAGAGGCCACAACCTTGTTGATATCTCTGTACAAGCAGCTAATCCAAACTCAGGAAAAGCTGGGAGAATCGGAGGCTGCAAAAGCAGCACTACAGGCAGCCTTGAAACAAAGAGAAGAAGGGCAAACCTCCAAGCCTCCTCCTGAAGTAATCAACCTTGAGGAAACTGCTCCAACTACTGCTCCTCCTCCTCAGCAAACAGAACCTACAGCACCAACTACATCGACAGCTGCACCAACAACAGAGCAGACTCATAGTCTGGATATGCAGAAGCTTCAAAATGAAATTCAAGTCCTGGAAGCTCAAATGTTAGAGCTTAATCAAGCCAAAGAATCTTTGGCTAAAGTAAATGAAAGATATGACAAGAGCAAACAGAATGTGGCTGAGAAGGAAAGAGAGATAAAAGCTCTCAAAAAGAGAATAACTGAGCTTGAGAAAGAGCTCACACTAGATAAGGTGACAGCAGAGCTCAAAACAGTCCTGTGGGCCAATATTGGCCAGTCAATTACTGATCAATGGCAATTCATTGAGACCATAGATGAACAGTCAGTGCTCATTACAAAGGCAAATAGGGAAATACACAGAGCAAGAGCAAGCCTTGGCAACATGCCTGATGCTGCCAATAGAATGATCAACATATTGAATAACAGGACAAGCTCTCAACTGGCCACCATGGGAATTGCTCACAGGACTGAGACAATCTCAATGGTTAAAAGGGTCCTGACATTAAGAAACCTGGTTGGAACATTAGAAAGGAGAACCCAAGACATGCAGACCGAAATCAACAAGTTCATGGACAGGTTTCAGGTATTGCAAAACAGAGGCCTCCCCAGCCTACTAAGCAGTGTGGGAAGACTGCTTACCCATGAAAACTATGCTAAAAGGGTCAATGCCTTTGCTGCAAGTCAAATTGCAGCACAACCCAGCACTTCAGCAGAATCAGGGCCAGCATCAGGGCAGACTCTATATAATAGGGTGGAAAACCTGTTTTTCATTATGAACGAGATCAATCATCTGTTCGATGTGCCTCCAAATTTCTATAAATATACAGAAGCAGATGAAACCATAGAGGCAATTGTCAAGCACCAATTGCCCACACAGGAAGTCTGGAATAAATTGACACAGATAATATTATCAAGCCAGAACCTGTAATGTTATGTTTTGTCCAATTTATAAGTGATCATACACAGGGAAAATTTTGGTAGATAAGCATACAGAGGAAAGATGAAAGGCTGAGCCAACTCAGCAGGGCTATTCGGTCACCACAGCAGCAAGCACAGTCACAGGTGGCAGGGCCGAGAAAATACAGCGCAGCAAACGTAAAGGCACATTTTCCAGCATTAAAGCAAAGCGTTCCAACCGACTCAGTGACCTCCAAAGGTCAAAATATCCTCTGACAGACTTAAAGAGCAGTTATGTTGCATTCAAAGCTGCAATAACTTCTTTTCTACTTTTCTGTACGAAGTAATGAAGATATTTTCTCTCTCAGATGACTCAATGCCTGAGATATTTTGTATAAACATTTCTATAAAGTCCCCTTCGCATGAGTTTGCAAGGGTTGTTGTTGATTTCATTTCTATACTTCTGTTGCTGTATAACTCTCAGAGAAATAATACAAAAGGTGGATGGAATTTCCAAAGCTCTGTGTTCCTTGATGCACTGTGGTGGCTGGCTGATTGTTACAGGATTCCTGCATGTTTCATAGCACAATAAGTCTTCTTTTAACCTCTGTGTTATATGTTTTCTAGTCTTTCATGTTCTTTCATGTTTCTGTGTTTTACACTTAATGGCAAAGTAAAAGAATAGTTCCAGGATTTAATTTCAGATTACCCTGGACTCAATCTAAGCTGTTATAAATGTTTTCTTCCAGATAGAGTAAATAAGGTGTAATTCTTAATTGCTACACTTTCAAGCTATATCTCTCACTGTGATAAATATTTTCAGGAATTCAAGTTTGCTCCTGAGGCATCTATCTTTTCCCCACACCCCAGCTTTAGTGGAAAATTCTTAAATGCTTTCCACTGGTTGTTCACATATCACCATCATAATCTAACTTTGTTATATGAAGTATTTAAATGGCCCTGTAACTTCAGTAAATCACCTCAAGGTTTCTAAACACTTGTAGCCACAGACTCCATTGCCCAATGAAATAAACTCATCTGCAGATTGCACACTTCAGGTACAGAAAGATATCCCTCAACCAAAGCATAAAACTAAACACCCTCAGTTCATAGCTAGCCTAAAATCATTCCAAAACAGAGACAAATTATAAAGAGAGAGCCCTCTCTGATTACAGTGTGGCTAGGCACTGTAATCCAAAGATTGGTTAGTGGTTACCCCGGCCGTATTCCCTTGGGAGTCATAGGGAACAACCTGGGTGTTAACATAATTGGCGACTCCACTGGGGAATTCTAAGGATTTTCCAATTTCTATATATCCCTCAAAGCCTGAAATCAAGCCTGAAACAAGTCAGGAGGCCTTCAAAACTGTTTCTGTGTAACATTGACAGTTTTAGGGAAGAGCTATTTCAGTGAATCTTCATCTCAGCTTTGAAATATATATAGCCATTCCAAAATCTTTATCCAGTCCTTACAGATATAAAAACTTCCTATAAAATCCAAAAAAACAGTTAGAAGCTGGCTCCCAAGAAAAATCCACGGCATACTAGGGCAAATCCTGACCCTAATCCACCCATCATTGTTGATAATCCAAATACCATCCCTAGAAACATTAGGAGGCAGCAAAGGCAGGAGCAGCCTGCTGATTTAACCTCAGATTCAGATCATCCCAGCCTTATCTCTACCCCATGCAAGGTCCTCTTCCGGTCTACCCCTAATTCCCCTAGTTCACCATCCACATCTCAAAGTCCTCCTCTCACATCTTCATCCACTGCACATATCCCCTTGACCAACACACTAGGTTCACCCCTACTTGTCACCCCTGTGGTACCCACTGTTCCTATTATCCCAGCTGCCCCTGTTAATCCTCTAAACCCTGTAAATATGGCTAACAGATATGCACCTTTGCAGATACCAGCTAATGCTGCAGCTCTACCCCAAGATTACCAAACCAAAATCTCATATTTTGACTCCAATGGCCCTCTGACAGCTGTCCAGCATGCTAAGAGGATGCAAGACCATTTTGAGACCTATGAAATAGATGATGACAGTGTCAGAATGAGGATGTTTGTTCAAAGCCTAACTGGGGATGTAAGAACTTGGTTTAGATCCCTGAATGCAAATTCCATTACAACTCCTGATGAACTGTATCAAGCCTTTACTAGTAGATGGGAGAAGAAGAAAGATCCTCTGCACATACTTGGGGAATATGACACTATCAAAAGAGGTCCCCAAGAGACTGTTTTGGAGTATTGTGCAAGATTTAACAATGTATATAACGCAATCCCACAAAATTTAAGACCTCCTCCTGATTTAGCCTTGTACAAATTCCCTGATGGTTTTGACCCTGACATGGCCTATCAGTTGAAGGAAAGAGATCCTCAATCCCTTGCAGAGGCCCAAAGGGTTGCTGTTACAGTGGAAGCCAACCTAATTGCCAAAAGAAACAGGGCAAGGTTGGAAAAGAGGACTGCTTTCAAAGAGGAACCCTCTGCCTTTGATCAGAAGCTGGATGCAATACTCAACGGAATGAAAAGATTACGGGATAGAGTGGAATCGGTTGAAAGAAAATCATCATGGGAAGCACCACAAAACAACCCTCCTAGGAATCCAAATTTTAGGAGAACTCAAAACCCAAATGTTGGCAAGGCCAGTGCTGACCAAGACATAAGACCCCCTTTTCAAGAAAATTATGCAGAAACTTCCACATCAATAGAGCCCAATGAAGATCCTGAGATTAACTTAATGGGTCTAGATGGTGAAAGTCAAGTTTTCTTGACACAAGAAGATCATGAGGACGATGAAGTCAAACTGTTCCAAACTAAATCAGGTGAATCCTTTGACTTTAAACAAGGCTATGACACTGCTGTTTATGAGGTCCATAAACAATACAAACTAAGGAGCAGAACTGTGAATGTAAACCAGCCTGAAAAGATAAAGGATAATCAACAGCCTGAAAGAGTCATAGTCACAGAGCCTAATGACAAAATAAATTCACCTGCAGAAGAAGTGATTATTGAAGAGATCACTGAACCACTGTCTTTAAAGCAGCACCCTGTGGCCACTTCACCTTCTCAGCCTAATTTGAATGATACTCCCCAAGAGATGAGTAAAAGGGGCAAGTCCCAAAGTCAAGATAAAAATCAAGAAGAAGATTTAATGAACAAGGAAAGGACTGTTATCCATAACCCCAAGACCCAATCTGAAAAACCCTTTGACCTAAAGACTGAAATTGGCAAACTAAAGATAGCTATCCCGCTTTCAGAACTAGCCAAGCATGACATCTATAAACTACAGATCAAGAAGTCCCTTCAACTCACTAGCAACAAAGATGATGTCAATGTGCTGGATGACACCCCAGAATTACTGTTCGGCCCAGAAGTGGATGGAAAAACGGTAGTCACAGGGGTATTACCTTTCTATGTCAGTTTACATATTCATGATAAAATATTACATAATGCAATGTTTGACTCAGGTGCCTCTCACAATCTCATGCCAAAAGCAGTCATGGAAAGATTGAATTTAGACATAACAAGACCATACAAGGACCTGTTTTCCTTTGACTCCAGCCAAGTCAAGTGTCTAGGTCTCATAAAAGATTTATGTGTGTCTCTGGGTCAATACCCAAACAAGACAATCCTAATGGATGTGGTAGTTGCTGATATTCCACCTAAGTATGGGATGCTGTTATCAAGATCTTGGGGAGCTAAACTCCAAGGTTCCCTACAATTAGACATGTCATATGCCACCATCTCTGTTTTTGGGCAACCAAAAAGACTGTACAGAGAAACACTCATGAAATACATGGTCAGCAGTGAAGAAAAGCCTCAAAACTTTCCCATATATGCTGTCCATTCAGACATAGACTCATACATTCTCTTCAATGACACCACAACTCCCTTAAAAGGTGAGGTTGACACCAAGATACTCATACAAGAGGAAGACTCAAATGAAAGAATTATCACCCATGAGACAACAGTCAATCAAACACTAGATACTGCTGCTGTTCTAAATATCAAACATACCCAATCAAATGATGAAACTGTCCTAGAAGACAAGCTAGATGAAAAACCACAAATTCTACTCACATTGCCAGCCCATGAACAGATCATTAAATCTCCTTCCCAACAGGATATTCTATGGTTCCTTGAATTTGATGGCTCAGTCAACAAGTTAGGGGCAGGAGCTGGAGTTTGGGTACACAATAAAGAAAACAGTCATGCAGAAGGCAGAGCCTATAGATTGAACTTCAGATGTACTAATAACATGGCAGAATATGAAGCTCTTTTACTAGGCCTCAAGTTAATAAAAATCTTACAAGCTGCCAGGGTTTCAATCATGGGTGATTCAGATTTAGTTATCCAACAAGTGAAGGGAAATTTTGTCACCAATGACAAAAGACTAAGGACTTATAGGTCTGCTGTTGCTGAGGTACTAAACTCTTTCTCTGAATTCCAAATCACTAAAATTCCTAGAACCCAAAATCTACATGCTCATAGTTTAGCCACCTTTGCAAGTACCTGCAAGCTGCCTTTTGAGCCTCATCATTGTTTTACAGCTGAGGTAAAACACAGACCCTCCATCCCAAACAATGTTAATGATTGGCAAGTATTTGAGGATGACAAGCAAATAAACCATTTTTTAACTCTGCAGCAAGAATTTGCAGGATTAAATATTGACACTGATACAGCAAGTCAATCACAAATACTTGATACAGCAAGTCAATCAAAAATACTTGATACAGCAAGTCAATCACAAATACTTGATGGAGCAAGTCCATCACAAATACAGTTTCAACAGATTACTCACACAATATCACCTAGAACAGCAAAACAAATGCTAAATCCAACTATTTTCAACGAAGACAACATTCAGCAAATTCAATCAATCAATGGTGAGGAAGTGGCCAATGCTGAAACTGAAATCATAGAGCTGAAAGACAATTTTCTACCAGCAGGCCTAACCCCACTAGAGGACATCTTTGATTCAAATGATATCCCCAGAAAACCAAAAATGCAGCCCTTAAATGCAGCCATTGAAGAATGCAACATAGGTACAATTGACAAACCCAAAATAATTAAATTGTCTGCTTCTTTACCTCCTGACCAAAAGCCTAAATACATTGACCTCTTTAAAGAGTTCCAGGATGTCTTTGCATGGAGTTATGAGGACTTAAAGTCCTATGACACCTCTGTTATCCAGCATACAATCCCTCTCAAACCTGATCAAAAGCCCTTTAAACAAAAATTGAGGAGAATCAATCCTATGCTTCTCCCAGCAATGGAACAAGAGGTACAGAAAATGTTCAAGGCTGGCATCATAGCACCAATCAGATTCTCTGAATGGATCTCCAACTTAGTCCCTACAAGAAAGAAGACTGGTGAAATTAGGCTGTGTGTGGACTTAAGGAATCTGAACCAAGTATCCCTCAAAGACAACTATCCATTACCCAAGATGGATCACATTCTTCAAAGAGTGGTAGGGGCCTCAAGGATCTCATTACTGGATGGATTTTCAGGCTTCAATCAAATCCTGGTGCACCCTGATGATCAAGATAAAACAACATTCACTACCCCATGGGGAACTTTCAAATATGTAAAGATGCCTTTTGGATTGAAAAATGCAGGGGCAACTTTTCAAAGAGCAATGGATATTGCTTTTTCCAAAGAGATTCATGACTTTTTAGTCATTTACCTAGATGACCTTACACCTTTCTCAAAATTAGACCAAGAACATATAAAACATTTGAGACAGATCTTCCTAAAATGCAGAAAATATGGAATTTCCTTAAATCCCAAGAAATCCCTGTTTGGTTTAGAGGAAGGTAAGCTGTTGGGCCACATCATTTCTAAAGATGGCATTAGAATTGACCCAGATAGGATACGGGCTATCCTACAAATGCCCCACCCAAGAAATGTCAAAGAGTTGCAAGGATTCTTGGGAAAAATCAATTTCTTAAGAAGGTTTATCCCAAACTTAGCAGAACTAATCAGATTATTAAATAACATGCTAAAAAAGGATTCAAAAGTCAAGTGGACTGTTGAAGCCAATCAAGCCTTTGAAAGTATAAAACTGGCCCTTACCCAAACCCCAGTGTTGACCAATCCTCAGTTTGACAGAGAATTTATCATTTTCTCTTTTGCCTCCCAGCATACTATTGCTGCTGTTTTATTGCAAAAAGATGACCAAGGAAATGAGAAGCCAATTGCTTTCTTTAGCAAAGCTCTTAGAGATGCACCTTTAAAGTATCAAATCATGGAAAAGCAAGCTTATGCTTTGGTCAAAGCCATTAAAGACTTTAGGATTTATATCCTTTATTCACATGTTATAGCTTATGTACCAAGTCCTATTGTCAAAGACATTCTCACCCAAGAAAATTTAGAGGGCAGAAGAGGAAAATGGATTGCCAACATCTTGGAATTTGACATTGAGATAAAACCTACAAAACTAATAAAAGGGCAAGGCTTGGACAAATTAATGACAGAAGCAAATTTCCAAGCCTTAGACATTAACCAACTGGACAGTGAACCGGAGATGGCGACTCCAAAGATCAATGTAGCCTTTGAACAATCCCCTTGGTACTCTGATATATGTTATGTATTGCAAAACCTATGTGCTCCCCCAGGATTGTCCAGAACTAAATGTAGGCTTTTAAAAATGAAAGCTTCTAAATTCTGTGTTATGGATGGAAATTTATTGTGGAAAAACCATGAAGGAATATTGCTAAACTGCCTAATTGAGAATGAAACTGACAATATCATAAAGGAATTTCATGCAGGTGACTGTGGTGGACACTTGTACTGGAAGTCCACTGTGGATAAAATACTAAGGGCTGGATACTACTGGCCCACCATGTTCTCTGATGTCAAGAAATTCACCACCTCATGTCATAAATGTCAAGTGTTTGAGGGAAAGAGACAGTTGCTGCCACTTCCCTTGAGGCCTATTGCAACAGAAAGACCTTTTCAACAATGGGGCTTGGATTTCATTGGGGAAATTCATCCCTCATCTTCAGGCCAACATAGATGGATCTTGACAGCCACAGACTACTTCACCAAGTGGATTGAAGCTGTTCCATGCAGACAAGCAAATGATTCCACTATCATTCAGTTCTTGGAGAACAACATATTGGCTAGATTTGGCTGTCCTGACAAAATAATAACAGACAATGCTGCTGCTTTCAGATCCAAGAAAATGGTGAACTTCTGCCATAAATTTCACATCACCTTAGGCCATTCTACTACATACTATCCCCAAGGTAATGGCCTTGCTGAGTCATCAAATAAAAGTCTGGTAAACATCATAAAGAAAGTACTAGAAGAGAACAAAAAGAATTGGCATAAGAAGCTTTTGAATGCCCTTTGGGCAGATAGACTAACAACCAAAAGATCAATTGGGACCAGCCCATATGAGTTGGTTTATGGATTAGAGGCCAAATTTCCTTCATCACTAGGAGTGCCTGTTATGAAACTTCTTCAAGAAAGCCAAGCTGAACCAAATGATATGCAAAGAAGAATCAATCAAATCATATGTTTACAGCAAACTAGAGACCAAGTTTTCAGCAGAGTTCAAATTCTACAAGAAAAATTAAAGAAGGCCTTTGATAGAATAACTAAGGCAGAAGATTTCAACATTGGTGACAAAGTCCTCAAGTGGGATTCAAGAAGAGAGGATAAGGGAAAACATGGAAAATTTGATTCCCTTTGGAGAGGACCATTTGCTGTCCAAGTAGTACAAGGAAACAACACTTATTTCCTTAAGAGTCTCAATGAAATTGATTTGGATGAAGGTCCTGTGAATGGCAGGATGCTGAAGCACTATTTTGAATATCACCCATAAAGTGCACCCTGAGTTTTCTTGTACATATCCAGATGTATATATTATTTTCTGTTGACATGTAGAAATGCAATTTCTCAAAGTTTTCCTAAACTACCAGCGAAAGGTGAATACAATCAGAAGTCTACCAAGGAGAGAAGCACACAATTTTGGCATTTAAAAAAAAAAAAAACATCAAACTTCAAGGTTGGCAAGAGCAGTCAAGGAGCAAGGCAATCTGACCTGCTGTTCTTGGTCTTTCAAATGAAACACCACCCCCATGTGGAGCCACTGTTAGCTACCTATACCAATAGGTTTCATATTTCATGATTGGCTATGAAAAGGTCCAAATATGCTCTGCTTTGATGATTCAAAGATCACATATTTCCAAGAGAATCCAATCTGTGCTTATAGCTTGGTATGGACTCAAATTTTGATGGATGGTCCAACAGTCTAATCTGGATCATGTCATGTTTTAAATTTTCAGTTGTAGAATAGAGAAAGGAGTCTGTCCAAACTGTTTAATCTTGGCAGACAAGTAGTTTAGGTAGAGAAAAAAGGCTCCCAACAGCTTAATCTGGGACCTTGGAAGAAATAAGGGTAGAAGTAGATAGAAAAACAAAAGAAAAAGCCAAAAGAAAAGAAAAGGCAAGTAAGGGTCTGCAAGTCCAAGTGCACCCTCCAAGAAGAAATGAAAAATGCTAGGCAATAGAGGGGTAGGCAGTTGGGGTTGCAGAAAGGTCATTTTTTATAAGTTGCATGTGTGCTAACTTTGTTTACCAAAGCAAAATCAATGAATTGAAGAGGGGTCATTCTTCATCAAGTTACAGCAAGCAAGAAGCATGTCTAACCTCCCTTCTTCCCCTTTCCATTTCATTACTAACACTCCCTAATCAGCTGAGATTCATGGAAGAGATTATGGTTTCATGATGGTTCTTAATCTTTTTAGAAGCCACATTTCTTGTCTAAAATTCTTTTCATTTTGATCTATTCCCTAAACTAAGTAAGTTTCAAATAAACTTAGTGACTCCCCCCCATTCACATTTCTCCCCATATTAACTCTAACTCTACTATGTAAATCCCCTATGTTACCTTTCCCCTAATATTATTAACACCATGGTGTATAAACCCCAAATTTTGTATAAATATCCCTCCCCTTGGCATTATAGCCAATAAATCCTCTGTCAGGAATCAAATTGGCATCTGGTCACTTTGATGAACCTAAGCCTCACCCCTCTCCATTCTTTGAAGTCATTCCACCCATTAAGCCTTTGATTGTAAAGAAAAAAAAAAAAAAACCTTGTAAAAACCCCTCCTACCCGTAACCCCTTTGAAATTATGAAAAAACCCAAAAACCCACCTTTTACCGCTTTTCCAAAGTTTCAGCGCATATATTTGATTTTCCAAAATACATTAAAAACCTTACAAAACCCATATCCTAATGTTTTCCACCGAGCGCAGCTTTCAAAAACAAATAATAAATTAAACCCGCCCCCCTCCGTATTGTTCGATCACATCGCCCTTCCGTCAACCGTCGGATCGGACCCATGTGATCCGACGGCTCTCATTGATATCGGAGCGACCCCCACGCCTGACAGTTAGCGCCCGAGAAAATGACGAAGGGTTACGTCAGTCCTCGGCCACGCGTCACCCTCTCGAGTCTCTCGGAGCGGCCTTTGACAAAACCGGGGCCGTATCGTAAGCGGTCCGAGAAAAACCGTAACCACTATTGCAATTACCGCTCGGTTTGCTGGTCCCACGTCATGCCCACGTCAGAGCCACGTCGCCGCCACCCCGCCATCGCATCAGTACTTTTGTCCGCCCCTATGCCAACGTGTCTGCCACCGCATCATCCCCGTGGACCAATAGCAGCTCGCCACCTCACCTGATGACGTCATCCGAGAAAAGGCGCCAAATTGCCAAAAGGTCCATATTTTGGCCAAAAATCACGTTTTGCATACTTTTTCGCTCATTCGCTATTGTTTCCGCTGCATGGTCTTTTACGTCCAAAACTGCGCCACCCCACTGGAATCGACCTGGAGACCTCCAGAGCACCAATACTTCCCACATTTATGACCACTGCTCGCTGTTTGCCAGGTATTTCTCATCATTTATCCTCCATACGCCTAAATTGTCTGTAAATTACTCAGAAGGCTCAAAGGACACTAAAACTCATCATTTTACCGGCAAATTCCCTCTGCAAAGCCTCTATTTCCAACTGCAAGCTCGAAAACCACCAGCTGAGCCTTGATTTCCCGAGTTCTTATCAAAAACTGTAAACTGCTCGCGCAATCTTGAGACAGTTGGTCAATCCATTAAAAACCTGCCACAAAAGACAGAGTGAGACCAGACATTGGTCTTATTCGTAATTCAAACAGTATTTCAATTGCTGTATGCTCATTTCACCCTCTGGTCCCTGAAATTCACACTTTCATTGCAAGTAATCACCTCTGTGTTGTTCTGCTTACTCCAACCAGCTCACCTGCAAGTCAGAAGCTTAATAGACCATGGAAACTCCAATTGCACTGAACATCAAGCCTCTCAATACCCCTCATAGGGAGTTAGAATGGAAAGCTTTGGGAGATATGGATTATCAAATGTTGGATTGGTTTCCATTAGGCTCTAAATACAATATTCAGATGCTAAATGAGTTGAAAGCCCAGCACCTTAGTGGAGCTAATATCCTAGGGATTTGGGACTCAAACTTGCCCATCTACAACCTCCCCCAGGTAAATCCTATGCCTGAATTGATCCACAGATGCCAGGAGTGCTATGATCAATGCCAAAGAGCTGTTCTCAGCCCCACAGGCTCAATTCTGTTCCATATCACCCCAGAGAGCATAAATGAGATGCTGCATTTCCACACTGCAAAACCATTGACCCCCCTCTACATGCAGAACTTGATAAAGAAGGAGACTAAGTTGTCAAATGACCAGATCATCAAAATCAACCAGCTGTTTGTACAACCAGGCTCTGAAGCCATCAGAACTCCTCCTATTGGATATGCATACTTAAATGAATTGGGCAGAATGCTAGTGGATTTGATCAGCTATGTCCTAAGGTTCAGGGGAGTGGAGGATGTGGATGATATTATAATGGTAATGCTGTCTATATTCTCTCCTGGAAAGCCTCCAGCTGTACATTATGACTATGCCGCATATATTGCAGATAGGATCCATGACCAGCTGATGAATCTGCAAAGGGAAAGACTGTTCAGATACACTTCCTACATTTACCATCTATTCTTGTTTTATCAACTAGGCAGCTTCCTCATTCCCCTGAAACAAGTTAATGCCCAGGGGAATCCAAGGTCAGTTGTGTTTTGGACCTCTGTTTTTCATTGCACCTCTATGTCACCATACACATACTGTGAGTTCATAGACTTGTTCATTCATCCAGCTATGACATTATTGTATGGTGTTCCTCCTCCAAGGTTAACTGATGACATGAGGAGAATTCTCCATCCAAACAAAACCTACAGCATTGGTAATTGGTACTTTTACCAAGACCATACAGTCATCAGAGTATATGGCTGTGAGTTGAAGCCTTATAGGCTGCCAAGGTATGTCCCTATGAGACTTTTTGCCCTGGAATATTTCAGGCAATTTGGGAATGCCGACTACCTCCACTTCCAAAGTAAGAACAAGAAGGCGCAGTTGAAGGTAAGGAGCCAGCTGGGCCCTTTCCTATATAACAAAAAAGAGGAGGGATGGAAAGAGGCAAATAGTATCCTAGAGGCCCTCAAACTGCAAACCAGTTTTGAGTGGATACCCTATGACCCCAATCATTTTGTTTCCCTCAGGAGGATAAGATACAAATTGGGTACCTATTCACATGTGAGGCAGCCTGAGATTGAGCAGTATGCCAATGCATTGAGCTGGGAAGAGGGCACCCTAGAAGAGGAAATCACTAGTGAAGAGCTGCTAGAAAGAGAGGCTAGAAATATTCAAAAAGAAGCTGACTTAGAAACTTGTGGACAGGTCCCCCTCTCTTATCAAAGACAACTTGGAGCAGCTGCCTCATCCTCAACAACACATCAACGAGCTGCCATGAATACTCCACAGACAGCCAACAAAAGCAAAGAAAAGCAGGTGGAACAGCCACCTCCTATGACAGAAGAGCAAATGGAAACCCTAGTGCAGCAACAAGAAGAGATGGAGCAGCAGGGAGAAGTGCAGCAGCAAGAAGAACAGCAACAACAGGAAGAACAAAGGCAGGAACAGCCTGTCCAGCAAGAGCAAACAGTGGAAGCCCCTAAATCCACTGAACAAACTGTGCCTCCAAGGCAAGAAACTTCAGCTAAGGCATCAATCCTCCAAACTCCACAAAAGGAGGATACAAGCAGGAAAAGGGACAGGGAGACTCCCCTTACAACATCAGCAACTCATGGGGAGAAAAGACAGAGAATCAATCCCTTCTCAGAGGAAGAAATGCCAATAGGACAGTCTTTTGGTATGGTCCCACCCAGCAGGGAAGCATCAGCAAGTTCCTTTCAACAGGAACAGGATAGAGCAATGGAAGGAGAAGTGAGTTCCTCAAATCAGCAAAGAGAAGGTGGACCCAGCATTAAACAGCAGTTCATCGACATTAAGAGGAGAAATGAGCCCATCAAGATACAGTTGTATAACCATCTGTTAAACATGGCTCCCACCAATCAACAAAGACTCATGTCTGCATATGATGTGCAGGAAGGCAAAATGATCATGAGTCATTTTATGCCAACAGCAGTGCAGCCCCAATCTGCCTCTGACTACTTGAGGACTAACTTGGAAGTCCTTGCCAAGGATATCCACCCAATGGACAAGATAGAACTGCATAAGCAAACGGGTGAGATGGTCTATGCTTCCTTGGCAGACCAAACATTGGATAACTACAGGCTACAAAATAGCCTTAATAATACAGCTGCCCAACTTGAGTTGGAAAGGGAATCATCACAGGCTAAGGACAACAGAATTAGGTCCTTAGAAGATATAATTGTTGAAATTGGGCACGATCCCAAAGATATCAAGGGCATACAAGAGATATTAAAACTGAGGGATGCAGACATGGCAGCCTTGAGGAGAAAGATCAAACTCCTAGCCAGAATTCACCCTCAAACAGATGAGGTTTCCCAGCAAACACATGATCAAGAGGCCACAACCTTGTTGATATCTCTGTAGAAGCAGCTAATCCAAACTCAGGAAAAGCTGGGAGAATCGGAGGCTGCAAAAGCAGCACTACGAGCAGCCTTGAAACAAAGAGAAGAAGGGCAAACCTCCAAGACTCCTCCTGAAGTAATCAACCTTGAGGAAACTGCTCCAACTACTGCTCCTCCTCCTCAGCAAACAGAACCTACAGCACCAACTACATCGACAGCTGCACCAACAACAAAGCAGACTCACAGTCTGGATATGCAGAAGCTTCAAAATGAAATTCAAGTCCTGGAAGCTCAAATGTTAGAGCTTAATCAAGCCAAAGAATCTTTGGCTAAAGTAAATTAAAGATATGACAAGAGCAAACAGAATGTGGCAGAGAAGGAAAGAGAGATAAAAGCTCTCAAAAAGAGAATAACTGAGCTTGAGAAAGAGCTCACACTAGATAAGGTGACAGCAGAGTTCAAAACGGTCCTGTGGGCCAATATTGGCCAGTCAATTACTGATCAGTGGCAATTTATTGAGACCATAGATGAACAGTCAGTGCTCATTACAAAGGAAAATAGGGAAATACACAGAGCAACAGCAAGCCTTGGCAACATGCCTGATGCTGCCAACAGAATGATCAACATATTGAATAACAGGACAAGCTCTCAACTGGCCACCATGGGAATTGCTCACAGGACTGAGACAATCTCAATGGTTAAAAGGGTCCTGACATTTAGAAACCTGGTTGGAACATTAGAAAGGAGAACCCAAGACATGCAGACCGAAATCAACAAGTTCATGGACAGGTTTCAGGTATTGCAAAACAGAGGCCTCCCCAGCCTACTAAGCAGTGTGGGAAGACTGCTTACCCATGAAAACTATGATAAAAGGGTCAATGCCTTTGCTGCAAGTCAAATTGCAGCACAACCCAACACTTCAGCAGAATCAGGGCCAGCATCAGGACAGACTCTATATAATAGGGTGGAAAACCTGTTTTTCATTATGAACGAGATCAATCATCTGTTCGATGTGCCTCCAAATTTCTATAAATACACAGAAGCAGATGAAACCATAGAGGCAATTGTCAAGCACCAATTGCCCACACAGGAAGTCTGGAATAAATTGACACAGATAATATTATCAAGCCAGAACCTATAATGTTATGTTTTGTCCAATTTATAAGTGATCACACACAGGGAAAATTTTGGTAGATAAGCATACAGAGGAAAGATGAAAGGCTGAGCCAACTCAGCAGGGCTATTCGGTCACCACAGCAGCAAGCACAGTCACAGGTGGCAGGGCCGAGGAGATACAGGGCAGCAAACGTAAAGGCACATTTTCCAGCATTTAAGCAAAGCGTTCCAACCGACTCAGTGACCTCCAAAGGTCAAAATATCCTCTGACAGACTTAAAGGAGCAGTTATGTTGGATTCAACGCTGCAATAACTTCTTTTCTACTTTTCTGTATGAAGTAATGAAGATATTTTCTCTCTCAGATGACTCAATGCCTGAGATATTTTGTATAAACATTTCTATAAAGTCCCCTTCGCATGAGTTTGCAAGGGTTGTTGTTGATTTCATTTCTATACTTTTGTTGCTGTATAACTCTCAGAGAAATAATACAAAAGGTGGATGGAATTTCCAAAGCTCTGTGTTCCTTGATGCACTGTGGTGGCTAGCTGATTGTTACAGGATTCCTACATGTTTCATAGCACAATAAGTCTTCTTTTAACCTCTGTGTTATATGTTTTCTAGTCCTTCATGTTCTTTCATGTTTCTGTGTTTTACACTTAATGGAAAAGTAAAAGAATAGTTCCAGGATTTAATTGCAGATTACCCTGGACTCAATCTAAGCTGTTATAAATGTTTTCTTCTAGATACAGTAAATAAGGTGTAATTCTTAATTGCTACACTTTCAAGCTATATCTCTCACTGTGATAAATATTTTCAAGAATTCAAGTTTGCTCCTGAGCCATCTATCTTTTCCCCACACCCCAGCTTTAGTGGAAAATTCTTAAATGCTTTCCACTGGTTGTTCACATATCACCATCATAGTCTAACTTTGTTATATGAAGTATTTAAATGGCCCTGTAACTTCAGTAAATCACCTCAAGGTTTCTAAACACTTGTAGCCACAGACTCCATTGCCCAATGAAATAGACTCATCTGCAGATTGCACACTTCAGGTACAGAAAGATATCCCTTAACCAAAGCATAAAACTAAACACCCTCAGTTCATAGCTAGCCTAAAATCATTCCAAAACAGAGACAAATTATAAAGAGAGAGCCCTCTCTGATTACAGTGTGGCTAGGCACTGTAATCCAAAGATTGGTTAGTGGTTACCCCGGCCGTATTCCCTTGGGAGTCATAGGGAACAACCTGGGTGTTAACATCCTCAACCAGAATTCTACCTATTTCTTCTTTAACAGTAATTCAATAGTTTGATCCTACATATCAATATCAAGCTAGGCAATCTAGTCAACAACGACCTATGTATCCATTACATACGGGATTGCCACCATATGGAGAGCAATATGCTTATTCACCTTATCCTCCCTATCCTGGAGGACCATCATATGGTAGTATCCCGCAGTATTCAGGTCAGCTTGGAATTTGAGTTTGTCAATGGCAACCAACAATTCCAGTTCAACCAAGGCTTGTGTATCCAACACAACCATTGAAAACTGTGTCAGCTATTCCTACTACACCTATTGTTACCACTGTACCGCAGTCACAGGTTCAAATTGTTGTATCTCAACCGGTACAAACTGGTCCATTTACCTCGCAACCATAAGTTTTAGGTCAAGAAGATCAAGTTTCTCAGGTTGTTATACAACAACCACTTATGCCCAGGGTTCAACAACCTTAGGTTAGTATACCTTTATCTTGACTAACTCAGGCTCACATTGGTATAGTTTATTCACAACCTGGCCAACCTCACATTGCTAGGAAACAACAACCATTAAATAAAAAATAGTTGTACCAATAACAACAACAGTTGATTCAACAATTGTGGTAGCCCCAATTTCAACAACCTCAATTCCAGCACTTCCAACCCCAATTTGCACCTTCCCAACAAGCTCAACCTGGGTTTGGATAGTATCAAGCTTACCAAGGTCCTAGTCAACAAGGCTTGTAGGTTATGGACAACCACAAATTCAACCTGGTTATCAACAACCACCTTATGCTGGATTTGTTCAACAACAACCTTATCAAGGTTACCAAATGCAGATGCCCTATGTTGGTATGCAAAGACCTATTGCTCAGGCAATTCCATCATATCCTAGGTATGCTCAAACTAACTTGAATCAACAGTTGTCATTTGCAGCAACTTTAGAATTAGTAGATTTAAACTGGCTCACTAATGATCCAATCTTATATGTGCCTTGGTGGTCGGTGATTTTGCATAAGTTAACTTCTGACATTCCAAAATTCAATGGAAATCTTGGAGAAGACCCATCAAATCATGTCATGACCTTTCATTTGTTGTGTTCATCAAACTCCTTAAATGATGAGTTGGTTAGACTCTGCCTTTTCCAAAGAACACTTACTGGTACGGCTGCTAAGTGGTACATTGAGTTGCCACGGGCTTCTTTCGACACCTTTATGACTTTAGCCACCACATTTATAACCCACTTCCAGTTACCTATCAGATACGAGACTGGAATAGAACTCCTAACCAACTTTAAATAGACTACTGCTACCAATATATCAGATCATATTCATGAGTGGTGGCATCGTCATCCAATGGTTAAGACATATGTTCCTAATCAGCTTTTGGCTGAGTGGTTCATAAAATCCTTATCGCCATCAATCACAGAGGATGTGGCAAAAGGTGGAGTTGTCACAGAAGAGGAAGTAATTGCTCATGCCCAATATTTGGGTTTGATCTACACACAATTTGGCATGCTCAATGACAAAATTCCCAATGCACCTCGACCATATTTCACTATTCCTCCTCCTCCACAACCGAGTAAGGACTCTCATTTCAACGACGGTGTGATCGGTTCTTCGAGCACACAAATGGAAGGAAGACCATCTGGTCAAACTCTTGCCATTACCAATCAAACTACCAATCCATAAGAAAACACTCTTGCTTCCAAAGTTAATGCCGTGTCATCTAACAAACGCAAAAATCAAAAGTAACTAGGAGGCAAGAAGAAGGGGGAAAACAAGAAGAAACAAGATAATTTCCCTCAAGAGAAATATGATTCCTCTACTTCAGAAAGGAAACCTCGTTATCCATGTTTAATTTGTAATGAAGAGCATTTTACAAGAGATTGTCCACACTGCTCAGAGGTCTCTAAGCTTCTAAAGACTTCTAACACATCTACAGTGTTGACTGATCTATTTCCAACCCCGAAGACACATTTGGTTGCGACAAACCATGCTTCCACATCCGAAGTACTCATGTTATCCATCAAAAAGCCACAAAACAAAGCTTTGGTGTCAATGATAAATAAAGATTATGGAAATCCACCATCATTGTCGAATAATCAGGCCATTGATCAACCTAATTCCTTGACTTCGACTTCATCTAAAAATATTCCACCACCTATTGCAACAGAATTGACAATAAAACCACCAAAGGGAGTTGTGCATAAATCAACATTTAACCCTTGAGCTTGAGCAACTCAGAACTATAACATAGTTTAAGATCTTTCTCAATCACCTTCTGTTATGTCGACACTCGAAGTGTTACAAAATTGTCCCTCCCAGAAGTAGGCTTTACTGTCAGCAATTGGTGGAATAGACCCTACAGATTCCAATCTTGTGGTTTTTAACCATGCGGTATATACACCATAGTTACCGGTGCAGTTATCTTTCCTAATTCAAGTAAGGGCTCTAATTAAGAATGTTCACTGAACTATTATTGATGAGGGGGCATCTACTTGAATTATATCAATGAGCTTTTGGAAAACACTTGGTTCACCACTGTTGTCACAATCACCAACCATGTTAAGAGATTTTGATAGATGAACATATACTCCTTGTGGAATTTTGAGTAACCTACAAATCGAACTAGGGGGAAAAAGGGTGACTGTTGAAGTTGAGGTAGCTGATAAACCCCTCGATTACAACATTTTACTGGGAAGGCCATGGGTATATGCTATGGCTACTGTGGTTTCCATGTACTTTTATACTATTGCATTCCCTCATAAGGGTGGAATCAAAGTCATCGATCAGGTTTCCTTCTTTGCATCTAGTTCACAGGCTACGGGAAGCATTCCATTGGTACACGGACCCCTGCTATCACTTCAAAGTGTTGGTGTAGGTCTCTTTAAAGATCCTTCCCTAATGGGTACTTTTACATTATCGTCACCATCTAATTTTGATGAAGTGGAAAGAGTAGAGACTTGAAACATGATTTCCTCCACCTCATCTGATTTAAGGAGGATTGCCAAAAAATCTAAAGTTGATAGTAATATTGAGGTTATGCCACTAAGCCCCATTGAGCTAGCATAGCAATCAATTTTTTTGGCTTCTACTGTAAACCCAAATCCATTATCACCAATTATATGGGTAGAACATTCGTTAGAATATGGTACTTCTTTGGATCCTTTTTCATGTATACATTCTATAGATGAAGAAATCATCCAATCAATGATGATAGGATAAGAACCTTGGGAAGATTATCATGATCGTTCCCATCTTCCAGATGACATCAAAGATTATTAAAATGAGCTAAACCACCCTTCAGTTGTTGATTTCCTTTTGAACTCATTTTTTATAAACATAGTATATTCCGAGCAAAACCTGTCAAATATTGAAGAAATGATTTCTATTAATATTTCGACCAAGTCAAGTGTTGTAGAAAACATTCATGTCGAAAAATGTTGTTCTCCATCAGAACTAGATAGTTATCGTACTCTCTTTTGTGAATTTCGAGATACATTTGCATGGTCATACAAGGAGATGCCAGACATTGAGTCTAGTATTGTTGAACACGAAATCAAAATGTACCCTGATGTCAAACCAGTAAAAAAATGGCTTTGACTTGTACATCCAAAGAAAGCCGGTGCAATTAAAGCAGAAGTTGGAAAAAAAATGTGTGCCAGTTTCATTTACCATGTACCTCTTACTGACTGGGTTTCCAACTTTGTTCCTGTCATGAAGAAACAAGGGACAATTCCAGTGTGTGTCAATTAAAGGGATGTAAATCAGACATGTCTAAAGGACAATTATCCTACTCCTTTTATTGACCAGATTATTGATGAATGTGTTGGATGTGAAATATTCTCATTTATGGATGGTTTTTCTGGCTATAATCAAATCAATATCTACCCACAGGACCAATCTAAAACATATTTTATCTGTCCATGGGGCACATTTGTGTATAGGAAACTCCCATTCGGTTTGAAGAATGTAGGGGCCACATTTCAGAGGAAAATAAAATATGCCTTCCATGACATCAAGCACATTGTTCAATCTTACCTTGGTGATTTACCTCCTCATTCATGAAAGTAGACTGATCACCCGCAACATTTGAGAGCAATATTTTTACGGTGATGACACTACAGGATATGACTCAATCCGCACAAATGTGTGTTTTTTGTTGGTTCTGGTCGATTGCTTGGATTTGTAGTGTCTAAAGATGGAATTCGACTCAATCCATTGAAGGTTCATGAAATTCTTCATTTGCCTCCACCTTCAAATCTTTTACAATTACAAAGACCCCAAGGGAAGGCTAACTTTCTCAGGAGGTTCATTCCTGATTATGCTAAGATGGCTAAAGGCTTTACACGTCTTTTGAAAAAGGGAATACCCTTCCATTGGGATCAGCTTGCACAAGCTTCTTTTGATTCTCATAAAGATTCCTTGATTAGAGCATCATTAATGTATTCTCTGAATTATCAAAACGACTCTCACCTGTATCTCACCACTGCAGATACAACCATTGGCATGGTTTAGTCCAAGAAGAAAATGGGATTGAAGTTGAACATCTGATTTATTATTTGAGATGTAATCTCAATGATTCAGTAAATAAGTACTCTTATGTCAAGAAATTATCTTTGGGAGTCGTGTAAGCTGTTCAGAGATTTCACCATTATATCCTGCTCTCGAAGACCACTGTCATTTCGGATTGCAGCCCTATGACATACATTTTGTCACGTCAATTGCTGGGGGGAAATACTCAAAATGGATAATCATTTTGCAGGAGTTTGATCTAGAATTCATCAAGTCCAAATCAAAGAAATATCTCGTTTTCGCTGAGGTACTTTGTGGCCTTCCCTCGACCTCCATTGATTCAACATCTGAACCATCGATTTTGGATGAGTCTCTATTTCTGATATCATCATTTGGCCCATGACATGGAGATATACTAATCTATCTCCAGACCCAAAATTTCCAGCCCAATACCTCTCGCTTGCAACAATGACGTATTCGTTACCAAGACAAAGATTATCTGATCATTAGAAACAATCTTTACCGTCATGGTATGGATACAATTTTACAAAGGTGCCCCACGCATGGGGAAGCTGAGAAAGCATTAAATGATTTCCATTCAGGTGCCTGTGGTGGACACTTATCTGGATATGCAACCGCACAGAGAATTCTCCATGCCAGTTACTTGTGGCCAAGTATATTCAAAGATTGTATTATTGTTGTCAGAAGCTATCATGCATGCCAGATATATGACCAAAAAACTAGATTACAACCTGCACCATTGCATCCAGTCATTGTTTTTGGACCATTCACGAAATGGGGCATTGACTTCATGACATGTAACCCCACCTCGGCCACGGGGATGGGTATATTATAGTCGTTGTTGACTCTTTTACCAAATGGGCTAAGGCGATGCCAACATTAAACAACAGTGGTGAAGTGGTTGGTCTTTTCTTTTCTAACCATGTGGTTTCCCGGTTTGGTGTATTACAAGCCATATTTATAGATCATGGGTCGCATTTTCACAATCACATGATGGCTGAGTTGACTACTAAGTTAGGACTGTCACATGATATTTCTACCCCTTATTACCCGCAAGAAAATGGACAAGTTGAGGCCATCAACAAAGTCCTAAAGTGGATATTGCAAAGAATGATAGGGGTTCATAAATGAAACTGGAATTTAATCTTGTACTCTGCCTTGTGGGCATATTGAACCTCAGTGAGAAATGCAACTAGATTCATGCCCTTTTAGTTGGTGTATGGTCTGGAAGCAGTCTTACCAATACAATGCAAAATTTCATCTCTCAAACTCACGATTGACTTGTTACCTGACTCTTCTGATGAAGAAGCATTTTTCTTGGAACTAATCCATTTGGATGAAACCAATTATGATGCCGTGTTGGCTAACAAAGTGCATAAGAAAAGAATCATGCCACAATATGATAGAAATGTCAAGCCTCGTATCTTCTCAAAAGGAGACTTGGTCTTGCTTTACAATTAGGAAGCTTATAATCTTGGAGCAGGGAAATTTGAACCAATGTGGATGGGTCCTTATATTGTCAAGCTTGATCTGGCAAAAGGTGCCTACGAGTTAGTAGATTATGATGGGATTCCATTGTCACATCCCCGAAATAGGTTGTACTTCAAACGTTACTATGCTTGATTTAGTGTGGTAAAACTCACTATATATATCCTTTCATTACATGTGTCTGTGTGTGTCTTTTAGAGTGTTTATCTGGTTAGTAATCTTCTTTGCATTTGTTGCAGATGTCTGAGTCTTCAGAACCCTTTTTTGGTTATGCCTTTGGTTCTAGTCATAGTACGCAGAACCTATCTTTTGCAGCATGGGCTATTTTCGCTTCAAGTGGCGAGTTAGTGAGTTTTCAAGGAATTTGTATTGATCGATCGATGAACAACATTGCTGATTATAGTGCATTGATTTAACTTCTCTCTGATGCCATTTCACTTGCAATTCGTTGAATCCTCGTTAGGCTGGACTCACAACTCATTGTACTACAACTAACAAACATTTATATTGTCTAAAATCCGACAATTTTTCATATGTTCCTTAGAGTTCATATTTTGGAAAGGCATTTTGAACACATTCAATATCAACATATTTCCAGAAAATTTAACACATTAACTGATTCTCTAGCGAATTATGTGTTAAATAAACATTTGCGACACATGTAAAAGTAATATTTTCAATTCACATCATCGGTTGAATAGGATTGCATATAACCATAGAAAACTATAAAAGTAAAATAGATAGGTGTTTTAAAAGTTTTTACAAAATTTGTGTCCAAGACACGTTTGGTCATCTGACCCAAAAAACTCAAAATGCATGCAAAACAACCTAAGTAGATCTACTAGTGCTCATGATAACAGGTCACAACTTGTGCTATCATGTGCAAAAGCCTTGCCCAACAGCTAGGAACACCAATAGTGTGGCGCTGTAGCCTCATAGGTAACTCCTTGATCTAGAAATCCTAAATACCAAGGGTTAATCCCTCTATGTGATCCTGCAACTTTGCTAAGTTCTCAGCCAAATCCAAGTCCTGGAGAACTGCTCTCCCAATTTTTCTCTGTGTTAGCCCACTTGCACCCTGTTGGTGCCCCACAGGTCAAACAGTACCCACATCTGCATGCATAAGAATGATTTTAGTTTAGTATTAGAAACATTAAGAACACAAAAACATGTAGAAACTTGAAAAATCAAAAAACACTTTGGTCAAACAATTTACCTATAGCACCACATTGTGCTCCAATTGGTAGGATCAAATTTAGATCTCCACAGAAATCATCCCTGAGTATGGATGCTCCTCAATGATGAGATGTTTTCAATCAAGGCAACTGAAGAATGCAATGGAAAAAATGATTGTTGAATGACCTGCATGTCGAGCCATCAATTCGACCCACCTCTACATATGTGGATCTCTAAAACCAGCTACACCCAGTGATACATGTTGTGGTTGCATCAATGGGATTCTCTTTAAGGTAAAAGTGATTAAGATCGAACCATAGTAGAATTTCTTTGTCTTACCACATTTTACCTTGGTCAATTGTTCTTTCAATGAAGAAAGCATAGCCTCACACCAATTGAAAACTTTTGGCTCTAGACACTCCAGTGCATACCGCATATATGATCTATTCGCCAAGTGTAGTGTCACACTGCCTGCCAATTTTTTGATTGTGAAAAGGATAGCTCTCAAAGGAAAATCACCTACATCCCTGATGTTTATATTCCCATCCTTGCTAGGCTATGTACCTGGCCGACAAAATTGTCTAATATAATCTCTCACCGATTCACCTCCAAGGGAAAATCCAGAAAGTGAGATGGGGGCACCTCGCCTCGATAGTCCGTTAAGAAAGTAAATATCATCAATGGTAATAGGGACCATATTGTCCCTTATGTGAAATGTCTAATCTGTCAGATCCCATGCATGAATGAGGAACTGCAATAGTTCTATTTGTCACCTCATTCCAAAGAACTTGAAGTATTTGAGTAACCCATAGTTTTTGAGGTCCTCAACTGTACCTAGATTGTTAAGGGCAACCATGTATTGTTCTTCATGCTCTTTTTCTCACCATGTAATTGACATTCTGATCTTATGAAAACCTGAAACACAATCATAATCTTAGTTAGGAACCTTTCCATGCAAAAAATAGGACAAATTTTGGAGCAAACAACTAAATAAAACTTGGGAAACTCACCGAGCGCAGCCTAGGAACAAATACAGTGCACTGTAGAGCATGCAGCATTCTATCTGGGTGCTCTTCAGTGCAATTTTCGATGTGGAAGCCTGAGCTGATCCTAGGGAAAAAAATTGAAACCCAAAGCACCCCAAAAAATCCTAAAACTTGCATGAAATGACAAAAGAATGACCTGAAAAGAAAGGATAGAGGTTAAGCTCCTACCTAGTCCAGATGGCTCGAGAAATGATCCATAGAATCTCTCATAATCAGCTGATGAAGTTGGAGGTAAAAAACTATCTCAGAGCACAAAACTGAATGGTAAGTTCCAAATGGTAAAAATGTCATGGTAAAAACTTGTTTTATGCTTATTTCATGTTCATTGATTGAGTAAACGTTAGTATTTTCCTATTTTTACCTATGAAATAGGTATTTTTAATCCATTTGGTGGTGTTTTAAGCAGATTTTGTGGCTGACTTACAGAATTCGATGTACTCGATTGTAAATTGTACCTTTGACCATAGAGCATACTTTTATCTCCTTTTCAAGCTCTATCAAAAATGAAAAAGGAACCCCCTTGGATTCCTCTTTAAGCTTTTTTCAGACTCTCCAAACATGAAAAAATTATCGAGCGCTTGTCCTTTCCAGCTCGTTAACAGATTGGAAACGACATCTCTCTTATATTATTTTATACTTTTTTGGGCTTGAGAGATTAATTTACAAAAAAGAACTTATGGAGTTTTCTTTTTGTCCCTTTTCAAACTCTCTAAACATGAAAAGGACCGAGTTATCTTTGTCGTTAAACTCATTAGAACATCAAATAGCGACAAACTTGTCCATCTAGACAAGACCGAGTTTCACCTTCGCTAGATTCGTTAAAACATCACAAAGTGATGGATTCACCCAAAGGGTGAAATTATACAACAAGCATCTATTATCATCCTCAAGCTTGATTAAAAATAAAGAGGTACTAGTCAACAATGACTCAAGAAAATGGGAAAAAGGGGAAACCACTTTATGGTAGCATGTCGCTCTTCAACATGACAGTTTCACTCCATCGCTGCAACTATTTGTGCTAGGTTATTAGCTTGATGTTTATCACACTATTGGTCTGTCATACCATCCATCACTTTGTTTTGGGTCAATGCTACCAATTCATTTCTATGTCGTCGACATGTTCAAGAGAAGTCATTCAGTCAAAATTCATCCTTTTCAATACCATAAACCTTCATTTTCATGACCACCATTCCTGAACCTTGTGTCGTCAGTCAAATTCTATCTCCAAAATCGTTACACTTGTTTCGTACCATTGATATGGGATACATCAAGGCCCTCCTGTGATGAGTCACTTCTTGTCGACATCAACACATTATCCAAGAAGTTGACTTAGAAACACCCTTCCAGTACCTTAAGTCTTGCATAAATCAATGGCAGGTGTCTCACTTCCAGCGATAGGTTGACATCAATGGCCTTTGACCGAAAGACTTTGTATGGTGTTCAATGTCAAATCATCCATTCACACCATGTAGAATGTACTGCAGTACCTTGAGGATTTTCTCTAGCATTTGTTAAAAACTTACATCATTGGATGGTAATCAGATGGTGTCTTCCTGTGTTTGACTTCAGATTGCAATTTGCATGGTTATACTTGTACTTGAGTGAACAATCAAATGAGATAGAAGACCTCAGATCTAGTTTCATCCATTAGGGCTACGATTTCAGGAGTACTAAATCATATGTACAATGGCTTTACAATGATGGTTATTCTGATCATGGGTCTATATCTATAGACGACTATTTTATGTACATGTAATGAAAGTTTATAAGCTGAGCATGGGTATGCCTTCCCTCAATGATTCATGTAAAAATAAAAAATCATGATATATGTGTTGTAATTGACACAGGTCAACTTCCACTTTGATACCTCCTCATCACATCGTAAAGCATTTCATTTGACATTGGTATTTTTCCGACTTCATTCTTTAGGGGGCAACTATTACAGATCCATTTGGGCACATCAATCCCATCATCCGAATCAGTGTTTTAGGGCTCATCAAACCCTAATTTCGGTTTCTACATGCCCAAAACAAGTCACCCCTTTGAATGCCTCCTTCCCATACAGTTTCATGACTTGAAGACATCCAGAAATGGCCTCTAGAGGGACCAACATAGGTAGGCCCATGTAAGGGTGCACTGCAGAGTAGTTAAGTCCATGCCAAGGTGCTCTGTAGAGCACTTAGGCTTCCTTTCACCTACCTTGGGCGAGTTTGGGAAAAATTCACATAGGGCTTGGGGAACATTCTTATCTTTTGGAGTCATCTAGAAGGTTCCCTCACTTATCAACTCCTATGAGCTTGAAAATGGATGAGGAATGAGTTAAGATGCATCCTATCCTCTCATCGCTTCCTCCATGGAACTAATTCTAAGTATGGAAGGCCATTCAATGCCACCATTTATGGCAAAACCTCCTTCACCTCCCTATAAATTTACCACTCATCTAAGTGATTAGGGGCTAGACTATGTTGAATTGTAAGGATATAATGTTGTTATGAGAATTGGCTTTGAAGCAAGTATTGTAATGCTACAAGTTTGTCACACTTTTGATGTGATGTGGATGGGATCTAAGCTGGAGGAATGACTTTGAATCAGACACAATGGTTGTAATTCCTTCTTCTATTCAATAAAGTATTTGAACCTTTCTCCCATATGTTTTATTGTCTTATGATGCTTATATGTGTGAAATGTGTCTGTTTCCATTCACTTGTATTCAATAGATATTTTCTTTTTATTGGTTCTTTGTCTTCTGTTGGTGTTTATAGGTACTTCTCAAGCGTGTTAACTACGGGAAGGAGCGACAGCATCAATACAAAGGAGACAAGAGGAAAGCGGAACTACAAGTAGGTCTTCTCATCTTCTTTGCCTTATCTATTGCTTATAGGAAAAGGCTAAATTGCTTTAAACTGTTGTTCTAGATATGGCTACTTATCTAGGGAATTAGTGTTTATCCGTAGATACCAAATTCACCAAAACAACATCTACATTAAGGAGGCCCAAGTCGTTGCTAGGGTTAGTCATTTCTGTGATCGTAAATTGAGGGAGGCCCTAGAAATTGAAAAAATACCCAATAATTTGAATAGAGATTATGGTTGGAATATTAGTAGAAGTTGGGTCCCTGTCTTGTCCTCCCAGTTTTTAGGCTTTTTTTGGGATTTATTTTGTTTGTTTGTTTACCTATGTAGGTATTGGCGTCTTTTTTACAGTATTTGTTCTTAATCTATGCTTCATTAGAGTTTATTTTCTTGATCCTTTGTGTTTTTCATGTATTTTATCATCCTATTTCTTCTTAACTCCTTTTAGTATTTTTGTTATTTGTTTAATGGGCCTCAGCCCCATATTCTATTGTTGACCCTACTTTATTTATTGATTACTTTTCTGTGGATATATATATATATATATATATATATATATATATATATATATATATATATATATGTATGTATATATATGTATATTAGTTATTTATTTTTATTTATTTATTATTATTGTTTTTTCTTTTATTAAATTAATTTAAATATTATTTTTCAAAAGCTAGTAATATTTGGTTTTAATAAATTAAAATTTAAATATTATTTTTCAAAAACTGGTAATATTTATTTTTAATAAATTAATTTAAATATTAATTTTCGAAAACTAGTCGTTTAATATAGCCGTTACCTATTGATATTTTTAATAAATTAATAAAATAATATCATTATTTAAATAATAATTTTCAAAAATTAGCCATTTAATATAGCCACTACCTATTAGTATTTTTAATAAATTAATAAAATAATATCATTATTTAAATATTATTTTTCAAAACTAGTCGTTTAATATAGTTGTTACTTAATAATATATTTTTTTAATATATTAATAAATTAATATCATAACTTAAATATTATTGTTCAAATATAGTCGTTACTTGGAAATTATGTGTCTATAGTGCTCTCTATTTATGTCTTTGCCATGATATGCCTCTTTGGTCCTGATGATGAACCACACTTGTTGGTTTGAAATGCGTCGGCCAAAAATTCTCTTATGTGATTTCTACCAAAAGACTTTGCTTAATTTATAATATGTTATAATTTTTTAGTTTCTAGATTTATAATAATTTTAGGTTTTAATGTTTTATTTCAAATTTAGTTTAAAAACTTTAAAAACTCTTAAATTACCCATATAATATAAAAAATTTATACAGAAAAATGAAATACATGCTTCTTCTATCATTTGGTTGGTTAATTGATATATAATCCAAGAAATCGCAAAATCACAAGTGAATTTTTGGCATGGATGACAATTCTTTTCCGATATATATATCATCATTAGCCCTTTTAAAACATTTCAAATTTTAAGGTTATCATATAATATCAAGTTTTTAGATTTAAAGTTTTTTTTTGGTCTGTGTTTTATATTTCTATTCAAAAGCGAAGTATAATATAACACCATGTTTGAAGTTTTAGGTTTCAACTTTGTGAGTTTAAATTTATGTATAATATGATACAAACCTTAACAGATTATAATATAAACATTTAAGGCTATTGATATAATATAAAAGATTATAATATGATATAAACCTTATTAACATAACATAATTTAACTTTTAAAGTTTATAATAACATCATTACAACACAAGGGAGGGTTTTAACACAATATTTAAGACAATTGTCTTAACTTGATACAAAATAAAATTTGTGTATTGTCTTAAATATTGTCTTTATAAACACAATATATAACACAAGCATTTTGTCTCTCTAGAGACAATAATTGGGATTAAACACATATTGTCTTTAAAGAGACAATGCTTTTGATCATAACTATTATCTCTCTAGAGACAATAAAAAATTACATTCAAAGATAATACAACATCACTTTTGTTTCTTTAGAGAAAATATAAAATAATGAATCTAGAAAAATATCTCACCATTGAAATAAACCAATATTAAAAGTATTTAATTAAAAATAAACTACAATATCATTGATTAATTCATATTAGGATGCAGTGGAATTGAACCACCAACCCCCTACTTATAAAGCAGTTGCTCTTCCATTGAGCTAGCACCCTTTAAAGAATTATGTGAGAGTTATGGTAGTCCTTGAAATTGCATATATAGGCATTGATTTTAAAAAAAAAACTGACACATAAAGGCGTAATCTTTGTAAAATCTAAAATCATGTAGCCCCTATTTTTAACTTGATAAAAATAACTCAATGTAAAATCTAAAACAATGTAACACCTATTTTTAACTTGATAAAAATAACTCAATGTAAGAGCTAAAATCATGCAATCCCTATTTTTAACTTGATAAAAACAACTCAATGGAGTTAGCTTAATGTCGCAGCCATGTAGCATGAGTCACACAACAAGATAACTAGAAATTGCACCACGAGGTGCAAAGGAATGCAGATAATAGTAGGGGAATGTGTAAAGAAAGTTAAAAAAAAAAACCTTTTTATCGTTAAGCGTTAGTAACTACTCCAAGCCTTACAATCAAACAGGTTCAAAGAGGTTTTATTTTAATTTTTCCAAGTCTAAGTGCCAAATCGGTTTTAAAACTAATCTATTTTCTATTTTTAAAGTTAATGAAACTACTTTTTTATTAAAACTTAAAAGTACATTATATAAACTGTAATGTTGGAGGCTTTTGATCAATCCAACAAGTAAAAATCTAAAAAGTTATAGACTAAATTATTCTTTCATGATCCTCAGATTAAAACAAATGATACTTACTCATAGGAGCACTCCCACTATTCAAAATCATAAAATTCAAGATATCTCCCTACCTTCGTCTACGCCATGTTTTGATTCCTTTTCCAGCATGTTTCTCTCTATTCTCCTTTGTTTCTTTCGATGTAAGACAAAGCCCACTATAAACACTAAAATGATGACATTACCCCCAGGTATTATTATTCTGAGGATAAGCCCCAGTCTATGTCTTTTTCGAACATGTAGGTTCTGGTTCCCAGAGTATCTGCAATACAACAAATGAAGAACACCTGAGGTCAAGATAATTTAGTTGTGTTTCTATCTGCCAAAATTTTTAACTTAAAAATCAGAGAAAGAGAATCCATTGTTGAACACAAATAATACAGGAAATAAATATTTAGATTGCCTAAAGTCCAATGAAGGGTTGGACAGAAGTTGGGCATGAATTATACCGCTAAAGATATTGTTGAATTGAGGCTTTTGTGATCCATCATAGTTATAAGAAGAGCTTCAGCGTAAATCACATATAGAAAGATCTTTGTCGACGCATTTCGAACCAACCAGTGTGGCTCATCGTCAGGACAAGTTGAAGAAATAGATCCAGCAATTGCATTTTATATAGTCTGAGCAGAGCCTCCAACGGCTATCCTTGACCAACGACTAATTTTTGACTTAGGGACCAGGGTCAAAAAGTCAATTTGATAATTTAAGGAAATTAGTTATATTAGGTGACCATACCTCTCTCTCTCTCTCTCTCTCTCTCTATATATATATATATATATAAATTAATTTTAATGGTATTAATAATTGAAAAAGAATCTTTTGATAATTAAAAATTAAAAGTTATTTTAATTTAAATGGGATTTAGTTATCTAGAAGACCTTACTTCTAATATATATAAGGTAAATATTAGAACGAGAGATTAGTAATAAGTTAATAAAAAAAATAAAAAAAAATTAATTAATTAATTAATTAATAAAATAAATAAATTTAATAAAGAACGTAGCTGGAGAAGGTTAAAGTTAGTTAAAAAAAAAGGAATAAATTAATTAATTAATTAAAAAATAAAAAGTAAATAAATAAATAAAAATAAAATTTAAAAAAATATAAAATAAACTAAAATAAAAAGAAAAATACATAAATAATTTTTTTTTTAAATAATAAAATAAAATAAAATAATAATAATAATAATAAATTAAATTAAATTAAATAAATAAATAATAAATGATAAAATTAAAAAAAAAAGAAGGACCAGAATAAAGACCATTAAAAAACCCAGAGCAGGAAGGATAAACCCTAGGAGGAAGGAAGGCTCCAGGGGGAATAAGGAAAGCTTGAAAAGGATAAAAGGGGAGGGGGGAGGAAAAGAAAGACTAGGACGAAAGGGCAGGGATCCAACAGCTACTGATCTTCCAGCCGTCATCTCTATTGAGATTGTTAGGCCTTCTTTCAATCTCAATAGCTTCCCTGAATTTACGATGATGGAACTGAGCAACCTTGGCAACAACCTTGGCCTCCTCTATGCAAACCTGATGTTTGGTCTTTTCCACGTGCTCTGCTAATGCTGAAGACTTGGTTCTTCCATGTCTTAGGTCAGCTGCATGCTCGCTAATCCTCTGATGGATGGAGCGCCGTGTTTCTCCGATATATGGGGTCCCACAAGAGCAAGGGATGAAGTAGACACCCTTCATGTCCTTCGGGTCAACAGGATCTTTCACTGATCGAAGGGAATTACGAATGGTGTTGAGGGGCCTAAAGGTCGAGGGAATATCATACCTTTTAAGGACCCGAGCAATCTTGTCTGTGGTTCCTTGGACATAGGGAAGATGGACACCCACCCTGCGTTCCTTCAGTTCCTTTTGAATTAATGCATTTCTAGAGGCGTTAAGGAAGGCCTTCTGACCTAGGCGCCTACTATAGCCATTATGCACAAAGACATTAAGGAGATGGGATCTCTCCTTATCAAGGCTCTCCTTATCAGAAATCCTAAGCGCACGAGTAGCGAGGGTGTTGAGGACACCCATCTTCTGAGCAGGGAAATGATGAGAATTGGCATGAAGGTACTGCTCAGTATGCGTTTTCTTTCGGAACACAGAGTGGGAAAGAGAGCCATCCTTATTCTTGGATAAAAGAATATCCAGGAAGGGGAGGCAACCATTGACCTCTTTTTCCATGGTGAACTTAATGGCAGAGGACTGACACTTGAGGCGATTGAAGAAGCGATCCAGCTCCTCGTGGCCATGGGGCCAGATGACATTAGTGTCATCCACATACCTTTTTCATAGCTTGGGAAGGAGACGAGCCGAGGCTAAAGCTTTGGCTTCGAAATCTTCCATAGAAAGATTCGCAACAATAGGGGAAAGGGGGGAACCCATAGCAACACCACAGGTTTGTACGAAGAACTCACGTTCGAAACAGAAGAAAGTGGAAGTGAGACAAATCTCAACCAGATGCGCAGTATCGGGATCTGTTAGGCGATAGATCACTTCTAAGGCCTCCTTTATAGGGATGCAAGTATAAAGGGAGACCACATCAAAGCTGATGAGAATGTCCTTAGGGTTAAGACTAATATCCTTAAGCTCCTTAATGAAGGATGCAGAGTCCTTCACGAAGGACTCAGTGCGGCCAACCAGGGGCTTAAGTTTAAGGGCAAGGAACTTAGCTAGAAGGTAGGTTGGACCACCAATGGTGTTGACGATCGGCCTCAAAGGGGCTCCTTCTTTGTGAATCTTAGGTAACCCATAGATCCTAGGAGTAATGGGACTGCTCTCAATGAGTTTGTGGCACAGGGAACTCACCGAGCTACTAGACTTGATGGCGAGAGCCACTTTCCTAGAAATCTTCTTCAAGGGGTTCTTGGATAGTTTTTTATAACTGCCACTATTGTAAAGATGATCCAACATCTTCTTACGGTAATCATCCTTGTTAAGGATGACCACAACCCCTCCTCTGTCAGCCTTCAGAATGACAATATCTTTATTCTGATTTAAGGATTTAATGGCAGAGAATTCCTCATTGCTGAGGTTCTTCCGGGGGGCTTAGCCTTTCTAAGGACGACAGCACAATCCTGTCTAATAGTGTCCTTAATATTATCTGAAGATCTCTAATCCCGAATTCCATGTCGCAAATAATGTCTTCCAAGGGGATCTTTCTAGGGGCAAGGGCAAAGTTTAAACCTTTGCTTAAAAGAGTAAAAACAGAAGGGGAAAAGAAAAGCTAGAAAGGTTAACAACTTTATTATTCCGGGAAGAAGGCGGAAGAATAATAGGGTCCACATTCAAAATCTCATTGTTTAGGTTACCAATATCATTGCTAATGTTATTGCTAAGAGATTCCTTATCATCATGGTATAAAATATTGTTATTAATGTCCCATAAATTGTTATTATTATTATAATTTCCATTATTATTATTAGAACAAATAATATCCAAATTCTTATTATTACCTCTACACATCATATTACAATTATAAAAACTGTTCTTATTAATAATAATAATATTATTATAATAGTTATTATTATTACTAATATTATTATATAAATTATTATTATTATTATTAATATTATTATTATTACTCATCTTATTAAAATTATATAAATTATTCTGGTTGTTAATAATATTATTATTATTATAATAACCGTTGTTCTCAACATATAACGAGTTGAAACCGTCCACACAAGACAACGAAGAGTTAACTGACAGCATACCGTTAGTGGATTTCTGAAGTAGACCACGTGAGGGTGAGATAGGACCTTCGTTCTGGCCAGCAACGCCATTATTCGAATGAGAGTTAACCGATGACAAACAGTTCGCAGAGTTCTGGAGTAGAACAAGACCTTCATTCTGGTTAGCAATGCCATTATTCTGGGCATTCGAAACTCTGCGCACAAGCTGAACCGGAGAACTGCGTGTGTGGTTCTGCAGCGAATCATGATCACGAGAAGGAGAGACCGTGTTTCCTGTTCGGTCAGCAACATCATCACCGCATCCATGCTGAAGCGGAGATCCTGAAGGAGCCGAAAACCCACAAACTAAAGCACAGACCTTCTTGCTGGTAGCCAACGAAACCTGATTAGTCTTTACGCCGAAGCTCTTCTTATAGCTAAATATATTGTTTTGTATAAACCTGTGAATTTATTGAGCAAGGAAAGAAAAAAAATGAAGAAATATTTTAGAATAACATGACTAGAGAAAGGTGTACAACTCCTTCAGGTATTTAAGTTTAGAGTGCCAGGCTAGAATGCTACCATTTAAGTTGTTGTTTTTTAGATGACAGCACAACATGCGAATGCTTCATTAAAATGATAACCAATAATAGTTTGTCAAAGTGTGGGGTTTACTTTGTTTTGTAGGTATTTACACAATAAGCACACTGAGTGGATGTTGATTCTTTATAAAAATGATGATCTATCATGCTTTTGTCAGAGCGTAGGTTTACGGTGGGAACAAGGTAGTTACAGTCTCTTCAAAATGGTTAAGTTGGAGAAATTTGTCAATGGTCCCATCAGATGGTTATTCACAAGTGACATGGTAATTTCAATACGAACAATTGCTATTTAAAGATAAGCTACGTTGCCTTCATAAGCTCTTCAGCACGAAAGACTGTAGTTCATCAAAACTCACTTAATGTTGTTTTATTCTACATTTGAATCATTCCAAAGAACACTATTGGAACTCCAAACAAAATTCATAGATTAGTTTCAACCAAAAGGGAGGATTTCATGTCTTTGATAAAGTAAAATTTTTGGACTTCGAAGATAATTCAAAATCGTTTGTGTATTTTATAATATCAAAATTTATGCAAGAGATATACATAGAGAATTCTACTTACATGTTAACTAATGCAATCAATTGTCGAATACTCTAAGGCACCGATCCTATAAGATTCATTCCCACCAACTTGCTGGAAACAAGACAAATTGGTAAGTACTTGCAATTTCATCCAGAAATAATAAAACATAAAAATGAAAATTGATATTACATTTATGAAATCCTTATATTACTACGGCCAATTATGTCCCACTCGATAACGTAACAATGATCAAAAATCCAACTTTTTATGTCGAACCTTGTTTTGATGGAATTAAGAGCTTCAACTGCAGGTTAAACACTACCTGGTTACACCTAACTCATCAATTTCAACATGATGTGGAGTGTTATAGAGAAAGAGCACTTACTGTCTTCTAAATTTGTTGCCTGTTTCGTGTCAACTATCACATAATACTTGAAAGTGTTGATTATAATACCATTACTCGATTTAAAGGCCGTGCTGAATCTCAATTGGTATTATAGCATGTCTAATAGGATTGGTAGCTCTACCACGAAAAATATTTGGCACCAAAGTAATGGGTTTACCATATGGTTGACCATTTATTTCAAGGGAAAATGATCTCATTTCAACTTTCACCCATATTAAGCAGTTGTATATCTTCAAAATATAAGAGCATTACTGAATTGGTCACCCCTAATGCATTTAAATTGAATGATGGCAAGACACTACTATCCATAACCCACGTTGTTTGCATCACAACAGATGGAGGGAAGTCCTTGGAATTGTTTGTTGAAATGGGCTCTTTTGCTTTTACAGTGTATATATTGTATATTATTTGAATTCATTACCTGTTTTAAACCCACATCTGGTAGCAAGAGATAGTCAAGCTTGTTAAGTAGATACCTGATTGTTGGTTGGGTGGGCCCTGACCAAGGTTCAATGTTAGTTAGCCAAACAAATCCCTACACTACAAGCCCTTTCAACATCAGCCCGTGGAGCGCAGACCGAAGTCTCACCTGAAGCAGTATGGGGGGATGCTGAAACCAAGTTTCTGCACCCTGAGATGGTTGTGATGTCTATTTATTCCTTTTGTTCCTGCTTTCGCACAGGTCGTTAAGTTCTAGGGCTTTATCTATCTAGCCATATATTTTGTCTTTTAGTACCTCCGCGAAGGGGTACAATTGACCTTTGCACAACCCTAACGTGTGCTTAAGGTACTTTTGCGCTGCTAGGGCAGCGTGTCATGGAAATTCCCAAACCAACTTAAGTGTCTTAGTTATCTTATTAACAATCATAGTTAGCAGCACATAAACAGACGTTCTTACTTGCATTCAATTAACGAACACAATTATATACATTTGCGCATCACATAAGCATTATAAATGAACTTCATACACCATATAACAAGATACATTAACAGGAAATAAAGACATAAAATTTGTATAATGCTTCTCTTTATTGACATCTTCCAATGATTACAGACTCTATCCACCTTGTGCACACAACTGCAGGGGTCTGCGCACTCAGTTGTGGACTTCTACCCTAGGCCTCTATGCACTTAGCTGCAACGCCTCTACCTATGCTATGACCTAAAACTTAGACTTTTATCCTTATCACTTAAGACTTCATACTTATTCTTACCTCTTATTGATGACTTCTAACTACATAGAGCTTACTTACTTAGCTCTTTTTATATAATCCCATGGTCCGTGGACCATGGGTAGATCTTTACAGCCGACTTTACATTAAAAAATAAGGGCGGACAACCCTTTATGACTCCTGAAACCTTCGCGCTTTGTGACAACAAAATGAGGAGACTTTACAACTTTATTACAATATTTGACCCAAAACATGGGCTTTTAGCTCCAAAACTGTCCTTGGGGGATCCCACTCCCAATAGGCCCCCAACACAAACATTGTGATTCACCCTCGAGTTACTTGGCAAGCGTGGAGATCTTAGCATGAAGACTTCCCAACACGACCCGTATGACTGCAACTTCAGCCCTCCATTATGCGGCCACATGCTTCGCATCTTCAACCATCTGCTCGGTCACTGCTTCTGAACTATCGGCCTGAAGCTTTCTCTAAGTTGCTTGCAAAGTTGCAAGCTTTTCGTCAATAGAGTTTGTGACCATGTAAACCTCATCCACCCAGGGCTTCTGTCGTACCTTGAGCACTACTTCCTTGTACAGCATTGCATCCCCTTGTTCTTTCAGCTGCTTCGCCTCCTACAACTTTGCCAGTCTCTATGTCAGCATGATGGTTTAGACTGTACCTTTGACCTCATCCTAGCGATGCTGTAGCTGACGCGCTTCTGTCTCCAGTCATTGTACATTAGGGTCCTCCTGTAAGCTCATCAGGACATCAAACGTCTACTCAAAATGTTGTGTGAAGTCTGCTACTGCATTATCAGATGCTACTATTACCTTTGTGACAGCGCCCACTTCTCTTTTACTTCTAGCGACGTTGAAGGTTGGGCCTTCAACTGTAACTTGGTGATCTGTAGGTTCAACTCCAAATGAACCCTCACCATTTCTATATGCACATCATGCACCCCTGTAGTTAGTTTGTAAATGCGCACCTCGACTAGTTCTTCCTCAGGAATGGCCAACTCTGCGACCATTCGGTATGCCTCCTCGACGAACTGCATTATAAGCTTTTTTTGGTTGGTCACCTCGGTCACAGCGGCGATGGAAGAGTCTCAATCTAGTTCCATCTGCTCATTGTTAATCTGCTGCTCACTAATCACCTGGAGGGCGTGGTGCTCATGGGCCCTCAACTCCGCAATCACTCGATCCTATAGGAGGTGGAGAAATTCACCAGGGAGCGCTGCCAGATTCAACCCTACTCCCTTGAGGGCACTGACAATGGGCCTATCATCTTCATTCTTCGTGGTCAGGGCTTCATCAGGTAGCACTATCATGCTGGAGGCCTTCACGCACAGCATCTCGGCAGCCTCTGAAGTGCCGATAGCAAGGCTGGTGGACACCGTGCCATCTTGTGATGCACGAGTCTGTAGCTCCTATAGACCTATCTAGATAGCCCTCAATGCTAGTTGTTGTTGCTACTAAAACTGTTGTAGGGCCTCCGCGGTGACATATCGCACCGTGTCACGTATGTCATGCAAATCGCCCTCTGTGAGGGTGATTGGGTCCAGTGATGTCTTAGTAGCCTTGGATTTCTCCCTGGACACTCCTTTCTCTTTCTCCCTTGGATGCTTTATGTGGGCAGACGTCGCCTGTCGATTCACGCCATGTTTCTCTGTTTGCTCGTCCATCTCTGCCTCTATCTCGAGTGAAGGTGACCATGTGCCTTTGTCAGAGCCTCGCTCTATTCCAACTGTTTTCTTCGTCATCTGTTGAGTGGCATCGAGCTCCACCTGGGCCTTGCTAGTGGCCTCATTCTTTCTCTTTCTAGCTAGCTACATCATATTGAGCTTGGCCTCATCCTTCTTGCACTGTGCGGTGGACTTGCTCACTCCCACTGCCAAGTCTGTTGTAGTGCACCATTCTGCCAGACAAAGATCAAGTACTGCATCAATGGCGTCATTTGTTGCTAGGTAAGGCAAGTCATACCATGTCTGTTCAGGGTCCTTTCGTTCCTTGATGGACACATGGTGAAAATCTACTTTAAACTCTGTGTAGCCCTGCAAGTTGGAAAACAACGTAGGCAACAACTGCAATTTGCGATTGATGGCCATGCAGATGTTCATCTCCATCAGGATCTAAAATATCTTGTTGTCCTTGATGCATTGTGCATCCTTGGTTTCCCATAGCGAAGCGTACTTCACTACTTATGGTAGGTTTGGCATGACCAAAGGGAATTGGCTATCCTCTCGCAGCTCCCATGCTACTAGCACAATGGAAAGTAAGAGCCACGCGTAGTGGAATGTCTTGCTAAGCTCCTGTGCTTCACGGCAATTCACAAGAACTCACCGTGGAGATAGTCTGCCCAATTGAACTGAACTCCTTCGGCACACTGGAATGCTAGCTCAGCGACAGTCGTTGACACCTCATCAGCGCGACACTTCCTCATCACCTTCCCTACTAGAATTTGCACAGCCACATTTACAGTAGGGTCATAGATGGTGGATATGGCATATCCACGCGGCTTCATTACCACCTTAAACTTCTCTTTCACAGCCTTCGTGAGGGCTTGCTAACCACCTTGTCCACGAAATATCATGGATGGATTTTCTCCTGTGTATGGCAACCGCGTGATCCCGTGGATCAAATTGTCAGTGATGGGTATTGGCTCCCCCAGCCATAAAAACCCATCATGCACCAAGCATAGTAGCTGCTTGATGACCAATACGGTAACCGGGGTGTGGTTGTAATGCGGCACCCATAGCAGGTTGAGGAGATCTGCCTTGTCTACTCCTCTGAGCCACCTCCGCGACTCGAATGCAGTCATTCTGGTGGTTGTATCAATAATGTGACCCATGAGTTGCTCGGTCGCTAGGTGTGAGAACTTCTCATGGTCAGCCAAGTCCTAGTTTTCAAGTTTTAACAGAGGAACCCACCCCAAGCATGGTCCTTCAAAAACAATTTCATCCGACAGCAAAGGGGTTTGCAAGGGGACCTTGCTCTCATCGATATCTTTCGGCACCTTGTTCTTGCCCTTGTGTGGAGGGACATACTTAGGCAACTGAGTAATAGGTTCAGCATCCTGGGCTTCAATTTCCTCCATGTTGATCCCCACATCCTCCTCATCCATCAGGATGCCTTTGACTTCTTCCACCTCCAGCTCTAGATTGATGGATTTTCCCTTTTCCTATGTGGTGGGCTCATCTTTTGATGGATTTCTTCTCGGAGATGTGCGCACTGGTATCATAGGTTGCTTGCACTTCTTATCCTTCATGCTTTCCTTGGTTGGGGTGGGCTTTGGTCTTGACGTCATTGGTGATTTGGGTACTTCTGCTAATACTTTGGCAACCTTTGGAGCAGCTTCTTCTGCTCCCATAACAATTTTCGCCATCGACTCCTCTGCTACCATTTCATCGGTATCTATAGCTATGGCAGGTGTCGACATAATGCTAATCAACAATGCTCGTGATGTCTCTGGTAAGTTCTTAAATGCTAAACTCATTATGAGAGCCCCGAAGAAGTCTCAGTTCATGTGCACTTGAGAGCTCAACAACTCAATTCTCAAAATTCCAAGTGTTTTTCACTGGGAAGCCACCTGTTTTTTATAGGGAATTTTGAATTCAAATCAGACCATTCCCCCCAAATTCGGTTCATTAATTTTGGATTGATGGAATATTTTCAAGGATCTGACCCATAAATTTCATCTTAAATGTCGGTCGCCCGCTCCATTTTGCCCCATTTCTGCTCTCAAATCATGAAAAGTGACTTTAACAATCACTTTCTAGCTGACCTGCGTGATTTCTCCCTAGGTAGTGTAGTTCACTTCGTACTGCCGCGAACCCTATGACACTTCCTTGCTTCTTACAATCCTCCAATCATGTAGCTCCCCAACCTAGGTAGTGTAGTTTATAGTCCCACGCCTCCTTTCAGCTACATGGAGTGCTAAGACTATGCTACCTTCATATAGTTACAGGGCTGGACCACTGGTGTATGGCTTCAAGCGACTACCATTAACCTTTCTTGGGAAGGGATCTCCATTCAATTTGAAGAACTGGACCGCTCCTCCATCGGTAATCTTCTTAATGACATAGGGCCCTAACTAGTGCATTCTAAATTTCCCTAGAAATTTATCAAAATTGTTGTCATATAACAAAACCATGTCATTTACCTTAAAGGTGTGCAACTTAACGTGCCAATCATGCCATGTTTTTTTGTGCTGCTTTTGAACCTGTTGGTGAAATCCAGCTAGAAATCTTTCTTCATGAAGCTCAACCAGCTATGCAAGCCTCTCTTCCAGGGCTCCGCAATCCATCATACCCATGAATACCGCTATGTGTAGAGTAGGCACAACATACTCCTTGGGCATCACTGCTTCAACACCATATACAAGCCTAAAGCGTGTTTGTCCAGTAAACTTCTTGCATGTCGTCGGATAGGCCCATAGTACTGCGGGTATACGTAGGTCCCAATCACTTTGCTGAGCATTCCAAACATTGGTTAGCACATTCTCCAGCACTTTATTGAATGCTTCAACTGTCCCATTAGCCTATGGGTGATAAGGCGTGCTCTTTTGGTGATATACCTGAAATTCCTCTGTCACTATGTTGATCATCTCGTTCAAAAAGTCCATACCGTGATCACTCGTCAAATTCTTTGGACACCCAAATTGTGTCAGTACATATTCAAAGAGTAACTTTATAGTATTCATGCATGTATAATCCTTTACAGGTTGTGCCTCTGCCCATCGAGTCAAGTACTCTGTTGCAGCCCGTCTTCTTCCCTTGGGCATGAATGGGTCCCACAAAATCTATCGCCCATTTTTCAAAGGGTTGCAACATCATTTGCGGATTTAGAGGTAGTTCATCCCTCCGTGATGGCTTGCCAGTCCTTTGACACACATCACATGCTTTGCAGTAACATTTTGGATCCTAATGGAGGGTTGGCCACCATAACTCTGTGTGTAGAATCCATTGCGCGGTCTCTCTTTCGCCATAATGCCCTCCTACAACACCCCCATGAGCATCTACAAGGATACTGATCCTTTCAAACTTTCGTACATATCGTCGCAATATATCATCAGACCCCATTTTGTACAAATTCCCAGCAATGACAGAAAAGTCTACCGCGCACACCACTAACTCCTTCTTCTACTAGACGGTGTAACCTTCTGGGTCCATTTCTGTCATTAGGAAGTGTATGATATATTCAAAATGACCATCCGTGACAGGCACTGCAAATAGTTGCGCGTCAGGAAATCCCTCCTCTAAATTAGTGGGCTTTTCCCCTGTTTCGATGTGTGACAGATGGTCTGGTCCCGCGTTAAGTCGTCCAAGTTTCACAATAACTTCAAATTCATACTCCTAGAATAATAACAACCACCTGCAAATTCTCCCCCCCAACACAGGCTTATTAACCAGGTATTTCAATGTGGAATGATCTGTATACATCTTAAAATGGCCACCCAGCAAGTAGTGTCTAAACTTCTAGAGCACATATACCATGGCTAACCCTTCGCGCTTAGTGGTGGAATATTTCTTCTCCACCATGGATAACCTTATGCTTGCGAATGCTATAGGATGGTCCAAGTCTCTTCTGCCAACTTGTGTCAGTACTACTCCCAGCGCTATACATGACGTGTCGACATGTACATGAAACTCCTTCTTCCAATCCGGGAAGACTAGAATTGGTGCATGGACCATCTTTTCCTTCGGTACATCCAAGCTTTTCTTACAGTCCTCATTCCAACAGAATGTGACATCCTTTTTCAACAACTTCTCCATAGGCGCGGTGATGTGGGCATAGGCCTTAATGAAATTTCTGTAATATCCATTATGCCCTAGGGTAGCGCACAACTATTTCACACTCGTCAACACTTCTAAGCTAAGTATCACCGTGATCTTCATGGGAACTACGATCAATCCCTATCTACAAACCACATGACCTAGCAGAGTCCCAAAAGGAACACAAAACATGCACTTCTTTAGATTGAGCGTGATCTGGTATCTTCTACACGTATCTAGCATCAGGCGCAAGTTTGCTACATGGAATTTGCCAAGCCTAAACACAGTCCAGTCATCAAAGTACACTTCCAGGAACTTATGAATAATTTCCTTGAACGCAGTAATGACTACGCACAAGAAAATTGCAGGCGCATTCTTTAATGTGAAAGGCATTACAGTGTACTGAAAACAACCCCACTTAGTTGCGAAGGTCATCTTGCTCCTATATTCCAGCGTGATTTTGATATGATGGTACCCATAGAGCCCATCAGTGAAGGAATATGCCTCTTGGCCACCTACATTGTCCAACACCTCATCAGTGAACGAAATCGGGAAGGGATCATGTACACAAGCATCATTAAACTTCCTAAGCTCTATGAATATCCTTATTTCATCCTTTTGCTTCTTTTCCTGTACCACCATTGGGCTTACCCAATCAGATTCTTCTACGGGCTCGATCATGCTTGTCATGAGAATCTTGTCTAGCTCTAAGAGGAGCTTCTCCTTATACTTCGGATTAAGATAGTAAGGCCTTTGCTTAACTGGCTTCATGTCAGGCTTCAACATGATCTTCATAACACCTAGGTATCTGATTATCCCTTTTAGATCTGTAAACTTGGTAGGGAACAAATCCTGTTATTCGCAAAGCAATTCAATGACCTTATCCACTATCACATCATCCTAGTAATCTCTAATCTTCGCGAATTTTGGTTCTGCCTTCGTACCAATATTTACCTGTTTCATTTTCAGTGGCGCAGTTATATCAGGATTCTCAATCTGCGATCCCTGAACCTCCTGGTGACCTTCTATTTCAGGGATGCTAATATTTCGCAGATCCCCATCTTCTTCTTCAATGGTCATGTTATAGCATTCCATTGTGTGGCGCAGCTGAGTAGTCGAATCGGGTTGAATCAGGTCCAAAGGATCATGTGGTATCGTAAATATTGTAGCTTTCACTACTTGTAGTGCTTCTTCAATACAGTCAAACCCATCTTCAAAGTTGAATGTCATTATGAATCCTTCACTTAGAATATCCCATTCACTTGTACCATGACAAAGCTCTATTTTTAAGTACCATTTCATCAGGATGACATCCAGAGTATGACAAAACAAGTGCACCCATTCAGGTTGGGGCTTCTCTCCATAAGCCTGAGTCCATTTGGCCAAATGTGTAGCGGGTCATCCTCCCCATCATATTTGTCTGTCATTCGTACCTTTGGCTTCCCAAAGTGTGTTCTAATCATCCTCTTATGCTCGTACCAATTATCAAAGCTACCCTTGTGCATACCCCACCATCTTGCGGGCATAGCATGCAGTGCCCAGTCCAAAGCCTAGAAGCGTTGCTTCTATGGTACCTCCCTCTCAAATGCATCCAAAAATATATCTACATCATTCAAGTCATCATAAATGGGCATATTTCTTACCTCAGATGACACATAGCGTAGTGCCTAGGTCATCATGTTACAGCTCAGTGTGGTTACTTCATGTAACTAATTCTGCCAGCGCTCTAATTATTCATCAAAGTCCGAGGTTCAGGTACTCTCGCGGTCCCATGTAATTCGCCCATACATTGTTGGATCACCCAATATTGGTCTCGCATTGTTATCTTATAGATACAGTCCAGATCGTCATCAATCTCATAATTACGGACTGGTTCAGTATGGCATGATCCTTCAGCAGGATCTAGGGGCACTATTACACGAAGCGATTTCTTCTCAAATATCATATTTTCCTTATTTAGCTTGATTATCCATAGTTTCTATTACTTCAAAGTCAACCAACGCGTTGCACCTTCAATATATATAGTTACCCCTTACAGCCACCCCCTGAGGATGATCCTCTGCTAATTTGCATCCTTAGCTAAATCGGAGACCACTGCAGTGTGGGTCTTTCCATTCGTTCCATGGAAAATTTTAGGGTCTAATATTCACGCGTGGGCTAATTTTCCATGATTTTTCCAAAAAAAAGATTCACTAATTTCCATTTTTTTATAAAAATGATTCACCTAAGTTTTATAATACAAAAATATTTTACCTTAAAAATCACCAAGATTATATAGAGAGTATATATATAATCATTATAAAAATTTGAATAATCTTAAAAATACATCAATAAACATTTTATAGTTTGCATATTAGGGAATAGTGAGATTTGCTAATGTTTTTATACTTCAAGATAATTTTCCATCCTTAAAATTTTCCCTAATTTGTTCCCAAGTCTACTTCGGTAGGAAGTTCACGTCTGACCCTAGATCCAAAATAACCTGATCCATTTCATACTCTCCTATCTATGCGGTCAGCCTCATCTCTCATCTTGTCCTTGTTTTATGCTTACCAATGTTTCGTACCATGCGCGGTTCACCCGGAGTGTTTCCGATGTAGCTATTTATAATCTCATGTAACCCCTTCGTGGCCTTGCTATCACGTAGCAGCTTCATGCAGGTCTCTAGGAAGGTCATAAGCATAGAAGGTTCCATGTCTTCATCAATCTTATCCTTGCTCCCTGAGGTGGAGGCATCAGCAAATCTCTTCTTTGCTTCCATGAACATTTTGTGTGCGCGCTCCAAATCAAATTTAGCCTCCTTCGCTGTAGCTTTATGAACCCATGCACTATCTTCAGGCTGCTTCCCCTTATCATCCCCTATTGCAATTCCACTTCAAAGCACTATATTCACATTCAGATCCTCTTCGCAAGGCCAAAACTTCATCATTTGCAAGTTCTAAGTCAGCTGAGGTGGTAGCGCCCCTTTGTTGCATATCCCCAGTATCAGCATAGGACAGTCCTCCATTTCATGATCAAACACAGTGCAATATTTGCATGACGGACGCGTGGGGTTAGTGTAATTGTGGTCATAGTGTCGTGGCCCTCCACAATTGTAACATATGAGTTTTCCCCAACCTTTGCTACGTCCTCCTCCACCTCGGCCTCATCTGCACCCTTGAAAGCCTATTCATGCCATCCTCATGCTCTGATTAGGGGGCTACATTTCTACCTGAACCTGATAGGCAGGTGTTCTATCCATCATCAACTCATAGCTTCTGCAGCTGCACTGATCATGCCCTACCGACCTAGAAAAGTTACAGAGTAGTTGTTGTGGTGTTTGTACAAACTTCTACAGCAAATGATAGTTATCTGTCGTATTTTTCTTGTTACCTAACATATAATGCACCACAATGCAGGCTCCGCACTTTGTCCTACTTGAGCTTCCGGCCTAGAAGGCATTGGTCCCACTCCTTCAATGTAGTTTGAAAAGACTAGGAAATGGTCTTTGTCATTCCCTTGACCCTTGCATTTCAGGCACCATACCTCTTTGTGCACCTCTGGTCGAACTGTTCTATCCTGCTTCAAGCTTTGCATCTCAAAGCAAATATTTTGCAACTGCACATGGATCTGTTGAACCCCTAGATTTGGATCCTGCATCGATGTTTCATGTAGGCTCATCGCAGTGTCCAAGGCCTTTGCCTGAATCGTTATCTTCTATTGTGATAGCGAAACCCTTAGGTGTCACAGGAGCGATGCCACAAATGATTCACAGTGTTGTCCATCTATTAAGTTCATATTAGCTTCGCAGATTTTACATTTCAACCTCTGATCTAATTCCCAAGGCGTCTCGCCTAGTTTCATCGTGATTTCCTTGAACCCCACTATCGAATGTGCCTCAAATTTGGGCCTATTGAATTCTTTATTCAACGTGGTCTGGATGCCTGCCACTCTAGAGTTTGGGTTATCATTAGAGTATTTAATGTACCAGGTTAGCACACAATCCTACAGCGCACTAACCAGTATTTCCTTCTACATGTGATCATCGGTAATGCCCTGAGCTTCCCATAAAACTTTTACAACGAACCAGAACTGGTCCGGGTCCTCATTTCACAAGGATTTAAACAAAGGCAGCTTCACTGAATTTTCCATGCTGAACTACAGTGGAGGTGGTGGTGGTGGTATGGGTGAATTCGCAGGTGATGGTGGTGAAGTTGGAGGTGGTGTGGGTGGAGGTGGAAGTCATGAGAATCCTTGTCTTATTAACTAAATAACACTTCATGGAGAATCTTGTGCTACACCCTCTTCATCACCCAATGGAGGTGAAATCATTAGACTATATTCAGGACCCTTTCCTCCTTCGTTCCTATAATTTTTTCCACTTCGCGTAGCTCTATACATCAAGGTAGTTGCATAACCCATTTTTCTTACAATAACATCTTAATCTAGGTATTTAAAGACTTCAAGTACTTACCTCATGGTCCTTTGAAAAAGCATCGCTCTGCCTCGCTGTAACTGACTGAGGTATTGACTGTGAATTCAGTCACAAATCCTACTATGATGCAATTGAGCCAATGATCAACAGTGCAAGTGATCTTATCCTCAGAGGCTTCTAGTCTCTGTACTAACTCCAAGGTCCAAACAATAGGATCGTCAAGTCTCCACCTCCCTTGTCTATCTGCTAGCTTTGTGATCCACTTGTATAGCTCAACTAGAAAGGAACGGAAAAAGATTTCACGGATCTTTGTATATAGGTACCTGTCCAGCCACTGTTCCTTTATCGGTGGCAGATTTTTGTTCTACTGCACTACGAATTCGTGGATCTTTCTATCCAACTAGTCTCCGATATCTTTCTTTGGTGGATTCCAGTGATACGACATCACACATATCTTATGCAAATTTCTGTCCTGACAACGGAATCATTTGTTGGATGTGTGGGGCCTAACCCAGGTTTAACATTAGTTAGCTAAACAAATCCCTACACTACTGGTCCTTTTGGCACTATCCCGCGCAGCACGGACCGAAGTCTCACCCGAAGCAGTATGGGGGGATGCTAGAACCAAGTTTCCACACCCTGAGATGGTTGTGATGTCGTTTTATTCCTTATGTTCCTGCTTTCATGCAGGTCATTAAGTTCTAGGGCTCTGTCTATCTAGCCCTTTATTCTATCTTTCAATACCTCCGTGAAGGGGTACGATTGACCTTTGCGCAACGCTAACTTGCGCTAAGGTACTTTCACACTGCTAGGGCAGCGTGTCATGTAGATTCCCAAAACAGCTTAAGTGTCTTACTTATCTTATTAACAATCACATTTGGAACCACGTAAACAGATGTTGTTACTTGCGTTCAATTAGCCGATGTAATTATATACATTCACGCATCACATAAGCATTATAAATGAGCTTCATACACCATATAACAAGATGCATTAACAAGAAACAAGGACATGGAATTTGTAGAATGCTTCTCTTTATTGATATCTTCAGATGATAATAGACTATATCCACCCTACACACACAGCTACAGGGGTCCACGCACTCAGCTGTGGACTTCTAACCTAGGCCTTTGTGCACTCAGCCGCAGAGCCTCTACGTACACTATGACCCGAAACTTATAATTTTCTCCTTATCGCTCAAGACATCATACTTCTTCTTACCTCTTATTGATGACTTCTAACTACTTAGAGCTTACTTACTTTGCTCTATTTATATAATCCCATTGTCCAGGGACCATGGGTAGATCTTTATCGCCGACTTTACTTTACAAAATAATGGCGGACAACCCTTTATGACTCATGACACCTTTGCACTATGCAACCACAAAATGCAGAGAATTTACAAATTTATTACAATATTTGACCCAAAACATGGGCTTTTAGCCCCAAAACTGTCCCTAGGGGATCCTATTCCCAACAATGATCAAATCACCAAGCAAAGATATTCGGGCTACAAAAATTGGTATGCACAGGAAGCATCTCTGCGTTATCCTAGTTGGTATTAAAAAAGCCTACTTCTTTGTGTATGAAGTTTAGATTTCTGTATGAAGCATACCAACTTATAAAAAATTACCTGATCGGTGAACTTTCACCAACACCTTATCTTGAAGCTAATCTCAACATTTTTCCTAGCTTATCCTATTTATACATGCCACTCTAGAGGGTCCTCAACTTGATAGCACTAATAAAGGGATCAAAAGTCTCAGAGGTTCTGATCAAGCAAATGTACAACATATTGCCAAAACTAACAAAGGCTTTTTCACCTCACTGGTAATGTGTTTTTCGTAATTGTTATGGGTGTTGTGAGGTCTCATAATCATTACAGGTCTTGTGGTCAACATAACCATGTTATAGCAATTCTATAATTTTGCATAGAATCAATTTACCAGAGACATGTTTGGCCATCTCATATTTGGAAACTACCAAACCTACCTATTGTAAAGAAATGTTCTGTTATTGTTTTCAAGGCTTGTTTTTCTTACTGTGGAAAGCCAAGACCAATGCTAACCACCAACGCCAATGCACTCTAATTCCATATGACAATTGCATGAGAAATATACCTTCCAATTTGGGTTCAAGATTTGATTGCTTACAATGCTAACTACAGAAATAGATGTCTTTTTTATGAATTTGCAGCTCCCAAAATTTGTTTTGACAACACAGAGAACTATGATAATTTACGAATTTAACTCCATAGATTCAAATATGAATGGTTTTTCATGAGTTCCCATTCACATGCCTTGGTATTTGATGCCAAAAGTACAAAATGGTGTAGTGATTATTAGCTTGGGAAACATAATAAACTGATTAATACCCTCGGAAATAGAGCACAAGCTTTTCCCTCAAGTGATTATTAGATTGGGAAACAAAGCACAAGATTTTCCCATAATAATATGTATGAGATGTACATTTAATATTTAAGCAAATTTATAAGTAGGAGATTACTAAAACGATGTTTGCACTAGTCAGCAAACCATCCAAATGATTTTAGTGTCATAATATAGTTTACAGAAATTACTTGGATGAATATACCATAACCAGCGTACCACGAATGGATGAAACACTAGAAGTGTGAGGGCATTACACCAAGAAAAAATATGAGTTAAAGCCAAATGTGGATGATTGTCACCAATGAAAATGGTCTGAAATTTCCACACAGTTACACCAATGATTTGAGGGAAAGCTGATTGTCAGCGAATAATGAATTAGTCACTAGAATTACTAGTGAAATAACGAGGTTGGAGGTGCATTCAATTAACCTTGGAAATCCTATGAATTGATGATATTGTTGTGATTCAACAATTCATTGAATTAACTTTCATGATGCCAACATCTTGGTGCAAGGAACTTGGCAAGGTTGAGCAACATGGTCACAGGTATTGCCAAACTATTCACAATGTGAACGTGGACTTTGTTGGAATCATGTCTTGGGAAGAAACATGTGCATGGAATCATGGACCCTAACTCAAAATATGCCATGATGGAGTATGGTAGGATCAACTTTCTACAGGATCAACTAAATCCCACTGGGAAATGTATGTATTACTACTAGAGGCATCACCTAATTGTCAACATAATATATTTATGTAAATTATGAATAATGGGAAATATTGGCTAAGTCCAACGAAAATTAGGTTGCAAGCCTTGTTGGGCATTCAAACAATAATATTTTGATCTCAATGACAACATAGATAAATCATTGGGGACAGTTTGTTTTTCAACCAACCATGTCAACAAAAAATCTTCTCAAAATGCAGGCATGCAAAGATTTCTTTTAGTAAGGAATAACATAGTTAAATCTATTAGTATATGACTTGGACTCTTGCATGTAGTTATGTGGGATTGAGTCTACCTACATGAAAGTTGCATGCTATGGGTATCTTTGAGATTTTTTTCCTAGAGACAACATAATTTATAACAGTTAGAAGGGTTCTCATGCCAACAATGGATGCCAACTTTTGTCATTATTTTCCAGTCTAGAAGCCCTAGTTTGTGTACTTGTGTTGTATTCCAATTGACACCTTAAAAATCACTTGTTTAAGTACTTTAGGTTTCCAGGTGATTTTTTATTTTCTATTACATCTATGTTATGTCTCCTGGTGTGTTAACTGGTGCTTGTTAAGATACATTCTGTAGGTTATGGTGTCTATAATATAGCGACAAAAACAAGATATGTTAAACCAAATTCAACGTTTGCAATTTACTTCCAAGGGAAAAACATGTGTACATGTACATTTTTATAAGTAATATTATATAACTAAGCTTACCAGAACTAAATGGAATGTACAATTTGGATGCAACCTCTGGTATATAGCCAAGATATCAAATGAAGGAAACAACCCAGCTTCCTGTGTAAGCATAACAGTCAACATTATTATGGGAAATAAGCGATGCAAATTTAAGCATAAGCCTTTGAAAATGCTTATTCAATTATCTTTTCTACAAAATCACTATTCAAACAATCATAAGAAACAATACTTTAGGTCAGTTCCATAGATAAACATAAAATAAAATTTCTTAACCAACAACATTCTAGGGTAAAATTGTTTGTTGCTTCAAAATTTAAATTATACACATTTTTTTAAATTTTATGCTCATGAGCATGCTCCTAAAAATCAAATCAACTGATTCATGTACATTATTTATAGGGTAATACATACATTTCCCTGATTCATGTACATTCTCTGTATGGTAATCAAATCAAATGTATGTATTACTACCACATGCATAACCTAATTAGTATGAAGATGTGAGTTCCAAATATAAACATAAAGGTGATAAAATAGTAAGTATGCAAGATGGACAAGTTAGGATGGGGACTTGGCACTTGGGAAAAGGTGAAAAAGAAACTCAGAAATCTCTTTCAAAGTCACATGTAGAACAGGAGGAAATAATTTTTCAGTATCAAGATGTCCTCAATCTTTATTAGACTTCTGAAAATAGGGCCAGGGATTTTCAGGTAAGACTGGCTCTTGCACAAGAGGAAAATAGCAATCTTAAATATGAGTTATCATTATCTGGAGCTCTACATTTGAAAGTTGTAGAAGAGAAAAATGCCACTTATAAAGTGACAAGAATTCCCTTAAACAGGAGAGGGAACATTTAATCAAGTAGATGAGCTTGCTAATGGAAGAACTAACTTGTACACATAATTAGGAACAAAGACTTAGAATAAGACAACAAGAAGAGACAACCCAAAAAATAGGATCGATGCAGCTTTGAGAATCTTCCAATAGGCCTTGAATTAATTAGAGGAACAAAATAAAGTTCTGATAATAGAGATACAAGCAGGAACTGGGACGATGAATGATGCTGATAGAAATTTTGACACAACTTTGAAAAGCATCCAACAGAAACATGACCTTGTTATTCTCAGATATTTTTAATGGCCAAACTGCATGTGAGGTTATCTCTCTGATTTTACTGTGTGTGTATATTGTGGTGCTATTAATTTGTGAAACTCAACATGGAATCATGTTGTTGGATTCTGCTTAGAAAATAGCGACATTCTTCTGATTCTGATTCATTTTGTCTGGATTAAGACACCATCCTGTGGTGTGGTTTGTATAGAGACCAACCATGCTTTATTCTTTCGAGCACTATACCAGAGATTCCACATCTGATTACATGACTGATCTCCTTCTATTTACACAGACACACAAAGTTATAAGGTCCATGAAAATTGCTTCCCTCTGCCCTTACTTGGAACATGAATTGCAATAACTTTCTAAGGCCTTGCTCTATCCAATCCTCTCAAAGCATTGCTCTATTTCAATGAATATCTTAATCATTATTTCACAAGTGCATTGAGAGATTAGGTTGTATGACAAGGATTTTAAGAATTAGCAAACTTTGCTTTTAAACTAGGTTCGAAAGGAGCTTAAGCACTCATATTTTCACCATAGTTTGAAAATTCTGCTGAGATTGTATAAAAATATCAATGGTTAAATGTATAACACTAACACTCTCGAAAGCCCTCCAAAGCACTAGCTAACCTTTTGATTATTTTTTCTTCACCACTAGGTAACATTTTTCATCACAAGTCATGGACCTCTTAAAGGGAACATGTGATGTCAAAATCACTTTTAAGCACTTCACTACAGTTCATACTCATTCTTCATTCAGTCTAGTTCTCCATGCTTCCAATAGCCCACAAGGGAGTGAGCATAATAATGACCACTTCCAAGGAGATTACTGATTCCCCAGGGTCAAGGTGGTCCCTAATCCAATGATCACTTTGGGCGTGGATGTGAAGTTTATTCTCAGCGAGCCTTGAACCAACTCCTCTGGACACTTACATATACTGTATTTGATAAATAGAAACAACAAACATGTTACATCCTAGTTGTGGGGTCACTCAAATTTATTTTATTTCTAAAAGTCTTATCTCCACCTAATCTTTTTAGGAAAAGGATGCTTATAAATATTGTATTTGATAAAGACAAACATAAGACATGTGAAGTCCTAGTTATGGGGACATTTCAACATATTTTATGGGAAAAATTGCTATCTCCACTTTATACATCTATGAAAATATAGTTGTGTGGATAATAACTCATTCATCAAAAATATCACTTGTTAAATATTGGGTCAATCTGATAGAATATTAGGATTAGATACTTAAGGTAGATTCTTAAAATAGACCAACAATTCAAAAAGAGCTTGAAACTCTTATTTCATTGTCATTATGTTTCATATGATTGATTACTAAATTCATTGACTCCCTTTGGACTAAACAATTTGGTGTAGGTGTTATATGTGCCTGATGAAACATTGAAGTACATGAAGTGAGGCCAAATCATCCTTATACTTAGTATTATTACTTAAATCTGAAGCAGCAACATCATTGTAAAAATTTTAGAAGAAATTTCTATTAATAATATAGTATATCGGAAAAAAGACAAAAATAATGGCGTGTTTGAAATGTATCTCATAGCCTACTATGTAAATATATGTACATGAGCTACCACAACAGGATCTGCAAATGTTTTTTTCAATGTACAAATTTTTCATCGTATGTAATTAGATATGCATTGTTGGGCATGGAATCCCCCCACAACAAGTTTTGGGGCTCAAAGCCGAAGTTTTGGTCAAAGATTTTGCAAGACTCTGTGAATTGTAGGCATGGAGCGCGAAGTAGAGGTTAAGTCATAGGGCTATCTGCCCTAAAGTAATGTAATGTAATGTAAAGTCATGTCGGCCTACCCATGGTCAGTGGACCATGGGATTGTATAAATAGAGCGATGCTCTAAGTTGTAAAAGTAGTGAATGATAGAGAATAGTGAAGGAATGGTTCAATCTTAGAGTAGAATTCTAAATGTATGGGGTCATAGTAGTAGGTAGAGGCTGTGCAGCTGAGTGCGTAGAGGCCTAGTAGAGTCTGCAGCTAAGTGCAGGGACCCCTGCAGCTGAGTGCACAAGGCAGAGTCGAGTCTGTAATCGCGAAAAAAACCTAATAAAGAGAAGTCTATCCTAATTCTGTGCATCTAGTCTTGGATCGGTATTATGTTGTTATGCATTACTTTTACTCTGTTTATTTATTTCCCGCAGTTGAATAAATGCTTGTATGGTTCAGAATACTTACATATGAAAATAATCTAAGTAATCAACTAATAGTGCATAATTAGGAAAAACTGGGTGTTGAGGGGTTAAATCCCCTAGGGTTTTGGGTCAACACCCTAGCAGAGTAGGGGTTATCTACAGTAAAAAACAAGCATTCCACACAGCCATGATACTTAAATAAGCAAACTACATGAAGAGAGGTGCACCTAGGAGTCCTTCATTTGGGTAGATCCAGCCAGGGTCCAAACCCTCTTGGAGTTCCTCTCAATCCTTGAACCTGCAAAACAACCAATTCAAAGAAGCATAGCAATATATGGACAAAGTATCATATAGAAATCAACTTCATAACTTATTGAAAGATGGTCAATTATACATTGAAACAATTATTCATATGTAAACCATAACAATAACATCATATGCATAAAGAAGATTGATTTAGGGAACAAGACAAATGTTTCTTTATTGCGAATAACTAGAATAAAGCAAGGAATGATATCACCTAAATCTTCCTCTCGCTGGCTACAAGAGGAACCGTCCTCTGGGTCCATCCAATCCCAAGTCTTCAAAAGGCTCCTTCCATGAGTCACACAAGGATATCTCAACTAGTGAAATGACATCATAACTCAAGGAAACAAGGGTTTCCTGTAGTCGGGGAAGTGCTGGAAGCACATGGATCTTCAGACTTGATCAAGGATAATCTCAGTAGAGTAATTCTCTCTCTTCTCTCCTCCCTTAGGCCTTCGCATTGAAGCATTTTTATACTTCTCCCAAAGTAGTCTTTTAGTTTGGAATTCGTTGGGAGTAGTTGGGCCATGGGCACTAATAGGTAATCAATAGGTAAAACCCGTGATATCTGCCTGAAATTAAGGAGATTTAATTTTTTTAAGTGTTTTAAGACATATACATGGGTTGGGTATACACAGACCTGCGTACACACATGTTTAGCTCAGGGCAATGTCGTGTACGGGGAGTAAAACACTATTTTTAAGTATTTGGACCAAGTCTGGAAGAAGGGGTTGCACTAGGCCATAAATGCAACATCAAAAATATTAAGAGTGAGATTTAGAGCTATAACACTGGGGTAAATAACAAGGATTGTGCTAAAAATAGGACTACGTGAAGATAGCATCGCAGGCCACGAGGTGCCCATTGGTGTGCGTAGCACAGTGAGTGCGAAGGTTGGACCGCGTACCAATCCCAACATATTAGACATCCCCAAGGTGTGTAAACCTAGTTCTAGCACCCTCCCATACTACTTCGGGTGAGACCTCAGTCTGCGCTCCATGGACTATTACCGAAAGGGCTAGTAGTACTAGAATTTTCTTAGCTAAATCACCTTTGAACCTAGGTCAGGCCCAACTATGCTGACAAATGGTTCTGTTGTCGGGATCGGGATCTGCATAAAGATGTCTCATGTCATGCCACTGGAATCCTACAGAGAAAGGAATTGAAGAGTGTTTGGACAAGAAGATTCATGTGTTTATGGCGTAGGAAAATAGAAATCCGTGAGTATATAAGGAGAAGTGGTTGGAACGCTACTTGTACACTGAAATCCACGAAATTTTCTTTGAATTTTTTCCATCTGAGCTGTGTGAGTGGATCAAAAAGTTAGCAGACAACCAAGGAAGGTGTAGGCTTGACAAACCAATAGTGTGGACTCCAGAACTAGTGTGCAGACTAGAAGCCTCAGAAGATAGGATAGCGTGAGCTGTGGACCACTAGCTCGATGAAATAATAGGAGGATTTATCACTGAGTTTATGGTAGACACGACCTTTAGCTACAACGAGGCAGAGCGATGTTTTCTCAAGGGACTGCGAGGTAAGTATATTAAATATTTGAACACTTGGATTAAGATGCTATTGTGTGAAAAGCGAGTTATGCGAATAAATTAATGTTTGGGACTACACGGAGCGGAAATATCTACAGAAGCAAAAGTAGTGAGGAGTTAGAAAACAGTCCCTTAATTTCACCCTCACAGGAAAGCGAGGAGGAGCTCGCAAAAGTTTCTCCGAGAAGTGCGGTCAGTTTGATAAGATAAATAATTCCACATTTACCATCCCCACCCACACTGCCACCCATTTCACCCCCCTCACCTACATCTCCACCCACTCCACCTCCACCACCACCGTAGTTTACTATGGTGAGTGCAGTCAAACTGTCGGTGTTCAAAGGAGTAGGAAATGAAGATCCGGATCAATTTTGGTTCATGGTAAGAGAAGTATGGGAAACACAGGGCATCATGGAGGATAATATTAAAAGGGTTATGCTAGTGATCACATTGTAGGATCGCACATTAACATGGTACATCAAGCATTCTAATGACCACCCGAACGAAGGAATTGCAGAGATCTAGACTGCGCTAAATAGGCAATTTAGCGGGCCAACATCAGAGACACAATCAATCATCGGGTTTAAGGAGATCATGATGCTTCCAGGTGAGACCCCCTAGGATTTGGACCAGAGGCTGAAGGGTATGATTTGAGAAGCCAACATGATGTTGACAGATGGACAACACCGCACATGGTTTGTAGCGTCATTGACACCACACTTAAGGATGACATTGTCACAAAAAAAACTTTCCACCTAGGCTGAAGCATTGGAGATGGTAGTGAGATTGCATGAGACCCCTATACAAGACCTGGTTGGGAGTCCAACAAATCCACATGCAACTATAGAACCTGCGTCTAGAGATACAAATTTTGAAACAGGACAGGATAACTCGGCCAGCGGTGCGCCATTAAGTATGGTGCATAAAATGCGAAGGCCAAGGGCACGACAAGTACCACTGTCCAGTGTCTGAAAACTACTCGGTGGAGGGAGGGCCAATGCCATTAAGACGGGAGGCACAAGCAGGGCCGAGCGTGGCATCTGCATTATGGTTTGCAATTTTCCAGATAGGAGGAAAACACACCATGAATAATTGTCATCTATTGTAGAAGTATGCGCAGACGACCCAACAATTGTTTTGTAATTTCTATAGTTCGATAAGCCATGATGAATGCACCTACCGAAGCTATGAACTAATGATGGATAAAACTCCCGCCTATAACGTACAGACCTGAATGCAAGCCCTCAACCCAAATGCAGGGATGGAGCGCGCTGGGTTTCATAGGTACGGTCAGGGTCGAGGTGAAATGGGACCAGGAAGGTGTCGCAGCTAGATAATTTGTATAATTACAGAGGGCCAGGGTATTATGCCCACGATTGTATGAATCTGACTAGGATATCATGTTGGGATTGTAATCAGTTTGATCGTGAGGCAGAATATTTCCCTTTGCTAATAGTGAAGATGCACGAAAAGGGGTACTCCAGCCGCCTGCGACCCAGAATTTACAAATGATGAGGTCTGAACCGCACAAGGAAGACCCAAATATGAACATGATGCCCAGGAGTGGTATGAAAATGGGAGATGGTAAAGGGAAGCAACTAGAAGAAAGTACATGGGTTCGCAAGGCTCCTACAAAGGAACCTGAGTTTGATTTAGAACGCGTGAAGGAGACATTCATGGAATCTAAGGAGACCTTCACGGAGGCCTCCACCTTAGGTAGTAAGGGTCAACTAGAACCAAGGATGGATCCTTCCATGATCACTACCTTTCTGGATACATGCATGAAACTACTACGCAACATCAAGGCAGTCAAAGGGCTATAGGAACTCATCACTAGGTGCATGGGGTCAGGACAACCGCACGTGGTCCGAAAATTGGGAAAGCATGCATTGCGCACAAGAAGGGAGATGAGATTGATTGCAAAAATAGGCGAGTACAAACTGGATCAGGCAATCTTGGATTTGGGATCAGACACAAATGTACTACCAAAGAAAACATGGGAACACATGGGAAGACCCATGTTATAGTGGTTCCCTATTCAGTTATGAATGGTGAACCAATAGAAGATTTTGCAGATGGGAAGTTTGCAAGGGGTAACAATCGATATTGAACGCACGACCATGGAGGCGGATTTTGAAGTGATAGAGATTGTTGATGACAACAATCCCTATCTTTCATTACTAGGAATAGACTAGGCTACCGATATGAACGAAGTCATAAATCTAAAGAAGCACAAAATTAACTTTGAAAAGAAGTCATTATGCATAGTAGTACCACTGGACCCAGCAAAAGGAGCGCGATACACTGAACTAGTGCGCGATGATGATAGTGATGACGATCTTGACTGTATCTACAAGATAACTGCACAAGGAGAGGATTGGGTGAATCTAACTACAGATGGAAGGATTTTGTGGGAGCGTGAAATCTCCTGCACTTCGGATTTAGATGAAGAGATAGAGTGATGGCAAAATCAGCTGCATGAAGTAACAATGTTGAACTACAACATGATTATCAGGTCACTGTGTTGCGTAGCAATCGAGGCAAGGGAATTGCTGACATATGATGGATTGACAGCAGTGGATGAATTTCTAAGGAAATTCGAAAGTGTAGTACCAGAGCAGCAGCTGTTCAATGCGCTGAAGTGGGCACTGCACGCAACACCCGCACAATGGTGGGGTACACATCAAAGAAATTTTGAAGGCTAGTGCAGATGCAGAAGGATGATGAGCCTACATTTTGGAAAACCCCAGTTTCGAATGGAAACCAATCAGCTTGGGTGGAACAACTTGCACGCCCACCTTTCCTAATGGGTAAAGACATAGTTGTACAATCCACATAAGCGCACCGCACCGCTAGCCTAGAGAATCAGGACAAACCATAGCAGCAGGAAGGGTGACGTGCATTACCAATTCTCCACGATGAGGCATTCCATAGGGTGTGTGGAGTACTAAATAAGGTTCACCATATGAGATGAACTGATTGGGACCTATGCGTGCCAGCGGTTTGATGGGCTTATAGGACCATGTAAAAAAACCTACGCATGGAGATGATTCCAAAGGTGCGAAATAGAGTAGAACCAAATATTTATGAAGGGAATACCAAAAGGAATCCACACATAATAGCTCCCATAGTTATGGTAGCGCGCGAAGAGAAGGACGAAGGAATCACACATCTACGCGAGAACGAGCGTATAAGTATTCAGGAAGCCATTCAACGAGGGAACCTTAGACTTTGCGAACTTGAAGAAGGTTGGGTATGATTGAGGAATAAGAGCATGTTGAAGAATGTTGAGATCAAAAGACGGTTAAACGAGGTCACACAAGCATGTCTCTTTGATAAACCTAGGATGACAAGGAAAGTTACGGATGGTCATACCACTGCATTAGAAGATTGTCACCAAGAATTTATGACTCTGCTACCATGGCTGAAACCACACCTTACCAAACGCAGTAACAAGGGGAGTGCACCACGTAAGATAGAACACGTGGCACCAACTGTTGTGAGGGCAAGTGAGGAGTGTCCATGGGCTATGCTGGATGGCAAGTTGAAGTCTCGCATAGGTGGTGCGACGACCTGACTAGCAGTAGGGAGCACAGTTTTAGCGCTCCAGATAGTTGAAAGAGAATGTGAGACTCTAAAAGAATCTGTTTGGGAACTACGCGATGAGGGAGGTCCGCACAGAATCATCATGGCACAAGGTTCACACCTATGCACGGGGGGTTACGCGGCCACGCAGGTTAACTAGGAAGTAACCATTGACGTCACTGTTCATGACGAGATGTCAAATTTAAGGCAAAAGGGAGTGGGCAGAGGGAAATTAAAGCATGAATTAAGAGCTTGATCCGGATTTAAATAGGAACGCAACAAATTACAAAGATAACCATATACACAAAGATGTAGCGGAAATAATACTTCATTTCATTAATGGAAAATACTGAAATATGCTTACAAACAGAAATGGCAATAAACTAGCTAGGGCGATGGTAGCTTATCTCTGAGAAGAGATGTGATGGCTACATGCCTCTGAACTGTGTTACAATGAGGCTCGAAGGCCTATTTATTTTTGAGAAACAATGGAAAAACCCTTAACATTCCAAAACCTAACCCTAGGAGATGAAACGCCAAACTGTGGGCCCCGTTTGGGGGTAAGTTGGTACATCAACTTCCCGAGGTCGTAACTTTGGCATATGATCTCCGTTTGACGCGTACAATAGCTCATTAGAAAGATCTATCCGAGCACTATCATTGTTGGAACGGGAAACACCAGTCCATTCCATGGACTCATGTTGCCCACGGATTCCCCAAAAAACGTCGTTTAGGGCCTCAAAACGGCTCCGGAAGTTCAGGACCCGAAAAACGGCTAAAAATAGTAAGTTGTGCTACAATTAAGGAAACTGAAAATGCTGAGAAAGACAATGGTGGGGGTCCAGGTGGACTAGGCAGGTGGCCACCAATATCCACCTGGATCATTCCTCCCCCCTTAGGAAGCAATGGTCCCCATTGCGTTGAGCTCCTCCATGAGATGAGGAAACTTCTGCTGAACTTGTTCCCTGGTGAGCCACTTGCCCTGGTGAAGGATTTGGCCCGCTTTGACAACTCGATACAGTTGGATATTTTGTTGGCAAGTGTTCTTGATCTGTGTGTCCATGATCCGATCAGTTGCAGCTTGTTCCATGGAATCTGGATTTAATTCTGTGGGTTTGAGTTGTTCTGTAATGTCGGATGTGTCTAGCAATGGTGGAAAGTATGGCCGAAGGCGGTCCACATTAAATACTGGGTGCAGGCCAAGGAATGGGGGAATGCTGAGGTCAAATGAATTGTCTCCCATAGCCTTAGTAATGGTGTAAGGACCATATCGGAGTGGTCTCGATTTCCGATAGGCTCCAGTAAGGCGTTCCTTTTGCAAATGCAACCAGACTTTGTCGCCCACCTGAAACTTGTGTGGCACCCGATGTTGATCATGTCGCTGCTTTTACTTGGCATTTGATTTCTCAAGAATGCCATGGACCTGCTGGCGAATATGTTGGATGCGCTCAATGAAGCTGGTGGCCTTATCTGTTTCAGACTGGACATGAGCTGAATTCATGTGAGTAGCTGCAAGTGGCATGGCCACATCAATGGGGCATAGTGGCTAGAATCCCAAACCCACCTGAAAAGGGCTATGGCCAGTGGAGTTGTGAAGAGCTTGGTTGTAGCTGTGCTGAACGTAGGGGACGCTCTCTTCCCATGTGTGTGGACGCTTTGAGTTATACATGCGCAGAATGTGCACAATCATCCTATTGACAACCTCTGTCTGGCCATCAGTTTGAGGATGGAAGGCTGTGGACTTCGTGAGTTTGGTGTCGAGCATTGACCAGAGACTGGACCAAAAGGTGCTGAGAAACCGACTGTCCTGATCTGAGATGATAGACTGTGGGATCCCAAAGTGCACCCACACTCGTTCAAAGAAGAGTTTAGCAGTGGCTTCTGCTGTGATATTCTTCTTGCAGGCCATCATAATGGCCATCTTTGAGAACCTATCGACGACCACAAAAACACAGTCATTTCCATGCTTAGTGGAAGGAAGGCCTGACATGTAATCCATGGAGATGGATTCCCAAGGTCGACTAGGGGTAGGCAACGGGGTATAGAGGCCTTGCTTCTTAATGGTCGGTTTGGCAATGGCACAGGCAGTACATGATCGGATGTACTTCCCAACATCCTGTCGAAGATTCGGCCAATAGAAATAGTTTTGCAGTACTGCCACTGTTTTCTCGACCCCGAAATGCCCAGCAGCCCGACTGTAGTGTGCTTCCCAAATCATCTTGGCATGCTCGCTTGAAGGAACACAGAGGTGACCGAGGTGGCATATAAGGGCATCCTGGAGGTGAAAATCTGCAACCTGCCGACCCTCCAAGAGTGTCTGGTATGTGTGGCCGAATTCTGGGTCGCTTTTGTAGAGAAGTGGCCAATCAGAAGTCTCGTGCCCGCAAGAGTTGAGCACGGTGGTTAGCGCCATGATCGGTGGTCGACTGAGGCAATCTACAACATTATTGGTGCTGCCCTTTTTATACTTGATATTCAAGTGAAATTGTTGCAGGTATGTAGACCACTTCTGATGCCGATCATTCTGCAATTTCCCTTGGGTCTGTATGAACTGCAGAGGTCGGTGGTCTGTGTGGATGACCGTTTCCTTCCCCAAAATGTAATGCTTCCATTGTCGGCAGGCCTGTACAATGGAATACATCTCTTTATCATAAGTGGGGTACTTCCAGACTGTGTCTGAAAGTGTTTCACTGTGATATGCCACTGGATGTCCATGTTGAGTAAGGACTGCCCCAATAGCATAGTCAGAGGCATTTGTCTCGACCTCAAATGGTTGTTGTAAATCTGGTAACGCGAGCACTGGTGCCATGCAGAGGCGATCCTTCAACTCCCTGAATGCCTTCTGTTGAGATTCAGACCAAAAGAATTTTGCTTTCGCCCCGCCCTTGGTGACTTGACTCAAGGGCCAAGAAATATGAGAAAATCCCAACACAAACCTGCGGTAGAAGTTGGCAAGACCTAGAAAGCTGCGGAGCTCTGTTAGAGTGGTTGGAGAGGGCCAATCCCGAATGACTTGGACCTTGGCTAGATCGACATGCACCCCCTGTTCATCAATGATGTATCCCAGATACTGAACCTCGGTCATGCCAAAAGTGCATTTCTCCAAATTGGCACATAGCTTGTGTTGCCGCAGTGTTTGGAGAACCTGTCAGATGTGGTGGAGGTGCTCTTCCCAACTCTGGCTGAAGATCAGAATGTCATCCAAGTATACTACTACAAAGGAGTTGGTGAATGGCCACAAGATGTCATCCATTAGCCTCATAAAGGTTGCAGGAGCATTCGTCAATCCGAAAGGCATGACCAACCATTCGAAGAGGCCCTCCTTGGATTTGAAGGCAGTGTTCCACACATCTGAGGGTTCAATTGGTACCTGGTGATATCCTGACTTAAGATCGATCTTGCTGAAATATTTCGCCCCCTTTAGTTGGTCTAGGAGGTCATCAATCCGCGGGATCGGGTACCTATTACGGACAATGATCTTTTTCAGCGCCCGATAGTCAATACAAAGTCTCCACGTCCCATCCTTCTTCTGTACCAACACTATCGGGCTTCCACAGGGCGAAGAACTCGGACGGATGTGACCTTTCTGCAGGAGCTCCTGAATCTGCCTCTTGATTTCATTGTTCTCTAGAACGGAGCGCCGATAAATTGGTCCATTGGGTAGCGGCACACCTGGGGTCAGATCGATGGAGTGCTTGACTTGACAGTGCAGAGGAACCCCTGTTGGGGAGGTGAAGATGTCTTCGTACTCCTCCACAATCTTGTCCATCTGTAGCTGCCGTGCAGAGGGACCTCGTTTGGAGGCCGCGGCCACTGTCTTCTTCTTCCCTTGAGGGCGTATCATCAGGAAAACAAATTTCCTGGTTTTGGAAATGATCTTACTGCATTGTTTTGCAGTAATCAAAGAGATGGCGGCAGGTGGTGCTACCTCTGGTATCCTGAACAACTTATTTCCCAATGTAATAATAACAGCACGGGGCCTTGATTCATACACAGCATGTCGCTTCCACAAGTATGGTTGTCCTAGTAGTACATCACAAACTTCAAGGGGAGCAATGTCACACAATACCTCATCCGTGAAGGGCTTCATGTTGTATGGAAGGCGACACTGCTGGCTCACGCGAAGATCTCGCCCTTGGTGAAGCCACCCATTGGTGTATGGTTGTGGATGTGATGTGGTCGGTAAGCCCAACCGCTTCACGACCTCTACCGAAATGAGGTTCTTTTGACTCCCGCTATCAACAATGAACTGTATCAGGGAGCCCTTTACCCACATCTGGGAGTGGAAGAGACGCTCCTCCTCCTCTGGATCTTCGGGTTCATTTTTTTGGATCTTTGCGGTAGCAACAGTGGCGCTGGGATCCGCATCAATGATCTGCTTCCCTTTTTCATACCCCTTATCGGGTTCTGACTCAGAGTCGAAACATGCATCTGATTCTGAAACCTTTAGCTCAGCCACCAGTGACTGCTTGGCCCGACACTCACTTGTGTTGTGAGTGGAGCTCTTATGGAACTCGCACCATTTTCCAGTGTCCTTTCTCGGCTTCGCGGCGTTGCTCTTTGCTTGCAACTTCGGCTGGTTGTCTTGGGCTGTCCCGCCTTGGCTTTGTCCTTTGTTCTGTGGTTTAGGGGCACCTTTCCCCTGCTTTGGATTCGCAGATCCAAAGTCTCGCTTCTTTTGTTTAAACTTCTGCTCGACCTTGACGGCATACCGGTATGCTGCGCCGAGCGAGGGGATGTTTAGGAACTATATTTCTTCCTGGATGTACTTATGCAGGCAGCCACGGTATTTGAGTATCAAATGTTGCTCCGAATCCTTGATACCCAACTTTGTGCGAAGGGTATGGAAAAGATTGGTGAACTCCGGCACGTCTTGGTCCCTTCCCTGCCGCAGCATGGTCCACTTTATGTATTCATCCTCATAGCTTCCGACAGGGTAGTATTGCTCCTTGATGGCATCCCGGAACGAATCCCAGGTGGGTGCGGTTGAAAATAGTGAGCCAGTACTTTCATCCTTCTGCTCGCAGTAGGTTTCCCACCAGTCCTTGACGTGGGGGGCTGCTTTGAGAAGAGCAAAAACAATCTTTTCCCAACTCGAAAATTCATGAACAGAAAAATAACCCTCTAGCAGATTTAACCATTTATCTATGGCATCGGCGTCTATCTGACCCTCGAATATGGGGATTTCAAAATTAACTTGTACCTTAAAGGGTGTGGCGTTTCCAGAGGAGCTGCTGGAAGCCGATGCGCCGCTTCTGGGTAGCCGCTGAAGGATCTGCGCAAAGCTGTCCATCATCGCGTTCCGTTTTCGCTCGAGCGCTTCTTCGAGCAAGATTTTGATGGGATCTCCTACCCCCTCTTCTTTCTTCTCGTCCGCCATGGGAGGCCGTCGGGATTTGCGAGGCTGGTCTTGCAAAGGTTCAACCAGTTTAAGCCCTAACTCCTTATATCCTGACCTTGTTGGGGACATGCAAAGAAAAACAGAGAAAAAGCAGACCGCGCTGATACCACTGATCCGGATTTAAATAGGAACGCAACAAATTACAGAGATAACCATATACACAAAGATGCAACGGAAATAATACTTCATTTCATTAATGGAAAATACTGAAATATGCTTACAAACAGAAATGGCAATAAACCAGCTAGGGCGATGGTAGCTTATCTCTGAGAAGAGATGTGATGGCTACATGCCTCTGAACTGTGTTACAATGAGGCTCGAAGGCCTATTTATTGTTGAGAAACAATGGAAAAACTCTTAACATTCCAAAACCTAACCCTAGGAGATGAAACGCCAAACTGTGGGCCCCGTTTGGGGGTAAGTTGGTACATCAACTTCCCGGGGTCATAACTTTGGCATATGATCTCCGTTTGACGCGTACAATAGCTCATTAGAAAGATCTATCCGAGCACTATCATTGTTCGAACGGGCAACACTAGTCAATTCCATGGACTCGTGTTGCCCCCGGATTCCCCAAAAAAACGTCGTTTAGGGTCTCAAAACGGCTCCGGAAGTTTAGGACCCGAAAAACTGCTAAAAATAGTAAGTTGTGGTACAATTAAGGAAACTGAAAATGCTGAGAAAGACAATGGTAGGGTTCCAGGTGGACTTGGCAGGTGGCCACCAATATCCACCTGGATCAGAGCTAGATTTGGGACGATCTACTGCGAAGAATGCATTAATGACTCAGAAGTGGGGGGAATGGTCAAATTCAAAATAAAAAGAACCTATAAAACTCCCAAGGCTAGCCACGAGACAACACTTGTTCATTTGAGATTTGATCTATTACGAAGAGCACAGAGTGGTGGGGGCGAAGTGGTATTTGAGCCCCCAAGTTCACAAACAACCACAAACAGTTCAAACAAGATGACAACTACCAGGAGAAGTGTGGGTTTTGTAGAGTGTACCATCGAGGAAGCTCCGCAGAGTCCTACGATACAGGTGGGGGATTTGCCAGAAATTCCAAAATCACCTCAGAAGCCAAGGCCCAAGAAGGTAAACAGGCAGCAGGACCAGTCCACATGTCCCTGCGAAATTTGCAGTTTGGTAAACTTTCCATGGAGGAAAAGGGCAAGGATGTTAACCTTGAGACAGATGATGAGGAGGAGGATCTCTAGGCTCTCGTAAATGAGATAGAGGTGCATGAAGAAATGGAAGAAGACATCCAGTCAGTGCACAATGCAACAAAACTACTCGAGTACGTTCCTCCACGGGAAGGAAAAGCTAAAGTACCAAAGGATTTGGATGTCGCTAATATTGCGCTTCAAACCCCGCTCCTCCTAGATGGAATTTTGTTTGAGAGCTCAGCCCTAGGTCGCATGCCCACAATGAAATTTGAAGACTGGGACCTTGCGGACAGCGAAACGTTCCCACATTTAGAGATTGATAACCTCATGAAACAGAGAAAGGAGGGGTCAGTTACAGAACTAGAGCCATAGAAATGGTTGCACAATGTGGAGAAGGCTGGGCTACTCCACCTACTATGGATTCTGCATTTTCACCGTGCACCTATCATGATCTTTGTCATCAGGCAACTGCTTTGCCTGGTGCATGATGGGTACTTATGGCTGGAGGATCCTATTCCCATCATGGCGGAGTTTATCCACAAGATTTCTCGGCTTCCGTGTAAGGGAAAGGACCCCACAGAGATAGCTGGCAAAAGTGGAGATTTGGCACTCGCAGAGGCCATGAAGAAAAGGTACAAATTTTTAAAGAAGAAGAGAGGCTATGCAATTAGTAGCATTAAAGATAAAGGGGTGCACGTAGCCAGCCAACTCCTGGCCGGGAAAGTGATGAGAAAATGCCGCAGAGACAAGGTATCAACACTGGTAGTTGTGCTGGCAGAATAATGTGCAGACGGGGTCCAATTCAATTGGGCTGAGTTTCTCTGTGAAGAATTCATAACCAACTGCAAGGAAGCTCAAGACCAGGGCAAGACCTTCCACTACGTGTGGTTTCTCTAGTCTATTTTATTGGTGATAGGGGAACTACCAGAGGATAGTCAGTTCCCTCATATTGAATACGACTTGCTAGAGGCTTCAAAATATGCATCGCTCTAGGCTACGAAGGATGCCACACGGATCTACAAGACTAAAATATTCTGGGTGCTCATGAAGGCGAGCATCCAGATGTGAATTAACAGAAGGCCATGCCTATCCCCCATAGTGTACAATAGTATGCGGAGCTTTGCGGACTCCAAGGCAGATATGCACAATCTGTATATCAAGGTGTGTAGGGATCTGGCACAGAACTATACCAAGCTTCCTTTCATCGTAATTGATGATGCCATCTTCTCCGTGCTCGACTCATGGTCTCCCGAGTGGTGCACCCTAGATTTGGCGTAGCATGATAGAACAATGGCACAAAAGCAGAAGGATGCCACCAAGCTGCGAATCAACCAGTTGGCCCAATAGAAGTGCAATGAATGACTGACCGTGGAAGTAAGAGTTGCCAATGAGGCAGCGCAGGCAGTCGAAGAGCAGGCCAAGGCCTCCGAAAAAGCAGCAGCAGGACAGGCAACAAGGGCTACCATGACGGAGGAGGAAGGAGGCCCGAACTTGACCACAGGACAAGGAGCAAAGGACACATTAGAAGGCACAGACCCAAGCACAACATCTACACAGCCGAAATGGTCATGTGATATGGAAAGAGTAGGCCCACAAAAGAAGACCAAGGCTTCCAAACTGGACAATTAACCAATTACATTGACAGAGGGTGACCTCTACGACATCAGTGACACAGTTCGTGAGGTCACTAGGGAAGCACTCCAGGAAGTTATGATGGAGCAACGGAATGTGTTGGGGGCCCTCAGGGCATAGCTACAGGAACTTTAGGTGCAGCGCCAATAGGAAGGAACAATAGCCACCTACGGTGTAGCAAGTACATCAGTAGCAGAGTAGCTGTTGTGTGAAAAAATGGCCAACACTATAGTGCTGCGGGAAGGAGTGCTAGCAGCGGAAAGTGAGGAGGATAGAACCGCAGTGGGCAGGATCAAGGGACTTGGCCTAAACTTGGCTGCCCTTCTGCGGGATACATTATATCAGCCGCAAGACGAAGCGACAGTGGAACTCCATGCTAGGGAAGGACGCACAGTACATATGCTCAATGAACAGAGAATCAGCATTGAGTAGCTTAGTATACAGTCGGATGAAGTGCTTGCACAAAATCAACAGCTGGAGCAAATGGTAGAGGAAGCATGTTGTCGTGTTCCAGAGCTAGAAATCGCGACAGACCTACCAGTTGGAATGTGAATCCACAAATTAGCTAGTGGATTCCACAAGGCAAAGCAGGAAGCAACGAGGGTACAACTGGACCTCAACCTTCAGACTATTGAGCTACAATTAAAGGTGCAGTCCTCTATGCTCCCAGAAGTTAGGGAATAGCACACTGGTGCTATTGAAAAAGGGCTAGAGGAAATAGGACAGGCAGTACAGAACTGCACCGCTATGTTGGAAGAATCCTTCCTGGTCCTCAATTCATTATAGGAGGACCCCAACATGAAGTGCCTAGAAACGGAGGCAAGGGAGCTTCAAGTGCAGTATGATAGTGTGTGCGGAATGGCGCAGATAGTTGTCCTGACCCAATGGCTTGCAAAGCTACAACAGGCAAAGGCGTTGAAGGAACAGGTGGATGTCGCGTGGTAGAAAGAGGCAATCCTTAAAGCGCACATCCAACCTTGGATTGATGAGGCCTTCCTCATCACTACAGACATCAAAGGAAAGCTCACACAGATGAAGGCGATGCATGCCTTAAGATAGGGATTTTCCCCTGACAGCAATAATTCAGCCGAAAGAGTGGAGCAGATCCAGAAAACTACAGAACAATGTGCTGCGGACCTCTGCGCAGTGTAGGAACGGTTGGAAGGGCTCCGTACTAAGATCGTCGCACCAGCAAAGTGACTCGGGACAAGTCACGATGATTGTGTTGGGGACCTGTTGGGCATGGAATCCCCACACAATAGGTTTTTGGGCTCAAAGCCCAACTTTTGGTCAAAGGTTTTGTAAGACTCCGCGAATGGCGGGCGCGGAGTGCGAAGTGGAGGTTAAGTCATAGGGTTGTTCGCCCTAAAGTAATGTAATTTAATGTAAAGTCACATCGGCCTACCCATGTTCCGCGAACCATAGATTGAATAAATAGAGCGAGGCTCTAAGTTGTAAAAGTAGTGAATGATAGAGAATAGCAAAGGAATGGTTCAAGCTTAGAGTAGAATTCTATGTGTCTGGGGTCATCATAGTAGGCAGAGGCTCTGCAGCTGAGTGTGCAGAGGCCTAGTAGAGTCCATAGTTGAGTGCGTGGACTCCTGTAGTTGAGTGCGTAGGGCGGAGTCGAGTCTGTAATCGGAACATAAAGCTAATAAAGAGAAGTTTATCCTAATTTTGTGCATCTAGTCTTGAATCGTTATTCTGTTGTTATGCATTACTTTTACTCTGTTTATTTATTACGCGTAGTTGAAAAAATGATTGTATGGTTCAGAATACTTATATATGAAAATAATCTAAGTAATTAGCTAACAATGCATAATTAGGAAAGACTTGGGTAAATAACAAGGATTGCATTGCGAATAGGACTACATGAAGACATCATCGTAGGCCGCGAGGTGCCCGCTGGTGCGCATAGCACAGTGAGCATGAAGGTTTGACCGCGTACCAATCCCAACATATCAGACATCCCTAGGGTGTGGAAACTTGGTTCTAGCACCCTCCCATACTACTTCCGGTGAGACTTCAGTCCACGCTCCACGGATTGTTGCCAAAAGGGCTAGTAGTATCACGATTTGCTTGGTTAAATCACCTCTAACCCTGGGTCAGGCCCCACTAAGCCAACATGCATATCTACGTATGATATATTATAAAAGTTATGTCTAATGATTGAAATTAAGTTGTTGTGTTATAATTTTTAGTACAATAGCGTAATATGTAAATGTATGTAGCTAATTGTAACAGATAGTGCCTTACACCTTCACCACAGGAAGACATAGGAAATTTTACAAGAACTAGCAACTCGATGGGATATTGATCGAGAGAATGGTACACAAATACCAAGACAAGGAGACAAATTGTTTTCAGGTCCAGTGAACTTTGTTATAGTCTATGATAATTGACCGTGATATTCATAGGGAATCTAATCCAGGATGATAGAAGTAGAACACCAATCTGTAACAACAACTAAACATGATTATTATTTGTTTTCATGGATACTTGGGTTATTGATGCCTTATTGGACAGAGTCCATAGTGTATGTCCCATCCCATTGCATTTCACTTTTTCTCTCAATTCTGATAACACATTATGTGTAGGTAAGCATCATGGTGACCTAAAAATTTTGTTAAGCTTGCATTGGCCACAGTGATTTAGTAGTCCAAAATGTGCACTCTTCTACTCCCATTGAGTCTCATTAATTGGTTAAGAAAGACAGAACTCCAATACCTATAATAGCTTGACATGTTAAGGATATTTTCCCACCAAATTTAACTATCTTATTCATAGGGTTCTCATTCTTAGGAACAATTATCAGTGTGAGCAGAATTGGTCTTTACAAGAGTATAAGGTATGTATAAACAACTTCGTAGTGAATGTAATGGTTAATGGATTTCAGAATCATGTATTGAATGTGTAACAAACCCAATAGGTCTTTCTTGGACTCATGGTTTGAATTACTTGTTGCACTATCTCAACAAGGAGGAGTCACCCCCCATGTGGGAAAACTTTTATCTTCTCTAAACTAGGTATAAGCTATGCCCAAGGAGGTTAAAGTAATGAAGGCAATGGCCTCCACCATATATAGATTTATCAGGAATTCCTATGACAGTAAGGACAGTATAGCCCTCCCGTACAACTATAGCATGTTTACCGCACATTCTATACACTTCAAATTTCACCCCCCAAGTGACACTAGGGACCAGTACAAAAGGCATGCTCTTAAGCTTTGTCACTGTTAAAGGAAAAAATTAGGCAAATTGCATAGCCAAACATGGTGATTTGTTATGCGACTACTATAGGAATTGAATGCAACCCTTATTGGCAGTTCTAGATATAGTTTAAGAGCAAGATTTGTTCATCAGCCACATTCATAGTAGTAGGTGACTAATATGTGTAGAAAATGTTGATACAGGAAATGTAGTAGCATATAATGTAAAATTAAGATTACAATAGTTATTTCTCAATGGATTATATATACAGTTCATTTGGATTGTGGGTTACAGGTGGTTCACATCAAAATTTTTAAGACGAGAGGATTCACTTGTTGTCTCACTATCTGTATGCAAGGAAATTCAATGTAAGCATAGAAGTCCATTCATCAAGAACCCACTGTAAGTAGGCAGGGTTCCTGTTGCATAGTATTCTAAAAGAAACACATATTACCATTACTAGGTCACCATAGATCTTCTTAACATGACCCTGATCTTATGGTGTTTGGTTATGTGAGCATAATGTCCCTAGCTCTCCTACCATCCTTTGATAGTCTCTCACTAATGAAGCTACCACCCACGAGCTTGGGACCAAACCATGGATTCCAGAGTTTCATAATGGCTCCACCCTATACCACTCTTGAGGACTTTACCAGGATTTCAGAGGAAAGCTCCCCCGCCCAATCATTGTTGAGGGATTCCAGAGATGAAATTTCTCCCCTCTCATTGGCTCAAGAGTTTCACGAATCCTATCCTACCTTCAGGGACTCCAAAGAGCTACAATACCTTGAAAATTGTAACTACATTCATGGAAGATGACCCAGGTGTTACTCCATTAACCATCTGGAAATCAATTAGCAGATTGTCGTCACAAGGCTTGATCATTTGCAATCCGCAGACTGTTTGTTAAAATTGGAAACTAGGGACAAATCCCGCTTTGGAAAACTCCTTTGAGAAAGATAATTGTGTCATTGAATTCATCTTTTCGAGAGGACCACAATCAACCTAAAGAACACCAAATTCTACAAGTCATAACTTTATTAAGGCGGGAAAATTGAAAATTTGAATTTCAAATTTTCCTTCAACTGTCAAAGTCAGCTTCACCTCCATAAGGACAAATTGTTATATATATAGGTGTCCTTCAACCTCATTTGGACACATAAATGACACATTTTTTTCACTCTAAAATGGTTGCAAAAGGAAAGCTTCTCCAGTGAAGGAAGAAGGGATTGGTTGATGTTGGTGCAGGATTGTTTGATTAGATGAGTCTCCTAGGCAGAAGGGAGAGCTTCTTAGAGGAAAGTCTAGGCCTATGTATGAACTTCTGAGCATGTTTATCTTCCATTACAGGTTCGACTTATCCTTGGGGTTGACTGAGGCATAAGGACAGAGATGGGTTGGTTAGATATATTTATTATGATGTGAAAACCCCCTCTTAATTAGGCCATACCTTAAGAAGTTCATCTCAAGTACGCCGTAGACATTATGTTGCTGAACAGTGGTCCATGAGGGTAAATTCCTGCCCAGGTAAACCACAGACCTATCTTGGTGAAGGCATATTGGAATCAAGGTGTGCTTGGAGCTGGTATAAGCCCTATCTTGTAGCTGATAGAGGACTGTCTGTCTTGGAGGAGAGTTGTAGCTATAGAAGGCTATTTGGGTGAAAATGTAAGGGAAGAAGCAGTGTACTAGATTCTCTAACCAAGAGCAGCTAGGAATAAAAGTTTTCTACAACCTTAGATATGATGTATTTAGGTAGCCTTGAATGCTAGTTGGATGGTTGACCTAATTGGTCAAATTATGGAAGCTCCTCGATAGAATGGAAGTAGCCATAACTAGTCCAAGCTTCTTCTACAATATCTCACCAACCTAAGAAGGTATATCTTGTCAGCTTTAGAAGTACATCTATTATTGAGGGTAGTGATAGTGCATCTCCTAATTGGCAAGTCAGTCTTGACGTAGTATTATTGTACTCTCTCTCCTAACCATTTTACATTAATAATAAGAAGAATTAATCAAAGGGTTTTCCCCATCTTGTGGTTTTTCTCTGGCTTGAACCATATTCTTGTGTTCTCTTGTCTTCGCTTGTCTTCAACATTTTTCATTTATGTTCTTTCTTTAGCTACTGTCAAAATTATTTATTACTAATGGTAGTATAATGGACTGTAAAATGGGCTATATGGATCTTTGAAGTTAATATCCTAAGAAAAGAACATGTTAACCTAAAATTAACATGGTATTAGAGATAAGAGAGGACAAGCCCAAGCAAGAGTGAAAAGGAATTCAATCACTGGAAGAACATTGTTCACTGGAAAAACGTTGTTGACAAGACTATATAGACTATGGAATGCACATTTGTTGTGACTATAAAAGAAGAGGGTGTCAAAATATTCAAATCAGAAAGAATGGAAGCAGATGGAGAAACCATTTAATTTTGATAACCCTAATCAGAGACTCAATTACAGTCCAATATGTAAAGGACTAGTTCCCATGACCTTTGTTCCAGAAGTCTGAGGAGCATGTCAAATTTTCATTCAAGGTTGAGCATATTATCAAAGAAAGCAGTGCTGATATGAATAGTGACTCAATTTCATACAAATGGACAATCTTTAAGAACAATAGCTCACATTTGTTTCAGATCTATGGGTCGTTTACCTTAGGATCTCACACTCTCTTCTGGACTATGGCTTGCACTATAGATATCTCTTTGCATATCTGTGTTTGAGCTATTCTCTCCCCTATGATAGTCTTGCATGTTCAACAACTACATGCCTTTTAGTCTGTAAGGAATTTGATTGAGTATTCCTATCCATATATTTTATATTGTTATGATCTACATCTTAATGTTATTAGTGATCATTATTACGGCAAGCTATATAGTATAATGATTGGTCTTGTCTGCCCTGACACTATAATATATCTCGAATGATTGTATTGATTAGATGACTCATTTTGGCATTGTGTGTCAATTTTGGTTCAACATAACTTGGTACGTATTAATAAAGGATTGTAAGTATTATAGTCATGTATGGATTTATTGAAGGCCTGTAGCATTTCTAAGTCATATTCGTTTCAATAAAGTCTTTCTCATAAAGTTGTCTTGTGGAGTATTTTCATTTCTAAGCTAAATCTCATCTAATTCCAGAGAAGTGAAGTTGAGCTCCTGATGCAATCCATTTTTGAGATTGATGCAGATGTCATCTGTCACCCTAAGTATGACAATGTTTGCAGTCTCTATCAAGGACATACAGTCTCAATTGTTGGAAAGAGGTTCAGCTCTAGTATGCTATGCGTAAGGGTTTGATGACTCAATGAAGTTGATATTGTATGGTTCTGATTAATGAATTTAGTGGCCACTTCAAAATCAAATTCTTGTAAGCCATCTGTTAGATTTAACGTCACTGGCCCAGTTAGGAAATTGGTCTTGATGATGTTCTAAAACATCAGTCTTCTGACATCTCTTGATCTTATCATCTTATGAAGATTCCCTTCCTACAGTAATCTTGAGGCACCAAATTCATTTTGCAACAGTATTGATCCTCTTTCAGGATTGAGAAGAAACAAGTTATATATATAGCATAAGTCATCTCAACATGTCTCTATAACCTCGTGCATACGAATCATAGGAAAAGCAAAGGTTTGTTTTTGGAAGGTTCATCTATTTACCATCTTTGAAAGGAGGGAATAGGTTCAATGAAACCTTGTATGTGGAATATCGAAGAATACGAGGTACAAGATCTTCATTTCCAATCCCTCAGCCATTATCTAGAGCACCAGTTCCAACATCAAAAGACTTGTGAATAGGAAATGTACTTGTGACCCCTCACCCTCTAGGGCATCTTATTACAAGCAGATGTCAATTTGGTTGGAAGAGTAAGAACCTATTCTAAATTGGTTACATATGCGGGATATTCCTCTCATTTATCTATATCCAATAAATTTATGGAACCCTTGTGAATTATTACAGACCTGAATGTGATCAATTCATAATTAGTCTTCAAGAAGAAAATGCATAACTATTGAGGTGTGGTTTTGGTGTATTTGTTCCAAGAATAAAATAATGATAGTACTATACATATTCATATATGTATGAGCTCTTTTAGAGCTGACCTGATCCAAGGTGTATCATCCAGAAAGAAAATTACCATCATACAAGGAATTCTCTTTTTATTTTTTATTATTTGGAGATTGGTAGTAGTCCATTGTTTTGATATATAGTTATCAAGAGTTGTTATCAAGTATCATCATCTAGTGCGAAAGATTAGAGAGATAACCAAGGGAGTGTGACAACAAAAGGTCTGACCTATTGTCAGTTAAACTACTTCTTCAGAAACAGTTTCAAGTAGAAATAGTGTATGGCATCCTCCCTTGTAGCAGGCATCTAATATACTATTGTTAAGATTTGTCAGGAAAATCGCATGAAAGAGACTGCTAAGTGCATTGGAAATTTGGTGATAAGATAAGGAACAAGTTGATGAAGGATAAATGACCAACTGAAGTAAGGCTTCAGAGGGAGCTATAAAATCTCTATTAGAATAGTTGGATGACCTTGCCTCAAGGAGGGTAGAGGTTCAATGAAGCCTTGTCTATGGAATATAGAAGAATACTAGGTACAAGCTCTTCATTTACAGACTCTCAGCCCTTATCTAGAGCACCAGCTCCAACATCAAAAGACTTGTGAATAACAAAGGTACTTGTGACCCTGCACCCTCTAAGGCATCTCATCACAAGAGGATGTCAATTTGGTTTGCAGAGTAAGAGCCCGTTCTGAAGTGGTTATATTTGTGGCATATTCATCTCATTTCTCTATATCCAATAAACTTATGGAACCCCTATGAATTATTACAGACCTGAATGTGATCAATTCATAATCAATATTCAAGAAGAAAATTTATAACTATTGAGGTGTGGTTTCGGTGTATCTATTCCAAGCATCAAATAATGATATTACTATACATATTCATATATGTATGAGCTCTTTTGGAGCTGACCTGATCCAAGGTGTATCATCCAACAAGAAAATTACCAACATACAAGGAATTCTCTTTTTATTTTTTATTTTTTGGAGATTGGTAGTAGTCCATTGTTTTGATATACAATTATGAAGAGTTGTTATCAAGTATCATCACCTACTGTGGAAGATCAGTGTCATAATCAAGGGAGTGTGACAAAAAAAGGTCTGGCCTATTGTCAGTTCAACTACTTCTTCAAAAACAGTTTCAAGTAGAAATAGAGTATGGCATGCTCCCTTGCAGTAGGCATCTAATATACTATTGTTAAGGTTTGTCAGGTAGATCACATGAGAGAGACTACCAAGTGCATTGGAAATTTTTTGATAAGATAAGGAATAGGTTGATGAAGGCTCAATGACCAACTAAAGCAAGGCTTTAGAGGGAGCTATAAAATTCCTGCCAAAATAGTTGGATTGCCTTACCTCATTGTCCAAAGGAATAATAACAAGACAAGTAGTAGGTTGCAGATTTCTCGATGTCTATGTTTTGGCAAGGTCACTCTCCCTTCATTCACAAGGTACCGTGGACAAAATATTGTGAATCTGTCGTTATTGGAGATTTTTGCGCTTTCATTTATCAAAGAGTACGTTGACTTTCAAGATGGAAGACATATCCTTGATGCACTATTCCTGGTACTTAAAAGTCAGATGAGAAAGGGAAGTTTCTGGTCCATATATCTATCTATCTATCTATCTATCTATCTATATATATATATATATATATATATATATATATATATATATAGCTTATGGATCCTTGATGTTCTTGATAAACACCAATCATATGCCTTGCTATAAAGACTCTGAATCTATCTATGGATGAGCCTATTGTTGTCTGAGATGGTAGGATAAAGAATTGAAAGAGAACATATAGTGCTATATATCCTGATTCGGTTGCTTTGGAAGCACTATTGAGGGTGAATGTATATAGCAGCAAGTATCACTTATTATGAAGCTAGTTGGTTGAAGAAGCTATTCAATGAGCCTTTCGTGAAAATGTTGAAATCCACCATTATATAACTGTTATATTCTCAAGTGGGATTTATTTTTCAGAGAATCCATGTTCCACGATAGCTCCAAGTATTTGGTATTGCTTTATTTTGATACGGTACATTGGAAATCTTCCAAGCTCCAACATTGTTGATTGGATGAGTAGACTATCATCCTTTCATAGCCTCTTGGTAATATCAAGATTATCTTTCTCTAGAACGAGACTAGGACTCATGGATAGACCCTACTAGGAGGGGGTCCCAGTTAAACATTGGGCTATTGGAGCTACTAGGGGCTTGGGGTACTTCTTGAGCTATAAGCGACCATAGGGTGAGTGGTTCACCTTCACCTGTGACATTTGACATGTGTGTAGGGTGATAGGTTCACCTTCCCCTACTATTGATGACATATGCATAGGATGAGTGGTTAACCTTCTCCTATGGAATATGAACAGGATGAGTGGTTCACCTTCTCCTGCAGATACCCCCAGTGAGAAATTCTTACGGGCATCTGTTGATGTGTTAGTGGGATTTGGTTCATCCTTTCCCCACATGTAGGATACTTATTCCCTACGATCTGTGGTTGACATGTAAGTGGGATGTGGTTCATCCTTTCCCCATGTGTAGGATCCTTCCTACTATTGTTGGTTTGCATGTGTGTAAGATGTGGTTCATCCTTTCCCTACTCTTGGTGTTTTTCATGCATTGTGATATGTAACTATAGGATGTGGTTTGTCCTTTCCCTATGTGTGATTGTAATGTATGATTGTAGGATGTGGTTTGTCCTTTCACTACATGTGGTTGTGAATAAGATGTGATACATTCTTTCCTAGGAGTAGCTAGAAACAATAGTATTCTACAACTTGAGATCTGATGTATTTATGCAACCTTGAATGCTAGTTGGATGGTTGACCTAATTGGTTAGATTATGGCAGCACCTAGATAGAATGGAAGTAGCCGAACCAATCCAAGCTTCTTCTACAATATGTCACCAACCTAAGAATGTATATCTTGTCAGCTTTAGAAGTACATCTATGATTGAGGGGAGTGATAATGCATCTCCTAATTGGAAAGTCAATCTTGACCTAGTATTATTGTACTCTCTCTCTCTTCTAAACATTTGACATTAATAATAAGAAGAATTGATCAAGTGTTTTCCCTATCTTGGGGTTTTTCCCTTGCTTGAGCCATATTCTTGTGTTCTCTAGTCTTGGCTTGTCTTTGGCATTTTTTGTTTATGTTCTTTCTTCAGTTACTGTCAAAATTATTTATTTCTAATGGAAGTATAATGGACTGTAAAATGGGCTATATGGATCTTTGAAGTAACTATCCTAAGAAAAGAACATGTTAACCTAAAATTAACACTATTCCTAACCCCTTTTATGGGTAGTAATTATTAGTGCAGTAAGTATGAGTTCCCTGTGATCCAAGGCAGATTTGACAAGGTCATCAGAGCTAGACACCTCAGTAAAGGACTAAGTTATTATTCTAGTGTATTCTTCTATCGCCATACATAACCTTTTTAACACAGTTTTTGTTTAACAAACATAGTATGAAACAACTAGTGGAATAACAGAACTATTACACTCAGCCTTGGCAAGTTCGTAATCACTAAAATTTTTTGCTACAAGTCCCCATATTTCCCTTATGGTGTTGACCACGGAATGTTGAGTTCGGTCTCCTCTTTCCTTGCCACAATTCCCTGACTAAACTGCAACCACTGCCTACCAGTTCTTCCTTTCTCAGCTTCTTCTCCTTCTTCCTCTCTTTCCCCTTCTCCTACTCACTTCCTCTCATGCTTTCCTTGTCCCTTTCTAGTCCCAATCTCCCCCTTTTCTACTGCTCGCATCCTCCTTCTAGTTGGTTAGGCCTTGCCTCTCTGGCCCAATCCTTGACGCCCCCTTGGCCTTCTTGGCTTGTTGTTGGCAACTTGTTTCCTTTGGTTATCGTGTTTCCTACCATTTGGCATCTCTCCAAGGATTGGAGTGAAGGTAAAGAAGGTAGGGTGACTTGTATGGAAAAAAAAAATCGCCCAACAAAAGTTTACTAGGGGTGAGTTAGCAAGTCTGATAATATTAGTCTCTTTGGATTGGCTATGGGATATTCTAATGGAGAGGGATATACCTAAAATTGATAGTTTGAGAGGTGATGATGAGGTTGGTAGATAGGAGGACAAGCTAGTAAAGGATACAATTGAGAGCACAAGAGAGGTCACAGAGACACTACCACTTTTTCCATTTATCTCAAAGAAAGCAGGTAGAGAGGTAATGCCATCTTCGCTAGTGGCTAGATAAAGAGAGTACATGGAGCTTAGGGAGAAAATTGATTAGGATCACACTATGATGGATGAGAAAAAATATAGGCTAGGAGAGGGCCATCCAAGTACAAACTATCTATACATCTCATATGTAGTTAGTATAGGTAATGTCATATTGGAATCTTAGTAGACACACATTTGTGTTCCTGCTAGGAAAGATGACACCTACACTAGAGGATGTAGACTAGATCATGGGTATAAAATGTAGATTCTTATCATTCTCTTAGGAAGGGTATGATGTCTTACATCCTTATAAGTATAGAGATTTTCATTGGAATGTGGTTAGGGAAATGGAACAATATTCTACTTTGTAGAAGTCCTTTTGTTCCATCTTCTACTTTGTAGAAGTTCTTTTTCCCAAGCTAGTTGGACTCATTAGCATTGTAGAAGTTTCAAACTTTAGTGGTACCATATTTCACTAGTATTCTTTACAAATTATCGATGCTAGGATTATCACAATTTGGAGAGAGAATTCCATATAGAGAGAACTTAGAAATTTTGTGAGCTTTTTTCCTGGAGAGATTCACTGCTTGGGCTTCTTGGAATCCTTACCAATTTTGGACTTTCACTTAATCTTAGCATGATGATCTGTAGGGTTGAAAGGATTCTTTGTAGAATGAAAATTGTCAATCCTAACCAATTATTTTCCATGTCAATCTCAGAAGAATTATCCACAAACAACCCATTTGCATGCTTTGTCTCCACTATTGGCAACGTGATGATAATTTTCCTTTGTTTTAGGAATAGGAGTGGAAGAAATATTTTGATAGAGGGAATCCTCCTATGCCAAGGCAATCTAAAGATGTGGAGTCAAGTTTAGCCTTAACCTTTGATAGCTAAATCAGAAAATGTGGTATTTTCCCATGTATAGGGAGATATTAGGGTACCATTTTGGGATGCTAAGTTGCTCTCAAGGAAATACAATGAAACCCTATTTTAGGTCCCTGTTCAATGTACATCGATAAAATTCCTTTTCTGATCCATGAACTATGGCAAAAATATGAAATTTCAACTTCAACAATGATATTCGGCTTGTGGCTGTTGTTTTCCTAATTGAAGTAATCTGACAAATATTAATTTTGCAAAGCGTGTGTTCAAACTTTAGTCTCTCATTAATCCCATACAATATTGTTTTGTTTCTGAACCTAATATACATTAATTTCATATGAACAAGATTCTTACAGCTAAGAATTAATATGAAGAGAGAATAAATAGTACTTACAAGCTCCATCCACATTCATTGTTCCAGTGAAGTAGCAGTTGCCTCACATGTTAATCCCAACTAGTGTGTTGAGGTGTAACTAACCCATGATCCTTGCTAATAATTTCACCATGGCTTCTTTCTTCTCTCTACATCATATTGCATGTCAAGGGTACTATGGAGCCCCATCTCCAAGGGAAGACACATTCAGTACATGTCTGCAAGCCAAAGAGTTGTAAAAATCAATAGCTTGATTTTTTATTTGAAAAACAAAGGATTTCCACATGGGCACCAAGGCTATGAAGTTTCTCTCCTACCCACTTCGGGTCAGTAGAGAATGGTATGAGAAATTCTTGATCAATTATTCTTCTTCATGGTTCAGCAGAGCAGAGCAGAGCAGTGTATGACACTGATGGCAGAGATAGTATAGTCTGGTAGATGGATCAATGGATGGAGTTCTCCCTAGTTGAGAGGGAGTGTTAAAATTGGAAACTAGGGCCAAACGCCGTGTGGGTCATCTTATTTATGGCATGTAATATTTTTTTCGGATTCCTCTCATCGAGAGGTGTAGTATTAATCTAAAGATCATCTGATTTTGACAAGTATTCATGGAGATATGAATTTATTTGTGTTATGGGACAATTCGTCAAGGTCCACCAACAACCAAATTAAGCCCCACTTGTGCTCAACGTTTTAGTATAAATAGAGGTGCCTTGAAGGTCATTTGCACACACACTTCTTGTGATCTCTTCCTCTCCACTTGGCTTGGGTTTTGGTGGGAGGAGAGATCCTAAGAGACAATGCTGCCCTAATGGAGATGATGCCTTAAAATGTAGTCATGGAGATGATGCCCTAAAACACAGTCATGGAGATGATGCCCTAAAACACAATCATGAATATGCCACCTAAAACACAGTCATGGAAGGAATGCCCTAATCCTATACGTTGTTATGGAACTCTACGCTATCATGGAGGACAACCCTTGTCCTAACGCTACCCCATGAAGAAGCCCTAACAAGAAGGGCAGTGGTGTAGCACTCAAAAAGAGCTCATTGTAGGTGAAAGAGAACTCGATCAAGGGAGCAAAATTTTCTACTGTAGATGAGGCAAAGAGGCAAAGACAACAAGGTAGTTTTTCATTGAGGGGAAGACCCTTAAATCTCTTCTCTTATTATAGATTCTTCCATTGACAAATACCATGATCTAGTGAATCTGGCAAACCCTCCAAGATCAAGATAAACTCAAACTCCTATTGCAAGGACTTCGACCTCCTATTGCAAATCCAAAATTTTGTCTCCCAACTATCGCAACTGGTGTTGCTCCTCTTGGAGACTTCAGTCTCCCTCATATAGCCTTATCTTCCCTTATCTTTCCTTTCCTTGAGATTTAGAGCTAATGAGATGCCCTAAGTGACCTTCTCTTGCCTTTCCTTCTCTCTTTCCTTCAAGATCGAACCAGAGATAGTTCCAATGCAAAAACCCTAACTTCGGCTTTCACAAGAGAGAGAGAACTAGCCCAAGCACTTCGACTTCTTCAACTTCCTCTTCATTCCTTCTTTCTTCAACCTTTCTTCTTCCTCTTATTTGCATAGAATTAGATGAGTGAGTGTGTCTAATGGAGGATGAGTTCCTCTCTATATATAGGATCTTTCAAGGGTAGGCATGGCTCTTCATGTAGGCTGACTTGATAGATTCTAGGCCAACTTGATCTTAGAGGTATTTCGACACTTTAAAGACAAAATAAATTTTCTTTACAAGATACAATGTGCCCATAGGGTCTTCAATATATGAAAATGACTCTTAAACCTAGGAGAAACCCTAGAATCACTCAATGGGTGCTTGACCTATAAAATAAAAGAACTTGAGCATGAAACCCATGCTCCAATAATAATAATATATTTTGATTTAAGAGTACATTTCATACTTATGAAGACCAAACCTAGTTACACATTTTTCAACAAAAGGACTGTAGGGCCCATGTCATCATGACATCCTTCACACCGACGAACCTCATCCCTAATTGTCTCCATCATATTGTGCCCCAACACTAGCTAACTAACACAAAAACCCATGAGGAGAAAATGTCGTCGACGATGGTGTCGAAAGGCACAAATGCATTTGCCATTGCCCCTTTGTTGTGTATATCTCCCACCAAAGAAGAAGAGTCTAACCTACACTTCTTCAATGAAGAACAACTTTCATTATCCTCATAGCTACTAGAATGCACCTCACAACCTTTGGCATCTTTACCACACCCAAATCTACAACTAAATCCACCTCCTCTGACCACATTGTGTTAGATAATGCCTCCTCATTCCACCGTTCTGATAAACTATCAAAGCCTAGAACCCTTGACCCTCGCAGAAAACCTTCACAAAGTCCTCTCCATTCATATATGATTTGAAACAATGTAAAAAAGTATTGGTAGCATATAATATTCTCCCTCATGTGGCTATTTGAACTCGTAACATCCTTTCAAGTGGTGAGATAAACAACCATCAGTGTGTTCATGATTTAGATTACCCTTTTCTTTTTATTACTAAATAGTCAATACTACTCCATGCCTATTTTAGTAGATATCCCCTAGTTTTACCAAATACTCATTTTAATACCTCCAAAACCTATAACCTTCTACCCAAAATCCCCACCACCAATATCTATAATATATTGGCTCTATTTTTCACAATTTTAGAACACCCTTTATGAATGAACATGATAATTAATAAAGTGAAGCCCCTATGGAAAGTCATCCCTTGAAGAAGTGATGCCATTTTTACCTTTGGTAATGGTCTATCCCATATCCTCTGATGATCCATCACATTATCCCCATCCCTCTATAGATTGCATGAATGAATTCGGTCATGAGGCTCTTGTCCCTCAAACTCAGCCTGTAGCCAAGTCCTCCCCTCTTTCCAATAAGTCATCCTATGTAGCTAGGTTTCCATTCTAACCTATGGATATGGTCTCATCCCCTGGTACATTTTCCCTTGACAAGGAATTGGAGGCTATTTTGTCCTCATCTGAGAATTTGGCTCCCCTTTCTATTAAAACATCCCTTTTCCATAATCCTAAGGATTCTAGAGGTAAATCATATAAAAATGTCACACATAGGAAGAAGAAACCCCATAAATATAAAAATGTTTCAGCCTATAACAAGATTGAATTGGGTTATGCCGATGAGGCTAGATCTCCCAATAACTGGTTTGACATTGATTCTGGTTTTACTGTTGGGAATGTCTCTATTTCTGATTTTGATGGACTTAGGGTCCTTAGAGGGGATCTAATCGTGCATGTGGTGCCTCCATCATTATTATTTCCATTAACATCCGGGGTTTGGGAGCGACCCCAAAATTAAGCTCCCTCAAAGGTATTTTTCGGGTTCATAAACCCTCTCTAATCATTTTCCAAAAAATGATGGTTTTCAGATATAAGGGGTGAGACACAATGTTGTGTGTGTGCCATGCATGGCATGTAGTTGCAACTGATGTTATTGGATTATCTGTTGGTTTTGGGGGTTATGTGGGATCCAAAAATTATTCAGATGCGGGCATTTATGTCATGTGCAGGGATTATCATGGCTAGACACCTGATGTGAAATTGTCAAAGGGTTTGAATTTTCAATTCATATTGTCCATATGTGGGGTGTAAACTATTTTGGGACCAAGTTGCATAATCTGGAATCCTTCGATTAAGTTCCATGATCATCGCAAGGGAGCTTAATTTTTCAATGGGGAGGGAAGAGATTTGGGGATAGAAGTCTAGAATTGATAGTATGGCTACATATTTCATAGGTTTGATGGAGGATTTTTCCCTATTAGATGTGATGCTAGATCCTCTTGGCCCCACTTGGAGGAATGGGAGAACTAGTGAGGAGGGTATCTCAAAAAGAATGGACAAGTTTCTGGTTAATCAGACTATGGTTAATCATCTGACATATTTAAGATCTTATATTATTCCAACATTTATTTCTGATCACTTGCCCATTATGTTGATATGGGACGAAGGGGAATAAAAGAGATCAAGTTAAAAAATAATATTAGGGGAAGGGAAAATTACTTTGAATCCTAACACACCAATATGATTTTTGCTACTTCTTTTATCAAGAAATATAATTCTATTAATGAAACAAGATGACTGTTTAAATGACAAATGTTAATGCTCAAAATAGTTTTATGAAACATTTCCATCACCTAAGGAGAACATATAGATGAAGGAGATACTAAATATGAGGCTCCCATAATAGGTACAACTTAACCTCCACCCATAAATATCCCATTCTATTAGTTTGAGGTAATTTGATTGTCCCTCTTTAATGCATCCATCACTACAACACATGAACTCTTGAAGCCTAATATTTTCATATATTGAAAATGCTTGGTTGATCCAATCCCTTTACTCTAGTACTTCTCACATGGATACGTTGTCAACATATTGTGTGCAAACTTAAGATAATTTGTGATCCCATTTTTAGTATCATGAATTAAATATTCCCATCCATTCTCTAATTTATTTTGTATAAACATGAGAAGGAGACATGAAAACTTGACTAACTAGTGACGTGACTTCTAAATATTCCACAACATCATAAGATGATCCATAGAAACATCACTAAAAGTCAACCCATATTAAATAGTTATCAATTTAATAGTTCATTATATAGTTTAATATATGTTATTTTCTAAATAAACAATGGTTGATAATAATTTTGTTAACAATAACAAAAGATCTTATATAATAGAATATGTTTGTCTGTTTTTTCGTTAGCAAAAACAAAGTTGATCATATTTCTATTCGATTTGAAAAAAAATATACATAGTAGATACTTATAGCATTCACAAGGAATTGAGGTCATTATATCCTTGTTTCAAATTTCTATCTCAATATTTAAAATTCAAGCAAAAAAATTAAAGCCCATAACCCTTTATAAAATTGATTGTAAACATATAGTATTTTAAATATTTATAATTAAATTATACCATGATAAAAGTTTAATCAATTCCAATAATGAAATGATGTACTCTATCGTCACCTAGAATAGAGTACTCTTGCAAAGGTCTAAGTAGATATGACATTCTATTCACTCATGGTTGATTATTGCAAAAAATATTTGGAGTTCTACTCTTCACCTAGCCATAGACCTTATTTCTCTAGATATTTCAAAAGCAAGTCACGTGTGAGCCGTTAATCCATTACTATGTTGTCTCTTCTTCGCCTTGTCCTCAATTACACAAGAAAAAGTGATGCCATATTCTCCTTCTTCTCCCTCCTTATATATAATACATCGATTCTAAGTAACCTAACCACTATGATCCAACTATCATTATTGTTATAGCTCCAAACCTCACTCTTGATGTTTGTGATGCTACACTTATGGCCTAGGGCAACCCCTCCTTCTAGACATGGTCCAAATATTCAAAACACAGTGTTTTACTCCCTATATGCGACATTTCCCTGAGCTAAATGCGTGTGTACGCGGGTCTGTGTATACCCAACCCATGTATATGTCTTAAAGCACTTAAAAAAATTAAAACTCCTTAATTTTGGGATGAGATCACGGGTTTTACCTGCTGATTACCTATTAGTGCCCGTGGACCAACTATTCCCAACAAATTCCCAACCAAAAAACTACTTTAGGAGAAGTATAAAAAGGCTTCAGTGGGAAGGCCTAAGGGAGGAGAGAAGAGAGAGAAAGATCACTCTGCTGAGATTTTCCCTAACCAAGTCTGAAGATCCTTATGCTTCTAGCACTTACCCCATTTGTAGGAAACCCTTGTTTCCTTGTGTTATGATGTATTTCTACTACTTGAGATATCTTGGAGTAAGTCATGGAAGGAGTTTGTTGAAGGCTTGAGACAGGATGAATCTGGAGGACGGTTCTGCTTGCAGCCTGCGAAAGGAAGACTCAGGTGAAATTGTTCCTTTCTATCCTTTACTTATTTATAATAAAAGAAACACTTGTCTTGTTCCTAATATAAATATTCTTCATGTTTATGATATCAATGTTATGATTCACATGTGAATGGTTGTTTTAATTGTATAACTAACTACCTTTCAATATGCTATGAAGATGATTTCTTTATGATGCTTGGTGTTGGCATTATGTTTCTGGTATGGCTATATGTTACAGATGTTGTACTTGATGGCAACTCCCGTGGCAAGGCTCTCAATATGTTGAAAATTAAGAAGTACGCAGGAGATCAGTTCAGAAAGTGCGTACCCGTAGGTACACCGTGAAGGGACCGCGGCCTGATACGCAGATAAGTTGTCCAGGAGGTGCGTACCCCAGTGCACACATTTCAAGGCAAAGAAAAGCACACGTGGGGTTTCTTATGTTTAACTAGCCGACGATATTTGTGTTTCTATGGTTTTGGCTCGTGGTATTGATCCATGATTTTAGGAGGAGCTTGCCTATATAAAGAAAAGGAGATCACTTGACTAAGTATCTTTTGCAATTGAATATCTTAAGATCTGAAATATTGGGTTATGGTCTTAAAAGCTTGATCTATATGAAGTTGAAAGTGAATCTGTGAAGGGTGATCTCTCGAGCGCATGATCATATCTAGGCATCTGAGCATCTGTGCCACTCTGGTGGACTGCCTATTCGTCCCTAATCAGAACTACGCAGGTGTTTAACAGGAGAGCGGCGTGGGTACGCAGAGCAGAAATAGAAGATCTGCATGGGTATGCAGAGCAGAAACAGAAGATCTGTGTGGGTACGCAGAGAAGAAACATGAGATCTGCGTGGGTACGCAGAGTAGAAACAGGAGACCTGCGTGGGTACGTAGAGCGACGAAGGTTCAGGTGCGTACGAACAGTAACTGTACGCGGCGCGATAGTATCTCTAGGCGCGTACCTACAACAATAGTACACGGCATAATAGTGTCTCTGGGTGCGTACCTACAGTAACAGTAAGCAGCGCGGTTGAAGAAACAGTGCGTGGACACGCAGTGCGGTAGAAGGGTCTCTGCGGGTATACGCAGGGGAGCAGAAGGTGAAGTGCGTACGCACGCAGACCAGAGAAAGAAGAACTGTGTATCTATCTTAAGACATTTTGTTTGGCTGTATTTTTCTGTTGATAAGGTGTTCTGGGTTTGGTTCTATTATTGTTGATCTAGTTACTACAGTTGATTGGGTGATTTTCTTATACTTGATGATCATTTGATGCTTATGGATCCAGTTTGAAAATTTATGAAAAGTGGTCCTTGTAAGAAAAGAAGTAGGGGGTTGTAGCTCCCTTCCAGGAGAGACTGGAAAACGAGAGAGAGAGTTGTAGCTCTCTGCAGGTTGCAGCCTGCGTACTGGTAAAGGACTGCACCAGTACAAAACCATTGTAAAAGGAGTTTCTAATTTGAAAGAAGATAGAGACATATTGCAGCAGGTGGTTTTCACCCACATTGGGTTTCCACCTTACATCTTGTGTTCTTTGGTGTGACTATCTGTTTTCTTTGTTCATGCTCATTATTTTATGGTACTGACATGAAAAAATAATTCAAAGAACAAATAAGGAAGATTTATTAAAAGAATTAGATAATACTGATTCACCCCCCCTCTGAGTATAATTTCCAACAATTGGTATCAGAGCAGGTCCTTCAGAGAATCTTGATCGCTTGAAGGTAGATCGTTCATCATGAGCAACTACGAGAGAGAAGCATCAATCAGGCCACCGGTTTTTGATGGGACAAACTTCAATTATTGGAAGGTAAGAGTTACTGCCTATCTTCAATCTCTTGGTACAGAAGTTTGGGACATCATAGAGACAGGATACGCTTTTCCTTCAGCTACTCCTACAGATGCAGCCGAGAAAAAGAAGTATGAAACAAATGCGAAAGCAGTCAATACCCTGTTAGGATGTATATCCCAATCGGAATTCATGAATGTAATGCACTATAAATCCGCAAAAGAGATATGGGACAAAATTGTCACGAGCTATGAAGGAGATGAACAGGTAAAGCGTGCTAAACTTCAAACTCTCAGGATTCAGTATGAGACTCTCAAGATGTATAACGATGAAAGTGTGGCTAACTATTTTCTTCGGGTAGATGAGATTGTTAATTGTATGAAAAATTTGGGTGAAGAAATAAAAGAGGCTATTGTGGTTGAAAAGGTTCTAAGATCATTGTCCCCCAAGTTTGAATCTAAAGTATCTGCAATAGAAGAAAAGGAAAATCTATGAATTCTTACTATGTCTCAGCTACATGGAATTTTAACTGCTTATGAAATGAGAAAGGGAGGTCCATCAGACAGAAGAGAAGCTGCTTTCAAGGCATCAGGCAAAGGAGATTATTATGAAGCAAGCCACGTCCCAAAAGAAGAGGAAGAAGAATCAAATTTTGTCAGAAATCTTCAAAGGGGTTCTGGAAGGTTCAGAGGTAAGTTAGCTTTTAAATGCTTTGCTTGTGGAAGAGTAGGTCATTATGCTGCAAAATGTCCTTATAAGGATAAAGGAAAGGAACCTGCTAGATGGAACAAGAAACAGAGTGCAAATAAGAAAATCTACTACACTCATGAAGATAGTGATGGTCTATCAAACAGTGATGAAGATGAACGAGGTAATGAATATAAATTGTTAATGGCATTTGAAGATGATGATTATATGGATGCTATAGATGTGGATAACATTTATGAAGAAATTACTAGACTCAAGAGATGTATAGAAGAAAAGAATATGATCATTGATACTCTACAATTTCAAATTGATGAAAAGGAAAAACATCTTGAAAAATTAGAAGGTGAAATTGTTGGTCTTAGAAAAGAGATTGAGAAAACAAAAGCTATTAATCTTAAGTTTGTCAAAGGATCTGAAACTTTGGATGAGATTATCAATGTGCAGCGGTCTCCACTAAACAAGACAGGTCTGGGCTATAATGGAGAAACTTCTCAAGCATCCACCTCAAAAAGTTATCTTGATGCAGCAAGAAGAAATGAGCAAAAGCACAATGAAGACCATTAGGGAAAGCAGGGACGAATTGCAAACAGAAACTATCAGGGGCAATCCATATTAAGGGTGAACAAAAGCTACAACCAGCCACAGGTAAAATCTTCTCAATTTGGTTCAAGAATAGATGACAATAGAAATTACAATCAATTGGCTGGTAGATTCAATAACCACAGAAGTTTCTTCAATGGACAATGCTTTTCTTGCCATAACTTTGGTCACAAAGCAGCTCAATGTGTTGCATATAAAACGATCATGACTAGGGAAGCTCAAAAACAAAGAAGTATGACCGGGATTACAAAAAGGACCTATAACAACTTTTCGGTTCTTGAAAATGAAGTTGAATGTTCTATTTGCAATAACTTTGGTCATGAAGACTCTGAATGCAGGAGTAGGTTTCAGCAGAAAAAGGAACAAGCCTCAAGCACCAAAACATGGAGAATAAAGGAACCACAAACAGAAAGATGTGGGATAGCATTTTATGCAGAGGGATAGGAAAATCTATGGTACATTGACAGTGGATGTTCGAAGCATATGACAGGTGATAAAGAAAAACTTGAGTCATATTCTGCTCTAGAAAAAGGAAAGAAAGTTTCTTTTGGAAATGATACTCCTGCAACTATAAAAGGAAAAGGCATTGCTCAGTTAAAAGAAAACGTCAAGGTTGGAAATGTTTTGTATGTTGATGGATTGAAGCATAATCTTCTAAGTGTCAGCTAGATGTGTGATCAAAGAACCGAGGTTATATTCAGATCAAATGGATGTCTTGTTCGTGATCTTGATACAGGTAAAACAGTGATCAAAGGCAAAACAACTCCAAATAATCTGTACATATTTGAATAAGGACAACAACAATGCTATCTGAGCAAGGATGATGAGCACTGGTTATGGCATCGGAGGTTGGGACATCTAAGCTTTTCACAAATAAGGAAAGCATGAAAATATCAGGCAGTTCGCGATCTTCCAGATATCAAAATTCCTGACAACACCATATGAAAATCATGTCAGTTTGGAAAACAAACCAGAACTAACTTTCTAGGGAAAGAAGGATCAGCTAGCATGCCTCTTGAGCTAGTACATACAGATACATGCGGTCCTTTCAGGAAAAGAACACCTAGAGGAGAAGAATACTTGATATTATTCATTGACAATTTCTCCAGGTTTGTCTGGTTAGGACTTATGAAGCACAAAGATGAAGCTTTCGAAAAATTCAAATCCTTCAAAGCCTTGGTTGAAAATGAATCAGGTCACAAAATTAAGTGCCTCAGATCCGACAGAGGTGGGGAATTTACTTCAAATGAATTTTTCAATTTCTGTGAAGAACATGGGATAAGAAGAGAATTCTCTACAGCAAGAACTCCTCAGCAAAATGGAGTTGTGGAAAGAATGAACAGAACAATCCAACAAATGGCTTGTGCTATGCTTGATGAGTCAGGAACTCCCGCAACTTTCTGGGGTGAAGCTGCACATGCTGCGGTTGTTATTCTCAACAAAACAAATGTCCGGGTGAACAGCACTCAAACTCCTCATGAGCTCTGGAGTGGTAGGACTCCTTCGGTAAAGCACTTCAAAATCTTTGGGAGCAAATGCTATATCAAGAATACTGATGAGCAGCTTTGCAAACTTGAACCTAGAGCAGATGAAGGCATTCTTCTTGGTTACTCTCCACATAGCAAAGCATACAAATGCTACAATAAAAGACTTGGCAGAATTGTTGACAACATTGATGTAGTGGTTTGATGAGAAGGGATACATTCCTAGGCAAGTACATCATGAAGACATCGAAGAAGATGAAGGCTACCCTCAACGACAGAATGATGAAGAAGAAGAACCTCAAGAAGAACCAGAGGAGCAAACAAGAATAGAAGAAAAGACTCCATCTAGATATGTTCAGAAGAATCATCCAGAATCTCAGATTATGGGGCAGAAAGAAGCAGGTGTACAAACAAGAAGAACAGTTGCAGAAGCTTCAAGCTATTTGGCATTACTCTCTTCTACTGAACCACAAAATGTGAAAGAGGCATGCAAAGATGAATGTTGGGTGAAAGCAATGGATGAAGAACTTGAGCAGATCGAAAAGAACAACACTTGGGAGCTGGTTCCTATACCAAAGGATAAGAATGTTATCGGAACAAAATGGGTCTTCAAAAATAAATTGAATGAAAATGGAGAAATAATTAGAAACAAAGCCAGACTTGTTTGTAAAGGGTATGCGCAGCAAGAAGGAATAGACTTTGAAGAAACCTTTGCTCCTGTTGCAAGACTTGAGGCCATCCGAATGTTCCTTGCTCTCTCAAGTTTTCAAAACTTCAAAGTATTTCAAATGGACGTGAAATCCGCCTTTCTGAATGGAGACTTGGAAGAAGAAGTATACATTGAACAACCAGATGTGTTCATTCTTGGAAATGATCCAAATCTTGTATGAAGATTGAAAAAGGCTCTCTATGGTCTCAAGCAAGCTCCAAGGGCTTGGTACTACCGTTTGGACAAATATCTTCATCAACAAGGCTTTTCAAAAGGATTAGCAGATAGCAATCTTTATATAAAAGTTGAAAATGACAAATTGCTAATACTTGTTGTGTATGTAGATGACATTATTTTTGGCAGCAATGAAGAAGCTATGAGTCAAAGCTTTGCCTTGGTCATGCAGAAAGAATTTGAAATGTCCTTGCTAGGAGAACTGACATATTTCCTTGGTTTGCAAATCCAACAAAAAGAAGGAGGAATCTTCTTATCTCAAACCAAGTATCTCAAACAGATTTTGAAGAAATATGGCATGGAAGATGCAAAACCAGTATGTACACCCATGGTCACAGGATGTAGCCTCAGTACAAATGATGAATCTGCAGCAGTACATCAACCAACCTACAGATCTATGATTGGAAGTTTACTTTATTTGACAGATACCCGACCGGACATCATGCATGCAGCTGGAATAGTTGGAAGATTTCAGGCAAACCCGAAGGAGACTCATCTTCAGGCAGTGAAGAGAATTTTCAAATATCTTCAAGGGACTCAAAATTATGGCTTATGGTATCCTAGAGATACAGATCTGACACTTCATGCTTATATAGATGCAGATTGGGCCGGAAGCGTGGATGATAGGAAAAGCACAAGTGGTGGTGCGTTCTTTATGGGTTCCAGATTAGTATCTTGGTTCAGCAAGAAACAGAGTTCGATTGCCTTGTCTACAACTGAAGCAGAATATGTTGTTGCTGCATCTTGTTGCACCCAACTCCTTTGGATGATGCAGACTTTGCAGGATTTTCAAATCACTTGTACACCACCTATCCCCATCTTATGTGATAACACAAGTGCAATCAGCATCTCAAAGAATCCTGTTATGCATTCAAAAACCAAGCACATACCAATCAAGTATCATTTTCTCCGGGAACAAGTGCTTGAACAGAAGGTCATGTCGGAGTATGTTCCTTCTAAGGAACAAGTTGCTAATATACTCACCAAACCATTGCCCAGGGACACGTTTGAATACCTCAGGCAAAAGCTAGGGGTTGTTGATGCATCATCTTATTCCTGAACCTCTTCTGATTGATGGTTGTATATGCATACATGAGCTGGGTGGCTGATTGGTTGAAGATTGATGGTACAGGTTCAGGGGGAGCATATAATGCATTGTTGGCATTATGGAGGGTGTGCAGAAGGAGATCATGGAAGTAGCTGCAATATGTCTCTATCTCTTTCATGGTGGATTATGGTTTTTCGCTGCAGATTCTGTTCATATTCAGGGGGAACATGTTCTTAGGGGGAGCATAACCCTTTGCCCTTGATGTCAAAGGGGGAGAATGAAGCTGAAATTTGTGAGGTTGCCATCAAGTCCAAAGGGGGAGATTGTTGGCATTATGTTTCTAGTATGGCTATATGTTACAGATGTTGTACTTGATGGCAACTCCCGTGGCAAGGCTCTCAATATGTTGAAAATTAAGAAGTACGCAGGAGATCAGTTCAGAAAGTGCGTACCCGCAGGTACACCGTGAAGGGACCGCGGCCTGATACGCAGATAAGCCGTCTAGGAGGTGTGTACCCCAGTGCACACATTTCAAGGCAAAGAAAAGCACACGTGGGGTTTCTTATGTTTAACTAGCCGACGATATTTGTGTTTCTATGGTTTTGGCTCGTGGTATTGATCCATGATTTTAGGAGGAGTTTGCCTATATAAAGCAAAGGAGATCACTTGGCTAAGTATCTTTTGCAATTGAATATCTTAAGATTTGAAATATTGGGTTATGGTCTTAAAAGCTTGATCTATATGAAGTTGAAAGTGAATCTGTGAAGGGTGATCTCTCGAGCGCATGATCAGATCTGGGCATCTGAGCATCTGTGCCACTCTGGTGGACTGCCTATTCAGCGCTAATCAGAAGTATGCATGTGTTTAACAGGAGAGCGGCGTGGGTACGCAGAGCAGAAACAGAAGATCTGCGTTGGTACGCAGAGCAGAAACAGAAGATTTGCGTGGGTACGTAGAGAAGAAACAGGAGATCTGCGTGGGTACGCAGAGCAGAAACAGGAGACCTGCGTGGGTACGTAGAGCGACGAAGGTTCAGGTGCGTACACACAGTAACTGTATGCGGCGCGATAGTATCTCTGGGCGCGCACCTACAGGAATAGTACATGGCGTAATAGTGTCATTGGGTGCGTACCTGCAGTAACAGTAAGCAGCGCGGTTGAAGAAACAGTGCGTGGACACGCAGTGCGGCAGAAGGGTCTCTGCGGGTATACGCAGGGGAGCAGAAGGTGAAGTGCGTACGCACGCAGACCAGAGAAAGAAGAACTGCGTATCTGTCTTAAGACATTTTGTTTGGCTGTATTTTTCTGTTGATAAGGTGTTCTGGGTTTGGTTCTATTATTGTTGATCTGGTTACTACGGTTGATTGGGTGATTTTCTTATACTTGATGATCATTTGATGCTTATGGATCTAGTTTGAAAATTTATGAAAAGTGGTCCTTGTAAGAAAAGAAGTAGGGGGTTGTAGCTCCCTTCCAGGAGAGACTGGAAAACGAGAGAGAGAGAGAGAGTTGTAGCTCTCTGCAGGTTGCAGCCTGCGTACTGGTAAAGGACTGCACCAGTACAAAACCATTGTAAAAGGAGTTTCTAATTTGAAAGAAGATAGAGACATATTGCAGCAGGTGGTTTTCACCCACATTGGGTTTCCACCTTACATCTTGTGTTCTTTGGTGTGACTATCTGTTTTCTTTGTTCATGCTCATTATTTTATGGTACTGACATGAAGAAATAATTCAAAGAAAAAATAAGGAAGATTTATTAAAAGAATTAGATAATACTGATTCACCCCCCCTCTCAGTATTATTTCCAACACTTGGTCCATATACTGCTGTACTTTCTGGAATTATTTGTTTTGTAGGTTGAAGGAGCAAAAGGAACTCCAAGAGGGTTTGGACCCTGGCTGGATCTTCCGAAACAAAGGACCCCTAGGTGCACCCTTCTTCATGTAACTTGTTTATATTAGCATCATGGTTGTATGGAATGTGTGTTTCTCTTTGTAGATAACCTCTTATCTGTTAGGGTATCAACCCAAGACCCTAGGGGAATATATCCCTTAACAGAATTGGCGACTCCACCGGGGACAACAGTATTGTTGTTCCTAGTTTGGGTTTATTCAAGCCAATCAGGGCTTAGCTGTCTGTTTGCTTGTTGTTATTGTGTAGTCTATTCCTGTAGGAACTTGAATTGTAAGTTTGATCAGTTTCTTTAGACTGTTTTTTGTTTTTTCTTGAAATCTTTTATATACGCTGTTTTTTCAGTTTACATAAGCATATATATGCATGTTTCCTTAAGTAAACCTACATATACGCATGTTTCCTTAGGTTGAGTCGCGTATGCACGCAGTTGTGCACTAACACGGTCGCGTATATCTTATAATTTTCAAGACCTTTCAAATATTTTTGTTTCTGAAGGTCTGTCTGCTGGTCTGATTTAGTCCTGAACAGTTACTTTTCTGTGTCAGTCTTTAGTTTTACAGCAAGTATCTGATTTCAAATTCTCTCTGATTGTGGAAAGTGTTGGTCTTATTTGTTTTTGCAAGTGTCATCGTTTTTGTTTAAGCAGGCAAGATTTCTTGCTGGGGAATCTTGGCTACTTTGATTCCTCAGGGTAGGAAGATTGATCTCAATCTTTGTGTCAAATCTTGTTTTGGTGACATTTTTGCTTGTCAAAACTACATTTTTGTGACCATCTACTTTTCTTGCTTTCCGAAAGTTGTTGATTGACACTTTCTTGAAAATTGTCTTTTTGATCTTTTGGTCTTTGTTTCCAAGCTCTTATTGCTGCTTTTGATTGTTAAGAGCATCTTGAAACACAATTATTTTGTTGAGTTTTCATCCATTTTGTGTTTTTAGCTTGCAAAGTGTTTTGTTGCTGATTTTTCAATCATAAAATTTGAGTCTTGTTAAGAGCACTTTTGAAAAGACGTTTTTGTTTTTGCTTTTGAAGAAAACTTCTTGAATACTTGGTTTTACTTTCTTGAACCATTTTTTGATTTAGTTTCTTTTAGTGAATGAAAGTGCATTTTTGTTTGTCTTGAACTTGCTTTTAGTGTAGAGATGAAAATGAGCATTAGCAACTCATTTTCCATCTAAACATTTTAAGTGGCAAATCATATTGATAAAAAGGTTACTTTCATTTCTTGATTTAGAGTAGTCTTAACTCTTGCATCAGCATGTACTCATTGCATTAGGATAAACTTACACATATTTTTAGGACATCCATAGTTTTATGAACTTTTTTAAGTGTGAAGCTTGAGTAAAAGAAAAGAAAAGAAAAATTTCTTGCTTTCTTTGAAGTTCCCCTGAACCTAGTAGAAATTTCTTTCATCGAAGAACAAAACAAGTACATTTGCATATAGTTTGGTTTTTATTAATTTCTTTTGCATCAAAACAGCACAAGTTTCATTTCCGCTTATCCCTTGACTTAAGAACAACCCATTTAAAAACAAGCGCTAATTAAAATATACTAGAACTTTTCATAATTGTCAAGTTAGACACACCAACAAGTTTTACGATATTTTAGGGCCTTGGATTAGGTGAGTGGAGAGAAAATCTCCAAGGCCATTTAAACTATCAAACATAGGAGTTTGAATAGTGAGTGAAAATCCATTAGCGTTAGGAAGACCAGGAAAGCTCCGGATCTGGGAGTTAAGCACGAGGGTTTTTGAAGATAAGGAAGAGAGATACCCCATCTCCTACTTGTCGGATCTAACCTCAAGACTGTTCAACCTGGATTCTGATACGAGTTGGTAACCTTAGTTGCTACTCCTAGGGATCTACATAGGTGGCTACAGAGGGGAATCCCGTGGTACCTGAGGTCGACGTTGTATCACTCTCAAAGGTACTACTGGAGGGCACCATTGCGAAGCTTGAGGGCTTGCACTGGCGTAGGCTGTTGTTATGAGGACAACGTAACTTCCTCTGTTACCTTCGCTGATAGGACTGAGCCGTCATTATCCCAAACTATCTTCGGGAGGCCCCTTTACTTCACTTTCTTGTATTTTGGCGTCTGGTCCTCATCACCTGGAGCGGAAATACTCAAAAGTTGTTTGACTAGCTGATATCTTTTAGGGACTTTTTAGTGTGCTCTGTGCTCTTAGTTGGCCTAGCTTTCATTTTTTCTTGAGTCTTTAGGTAGAACATAATAAAAAATTCAAAGTGGCTGACCGATCACCTAGACGGTCTTGAAGACTTCGTGGACTTTTACCACCAATTTTAGAGACTTCTCCTAGAAGGCACAGAGGTAATACTGCCAGTGGGTTTCATCCCGCGGTAGCTGATGCATCAGGGATTGATCCTCCTCACAGGGACATTAGTGTTCAATACAGGCCTGGAACTTCTGCACAACAAGAGAGGAACACTCTAGTTCTTTCTCGAGTTCTCTTTCAATCGGAAGGTAACCTAGAACTAGAAGAATTTCAAGAGTCGTTAGCGGCTGCGAATTCTCCCCTACCTTCTAGCTATCCAGAATTATTACAATACGTTGGGTCTCCAACACATAGACCATCAAGTCTAGGTCATATTACGCACTTAGCATCGATGGCTACTACTGGAAGCATGGCTTCTACCTCAAGTGATACAACTATGCAGACTCCAACATCTATATAAGGGTGAGGAACTATCTCCATCCCCTTTGCATCTTTATTTGGGTCTTTTGCTAGCACATCTTTATTTGGGTCTACCTCCATTCCTTCTACGGGTGGAAATTTCCAAGCCAATGCTTTTAGTACTGGATTCTTCCCATTTGGCACCCATTCACACGTATTTCGTCAGTTCCATTTAGTGCCTCCACATCCATGATGGGTGGATCGGCTTCATTTCAGGGTTTTCCTTTTGGGAGTGGTCATATACCACATTCCAACCCGACGATAGGATCTATGCCTTTTTTTGCCACAGGAAAAAGTAGTAATCCCTTTCAAGGTTGGACTAACCCTACGGTTAGTGGCATGGGAATTGGGAATCTGTTTTTCGGCCAACAAGGGAATAGGCCGTACTCCATAGTTAGTTCGTTTTGAAGTATTCCTCCCTTAACTTTTGCTTGGAATCCTTATGAGGGGTTATCGACTCCTTATAATCCTTTAAGAGGGAGCTTCGCCGGTTATGGAGGTATTTTGGCCGATTTGGTAAAACTTCGAGTTTTACAGGATCATAAGGTATGCCTTTTGGTTCAGCTGGTTCTGCGGGTTACTTCGGGCAGCTTGGTGCCTTCTAAAATCCAGGCCAATCTTTTTAGAACTTTGGGAACTCCGCCCAGTCTGGGTGGAATCCCCAAGGTCCTCCAAGGCTTCCTTTTTTGGCAACATTGAATTTGCTAGATCTCATGAAATTAACAGATGATCCAATCAAATACAATCTGGCCTGGCCTCCGATCCCAACCAAACTCCCTTCGGACATTCCAAAGTTCAAGGGAAAGGGTGGTGAAGACCTAGGTGACCACGTAAACACATTCCATTTGTGGTGCTCATCAAACTCCCTTATTGATGACTCGATTAAGTTGAGACTTTTTCAACGCACCTTGATTGGTAATGCGGCCAAGTGGTATATAGAGTTTCCAGGGGGTATCTTTACATATTTCGCCGACTTAGCTAATATTTTCTTAAATCATTTCCAGTTGCCCGTCCGTTATGATGCCGGAACTGAACTTCTGGCCAATTTTCGTCAGGATATGGCAACTCAGGTTTCTGATCACATTTAGGAATGGAGATGGAGAAAGAGGCTCATTAAAGGTGAGATTCCTCTGGAATACCATCTCGAATGGTTTTTGAAATATTTACAACCTGAAATCTCTAAGGATGTCTCCTTGTCCGGAGTCTATTTTGAGGAGCAATCTATTTTTAGAGCCCAACAATTAGAGTTGATTTATTCTCAGTCTGGGATTCTACAAAAAATCTTGCATGATGCTCTCAGGACTAAGGTTGATATAGCCAAGTCGAAGCCAGGTCCCCACGTGGATGGTATTGTTGGGTCGGTAGACACAAATGCAGTGAACCTATTGAGCCAACTACAACAGTTTTCTTTACAAACTGCTTCTAATAACCAGGTCACATCATCTGACCCTTCGTCTTCTCAACCCTCTTCAGTTAGTGCCATCTAATCTGCTAACCCAAAGGAAATCAAAATTCCAATGGGAAGAAGAAAGGACTAGGTAAGAAAAAGAGTCAAGATGAGAAGGCTAACGCAACTAAATTCAACAATAATGCTGGTGGTGGTAGAAATGAGTCTAAAAAGAAAGTCAAGTTTCCATGCAAGTTCTGTAGTGGAGACCATTTAACTCATATTTTCCCCAAGATTCAAGATGCTCAGCACTTTTTAGGGCAGCAAGGGACTTCTAGCTCTCAAGCTATGTTAACCAACACTTTTCCCCAAGGGCAGCAACTTCTTGCTAGCGTGAGTTCGAACCCTGGTACCTCCGCAGGGGACAACCAGGAGGTGGAAAAGTCATCAAATGTTTTCATGATGGGTTCTAATGTCCATGTGACCACTCGGTCACATGATTATGGCGAAGAAGAAACTTCCAAGGACAAAACTTCTCCCGAAAATGCTGACCTTCATATTGAGCGACCCCCTGTGGAGACTATACCACGAATACTGAAAGGTTTTTCTAAATGCGTGACTATTAATCATAATGCTAGGGCCACCCAGAATTACTCCATTGTTGAGGATCTGGCTCAAAGTCCATGCGCCATGTCCACTTTAGAGGTTCTCCAGTTGTGTCCATCTCAACGAAGTGCTCTACTTTCAGCGATTGGGGCAGTTGATCCAACTAACACTTTAGTGCTCACTTTCAACATGCTAAATGTCAAAAAGCGACTCCCTCATCATATGGCTTTCGAAATAAAGTCTACATACTGGAAAATTAGCATTTTCCATATAGTTATAAATGAGGGAGCTTCTACATGTGTCATGTCTATGTCATGTTGGAAGGCCATTGGATAGCCTTCAGTTGTTCCTTCACCTACCCTCTTGATAGCGTTTGATGGTCATTCTCATAGGCCATACGGGATTATCCCAGCCTTTCCTATATGTACTGGGGGAAGGTCGTTAATATTGAAGTAGAAGTCATTGATGCTAACCTAGACTACAATCTCCTCTTTGGAAGCAACTGGGTATACGAAATGGACGTTGCTGTTTCGACTCTATTTCATGTCATTTGCTTTCCTCATGAAGGGAAAATTGTTAAGGTTGATCAATTGGATTATTCTCCAATTGATCCTCGAACGACTTTGGACTCTACTATTCCATTAGTGGATAAACCCTGTCCGGGTACTGAGAATATAGGAGTCGGGATGTACTCTTCATTGATGGGTACGTTTGATCTTCCCCCTCCTATACATAGAATAGATACAATTTCATCCTCCAAGGACCCTTTACGGAAAGAGTTTGTTCAAGCTCATTATTTTTCAGATCCTAGAGCCTTATCTTCATCTGCGACCACATCATATGATGGCAAGGTGGGTGGAATAGAATCTCCTATGTCTATAGTAGAGCCTAGATGTGAATCTATCAATGACCCTACAGACGATCGTCCTACTCCTTTGCTCAGAGAAAGAGTTCGATGGTGATGTGGCTCATATTCAAACCCTTGATTCCACTTCTGTCTTGGATTTCTTGGATATTATTTTTCCATCTGACAAAGCGATATTCGAAGCAATGACGACTGTAGATTGACCTTAGGAATATTTACATCATCGTTCACATTTTCATCCTCCCTCGCATGAAGTCGAACCTAGGTCCTCTAGTTTGACTAGCGATGTTTGTATGGTTCCTTTGGCTCCAACACAGTTATTTTCCGAAGGAAGTATATTGATTGGTTCGATAATTGTATCGATAAACATCCCTAGGAGTAAGTGGGTGGAGCCCCCTGAAGGGCTCTACCTTAAGAAGTACTTTGCTTAGCAGCTAGGCAATGAATTCTTTTTATATTCTATATATTTGTACATATCTCATTGAGAGTTTTTGATATCAACACTTTTTGGTCTACTATGGCAGGTGTTGATGGATGACTTGGTCTATTTTGGATTAGCCGATGGTGCTAGTCGGCACACTCGGAACCTCGCCTCCGCATCTTGGGTACTCTACTATCCAACTGGTCAATTGATAGTGTCAAGGGGAGTATGCATTGGTCCCACTTCAAATAATATGCTTGATTATACTTCCGTCATTAATTTACTATTCGAAGGAATTTCTTATGAAATCGATTCGTTGGTAGTCTATCTTGATTCACAATTGATAGTGTCACAATTGAATAACATTTATTGGGTAAGGGATCCATGTTTATATCACCAGTATTTAAGGGTCAGGTTGTTGCAAAGATCATTTAATTATATTAATTATTTGCACATTCCAAGATCTCATAATTGGTTTGTTGATTCTATCACTAATCAAGCATTAGACTGGCACATCAATCATTCATCACAATAAAATCAAGCATCAAAAAGTCAAACTGTATATATATATCATAAAACATATTGGGTGTACATAAGTGTGTCCAAAATAATATACAAAAATTGGGACTCAAATGCCCATAATCATGTCTAGTACATCTAACGCCCTAGCTCAGGATGAGCGGCTAAGTAGGTAACTATCACATTGTCCACATGCCTAACAGTGCGAACCCAGTCTCGTGGCATGCCAACCACATGACGCTGCATATCTTTAGGGATATCCTCTATGGCTGCCATCGGTACTCGATGGGTTAGTCTCACCAAGTGCCGCTGAACTGTGTGTAGTAGTCGCTCTGTATCTGTAGTTGCCTCTTCAGCCCCTCGGCCACGATGTCTGTGTCGTGGGAACCCATCTAGTCATACCAGCCCAATATCTGGAACACGATCATCATATTAGTCTTTTGAATCCTATCAAAAACATTTTTCAAAAGTCATTATTATATTTGAAAAAAAAAATTCATAAAATCAAAAAACACTTACCTATGTCGCCCCATGCTATGGTTGGTGGTAATACTAGATCGGGATCTCCTCAGAAATCCAACCCAGCATAAGGGTAGTCATCTACGATGATGATATGCTGCTCCCACCAAGAGAAGAAGTCATTGTCAAATGCAGTCCGTGGGACGTCCCCACCTCCTAGAAGTTTCATCAAGTTAGCCCACCTGCCCATTCGTGGATCTCATGGGGTGCTGATTGAAACCGGTACTCTAGGTTGAAGTGCAGGGACCCTCTCAAAAAAGAAAGAACACAAAATAGTCCCATATTCGAAGTTTTTAGTCTGCGCTCTCTTGATGGAGGTAAGCTGGCTTTTCAGACTAGCCAGAAGAGGAGTACACCAGTCAAATACGGTGGTGAGACAATCTACCGCCAAGCTCATGGCTGGCCGTGATGCCTGGTGTAGAGAAGCTAATTCGTTCACTTTAGCTATAGTGAACAAGATTATACTCAGCGATAGACTCTCCACATGTTTGATTGGAATTTGACTTCAAGACTCTCTGGATGTCCCGAGTAATATATATGTACGTAGTCCTCGATTGAGAGACTGCCTGGTGTCCTACCCCTGGAATGTACTACCTCTCCCCTTCGGGAAAGGCCTATGATGAAATAAATTTCTTCCACTTCTATCCTGAGTGGCATCTGGTCAATCATAAATGAATCATCCTCGATGCTCTAGTAGAGAATGAGCATCTCAGGCAGGCATGTGTTTGCTTTCATATTTGGCATTTTGAAGAATTTTAGCAAACCACATCCCCATAAGGCATCCAAAGCATTGGGATCTTTCATAACCTCATCACCCACTGAGGTATGCTCTCTTTCTCACCAAGTGATTGGAATCCTGAAGAAAAAATGATTTTAGACCATTAGTTTTTTTGTTTGAAATGTTCGCGGCATATATGTGGGTCCATTTACACGCAATCGTGTGTAGGGCCTGCGTATACGCGGGTTTCATATATCCAACCCGCGTATACGCCGCGGTGAAATTTTTGACAAAAAATTCAATGGTAAAACATAAATTAAAAATTCTAAAAGTAGTCAGAATTGAATGCAAGACAAGTATAAAGCTTACCTGGTGATTTTGGAAGGATTTGAATGGTTGAATTTGGTGTACGGAAACATTTGCTTCTTCTGCTCCACTCCTCTTCTCTCAAACTCAAATGGCGAAAATGGTAAGTCCAAAAAACTATTTAAAAGCTTTGAAAATGATTTTTTTTTTCAAAACTTGATTTTGTTTGGTCTCATGTAAATTTTAACTTGGGATCTTGGAATGTCGAGAATGGTTTGATTTTCAGGACATTTTGGACGTTTTTCGACAGTTTCAAGTCGGTTCAATGATTGCCGACCCATCATGGCAGGTATCGTTTTCTCACTGGCATATAGGTTAGGGAAACCATTTTTCCGTTGCATTATGCACAGTAGCCTCCATTTGTCAATACACTTGCCATAGGATCAATCCCATCATGTTATGGTTCATAAACCACTTTGACTCAACCGATTTTTTAATCATGACACGATGGTAGAGCCATCCTTTTCATGGGCATCGTAGTTAGAACCTCACTGATGTTTGTTGCCCATGCTACTCCGATTTGAGTAGGCTCGAGAGTCCTTTGTAGTCCCACCATGACTTATGAGATGAAGACTCATTCCTCTTTGCTTCTTCGTTTTGTTCTGGCCTTATACCCTAGAAGCCCCTTTGTGTTGAGTTGTACTACTGCATTGCATTTTGACCATTTGCACCCTTTTGGCCTTAATCCGGCTTCACTTGGACTCATGTTTAAGCCAACTTTTGACCATGACTATTGCAAAATCAAACTTGCATACCTTTGACTTCTGCAACTTGACTCACCTTGATCCATGGAAGGAACACACCTTTGAGTGTCTTTGAACAGTTTTCACCTCCCTGCATTGAGCATTGGAACATTCCAATCCCAGAAGCTAGATCATCCGTTTCACCGACACTCGTTCTTTCCATTGTACTATAGGATTCTTTTATTCTTTTTCCAACTTAAAGAAAAAGACAAAAAAATTATATATTCCAAAAAAGAGCAGGAACGGGACAATATTTCCACTTATTGTTGGCAGCTAGAGTTAGTCGCGTTGCCCTTGAACAAAACACTCAAAGAAATTATCCTCCGTTTGGGCGGGATTTAGTTTGACCTAGGCACACCTTAACCTTATTACTGAGTCAGTTCTTGCCCGATTGGTTATCCCTTCCAATCATATGGAGGGTTCATTCGTGCCTCCTGCATGATGAACTTATACAGATTCATCATATGTTGCCACATAGTCACATTGAGTCGTGCTTTTGTTCAAGGGAAGTTAGCCTGAGTCGGCCTCTCTACGGTGTCTCTTGACTCATTTTTCAGTTGGCCATCCTTGGTTGTTAGTATCATGTCAATCATAACATCAGCTATATTGGTCCTTTACTCGTGCTAGTTTGAGAAGGTCTCCATTGACTTCTTGCTGGCGGGTCTTGTCCTTATCGACGACGACATCTTGCTCTGAGGATAGGCCTAGAGCTACACCCTAGCCCTCTTTTCATTATTGATAGGTCACCTTGTGCTTAGCATCGATCAATATCATGGGTCTTTGATTGAGTGGTTTCCCTTGTGTTCGACATCAGCCTACATTATCACACATTGGGATTCGTGTAGTACCTTGGTTTCCATTTGACCCTATTGGTGGATACCTCACCTCTGTGTCATCTTTCATTATTGGTTGGTTCAGAGGGTTTCTATTGTGTGCTAGCTACATCTTGTGTATGCCAGAAATGTGCTTCGGTCGGGTTACTACATTTTTTTCGTCTGATTCCTTCCACATTATTGGCCTACGGGTTACACTCGTGCTACATTGATGAAGGATGCCTTAATGCCTTCCTTCTAGAGGATCCTTCCCTATCGACTACGACTCATTGCTCTCGGGCAAAGATCTAGAGTCCATTTGGCAGTACCTTGGGGTTTGCAGTCATTAGTGGTAGATCCTTCATTATTGACAGTGGGAAACCATCATTGTCTCCTGATTGATAGATTCTTACAGGTGTTCGACTCCAGCTCATCTATTCACACTTGTTAGATTGTACTGGGTACCTTGACGCTCATTATCATTATTGGTGAGTAGTCTCACGTTTGTTAACAGTATACATCAATGACCGGTAATCAAACGATTTCTCACATGGTTGACTCCAGATCATTTATTCCCATGGTGTAGAAATGTACCATGGCGGTCGGTGGAGACCTCAGGTTGTATCAGCATTCATTGGGTCACTTGACAGTGCTTCCTATTGCTGCTAGTCGATACCACTCTACCTTATATGTTGCAGTCATTCATGGTGACATTCTATATGCTGGTACCTAAGTTTGCAGTGTAGTACCATCCTACTCCATCATGTTCATTTGGTAGCTTTTGTGATCAGTCTTTGATATCAGTGATTCGATTAATTCTTCAACATCATTGACATTCTTATATGTGATATTCAGACATGTACTTGTTTGATCGTGATCAGATGATCCATTATGTATTTTCTAGTTCAGTATACTTTTATACTTAGTGGATCTGCTTGTACTTGATATGCACACATTCTTTACTTTCTCTGAGCATGGGTATGCCCGCCTCAGACAATATTTCTTCCTGATCTCCTTTTGTGTCTTGGCAGGTTGAACTCTAGTGAAGTCCTTCTCAATTTTTGGCAGATTTTCTTTCCATGTACTTGCTTAATACATTTCGGCCATCATGTACCCCTTCTGACCTCATATATTAGGGGGCATCTGTTATGGCTCCAACCTCACTCTTGATGTTTGTGATGCTGCACTTATAGCCCAGGGCAACCCCTCCTTCCAGACCTGGTTCAGATATTCAAAAAACATTGTTTTACTCCCTATACGTGGCATTGCCCTGAGCTAAACGCATGTGTACGTGGGTCTGTGTATACCCAACCCACATATATGTCTTAAAACAATTAAAAAAATTAAAACTCCTTAATTTCAAGTGGCGATTACGGGTTTTACCTGCTGATTACCTATTAGTGCCCGTGGACCAACTGTTCCCAACGAATTCCCAACTAAAAAACTACTTTGGGAGAAGTATAAAAAGGCTTCAATGGAAAGGCCTAAGGGACGAGAGAAGAGAGAGAAATATCACTTTGCTAAGATTTTCCCTAACCAGGTTTGAAGATCCTTGTGCTTCCAGCACTTCCCCTATTTGTAGGAAACCCTTGTTTCCTTGTGTTATGATGTCTTTCTACTACTTGAGATATCTTGGAGTAAGTCATGGATGGAGTTTGTTGAAGGCTTGAGACTGGATGAATCCGGAGGATTGTTCCGCTTGGAACCTGTGAAAGGAAGACTCAAGTGAAATTGTTCCTTTCTATACTTTAGTTATTTATAATAAAAGAAACACTTGTCTTGTTCCTGATATAAATATTCTTCATGTTTATGATATCAATGTTATGATTCACATATGAATGGTTGTTTTAATTGTATAACTAAATACCTTTCAATATGCTATGAAGATGATTTCTTTATGATGCTTGGTCCATATACCGCTGTACTTTCTGGACTTGTTTGTTTTGCAGGTTGAAGGAGCAAAAGGAACTCCAAGAGGGTTTGGACCCTAGCTAGATCTTCCCAAACGAAGGACCCCCAGGTGCACCCTTCTTCGTGTAACTTGTTTATATTAGCATCATGGCTGTATGGAATGTGTGTTTCTCTTTGTAGATAACCTCTGATCTGCTAAGGTATCAACCCAAGACCCCAGGGGAATATATCTCTTAACAATTATATAATTATTCCTTTGTCTTAACATTTTCCTTTCACATAAACCTACATTACATATTATTCTTCCTTTGTCTTAAATTTTGTAATAATCAATATAATAATTAATTAGTCAAATTTATACTTGTCACAAATTTCAAATTTATGAATGGAATGTAAAGAAAAGGTATCATGTAGATATTGAACATTGCATTTCTTAAATCCATATAGAAGTTTCTTATCCTTAAAAATTCCACCACCAAAAGCTCGACGAGTGCTTGTTTTGCACATACCAAACAATATTTTAGAAGGAGACCAAAATTCCAGATGAACACCACCACCGTAGAACTTTAATTTGAAAATCCCAAAAACCCAACTTTCTCATTCAATAAGAAAACGATAAATAGGAAATGTAGGTGAAAATGTTGAAAAGCATAACCACTCGGCTCTTTCTCATATAACTTTTCTTGATGAATGAAAATAGTGTATTCCTTTGTAGAAAAGTATGGACATTGAAATGATCCATGATAATTGCATATTCTTGAGGCTTGGTTTTCAAGGCAAAGTCCAACATTCACTCTAAACTAACAACGATCATCAATAACCACTTGGTGAATGCTAGTAGTCAAGCAGTAAACCAACCACACTATAATTTGAAACCGAATAGGTCAAAATGAAAATTAAGTATGTTAACACAAGAGTTCAATAAGAACTTGAATTTGGTTACTCGTTCCTACTAGGGAGATATTTCCATTAGAGGAAATCATAACACAAGCAACAATACAACAAAGTATAAGTGATCTAAATGATGACATTACCAAAGATGTAAGTGAAGGACTAGGAAATTTATGGTGAGCATGGGAATGATAGATCTCGAAGACAACATGATGATTTTTTTAGAGAGGGCCATATCATTGTGGAGGGATGGATTTAGTTTCTAAAAGTATCTCACCTCTATCTACCCATTTGGATGGGTTATTTATCTCGGATACAGTGAGATTGGTTATATTCATCTTATCAGGTTCATGAGGGTAGGAGAGGGAGGCGAAATAGGGATGGGAAGCTTAACAGTCATCCACAAGAAAAATACATTCTTGCATGTAAAGGTAAAGGGAATGCTAGGGGGGTAATTTTATGCAAAGAAATGGTGAATTATGCCTCCCCGAATGCACATCATGGTACTGTGTTTAAGATTTTTCATTCTGAAGTTGCGATAAGACTAGAGTGTATGTAGAAGAGAAGCTAAACATATTGTGGGTTGAGAAGAGGACCAAGAAGGACCTTTCTATTTCTTCCTCTTCTAGATTGGAGACACAAGATTTAAGAGTGTTTATAAGGTAGCAGTAAAGATGAGATGGATTGTCAAGCATATGTTGGCAGAGGTGTTGGTGGACTGTCATAGTGGAAAAAATGTTCTAATGGATAAAATGAACTCCTGCTTCCAAAGAAAATTTCAATGTTGAAGAGCAACTTGGGAGGGGTTGCTAAAGGTTCCCTAAGTTAGGTCAAGTTATTACAATGGATTAAAGATCAACTTTTGTTGCAAAGACTCATGAGGAAGTTGATTATGCAATAAATTCACATGAAAAATTGGAAGTCAAAGTCTAGGACTCATTACAAAGAAGCGGTTCAAACAATCACCACTATGTTTTGAATGGGATCTAAAATTTGACTTTCTCAAAATTGAATGAAGTTGGAACCACTCTAAAATAGCCTGAAACAATTAATGTTAATATTAAAAATTTAAGTAAAATTTGACATGATCCTTATCTTTCCTTTTCAAAAAGGAAAGATAAGGAGAATGTCAACTTTTACTTTAACTTTAAAAATTAAGTATTGCCATTAATTACTAGGCTCAGGTTTTGTAGGGACCTAGGGTAAAGATACTTTTCTCCTTTTAAGTAATTTTTATTAAAAAAATAATATTTGGTGGTCATTAACTATGTTTCCCTACATTCTTCAAAATTGGTCAGTTTCGTAGAGAACTAGTCACTTTGGTGTTTTAGGTCAGTTCAATACAAGACCAACCTTAGCCAATCTGAACCACCAAATTAGACTAGTACAACTCTAAAACCATTGGGACTAGCCAATTCCATTAGTTCTAGGCTAGTTCCAATAAGAGTGTGCACTTCTCATCCTCCTCTCAAGTCGTTTTGTTGGATCCTATCAGGAATGGTGATTTGGAGAGTGCCATAAACTGTCAGACTATTGTGAGCACCTAAGATCATAAGTAGTTCAGCCTTGACAAGCAGAAATTTCCAAGGAAGTAGTATAGACATCCCAAAACATATTTAGTGAGGACGTGTATTCGAGGAACTATTACATACCTCCCAAGAGAGTTAGTGAGGACGTGCATGACCAAAAAGCATAAAAAAAATTATACACCCTCAAAAACCCTGCCCAAAACATTGAAGTGTGGTGAAAAAAAAATTGTTGGTAGGCTATTAATGCTACCAAAAATCATTCCCTCTCCAATTTTACAATAAGCTCCTACTCAAGCTACCTCTTCCACTACGTTTATAGTAATTTCTTGCAACAGTGTGAGCTACAAGAAATTAAAATTACCTTGGAATTTCCACCAATATTAGGGAACTCGAATTCTCTGCATGCCGTAACTATTTTGGGTTGATTGATTAGTTAAATGGATGATCACTAAGTTTTACTGAAGTCCCACTGCTTAAATGACCTTCCACCGGTTCCTCCAAAATTTAGAACTAGTTTAACTGACAACAACATGAGATAATTGACCTTTATTGCTACAAATTAGCAATCTCGTATGTAGAACTAAACTCTAACTCCTCCAACTCGAATTTACTAAGTAAACTAGGTGACACAAGCCATGTCCCACAAGTTAACATCATCCAAGTTGTCCTTTGATGTGGAAATTCAATTTTTTTCAATTCAATCAAGGAAAAATCAAATTGAGAATTTCTTGTTTCATTTTTCAACACATAGTTCACTAGAATGTATTACTTTCACTATGAACTTGGCATAGTTCACATGTAAAGTTCATAATATTTTAGGCTAATGTGGTTCTATGTGTTGTGTATATAAATAATAGGTGTCCATATCATGCTATCAGAAACAAGACATCCTATGAAATGTGGTATGGCCACATTCCTTCGATGAGGCATCTCAGGGTTTTTGGTTCCTCTTGTTATGCCTTCATACATAAGGAACATATAAAAAATCTTAGTGCAAGGAGTCACAAATGTATCTTTTTGTGTACTCATACCTCCAAATAATACCATCTCTATGGTGAAGTGAATAACAAGTTTATAATATCTAGAGATGTGATTTTTCTTGAGTCTTCCAAGATTGACAATGTTGTTGAGTGGCAGCTTAATCATTTTGATAGATTCAAACATGCAAAGTATTTTCAAGAGTTGGATAGTGAGATTCCACATCTCCTTCTCTTAGCTCTATTCCTTCTATGAAGAACCTCGAAGAAATCAAGTTGAAGGAAATTCCTTCCCCTGCTTTGTCAAGAAAGAGCTAAGAGACTACTGGCAGAAGGTAGCCAAATATCACAAGAAGTGAGGGTACATGCAAGATACAAAGAAAGGATTAATGCAAAGGAGTCTATTAACTATATACACATTATCAAACATATTTCATCCCACTTAGAATGCCTTGAATCGTGCCTGGTTAGTCATAAGATCATGCTGGTCACAACCTCTGTAGCTTAAATAAACAAGTGGTAATACTCTTCATCTTCTAAGCTATGTAATAAACAAGTGAAAGGGAGCAAGACACATAGAGGAAATAAATGGAATGAATTTAAGTTCTTGCAACCATGCATGTCATTGGAGACAAAATGATACGACAATGATAAGCAATCTTTTAAGCTACACTAAGAGGTGTATTTCAAAAGATGTTCTTTGTTTTCCATACCTAGCCTCTAATGGGTTGTGCATTAGATGGACTATTCATGCAGTATTGATATTCTATCATACCTTGGGTTCCTTGGTCTGCTTGTTTTTCTCCTCAACTCCTTGAGAGTCATCTATCATGTCATCCTTCTTCGTGGCCCCTGAGAAACATAATTGTGTAGTTTCAGTGGGCAGTGGCTGTTGTGGGATGAGGCCATGGGAGGACACATTTACACAGTTTAGGATGCAAGGCATTGCTATGGGAGAGGCCCTGGGAAGACACATCTATGCAGTTTTAGGATGCAAGGTAGATTGGGTAGTTAAGGGACAAAACTGCATAGTTTCTGGAGACAGTGGGTTCTCGCTGTGGGAAGGAGATTGGAGGAAACCACTGTGTTGTTTTGAATTCTAAGGTAGGTTTGGGTTTCTGTGCATTGCACATTTCCAATAGGCAAGGGTAAATATTGAGGGTTACATATGTGAAGTGTGCAGTTTAGGAAAGTTGGATGAGGCTAGGTTGCTAAGGAAACTATGAAATTTGGCTAAGTGTGGGATCAATGGAACTGATGTGAACAATGATAAAACTTGACTATGATCACACACTTGAAAACTTAGCAATACACCATAGACCATCCATAACATATAACACATACTTCGCCTAATGCAACAACCTTTGTGGCAACTTATGAAGAGTGCAGCTCCGATGATAGACTTTGGGAGGATAAAGGAGACACTTGTGCAAGAGTGTGTGAAACATGTATATGTGGTGAGGACAACCAATCCTCATAAATATTTCCCCTTGAAGAAACCAAAACCTCCCTTTGCATGACAAGTGATAACCCCATGCCCAAAGATGACACATTCTATGTAAATATAAAAGCATGAACAACTCTTAAGATAAAAAAGGGGAGCCTGAGATCATCAACTTACCAATAAGTTACTAAGGAATGATCGATCACAATATCCATAGTAGGCTCAGAAATTTAGGTGTAGGCCAAAACTTTGGAGGGTGTTGTAGCCGCTACAACAGAGCCTTCACCTTCTTGCTAGCTTCTTTTTCAACCAATGTCTTGAATTCTACAAACTTGGTGAATGTCTCATATTTCTTCCACATGAAGAAGATCCAACACTTCCGTGAGAATTCATCAATAAAAATGACAAAATATTTGTGTTTGACAATGGAGGTTGTCAAGAAAGGTCCATAAACATGATAGTGGATCCTTTCTAGGGCTGCATGTGCTTTGTTGTCCTGATCATGGAATGTGGATTTTATGTACTTCTGCAACATACATCATTTCCATACATCGTACTGCTTAAGTGGTCCTTTTGGGAGGCCAGTGGCTATTTGTTGTGTAATATTCGAGTTACCATGATGCAAATGGCTAAGTATTTTGTGCCAAAGTTCATCGACATTATGACTTACAGTTTCTCTGCCTTAGTACTTAATGCAGCACAATCTTCCACATCTAGATTATGCAGGTTCTTCACACGAACCCTGATCTGCTTCACCTGTCCCATGGCTATGTGTCTCAGGAACACTTTTCCTTTGATGAATATCAATGCACAACCATGGTCTTCCAAAATTGCAACAAAGAAGAGGTTTTTCTTTAGGTCTATAACAAACATGACATCCTTGAGCCTGATAGGGGATCTTGAGTCCCTCTGAAAGGCAACTGTACCAATACGAGTCACATTGTACCTTTTTTCATCCCCTAGCTTAATGTGCATCTAGAGATCTTTCTCCTCCAAGTCACTGAAAAAATATTTACACCTTGTCATGTGGAACGATGCACTTGAGTCCAAGTACCACATGCTCCCCATCATTGTGCTGGACATGCATATGATAAGGGTAAAGTCAAGCTCGAACTATGAAGCCAAGGTTTAACATGCTGCTCCTCCTAAGGTATTCATTCTTGCATTTTTGTATGGAAACTTCATGGCATAGTGCCCGCATTCATGACAATGGAAGCATTTAATTCTTTACAAATATTTCTTCTTTCCCGCTTGACTAGATTCTAGTTTGGTTTCAGATTTATTTCCTTTTCCCTTCTTTCCCTTTCAAACCAATCCAATGTTTTCTTTATCCTCGCCCTTCGATGAGGTCCCATCTTTGGCATTCCACCTTATTTCCTCCTGTACCAAATCAGACCATAAGTGTTCCCAATTCGGTAGTTTCTCCCTTCCGTTCACTAAATCTTGATAGTTATGCCAGCTCTTGGGAAGGCCCAGAAGGGCTAGGCTTACCAAGTCATCCTCTGAAACAATAACACCAACTATTGCAAGCTCATAAAAAACTTGTGTGAACCCACTCATATACTGTGGGATAGTGTCATTCTTCTACATCTTGATATTTCAAAGTTAATCCTTGAGCTCCATCTTCCTATGGTCACTACTATTCTGGAATAGATCTGTCAGTGTCTACCACATTGCATAAGTATTTTATTTCCCATGGATATTGGTGAAAATGTGGTCTTGTACTCCCTGCAATATTATTCTCCTCGCCTGGGTTACATCTTTCTTCCACTAAGAAAGGTTTTCGGCATCATATTTTGCTGGTTTTGCAACAATTACCTTGATGTATTCTAGAAATCCATTGTCATCAAATACATCCTGCATGTGATGAAATTAGAGTTGCATTCCAAGGCATACTCTAGCCTCAACCCATTGAAGGGCATCTTCTCAGCTCTGAAGAGATCGTGCTACAATGATTTGCAAATTTGAAACTCTTGAGAAACAACTTCAAAATTCCTTCTCTAATGTGAATCCTACTCTAATACCATGTAGAAATTACGGTGTAGATTTTCAACTACTCATGAAGTTTTAATCAAAATTACAAGACAAAAACCTAGTCTACTGCACTATGGAAGTTAATTCCCAACTTACAACAAAAATTTCAGACATGCAATAAGAAATAACACACATGCACACAATATCTTTCTTCGGGAAAGAAATTTGGTAAAAACTCCAATGTATGATTTCATTAATATGATGAACATAGATGTATTTCAAATGCTTTTCTCAACTAGCACAATGTGCAAGTGAATAACCTATCTCTCTACTCATTGAGAAGCTCTAACCCAGAATTAGTCAATTTATGCCTTTTCTTGAACCCCTATTTCCTTGCGCAATTCCTCGAGAAATTATTCCCCTACTATTTAGGAAATTTTCCAAAATGGATTGAACAATTCCCAAGGTTGATCGTCTGATTACATGCTACACTTGTACACTCAAGCGTAGTCTACAAATGATGTTACACTGCCTTGGAATCTCCACCACAACTGGGGAACTCGAATTCTTTGCATGCACTAGATATTTTGGGATGCTTGATAAGTTAATTAGATGATCACTGAGTTTGACTGAAGTCCCACTGCACAACTGACCTTCCACGAGTTCCTCCAACAATAGAACTAGTTTACTTGAATACAACTTGAGATAACTGACTTTGATTGATACAAATTAGCAATAACAAATGCTTAACTAAACTATAACTCCTCTAACTCAAATTTACTTAGTAAAATGGGTGACACAAGGTATGTCACACAAGTTAATTGCATCCAAGTTGTATGCTCATGTGGAACTTCATTTTTTCTCAATTTAATGAAGGAAAAATCAAATTAATAATTTATTTTCTGCATTTTTTAGCAATCCTTCAGTTGAATCTAATCCATGTTGTCGATGATAGAAACCAACAGATAGAAGTAGCATTCAAAATAAATGAAATAGTCAAAAAACACATATTAAAACAAAATTGATGGAAACCCTGAAAAGTACTCCAACTATGATACTGCTTATCCACGTTCAGCAAAATTTCCTCCATCACTCCTCTCATGAAGCACACCTCTATTGTCAGCCTCCATCACCCTAAATCCCATCAGTTTTTGTCAACCTCCATCACTCCACTTCCTGAAGAACCCATCAACAATGTAAAGACAGACCTCTAATCCTTTGCCTTTACCTTTTTCTACTAGTGCTTCGTATTGAAAATTTGAAGACAAAATATTTTCTCTTACGTCTTAAAATCCCCCTTCGTGTAGCAGTGTCAAATACAATGATAGACATGTTTTCTCTAATCATATCAGTAGATATGAAAGGGACAAAAGAGGAATTGATGTCCGATAAATCTTGTTAGTAAAAGTTGTCACGTTCTTCTTAGTCGACTATCCCCACAAAACAAAGAGCCCAAAAAATCGTTGTCTTTCTATGAGATAACATGAATGGTAAGTAAAATAACAACCTCGATATAGGCACAAGATAATAGTTGCCCGCAAGCTCGTGGACTTAGGGCGCACTATCAGAGTCAATTTTGTAGTTGTTAGATAATATTGTGTTAAATTTATATGTTTGTGTCTTAATTGTTAATTGTCTTAAATAGGTTTCATCTAAAGTAGCTATTGTCTTAAATATAAAGTTTTGCCTTAAAATATTTTTGTCTCAAATATAAAGTTTTATCTTAAAATAATTTTGTCTTAAATTGTTTTTGTCTTAAAATAATTTTGTCTTAAGTTGTTTTTGTCATAAATATAAAGTTTTGTCTTTAAATGTTTCTCTCAAACTACTTTTGTCTTAAATATAAAGTTTTGTCTCAAAATATTTTGTCTTAAATTATTTTTGTTTTAAAATATTTTTGTCTCAAAGTGCTTTTGTCTTAAATATAAAGTTTTGTCTTAAAATATTTTTGTCTCAAACTTTTTTTTTCTTAAAGTTTATATTTAAGAAAATTCAATTAATATTAAATTTTAATGTAAAATAACTAAAATAAAAAAGTGATTTTTTAAGACAAAAGATTTCTTTTGTCTTAAAAAAATATCCTAAAAGTGCCCTTGGCATAGTAATGCATGCTATAGAAGTTTGTAGGTTTCTAATAATGTTTTAGGTTTGATATAATATAAAAGTATACTTGTTTATGATAATATTAGGTTAGTTTAGTGATGCTTTATGATATTATTGTTGATCGCTATTAGCAATATTTTGACAATAAATCTCATTAATATTAATATTATCATTTATATAATATTAATTAAAATTATATAGCACAAATATTAATTATTAATCATTTTTATATAAAAAAAAATTAATAGAATGAATATTAATGTTAATAATATTATTAATAATTATAACATTGATTATAACATAACTATATTATTAATAACATACATTGATTATAACATAAATATATTATTAATGTTATTAATAATATTATTAGGAACATTTAATAATAATAATAATAATGTTAGATCTAAGAATTTTTTTATCCATAATGTAGATATGAGTCTTTTAGATTAATCACATTGTTAGGATTTGGTCGAAGTTTCGAACCAACTATTGTGGTTCATCTTGAGGAAAAGGTGAGAAATCAATTGATGTGAAGGAATAAATAGCATGGATGCATCATTGCCGAGAGTTAGCCATTGGTTGATTTGTTACTCGGGAAAAGTTGTTTAATATCAAGTTAAAAACTAGCTATTAAGTGATAATTAAATATTTTATTTCGATATTATAAATAGATTATTTAATAATATCAAGTTTTATGATAATAATTTTATCTAAAAATAATTAATTTATATAATATAATTTGTTAGGGTTTGACTTATTCAAGATAAATTTGATAATATTTCAAATTAAAATATTATTAATTTCTATAATAAGAATATTATCTATTAAATTGTTTAATATTTAGTTAGGAAGTAGCTGTTATGTAATAATGAATAAATATTTTATTTCGATATTATAAATTGATTATTTAATAATATTAATTTTTATAATCATGTTATCTAAAAATAATTAATTTATATAATGTAATCTATTAGGGTTTGATTAATCCAAGATAAATTAGGTTTAGGAATAATTCAGATTAAAGTATTTAGATTTCATTAAAAGTTAATATTATTAAGACTATTATTAATATGACCATAATTTGTTAGAGGAAAACTTATCTTGTTTATATAGGAGGATGGCTGAGATAATTTTGAAGGTTTACAAGATGAATATTAAAAATTTAGGATAAGTTAGGTCAACCATTTAGATTAGAAATTTACTCCTCATGTTAAGCAAATGAAGTAAAAGAAAATTAATGTACAGAAACAAGGGGGGATAAAGCCTGAAGACGAAAAGGGAGAATAAAAAAAGCGAACAGGAGAAGAGAGAGGGAGGGAAGGAAGAGTCAAGAGGAGAGAGTTGGAATCTAGCTTTTACTTAATTTGTAGCCATCATCCTTATTAAGGTTTCTAGCATGCCTCTCAATTTCAATCACTTCCCTGAGTTTCCTATGGTGGAAATGATCAACCCTAGAAATCTCTTTGGATTCTTGAACGTAGACACAATGTTTCGAATTCTCTACATGTTCAGAAAGGGCTAATGTTCGATATTGATTATGTCTAATGTCAACAACATGCTCGATGATCCTCTTCTTAATAGACCTTCGTGTTTCCCCAATGTAGGGGATACCATAGGAACAGGAAACAACGTAGACTCCTTTCATGTCTTTAGGTTCAATAGGGTTAATAATTAAAATTAATATTATTAAATAATCAATTTATAATATCAAAATAAAATATTTATTCATTATTACATAACAACTAGTTCCTAACTAAATATTAAATAATTTAACACATAATATTCTTATTATAGAAATTAATAATATTTTAATTTGAAATATTATCAAATTTATATTGAATAAGTCAAACCCTAACAAATTATATTATAAAAATTGATTACATTTAGATAAAATTATTATTATAAAACTTGATATTATTAAATTATCTATTTATAATATCAAAATAAAATATTTAATTATGACTTAAAAGATAGTTTTTAACCTGATATTAAACGATTTTTCCTCAGTAACAAATTAACCAATGACTAATATTCAACGACTAACTCTGGGCAATGATGCATCCACGTTATTTATTCCTTCAGATAAATTGATTTCTCACCTTGTCCTCAGGATGAACCACCTTAGTTGGTTCGAAACGTCAACCAAATCCTAACGATGTGATTATTAATAATAATATTATCATCATCTTAACTGATCTGAAATGGGGCACTTAGGCTTCTTGTCTAACTTATAAGAACCTCTCCCACTTCCAAAGCTTTAAATATTCCCCAGTCTTATTGATTAACCAATCTGTAATTAATAAATGCTTGAAAACATAGGTGTATGCTTATATTTATTGTTGGTTGTTTATGGTGCTTTAAAATCTATTGTGTATGTTGATATGTAAATACATACAATAAATACTAATGCAACAATAAACAATCACACAAAAACAACAATTTAATTACGATTTCACCCACAACTCTTGGGCTACATCTCCATGAGCTCTTGTCAACTCAGCTAGGCTCTCTGGGATTATGGTATAAGTCCTTTTTACAAGCTCTTGGCTCAAATCCTGTTGTTTTACACAGAAACAATGGGTTCAGACACCATTTTATCCTGTGGCTCTTGAAGCTCTGGCTCTTGGCTCTCGCTCTTGGCTCTTGGTTCTGTCTCTTGGCTCTCACTCTAGCTCTTCAGCTCTGGATCCTTTCTGCTCTCTATCAGTTTACAATCCTCTTGGCTTTTCACTTGAATTCCAAGTGATTCCCTTGGCTTCTCTTTTTGTTTCTGCACTACCTCCTTCACCTTAGCTTCCTACTTTGGCTTCACTTTCAACAACAAATGCCCAACAACCAACAACCTCCTCTGTCTTTGACATTCATGGATTTTTAAGTGAATTGGCATTGTTTGTTTTTTTTCCCTTTCAGTGTTTCTGTCTTCCAACCTTGGCCCACTCAAATCCCCTCTCTGAGCGTTAGCAATCATTGCTAAATGCCCTCAGGGATGGTGTCCACCTATTCTGAAACAGAATGGAACCATCTGCACTTGAAATCCCTAGAAACAGTCATTCCCTATTTACATAGAGAAACACTGTAAAACATGGGAAAATCACCAAATATTTGTTTATCGGACTTCAAATCTTCATAAATATGCACTACATTCCTATCGGGTCCGCCTAAAATTGCTTATCGCATGTCCCCATGTCCTTGTTCCATGGCTTCTCCTTTTCATTTTAAAAATACATTAAAACACGAAAAAATCCCATAAATGTCTTTAGATGGATTTGAAATAATATGCATTTGCATTTTAGAACCCTTTTGAGTCCAGATTCATCGCATTGGCGAATCCCTTTGCTTTTCGTTTATTAAACGAAATATGCAAAAATACATAGCAAAATGTCATTCGACAGATTTTAAAATATATGAACTCTCGCTTATAGCCTTGTCGGGTCCGACCATTGCATATATATATATATATATATATATATATATATATATATATATATATATATATATATATAATGTATATCCCACTCCTCTGGGTGGCTGCAATGAGATATTAAGCCCCAAGCCGTTTAGTAAGCGCTCCATTGTTATCGCCGATTGCGATATCGCGGTCGCAATAATCATACAACATGTTCCGATATCCTCCACCTTCCACTGCCAATTACGATTTGCCAATCGGATCTGGACCGTTGATCGGCCAGATTTGAAGGCTCCTATTCATTGCTCTGTTGACCACCGATAAGCCCGTTTTTCAATGTTTTCTCTAGGGTTTTTCCACTTTTCCCAAAGAACAAAGGAGAACTTCTTTTTATGATAACTTATTCATCTGAAGTCCGTTTTCACCCATTGAAGTTGTGTTGGATTCAGAATGAGGGGATCTCTACAATGAGACTATTTCTGAGAGTAGCCTATGATTTTCCTTTTCCTATGATTTACAAAGGATTTGTGCCATTTGGCACCTTTTACCTCTTATATAAAGTCTTTTAGACTTAGAGGTTTATCCAGGATCCATTTTTGGATCACGCCTTCCCACTAAAAGAATTTTTGGTCTCCAAAAGACTGGTATACTGATTTGAATAGTACTTCAGAGTAACAACACCCTCCCCTTTCAGCCTCCACATACTTGCCTTGCATAGTGCCTCTGAACCAAAGTCTCTAACCACTTCCCTTCTGGGATGGGCTGGTCTTCCTGGGAAGAACTATCTTCCTCCTTGCCTTCCTGCAGAACTTTCGCTGAAATGGTCATAGAAGGTAGTTTGAATTTCCCTACCTTCATCATTGATCCAAGGCGGCTCAAACAAATGTGAAGTACACTTGCTCCACAAAACTTTCATTTATACCTATTTGAGAAGCTGCCAAGAAAAACTGTTAACAACAACAGGCACACAGACAACATCTAGATGGACAAAACTCCTGCTTCAACAAAATAAACAGATTTCACATCTTATGAGCACCTCCATGTCTTACACCTGCATACAACTGATGGACTAGACAACAAGCCCACAAAACATGCCTTTAAAACAAATGACCCTTCAAGTCAAGCATGTAGAAAAGGACCATTACAACCCTTTTCAAAAGATGAACATTTCATCACTATCTCCATCTTGGAGACCAAGTCAACTTTTCTCAAGTCAACATTTCATTACATGCATGTTTAAGAACAAAGCAATCAACCCTTCAAGTCAATTACATATACATGTTTAAATACAAGGAAAACATCAACTTCCTTGTGTTCATGCACATCATGCTCATACATGCATTTCATCCTTGAGCTTTCACTTAAGCACACTGTACTTCGAAGCTGAAATGACATATAATGTTGCAGCAACAAAGTGAGTCTCCTACTAAACCCTTTTCCATTCACCATCTTGGTAGAAACCTGTAATTGCATTTCATCAACAAGAAAGGAAAATAGTTGCATCAATAGACATGCAATCTTAATTGGAAAGGAATTCTAACCATTTCTTACCAATCTAGTTCAAAGGGCTTTCCTTTGTCTGCACATCAGCATCAACATGTGAATCATTTTGACACACATCATTCATGGAAACTTCCTTTCCATTTCTACCATCTTTTCTTTCCACTTTCTTCAACTTTTGTGGAAGCATCACTCGATTCAAGGTCCAACATTTTGCAGCAAGATGCCCTTGCTTATGGCAGTAAGTGCAACACATGTGCATCCTCTTGATAGAAAGATTTGCCTTGTCCAATGGACCTTTGGATTTTTGATTCTTTTCCTTCGAAAGTTTCTTGTATGTGGCCATTCTCTTCCAACATCTAGAAACATGATGCTTATCCAAACCACAAAAGGAACATGCAATTCTTTTTCCATGCTTATGTGGAGATTTACCATGCTTTGCAAAATGAAAAGGAAAATGTTTAGAACCATATTTATACCTTTCTCTTTCACCTTTATTGCCTTCATGAGGAGGTGAATCAAATGAAGGAATGGCTCCCTTTGGAACACCATCAATCTCTTTAAGGCTGTTAGAGTCTCCCCAACTCTCTGGTTCAAGTGTGTGCTTCTGAACACTTGCAATGCAACTCCCTCTTGGAGTTGTTTCAATGGCCTTCATGGAAGCTTTGGAGCTCTCTCCATAAATTTGTCCATAGCCAAGACCCAAATACTTAGGCCTTTCCTCAATCATTATTGGCACAACAATACCTTGTGCATGTCTACCCAAGCCTTTTCCTTCATAGCCCATCTTGGACATTAGCTTGGAACCTATGCCTCTAGCATGTTTTTCAAAAGAGCCAATATAAGCATCCTTAGAGGAATTTGAAGACAAAATGCAATGGTTTCCCTCTTCTTCAAGCTCATACTTGACTAAGGCTTCTTTGGCAACAAAGATCTGTGTCTCCAACTCATGCATCCTTTCGAGGTTCATATTTGCAATATGAAGTTGCCTCTCCATTTCCTGCAATTTGTCAGAAATCAATTGCTTCTCTTCCTCCATTGAATTCAATTACTCTCTAAGTCTGCTGCTCTTCCTTCCATACTCATACATTTCTCTCACCATATCCATCATGGTGAACAATTCTTGCTTCATGTCTTCATCAAAGAATCTTGTGAACAAAGAAGAATTTGAGGACCCACTTGTAGAAGTTGTCACTATGCCAATGAAAAAAAAAAAACTTCAACAAACCTCTTGTGCTCCAAGGGTTGCCTTAAGGTCCTTTGGGATAAGAAAAGTGCCTTCAACTGTCTTTCCTATTTTTCCTTCCTCGACTAAGCTATCAGTAGCTTTCCCTTTACCTCTGAAAACTCAGAGAATGGCCAGTCTGCAAAACAAGCATACAATCAGCCTCTTGCTATTCAAACACCTTTCAGACAAGCAGTCTTTTCTTTGTCAATCAAACATTTTGATATAACCTTCTTAAAGGTGTGGTTAACCAAAATTAGGCTCTGATACCACCTAATCTGAAAATGGGGCACTTAGGCTTCTTGTCTAACTTACAAGAACCTCTCCCACTTCCAAAGCTTTAAATATTCTGAAGTCTTATTGATTAACCAATGCGGAAGTAAGAAATTCTTGAAAACATAAGTGTATGCTTATATTTATAGTTGGTTGTTTATGGTGCTTTAAAATCTATTGTGTATGCTGATATGTAAATACATAAAATAAATACTAATGCAGCAATAAACAGTCACACAGAAATAGTAATTTAATTAGGAGTTCACTCACAACTCTTGGGCTACATCTTTGTGAGCTCTAGTCAACTCAACTAGGCTCTCTGAGATTATGGTATAAGTCCTTTTTACAAGCTCTTGGCTCAACTCCTGCTATTTTACACAGAAGCAGTGGGCTCAGACACCATTTTATCCCCTGGATCTTGAAGCTTTGGCTCTTGGCTCTAGCTCTTGGCTCTTGGTTTTGGCTCTTGGCTCTAACTCTAGCTCTTCAGCTCTGGCTCTGGCTCTTGCTCTTCAGCTTTGGCTCCTTTCTTCTCTCTATCAGTTTACAACCCTCTTGGATTTTCACTTGACTGTTAAGTGATTTCCTCAGCTGCTCTTTTTGCTTTTGCATTGCCTCCTTTTCCTTAGATTCAGTATTTGGCTTCACTTTCAGCAACAAACCCCCAACAAGCAACAACCTCCATTGCCTTTGACATTCATGTCTTTCTAAGCCAATTAGCACTGTTTCTTTGTTTTCCCTTTTGGGCTCTTTGTCTTCCAGCCTTGGCCCGCTCAAATCCCCTCTCTGAGCATCAGCAATCATTGCTAAATGCCCTTAGGGATGGTGGCCACTTGTTCTGTAACGGAATGAAACCATCGGCACTTGAAATCCCTAGAAACAGTCATTCCCTGTTTACACAGAGAAACACTATAAAACACAGGAAAAATCGCCAAATCTCTGTTTATCGGACTTTAAATATTCATAAATGTGCACTATATTCCTATCGGGTCTGCCTGAAATCGCTTATCGCATGTCACCACTGCCCTGTTCCATGGCTTCCCCTTTGCATTTTAAAAATACATTAAAACATGGAAAAATCTCGTAAATGGCTTTAGACGGATTTGAAATAATATGCATTTGCATTTTGAAACCCCTTCGGGTTTGGATTCATCTCATCGGCGCATCCCTTTGCTTTTTGTTTATTAAATGAAATATGCAAAAATACATAGCAAAATGTCATTTGGCGGATTTTAAAATATATCAACTATCGCCTATAGCCCTGTCAGGTCCGGCCATCACATCGCATATATATATATATATATATATATATATATATATATATATATATATATATATATATATATATATATATATATATATATAACGTATATCCCCGCTCCTCTGGGTGGCTCCGATGCGATATTGCGATGCGACTTGTCGCAATTGCATATCGCATAAGCCCCGGGCCATTTGGTAAGCGCTTCATTGTTACTGCTGATTGTGATATCGTGGTCGCAATAATCATATAACGTGTTCCGATATCCTCCACCGATTGCGATTTGCCGATCGAATGATGACCGTTGATCGGCAAGATCCAACTCTTGTTCATTGCTCTGTTGACTGCTGATAAGCCTGTTTTTCAATGTTTTCTCTATGGTTTTGCCTCTTTTCCCAAAGAACAAAGGGGAACTTCTTTTTATGATAACTTCTTTATCTGAAGTCCATTTTCGCCATTCAAGTTGTGTTGGATTTAGAATGAGGAGATCTCTGCAATGATACTATTTCTAAGAGCAACGTGCGATTTTCCTTTTCCTCTGATTTACAAAAGGTTTGCGCCATTTGGCACCTTTTACCTCTTATATGATGTCTTTTAGACTTAGAAGTTTATTGAGGATCCATTTTTGGATCATTAACAATAATTTGTTTCTAGTATAGTTTTTAATTGTCTTCAATATATCTTAACTAACACAATTTTTTTTTTCAAAGCCTATTTCCAAGTGTTGACGATGGAGAATTATACTAGGATGTTAGGGTTAACCATAGTCAAACCATGATTCACTATCAATAACCACCATTGCAATGAAAAACATACTCAAATCGTAGCCAAAAAAAGAAAAACCATATTCAAGTTATTGTAAACCATATTCAAGTTATTGTAAACCATATTCAAGTTATTGTTAACCATAGTCAAGCTATATTCACATCATTTTTAGGTATAGCCAATTATATTCAACTATAGTTGAACATAGACAAACCATGGTCAAAAAATGGTCAATCATAGTCAAACCATGTTCGAGCATAGTTAATCATGGTCAACTATAGTCAAACCATTGATTTCTTAATATTGACTCCGTAGGTTTATAATATTAACCCAACAATTTACAATAATAGTCTCGGGGTTTATAATCCTAGGTTAAATATATTAAACTTAGCGTTTAATATATTTTCCTTAGTTTTTATAAACTTAAGGTTTATAATATTTTCTTTGATGATGTTAGGGTTTAGAATATTATGTTTCATATTAGGGTTTAAAATCGTGATGCTCGAATGAAAAGGAAATATGTCCAACGTTACATTGTGATGAACATTGTCTCTGTGTAATGATCAATCTCACAATGGTTGTCATAATGTTACATTACATTACAATTTGTTCAACGTCGCAATGTGAAATTCTAAAAATTGGGTTTAATGTTAGGGTTTATAATATTAGGGTTTCTAATATTGGGTTTATAATATTAGGATTTATAATATTGTGTTTAATATTTTGCTTATGACATTAGAGTGTAATATTGGTTTTATAATGTTGCATTTAGTATGAATCTTTGAAATGTTGGGTTTCTAACCAATCAACCCATATTCAACCATAGTCAACCATATTTATTAGAGCCAACCATGTTTATTTTATAGTTTTTATGCTTTAGGTATATAATATTAATCCCTTAGGTTTAATATGATTCCCTTGGGTTTATAAAATGTTGGGGTTTTAAAATTAATCCTTTTGGTTTCTTATTCCCTTAGGTTTATAATATCAATCCCTTGGGTTTATTAATCTAAGTATTCGTATTCCTAGGGTATAATATTATTCATAGGGTTTATAATATTAATCATAGGGTTTAATATAAATCTCCTAGGTTTATAATCATGGTCAACGATGGTCCAATGCTACATTGTTACAAAGAATGCTAAACAAAATTATTCTTGAATATAATACCAATATTTGGTTTTATGATGTTAAGGTTTAGAATATTCACTTTAATATTAGGGTTTAATATCATGATGCTCGAATGACAAAGAAATATGTCCAATGTTACATTGTGATGAACATTGTCTCAATGTGGTGATCAATCTCACAATGGTTTTCATAATGTTACATTACATTGCAATATACTCAACATCGCATTGTGACATTATAAAATTTGGGTTTAATGTTAGGGTCTATAATTTTAGGGTTTTTGATATTGGGTTTATAATGTTTGGATTTATAATATTATGTTAAAATTTTTCTTATGACATTAGAGTATAATATTTTATTTATAATGTTGCATTTAGTATCAAGGTTTGGAACATCACGTTTCACCAATAAACCCATATTCAACCATAGTCAACCCATGGTCGACCCATAATAAATCATGGTCAACAATATTTATTTTAGTCAACCATGTTTATTTTAGGGTTTACATACTTTAGTTTTGTAATATTAATCCCTTGGATTTAATATTATCCCGTTGGGTTTATAAAATGTTGGGGTTTTTAAATTAATCCTTTACGTTTATTATTCCCTTAGGTTTATAATATCAATCCCTTTGGGTTTATTAATCTAAGTATTCATATTCCTAGGGTATAATATTATTCATAGGGTTTATAATATTAATCCTAGGGTTAAATATAAATCTCTTGGGTTTATAATCATGGTCAATAATGGTCAACGATGGTCCAACGTCACATTGTTACAAAGATTATCTCAATATGAAAATCAACCATGGTCCAACGTTGCATTTTTACAAAGATTGTCTCAATATGAAAATAAAGCATGGTAAACCATGGTCAATCATGTTTATTTTAGGGTTTATAATATTTATCTTAGGGCTTATATACCTTGAGTTTATAATATTTCTCCCTTGGGTTTAAAATTATTCAATTGGGTTTATAATCTCTTGTGTTCTTAGTATTAATCTCATTGGTTTATTATTGCCTTTGGGTTTTGGGCTTATAATCATGGTCAAATGATGGTCCAATGTCACATTTTGACAAAGATTGTCTCAATATGAAAATCAACGATGGTTTACCATGGTTAACCATGGTCCAATATCACATTGTGACAAAGATTGTCTCAATATGGAAATAAAGCATGTTAAACCATTGTCAACCATGTTTATCTTAGGGTTTATTTATATTAGGGTTTATATACTTTGTGTTTATAATCCCTTAGGTTTTTAGTATTAATCCTTTTGGTTTATAATATCATTCCATTGGGTATAATAATATAAGGGTTCTTATTCCTAGGGTTTAACATTATTCACGCAGTTTATAATACTAATAGTTGGGTCTAATATAAATCCCCCGGTTTATAATCATTGTCAACCATGGCCCAACATCACATTGTGACAAAGATTTTCTCAATATGAAAATTAACCATAGTCCAATATTGCATTGTGACGAAGATTGTCCGCATATGAAAATCAATCATGGTCAACCATGGTCAAGTATGGTGCAATGTCGCATTGTGATAAAAATTGTCTCAATATGAAAATCAACCATGGTCAACCATGATAATTCTACGGTTTACAATATTTATCTAAGGGTTTATATACCTTGGATTTATAATATTAATCCCATGGGTGTAATATTATTCTCTTTAGTATAATGTTACTATTAACAACCCTAATACTTATTTAATTATTTTTAATAATTAATATTAATATTAATATTTATTAATTAATAATGATATTACAATAAAAATAATAATATTAACTAATAATAATAATAAATAATGTTAATAATGATATTATTAATAATAAATAATTAATAATAACAATAATTATTTTAGAATGATTATAATAATAATTTATTAACATTATAATTAATTATTAATATAAATTAATAATTATAATAATAATAATTTTATTATAATAATTATTATTATTTATTATTATTATTATTATTATTATTATTATTGTTATTGTTATTATATATTTATCAATATGAATATTAATTGTATGATCAATATTAGATGTATACCATTAAACACTTATCAATATTTTTCAACCATATTTATTAATGTGGTTGTTTATAATATTAACAATCTTTATAGTTTATTAATCCCTTGGGCTTATACTATTAATAATTCTATGGGATTATCAATCCCTTGGGTTTAAAATATCAATTTCTTGGGTTTGTACTATTAATAATTCTATGGGCTTATCAATCCCTTCAGTTTAAAATATTAATTCATGGGTTTCAAAATCCTTAGTTTTTTAATATTAATCTCTTGGGCTTGTTGATCACTTAGGTTTATAATATTTATCCTTTGGGTTTACTAATTCCTTGGGTTTATTAAATTAAACCCTTGGATTTATTAGTCCACTGAGTTTATAATATTAACAATTTCTTGGGTTTCTAATTTTTCTCCTTCACTTTATAATATTAATAATCCCTTGGGTTTATTAATTACTTGAGTTTAAAATATTAATTCTTGGGGTTTATTAATTCCTTCAGTTTTTAATATTTATCTCTCGAGTTTGTCAATACCTAAGGCTTATAATATTTATCCCTTGGGTTTATTAATTTGTTGGGTTTATAATATTAATAATCTCATGGGTTTATTAATCCCTTGGGTCTAAAATGTTAATTGTTAGGGTTTCTTTCCCATGTATTTTTAATATTGATTCCTTCCATTTGTTGTCTTTTAGATTTATAATATTTCTCCCTTTGATTTATAATATTAATAATTCCTTGGGCTTATAATTTAATCCATTCAATTTATTAATCCTTGAGTTTAAAATATTATACATTTTAAACCCTTCAGATTATTATTATATTACTATAATATATATATATATATATATATATATATATATATATATATATATATATATATATATATATATATATTATTTTTAGTATAATATATTTTAGTTTAATATAATTAATATTATTTTTCACTTACTAGTTCATGGATACCCAGGTCAGTGGGTAGCAGCTACTTCCAGGGTTCTAAACACTAGTGGACGCCGCCACCCGAAGGGCATCAACACCCGTGGCCTATTTACTGACCTAACCCCAAGAGCTTTCGGGATTCGACCCTCTGACTTCCCATTGGCGAGGCACTTGATTTGACCCATTGAGCTAACTCTTGGGGCTTAATATAATATAATTAATATTATTAATATACTCTAACTAAATATATAAAATATGTTAAAAATTATATTAATAAATATATAATAACATATTAATAACATATATTTATATTAATAAATATATAAATATACAATAACATAATGGTGAGATAAATACATATTATTAATAATAACTACATGTAATTATTTTGTTATATGTGAATTATATTATAATGTTAAATATAATTGTTAATATATTAATAATATTTTATGTAATAACTAATATTATATTAATTAATAAAATAATTTTAATATAATTAAGATAATTATATAATAATAATATGACTATTGTTATTTATATAGTTATTAATAATGAGAAATAGTTAGTTTTTAATAAAATATGTCTATAAGTTATTAAAGTGGTAGGTGGTGGATATAGGTCTATCAGTCTATATCAACTACAATGTAAATGTAGATGTGTTTTAAATAATCTTTTCAAGATATATCAATCACATTGGTACATGTGATTATGCTATTATAAAATATAAATTAAAAAATCAACATATATAATCCATTAAAAATATAAATTATATAAATTTCCCTAAATATTTTAATTATATAATTAATTCATTGAAATTTGAAAAGATTTGAATGAGGCCATCCTCCTCTCAAATTTCTCATTGAAAAATGATTTTAAAATTTGAAAAGATTTGAATGACGCCATCCAACTCTCAAATTTCTCTCTGAAAAATCATTTTAAAATTCACCAAATACATATATACATATGGGGATGATTCATAGAATTAGAAATCACATACTCATTTACCTTTTCATCATAAATGAATTGTAATTCATTTGAATTATTAAAGGTTGAGTTGTTTACTTTACGAAGTGAAAATTAGGTCCTAATCTACTGAGAAGATTGGCCGTAATTGGCTATTTGACAAACTTGGCCAATTCAAAGTGAACCATACTCTTCAGTTGCGAGGGGCTGCTTCGTTTCTTTAGTGTACTGTTCCAATAATTCTCTGAGATCACTTAACAGAATGGGTCGTTTTCATGCTAAACCATGAATACCCACTGTAGCTCTGCCATCTTTGAAGGCTACCATCCAAATTAAGGCATCATTATCTGGTCTAGATCTTCTACTATGGTGGGTTCAATTTGCTTAATTACATAGGAAAGCAGAGTTATTTTGTTTTTGTTTAATGATGTTAGTTGGTAGGGATTAGTTTTATAAATGTGGTCTAGATAGAAAATTTGGTTCCATAAATTTTGTGGTCCAATTCTAAATAAAATTATTTATACCTGTAAACTATTCTAAATACTATTTTTCAATTAGATAAAAATAATTGGTAAAAATTGACCTATATCTAATTCAACTACTATTAATTTCTCAGTATCTCTGATTTGCCTTCCCATATCTTTTGACATCTCTGTGAAAATGACGATCTCCACCAAGTTATGCCTCGAGGATTTGTAATCTGCCATTCTAACCATCTCTGTGAAAATGACGATCTCCACCAAGTTATGCCTCGAGGATTTGTAATCTGCCATTCTAACCATTCTTTATGTTGTTTCATTTCTTCCATAACTTCCCGAGGCTTGGGCCATTGCAATTTTGATTGTACCCATAGCTAAAGTAAAGGTTTAGCTGGTGTTCACCATTACTGGATCCGTATTCTTGATCATAACTTATTCATCTCGTTGTTCTTCATTCATTAATGAGACTGCATCATCATGAGTTTTTTCTTTATATCAAATGCGAACTTCCCTATATAGTCAGTGAAAGATTTGAATCACTGATTTTCATTGACTAATTTTAGAATAATCTTTTAACTAATCTGTTAAACAATTTTATTTTATTTTTATTTATTTATTTTAATGAAGAGAATCGACAAACCTATTACTTGTTACAAAGGAGACTTGAGATTCAAAGAGACTGTCACTATACTTTTAAGCCTAAAAGAATTATCTATAAACGTCCCTAAAGAATTGGAATTAGTTAAACCCTAAGTCAACTGTAACCCAAGTCTACTCCACTCTCCTTTCCTCATGCGGTTGTTGCTGAGTGCTAAATAGCTTACTAACTATCATGTGAATATTCTTGACTTGTTGAGCTCATCTCCCTGTAGTTTCCATAATGGATTCCATTCTTCTGTCTTGCTTCTATTTTGTTTAACTCCCTTCTCAGCACTTGATGTACCCTTTACCTTTCTGGCTTAGAGAATTTGCTTTTCGTTCTAGTCAATTGGAGAAGCCTGAGGAACAAAGGTTCTCATCACCTCAGAATAACTATTAATAAATTGTATTTTTTCATTGTCCTTTCTGTGGCTTCTTACTGTCATGGCTACACACTGTGAAAGTCAATAGCTTGCTTGCAAAATTCCTCAATAGTTTGCTCGCAAAATTCCTGTTTAGGTAGTACTGGTGCAATAAGTCAATGTGAGACCTTGTTGCTTTAAATGATTAAAGATTTTGTTTATCAGATCAATGGATTTAATTGAATGTTGGCAGTTGTTTTTCTTTGTGAAACCCCCTCTGGTTTGCCGCGTCCAAAGCTACGGCAAAATCTATGAGCATGAAAAGTCAGTTGGGAGCATGTCTTCATTTCATTCCTTTATTTTTGAACTGGTCCAAATTTCGTTGATTAATACGCGGTCTCAAGGACTATCAAGCTCTATGGCATGCACTTTCGAAATATATGAGCCGCTAAGGTACTCCCATAAATCCATAGGGAATTCCCAACCTACCGTTAGAGTGTAGTTAGATGATGAAGCTCGTGAAAGCGTCTAGGTTGGGTAGATCAAGTGGTTGTAGCAAAAGGACAATCTACTGAAGTTTTGAAAAAACAATATAAACAAGTTAATAAACCTAGAGGAATTAGTTAAGGAAACAGAATACGAAGGATGCATTAATCACGTTCCTTAAGATTTCTCTAGTGTGTTTCTCTAAAACAGCCTACGATATCTTGACACCACCTACCAGGTCTCAACAAGGTGAAGATAGTGAAACTACAAACTTCAAGAAGAGAGGTGAAGATAGTGAAACTAAATACTTCAAGAAGAGACTTTGAAACCCTTGTAATGAAGGAGTCAAAGTCAATAGATCAGTACATGGCAGGAGTAATGATCACTATAAATTAGTTGAAGTATAGTGAATAAGTGAGGAATCAAACGGTAGAAAAAAAGTGTTTAGAACCCTATCCAAAATGTTTCATCTAAGAGTCATAGCTATTGCAGAACAAAAAAGTCTGAAGTCATATCTCTATGAATGAATTGATGGGGTTTTCTATCTCGCATGAATCCAAAATAAACAGAAATGACAATTCCTTACTTGAAAACATTTACAAAAGTCAACTTTCTCTTTCAAGAGGTAAAGGAAGATCAAGAGGTTGAGGGAGAGGAAGATCAAGAGGTTGAGGGAGAGGAAGAGAAAAAGGTGGTAGAAAAAAAACCAAAAAAACAGTGGGAAAAATTTAGAACAAGAAAAAAAGAGTGATGATGAAGGACCACAAAAAAATTTAGTCATATGATAAATCTAATACCAAAGCTTATTATTGCAATAAACTAGATCATTATAGTAGTGATTGTTGAAAAATTCAAATTGACCTAGAAAAACAAAATACCAGTATTTAAATATCCCTAAAAAGAATAAATAATTTATATTCCTTACCTGTCTCGTTGCCTATGAAAGTTCAAAGCCTGTAAAAGTTCAAATGCTGTTTTCTTTTAGATAGGGGATGTAATAGTCAGGCTATATATATATTTGATTTGGAATTTGGATGAATTAGTGAAAACAAAAGTTAAATTAGTGTTTGTTGCACACAAAGACTTTCTACAACTTAGTATGGGGGAGATGTGTAGGTGTTAAGCATAATGTAAGAAAGATTGTATGCCAACATTTTTTAAATGTCCAGAAAAATTAAATGTCAGCTTCATAAGTTTTAATTGCAGTGAGTGGTCAATAAGAAAATCCAATATTATAGTACAAAAAATCCAATATTATAGTCTTTCTTTGGAAGGTGCTAATAAATTGAGAATTAATTGATTATTGAGGCACATTGACATCCATAAATTTGGGTGGCTAGTAACCACTAGTAACTTTACCCATTTAATTGTGGGAAACTATATGTATAGTTATTTACATCTTATTTATCTCCATTTTCATGCAAATAATTGCTTAAATTATGGTGAGAAGTAACTCATTGTAAATATGTTATTTATGTGAGTATGACCTATTTTCAATGATTTTATTTTTGCATTAAAATTTTCACTACACAAATATCTCAAAATCAAGCATGAATATTGGAACCATATCCACAAATTATGGCACAAAATATGTTATGCGATTACATATATGTCATTATATTATACAAAGGCTACAATAAGACCTCTTCAAGTTACTATCCAATCAAATGTTTCAAAAATATTTCTTTAATAATATATATATATATTTCAATATTAAACATTATAAGTTGCATTGGTTAAGGTTAAACTATTATTGGTCAATGGATACTCCTAATAATAATTTTATAACTATAATTAAATTTAATTAATAAGTACTTAAAAATGTAATACTTACAATAAACTTTTACCATGAATATTATTAACCCGTACATAGACTTTGACAGAAGGTGATAACACATATCCAAAACCTTGTATAACTTTGTTTCGTATCGATAACAATGCAATCTTTAATAGTGTACGCATCTTAAACAGTTTCGAATAGATTTTATGATTAATGACAATGCAATCTTTAATAGTGTCTACACATCTCCCTATTCCTTTGTAGACAGTTTCCAGTAGATTTTCTGACAGGTATTTCACATTATTTGTTTTAATTACTATGGTTAATAATTTTGAATAGTCGTTAAAACATGGAACATTTATCCCTTCACATTGGGGTCAATTCCCTGTTTACTATATCCATTGTCATGGAGAGAGAGATCTTAAGTCTATTTCGAAAATTTTAAAATCTCTTTGAAATATAACTTATAGAAAATAGGTTATATATATATATATATATAAAATGTAACATGAAATAATTTATTTTAAATTTATTTTAAAGTTTAATTTATAAAAATGCCTTTTTCAGTAATATGAAATTTAATAATACAAAATTTCATTGAAATATACTAATAAAAATAAATTCACAAAATCCTGAATTTTATTAAAAAATCTAAATATTTTCATGTTACACTGATGATATTTTAGAATCGAACACTACTATGCCAACGACAACGTTTTGCAGAGCTTTTGAAACTGGGAGTGAGGTTTGGCTTCATATTTTGACATATAAAATCTATAGAAAAATGTTTACGTAGCATGAAATAGGTTTTTTTAACATAATGTTTAAGATATATCACAATTATTTAAGAAATTCAATGAAATAAGTGAATGTTATTTAAGAAATTTATTCAAATAAAAATAATTTTTTAAGATTATTTTGCAGATTAAGGTATTGATTTATTAAGTCTTTTTTGAATGTAAAAATAAAATTCATTAAATTAATAATATAATTGAAATAGAAAATTATCCAATAAGTTATTTAGAAAATGAATATGCATTTTTATTTTAAAAGAGTCTCAGCTTTACTATATAAACTAACAAATTCATAATTGTACCATGGTTAATCAAAAACCTAATATACGATATGAACTTAATGTATACAAATCAACACATTTCATTAGTAAAAAACAAATTACAAAATTTGTTATCATTCACATATATAATTATGAATTAATAAATTTTCTTTTTCAAAATTTCCAAAAAATAAACATTTTATAATTAAATAAATAAATATATATAAATATTTTTTTTATTTTTTAATTAATTATATAAATAAACACATTTTTATATATTTATTGTAATTAAATCAATTTAGATTCATCTTAACTCTAAATTTATTAAGCATAAATGGATCAAATCTCTTGCTTTCAAGAGAATTGATCCTTGGTAGATCAAAAATTAAGATGCATCTAGACTTGTTTAATTCCCCCTTTAAATAGACTATATTCCACATGAATACCATGGGTGACTTTTATTTTATTATTATTTTATTTTTATAAAATTATTTTTATTTTGTTGTTTTTATTTTATTATTATTATATTTTTCTAAAATTATTTTTATTTTGTTACTCTTTATTTATTTTATTTTATTTTCATGTAATTAAAATATCTACATTACATCACTCTTATCTTTTTATTCATTAAAATTTTATATAATTTAACTAAATCAAAATATTAAATACTACACTACAACATCTTATCTTGATCATATTTAAGTAGAGAATACCTCTTAACACAATAAATTTAATTTAATTATAAATATATAACAACCTATCACTCCTAAATCTTTTCAAAATCTGCCATTAATATATATATTCATTTAAATTATTGCAACATAAAGATGCGTAATTGATGTGAATTATTAAATGTTGCAATAGTTGATTTTACAACGTGAAAATTGGGTCCTAATCTATTATCATAATCTACGCAGAAGATTTTGGCGTTAATTGGCTCTTTACGAACTTGGCCAATTCAAAGTGAATGAAATTCTTTTGTTTAGTGTACTATTGCAATAATTCTCTGAGATCACTTAACAGACGGCGTCGTTTTCATTCCAAACCATGAATACAGCTCTGCCATGTTTAACGCTACCGTCCATAGCCATCATTGTCGGGTGATAGAGTGCCTAGATCTTCTACTATGCCTTTAAATGAGTTTGAACATGTTTAATGATTATAGTGGAAACCAGAGTTATTTTGTCTTTTCATATATAGCAGATGCACGTTGGATTGAATTATACATCTTTATTCTTAGGTTTAATTTGTTTAATTTCATCCAATATGGACTAGATAACTTCCCTAACTTCGCTAGAGGCTGGGCAGTTACAGTTTTCATTGTAGCTATCGCGAATGGTTTAGCTGGTATCCACCATTACAGACTCCGTATTCTTTGATCATGACTTATCATCACGTTGTTCTTCTTTCATTTATGAGTCTGCATGATGATGAGTTTTCGTATTCTTTGATCATGACTTATCATCACGTTGTTCTTCTTTCATTTATGAGTCTGCATGACGATGAGTTTTCTTTTTATGCTCAGGAGAATGGTTAAATTTGCTACCTGTTATTAAAGAAATCCGGGATCTTGGCAATAAAAATACTACTATATTCTTGAACCTAACACAACAACCCACAACAAGATTCCTCTTAACGGAATAGAAGAACTAAACTGTTATTATTATTTCCGAACAGCTAATTAATTAAGTCCACCTGTTTGCCTACTCTCTAGCCACTCTCCCATGCTAAGTGTGAAATACCTTACTAACTATAGTCTCAATAATCATGGCTTGATGAGAGAGACATCCAGGATCCTGCCAATAAAAATGCCACTATACTCTTAACCTAAAACAACAACCCACAACAAAATTCCTCTTAACCTAATAGACGAACTAAAGTGTTATTATTATTTCTGAACAACTAATTAATTAGTTCCACCTCTTTGCCTACTCTGTAGGCCACTCTCCCATGCTAAGTGTTAAATACCTTACTAACTATAGTGTCAATAATCATGGCTTGATGAGCTCGTCTCCCTGTAGTTTCCATAATGGATTCCATTGCTCTGTCTTGCTTCTATCCTGTTTTAACTCTTCTCACCATCTGATGTATCCTCTACCTTTTTGGTATAGAGAATATGGGTTCTTTCATCTCAATGGGAGAAGGGAGAAGGCTTAGGAACAAAGGTTCTCATGACCTCCCGAATAAATATTAACAAATTGAGTTTTTTTTCTTCCTTTCTGTTTGTCATGCCCACAAAGAGTAAAAGTCAATATCTCGGTTGCAAAATTCCTCTTGGAGATAGTATTGGTGCAATAAGTCCATGTGAAACCTTGTTGCGTGAAGTGATTACAGATTTTTTTTTCGGATCAATGACTTAACTGAAGGATGCTAGTTCTTTTTCTTTGTGAAAAACACTTTCGTCTGCTTCTTCCAAAGTTATGTGCAAAATCCATGAGCATGAAAGAGATGGAAGGATAGGTTGGGAGCATGCCTTTATTAGTCCTTCCTCCCAAAGACTATAGTTATTGTAAAAACTTTGATATTTTATATTGTAAAAACTTTGATATTTTATTATAAAATTTGAGTTGACAATTTTTAATTCAATCCATTTAACCAATGTTTTTGTTAAAATAATAGATTTAAAACTATTTTATTTTAATGTAATTCGACAACAAGGTTTGAGGCCTTATTGCAAGCTTCACACTTTTCATTACATTTCCTATTCTTGTCTAAAGTAAAATAACCAAAATTCCAAAGTAGTTTTTCAATTTTCATATCCAATGTTCAAAGTTACAAAATATTAGATACATGATATAACTTAAACTAATGCTAAGTTAACTTAAAAGTTAGCATTAGTCTGGAACATTCAATGTTTTGGACGTTTTAATGAGTGACTTTTGCATATACAAACTAAGCATACTTTTTTAGACCTTTGTCAGTTAATTGTCCAGTATAGGAACCTGCATCACAATCTCAACGCCTCCCTCTCCACCTTATCCCACTCGCGTCATGGCCTCAACACTTGCCTCACAGATTAAGGCACAAATTCTTGCTTCACAGCTTCCACATACTTTTGTTCCTCAGGTGGAACAGATTAAGGCATAGATTCTTGCTTCACAACTTCCACTTGCTTTCATTCTACTATAGAGGACATATGGGAACCTATTAAGTGTAAATTTAGAGTTGCAACTTCAGGGTAAATTTACCATAATCTTATTCCAAAATTCAATAAAAAAAATGCATCCATTTTATGTGCTTTAACTATATCCATTTTCTATTACATTGCAAATGATATTAATGAAATTTAATAGGAAGAGAAGGCTCAAGATGAAAAACCCTGTTATTTGTTATACAATAATTTTTTGAATATTTTTATGAGCGTCTTTCATATTGGAATTGGGCACTTTAATCATTTTACAAATTAGAAAAATTGATCAGGTGGTTTAAATTTAAAGATGGCAATATATTATGGTAGTTGCCACAATATCAATGGATTGAATTCACACCACTAACTTACTTAACTTCCTTGTTTAAATTAGTTTTTTACAAAGCTCTATTAAAAATTTACCATGCCATTTGTTAATTGACACATATGAGCATTAACCATAATGGGAAGATACAAAATGTAACACACACCTTACACATACACTTGGCATAGTAGTGGAAAGGTGTATTTCAGAATAAGATGATCATGCTTTTCAAACCATTGGCAAAGTGTGTTAATTGTCTCTTAACAAGATGTTTAACACTTCTTTAAATTGCCTTGTAAAATAACCTATTATACATTTCGTTAGAAAGGAGAAATTTTCCTTAATATCTTTCTTATTAAGCTCAAAAATATATGTTATCATTTAATCTTTAATTTTTTCCCTAGCAATAAACTTTGTGAATGTAACTATATTCACATTCTTTTAGGATGAAAAGTTACAATGCCAATTATTTTGTATTTTTTTTTAACAAAGATTATTTGCACTATGCATAAGTTTTTTGGCATTCACTCATTTCACGAATCTCCTCATTTGAATTGACATTTGATAAAAAAATTGTGTTGCTTTATATTATTCATCGTACTAGCTATTACAAGTTATCTTATTGTATATTTTTGCACCTATCTTGAAAGCATTCTTTCTTTATCCATATCAAAAGATTTCATAAAATTGCATATATTTACACATAGGTAGATTGTACTATTTTTCCATCATTTACTTTATATATATATATATATATATATATATATATATATATATATATATATTGCTGTTACTAAGTATTTTTTGTTTCATCTATGCTTAAAAGGAAAAATTTCACATTTAAATAAATTTGAAAAGCTTATCCCTAATTATTAAATTCACCATTTAATTAAATATTCTCTTATATTATTTTCCAATAAATATAATCACTTTATACTATATACAAATAGTTCATAATGTTTTAGATAAACAATAATTAGATAAACTATTAAAGAACTCCAAATATTAATTTATAGAAATTACTATTTCTCTCTCCATGGGAATGCATAGATCATTAGAATTACTCTCAATAGTTCTTCTGAAAATAATATGTAGATTTGGATCATATAAATTATGGAATTATAAAAGTATTTCAAATATAATATAAAATATAATTAGATATTGAGATAAACTAATGATGAAATATTGTGAATATGTAGATATTGGAATAAAATAATTATAAAATTCCTTCAAATATAATATAAAATATAATTAAATATTGAGATAAACTAATGATAAAATATTGTGAATATATAGATATTGGAATAAAATAATGAAGAAATGTGTTGAATATGCATATGTAGATATTGATATATAATGAGATGTCAATAAATAACAATTTAATGATTATGAAGTTTTTAAGTTGTTATAAAATTTAATTTAAAGGAAAGACAAATTAATTTTTGACCTTATTGATGAACTAATATATTAATAAAAAATGATAAGGGATTTTCATTTAGGATAAGATTAAAAGAAAACAAAGGTTAAAGGTAATAGTGTGTATATTTTTAATTATTTAAAAAAATTTAGTGATAAGAGTGATAGTGTGTATATTATTAATTATTTAAAAAAAATCATTGATAAGAGCGATATTGATAGTGATACTCATAGTGATAGTGATAGTGATAAAATATCCTTTTACCAATTTAAAATTTATATATGAAAGTATAGTATATGTTTTTTTTGGATATAATTATCTCCGAATAATATGATCATCCATTTCAAACCATTGGTGAAGTGTGTCCAATTTGAAATAACAGTTGTCGGTAGTTTCATTAAATTGTACATCAATTTCACCCTTTCGTGCTGTTAATAATAACTCCAAAAAACAGGTGTATGTAGTTTAATTAACTTGTCCATCAATTTCATCATTCATGTTCTTAATAATAACTCTCCCACTCCATCTCTGATTGTAATGTGGAGGAATAATAGAATAACTCTCCCACTCCATCTCGGATTGTAACCTTGAGGAATAAGAGAATAACTGTGGATTATAAGGTGAAGGAATAATAGCAACTTGAGTATTTCAAATTGTCATTAAATATTTATTGTGCCTATTATTCATTACCATTCCATCTATTATAATCAAAGGCTTCGTGAATGCATGCATTTCTTAGCACTTGGGTTGTTGGAATTGTTGAAGGATTACTTGAACGTTTGTTGGAAGAATTACTCAAACTATTTCAAGGGGCTTCTCTCGACTTCTATCTCCTAAGAAAGGTGCACAATCTTTCATAGCTTTCCTTTTCTCTACCTAGTGTTTTCTCAGGTTTCCTTCAAGATCCATTCGAGGAACCCTTTTGGTTGAAAATGGTAATAGTAGTAGCAAGAATTAAAATTCATTTATCATGAGCTACACAAGTGGTTGGTACGAGTAGATGGTGATAGGGGGATGTGGAGAAGAACCATAGTTTTCTTTTAGACTAATTTTATTGTATTTTCCTTTTGTTAAAAAAATAATTAACAAAGAGAGTTGTGGGTGCCTCAAATCACCCCTTTACATTTTGAAATCACCCCTTTAATTTTTGAGATTTATAATGGAGCACATATGTGGAAGAGGGGTACACGATCAAGCCACCATTTTTTTCTCCGCGGCCTCCATAAACTCCAGCACCTCCAATATTCTATGTGTGGCTCCGTGGCCAAATGGATCCGGGTTCAAACTTGGCACAACCAAATGGTTGTACAGTTAAGCCTTTCCCCTTACCTTCTCTACAGCACTCTCATCTTCCATTCGCTTCCTCCTCAGCTTTGAATCACAGTGATCATCATCAACATTCTCACATAGCACGCACACAATCCTTCGAGGTGTCCTCCTATATGTGCCAAAATTATGTGGCATTTTCTTGAAACATCTACAGAGTCACTTTGGGAGCATATATGAACCCTCAAATCCTTTGCCTCTCTTTCTCACTGTAGCCATTTTGTTTGTTCTCGCTGATATCATTAGCACCTTTTGAGTTATTCTTTCCTTGGAAATAAAGAGCAGTTCACTTCTTCTTTTTTTGCTGTAGCAAGAGTCGTACCTTCTATTTCATAAAAACGAAATATACATTACATAAAATACACCAGTTCACTAGGAACTGTAAACTTAGTAAAAAAACCCATCTCTAAATGTCACCAAGCCCAAGGCAAAAGCCCCGCCCCTTACTCACAAAACTTCTACCCCTTAATAGGAATATAAAACTGGCCCCAGACAGTCAAACCCCTAAAAGCAAGCTAACAAGTTAGAAGAGTTGTACTCGAAGATAAGAAAAAGAACCAGATTTCAGGTCCGAAAGACTCACTAACCCTTATTGTCACCAAGCACATAATACCACCCACACTTATCCCTATTCGCCATACAGGAAACATAAATATCAATCGTTAGATCACCCCGCTCGATCCAACAGTTGTGGAAGATTTGGCGCTGTGAAGAAGCATGACCCTTATCGAGAAGGTCCCACAAACCTGCTCTCTCATTCCTGATCATAGATCTGCCTTTCCTGATCCGACGGCTAAGGATCATATCGCATGGGTCTACATCGCTAAACAATAGCACGCGATGAGGGCGGTATTCAAACTGGCCCCTTTGCCACGTGTTGCCCGATGAATGGAATCGCTCCAAAATCAGAAAAACCACATCCCGCTTGCAATGCGTGCGATCACCGAAAAACCTCCCCAACTGCTGTAAGGCATTCACCGACGGTAAACCGGGGGTTTTGAGGCCACCGCAAGAACCCAGAAACTGGCCATTCACATCATCCCCTCTACACCTGTGACTGAATTAGTGTAAGATACGTCATTCACCAACCAACCGTTTATCCAAAAAACAGAGTCTCCTGATTTGCTTTCCCCTAGGATCTCTCGGCATGCACTTACCAATGTTGCGAAGGCTGAAAATTGTTAGCAACCCACAAAATACCAGACATTGAAAAAAATAGCTACCCAGAAGGAAACTAAGTCAGCAGGACCTTGCCTCCATGGCCCTATTCTGAAACACCATACAGTCTTCCTCCACCTAGTTTTGATAGTTCGCCTTAAGTCTGTTTTGTGGCATCTCTTGCCAACTCATCTTAACCTTATTAGTTGTGCAACAGACCCCTTGATTGGCCAGAATATCTGCCAATTTATTGGTCGTTCTGCACACATGGTTAAAACTAACTGTTCACAGCCTTTAGAGGTGAAGTTGAATCTGTTGAAAGACCTAGATCAGCCTCCAGTTTTTTGAGAATTTTTCCGATGACTTGTCCCAACTGATCCTCTTGACTGCGTTAATGATTAACTTAGGATCTGCTTCCACAATCACATTTTGGCGGTTATACCGCTCTAGAAGATCTAAACATGGCTCCATGGCCATTAATTCTACCATATTATTGATGGCTCGTCCTAAATGGCAATACTAGATAGAAAGAATATTTCCATTATCATCCCTTATCACCCCTCCATAATGAGCAGTACCTGGGTTGCCTTTTGAAGCCCCATCAATATTGAATTTCAAAAAACCTTTAAGGGGAGGATGCCAGAAATGCTGCTCAGAATCCACTCCTAAAACCCTCCTGTCCAGTCCTTGTAGAATAAGACCCTGCAAACCCAGCTAACTGAGGATCCTCAAATCAGCTTCTGAAGGCTCATTCTTAGGGGTATTTCTCACAATAGTGGCAATCATCTCCTTAAGCTGCTTTAAGATCTAGTCATACAGGCAATATGATGGCTTCTTGACATTATTGAAGATTCTATTATTCCTTTCTTTCCAGAAGTTCCAAATAATGAAACTTGGCGTGAGAGCCCAACCTGAGTCAAGAATTTCATGATTTTAATAATTTATTCTCCAATTATTGAGGGTATTGGTAATACTCCCTCTATCCCTATCAGTCTGTTGGAAAATGGTGGCAAAAGTATCCCACAACCTGGATGTGAAAATGCAAGTATTGAGAAGGTGCTCCATAGTTTCCTCCTGAGATTCACAGAGCTTGCATCTGGAAGGAACGAGAACACCCCTTTTTCGAATGTTATCCCAGGTCAAAATTTTCTTGTGCTAAACTAGTGACGTAAAGGGTTTAATCTTCATCCAACCTTGATGCCTCCATAGTTTTTGCCAAATCCTATCGAGACCCTCGGAATCTAACTCCAGTAGAATTAGTTTAGCCTCCTTAAGATTAAAGTTACCTTTAGTATTGTAGCCCCATCTCAGTTGATCATGATCCCCAGACACTAAAATATTCCTTTTCTCTAACATTTTCATGAGTGCATCCGCTTTAACTTTCAAGGGGTTTTCATCTCTAGAATCTAAGTTTCTCCAGGTTCTCCATTTCCCTGTACCATTAGTTTGGTCCCAAAAATCCTTTACCTTGGATAACCCTTTGTTGTTTGTTTCTTTCTTTAGGTCCACTAAGTCTTCTGTTAACAATATAGGTTCTTGTTGCCATTTATCCTCCCAAACTAAAGCTAAATCTCCATCTCTGATTTCCCAGAAACTATTTTTTGAACCAAATCCCTGTTCTCCCAAGCCTTGTTCCAGATTTGTGAACCCTTTATATTTCCTAACATCCTTATATGTTCATGACTTTGCCAAGATCTGGCATATTTTTCTTTCAAAATAATGGCCCACTAAGCCTTTGGGTCTTTTACCCAGCGCCACCATAATTTTTCCCCTAGAACCTTACTAAGAATCTCTCGATCATCCAATCGAAGACCCCCATAATTTTTAGGTTTGTAGATTTTCTCCCAAGCTACTAAGGCCCATTTCTTTCTTTCCTCTCCTTTGCCCCAAAGAAAGTCTCTTTGGATGGTTTCGATTTGTTGCAACACCCCTTTTGGTGCTGGGAGAGCTGATAGCATAAAGACTAGGATCGATTGCAGAACATCCTTTGTAAGCACCAACCTACGAGTCAAGTTTAAGGATCTAATAGTCCATTTTCTGATTTTACCTTGCAACTTGTTAATCACTGGCTCCCAAATGCTTTTGAGTAAAGGTTTAATGGTAAGAGGAACCCCCAAATACTTTGAAGGGAGGATATCCCTTTGAAAACCCAAAATTCTAGCTATATTCCTCTCAATAGCAATATTGGTATTAAAAAAAAAAAAATCTTAGACTTGGAGAGGTTAACATCCATGCGTGTAGCCATGGTGAAATCATTCAGGATCTGTTTATACCCAAGAGCTTCCTTGACTGTGGGGATTCCCTACAGCATTGTATCATCAACAAGTTGTTGATGAGTCAAGGCCTATCCATTCTCAACAAGTTGGAGACCCTTAATCTTGCTCACTTCCTAAGCATGCTTGATAGACCAGCCAAGTCCTTCCATCATGAGAATGAAAAGAAAGGGTGAGAGCGGGTCTCCCTGCCTGAGACCTCTTGAAGGGATAAAAGTCTCAGAGGGAGAGCCATTAACCAATATTGAAAAGCTAGAAGAGGTCACAAGGGCCATAACCCATCTAACCCAATTATGGTCAAACCCAAAAGCAATAAGAACTTTCCTGATATAGGTCCAGTTCAACTTATCATAAGCTTTGGCAAGGTCCAATTGCATGATCATTCCAGCTTTTCTATTGCTAGTCAATGTGTGCACCACCTCATGCGCTTGAATGATATTGTCTAGTATTTGTTTGCCTTCCACATAACCAGATTGTTCTACAGAGACTAGTGTAGGAAGAAGAGGCTTGAGTCTATTGGCCACAACCTTGGAAATTATCTTGTAAACCACATTGCATAAAGCTATGGGTCTATACCTGTCTAGAGTTTGAGCATTGTCCTGCTTAGGTATCAAGGATATGAAGGAGGTATTGAGCACATTCAAAATAGTTTTATTCCTTATTGAATCCTGCACTACATTCAAAATATCATGTTTGACAATATTCCAACAAGCTTTGAAGAAATCCACATTGAATCCATCAAGTCCAGGAGCTTTGCCATTCTACATTTCTTTGAGGACCTCATTAACCTCCTGTTTAGTCACTAGCTTGTTGAGCTCGAAATTATCCTCTCTAGACACCATGCTCGGTATATGTCTTGTTACGTCCCTGATGGATTGCTCTCTATCGAAAATGGTTTCCTCTGCTATGCCTAGAAAATGCTAGACTAACACAACTTCTATTTCTTCATGGGTATGATGAAGATTTCCTTCCTCATCCTTGATCATTGAGATCCTGTTGTAAGCTCTGTTTGGCATGGTGGACCTATGGAAAATTCTAGTATTTCACTCTCCTTCTTTTAGCCATTGAACTCTAGATTTTTGTTTCCAAAATATTTCCTCTTGTTTACATAAGTTTTCCCAGTCTTGCTGGTGTTTGGAAACCTGATCGCTTTTGACTCTATCATGGCCATCATTGATAAGGGCTTGGTTGAGTTCGTGCATTTTGACTTTAGCATATTTTTTTGCTTCAAAAATATTACCAAATTCATTCCTGTTCCATTTTTTTAGCCTGACCTTGATATGCTTTAGTCTTTTGTGTAGAAGGAACATTCTTGTACCCTGAATATGCGATTCTTCAGAGCACCAATTTGCAATGTTGTTTATAAAATATGGGTGTGAAAGCCATGTATTCTCAAATCTAAAAGGTCTATTCCTCGGAGTACCAATACCTTGCACCTCCAATTGAACTAGCCAGTGATCTATTCCTCAAAAGGGGAGTAGAATTGTTGTGATTTCCTTACCTGAGAGCATAAGGTCCTCTGAGATTAAGAATATGTCTAGCTTTGAGGCTACTTGAGACTCTCCTCTTCTTTTATTGTTCCAAGTAAAGAGACCATTACATGTTTCCATGTCAATTAGTTTCAGATTATCTATGAAATTTTGAAATTCTAAAGAGCCTTTGCTAAGAGTTGTGGTTCCTCCTTTTTTCTCCGAAAGTAATTTGATCATATTGAAGTCCCCCCACATGATCCATGGTGTTCATTCATGTTTGTCTCTGAGATCCCTAAGAGAATCTATAAACCTGAGTTTATCATCCATTTTATGGGTCCCATAAACATTCGTGACCAGATATGTTTCCTTTTCTTCTACAGGCTAAATTACCACTGATAATTAATTCCCTGATGCCTCAGCATCTATAATATCAATCTTTTGAGGATTCTATAGAGTGAGTAAACCTCTTGCTGTGTTCTCTGCTTTGACTTCTGGAAACTCAAATCGATTGAGCCATTTTCTATGTACTTCTTTTATTTTTTGAATGGAACATTTAGTTTCCTCGATAAAGATTATATCCAGAGCTTCTTGTTTCATTCTATCACTGAGTAATCTTTGCTTTCTTTTACTACCTAGACCCCTGATGTTCCAAGATGTAAACTTCATCATTAAAGATTAGTAAAGGAGTAGCTGGATAGGTATTTCATCTTACCTGAATCAATCATTAGCTTTCCACATTCCATCAATAGCTCGTGTTGCTTTATCCTACCTCTTTTCTTACCTGGATTTCTAGGTGCTAATCCTGGTGTGGTTTTCATAGTTTTCACACCTTCATTTCCCTATCTTTTGTTGCTTCTTTGCTTCTCCAGCCCTTTAGCTTGAGTCTTCCATAGGAACAGTTGCTGAACTCTATTAAACTCCTCTTGAGGTAATGAATCCACCCCTCCCATCGTTCCCAGTTTCAAGAACCCTTCCAGATCTAAGTGTTCTATGTCAAGAATCTCCTGTAGTTCATGGTCGTATATTTCCACCTCACTCTGTGTCATTTCCTGATCCATTTCCAGTTCTGGGTCACTCATTATAGCCTCTTTCTGTTTATTACTACCCTGTGTTTGATCTTGTTCTTCTTCTTTTTCTTTCTCCACGGGACTCTCTTCCATTGTCTGATCTACTTTTGTTGTCTCGTCTTCTTCTTCAAGTACTTGGAACCTATTCTAATTAATCTGTTGCCCTTTTGTTTGATATGACTTAGGCCCCCTTTTGCCCCTTTACCTCTATGTACCACTTTCTGAAAGCTTTCATTATCTTTTGTAGCAGTAGTTTTGTTCCTGTTCTCTAGTTTACTAAGAGGGCAATCTCTGAAAAGGTGCCCATGCTCATGGAATCTATGGCATCTGAAAGGAATATGTTCATAATCTACTGTTTGCACCCAGTCTTCATAAAAAACTTCCAAGATTACCTCATCTGGTAAAGCTCCAAAGAGATCCATCTCCACACATATTCTAGTAAAGAATGTGTATTTTCCCCTTCTGGTTGCCTCCGAAGCTTTAACAAAACGTCCTAATTTATTTCCTATGTTAGATAACGATTCTGTTTGCCAATAATCAAGAGGTAGAGAGTATAGTCTTACCCAAACCAGGACCGAGGTAAACATTTCTCGCTCAGGAACAAAATTCATATTCCATGTCCGCATGTAGAGGCATGCTACTGCATAAAAACAGGGCCCTCCTTCAAACACTCTGTCTTTATCTTCAATATTTGTAAAGACCACAATAAAGAAACCCTTAGACCCAAGATGTAGATCTATGCTTCCTTTAGGTTTCTGGTGGTATTTAATCCATGTCTGTAAGGCTTTTTTAGTGGGCCATAACCCCATGAATTTACAAATGATTGCATATGTCTGCATGTGGTCCCTGTGTTCCTGCAGAGCAGGATCATTTAAAACCACTCTCGGTGTGATCACCGCTTTGGGTTTGCAAGGTCCCTTTAGTGCCTTGTTTCTTGTTCCCTGTTCCTTGTCTTCTTCCTCCTTGTCGTTTGTGCTTTTGTTCTCCATTGATTTGGTGCTATCATGCTCCCCTTCAGTGCTTCTTCTCCCCTATTCTACAGGACATCCATCATTTTCTATTGGTTTCATACCTCTACTCGCCACAACCTGCTTATAGGAGGGAGTGGAGCTCCCTCCTTTACAGCCTTCCATTGAGCTCGATGCCTGCTAAAATCTGTAACCCTAGCTATTCACTCATTCCTCATGTTATGTTCATTTTTCAAAACCAATGAATTTGGATCTAAAGAGCAGTTTACTTCATACATGCCCCAATATTTCATTTTATTTATAACAAAAATTGAGATTACTTGTGAACTGAAATCAATTACAGATTTCACTTTGAATCGGGTTTTAAAAATTATTAGTTTAAACTTTAAATCTATATCAAAATATTTCATAAAATTGAATATATTTACACATAGTTAAATATCAATATTTTTCAATAATTTACTTTATATATAACTTTTTTAGTAACATTTTTTTTGTAAAAAATTAACACTTAAAGAAATTTGAAAATCTTATCCCTAATTATTAAATTTAGAATTTAATTAAATATTCTCTTATACTATTTTCCAATAAATATAATCACTTTATACTATATACAAATAGTCGAGAATCCCTCACTACTAAATTCACCATTTAATTAAATATTCTCCTATATTATTTTCCAATAAATATAATCACTTTATACTATATACAAATAGTAGAGAAAGCTTTAGATAAACAATAATTAGATACATTATTAAAACACTCCAAATATTAATTTATAGCAATTACTCTTTCTCTCTCCATGATAATTTTCATAGTTCATTAGACTTATTCCCAATCGTTCAATTATGTAATTATAAAATTACTTCAAATATAATATAAAATATAATTATATATAATTATATATTGAGACAAATTAGTGATGAAATATTGTAAATTTGTAGATATTGGAATAAAATACTGAAGAAATGTGTTGAATATGCATATGTATATATTGACATATAATATCATAATTTAATGATTATGAAGTTTTTAAATTTTTATAAAATTTAATTTAAAGAAGGTCAAATTAATTTTTGAATTTATGGTTGAGCTAATATATTAATCCATTGTTTCTTCTCTGCGCGGCCTCCATATACCCTAGCGCCTCTTGCATTCTAAGTGTGGCTCCGTGGCCAAACGAATCCAGGTTTGAACTCGGCACAACCTAGTGGTTGCATAGTTGAGCCTTTCCCCTTACCTTCTCTGAAGCACCTTCATCTTCCATCGGCTGCCTCCTCAGCCAAATTTCAACCGTGTTACGAATCACTGTGATTGTTATCCACATTCTCACACAGCCGGCACACAGTCCTTCGAGGCCTCCTCCTATATATTCCAAGGCTACATGGCATATTCTTGAAACATCTCTTGAGTAACCCTGCTAGCATATATCGACCTTCAAACCCTTTGCCTCTCTTTCTGGCTGCAACCATTTTATTTGTGTTGCCTGATATTCTTTGCACCACCACCTGTTGAGTTACTCTTTCCTTGGAAATAAAGAGCATTTGACTTCATACATGCCCCAAGATTTAATTTTAATTATTTTGTTTTTCCTTTTAAATAGGTAGGTTTGATATCACTATGTTGAATTTGCACAAATTTGGAGCATTCTGTAACAAACAAAATTGAGATACAAATTTTAGTTTGAATAGCGTTTTTAGTTTAAACATTAAATCTACATCAAAAGATTTCATAAAATTACATATATTTACAAATAGGTAAATATCCCTATTTTTCCATAATTTACTTTATATATAATGTTTTTAGTAACTATTTTTTGTTTCTTCTATTTTTAAAAGGAAAAATTTAACATTTAAATAAATTTGAAAAGATTATCTGTAATTACTAAATTGACCATTTAATTAAATATTCTCTTATATTATTTACCAATAAATAAAATCACTTTATATTATATACAAATAGTCTAGAATCCCTCATTACTAAATTCATCATTTAATCAAATATTCTCTTATATTATTTTCCAATAAATATAATCAATTTATACTATATACAAATAGTCTAGAAATCTTTAGATAAACAATAATTAGGTACACCATTAAAACACTCCGAATATTAATTTATAGCAATTACTTTTTCTCTCTCCATGGGAATCTGCATAGTTCACCAGAATTATGTAATTCTAAAATTTCTTCAATATAATATAAAATATAATTATACATTGAGATAAACTAATGATGAAATATTGTGAATATGTAGATATTGGAATAAAATAATGAAGAAATGTGTTCAATATGCATATATAGATATTGATCTATAAGATCATAATTTAATGATTGTGAAGTTGTTAAGTTGTTAGAAAAGTTAATTGACAAGAAGGACAAATTAATTTTTGAATTTATGGCTGAGCTAATATATTAATAAAAAATGATAAGGGATTTCTATTTAGCGTAACATTAAAAGAAAACAAAGGTTTGAGTTAATAGTGTGTATATTTTTAGTTATTTAAAAATTTTCAGTGATAAGAGGGATAGTGTGTATATTATTAATTATTTAAAAATTTTGAGTGATAAGAGGAACAATGATAATGATAGTGATAGTGATGGAAGATTTTTCTAACAATTTAAAATTTAGATATTATCATGAATTTAAATTTTCTATTATTAAGAGTCATATTCATCTTGGAGCAAAAAAATTGGAGGATTATTAGTTACATGGAAATGTATTAATATCTCTTTTCCAAAAGAATAAGAGCATTGGGGCTAGCACAACCTACATCTTCCGCATATTCTTCTAGCCTATCAATGTATATGCCAAAAAAAATAAGGTATAAGGGACACCCTTACTTGACTCCTACATAGCATTTAATTTCTTCCAACCAACCCTTAGTAGTCCTAAGTTTAGCATCAACTCTCAATTCAGAAAAAACCCTCATCTCTTTGAACTTATTCCATAACTTTATCTTAAAACCTATGCAAAAATATCAAAATTAGGTATATAAAAGATAATTAAACAATAGTTCACCTATCTAATTAAAAATAATGTATTTGAAATTTTAAATAAAGTTATTGCAAAATTATAAACTTTGAAAAAAGATTATCATCAATTTATTTGTAAATTATAATTATTTTGATTAAATATATCGCATTTAAACCTAAAATTTTCCCACCAAAAGAATTGTGTTTGAGATTTCTTATGCAACCATGGCATCACTCTACATGGACCAATGAAGAAAAGGGATGGATTTCGTATTTTACAAGGTCAAAGTTTTTTAAAGGGGGCATTGCATGAAATTGAGAACTACACAAAATATAATAATTATTTTAACTATCATTGTAATGTTATAATTGTTCATATTTTCTTAGGAATCTAATAATTGTTCATATTTTAAATAATTGTGTAGTTGAAACCATTCAAAGACAATATTAAAACAATCACAAAATGTGTTCAATAAATATTTTGAAGCTATTTTTAAAATTTATTCCATAGAATTAAGGAGTGTTCCACTGAAAAGGAATTGCAAGAGAAGCACTTCAAGCAAAGCATTGCATTGGGATGATATATTAATGAAGGGATAATATATTAAAGGAGTGTGTTCTAGTGAATATATAAGATAAAAATATCTTGAAGAGAATACTTGCTCACTACATCATAATAAAGTCAGTTGAAAACCAATTAAAGGGTAACATTAAAACCAATACAAAGGCTAACATCTAATTAAAGTGTGCTTATAGATTATATCCAAATACGTTTTTTTATTGCATTTAATTGTAGTAGATTGGAGGAATATATCAAATTTGGTGGAAGGATATTAAAGTGTGCTTATAGACTATATCCAAACACATTTTGTTGTTGCATTTAATTGTAATGGACTGGAGGAATATATCAAATTTGGTGGATGGATATGAAAGGAGTGCATGGACAAAAATATTAAATGTGTTGTGAACTCCGAAATTTAACATAACTAGCAGTAAATTTCCTAATGTTTATTAATTTAACCTCCATATACCACATAATCATATTCATGTAGATATTAGTGTAGTCCATTACAATGATTAAGCTGTGGTACTAAAGAAGTACATTACAAGGATTATCTTATGATATAACAATCTATTGTTTTATTAATAAATAAGTAAAATGATTTTAGATTAATTTTAAATATGAAAAAAATTAATATATAACAATGTGTTGTTTTAGAAATTTAATAATATAATTTTAATTTGATATTTTTGGATTCACTATGATTGACTCAACAAAAAATTGTCAAATTCCAACCAAAACTTCCAAAACATCTAGGTTTTAGACAACCCATTAAAAATATTTATAAATATATAAAATAAAGATAATAATACAGTTTTAAGATTAAGATCAACCTATATATCATTATTTTTTTAAAACAATGAAGACATATAGACTTAATTGTTTTAGAAACACATTTTCTTAATGGTTAAGAACATTTAAATTATAATTATGATGATTACTATATGATTAAAAATTATATTAGTAAATAAGAAACATTATCTTAATAAATATTAAGAAATTCAAATAATTAAAAAAATTATAAATATATAAAATTATGTTGAAAAATCTCACAAACTTAAAATAGACTACATTTTTTATTATTCAAATTTCCCAATATTTATTAATTTAACCTCCATATACCCCATAATCATAATCAAATGGTTAACGAAATCCAATTCCTGCTAATTGATAATGTCAAATCTTATGTGTGTGTGGTTTCTTGAGTGAGTAAATTTTGTTGGATTCAATAAAAGCATGTGAGCTAGAATATTTACATGTGTATTGCTGAATAAAAACTTCATTGACAAATAAACAAATATGGGTTTTAAATGTAATCGGTTGTTATTAATAATATACGACTTTGGATGATGTATGTGTAATATGGGGTTTAAATGTAATTGGTTGTTATTGATATTATAGGAATTTGGATAATGTATGTGTGTTTAGGTGGAATGTATTAATTTAAATAATTAAATGTATTTAACATGTTATTGAGAATGTTTTAAACATTTCTTTTAACTTTTTTTTTTTGAAAGAAATAGAATTATATAATTATATAAGAGAATATTGAAAACACTCTTCTCATTATATTACATACATATTATAATATGTTAGCAAAATAAGATATGGATTTTATAAAATTATATGATAAAATGTTATATTAAGTCTCCTAGTGTAACATTTTTTTTTAATTATTTCATAAATTATAATTATAAAAAAAAACACTGTATAATAAAAATATGTATGAGAAAAGATTAATTAAATAACAAAATCTTTTCAAAATTTTTTAAATAAACTTTAAATAGCTTACTTAATATATGTTAAAATTTGTGTGTTGTTAGATTTTCTATTGTTTATAATTTGACAAATATTGTTTGGAATTACATGTAAATTTGAGTCAACAAAAAAATTAAAAGTTACAAGTAACTTTTAGTAACGATTGTTTGGAGTTAAAAGTAAATTTTGCAAATATTGTTTGGAATTAGAAATATATTTGAGTAAACAATAAAAATTAAGATCGAGTCAACAAAAAATTGTCAAATTCCAACAAAAAATTCCTAAACATCTAGGTTTTAGACAACCCATTAAAAATATTTATAAATACATAAAATAAAAATAATAATTTCATTTTAAGATTAAGATCAACTTATATATTTGCTAAACCACCCTTATCAGGCACCCTCAAATCCTAAAGTGGTTTTCATGAAATGCAAGCGATACCACTCAGTTGTCTACACGTGGCTGGGGGAGGAGAGTGAATACTACCCTCATCGCGCGGGTATTCCTCAGGCCTCTGTGCCGCGCGATATGGATATTGGTCATCGGATCAGGAGGGAGAAGATCGACGGCTATAGACTGTCGAGCAGGTTAGTGGGTCCGGGTGGTAGTCAGTGAAGGTCAAATCAGCTTCCGATTTACCACCCTTATCGGGCGCCCTCAAATCCTTAAGTGGTTTTTTTGATTTGCATGTGATGCCACTCAAACGTCTACATGTGGCGATGAGAGGAGAGAGAATACCACCCTCATCGGGTGGGTATTCCTCGGGCTACTACTCTGCACGATATGGATACTGTCTGTTTGATCAGGAGGAGGCAAATCAACGGCTACTGAGAGTCGAGCAGATTTGTGGGTACATGTGACAGTTGGCAGATCCAAAACCTTTTGTACTTTGGTTTTATTTCTCCCTTTCGTACTTTGGTTTTTTTGCTGGTATTAAGTGCTGATTTATTTCTTCCCTTTGTTGGAGAATGAGTCATCTTAACGCCTGTTGTAACTTATGTAACTTATTTTCATTCCCAAGTCAATAGAAGGTTCGACTCTTGCTTTAGCACAAGGATCAACTTATATATCATTATTTTTTTAAAACAATGGAGACATATATAATTAATTATTTTAGAAACACATTTTCTTAATGGTTAAGAACATTTAAATTACAAATTTTTTTAAAACAATGGAGAGATATATAATTAATTGTTTTAGAAACACATTTTCTTAATGGTTAAGAACATTTAAATTATAATTATTATGATTATTGTATGATTAAAAATTACATTATTAAATAATAAATGTTATCTTAATAAATATTAAGAAATTCAAATAATTAAAAAAAGTTATAAATATGTAAAATTATGCTAAAAAACCTCACAAACTTAAAACATACTACATTTTTTATTATTTTAAGTTCCTTATATTTATTAATTTAACTTCCATATACCACATAATCATAATCATGTAGATATTAATGTAGTCCATCAGAATGATTAAGTTGTGATAGTAATGCAGTCCATTACAAGGATTATCTTATGATATTAACAATCTATTGTTTTATTAATAAATAAGTAAAATGAATTTAGACTAATTCTATATATATATATATAGATAGATATAAGAATGTGTTGCTTTATAAATTTAGTAATATAATTTTAATTTCATATTTCTGGATTCATTATGATTGAGTCAAGAAAATTTTTTCAAATTCCAACCAAAAATTATTTAGGTGGTTATTACACCTAATCACAATTGACAATAGTTAATTATGATTCACATTACATACATATTTAAAACATATAACTAAAATAAATTCACTACTATACAAAACAAGTAGTCATGTGATCTTGAATCTAGAAAATAAACCAAGTTGTTCCTCAACTATTTTTTATTAGTTAAAATTTCACTCGTACACAACCATTAACATTTTTTATCCTTAAGGGTTTGAAAGCCTAGGGTTTTCAGAGCCTGAGGCGGATGGGAGCGGGCGACGGGGAAATAGCAGAAGGGTTAAGCGGGAGCAGGAAATAATCTTTGCGAGGTTAAAATACGAAGGAAGGGTGAAATAAAGATAGTCGGGACTGAAGGAACCCATGGAAGGAAAACAGGGGAGGGGAGAGATCCCCTCCTTTAAGAATGTAATAGCAGGCGAAGCAAGCGGGAGCGGACTGCAAGGGGCTCAGAAGGAGAATAGCGGAGATGCGCCAGTGTTGGGGAACCGATGGCAAGCAAAAATTGGAGGCAGATGCTTACCTAGAGCACAGAAGAGACCAAGGTACGTAATACCAAATAATAAACTCGAAGACTATAGATGCTATATGAGAGACCATGCTTTGATTTGCAAGTTTGTTGGTTTTTGGCCATCTGAAAAGGATTTAACAAGATGGATACAACAAAGATGGAAGCCAAAAGGGCATATAGATTTAAAACTGGGAGCAAAAGGTTTTTTCACAGTCATTTTTGCAAACCTAGAAGATAAGGAAAGAACCTTTGAAGAAGGGCCATACTTTATGAATAACGCGGGCTTATTCATGAGGCATTGGGAGGATAGGTATAACCCGGATAATGAGAAATTGTTAGCAGCACCCATCTGGGTCAGATTATTCGGATTACCAATGGAGTTCTGGGACCCTGATATTCTGGAAGGGATTGGTAATTCAATCGGAAATTTTGTTAAGGTTGCTGAGTCAACAAAGAGGGGAAAGTATACTTCGTATGCAAGGATATGCGTTTACATGAATATAGCAGAGCCACTGCCGGAGTATATAGAGCTAGAATACCATGACGAAATATGGCAGCAACCAATCGATTATGAGCACATTCCCTTCAGGTGTAGAAGATGCCATGAGTATGGACATCTATACAGGCAATGCCCACTAAACAAAGAAACGGAAATAACAAGGACATAGGTTGAAGAACAAAGGAGAACAGAAGGAGCGGATACCCGGGATGAGGGCTTTCAGGCGGTCAAAAGGAAAAAAAAACCAAGCAAGGAAGGAATAAGGATCCAATAGAAGGGGAAATCTATAGTAGTCGAAAACCAAAACAAGTTTCAGGTCCTCCAAGTGGAGGAAGACGAAAACGAGGGAGAAAGGAAAGAACAGGAAGATAATGAGAATGAACCAATGGAAATTATAAAAGAGACAAAAGAACAGGGCATAACTCAGAACAGGGAGATGGAAGAAGAGATGGGAGAAAGTCAGGGGAATACAACAGAGCAAACGCAGATGGGAACAAACTCTCAAAAGGATAATGGGAACGAAGAAGAAAGAATTATGAAGAAATTGCTTCAGGAATGGAAAAATTTAGATGAGAGATTTATCTCGGAAAAACAGAAACAATTATACAAAGAAACATTATAGAAATATAAGGAGAAGAAAGGTAGCACCTCAGAGATTCAAATGGATCAAGCAGGGATGCAAGGGAACCAGAGCCTAGGAATGGACGGTACTGGCAAGGGGGGCAGAAAGAGAGGAAGACGAACATTAAATGAAACCATACAAGCAGTTGGAGAAATATTGGTAAATTCAGGAAGGGTTATACCTCTATCAGAGGTATTTCAACAACCACCAAAGAAGTTATAAATGATAGTCACGAGCTGGAATATCAGAGGGCTAAATAGTAAGGGTAAGCAGAGGTACTTAAAGGAAAGACTGAAGAAAGATAAACCGAGCATAATGATAATCCAGGAAACGAAAATTAGGCATCAACAGATGGTAGAAATTATGAAAAGAAATAAACTACAATATGAGGTAATGGCTCAAGATGCGGATGGAACAGCAGGGGGTCTGGCAATCCTCTGGAACCCTGAGGAGGTATTATTTGAAAATTGGATCAGCTTCCCCAGAATCCTCACAGGCCTGTTCAGATTGATAGGATCAGAGGAGCGAATACTCATTTCAGGAGTCTATGGACCGCATATACGAAGAGAACGGAAGAAATTTCTCAAGGATATTCAAGCTATTAGAAGAATTCTCCCTGGAACACTGTGGATAGTAGGAGGAGACTTTAATATGATTAGAACGATAGACGAAAAGAAAGGTGGCTTAAGGAGACCGGATCAAAACATGGAGGAGTTTAATGAGATGATCACAGAACAGAGGCTGGTGGATATACCTACAACTAATGGAGTACACACATGGAACAATAGGAGGGGAGGAAGAAATCAAATTGCTTCTAGATTAGACAGGTTCCTTCTATCTGAACAAATTTTGAACCGGGATGTGTTTATAGAAGCTAAAATTCTGCCGGCTTTAGGCTCGGACCATTGGCCGATCAGATTGGAAATCAATATCAAGAAGAACACTGGTAAGAAACCATTCAGATTCGAGGCATTTTGGCTTAGAAACCCTCAATTCTTACACAAAATAGAAGAATGGTGGACCCAGAGTAAAGTGAAAGGGAACAGGAAGATGCATACTATCCATCTGAAACTCAAAGAACTCAAAGGGAAAATAAAAAAATGGAACAAGGAAGAGTTTGGGAACATCATGGAGGAAAAACAAAAATTAGAGAAAGAAATGGAGGAAATACAGCAAAAAATAATTCTAGAAGGGAGGGATGAGGAAAGAAGCAAAGAGGAAGGAAGAATAATAGGCCAACTTGAAGAAAGAAGGAAACAGGAAGAGATTCTGTGGAGACAAAAATCTAGGATAAACTGGTTACGCGAAGGAGAAAGAAACACTAAGTTTTTCCATCAAGCCATGATCCAGCACAGACAAAGGAACAAGATCTTCTCCATTAAAAATGCAGAGGGGGAAAGGATAGTAGAACAAGAAACAATTGAGAAAATATTGGTGGAACACCACAAAGAGATACTCACAGAACCACAAAAAGATCGGGGATTAGCCATAGAATGCATCTGTAAGGAAATCCCTAAAATAATAACAGATGAGCAGAATAAGGCTTTGATGAGGGCAGTTACTTTAGAAGAGGTGGAAGAAATTGTGATGGATATGAGTAAGAACAAAGCTCCAGGACCTGATGGATATACCGTGGAGTTTTATCAAGCAGGGTGGCACTTTCTTGGCAAAGAAGTCTTGGAGGCAGTAGAGGAATCACGAATGAAGCAAAAGGTATGGCCAGGTATCAATTCGACCTTTATTACCCTGATCCCTAAGAGTGATAATTCAGAAAATGCTCAAGGTTTTCGCCCAATAGCCCTATGCAATGTCATATATAAAATCTTAGCCACTCTGATAGCAAAAAGATTAAAGCCTCTACTTCCGAATATAATTTCACCAGAGCAAACTGGATTTGTGGAGGGGCGACAAATTCTTGATGGGTTAGTAGTATCACAGGAAATGATACACTCACTAAAACAGAAAAAGCAGAAAGGAATGATGATGAAGCTGGACTTGTCAAAAGCCTATGATCGTTTAAGCTGGAAATACCTCAGAGCGGTTCTTGGAGCCTATGGTTTTAGCAGCAGGTGGATAGAGTGGGTATACAGCATGATATCGACCCCGAACTTCTCAATATTATTAAATGGGGTTCCTACGGAAACCTTTAGAGCTACTAGAGGAATTAGGCAAGGGGATCCTATTTCTCCATTCCTATTCATAATGGCAGCAGAAGGTCTCGGAAGATACTTCAAAAAAGAGTTGAGGGAAAAGAAAATCAATGGCTTAAAGCTGTGGGGAAACAATTTGCCTATCACTCACCAGCAGTTTATTGATGATATTATGCTATTCTGTGAGGTCTCAGTAAAAGAGGTGAGGAACATTAAGAGAATACTGGAGCTATTTATGGAAGCATCAGGTATGGAGATTAAGAAAGAAAAATCATGCACCTTCATATTCAATACTCCAGAATCAATCAAGGCTCATTTGACCAGAAATTTAGGATTCAGGTAGGGGAGCTCCCTAGAAAGTACCTGGGGAATCAGCTAGATACAAATCCCACACGAATGAAAAATTGTACTTTAGAAAAAATAAAGAACAAATTAGCAAGCTGGTTATTCAGACCTCTGAACATTTCTAGCAGAATCGTCCTACTGAAATCTGTCCTTCAAGCGATACCTATTTACTCCTTATCCATTATGGTAGCCCCCAAAGGGGTTTGCACAAAAATGAAAGAAATATTTGGGGAGGTCCAAGTCAACAAAGGAAGTGGGCTCTGGTCTCACGGGAAAATATAATGAAAAGAAAAGAGGAAGGGGGTCTAGGCCTGAGAGACCCAGAGACGTTAAATAAGGTGCTTGGAGCAAAACTATGGTGGCGGTGGATGCAAGGGGGAAATGATCTATGGAAGAGAATCTGGACTCAGAAATATAATATGCCTGCAACAATGGCGGAAAGACCGAGAGTTGAAGAAATCCCCAAAGGATATTCAATTTGGGAATTGGGAAGTCAGAATAGGCATATAATAAATAATCATGCTTTCTGGGAAATACGCGAAGGAAGCAGTGCTAGATTCTGGGAGGAGAGGTGGCAGCAAAGAGATAAATTGATCGAGATACAAACTCTACAAGAAGTACAACAAAAAGCAATCAGGGCAGGACGGGAATATGTGAGAGATTATTGGAAAGAAGGAGAAACCAATGAAATATGGATAGTATGGAGAAAGCCAGAAGAATGGGATGAAGACACAAATCAAGAGCTGGGGAAAATATATACCAAAGAGTTAGAATCTAGGAATATAAAAGCGAGATCAGGAGTGGATATTCTTAGATGGGGAAAAGAAATGAAAGGAACCTTTACGGTAAAAGAAGCCTACTATTTGATAAGGTATCAAGAAAGTGAGGAAGAAACTACAGATTGGAGAATTATTTGGGACATCAAGTGGTGGCCGAAGATAACAATATTCGCATGGTTAGTGAGCAAAGAACGAATCCTAATATGGGACAAAATCCAGAAAAGGGGTTTGTATGGACCATCGAGATGCAGTGTCTGTAACAAAGGAATTGAAACCCAGGAGCATATACTGAATAATTGTCCATTCGCCCGAAATCTATGGGAGGAGATTAGAACACTCTTTGACAAGTCAAATAGAGACCCCAATAACATTAAAAATACCATATTGCAATGGGGCAAAGGACAATTCTCCTGCAAGGTGGTGAGGAGAATTTGGAAATTGTTAGTAGGTTTTGTGATATGGTCTCTGTGGAAGGACCGTAATAGAAGGATCTTTCAGGACAAAAGCAACCAACCTGCAAGAATTTGGGAGGAGATTTGTAAATCTATAAAAGAAACTATTTCCACTGAGGCCTAGGATGAGGAGGATTGGAAAACAAACTAGGAGGAAGGACAATAATATCTAAATTAAATTTGGGATATGACATGATCTATCCTAAAAAAGAGAATCGGCAGAGAACTCAATCTCAGAGTCCTAACCAGTTCAGATACCCCAGAGAGAATTTCATCAAGATGAACTTTGATGGGGCTTCCAAAGGAAACCCAGGGCCGACAGGCTTTGGGGGAATCTTTAGGGACAGTGAGGAAAACACAAGATGGGTGTATGCGGAATGGGGAGGAGAAATGACTAACAACGAAGCAGAGTTATGGGCGGTGCATCAAGGATTAAGGATAGCAGTGAGGAATAGATACATGAATTTGGAGATAGAAGGCGACTCGCAGGTAACAATAGAGATGCTCCGTAAACTAAATGATGGGAGGAGCTGGGAGTAGGTTGCTAGGAGCTGGAGGACAGCTGGGATTATCCAAGATGTGGCAGAATTACTAAAGAGAATAGATTACAAAATTATTAACCATGTTAGACGAAAAGGAAACAAGGCAGCAGACCTTTTGGCTAACTGGGGGAGTAAGGATTCAGATAGAAGAATGGATAAGAGCTGGACTACAATAGAGAATAACCCGAGATGGGCAGAGCTTAAAAACATAATCACCCAAGAACATAATGAATTTCCAACCAGATAAAGACGACAACAAGCGACTCCCGATCAAGATGTTAATGGCGGCGTATAGGATAATAAGTGCAGAGCAGGTAAGGGAGCACGACAGAGCAAGAGAGTTTCAGCTAATGATGATCAAGGACAAGTGGATCACCGCAGGGGTTATCATCTCAAGGTAAGTGGGTGATAGAATTACGATGGAGGAGGATGGAACTGTCAGGATGTCAGAGATTGGACAAGAGTATGACAGTACGGAGAGAAGGCGAAGAGAGGCGAGTAGGGAGGTAGACAATAAGCGGAAAAAGAAGAAGGTAAATAAAATAGAAAGTAGGTGGAGGAGACGGTGGCATAAGAAAGGTTCATGCAGCTGGTTGAGGCAAATTCGTATTGAAGTGTCGAAGACAGAGCGAAGAAACAAGGAGGCCAGGGACCTGGAAGGGAGAACAACAGTGCAAAGGAGGTCGAAAAAACGAAGAGCCAACACGGCAGAGGAGAAAAGAATGGCTACGAGGAGATGGATGAGGAGTGATGAAGAAGGAGGAAACCGAGGTCGAGGAGACAAAGAAAAAAAAGGGAAAGGAATAATGGAAGAAGCCACAGCTAAGGAAATCCTCACGGTTCAAGATGACTCAGAGGAGGATGTTGAAATGTTTGACTCGGACAGAGAGGAAGGAGAACCAAGGTGCGTATGGACAAGCCGGGTGGTAGAGGCAGGGGGGTTTAATGTCCAGGGTAGCAGGGAAGAAGCTGCCAGGGGTAACCAGGAACAAGAAGGAGAAGGGGTATTCAGAAGCCCATCAGGAGAGAAAAGAAGGAAAGGGAGAGGAAGTTATAGGAGAAGGGGAGGCGCAGGAGGGAGACATGGGCAATGCAGAAGAGGGGGAAAAGGAGGGGCTGGAAACAAGGAAGAACGTACAACAGGATTGGTTAGGAAAACAAGGAAATTCATAGGGAAGAAAGTCTAGTTCGCCAAACGGGCCTACTGTGAAAACACTAACCAAAATATCAGAAAGATTATTCAGCAGCTAGAAGAGGAGGCAATTCAGGGTCAATCAGACTCAGAATTGGAAGACTGGGAATATCTCCTCCCAGATCCAGGCAACATGCGAGGACGCATGACATTATATAAGCAGACCCTTCATGTCTACTGGATTATGACGAGACTGCTTGCTAAGGCAATGGAACAAGTAGCCATGGAAATGGCTGAATTATCTTAGGGAATTCCAAATCTGAAGAAGGAGTTACAGAACATTCAAATCACCTTGTTAATGCAGGATAAGAAGATGGAAGAAATAGAGCAGCAGTTAAAAACTAGCAGTCCCGGTATCAAGAAAGAGATGGAGCAGCAGGTAGGCACAGCGGACCAGCAGATGAAGACACGTTAATTAGAGGTTTTTAAAAATCTTTTTTAATTATAGTTAGTTAACTATAGCTTCTTTTTGTAATACAGAATGCAGACAAGAAACTATGATAATCTCTATGAATGTTTAGTTTATAAATCATGGACAGACATAATCAAGACGTTTTATTTTTGGATGGCCATTAAAAACTTAAGGTGGCCAATAAACCCAGTTTCCCCTCGGGGTGGGTTGAGGTCACCACGATTATGTAGTGGTTTCAATTCGAATTAATAGAAAAAGAAGGTCTCTCCCTAGCTTACAAAAAAAAAACATTTTTTATCCTTAACACAATGGAAAATTGTCTAGTCCAACAAAAACATAACATGGTGTTTTATACGCAATTTTTTGTTGCATTATGAATTAGATGTTGTCCATCATGCCACCTACCTAATGAGTTGTTCTTATTTGATATTATAAATATATTTGTAGAAACATTATAGCATCAATATTAAACATATACCTTAATATAAACATAATTATAGGTTTACTAACATTAATAATCTTGGATTATAGAGATTAGGTTTAAAAATTTGTGGAATTGTGTTCGGTGTTGTAATAATGTTATGATCGCTCATTTTATTTTATACAATGTGTATATGTGAAGTTTTTCTGTATGTGTAAATGGTAAATTATGTATGTATGTTACTTTTAATTTTATTCAACATTAAATTATTTTATTGATATCAAATATGTTCTTTTTTACTATTAGGTGATTTCACTGTTTGATCATGGATCCAACTATTTGGAGTTGTCTTCCATTCGATGTTCTTGAAATTGTCTTCTTATGGCTCCCTTTATCAGTTGTGATAAAGTTTATCACTGTTTGTAAGAAATGGAAGATTTTTTTGCAAAACCCTTCTTTCTTGTTATGTTGCAAGAATGTCTCTACGAATGAATTTTGATTTCTCATTCCTTTCCTCAATAGTGAAGAAAATTGTTTTGCTACTAAATACCTTAATCAGAATGTGCACATATCTCAGTTTCATTTGTGATTCATAGATTCAAGATACAGAGTAGAGTGTACTATTGTACCAATGGTGATTTTATCCTTACCAACAGAATGCTCCCATACACACAACTATTTTGTAACGAATCCATTTACAAAGGCATTTAAAAACATAGGGCCAATACAAATTCAAGACTGGGGATTCTTTTCATTATTGGAAAATGTAAGCAGCAGAAAATATGACTGGGTTGTTCAAAAACATATGTATGACAAAATGCAGTCTAAATTTTATGTTTGCAGAAGTCTTGATAGGGTATGACAAAGAGATGTTGTTCCATTTTGTGGCACTCCACCCCCTAATAATCTAGTGTTTTATAAAATTAAATTGTTTTGGTTGTATCTAGATAATGAATATAAAGATTATCCTCGGTCTGGGTATACAATATACTAGTTTGATGTAATAAAAAATGAATGGGGTTTCTCATTTGTTCCAATTAGTGACATAAGGTGTATGTCATTAACGCTATACATGAATCAATTGATATGCCTTGTCAACGATGGCTCCACTTTCGTATGGTCAATTGAAGAATTAGATCATTTCCAATTTGGTCAACCATGTGTTGAACGAAGAAATGACTACTTTGAAGAGGATTGAGGTTTCAGATGGAAGTTGTTGGAATAAATTTTTGTATATATAAATAGAAAATGTCCTCGTTACCTTCCATTTCGAATAGTCCATGGTCTAGTTCTTATGTGCAACAGTAGTGAAGTTCCTTTCCTATTGTATGACGTGATGACTCGCATTTGTTTTCCAATAGATATTGATAATTCAACTAATGAACAAATGTCTGCGTTTTGGTACCCAACATTGGAGGATTGCAATGATTTGATTGAGTATGGAAATGTTTTTGCAATTTCTCCCCGTATGGATTCTGTTGATGAGATTCCATCATTGGATATGGATATGAATTCTTAGGATATTAGTATTCTTAGGAATTCCTATAAATATTTCCATTTCATATACTCTATATGGTTGTGGAAAATATTTCCATTTTTTTCTCTATACATACTATGGATCTTTATGGTAATACTTTAAAATTATGCTGGTATCGATCTTTATGATGTAAAATATTTCATACTGTTTCCCCTAAATTTTTCTTATTTACATGTAAATGTGTCTTGATGTTATGTATTTTTATTTGTTTGTATAATTATAATTTCTGTGAGTTATGTTATACATGTTATTTGTATTGGTTTTTGCCATTGATTATCAAACAATGTTATATGTTTATGTACATTTTAATATTTGCATTTATATTTTGATATTATATAGTTCCAAATTTTCAGATATACCTCCAATTCATATAATTCTTAGAGTATTTTGTCCCAATAGTATGGGTTTCGTTTTGATTCTAATATGATACATGGAAATTTATACTTCTTTATTTAAGCCAATTGGAAGAATCCATTTTTTCCTGTTTCCATTTTGAAAAATTCCTTTTTGTTTTTAGCCATTTGGAAAAAGCCTTATACATTTTGATAATTTTATATGGTTGGAAAAAAATAACATATACACTTTTTATGTTTTTTTACGACTTCCAAAAAAACACTTGTGCCTTTTTCATTCTTTTTTGTTTGTTTATATTAGATATTTGTTCTGTTCCATGTTTATGATTCCATAATGAATATTTTATTATTCATTGTAGACATGTCATCTGAAGGCACAAGAAAGTGTAGAAGAAAATGATATTTGTCACCGGAATCATGTGAGGGGTCTAATGAAAGTCGTCGTTTACAATATCAACAAAATCAGGATACCATAAATGAGCATAGGAGAGCTACATATCATAGAAAAACGATTGAAGCCACTTTTGAAAATGATTTTATAATTCCTCATAAGTACCATACTATGGATGATATAATAGAAAGAACATTTCCTGTTGATATTTCATTATCAGGATATGCTCCACGTTAGCATAATATTGTTGTTCGATGCTCTCATGAAAATGTTCATAACATTGGGAAAACATCTTACAGTCGGGAAGAACGCCATATCGATAATGTGGACGCAAATGTCTAGCCTAACCCTTCCGTGTGTTCAATTTCATGTTTCGATGGCTAAAGGTTGCAAAATAGCCATGGTGGAGGTAATGATGACATTGCTTGCGATGATTTGGATAATAGTTTACTTGGCCATTTGTTTGATAATTTGGAGCCAATTGCTCGAAACATCGAATCTTCAAATCCCGCTTCTCAAAGTAATGTGGTCCCAACAAGAGAATCATTCATCCCTAATAGCATTTCGCGTGGAGCAATGGAGGTAACACAACGATATTTTGATCTTTGCTGTAATAATAGTTTTTTTTTTACATTCCTATATTTACAAAGTTTTGTTTACTAAACTTATAAGTTATTTTGCTCTCTTGGAATAGGATACAACTTGTTTTAATAGAGGTCTAGAAGTTCATTCTCAAAGTGTTCCAACTACTAATATGAGAAGGGAAGATGAAGCATGTAATAGCCTTCCGCTGCATTCTCCTCGATGATCAATTGCGAGACTAATGTAAATTTTCAATGTTTTTGATATTCTTTTCATTTTTAAAATTTCTAGTTGGTTGGAAATTGAATTTGATCGTGTATTTTATTTTCTTCAAACAAGACACAACTCATTTGAATAGAGGCATACAAATTAACTTCGTAGATGTTCCATCTACTAATGTTAGAAATGAAGAGGAACCGTCTCGTAGCGTTCATCCACATCACCAAACAAATGTAAATGTTGAGTGCATTTGCTATTTTTCTCATTTTCTCATTTACAGTTGCTAGGACATTATATTTTGTAACCCTTTATGGATAAACCATGATTTCATCTCATTAGGTTGGATAATTGGAATCCAAAGCATCAAATTGTAAAACTAATGTAGATGTTTAATGTATTTGATTTCTTTTCCATTCTTGAATCTTTCTTTGTTGGACATTTATGTTTATAACGTATTTTATTTTTTTGAAACAGGAAACAACTGATTTGAATAAAGGCATAAAAACTACATCCCAAAATGTTCCATCCACTAATGTTAGAAGCCAAGAGAAACCATCTCATAACCCTCATCGACATCAAGACACAAATGTAAATTTTGAAAGCATTTGATTCTTTTTCATTTTTTTCATTTATAATTAGTTAGAAATTAAATTTTAAAGTCTTTTATGACAAAGAGATTGTTACATCCTCTCAGGTTCACGAAATGCACACCATAAATTTGGAAAAACCTTCTCATAGATCCATTCCACGTGCTTCAAATTTGCGAAGGGAATCTCATGTTCCTAAAGATGAAGTACATGTTAGAAGAAATTTTACTCTTCCAAATGGTATTCAACATGGTTTGGAAAGTAGCAATCATATTCATTTTGATGAAAATATGATTGTAGTGCATAAAATATTTCGACCAAAGATAGATAGCATGTCAATTGTCCAAATGTGCCACATTTGCCAAGAATCATATCCCAGAATCCAAGTTATGAGACATTCTAAAGGACCTATTTGCAGATGACGTAAGAGTGAAGGAGGAGCCCATCGTTTTTGTCGATATAATAACATGGATCCCAATGAGCAACCTCATATTTTCAGAGTTCTTACCTAGGTTGAAGAAATGCTAATAGCACGTATGAATCCTATTTTGCAAGTGGCACATGCTCGAGGTTGGAAATGTAAGTATAGTGGTCATACAATTAGCTTTCCTTAAGATATTTCTACAACTGTACAAAGTCTTCCCTGACATGTTGAAGATATTGAATTTCTAATTGTGAGGAGACATGCCGCTTAGTCTAAATATTATGAATGTTATGTCAAAATCGAACATGATCAATATTATCGAGATGTTGTAATTGATTATGATTCAGTGAATGCTCTACCCGAAAGATCAACAAATATCTCTTCCAAGATTAAATTTGTTGATTGTGATATTGAATAATCTGAGATCAATGAAATTAATAATGAAGGGTTTCTTGTTGAGTGTTTTCCCTCTCATCCTTCTTCTTTTGTTGCTCGCCTACCAAATGAATGAAGAGAAGTGGAAGAAAGTATAACATTTTTTTATAATGTTGATTCTTCACATGTTCAAGATATGGATTGGCCCAGTATTGGAACCTCTCCAGTGAATGAATATAACAAAAAGGAGTTATTAGATATGGCATTCCCAACATTGTTCCCCACTAGTGATGTTGATTGGTTGCAACCACATATTTGTAGTGTTGAACTTCATGAGTATGCATTGAATCTTATTAGGTACTATGATCAAATATTTGAAAGCCATCCTTGCTTTTGATATTACTTATTGAACATGATAATGCAGCATTGGAGCCAAGCAACTACTGCAGCTTTTGCAAATAAACATTTACATGATAACTCACCCACAACAATTGAAGAGTTGTGTCACCAACAATATTATTTACCAAATAATAAGTTGGTTGAGCATCTTATGTAGTTTGGTTCTTCTCTGAGATGTATAAGGGCATACTGGACTAAGTGTCGACTTGAATTGATTGACGTGATTACTTAGTTAGGATGCCCATCTTTGTTTTTTACTTTGAGTGTAGCTGACACAAAGTGGCCATAGTTGCATAACCTCATGCCCATACATTCACATTATCATTCTTTAAATGAGCATCATATGCAAATTGAGAATGTTGTCTAGTACTCTCATATTGTTGCGACATTTATGCACCATAGATTCGATATTTTTCGGGAGGAAGTTATCCAAAAATATCTTAAATCTAAAGACTTCTGGTACAAGTTTATGTTGTTAAATTTGTTTTCTATACTTTGTCAACTTTTGTTACGATTCTATTTATATCAAGTTTGTAGTAACTATATCTTCATTTTTTTATATATGAGTGGAAACATAGAGGTTCAACGCATATCCATGGTTTCCTATGGTTAGAAGGTGCTCCTAAGATGGAAATACATGATTGGTCAAATGGTTCTCATGTACAACTTGCAACGATATTATTCGGAAAATATGTAACTACATGGAATCCACGTGACATACATCATCACAACATAATTGTTCCACGAATCCTCAATGATGACCCTTACCTATTGAATATTGGTGAGATTTTCTCTTCTAATCCTCATAATGATTATGAAGAATTGTTAAATCGTGTCCAAAGGCACACAAAGTGTACTATAGATTCTTGTTTGCACAAAAAGGGCACTATTCTAACATGTCAGTACAATGCTCCATGGGATCTTTGTGATGAATCAAGATTGTTCATAGATGATCAAGGAAGAAAAAAATATGAGTCAGTAAGGAATGATGACAGGCCTAATGTACATAACATTGGCCTTCTAACAGTGTGGCATGCATATGTTGATTGCCAGCCAGTTCTTTCCCACTATGTTGTCTTGCAATATATTACTAAGTATGCATTAAAAGAAGAAAAAAGTGTTGAAAGTTATCATCATATGTTAACTAGAGTTTCAAATTCTATTGGATCTGAGGATCATGCTTTATGTGCATATACAAGGTTTCTTGCATAAATGATTGTTGACCATGACATTGGAGCACAAGAAACATGCCATAGGTCGCTTAAGCTACCTCTTGCTGTTTGTAGTCAGAAATTTGTTTCCTTAAACGTTGGAAGAAAGGTTTTTAGGAAAATCTCAAGGGATGGCTTGCATGTTCATCTGAGAATAATTTTGTTCAACATTATCAAAAGAGACCTTTTCTCCTTGAACATCTATCTTTGATAGAAACAGCAAGATATTGGACATTTGATAGCGAGCATAAACAAGATCCATCGAAGCATAGAGATGTTCATGCTATTGTTTGGGTTTGGCCATGGTTTTATTATATTCCCGGTGAGGCTTCAAAGGAATTTGAAACCTTTTGGTGGACATAATTGCTCTTGTACAAGCCATTTTGTGACATTCTTGCATAAATTGGGCTCTCAGCTGAAATTATTATTGAAAATTGGAGGAACTTTTGATATAAAGCATGGCATGTTGATCGAAATCCATCAACTATAGACAATATTGAAGATGAAGAAGATGGTGACTTTTCTAACTAGGAAATGAATCTTGAAGATGATTTTCAAGAATGGCAGATTTTCTCTCACTTGGTTCCACCACATGATGTGAATTTTTCTGATTTTCACACCCTTGGTCGAAGGGACTTTGATATATCCTTCAACTGGGAAAGTACAACTATTTCAAAAGATGTTGTAGAAGAAGCTATTAATTTTTTATAAATAATGAAAAATTAAGAGGTGATATTGTTGAACTTTCAAATAGAACATTTGCATCTCCAGATCCTTTGTTGAAAAAACAACGACTTGCTTTTGAAATTTTTTTAAGGTGATGCGGGAGCATCAAGACCATTCTGAATTGTAAATATGGGGTAAAAAGGGGGTGTGATAAATTTTAATATTTTGGTATTTCAAATAAAGTAGGAAGTGAAGATTATGTAAATATTCTTCTTCTAAATAAAAGGGTATGAGGTAAATAGTTTAGGAGCAGAAATTAGGATAGAATTTCTATGTTTTCAATTAAAATTAGATAAGGAGGGAGGATAAAGCTTCACGCTTTAAATCGTTATGTAAAAAAAGGAAATTATTGTAAATAATAGACATAGGGTTCATACAGTTGTGGAATTAGTTTAATATTTAGGCTTTTATTAGATATTTTCAAAATAAATAAATAAAACTAGGAGAGCTTTTAGGCACAAAAGGAATGGATATGGACCATTAAGTGATAAGGAAAGCTTTTCTATTTTAGAACAGGGAAAAAGACAGAATAAAGCTGAAAAGATGCTTTTGCCATATGTATGCATTGCATGAGCTTTAGTTGAGTGATTTTAGGATTTTTAGATCATGCTAAGCTTAATAAATTAGGAAGCCTCAAAGGCATTGGGTGTGTGTAAGGAGGAAGTGTGAGGAGTGTGTGAGAAGTGAGGAAGGATTCTCCTTGGGAGCCTTCGGGTAGTTTGTAAAAGGGCCATAGATTTGCATATCTGGCCATGAATAAAACTATTGTGTATGTTTGTTTTATGTAATTATGAATATGTTGAATTCAGTTCTGTATGAGCATATTGGCGTTTAATCAATTTTGAGATATGGTTCTGCATATGGTTGCAGAAACCGATGTCATGTGACATTGAATTTGCATGAAGTGATAATGGTTCTTATTTTTCCTATGCGCAATTGTGTGTGCGCCAATCATTGAAGACACCTTTCCTTTAATTCACGTGTTGATTACTTGGACTCTTATTCTACAGTGGCGCACATATATACATGCCGCGAGAGAGAATCCTGTCTGCATCAAATTCTTGAGCCTCTATCGCAGTTACGCGTGAAGCTGTCCGTCTAGTGAGCGTTTCATCGATTGTGATTCCACCCATACCAGTTCATCAATTGCGAAGAGTAACCAGCGACACCAGTTGAACGCATGTAGGTTGAATGCATGAACTGTTAGATGATGACGAGTTTCAACAGTTAAATAAGGTGAATGTACACAGCTATTATTCCTTGAAGATCTGCGCCCTTACCAAAGTAAGATAGACTGCGGATGAGCGTATGGGGAAAAGCCGTATGTCCATGATGAATGCGTATGTCTGGTATGCGTATGCATATGTCTGGTATGTTGAGAATTTCTTTTACTAATTGCTTGAAGAGCATAACTTTGGTTGTGTAAGTAAGTGGCCGAGATATGGGAAATATGCATTAGCAACTTATGTCGAACCGAACTAGCATGGAGAGTGGGGAAATGCGCATAGCATCGGTCCATAATATATGAGTCCTTGCCGTGGCAAAATCCAGCCTATGTAACCAACGCCGATATCAGAGAGGAAGAGAAAAATACTGTGGGCGTATATAACATGATATACATATATATTGTGTGCGTTTCTTTTAAGAATTCTCTGAAGTTGTGCGTAAGTCCACCCAATGTATGTTCTTTTAAAGAATTTCATGAAAAGCACTGTATGTTAACAAATATGGTTTTTATGAAAACCGTTGTGTGATAGACAAGCTCGGGTTCTTTTTTAAATCATGAGATTACAACACCTTGAAACAATCTTTTATATGCTTGGTGATTGGAGGATCCTGGTAGAAGTGGCCTGGGAGCGGCCTGGGCTGCATCAGGTGGTATCAGAGCTAGAATAGTTCTGGTTGAAGATTCAAGTTTTTTTTAGTTAAGTTAATTGCATGTGATGAATGAATGTTGGATTTTGGAACTGATGAATATTGCAGCACAGAAATGCAGTGCGGATGAGGAAGTGGAACAAGATCAAGGGGATCTTGAAAGGTGAGCTGACAGGTATTATTTGTCTCTCGTTTAAAGGTTATGCTTGATAATTTGATTTACAGGCATAGTGAAGAAATCTCAGCAGGAAGAAGTAGATCACAGCTGGAGTGCAGTGATAAAGGAGTCCAGCAAAGGATTCTAAGTGAATGTGGCAGAACCTAAAGATTCAACAAAGGTTGAATAAAGTTGCAGATGAGAGAAGCTTATAGGAGTAGTAGAGGATGCTCGAAAGGTTCCAGCAGAGGACCAATGATTACCCAAAGACCAGATCTGGAGGGAAGGATTGGTGAGGTAAGTGGTAGCAAGAGAGTTTGCTGTGGTAGAGGCTTCATTCAACTCATAAGTGAGGAACTCATGGCGAAGGAGATGATTACTAAAGGTCATAAAGGAGAGAGCAGAGGTTCAGAAAGAGGCCACAGAAGAAAAGAGAAGAAATATGCCAAGGTGAATGGCATAAGACAGCAGTTGACTCAGGAAGAGTATGAGAAAGAGAAAGCTGAGATAGCAGTTCATCTTGAGCTATTGATGGAGTTGTTACGGGAAAATGGGAAAGACCAGAGACATGGTTTACTGATGAGGAAGAGAGTGAAGTGGCAGAGGCTACAGCAGAGAAGAGATTTACAGATAAGCATGCAGTTAACAGAGGAGAAGATCATTGATGATTTCTTGAGTTATTGGGAAAATCCAGATCAGATGGATAATGTAAAACCATGTATTTTTGTAGCTGACAATTGTGGTGTGATGACAGGTTTTACTGAGGAGGATGTGCAACCTTGTGCAACTGTTACAGCACAAGAGGAAGTTCGTATCAATGCAGGTGATGATGATATGCTTCAGCAATGATACAGAGAAATTACATTGTTGGAATATTGGTTGGAGAATCCAAAGTATGACAAGGAGATTGCATCGGATGAAAGAGTTCAGTATAGTGAATGAGAGCAGAAAGACATCCTGGAGATAGATGATAAGAAGGCGAGACTAGATGACAGTCTCATGGTGAATGTGAATCAACATACTGATGTGCTGACAGAGAAGTTGGGAAGAAACTCAGAGCAGCATATTGAAGTGTTGCCAGCGAAAGCTAAGGAAAAAGTTGCAGATGAAATTGCAGATGAAATTGCAGGTGACAAGCAAACGAATGTTGCAGAGGGACATGAAGTTTGGGAGGCAGCAACATTCATAGTGACAACTAGAGCAACATGTGGGGCGACATTTATGATGGCAGCTGAGACAACACTAGCAGCAAAAGAGGCACTGATGCCTTATATTTTTTATTCTAACAATTGTTTTGTGAGTACAGGTCTTACTGAAGAAGCTGGAGAAAATCTGCTAGACAAAGAAATTGAAATGATGAGGTGGATGATGATGAAGGAATTCCAGAAGAGACCAGCAGCAGTGAAACAAAAGAGAAGCAGCAAGAGGAAGACAACAGAAGATTGCAAGAGTACAACTAGTGGAGCAAAGCAGCATAAAATATGGAAACCTGGAGAAAGACAACAAACAATAGCACATGATGACTTGCAGCACAAGATATGGGATCCAGGATAGATCCAAACACATGATCAGGAGATCATGATTAATTTTAAGGTTGGGTGTATGATGCGGGAGCATCAAGACCATTCTGAATTGTAAATATGGGATAAAAAGGGGGTGTGATAAATTTTAATATTTTGGTATTTCAAATAAAGTAGGAAGTGAAGATTATGTAAATATTCTTCTTCTAAATAAAAGGGTATGAGGGAAATAGTTTAGGAGCAGAAATTAGGATAGAATTTCTATGTTTTCAATTAAAATTAGATAAGGAGGGAGGATAAAGCTTCACGCTTTAAATCGTTATGTTAAAAAAGGAAATTATTGTAAATAATAGACATAGGGTTCATACAGTTGTGGAATTAGTTTAATATTTAGGCTTTTATTAGATATTTTCAAAATAAATAAATAAAACTAGGAGAGCTTTTAGGCACAAAAGGAATGGATATTGACCATTAAGTGATAAGGAAAGCTTTTATATTTTAGAACAAGGGAAAAAGATAGAATAAAGATGAAAAGATGCTTCTGCCATATGTATGCATTGCATGAGCTTTAGTTGAGTGATTTTAGGATTTTTAGATCATGCTAAGCTTAATAAATTAGGAAGCCTCAAAGGCGTTGGGTGTGTGTAAGGAGGAAGTGTGAGGAGTGTGTGAGAAGTGAGGAAGGATTCTCCTTGGGAGCCTTCGGGCAGTTTGTAAAAGGGCCATAGATTTGCATATCTGGCCATGAAGAAAACTCTGTGTGTATGTTTGTTTTATGTAATTATGAATATGTTGAATTCAGTTCTGTATGAGCATATTGGCGTTTAATCAATTTTGAGATATGGTTCTGCATATGGTTGCAAAAACCGATGTCATGTGACATTGAATTTGCATGAAGTGATAATGGTTCTTATTTTTCCTATGCGCAATTGTGTGTGCGCTAATCATTGAAGACACCTTTCCTTTAATTCACGTGTTGATTACTTGGACTCTTATTCTACAGTGGCGCACATATATACATGCCGCGAGAGCGAATCCTGTCCGCATCAAATTCTTGAACCTCTATCATAGTTACGCGTGAAGCTGTCCATCTAGTGACTGTTTCATCGATTGCGATTCCACCCATACCAGTTCCTCGATTGCGAAGAGTAACCAGCGACACCAGTTGAACGCATGTAGGTTGAATGCATGAACTGTTAGATGATGACGGGTTTCAACAGTTAAATAAGGTGAATGTACACAGCTATTATTCCTTGAAGATCTGCGCCCTTACCAAAGTAAGATAGACTACGGATGAGCGTATGGGGAAAAGTTGTATGTCCATGATGAATGCGTATGTCTGGTATGCGTATGCGTATGTCTGGTATGTTGAGAATTTCTTTTACTAATTGCTTGAAGAGCATAACTTTGGTTGCGTAAGTAAGTGGCCGAGATATGGGAAGTACGCATTAGCGACTTATGTCGAACCGAACCAGCATGGAGAGTGGGGAAATGCGCATAGCATCGGTCCATAATATATGAGTCCTTGCCGTGGCAAAATCCATCCTATGTAACCAACGCCGATATCAAAGAGGAAGAGAAAAATATTGTGGGCATATATAACATGATATACATATATATTGTGTGCGTTTCTTTTAAGAATTCTCTGAAGTTGTGCGTAAGTCCACCCAACGTATGTTCTTTTAAAGAATTTCATGAAAAGCACTGTATGTTAACAAATATGGTTTTTATGAAAACCGCTGTGTGATAGACAAGCTCGGGTTCTTTTTTAAATCATGAGATTACAACACCTTGAAACAATCTTTTATATGCTTGGTGATTGGAGGATCCTGGTAGAAGTGGCCTGGGAGCGGCCTGGGCTGCATCATAAGGCACTTTGTTGAATATGAGATTCATGAAGCTCTTCTTATGATTAATCACAGCACTGTGGGCACTAGGTTTTTATGTCTTTCTAATTCTTCAGGTAATGGAAGAAGCCCTTTGATTCTTCTTGCCCCAGTAGGAATATTTGCTTTTAATATACATGCAAAAACAATACACTGAGCTCTAAAAATTCCAATTAAAGATATGTAGTCACTACATAGGCAGTCACTTGTAGTATTCCAAGAAGAAATGTGGCATGTTAGATATATATTGTTTGATGAAATGATTTTTCTAGGATCAAGGTTGTTTATTAAAATAGATGCTCGATTACGAGAAGCATTTCTAGAGAAAAGGAATTGTCCTTTTGGTGGCAGATCCATCATCCTTGTAGGTGACCTTGGCCAACTGCCTCTTGTGAGAGATAAGCCCTTGTATGTAAGTAATACAATAGGGAAAGTCTTGTGGAACAAATTCAACATTTTCGTCCCTCTTGACACAATATTTCGCTAACAAGGGAATTGTTAGAGTCGGTCTTTATATCCCTCCGTCAGAGATCAAACTCTTTTTGCATTTCATTTTTAGGTGTCTCGCTCGATTCACTCAGTTTCATTCCACTAGGGGCATGCCATTATCTGATGGAAGGGCCTTGTTACTCATTCCCCTCATGCCTTATCCTGCCGATTTAGGTCTGTTTGTCGAATCAATTTTAAGGTCATTTACAGTCCTGTTTGATGACTAGGTCAGCAAAGAGTTATTTTAGTCATCAGGTCTAGGGTTTCACAAATTTGGTTTTCAAAAGTGTCCAATAATGCTAGCAGGCCAGAGGGAGGTTCAAAATATGTTTTCATTTCAAAAATTTCATTGTCATACTGATTGATCATGACTTTTCTTCAAAACCATGTTTTTAAGAAAAATTCATCTCGTCTTTCGAAATAATTTCCATGTATATTTTCAAGGTTTTTCGGTTGAAAATGTTCAAATGCAGCCTCTAGTCATTTTTTGCCGAAATCCAATGCCACCACGCCTAAAAAAGTTGACAAGATTCATCATCAGCTCAAAAATCAGTGGAAACAAAGAACAGAGTATGTATTAAAGGTGTAAAGTGTCAAAGTTCAAAATATTGCAGAAATGGGTTTGTCAAAAGAAAGAATCAAAGTCCTTTGAGTACGTGAGTTATTTTCACATTCGATGATCCATATGCATGCCAAAGACATCAGCAAAAGCCAAGATAAAACAAGGAAGTGAAAAAATGAATTTTTGAAGCCAAACTGTGTGTTGGATCAGTGCACGGCACGTTGGGTGACTGGTGCAGTGCACTGAGAAAGCGTGGCGCATTGGCGCCTCTACACAGTGTAAATTTACACACGCACGGTGCATATAGTGAGCGCGGTGCGTTGGCCTTGCACACGGTGCACAGAGCCGACATACAAAATTTTTTCCTTTGTTCCATAAATCCAAAACAACTCGATCTCCTCGGCTCCCTGTAAGTTCAAATCGTCTTGTTATTGTTATCAACCTAGGTTTGGTGTGATTGGATAAGGAGAGTGTTGTGAATCTTTTTAAGTTTATTGATGAAAGAAAAATTACTGCTTGGACCGTGGATGGAACTGCAGCTGTACAGGTGAAGTATATGAAGGATGACGATGTCTGTTTAAAGCTACCTTTCTAAGATGTCTTTGCATTAACTGTAAAGCTGCTCAAAATACATTCAAGACATGAAATATTGGAATTCTTGTTTCAATTCAACTCATGTGGCCTGTGGACACTCTGGTCACTAAGTATCTTACATAGTTTGTAAACATTTTTGATTGCTATCAAAGCACTAATGACTCAACACTTTCCGAAGTTTATATTGAATGTTGAGTCGCCCATATGCTTTTGCTTGTGTATTGAGGCTCAGAACATCACCCGAATTCATACCTGGTTGTTCACATGGTCGCTTTTTCCAGATCCATAGTATGAGAATGTGCAACAAATCATCTGTTGTGATACGTATGCCACTTATGCCTATGATTTTGAGTTCAAGAACAACAATGGCTTTAGCAGGAACTCAGATGCTCCCCCTGTTTTGCAATTTGCATTTCAATATACAATCATTATACTGCCTGAAGAAATTGTCAAGACAGGCCAAAGTATTCACTTAAACGGAGGTTGAGAATACGCACACTGCAGTATGGGGTAGCGAGAAATATCAATGAACTGTATGACAGTGCTGATACAGAAGTTATACTTTCTAACCTGGTTCATAAGGTAATTTCAGCTTCCTTGGAGCAAGGTGTGAAAGAGGGCAGATTGTTACTGCATGACTAGCTTGTCAGTATTTTAAACAAATAGCTATGTGTTCACTGGTATTGAAGGAGGTATTATTGACTTTAGTGAAATTACAGCTGGGATTGTGCATTTTTCCCATCATCAAAGGAAAAATTCAAAACCATTTTTATTAAAAGTTAGCTTTTATTCAAACGGCAAATGTAAAATAAAAAGTCAAACACTGTAGTCAAAATTTAAAGCAAAAATATCTACCACAGCAGAGAGATAGGAACGGATTGCCTATTTTGTCCTCAGTCACGATTTCATGGGATCCACGCTACAGTTTTTGCCTTTTAATTGGTCAATCAGAGAAATTCAAGTGGAGCGCTGTTCTGTCTTCAGAACAGATGAATGGCTCTTTTTCTATCTTTATAATTTCAGTTGAAACAACTCCCTATTTTCATCGATCTGTTTTCCCACCTCTGAGTTTATTTATTTTATTGTAAATCATTTGTAAAGGGTGGGAGTTCTGGGAAAAGGTGTGGAAGAAAAACTCAGTGCTTCACTGTACAGTTTGGCGAGGAAATTAATAAAATGATGCAGCTCTGATTCATGAGATTGATGTGGTATGAGTTTAGCACATGTTTCTACTTTCTGTTTCATATGTTTCTTGTTATGTTTTACAGTTCATTCATAATCATTTCCAGTTGAATGCTTTTAAGTAAGAAAGGTAGAATCCAGTTTGTTGCTCTGCCTTGGGAAGGCATTCATGCTTTGTGTCCCTTCTTCTGTTTGAAAAGGATTCATTTATTATGCCCTTTTCAATCTCTCAACAGTCTTTCCACTCCATATTATTTAAATTTGATTGCTAAACCTCCTGCCTATATTGCCTCACGAAATACTCTTTGTCTTTGATTTAATTTCCCAGCTCATGCTGTCCTTTCTTCCATACAGCCCAGAAAATTCAGTCATTCAATAAATTACCTCTTTCATATTTATTTACTAGCCTAAAATCAGTTCCCATTTTAAATCATCTCAAGCCCCATTGAAAACACTTTTCGCTTAGATTGACCCAGAGAGAGCCCTCTCCTGTCCTCGTAGGGCTAGCTACAAGGCTAAGCTTGGTTTCATGTGGACCTAGAACCTTGCCTTTTCAGCCTGGGGCAAATCTAGGCTCTAATAGGAATAATGAGAAACAATATTGTTTTCGTAGAGTCCTTAATAACATAAGAAATGTAGAACCTGTTCTTGAAGATTGGGAGTTTCTTATCTCACGAGCTTATATCTGGTTACATCCTAGAGAAAGAGATTTATTTAATGCAGTAGTTCACATGTTTCCAATAAATAATTTGGTCTCTTTCCATAATAGGCATATGTTAAAATCAATAAATTCGCCAATTGCATGATGTGTTTATAAGCATTCAAGGCGTTTAGAAATCATTGGTGTTGATGATGATCAATTGGACTATGAAGTTTTCTTGTGTCATGGTCAGTGTGTTATGTTGACATGTAATTTATGGGTTGAATCTGGCTTGGTGAATGGTTCACTTGGTTATGTTAAGGATATATTTTATATGCCTACCTCTAAGCCACCTCAACTTCCAATGTTCACAACTTTTGTTTTTTATAAGTATGTTGGTGTTCCATTTCATGCAAGAAATCTAAACATTGTCCCTATCACACCAATGATAAGAGGAAATCAAAAACAAATTTTGTTGAAGATGGCATGGGCTCGTACAATCCACAAGTCATAGGGATTGACTTTAGAACAAGCGTGAGTTGATATCTGGAATAAAGACTAGCAAGGCCTTACCTTCACAGCCATATCAAGAGTGAAACAATAGATGGTTTATGCATTGCACCACCTTTCTCTTTTAAATGTTATGCCAAGATGAAAGATAGGGCATATTTTACAATTAGGAATAAAGAAGAGGAGCTATTGAAGTCCATATCACTATGACATACAACTAATAACATTGTCACCCTCTTTATAGTCTATTTCTTTAACATTGTGACCTTCTTTATAGTATGTTTTTTTAATTTCTTTTATTGTCCTCTTTATTTAATTTTAATATAATAATCATTTTCATATATTTATGAGATTAATAAATTCATCATATTTATAGTAATATTTGAGAAAGTTGTTTACATTGTTTTTCATGTTGTTCAATTTACTTAATGTTTTTTAAGTGTCTATTGTTCTTTTATTTGCAAGAGACCATTCAGACATAAACAACGAGTTATATGAACCAATCATTCAAAATCATTTTGATAATTGGTTCATATTGATATTAATATTTTAGATTCATATCACATCATGAAATGCAAAAATGGAGGTTTTGAATATTGGCCATCACCATGGCCAATATTCATTTTTTTTAATATTGGCCATGGTTTTATTCTATTTCCATGATTGTTTCTATTGTATTGTGAAATGAGGCTTATATTTGTAGAAATTTTAATATGATTTGGTTCATGTAACACTAGATTGTTTTTTTCATGTAACATTATAACATCAAGTTTTTTAACATAAATATAAATGGGGTGTTATGTTTTATATATATATATATATATATCTATATATATATATATATATATATATATATATATATATATATATATATATATATATATATGTATGTATGTATGTATGTATGTATGTATGTATGTATGTATGTATGTATGTATGTATGTATGTATGCATATTTATTTGTGCACATCTTTATTGATTTTTCTTTTGTTTTTTTGTCTTTCAAATTTAGGTATGGACAATAATGATGTCATCTATTATTCCAAAACAGTACACAATATTGTTGGAGCTATAAGTTTTCTTTCCTATCTTTGGAAGAAGTTTGATGGAAAACATGGGTTAATCCATCCTGCTTTTATTGATGATCATATTCATGAGCCATGTCAAATGAAAACACGTGCAAAATACTTGTTACATGTGCACCAGAGGGAGTTTTGGAGGAGAAAAAGAAGTAATTGGTTGGAAAGTGTTAAGTATCATGATCAGTATCCTGTTGATTTGAATTGGTGCTGTTTTTTTCATCGGTCTAGTTGTGTTCTGGAAGAGGCCGCTCGATAGATGACTTTTGATGGAGTGTTTAAAGTTCAATTTTATAGTGGAATTATTTGATGTAAAGAAAACAGAAAATATAAGTTAAGATTCAATGTTCTTTCTGTGGTTCCAATGTTGGTGAAATTATTATTTTTTTCGTTGTTGTTTTTATGTACAAAATTGTATATCTATGGTCTTAAAATATCCTATTATGTTGTTCTATTTTAAATACAATGTGTGCAATTTAGACGTGTTTTCTGCATTTATGTTATTTTTCTCTAGTGGAAGTGTTACTATTTTATTTTTCTCTCTTTCATTTGTGATTGTTGTGGTCTTTTGTGTGGATCCCTTCACTTTGTTCACGTCTTTCATAAATGAAAATATTGTTTACATTTATAATATTATTGTTGGGCTTTCACGTTCTAGGTGTTTATATCAATATTCTTGAGATTTATACTATTAATACATTCATGTATTGATATCAATGTATTCATGGCTTAAAATTTATTTATTGTTTATAATGTAGTGATATAAATGTGTTATTATTAATCTGATGATGATTTTTCATGTTTTAATGCTTTATGGTTTGCAATGTGGTTCTTATATTCGTTTTGGTTTATGTTTTTAATTATTGTTTTGTGTTATAGAATTATTTATGTTTATAATATTGATGCCATGGATTTAGGGCCTAGGTTTGGTTTACCATTTCCTTAGGTTTATAATATTAAATGATTAGGTTTATTTGTTCATAAGTTTGTAATATTAATAATTCCTTCGGTTTATCATTTATTCCCTTTGGTTTATTAATCCCAAATATCAAGGTTTAAATAATAGTCCTAAGGTTTAATATTAATCCCTTACATTCACAATGTTTATCCATTCAATTTATTAACGTGTTGCTTTCATAGTATTAACAATCCCTAGGGTTTATTGATCCCTTTGGTTTATAATATTCATAGTCACGTGGGTTGATCAATTCGTTGGGTTTAAAATATTAATTCCTATTTTTTATTAATCCATTTTATTTTTAATATTAATCCCTTGGGTTTCTAATATTTTTCCCTTTGGTTTATTAATTCCTTAGGTTTATAATATCAAATGCTTGGGTTTCTTCATTCTTCAAAATTTTAATATTAATAATTCCTTTTGTTTATCATTTAATCCCTTGGTTTTATTAATCTCGTGACCTTAAAAACTTAATTCTTGGGTTTTATTAATCATTTACGTTTCTAATATGAGCTCATTGGGTTTGTTGATTCCTTGGGTATATTGATCCCTTGCATTTATTAATCATTTGTTTTTATAATATTAATGCCTTGGGTTTGTAATATTAATAATCTCTTGGTTTTATAAAACCCCAATATTAAGGGTTAAATATTTGTCCAACTATTTATGATTATGTCAATACCATAATAGATTAATCTAATATGGAAATCAACCATGGTCAACCATTTTTCTTTTAGGATTATAATAGCCATGCTAGGGTGTATATGCGTTGGGCTTATAATTTTTATCCTTCGGGTTTATAATATCAATCCTTTCGGTTTATTTATCTAAGGGTTCATATTCCTAGGGTTTAATGTTATTCAACAATCATCAACAATAAAAGACGATGTTCAACCATGATCAACCATTGTCCAACATCAATCTCTTGGGCTTATTATTCCCCGTTCAACGATGGTTTATTATGATGTCAACCATGGTCAACCATCGCCAAACATGGAGTTGTGATAAGGATTGTCTCAATATGAGAAACAATGATGGTGAGTCATTTTTATTTTAGCGTTTATAATATTTGTCTTAAGCTTTATATACATTAGGTTTATAATATTAGTCCCATGGGTTTGATATTATTCCCTTGGGTTCATAATCACTTGGGGTTTTAGTGTTAATACCTTGGGTTTATTATTCCTTTGGGTTTATAATATCAGTCCCTCAAGTTTATTATTCCCTTGGGTTTATATCATTAGTCCCTTTTTTTTAATAGTATTCCCTTAGGTTCACAATCCCTTGGGGTTTTATTATAAATCCCTTGGGGTTTTATTATTAATCCCTTGGGTTTATTGTTCCTTTGTGTTTATAATATCAATCTCTTGGGTTTATTATTCCTATTTCAAACATGGTTTATTATGTTGTCGACCATGGTCTAACATGGAATTGTGATAAGGATTGTCTCAATACGAAAATCAACGATGGTCGATGATGTTTATTTTAGTGTTTATAATATTTATCTCAGGGTTTATATACGCTAGGTTTACAATATAAGTCCCTTGGGTTGAATATTATTCCCTTGCATTCATAATCCCTTGGGGTTTTAGTATTAATCCCTTTGCTTTATTATTCCTTTGGGTTTCTCATATTAATCCATTGGGTTTATTATTCCCTTAGGTTTATAATATCGATCACGGTCAACCATTTCCAATCATAGCCAACCATGGTCAGCCATGGTTGAATTTCACATTGTGATAAGGATTGTCTCACCAAGAAAATAAATTAGATTTATTTTAGTCTTTGTAATATTTATATTTGGGTTTACGAATGTTGGGTTTATAATATTAGTCCCTTGGGTTTAATATTATTCCCTTGGGCTCATAGTCCCTTGGGGTTTTACTATTAATCCCTTGGGTTTATTATTAATTTGGGTTTATAATATCAATCCATTGGGTTTATAATCCCCTTAGGTTTATAATATCACTCATGGTCAACCATGGTTGAATGTTACATTGTGACAAGGATTGTGTCACCATGAAAATAAATCGTGTTTATTTTAGTCATTGTAATATTTATATTTGGGTTTATGAATATTGGGTTTATAATATTAGTCCCTTGGGTTCATAATCCCTTGGGGTTTTAGTGTTAATCCCTTGGTTTTCTTATTCTTGGGTTTATAATATAAATCCCTTTGGTTTATTATTCGCTTAGGTTTATAATAGCAATCATGGTCAACCATTGTCAATCATAGCCAACCATGGTCAACCATGTTTGAATGTCTCATTGTGACAAAGACTGTCTCACTATCAAAATAAACCATGTTTATTTTAGTGTCTGTAGTATTTATACTTGGGTTTACCAATGTTGTGCTTATAATATTAGTCCCATGGGTTTAATATTATTCCCTTAGGTTCATAATCCCTTGGGGTTTTAGTATTAATCCCTTAGTTTTATTATTCCTTTGTGTTTATAATATCAATGCCTTGGGGTTTATTATTCCCTTAGGTTTATAATATCGATCATGGTCATCCATTGTCAATCATAGCCAACCATGGTCAACCATGGTTGAATGTCACATTATGACAAGGATTGTCTCACCATCAAAATAAATCATGTTTATTTTAGTCTTTGTAATATTTATATTTGGGTTTACGAATGTAGGGTTTGTTATATTAGTCCCTTGGATTTAATATTATTCCCTTGGGTTTTTAGTATTAATCCCTTGGAATTATTATTCATTTGGGCTTATAATATCAATCCCTTGGGTTTATTATTCCCTTAGGTTTATAATATCAAGTATGGTCAACCATTGTCAATCATAGCCAACCATGGTCAATCATGGTTGAATGTCGTATTGTGACAAGGATTGTCTCACCATCAAAATAAATCAAGTTCATTTTAGTGTTTGTAGTATTTACATTTGGGTTTACCAATGTTGGGTTTATAATATTAGTCCCATGGTTGAATGTCACAATTTGACAAAGATTGTCTCACCATGAAAATAAACCATGTTTATTTTAGTGTTTGTAATATTTATATTTGGGTTTACCATATTAGTGCCATGGTTGAATGTCGCATTTCGACAAATATTGTCTCACCATGAAAATTAGTCATGTTTATTTTTGTCTTTCTAATATTTATATTTGGCTTTACGAATGTTTGGTTTATAATATTAGTCCCTTGGGTTTAATATTATTCCCTTGGGTTTATTATGCATTTGGGTTTATAATATCAACCCCTTGGATTTATTATTCCCTTTGGTTTATAATATCAATCATGGTCAGCCATGGTTGAATGTCACATTGTGACAAGGATTGTCTCACCATGAAACTAAATCATGTTTCTTTTAGTCTTTGTAATATTTATATTTGGGTTTACGAATGTTGGGTTTATAATATTAGACCCTTGGGTTTAATATTATTCCCTTGGATTCATAATCCCTTGGGGTTTTAGTATTAATCCCTTTGGTTTATTATTCATTTGCATTTATAATATTAATCCCTTGGGTTTATTATTCCCTTAGGTTTATAATACCAATCATGGCCAACCATTGTCAATCATAGCCAACCATGGCCAACCATGTTTGAAAGTCACATTGTGACAAGCATTGTCTTCCCATAGAAATAAACCATGTTTATTTTAGTGTTTGTAGTATTTATATTTGGGTTTACCATTGTTGGGTTTATAATATTAGTCCCATGGGTTTAATATTATTCCCTTGGGTTCATAATCCACTTGGGTTTTAGTATTAATACCTTAGTTTAATTATTCCTTTGGGTTTATAATATCAATCCCTTGGGTTTATAATATCGATCATGGTCAACCGTTATCAATCATAGCCGACTATAGTCAACCATGGTTGAATGTCAGATTGTGACAAGGATTGTCTCACCATGAAAATAAATCATGTTTATTTTAGTCTTTGTAATATATATATTTGGGTTTACGAATGTTGGGTTTATAATATTAGTCCCTTGTGTTTAATATTATTCCCTTGGGTTCATAATCCCTTGGGTTTTAGTATTAATCCCTTGGGTTTATTATTTATTTGGGTTTATAATATCAATCCCTTAGGTTTATTATTCTATTAGGTTTATAATACCAATCATGCTCAACCATTTTCAATCATAGCCAACCATGGTGAAAAATGGTTGAATGTTGCATTGTGACAAGGATTGCCTCACCATCATGTTTATTTTAGTGTTCGTAGTATTTAGATTTGGGTTTTCCAATGTTGGGTTTATAATATTAGTCTCATGGTTGAATATATCATTTTGACAAAGATTGTCTCACCATGAAAATAAACCATGTTTATTTTAGTGTTTGTAATATTTATATTTGGGCTTACCATATTAGTCCCATCGTTGAATGTCACATTTTTACAAATATTGTCTCACCATGAAAATAAATCATGTTTATTTTAGTCTTTGTAATATTTATGTTTGGGTTTACAAATGTTGGGTTTATAATATTAGTCCCTTGGGTCTAATATTATTCCCTTGGGGTTTTAGTATTAATCCCTTGGGTTTATTATTCATTTGGGTTTATAATATCAATCCCTCAGGTTTATTATTCACTTAGGTTTATCATATCAATCATGGTCAACTATGGTCAATGATGGTTGAATGTCACATTGTGACAAGGATTGTCTCACCATGAAAATAAATCATGTTTATTTTAGTCTTTGTAATATTTATGTTTGGGTTTAGGAATGTGGGGTTATAATATTAGTCCCTTGGCTTTAATATTATTCCCTTGGGTTCATAATCCGTTGGGGTTATAGTATTAATCCGTTGGGTTTATTATTCATTTGGGCTTATAATATCAATCCCTTGGGTTTATTATTCCCTTACATTTATAATATAAATCATGGTCAGCCATTGTTAATCATAGCAAACCATGGTCAGCCATATTTGAATGTCGCATTGTTACAAGGATGGTCTCACCATCAAAATAAACCATGTTCATTTTAATGTCTGTAGTATTTATATCTGGGTTTACCAATGTTGGGTTTATAATATTAGTCCCATGGGTTTAATATTATTCCCTTAGGTTCATAATTGCTTAGGGTTTTAGTATTAATCCCTTACTTTTATTATGTGTTTAGGTTTATAATATCAATCCCTTGGGTTTGTTGTTCCCTTAGGTTCAAAATATCAATTATGGTCAACCATTGTCAATCATAGCCAACCATGGTGAACCATGGTTGAATGTCACATTGTGACAAGGACTCTCTCACCCTGAAAATAAACCATGTTTATTTTAGTATTTCTAATATTTATATTAGGGTTTAGCAATGTTGGGTTTATAATATTAGTCCCTTGGGTTTAATATTATTTCCCTGGGTTCATAATCCATTGGGGTTTTAGTAATAATCCTTTGGGTTTATTATTAACTCGGGTTTATAATATCTATCATGGCCAGCGTTATTAATCTCTTGTGTTTGTAATATCAACCCCTTGCGCTTCTTGATCCCTTAGGTTTTTAATATTTATCCATTGGGTTCACTAATTCCTTGGGTTTATAATATTAGTCCCTTTTGTTTAATATTATTCCCTCGGGTTCATAATCCCTTGGGATTTTAGTATTAATCCCTTGGGTAATAATAATATAATAATAATATTATAATAATAATATAATGATATTATTATAATAATATTATTAAATTTTTATTACCCAAGGGATTAATACTAAAATCCCTAGGGATTATGAACCCAAGGGAATAATATTAAACAAAAGGGACTAATATTATAAACCCAATGTATACAAACTCTAAGATAAATATTAAAAATACTAAAATAAACATGGTTGAATTAATAAAGCCTAAGAATTATAATATAATGATTATTATTATTATTATTATTATTATTATTATTATGAGTTTATATTATTATAATAATCTTAATATAATAATCATAAATATATAAATATATAAGAATATCGTTGTTATTATTTATATAATTATTAATAATCATAAATATTTGGTCTTTAAAAAATTACAGATAATAATTCACTTATCACAATTCTAATTATTATTGGATTATAGTTGTTATTATGAGTTAAGATTATTATTATTATAATAATTCAATATAATTGTTATTATTATTATTATTGTTGTTGTTGTTGTTGTTGTTTCATATTATTTTTATAATAATATAATAACAATCATAATATAATATATTATAATAATAATAATAATCATATAATATAATATAATATAATAGTTATTATTATTATTATTATTATTATATTATTATGATAATATTAATATAATAATTATATAATAATATATATAAATAATATGGTTGTTATTATTTATATAGTTATTAATAATCATAAATAGTTAGTGTTTAAAAAAATACCCTTAATAATTATTAATGTGGTTGATATAAGCCTATCTGCGTATATCAACCACATTGGAAAATGTGGTTGTATATATGTTTCATATACACCTATCGAAGTATATCAACTACATTGGTAAATGTGGTTATGCTAGTTTAATATGTTTTATGGTAATCTTGAATGTTCAAACTCCATCGAAACCTGCACAGAATAACAATGGTAGGAAAAGAAGAAGAAAAGGAATCACCATCATTCTCGATGAGAGTTTCACTACCATTCCACCTCAAGTATTTCACGCATGGCTTCAAGATACCTTTGATATCATGAAACACCACAATCACAGGTTAAGCATGAGTGATTATTTATTTGTATATTTTAGCAAATATTAATTATGAACAATTTTTTTTATTAGGGGTGGGTGCAAGTGGTGGTAGTGGAGGACCACTACCACCACCACCATGATGGAAAAATTAAAGCTCTGGAACATGTTATAAGTCTTGATTTCATTGGTCCAATTTGTTATGGCTTGGGCCCCACCACTAGATGAGTATTTTAAGCCTATTTCCACAAATAAAATAAAAAATATGGTGGTGAGATAAGTTGATTATCAACTATTGCATGTCATTTATACCACGTAGGGTATTATAGTGGGGCAAAAGCTCCTAAATATTTTTTCTAAGCATAAATGGAGAATTTAGACGAGGCCCACTGAAATTATATTTATTCTATGCATAAAAATCTGAAGAGAAAATTTAGATGAGGCCCACTGAAATTATAATGGGGTTTTGGCTAAATCAAGAAGGACGCAGGAAATTTTGTTTAGCAAGCGCGTCCCCGCAGGTATTCCATACAGAACCCACGTCTAGGGACGCCGGCCAGCCGTTCAGAAGGTGCGTCCGCCCAGTGCACACATTTCAAGGTAGAGAAAAACTCGTGGGGGCTTCTTGTGTGGTATCTAGCCGACGGTTGCGTGTTTCTCTGGTGTCGGCTCGTGGTATTGTTCCACGCTTTGGGGAGAAGCTTGCCTATATAAAGCAAAGGAGTTCATTTGGATTAGGCATTATCTTGGTTGATCATCTCTTGGTGTGATCTAGTCCATATCTTTAAGGGTAAATCTTCTAATGGACTACGATCTATATGGCGCATGATCAGATCTGTGGATCTGAGTGTTTGGGTTGGTTCTGAAGTCCTCTTATCTTCTATATCTAAAGGGACGCAGATTCAGTGAAGGGAAAGTGCGCCGGGACGCAGTACAGTAAAGGATCAGGTGCGTCTCTGAAGCGAAGGACGCGGCGCGACTGTGGTATTGGGTGCGTCTCTGAAGCGAAAGACGCGGCGCGATAGTGTTGATGTGTGCGTCGGTCGCAGACAAGCAAAAGGAACAGTGCGTCTGCACGCAGAACAACATAAGGTATACTGCGTCCAGTCGCAGGCCACAGAAAGAAAATATGCGTCCCTGTCTCAAGATGATCTGTTAACTGTATATTTCTGTTCATAAGGTGTTCTGGGTTGTTTCTGTAATTACTGATCTGATATCTATAGTAGACTGTATCTGTTGTATACTTGTTGATCATTTTGAAAAGAAGTAGGGGGTTGTAGCTCCCTTCCAGGAGAAGTCTGGAAAAGAAGAAAGAGTTGTAGCTCTTTGCAGGTTGCAGCCTGCGTGCTGGTAAAGGACTGCACCAGTACAAAATCATTGTAAAAAGAATTTCTTGAAAGAAGATAGAGACATTATTGCAGCAGGTGGTTTTTCTCCCGCATTGGGTTTCCACCTTACATCTTGTGTTCTTTGGTGTGACTGTCTATTTTCTTTATTCATGCTCATTGTTTTATGGTACTGATATGCAAGAATATTTCAAAAGATCAAATAAGGAAGATTTGGTAAATTGCTAGATAATACTGATTCCCCCCCCCCTCAGTATTATTTCCAACAATTGGTATCAGAGCAGGTCCTTCAGAACAGCTTGATCGCTTGAAGGTAGATCGTTCATCATGAGCAACTACGAGAGAGAAGCATCAATCAGGCCACCCGTCTTCGATGGAACAAACTTCAATTATTGGAAGGTAAGAGTTACTGCATATCTTCAATCTCTTGGTACAGAAGTTTGGAACATTGTAGAATCAGGCTATGCCTTTCCTTCAGTTACTCCTACAGATCCAGCTGAGAAAAAGCAGTATGAAACAAATGCAAAAGCAGTCAGCACTCTATTAGGAAGTATATCTCAAACAGAGTTCATGAAGGTCATGCACTTCAAATCAGCAAAAGAGATATGGGACAAAATGATCACTAGCTATGAAGGAGATGAACAGGTAAAAGAAGCTAAACTTCAAACTCTCAGGATTCAATATGAGACTCTCAAGATGTATAATGATGAAAGTGTGGCTAATTATTTTCTTCGAGTAGATGAGATTGTTAATTGTATGAAAAATTTGGGTGAAGAAATAAAAGAGACTATAGTAGTTCAAAAGATTCTAAGATCTTTATCTCCCAAGTTTGAATCTAAAGTATCTGCAGTAGAAGAAAAGGAAAATCTCCGTGTTCTCACTATGTCTCAGCTGCATGGAATTCTAACTGCTTATGAAATGAGAAAGGGAGGTCCATCAGATAGAAGGGAAGCTGCTTTTAAAGCATCAGGCAAAGAAGATCACTATGAAGCATGTCATGTTCCAGAAGAAGAGGAAGAAGAATCAAACTTTGTCAGAAATCTTCAAAGGGGTTCTGGAAGGTTCAGAGGTAAGCTACCTTTCAAATGCTTTGCTTGTGGAAGAGTAGGTCATTATGCTGCAAAATGCTCTTATAAGGATAAAGGAAAGGAACCAGTTAGATGGAACAAGAAACAGGGTACAAATAAGAAAAGCTACTACACCCATGAAGATAGCGATGGCTTATCAAACAGTGATGAAGATGAACAAGGTAACAAATATAGATTGTTAATGGCATTTGAAGATGACAATTATGAGGATGCTATAGATGTGGATAACCTTTATGATGAAATTACTAGACTCAAGAGATGTATAGAAGAAAAGAACATGATTATTGATACTCTACAATTTCATATTGATGAAAAGGAAAAACATCTTGAAAAATTAGAAGGTGAAATTGTTGGTCTTAGAAAAGAAATTGAGAAAACAAAAACTATTAATCTCAAGTTTGTCAAAGGATCTGAAACGTTGAATGAGATTATCAGTGTGCAGCGATCTCCTCTAAATAAGACAGGTCTGGGCTACAATGGAGAAACTTCTCAAGCTTCCACTTCAAAAAGTTATCTTGATGCCGCAAGAAGAAATGAGCAAGAACACAAGGAAGATCATCAGGTAAAGCAGGGACAAACTTCAAACTATCAGGGGCAATCCAGCTTAAGGGTGAACAAAAGCCACAACCAGCCACAGGTAAAACCTTCTCAATTTGGTTCAAGAATAGATGAAAATAGAAATTACAATCAGTCGGCTGGTAGATTCAATAATCGCAGAAACTTCTTCAATGGACAATGCTTTTCTTGCCATAACTTTGGTCACAAAGCAGCCCAATGTGTTGCGTATAAAACAATCATGACTAGGGAAGCTCAAAAACAAAGAAGCATGACAGGGAATACAAAAAGGACCTATAACAATTTTTCAGCTCTTGAAAATGAAGTTGAATGCTCTATTTGCAATAATTTTGGACATGAGATGTTGAATGCAGAAGCAGGTTTCCGGAAAGAAAGGTACAAGAACAAAAAGGGGAACAAACCTCAGGCACCAAAACATGGAAAATAAAGGAACCTCAAACAGAAAGATGTGGGATAGCATTCTATGCAGAAGGACAAGAAAATCTATGGTACATTGACAGTGGATGTTCAAAGCACATGACAGGTGATAAAGAAAAACTTGAATCTTATTCTAATTTAGAAAAGGGAAAGAAAGTCTCTTTTGGAAATGATACTCCTGCAACTATAAAAGGAAAAGGTATTGCTCCTTTAAAAGAAGATGTTAAGGCTGGAAATGTTTTGTTTGTTGATGGACTAAAGCATAATCTTCTAAGTGTAAGCCAGATGTGTGATCAAAGAACCGAGGTTATATTCAGATCAAATGGATGTCTTGTTCGTGATCTTGATACAGGTAAAACAGTTCTCAAAGGAAAAAGAACTTCAAATAATCTATACATTTTTGATGAAGAACAACAACAATGCTATTTAAGCAAGGATGAAGAGCACTGGTTATGGCATCGAAGATTGGGACATCTAAGTTTCTCACAAATAAGGAAAGCTTGCAAATATCAGGCAGTTCGCGATCTTCCAGATATCAAAATTCCTGACAACACCATGTGCAAATCATGTCAGTTTGGAAAACAGACTAGAACTAACTTTCCAGAGAAAGAAGGATCAGCCAGTATGCCTCTGGAGCTAGTACATACAGATGTATGTGGACCATTCAGAAAAAGAACACCTAGAGGAGAGGAATACTTGATATTATTTATTGACGATTTCTCCAGGTTTGTTTGGTTGGGACTTATGAAGCACAAAGATGAAGCTTTCGAAAAATTCAAATCCTTCAAAGCCTTGGCTGAAAATGAATCAGGTCACAAGATTAAGTGCCTCAGATCCGACAGAGGTGGAGAATTTACTTCAAATGAATTTTTCGATTTCTGTGATGAACATGGAATAAGGAGAGAATTTTCTACAGCTAGAACTCCTCAGCAAAATGGAGTAGTGGAAAGAATGAACAGAACAGTCCAGCAAATGGCTCGTGCTATGCTTGATGAATCAGGAACTCCTGCAACCTTCTGGGGTGAAGCTGCACATGCGGCAGTTATTATTCTCAACAAGACAAATGTTCGAGTGAACAGCACTCAAACTCCTCATGAGCTCTGGAGTGGTAAAACTCCTTCAGTAAAGCACTTCAAAATCTTTGGGAGCAAATGCTATATCAAAAATACTGAGGAGCAGCTTGGCAAACTTGATCCTAGAGCAGATGAAGGAATTCTTCTTGGCTACTCTCCACATAGCAAAGCATACAAATGCTACAATAAAAGACTTGGCAGAATTGTTGAAAGCATTGATGTAGTGGTTGATGAGAAAGGATACATTCCTAGGCAAATACATCGTGAAGACATTGAAGAAGATGAAAGCTACCCTCAAAGACAGAATGATGAAGAAGAAGAACCGCAAGAACAATTTCAAGACGGACCTCACGAAGAAGCAGAAGAAAGAACAAGAATAGAAGAAAAGACTCCATCCAGATATGTTCAAAAGAACCATCCAGAATCTCAGATCATGGGACAAAAGGAAGCAGGTATACAAACTAGAAGAACAGTTGCAGAAGCTTCAAGTTATTTGGCATTACTCTCCTCTACTGAACCACAAAATGTGAAAGAAGCATGCAAAGATGAATGTTGGGTGAAAGCAATGGATGAAGAACTTGAGCAAATCGAAAAGAACAATACTTGGGAGCTGGTTCCTAGACCAAAGGATAAGAATGTTATCGGAACAAAATGGGTGTTCAAAAATAAATTGAATGAAAATGGAGAAGTAATTAGAAACAAAGCCAGACTTGTTTGTAAAGGGTATCTACAGCAAGAAGGAATAGACTTTGAAGAAACTTTTGCTCCTGTTGCAAGACTTGAGGCCATCCGAATGTTTCTTGCTCTCTCAAGTTGTCAGAACTTCAAAGTATTTCAAATGGATGTGAAATCAGCTTTTCTGAATGGAGACTTGGATGAAGAAGTGTACATTGAACAGCCAGATGGTTTCATTCTTGGAAACGATCCAAATCTTGTATGCCGATTAAAAAAGGCTCTCTATGGTCTCAAACAAGCTCCAAGGGCTTGGTACTACCGGTTGGACAAATATCTTCATCAACAAGGCTTCTCAAAAGGTTCAGCAGATAGCAATCTTTATATAAAAGTTGAAAATGACAAATTACTAATACTTGTTGTGTATGTAGATGACATTATTTTTGGCAGTAATGAAGAAGCTATGAGTCAAAGCTTTGCCTCAGTCATGCAGAAAGAATTTGAGATGTCCTTGCTAGGAGAACTGACATACTTTCTTGGTTTGCAAATCCAACAAAAGAAAGGAGGAATCCTTTTATCTCAAACCAAGTATCTCAAGCAGATTTTGAAGAAATATGGCATGGAAGATGCAAAACCAGTATGTACACCCATGGTCACAGGATGTAGTCTCAGTGCAAATGACGAATCTGCAGCAGTTCATCAACCAACCTACAGATCTATGATTGGAAGTCTACTATATTTGACAGGTACCCGACCAGACATCATGCATGCAGTTGGAATAGTTGGAAGGTTTCAGGCAAATCCAAAGGAGACTCATCTTCAAGCAGTAAAGAGAATCTTCAAATATCTTCAAGGGACTCAAAATTATGGCCTATGGTATCCTAGAGATCCAGATCTCACTCTTCATGCTTATACAGATGCAGATTGGGCCGGAAGCGTGGATGACAGGAAAAGCACAAGTGGTGGTGCATTCTTTATGGGTTCTAGACTGGTATCTTGGTTCAGCAAGAAACAGAGTTCAATTGCCTTGTCTACAGCTGAAGCGGAATATGTTGCGGCTGCATCTTGTTGCACCCAACTTCTTTGGATGATGCAGACTTTGCAGGATTATCAAATCACTTGTACACCTCCTATTCCTATCTTATGTGACAACACAAGTGCAATCAGCATCTCAAAGAATCCGGTTATGCATTCAAAAACCAAGCACATACCAATCAAGTACCATTTTCTCCGGGAACAAGTACTTGAACAGAAGGTCAAGTTGGAGTATGTTCCTTCTAAGGAACAAGTTGCTGATATTTTCACCAAATCGTTGCCCAGGGACACTTTTGAATACCTCAGGCAAAAGCTGGGGGTTGTTGATGCATCATCTCACTGTTGACCATCTTCCTATTGATGGTATAGGCTCAGGGGGAGCACATAATGCATTGTTGGCATTATGGAGAAGGAGATCTTGGAAATAGCTGCAATATGTTTCTGTCTTCTTCATGATGGACTTCTGGTTACAATTCTGGAGAAGCATGAGCATAGGGGGAGCATACCCTTTGCTCTTGATGTCAAAGGGGGAGAATGATGAAGCTGAAAGTTTATGTGGTTGCCATCAAGTCCAAAGGGGGAGTTTGTTGGCATTATGATTCAGGTGTTGTACTTGATGGCAAACGCCTTCAGGTGGTAAATCAAGAAGGACGCAGGAAATTTTGTTTAGCAAGCGCGTCCCCGCAGGTATTCCATACAGAACCCGCGTCTAGGGACGCCGGCCAGCCGTTCAGAAGGCGCGTCCGCCCAGTGCACACATTTCAAGGTAAAGAAAAACTCGTGGGGGCTTCTTGTGTGGTATCTAGCCGACGGTTGCGTGTTTCTCTAGTGTCGGCTCGTGGTATTGTTCCACGCTTTGGGGAGAAGCTTGCCTATATAAAGCAAAGGAGTTCATTTGGATTAGGCATTATCTTGGTTGATCATCTCTTGGTGTGATCTAGTCCATATCTTTAAGGGTATCTTCTATCTCTATGGACTACGATCTATATGGCGCATGATCAGATCTGTGGATCTGAGTGTTTGGGTTGGTTCTGAAGTCCTCTTATCTTCTATATCTAAAGGGACGCAGATTCAGTGAAGGGAAAGTGCACCGGGACGCAGTACAGTAAAGGATCAGGTGCGTCTCTGAAGCGAAGGACGCGGCGCGACTGTGGTATTGGGTGCGTCTCTGAAGCGAAAGACGCGGCGCGATAGTGTTGATGTGTGCGTCGGTCGCAGACAAGCAAAAGGAACAGTGCATCTGCACGCAGAACAGCATAAGGTATACTGCGTCCAGTCGCAGGCCACAGAAAGAAAATATGCGTCCCTGTCTCAAGATGATCTGTTAACTGTATATTTCTGTTCATAAGGTGTTCTGGGTTGTTTCTGTAATTACTGATCTGATATCTATAGTAGACTGTATCTGTTGTATACTTGTTGATCATTTTGAAAAGAAGTAGGGGGTTGTAGCTCCCTTCCAGGAGAAGTCTGGAAAACAAGAAAGAGTTGTAGCTCTTTGCAGGTTGCAGCCTGCGTGCTGGTAAAGGACTGCACCAGTACAAAATCATTGTAAAAAGAATTTCTTGAAAGAAGATAGAGACATTATTGCAGCAGGTGGTTTTTCTCCCGCATTGGGTTTCCACCTTACATCTTGTGTTCTTTGGTGTGACTGTCTATTTTCTTTATTCATGCTCATTGTTTTATGGTACTGATATGCAAGAATATTTCAAAAGATCAAATAAGGAAGATTTGGTAAATTGCTAGATAATACTGATTCCCCCCCCCCTCAGTATTATTTCCAACACACCACTAGATGAGTATTTTAAGCCTATTTCCACAAATAAAATAAAAAATATGGTGGTGAGATAAGTTGATTATCAACTATTGCATGTCATTTATACCACGTAGGGTATTATAGTGGGGCAAAAGCTCCTAAATATTTTTTCTAAGCATAAATGGAGAATTTAGACGAGGCCCACTGAAATTATATTTATTCTATGCATAAAAATCTGAAGAGAAAATTTAGATGAGGCCCACTGAAATTATAATGGGGTTTTGGCTAAATCAAGAGAAATGGTTCTATAGAGACTTACCAATATAAGTAGATTCTTATGCATCCTCTCTATGCTTTTACTCTTGTCGCAATCTCCATCTTACTTCAAGGGATTTGGCCATTTTTTTTCTTACAATGGAGAAAAAGTGCATTCATGTAAGATACATCTAAGAGCCTAAAATAAGCACATCTATTTGAGATTTATTGATATAGGCTCAAAGCTAGGAAGCTTATCATTCAATAATTATACTAAATAGTCCATATATGTATTGGCCTAGTTCTTGTATCTGACCGTGAATCCCACCTCTCGTATGAAGGCAGGCCAAGCTTCTCTCCCACTCGCCTAGTAACAACCATACTCAGATAAAGGAAAGCCTCATGAACTTCTTGTCTTTTGGCCTTACCCTTCGAACATACCTCTTGAACATCACTATGTACCATCATGTAATTAACCACCTCCAAGATAAAAAGAAAAGAGGGCTAGGCCAAAACAGAAGTGGTTGGGTGCCAAGCATTTTTCATCTCAATAGAGGTCCGCATTAGGTTTATTATTCCACCACCCATTGTTCCAACATTGTACATAACCATGGATGGAAGAGCTAAAATACTTCATAACCCTTTCCCTCTTGACACACAAATAACGATGAAGAAAATAAGCCTTTAGCTTTGGAAGTTGGGATTTAAATCTAGGCCAAATAGTTTAGAATGGTATTCTAAAGGAGAATGTTGGTTGCATGCAAGACTTGCATGTCTATCCCATGTCCATATCTAATTTTATTTATTATTTATATTATTTGTTTTTATAATTAAAATAAAAATTGTATTTCAATAATTATAATGGGAGATGTGAGAGCAGATATGCATGGATGATGTGTGTAGCTCTAGAAATTTCAAAGGGGAGGCCTCTGCTTGTATCTTCTTTTCATATTTGGTACAACCATGGGGTCATATCTATTTTTCATATTGATATACTATCTGTGATCCATCATGCAGGGGTACATATTACTCATTCTTTCATTAGAGTTAGTCCTATAGTTCAATAGCTACTTTTGTCGCCAATGTAGGGTGGCATGAGTGAGATCTAGTTCCCATCAAAGAGAGAAATATAATACCTACAACCTTTTATGTCTAATATATCAAGGATTTCATTTGTATTAGGAGTATGTGTTGATAGAAACCTATATTAAGTCTCACTTCCTTATCTTTTTTCAGTTGTTTCCAGTGTTATGATAGTGGTTGGCTTGGTATCTAACATAGTCAACTTCTTGTCTTCACATGGATAATCTCAATCCAAGTGAATTTAAATTAAATATTGAGTGCAATCATGAAACCCTCTTTGGGGAAAGGTAAAAAATATTGCCTTGATATATTAAATTTTTTTACAGAGATTATTGGGTCTTATGTAAAGTCTCTCAAGAAAGGGCTAAATTTGTTGGCATTGTCTATTTTGTAATTGTCTTTTCATCTTTATTCTGTTTTAATATTTCTTCAAAATCTAGGAAACAATGATTATTCCTTGTTATCATTTGGCTAGTAGTGAGTGCTATTTTGTTATGTTAGACTTTACGAGAAAGGAAAAAGTATCTAATTTCATGTTTTTTTCAGTCTTTCATGATTAGAGAAAGATATCATCTATGCTTCTCTCTAAATGATTGTGGTTGTTGGGTTGTTGGGACCTGACCCAGGTTCAGAAGTGATTTAGCCAAACAAATCCTGAAACTACCGATCCTTTCGGCAAGAGTCTGTGGTGCGTGGATTGAGGTCTCACCCGAGGTAGTATGGGAGGGTGATGGAACTAGGTTTCCGCACCGTATGGATGTCTTGATGAAGTCTAGGAAGTTTCACAAACCGAATCCACATGCTTGTGCTTCTTTGCACAACTGTCTGTCCTCCGCAACTTGTGAAATTACTTCCGTGCAACTCCGTAAAGAGCGTGAAGAGGTGCTATCTAGATCCTTTATTATTACCATGCTATTATTATAGATCTTGACTTAATTATGTGTACTGAGTATTCTCATTAACTATTTAACATTCATAACAAGTGCGCGCAATCATAAACTGTAAAGAGATGCATAAATATACCAAAAGCATAAACACACAGTATTTGAGAATCAACTTATCTTTCATTAATCCTCTCTTCAAGTATGATCCCAACTCTACCCTACGTACTTACCTGCAGGGGTCCATGCACACAATTGTGGACTCTACCAAGCCTCTGCGTACACAGCTACAGAGCCTTTTCCTACTACTACAACCCAAGACTCAGACTGACAGACTCAGAGTGAATTCATCATCCAAGAATGCCATAAGACATAAGACTAAGACTCCCTTTACACTTAGAACCTCACTCTATTTATACAATCTCATGGTCTGTGGACCATGGGTATGCCGACACACTCTACATTAAATTACATTATCTTAGGGCGGACAACCCTAGACTCTCACACTTTGTGCCCACATTTCATGGGGTCTTTACATTACACTTGACCAAAATCCAAGCTTCAAGCCCCAAAAACATACTATGGGAGGATCCGGTGCCTGACGGCCCCCAACACAATCAATGTGACTCGTCCCATGTCACTCTACTGGCATAGCGATCTTTGCACGAAGTTCATCCAGGAGGTCACGCTCAGCTTGGGTATCTGTAGCACATTGTTCAGTTGTTTGTTGTATATGCTGCATCTAAATCTCTGAACTTTCAAAAACACGGTCACCTTCTGTCCAATCATAGAAAGTGTTTGCATCTATGCCACCTTCACTTCAATGGTAGTTGTAATGGTGAATGCTTCATTGATCCATGGTTGGATGCATTCCTTAAGTACGACTTCGTCTTGGTGCGTGGTGTCTAATTGGTCCTTCAGTGACCTTTCCTGCTATAGTTGGGCGAGTCATTGAGTAAGGGCAACCATCTGCATGGTACCCTGGACATTGTCACACTCCCACTGTAACTTGTGCATCTTCGCCTCTAGGTTTTGCATATTTGTGTCTTCCTATAGGTGCATAAGCCTCGTGAGTGCTTGCTCGAACAACCCAGTGCAATCCTATTATAGACATTTTTGGGCACTACAACCCCAAGAATGAAATGTCCATAAACCAAGGGCTCCTAAGTCCCTAAAAGTGTTGTTCTAACCCCTAAAGGAACAAGGTCAACTGATTACAGCTTCTCCCAGAAGTTCTCCATGAAAAACTGCTCAGAACTAGTCAAAACAGGATCATTCCAGCTGCTCCATAGGCAAAGTGCGTTGCATCTCACCTAAATACACTGTGTGGGTGCGTTGCATTTCAAAAATCCCTTCTATGGGGTGCAATGGGCGAGAAGTGACAAATGGCAGTGTCATTCCGCGAGGTGGAGAGGCATGGAAACTTCCAGAAACTTCTCCTGTGACACTTGCCTCTTTGAATTCGACCAAGGATGAGTAAGAGATCATCAATCTCCAAGTGGAAGCAAGAACTATCAGAGGGAAGACACTAATCAAATCACAATCTGACTCATCTCCCTTACAGATATCTATATATGGATCCCTCATCTCAGAGATCCAGAGGCTGGAATTTTGCATATTGTAAGGAATTGCTATTGGTTTCTTGAGACAACATCAGATTGTTGGGTGATCTAAGCTTTGTATGAGGTGAAGAGGGGCTTCCTTGCTGAGAGGATGATGCCGGGTCAAAACAACTGGTTGTAACTCCCTTGGCTCTTTCTTGTTTATCAATAAAAGCTATTCAAGTTTTCCTCCATACTCTTGTGTCATTTATGTTTTATGCATTTGTATGGTCAATTTACATCTGATCCTAGATTGTTTATGATTATAGATCCATGTTCTTGTATAGTGCTATGCTACTGTGATCTTACAGGTACTCTGTGAAGCCAGGTGTGCAAGGGAACAAGTAGCGAAATACTATCAAGAGAGAGAGGAATCGAACTAGGAGATTAGCGAAAGATAGAGGTTGGTCTTCTTTGTTCTTCTCTCATCTATATTTCATAAAGGAAAAACAAAAATAGCTTTACTTTGTTTGTTTCTAAGGTAGCTATCACACCTTAGTGGGATAAGCAGTTCTGTGTAGACACTTTTCCCTATAACAAAATGGCGACTCCACTGGGGACGAATTAGTTTGTTTGTTTATCTTACTTGTTGTCTATTTTATAAACTTACGGATGGAGCCTGAAGTCGAGCCAGGTAGCTTTCGAACTGCATTTCCTATGCAAGTGCAAAGTAGATAAATGCCGCTTCAGTCAATCTCCAGGATTTGTTTATAAATTAAACAATTGATTTACAAACTCTCTGATTGCCCCTTGTGGTAGCTCTTAGATCCTCCTTAGATCTACCCCTGATTGTTGCATTACTGATTACCATTTGCTCGGCCAAAACCCATGAACTGAACTGCAAACTGTGACTCGGAACCCAAGCAAAATCGCGTCTCTGGCCCAGCGCAGGTACTTTTTTGTGAATCTAAAATTCAGCGCACTTCCTGAGTGTAGTAGGTGCGCTGCATTTCAAATTCCCTGTGTTACAGGTGCGCTGATCAGACTCGGCATTGTTCAGCTTTGGTTTCTATGATTCATTCTTTCTAGTTCTATTCATGAATTTTGCTGCCTGTGATCAATATATCTCTGTTTGAAACCCCTTTTCCTTGCTGTTATTCCGCCTCCATTGTACAAAAGAACTGTAAATGTTTTTGTGTATTTGTTGAGTCATTTTCAGTTCTCCTTTGCAAAAAGTAACATAATCGTACTGTTGTCCTTTGATTTGAAAGTGTCGCAAGTGTCGTTTTCAGTCATAGGAAAGAGTTTGGTTGCTGTAGATAGTCGATTATCCTATTACTATTGTATTTGGTCTGAATTTGTAATTTTTCTATTGTCGAAAGCAAGTATTCATTTCCAAATTGTAAAGTGTTGTAATTATCTCCATTTTTTATTTCAAAAAGAAACTTGTTGGTAATTGTCGCTTGAAAAGTAATTCAAATTTGTAATTCACAAATACATGCATGTACATTTGCATTTAGACTGTTTGATTGGTTTGATTTAGGACAATGCATTTAGAGTGTGCTCTTTGCTCTTTGTCAAAGAATACTATCTCTCTTTCCTTAGTAGCTAGGATTTTCATTGCACAAAGAAGATAAAAGACTATTTATCATCTTAGATTGCATTTTAGGAATTATACATCTACATCTCGCGGTGAACCTAAAAGGAAAATTTCATAAACAAGATCAACTATAAAATAAATTCAATGAATCTAACAACGCTTTGGAACCTAACACACAACATTTAGAAGTCTAGGCTAGAGATGTATTCCGGTGTCATAAAGCCTGGTAAATGTTGTTCTCATTGATGGTTGGGTGATTCCTCCACTTTGAGACGATAAGTGCCAGTATGGACTTGTGCTCCCACGTACCTTCGAGTATATTTTGGGAGACCACAATAGGCTTAATCCTTTATCCATAGGAAGCCGTGTCTGCCGCCCTATCGATCGCAATGCACTGAACACAGCATTCGGGAAGATTGACTATCGTACTGTAAAAAGTATTCTGCAGTTTTTCGATTGGCTTGGTAATCCCTCTACCTAGATTTCCAGAGCAGTCCCTTTCGTTCCTTTTCAGACTCCTTAACGGAAAGGTCCATCTGAGCACTTGTCACTTCAGGCTCATTAAAAATCGAAGGTGACTAGAGTCATCTTTTGTTTTTTCTCGACTCTTAGAAATTGAAAAAGCAAGTTGTGTCAAAGCGTCTAAAATTTATTTTAAACGGAATAATCATCACCCTTTCCTACATTGATCTTAGGTTGAGAAAATGGAACCCACCAACCAAGGAATTTCCCTTGGAGGAAATCCTAGTCCCTTCTCCTCTTGGGGAGATGTTGGTGCACCCCATATGGCCACATTGTCACTTCCAGGATTGACAATCAGCTTGCCTGTATGGCTCTTCTCAACCTCAGTCGTTCAGAACACCGCAATTCCTGAACAATCGAGTCAGCAACTAGTTGATTCCAGAGTTACCCATCAACCTTCCATTTCCTCCAATTCTTCCTCTCCTCCTTATTCTTCACTTGATAGGGTTGGTAAAGCCAAAAATCAAGTACCAGAGAAGAAGAAGGAAAAGAAGAAGAAAGAGAAGAAGAAGAAGGAGCCAAAAGCGAAGGGGGCAACCAAGCGTCGTCTAGCGAAAATCCACACACTGCACCGACCAGGCCTAAATCGCCATGTGTCATTTGAAAAGGAGACCACTATCATCGAGATTGTCCCTGCATCCCTCGGATCTTAAGGGACTAGTCTCCTCGTTTGCACAACTCGGTGTCGTCAACCTTTGATGATCATGTTGAAAACACACTGTCGACTAGTGAAAGTGAAGCCCCAGGACAAAAAGGAAAATATAGATTTCCTTGTAAACTGTGCGAAGGCGATCATGCCATCCACCGTTGTCCCTTCTTAGATGAGGCTAAAAGAGTTTTGGACGATCATCTGGTTTCACCGTTACGACTTCCTCTTGGATATAAAAAACTCTTCCCGAGTCCTTCACTAGTTGAAAATCCGGCTGACCTGCCCAGGTGGTCAGCCGAAGCGTCTATCATTGAAGACAAACCATCTGAACTCATACCAGACGAAAGTCAAAAGGTCGAGGCGGTAGTTGACCCGGTCTTGCCTTCAGAGGTTCCATCTTTAGATGATACAGTCACAGAAGAGAATAAGGATGACACCGTCCAAATTCTTTTTGTAAGCACAGACTCCGATGAAAATGGGGGCAATTTACCCATTCCTTTACCGCAGGAAGGAAGTTCGTCAGAGTCGTACCGAGCCGTGTATTCGGTCCCACCTCCAAGCAACCTAGTTGTCTCCTTCGACTGGAATCAACTAGGCAGACCCCGTTTACTGGCTAGTGTACCATTCCGAATTATTGCTCAAATATATAGAATGGTTATGGCCGGTACCATCATAGATGAAGGGGCTTCTATGAGTATCCTTTCCTCAACTGCTTGGAAAGCGCTTGGTTCACCATCGCTTTTGCCTAAGATGAGAAATCTAATAGGCTTTGACAAAGGAACCAGTCGACCGCTAGGGATCCTTCCCAATGTGCCCATAACATTGAGAGGGAAAACCGTTCACATGAACGTAATGGTAGTTCAAGGACCCCTGGATTATAATCTACTCCTTGGACGAGACTATATTTATTGCATGGGAGCCATTGTCTCATCACTCTTTAGAGTAATGTGTTTTCCGCACGAAGGAAGAGTGGTCAAGCTCGTATACCAACTTTCATTTCCCAGATCACGCATAGCAAATAGTCATATACCATCCCTGAATGGTCTTTTGACACAAGGAATGTCTCATCAATCCCCAGTCTGTCCACCTGATGAGCGCGAGTGATTCGGGGGACATGACTGAAACCTAGGGGGCATGCACCCTGGTCTGCTTCGGCAGGAAAACTTTGGGTATAGGGTAGGTTTCCGTGAGAGATATATGACTGGTCTGTACTCCCGTCCATGATTAGAAGAGGGAGTTATTCTGGAACAAGATTCTCTTGTCAAAGCTATGTGAGTGGAGTAGTCTCCTCCGCTCGCCTTTGTCTATTTCGGTAGACATTGCCGAGGAAATGTTTTGTTTGCACTGTGAACAAAACAATCTTTGGTAACCTGAAAGAGGTATACCTCTCCTGATAAAACAAATGTTTTGTTGGTGATTTGAAGGGTGACCTTGAAACTCTGTTTTATACCTGGGGGCATGCAAACCTTTTGGCGTGCAAGCAAAGAGCGATCATTTATCTATTTTTTGGATTGGTCGTTTCCTAACTTGCATAAAGAAAGGATGTGGGGAAAAACTCTAAAAATTGCCATTTTTAAATGGGACATTCTTATTATACGACTAGATTAAACGAGCAGTGTTACCTCAAGGTTCAAGCTCGTTAAAAAATAAACCCGCATCGAGCAGTTTTAGCGCATAGTTCAAGCTCGTTAAAAAATAAACATAAGCCATGAGCAAATGTTTCCCCCCGTGTTTAATCTCATTAAAAAATGAACTATTTCTTGGTAAATAACCATCGTGAATGTAGTATTTCAGCCTTTAAAAGCCTTGGTCGTGTTCTCATCATCACCTCCACTCTGTATTGGCCGATCATTCACCTCCATTTGATTGTTTACCCCTTTTGAGGAAAAGCTACGAAGAGTGATCTCACTAGCCATCCTTGTAACACTGTCGTGATTGGAAAATTCCAAACCTTACTTGGAATCAGCTGCTACCCAATTTTATCACTCGTTCCTCAAAAGAAAAGTCTCCTTTAAGCTCTTTTCAACTGACTCGTAAAATATGAAAAGATTTCCGAGCCATTGGCCTCTCCAGCTCGTTAAAGGGACCGGAAGTGTTATCCCTCCTCTAAATTTTAATCTTTTTGGACCTGGGGGATTATTACACAAAAAGATCGAGCGCTTGTTTTGTTCGGCTCGTTAAAAGTATCGAAAATTCATCCCTTCTATATTGTTCTATACTTTTTCGGACTTAAGGGATTAGATGATGAAAAAGGAATTTTGGAGTTTCCTTTACGTTCCTTTTCAGACTCTCTAAAATTGAAAAGGACCGAGTTATCTTTGTCGTTAAACTCGTTAAAACTTAATAGCGACAAACTTGTCCATAGCAGACAAGAATGAGTTTCACTATCGCTAGGCTCGTTAAAACATAGCGATGGGTTTGCCCGAAGGGAAGATTATAGAACAAGCATATGTTATCCTCCTCAAGCTTGACAAAAATAAAGAGGTACTGGTCAGCAATGTCTGGGGAAAAATTGGGAAGAAGACTTGAAGAAACTTTGTTGGTAGCAAGTTGCTCTTGAACATGACACTTTCACTCCGCATCCAAGTTGGGTTGGGTTGTTTCATTCAGCGGTCACATCACCATGGTCCCATCACACCATCCACATTTGGGGTTAATGTTACCAGTCCATCACGTCAGTGTCGCCGATATGTTCAAGAGAAGTCATTCAGAGAATTCACCTATGTCTCACCCGCTACAATACATTTACACTCCATTCTTTCATGACCGCCACCTTGAACCTTATGTCATCAGATTGTTTTCACCTCCATTAAAATCATTTGCTTCGTTCCGTGTCATTGATGTGGGATTCATTAAATCCCTCCTGTGACAGATCACTTCTTGTCGACATCAGCTCATTATCCAAGAAGTCGATCTAGGAACACCCCATTCAGTACTTTGAAGCTTGCATGCCTCAATGGCAAGTTTCTCACTTCCGGCGATAGGTTTACATCAATGACCTTGGACCGAAATATTTTGCGTGGTGTTCGACGCCAAGTACTTTATTCACACCACGTGAATTGTACTGCAGTACCTTGAGGGTCATTATCATTATCGGTGATTCCTCTCGCGCCTGTTAACAACTTACATCATTGGCTGGTAATCAGGCAATGTCTTTCCATGTTCGACTCCAGAAAATCTCTCACATGGATAGACTTGTACTTCGAGTGAAGATCGAACGAGATTGAAGACCCCAGATCTAGTTTCATCCATCCGGGCTGCGATATATATTCAGGGAAATAAAGACATCAAATGTACATCATTGCTGCACAGATAATCATCCAATCAAAGGGATGATGACTCTACCAGAATCATCAGTCTACACTCAGACGATTGTCTCTCCTATGTACATGAAAATGAATTTATAAAGCTGAGCATGGGAATGCCTGCCTCAGCTAGATCATGAAAATATTATGAAGATAATGTATTGTATTGTATCTTATTACAGGTCTCCTCCCAGCTTGAAAGAACTTCGGATCCTCATAATAAAGCATTTCACCCGACATCAAAAGATTAACGATGTCATGCTTTAGGGGGCAACTGTTATAGACATTTTTGGGCACTACAACCCCAAACATGAAATGTCCATAAACCAAGGGCTCCTAAGTCCTTAAAAGAGTTGTTCTAACCCCTAAAGGAACAAGGTCAACTGATTACAGCTTCTCCCAGAAGTTCTCCATGAAAAACTACTCAAAACTTGTCAAAACAGGATCATTTCAGCTGCTCCATAGGCAACGTGCGTTGCATCTCACCTAAATACACTGTGTGGGTGTGTTTCATTTCAAAAATCCCTTCTATGGGGTGAGATGGGTGAGAAGTGACAAATGGCAGTCTCATTCCGCAAGGTGGAGAGGCATGGAAACTTCCAGAAACTTCTCCTGTGACACTTGCCTCTCTGAATTCGACCAAGGATGAGTAAGAGATCATCAATCTCCAAGTGGAAGCAAGAACTATTAGGGGGAAGACATTAATCAAATCACAAGCTGACTCATCTCCCTTAGAGATATCTATATATGGATCCCTCATCTCAGAGATCCAGAGGCTGGAATTTTGCATATTGTAAGGAATTGTTGTTGGTTTCTTGAGACAACATCAGATTGTTGGGTGATCTAAGCTTTGTATGAGGTGAAGAGGGGCTTCCTTGCTGAGATGATGATGCTGGGTCAGAACAACTAGTTGTAACTCCCTTGGCTCTTTCTTGTTTATCAATAAAAGCTATTCAAGTTTTCCTCCATACTCTTGTGTCATTTATTTTTTATGCATTTGTATGGTCAATTTACATCTGATCCTAGATTGTTTATGATTATAGATCCATGTTCTTGTATAGTGCTATGCTACTGTGATCTTACAGGTACTCTGTGAAGCAGGGTGTGTAAGGGAACAAGTAGCGAAAGACTATCAAGAGAGAGAGGAATCGAACTAGGAGATTAGCGCAAGACAGAGGTTGGTCTTCTTTGTTCTTCTCTCATCTATATTTCATAAAGGAAAAATTAAAGTAGCTTTACTTTGTTTGTTTCTAAGGTAGCTATCACACCTTAGTGGGATAAGCAGTTTTGTGTAGACACTTTTCCCTGTAACAAATCCTGTGTTTCCTGCCTAATTTTCTCCAGCCCTATTTGGATAGCGCAGGCGTGCTGCTCTCTAACTTCTAGGGGTGTGGAAGGCTGAGACTTCAATCGCAGCTCAATGATCTATAGGTTCAGCTCCAACCGAACTTTTGTTGCCTCCTCCTGGGCCTTGCGTACTCTAGCCACTAGTTGGTGAATCTTGTCTGCTATTTGGAGTACCGCTAGTATGGCCAACTCCGGTATGCTGCTACAAGCCTCCTCCACGGCCTATTCCGTTAGTGTCAGTATCGTCATCCTCCATCAGTGATCAAATTCTCTTGTTGCATTGCATGTTAGGTGTCTCACTCAATCATCTGCATTCCATTAGGGTCGTGGATCATCTGATGGTAGCAGTATATTGTGCATATTTCCTCATGTCCTTCACCTGCTAGCCCATTTTCATACATCTAGATCATCTGCAGTCAATTTTTGTCTTTAAATTTACAAGTGTCATTGTTAGGGTTTTAGGTCTGATTAGGTCTAGGGTTTTGTCAATAACGCTTTCAAAATGCTCAATAACAGTCAGCAGGTGCATGAGAAGGTCACATAAATTTTCAACATCAATAATTTCCATATTCACATTCTCAGTGATTGATTTTAGAACAGAGTTTTTTATGTTTTCATGTACAAATTTGATGTAATTTCATTTGTTCCATTTGTCATAATTTCAGAGGCAGCCCTAGTCACCTTGCCAAGCCTCTGCAACTTCACCACCTGCAGAACAAAACAAAAATTCAAAACGTTCAGTTCATCAAAGGCAAAAATAAAGCAAACTGCCCAAAAACAGAGTTTTAAAAGCAAGTTAAAAGCAAACATTAGAAGAGTGGGTTTTTCTAAATGAAAAATCAAAACTATATGTATATAAACTATTTTTCATGTTTAGAAGATTCATTTACATGTCCAAAGAGAAAGAGAGCAAGAGATTTGTGTTCTCAAGAGCCAAAGGAGTGATTTTGTGTTTGGAGGGTGCACAACGCAGGCGCGGTGCACTAGGTTTGGAGCGCAGTGCATTAGGCAATATGTTGGGACCCCATAATACTAGTGATTACCCCATTACTATTGTAGTTATACCCCTTATTAATATTGTTGTGCCCCTATTTCCCCCATATTGTTATTACTGTGCCGCATAGAATCCCTCTATTGTTATTTTTGTGACTTTATATTATTATTGTTAGGTCGGCTGGATTATATTGTGACTCCTTAGACTCCTATATATAGAAAGGAGGTTTTGTCATTTAAATCATCCAATAATTGTTCATTTATGTAATGTAAAGGAGTTTTCCCCCTTGAAGAGGCTGAATTCCAAGGCGTTGATCTATCTTTGCTATCTTTTCTTGAGCTGGTTTCATAACATTTGGTATCAGAGCTTTGGATTCTAGGGTTTTGCTGCTCCAAACAGGTCATCGTGGAATTGTCGCTATAACTTTTTTTTTGTGATGTTTCATAAGTCACAAAAAAATCCCATTTGAGAATAAATCGCGCTGAACCTCGGGTTCAAATTTCAGAGCCTTTCGCACTATATTTGCGGAGATATGATCTGAGGAAATTGGTCTTTTTGCAGACTCCTGAATTACATTCCAGACAGGTGACCTGGGGAAAATCGTCATAACTTTCTTTCTAGGCATCGGATTGAAATTTCGCAAGAAGGTACAGAAAGAGGACGGAATTTAGTTTTCTTGTATATATTTTTCAGAGTCAAAGGTCGAAACAGTGACACGTGGCACTTCATACACGTTTTCTCTACTGAACTAGTCTACAATCAGGTCACTGCGGGAGATTGTGCATAACTCTTTCTTGGAGAATCCAATTTGGATCAAACTAGTGGCATTGGAAAGAGGACACAGAAGGCTACTACAGATCACAATTTCAGAACTGGATGATTCGAAATTACAGAGATACATCAGATTCAATATCAGGTGTCTACAAGGTGAAAAAAGGTGTGTAGTTTTTTTAAATTTTTGTGTAAGCTTGGTTTGAAGGAATTTAAAGGGCATAGTAAAGAATTATTATCGGTAATTGATGCCCCAAGGAAAGAAAATGAAAACACCTAGTAAGCAACCTGAAAGCTCTTGCATGACTTATGAAGAAGAGGAAGAAATGCAACATGATATAGCAAAATTACGAGACCAAGTGCAACAAGTGTCACTTGCACAAAAAGGAACAGAATCTAAGATGGACGGTTTAAAGAAAGATGTAGAAGCTAAGATGGATGGTTTAAAGAAAGGCATAGAAGCTAAGATGGATGACTTGAAGATAGATTTGAAGACAGACATGGAAGAATTGAAGAAGTTGCTACAAGAAAGGGTCACTAATGGTGAAAGGGTAGTAAAGGAAACTCATGATGAGAACAAAAGAAATGTTAATCGTGATTCCATACACTCTAATGTTGGATCGAAGACCCACTATATTTCAAAAATCGATATGAGGAAGTTTGATGGCAAGGATCCCGCAACATGGATATTACAGATGGAGCAATTCTTCGATCTCAATAATGTGCAAAACACACAAAAGGTATGTAAGGCAACTTTATATTTGGAACCAAATCAGTTTGTATGGTATCAATGGCTTTGCTCTCATAAACAATTGATCACTTGGGCAATTTTTACGGAATAATTGATAGCACATTATGAGGATACAAAAAGCAACACTTTTTTTAGCCAATTGATAAGTCTCAAACAAAAGGGTTCAATAATGGAGCACATTGAGGAGTTCCAAAAATTGAACATAAGGGTAAAAGATATTCTAGAGGAGCATAGGATTGATGTGTTCATAGGGTCTTTAAAGGATAATATCCAACATGATGTTTGCCTTTGGGAACCTGACTCATTAGAGAAGGCATTCAGGTTAGCAAGAAAAATGGAAAGCAAAATTATGGCAACCAAGAAGCATACCACTCACAACTATAAAGACGGAAGTGTTGTTGCCCCTAGTCTTCCACAACCTATAAGGTTGACACCACAACAATTGGAAGAGAAAAGAGCAAAAGGGCTTTGTTACAGTTGTGATAGCAAATACGCTAAAGGTCATAAATGAGCTGAGAAGAAATTATTCTACATAGATTGTGAAGAGGAAGAAGAAAAGGAGCAAGAAAGGTCAAAAGAAGAGGATATACTCCAGGAACAAAGCCTAGATGAAGAAAAAATAAATCCGACCATATCTTGTAATGCATTGGTGGGAATTACCACTCCTCAAACCATCAAGATAGAAGGACAAATCAAGAAGAAAAAGGAAATAGTGTTGATTGATTCAGGAAGCACCCACAATTTTATTCATTGTAAGGTAGCAAAAGAATTGAATTGCTTCCTATATCCAACACCAGAGTGTCAAGTGATGATTGCAAATGGAGGAACAATAAATTGCTCTGGAAAGTGCCATAATATCAAGCTATCCATGGGAGAATATGTATTGACTAGCCCAATGCTTTCCATTCCAATGGGAGGTGTTGATGTTGTACTAGGAGTCAAATGGCTACAATCCTTGGGTACAATAGCTTTTAATTTTCAAGAACTTTTCATCAAATTTTCTATGGAAGGAAAGGAAGTGAATTAAGGGGTATTGCAGGGAAACCAGGAAAGATAATCAGCTCTAATGGTATGACAAAGCTTCTAAAAAAGGAGCAAAGAGGTGTAATTGCACAATTATGTTCGCTAGATGTTTCCACATCGGAATCATCTATTTCTCCAGATCTCCAACAAGTCCTGGACAATCATTCCAAGGTATTTGAGACTCCCAAAGGTCTCCCACCTATGCATGATCATGCTCATGCTATTCATTTGATTCCAAGAAGTGTTCCTATGTCCAAAAGAGTGAAATTGAACGTATGGCTGCAGAAATGCTAGAGGCTGGTATAATTCAACCGACTCAAAGTTCTTTCTCTCGTCCAGTAGTATTGGTGCACAAGAAGGATGGATCATGGCACGCTTGTCCGGATTATAGGGAGCTCAACAAGCTCACTATTAAAGATAAGTTTCCCATTCTTGTCATTGATGAATTACTGGATGAATTGCATGGATCAATTTACTTCACCAAGTTGGATCTTCGTTCAGGATATCATCAAATCAGAATGAAGATTGAAGACATTCCGAAAACAGCATTTAGAACTCATGAGGGTCATTATGAATTTTTGGTCATGCCTTTTGGCCTTACCAATGCACCTTCAACATTTCAAGGTTTGATGAATTCAATTTTCAAACCATTCCTTAGAAACTTTGTGTTAGTATTTTTTGATGATATACTAATCTACAGCAAGTCTTGGAAGGATCATGTTGAACATGTTGACAGGGTGCTACAACTATTGGAGGAGAAACAATTGTATGCAAAAAGATCCAAATGTTTCTTTGGAGTCTAGGAGGTGGAATATCTGGGTCATATTGTATCTCATGAAGGAGTTAAGGTAGACCCTAGCAAAATTAAAGCCATTAAGGAATGGAAAATCCCCACATCCATAAAGCATCTGCGAGCATTTCTCGGGATGACTGGGTATTATCGCAAGTTTGTTAAGAATTATGGGAGAATAGCAGCACCTCTAACAACATTATTGAAGAAAGATGCATTTTCATGGACTCTGGAAGCAACAAAGGCCTTTGAACATCTTAGAGAGGCAATGTGCCAAGCACCAGTCTTAGCTACACCGGACTTCACAAAAACCTTTATTGTGGAATGTGATGCTTCAGGAAATGGAATTGGTGTTGTTCTAATGAAAGATGAAAGACCCATTGCTTTTGAAAGTCGTCCAATCAAGGGAAAGTTTTTAAGCAAAGCTATTTATGAGAAGGAAATGTTGGCAATACTCCATTCACTTAAGAAATGGCGACCCTACCTAATGGGAAGACACTTCAAGGTAAAAATGGCTCATGATAGCCTTAAATACTTTTTAGAACAAAGATTATCCTCTGAAGAGAAACAAAAGTGGGTCACAAATATGTTGGGTTATGACTTTGAAATCATCTACAAAAAAGGGAAGCAAAATGTGGTGGCAGATGCACTCTCAAGAAAGGATGAGGTTGTGGAAGCATTGTTGTGTGCCATTTCTATTATCCAACCAGATTGGATAAATGAAGCAAGGGAGGACTGGAAGAATGACGAAGAAGTGTGGGCACTTATTTGGAAGTTACAACAAGATTCCAGTACGTCTGATACATTTAGTTGGCAAAATGATCCATTATGGTACAAAGATCGCTTATACCTCTATAAGAATTCCCAGCTAAAACAAAATATTCTTATGGAATTGCGCACTTCTCCCTTAGGAGGGCACTCAAGATTTTTAAAAACTTACCACAGGGTTAAGAAGGAATTTTTTTGGGATGGCCTTAAATCAGATATTCAAAAGTTTGTGGCGGAATGTTTGGTTTGCCAACAAAATAAAGTTGAAACAATTAAGACACCGGGTATATTACAACCTTTATCCATTCCAAGCCAATGTTGGGAGGAGGTTTCAATGGATTTTATCACAGGTTTACCCAAGTCTAAGGGAAAGAGTGTCATCATGGTGGTAGTTGACAGAATTACCAAGTATGCACACTTTTGTGCATTATCACATCCATTTAAATCCAGTACAGTTTCTACTGCATTTATGGAAACAATTCAAAAGCTACATGGAAACCCAAAGATTATTGTAAGTGACAGAGATCCCATTTTCACTGGAAATTTTTGGACAGAATTATTTTCTTGTCTTGGTACTCAGTTAGCTCATAGCTCATCTTATCATCCTCAATCTAATGGGAAAACTGAGATAGTAAACAAATGTTTGGAAGGATATCTTCATTTTTTTGTATCTGATAAACAGACACAATGGGTCAAATGGTTGCCTCTGGCTGAATGGTGGTATAACACTTCCTTCCATACAGCAACAAAAATGACCCCATTTATGGCACTTTATGGGTATCAACCACCATCCATCACATCATATTTAAGAGAAAATTCTAAGGTTCAGGCAGTGGAACATCACATTGAACATCAACAACAAGTCCTCCAACTCTTAAAGGATAACCTCGTGTTGGCACAGAATAGAATGAAACAACAGGCAGATCAACATCACAGTGAAAGAAGTTTTGATGTAGGTGATTGGGTATTCCTACGGCTACAACCATATAAGAAAATGTCCCTCAAGCAAGCTGATAAGGATAATAAATTATCGCCAAATTATTATGGTCTATACAAGGTGTTGCAAAAGATTGGTACTATGGCATAAAAATTGGAGCTTCCTGCAGCTTCTTGATTGCACCCAGTTTTCCATGTTTCATGTTTAAAGAAGGTTATAGGAGACAAGCTCCCAGTTCAAACAATATTTCCAGAACTTGACGAGGAAGGAAAAATTATATTAGAACCGGAAGCAGTCACAGAAACAAGAACTCAACAGCTACAAAATCGATCAATTTCAGAGTATCTTATCAAGTGGAAGAACTTATCCGCTGAAGATTCCACATGGGAGGATGAGAATTTTATGCAGAAGTATCCAGAACTACTCAAGAGTTGAGGAGAACACTTTTTTGAAGGAGATGGGCGTGTTGGGTCCCCATAATTCTAGTGATTACCCCATTACTATTGTAGTTATACCCCTTATTAATATTGTTGTGCCCCTATTGCCCCCATATTGTTATTATTGTGCCCCATAGAATCCCTCTATTGTTATTTTTGTGGCTTTATATTATTATTGTTAGGTTGGCTGGATTATATTGTGACTCCTTAGACTCCTATATATAGAAAGGAGGTTTTGTCATTTGAATCATCCAAGAATTGTTCATTTATGTAATGTAAAGGAGGTTGCCCCCTCGAAGAGGCTGAATTCTAAGGCGTTGATCTATCTTTTCTATCTTTTCTTGAGCTGGTTTCATAACACAATAGTTGATAGTGTAATTCCATAATGGGCATGATGCATTGAAAGGGCACGGTGCACCTGTGAGGTGGCGCGGTGCACAGGGCTTCAAGGCTCGAAATCACTCCCAACCTCTTCCAAACTCACAAATTTGCTAAATTCCTCACTATCCAAGTAAGTTAACATTCCTCCATGACCATTGAATGAGTTTATCTTGGTGCTTATGGTGATTTAATGGGAAAAAATTGAAACCCTACCTCCATGCATTTTTTGTCAAAAACAATTGCATAGGGTTTATAAATTGTATTTCTTGCTGCTAATTCCATTCCTAAGCATTTTTCACTCCCTCACTCCTTCATTCCCTCATTCCTGCACTTCATTTTCTCCCTCTCTATACATTCTCATATACCCATTCCATATTTCTCATATCCCTAAATAATTAAGCCTAAATCCTTAATCCCATTATCCCAAACCCTAATTGCTAATCCCAAACTCTAAAAATCATCCCCTAAACCCTTCTATTCCTCAAAAATTGGTCAGCAACATTCCTAAATTTGTCATACACACTCCCTCCATAGTCCCTTATACATTCATATCCTTGGTAGCAGAAAACCTAAAGACACCATAAAATCTCTTCATACTCATCTAATAAAACTCAAACATTGGCAAACATGGAGTGAGATTCTTCCTATGACAGATATGAGGAGACAGGCAGTGATTCTTCTAGATAAATGCATGCACCAAGGAGGCCTCACAAGGGTGGAAAACATAATCAGGAGAGAGCCCTCTCCCGACCTGGTAGGGCTAGCTACTAGGTTAAGCGTGGTTTGGCTTTACCCTAGATCCTGCCTTTCTTAGCCTGAAGTAGATTTAGGCCCTAACATAGTGGTGACTCCACTGGGGAATGAAAGTTTATTATCATAATTTTTCTTTGTAGACTATAGACGAAGCCTTAAGTTAGCCAGATAGGCTTCGAAATGCTCTTGCTTTGCATTAGCGAAAGTAGATGAATGTTGCTTCAGTCAATCTCCGGTCTAGTTTATAAACTGAACAACTGATCTAAATGATTACCCCACTATCATTAAGCAATTCTAGACTTTGGATGATGAGTTTATAATTGGATAGGCTAGACAAGTTGATTTTTTCCGTTTGATGTTTGGGATTAATTCAACACACTGGCCTCCAGAAAATACACCAGATCCAATCCTGATCCTGATCCTCCCCTTGTGTATGAAAATCCAAATCTCATCCCAAGAATTCTCCGAAAATAAAGTTCTATGATTCCCGTGTTTAAAACTCGTTCATGTCCTGTTGTTTTTGAATATCTTGAAGATCTTGAATTTTACAAAAGTTTTGATCTGTCATTGTTTGAGACTAAATCTGAAAGTGTTGTTGGTTCCATTGTTTTAAATCCAGAGTTTGTCAAAGATCTTGAAACTGAAAGGGCAAATAGATCAATTGACAGTTACATCTTGAATCTTCAGACTTCCATTGTGGCTTCAAATATTCCCAAGTTCTTAGAATCCGCATCAGCAACTCTTGGTTCATCCGCAATTGCATCTAGTTTAGGAATTGCTACTAAAACTCCATTCATTCCCACCATTCCCATGCAGCCCACTAAATCAAATCAAAGACCTCCTGCCTCTTCTCCCCCATCAACCCCACCAACAATTCAAACATCTCATGTTTCATCCGCTCCATCGACACCTCATACACCAAATACATCGTCAGCTACTATCATTGTTCCGACTCCTCCTACATCTCCAAGACCAGTTGTAAATCCACCTAATGTAATGGTTGCACGATATGCACCCCTTGTGTTGCCTCAAAATTTGGATGACATGCTCGCTAACTACCAAAGCAAGATCCCATTGTTTGATGGCACTCCTCAAAGCATTACAGCCCAGTAGCATGTGGATAGGATGATAGATTTCTTTGACCTTCATGAGATTGATGCCAAAAATGTGACTATGAGATTATTTGTGCAAACTTTTGGAGGTGAAGTGTGGAATTGGTTTAGAGCTTTGCCAACTGCAAGTATCACTACATTGACAAATCTTCGGAGACAATTCTTGGATCGTTGGGAGGTAAAGAAAAACCTTCTTCAAATTCTTTCCAAATATGAAAATATCAAGAGGAATGTTGGTGACAGTGTCCAAGATTATTATGTCAGATTCAATACTGTTTACAATGCAATTCCTGCTGATATAAAGCCACCTAAGGGATTGGATTTGATTAAATTTCCTGTTGGCTTCGATCCTGATATGGCATATCAATTGATGGAGAGAGACCCGGCAACATTGGAGGACATGTAGAAAATTGCAGTTAGTGTTGAGGCAAATCTGCTTGCCAAGAGAGCTAGAGCAAAGGCTGAAAAGAAGGTGACCATAAAAGAGGAAGCTTCTTCCTCTGATCATTTTCTTCGCAAGATTGAGAATATGTTTGATAGACTCACAATTGCTCATAAGCCTGAAGCACAAGTCAGAAATCCAAACTTTTGTGGCTAGCAGCAACCACAATTCAGAATCAAGAAATGAAAACAAAGAGCACAAGACTAAGCGGCACAACAACAAGTGAAGACACCCCTACAACAGAATTGTGTACATGGTCCGGAATTAGATGATGATGAGAACATAATTGGTGAGGAGAATCATTTCCTTACACCTGATGATCTGCCCATTTATATCACCGAAGATGAAGAGTATTCAAAAAGCCCAGCTGTACAAAAAGACGAAAATTTCATCTTGGCAAATGCAACAGTTCTTGAAGAAGAGTCTAATGGATATCAGATGGGATACATGAATGCTTTGACAGCCCAGTAGTGACAATATTTACTCAGGAGTAGAGAAGTTCCCATCAATCCAATTCAGAAGAGGAAGGAAGTTCCACCGCCAAACAACGATTCTCCCGTAGCGCAGAGAAAAGGAAAGGAGACAGTTGATCATAACACCATCAAAACACAATCAGCAAACGAAAGATCAAATCAGTCAATTGTATCAAAGGGGAAGATTGAAAATAAGGATGCTCTAGTCAAAGAGGTAGAGAAAAAATCAACCTTTAGCTTAGAAAATGAAATTTCTAAGTTAAAAGTGTCAATTCCTTTGACTGAATTAATGAAAAACAACAACTATAAAGGTCAGGTGTCTAAGATTTTGAATTTGGATCCATTATCTGATATGGTAAATGTGGAGGATGATCAGCCCAAACTTATCTTTGGGCCAGCATTAGAAGGTCAGTCTGAGGACAGTGATGTAGCTCCATTTTACATCAGCCTTAGATTGCATGATTTTGTATTGCACAATGCCATGTTCGATTCCAGAGCCTCTCATAATCTCATGCCTAAAGCAATCATGGAAAAATTGGGTCTAGATATCACTTGCAAGTACCATGATCTATATTCCTTTGATTCTGGTAGGGTCAGATGCATTGGGCTTATTAAAGATTTGGTTGTCACTTTAGATCAGATCCCGGTGAAGAATGTTTTGATGGATGTAGTTGTGGCGGATATTCCTCCTAGATTTGGCATGCTTCTTTCCAGATCTTGGGGAGAAAAACTCAAAGGGACATTGCAGCTTGATTTCTCCTATGCTACTATTCCTGTGTTTAGTCAGTTGAGGAAATTATACCAGGAGAAAAAGATGAAGTACATGATCACTAGCAAGGAGAAACCTCTAAATCATCCAATCAACTATGTACATACTGATTTGGAATCTTTTGTTTTATATTCTAATAGTTTTAATGATGTAAATAGTCAAGTAGTTGAAGTAGAAGATATTCCAGAAATCACTGAAAATTGCAGAGTTGTAGTAGATCAAGAAAGACGAAAGCTTGATAGTACCGCTGAGCAATCAGCCTTTCGACAGCAGCAAAAAGTTGATGGACAACAAGCAAAGGAAGAAGAGCAAAATGAATTTCGGCATTTGGAAGATAAGGTTCAGTTGTGGAGCATGGACTTTGATGGCGCAGTAGGAAGAGAAGGTGTTGGAATTGGTATTTGGATATGTAGCCTTGCATTTCTTCCAAAAAAAGTGCCAAGTAATGTAAGGGTATGTTCATATAAATTGGCTTTTGATTGTTCAAATAATGAGGCTGAATATGAAGCTTTAATTTCTGGTCTGAAAATCCTTAAGAAGTTAAATGCTAAAAGAATTTCAGTATATGGCAACTCCGAGTTAGTTATCAAGCAAGTGAAAGATGAATACCAAGTTAAGCATCCTTGCATGCGAGCTTATCAGAATGTAGTGCTAGATATTTTGAGAATGTTTCCAGATTACACTTTGATATGTGTCGCTCGTGTTCAGAATGTTATTGCAGATTCACTTGCAACAACTGCAAGTAATTTGAAGATTCCAATGAATTCAAACAATAAGTTTGAAATTCATGTGAAACATCGCCCTGCTGTCCCAGGTAACCAAAGATATTGGCAGGTGTTTCAAGATGATAAAGAGATTGAGGAATTTTTCTGAATGAAGGCAAATACAAAGACACTTCTATGGATGGAGAAAATGATGACGGTGAAGTGGATATGGAAGTAAATCAGATGGATGTTTTGCAACTCAAGGACAATGTCATTCCTAAAGGTCTAATACCTTTATAGGCATTGTTTGATCAAGATGATGTAGCCCGAAAACCGAGCTTGACACCCACTGAGAAAGGAGTTGAAGATGTAAACATTGGATTAGCAGAAAATCCTAAAATGGTCAAGTTATCAAAGGCTTTACCTCCACACGTAAAGGAAAAATACATTAGTTTATTATCTTCATTTACTGATGTATTTTCTTGGGACTATTTAGATTTAAAGGCATATGATAAGAGTATAATTCAGCACATCATCCCAATCAAGCCAAATCAAAAGCCTTTTCATTAGAAGCTAAGAACGATAAATCCAAAACTACTGCCCTCTATAGAGAAGGAAGTGAATCGATTATACAAAGCTGGTATAATCATTCCCATAAGATTTTCAAATTGGATTTCTAATTTGGTGCCCGTGCGCAAGAAAACAGGTGAGATTCGATTATGTATTGATTTCAGAAATATAAATAAATTATCTTTGAAAGATAATTATCCATTTCCCAAGATGGATCACATACGTTAGCGAGTAGTTGGAGCATCTCACATGTCGCTACTCAAGGTTTATTCTGGTTATAACCAAATTCTGGTCCATGAGGATAATAGAGACAAAACAACATTCACCACTTTGTGGGGAACTTTCCATTACGCCAAGATGCCTTTCGGATTGAAGAATGCTGGTGCAACCTTTTAGCGGGCTGTGGATATTGCATTTTCAAATGAGAAAGATGTATTTTTAGTTGTTTATTTTGATGATTTGATAGTTTTTTCTAATTCAGTTGAAGAACACCTTTATCATTTAAAGATTGTATTTTAGCAGTGTAGAAAGTATGGCATATCCCTCAATCCAAAGAAAAGCTTGTTTTCCATGGATGAAGGCAAGCTTCTCGGTCATATCATATCCAAGGAAGGAATATGCATTGATCTAGCTAGAGTGGAGGCCATTCAGAAAATTGATTTTCCACGAAGTAAAAAGGAGATCTAGTCATTTAACGGTAAGATGAATTTCTTATGTCGTTTTGTGGCAAATCTTGCACAACATTTGAGGGAGATCACAAACATGTTAAAGAAAGATAGTGTTGTGAAGTGGACTGAGGAAGCCATCAAGTATTTCAATTTGGTAAAGTTAGCCCTCTCTTCAGCTCGAATTTTGATTAGCCCAGATTATTCCCAAGATTTTATTTTATTTTCATTCGCTTCGGATCATACTATGGCAGCGGTCTTAATACAGAAAAGAGACCAACTTGAGAAACCAATTTCTTTTTTTTAGCAGAATGATAAGAGATGAAGCTTTAAAGTACAATATTATTGGAAAGCAAGCCCTTGATTTGGTAAAAGCATTGAAATATTTTCGAGTTTATATTCTGCATTCTCATATCCTTTACTATGTTCCTAACGCTGACGTTAAATATATCTTAGTGCAAACAGATCTAGAAGGAAGATGAGGCAAATGGATCGCTGCTTTGTTAGAATATGATGTGGAGATCAAACCAAAAAAACTCATAAAGGGACAAGGGCTGGCCAAGCTGATGGTGGAATCTAATTTGCATGCCTTGGACATAAATCTCATTGCCGCTATGTCTGAAGACAATGAGGAAAGTTCTCTTGTTCAGGTAGTTGAAATGTTTTTACTTTCTCCTTGGTATTAGGATATTGTTTATGTGCTCCAACTTCTTTCACCGCCACCCATATTGGCTAAGAACAAAAGTAGGACCCTAAAATTAAAAGCTGAAAAGTTTTGTATAATGAATAATACACTCTATTGGAAAGATCTCGGTGGTGTCTTATTGAATTGTTTGGTTGAAGAAGAAGCAAAACAGGTCACAGATGATTTTCGCAAAGGAGATTGTGGAGGTCATCTATTTTGGAAGACAACAGCCAATAAAATTTTGAGAGCGGGATATTATTGGCAAACTCTCTTTTCTGATGTGTACAAAATGGCTACAAGCTGCCACGATTGTTAGATTTTTCAAGGTAAGAGAAAATTACAACCTTTGCCACTCAAACCGGTTGAAGTAAGTGCTCCTTTTCAACAATGGGGTTTAGATTTTACTAGTGAGATCCATCCTACTTCTTCAGCACAGCATAAATGGATCCTTACAGTGACAGACTACTTCACTAAATGGATAGAGGCGATTCCTACTCAGCAGGCCACTGATACGGTAATAATTCAGTTTCCTGAGAACAAAATTTTGTCACGTTTTTGTTGTCCTAATAAGCTAATTACAGATAATGCAATATCTTTTAAATATAAAAAGATGATCGATTTTTGTAATAAATATCAAACTACCTTGGGCCACTCAACTACATACTATCCACAAGGTAATGGTTTAGTAGAATCCTCAAATAAATCTTTAGTCAACATCATCAAAAGCCTGGTGGAAACAAACAAGAAGAGTTGGCACAAGAAATTGGTCAATGCACTATGGGCAGATAGAGTGAGTCAGAAAAATTCAATAGGCATGTCCCCTTTCGAGATCGTGTATGGTGTGGACACGGTTTTTCCTACATCTCTCGCAGCTTTGGTTGTCAAATTTCTGCAAGAAGCTGGTAGTGAGGAAGATCATTTGTAGCGGAGAATCAATCGAATGATCCATTTATAGCAGACTAGAGAGGATGTTTTTCAGAGTGCCTTCAAGCTGCAAGAGAGAATCAAAAAGATATATGATCGAAAGGCAAAGGTGGACAAGTTTCAAATTGTAGACATAGTGCTGAAATGGGATGCCCGAAATGAAGACAAAGGGAAACATGGCAAGTTTGAGAACCTGTGGAAAGGACCTTTAATAATTGCTGCATACTGAGGTCAGAATGCTTTCTTGCTGAAAGAAATGGATGGAGAAGATTTTCTTAGTGGGCCAATCAATGGTTGGCTGCTGAAATGGTACCATATTTTAAATATCTTTTATTGTCATATGTATCACTGTATAAACTATTTTATTTCCTTCACTGCAAGTGTGTATTGTAATCACTCAGTCAGTTTGGGGCCTGAAGTGAAGGTTATAAAACTAAAGGTTTGATTTCAGTTTTGGTTTGGATTGTTTAAGTCAGTCTAAGTCAGATTTCAGTCTTGAAATTGAGTTAGTTTTGAGTCAGATTTCAGTCCTGAAATTGAGTCAAATATTGGTTTTGATTTGTTGAAGTTATTGACTCGACAGCCCAATGGAAGAAGGCACTGTCTGCTTTCCAGAGGTCTGTAGTTATTGGCAACTCCAAGGAGCTACCATCCCCATTGGAGCCAATGTTAGTGTCGGTATCTTCATCCCACGATCAGTGATCAGATTCTCTTGTTGCATTGCCTGTTAGGTGTCTCACTCGATCAGCTGCATTCCATTAGGTTCATGGATCATCTAATGGTAGCAGTATATTATGCATCATCCCTCATGTCCTTTACGTACTGGCCCATTTTCATACATGTAGATCATCTGCAGTCAATTTTTGTCTTTAAATTTACAAAAGTCATTGTTAGGGTTTTAGGTCTCATTAGGTCTAGGGTTTCGTCAATAAGGTCTTCAAAATGATTAATAATGGTCAGCAGGCGCATGAGGAGGTCACATAAAGTTTCAGCAACAATAATTTCTATAATCACATGCTCAGTGATTGATTTTTCCTCAAAACCCTGTTTTGAGGAGAAACAGAGTTTTTTATGTTTTCATGTACAAATTTGATGTAATTTCATTTGCTCTGTATGTAATAATTTCAGAGGTAGCCCTGGTCACCTTGCCAAGCCTTTGCAACTTCACCACTTGCAAAACAAAACAAAAAGTCAAAGCATTCAGCCCATCAAAGGCAAAAATAAAGAAAACTTCCCAAAAATAGAGTTTTAAAAGCAAGTTAAAAGCAAACATTAGAAGAGTGGGTTTTTGTAAATGAAAAATCAAAACTATATGCATATAAACTATTTTTCATGTTTAGAAGATTCATTTGCATGTCCAAAGAGACCAAGTCATTTGTGTTCTCAAGAGCCAAAGGAGAAATTTTGTGTTTGGGGGGTAAAAGACGCAAGCGCGGCGCACTGGGTTTGGAATGGGGCATACTTAGAGAGCGCGGCGCATTGGGAAACAGTTGATAGTGTAATTCCATAATGAGCACGACGCATTGAAAGGGCATGGCGCACCAATGAGGTGGCGTAGCACACAAGGCTACAAGGCTCGAAATCACTCCCAACCTCTTCCAAACTCACAAATTTGCTAAATTCCTCACTATCCAAGTAAGTTAACATTCCTCCATGACCAATGAATGAGTTTATCTTGGTGCTTATGGTGATTTAATGGGAAAAGGTTGAAACCCTACCTCCTTGCATCTTTTGTCAAAAATAATTGCATATGGTTTATGAATTGTATTTCTTGCTGCTAATTCCACTCCTAAAAAATTTTCACTCCCTCACTCCTTCATTCCCTCATTCCTTCACTTCATTTTCTCCCTCTCTATACATTCTCATCTACCCATTCTATATTTCTCATATCCATAAAAAATTAACCCTAAATCCTTAATCCCATTATCCCAAACCCTAATTGCTAATCCCAAACTCTAAAAATCATCCCCTAAACCCTTCTATTCCTCAAAAACCTATCAGCAACATTGCTAAATCCCTCTTACACACTCCCTCCATAGTCCCTCATACATTCATATCCTTGGCAATAAAAAACCTAAAGACACCATAAAATCTCTTGATACTCATCTAAGAAAACTCAAACATTGGCAAACATGGAGTCAGATTCTCCCTATGACAGAGATGAGGAGACAGTGAGTGATTTTATAGAGAAATGCATGCAACAAGGAGGCCTCACAAGGGTGGAAAACATAACCAAGAGAGAGCCCTCTCCTGACCTGGTAGGGCTAGATACCAGGTTAAGCGTGGTTTGATGTTACCCTAGATCCTTCATTTCTGAGCCTGAGGTAGATTTAGGCCCTAACAGATGTGTTCCTTAAGCACGGCTTCGTCTTGGTGCATGGTGTCCAATTGGTCCTTTAGTGCCCTTGCCTACTGTAGTCAGGCGAGTCATTGAGTAAGGGCAACCATCTGCACAGTACCCCAGACACTGTCATACTCCTGCTGTAACTCATGCATCTTGGCCTCTAGGTGTTTCATATTTGTATCTTCTTAGAGGTGCATAAGCGTGGTGAGTGCTTGCTCCAACAACCCAGTGAAATCCTATGTTGGCTGGCTAATTTTCTCTAGCCCTATTTGGATAGCATGGGCACGGTGCTCTCTGACTTTTGCGGGTGTGGAAGGCTGAGCCTTCAATCACAGCTCGGTAATCTGCAGGTTCAGCTCCAATTGAACTTTCATTGCCTCCTCCTAGGCCTTCCGTACTCCAGCTACCAGTTTCTGAATCTTGTCTGGTATTGGGAGTGCCGCCGATACGACCAACTCTAGTATGTTGCTACAGGCCTCCTCCACGGCCTATTCCAATCCCTGGGTCTGTGTAACTAGATAATCACGTTGTAGGTTGAGTTTTTCTATATTTAGGTTCTGCTCGCCCAAGACCTGGAGGGCGTGGCCCTCCAAGGTGCGGAGCTCAATAGTTACCCCATCTTGTAGCTGGTATAGGGTTTCCCTTGGAAGGGTGACCAAATTCAACCCCCAACCCCTCATTTTGCTTGCCATGACCTTGTCACCCTTGGCTGCTGCTAAGACTACGCCTTATGGTAACACAAAATTGTTCATTGTGTGGGCGTGCAACATCTGCTCGGCATCAGATGTACCTTCCGCAAAGTGTGGTATCATCATTCCTAGGGTTTGCACCTGTAATGCCTGCAACTACGCTCTAAGCGCCCCTAACATAGTTGTATGCTCTATCATTAATTCTTCAAAAGCATCCTTGGTGGCATCGCGAACTATTTCACCAATGTCCACAAGGTCTCCCTCAGAGGTCTTTGTTGCCTTCGTCTTTTTCCACGAGGCTGGCTTCTCATGGATGCATGGTCTCATGAGTCGAGTCGATTCCAGTGCAGGGCACATGCATTCCTTTGTTTGGTCTTCCCCCTATATGTCCTTCTCTGTGGACATTTCCTTACCTTCCTCAGGCTCTCTGGTTGGCACAATTGTGGTCTCTACTATCTGCGCTGCCATTGTTGCCTCAGTCGCCTTCAATTGCATGTCCAATTCTTGCTCCTCGTGCCTTCTTTTAGCCAGTTGCGTGATGCGCAACTTGGTGTCCTTCTCTTGTTGCTTCACTGTGATCTTCTCCATTGCTGCCAAGTCTGGGATGTGCCACTCCGAAGGCCATGGCTCCATTATGGCGATGATCGTGTCATCCGTGGTGATGAACAAGGGCTTCACCCATTTTCGTGCGGGATCCTTGCAGCGCTTTGTAAGCTGTTATGGACTATCAGGGAAAACCGCAGCCTATGGTTCATCCATGTTCATATTCTTTCCTCAACAAACACCCAGAACACCTTTATCTCGCGAATCCTCGTCACGTCTTTCGCAGCCCAGAGTGAGGTGTACCTCGCGGCTTTGGGTACATGACTCTCAACTGTGGGAAATAGGCTATCCTCCAGCAGCTCCCCTGTAAGCAACAGGATGGATAAGAGCAACCACACATAGTGGAAGGTCTTACCCTTCTCCTGGGCGTCCCTGCAATTTGTCAAGAACTCGTCGCAGAGAAATTGTGCCCGGCTGAACTAGACCCCCTCTGTGCATTGCTCTACCAATGTAACTATAGACACTGGCACTTTGTCTGCATGGCATTTCCTCATTAGCTTGCCAGCCAGCAGCTGGGTGGCTATACGCACCCTTTGGTCCTTGATGCTCACTATTACGTACCCTCACTTTCTCTTCTCCAACTTATATTTGGCCTTCATAGCTTCTGCGAGGGCTAGGTCGCTACTCTTTCCTGCTATGGTTGCGGGGTCATCTCCTTTGATGGGCAGTCGAGAAATTTGGTGAATTAGATTAGCCATGATAGGAATCAACTCCTCCAGCTAGAGACACCCATCATGTACCAGGCACAACAGCTGTCGGATGACAAAAATGGTGATGGGCGTGTGGTGGTAGTGGGGTATCCATCACAAATGGAGTAACCCAGCCCTCCACACATCGCGTAACCATTTCTGCTTCAGTAATCTCTCCGCAGCCAACTGTGGGAACTTATCGCTGTCCACAAGGTCCTAGTCTTCGAACTTCATATTAGGTACCCATCTCAAAGGTGGACCTTCAAACCTTATTTCATCAGGAAGGAGTGGGGTCTAGAGCGCACTCTTCATGGCATCCAAGTCCTTAAGTATCTTGGCTTTCCCCTTTTGCGGGGGGATGTAGGGGGGTAATTTTATCGCAGAAGGCACTTGGGAGACATTATCGACCTCATTGTCCTGTGCCTCAATTTGGGCGAGAAAAACTTGCAAGTCTTCCTCCTCCTCCTCTGTTTCAAGGGTGATGACTTTGCCCTTCTATGCCATTGACAATTTACTAAATCATGGGTTCCGTGGTGATACATGGACTGGCCCCATTATTTGCTTGTCTTTCTATGGTCACTGTGTGCATGGTGACTTTGGAACTTTTGGTGCAGTTGCCACCTCTCTAGGCTCCCCCTGGACCATACGGGGCTCTGGGACTTCCGCGAATCGCACTCTTCTTCTCACAGCCATCATCATGTCTTCATTTGAGGGTGGTAAGTGTATGCGGCGCTCAGCGCTCTGTACTTGCTCAATTCTCAAACAACCAAGTGTTGCCCTATGGCTAGTCCTAGTGGTTTTATAGCATCTTCTGAATTTGAATTCGACCCTTCCCCCCACTTCTGAGTCATTAATGCCTTTTTGGCGGTAGATCATCCCAAATCTGTCTCTTAATTTGCATCTTAATTGCCTATTGCCCGCTTCCTTTTGCCTTGAATTGGACCTCTTATGATGAACACTGATACCAACGGTCACCTCCCAGCCTACCTGCACAGCAGCGTAGCTCCCTATGCACGGCCGTGACCCCTGTGACATACTAATCCTACATACAACATCTTTGTCACGCAGCTCACATACAGACTCTTTTATAGTCATGCGCTCTCTTTCAACTGCTTACAGCGCTGAGACTATGCTTCCTACAGATAGTCAAGTGGTTGCACTCGTGGTGTGGGTATTCAAGTCACCTTTCAACCTGGTCCGAGGACCTTCATTAGCTACCCTCATGCCAGCCAGCACCTCATGTTCTTCCTTAACCGGTGCACTCCCCTAGTTACTATGTCTCATAAGGTGCAGTCACAGTGATGGTAGCAGAGCCATAAATTCTTTGCGACAATCTTCTAATGTGGTGGTATGGATTCCTGTATCGTGTCTTGCACTTCCTTTGACATGGCATGTTTGCACGATTATTGTTTCTAGTTTTCTAATTTCCGTGTCTGTTAACATGCTTTTCTACTTCAGTCATACCCAAGCTTCTTCAAGTTCATGAAGTTTCAAGTTCCCTCGCCGAATGACTTCCTGTAACTACATAATTCCTTTACCCGGGTCCTCGCGTACTATCCTAACTACAGGAGGGGATTATTCTCTACTCTTATGGTTTCATCTCCTCTCGTCATTGTTGGGATCACTTCTGTGCTCCGGTTTTTACTTATGGCCCTATAGGCCCATCGAATTACTGGTACACGCAGGTCCTAATCAGTTCACCTCACCTGGTGAACTTTGTTCATGATTCCACATAGCTTTTTGAATGCTCCAACATGGAACATTCATGGTGCATGTGACTTTTCCTGCTACGGCGTTTGGTTCTGATTTTCGGTCCTTAGTCTAGCTTGTGCTTGCACAACACACGTCTGCACCCATCGACACAGGTGGGAATGCAAGCTGCTTCGTCTTGGTTTCCCAACTCTTGTTCGATGTTGTGGACTTCCAAACCATAAGCACATCCATATTCTACAATCATGCTAGTTTCCAATGGTCTTCTGATGTGTATCCGACCATCGTGTGGGTGTTGCGCTCAACACCCATTCCAGCGAACCAGACCGGTTCTGTTCTGGTACTGCACTTTCAAATTTGTCTAAGAATTCATCCATCACTGTTACCCCATCATATGTTGGTAGTTCCCTTGCTTCTATCGTCACGCATTGCAGTGATCTAATCATCATGTTGCTATTCAGCATTGTCACTTCGTGCAATTGGTTCTGCCAGCATTCTACTTCTTCATCTATGTCCAAAGTACAGGAACTGTCGCGTTCCCACGAGATTCTCCCATCTACAGTCGGGTTCACCTGATCCTGGTCTTGGACTATTATCTAGTAAATACAATCTAGCTCATCGTCGTTGTCATCATCGTGCACTGGTTCAGTGTAATGCGCTCCCTCGGTTGCGTCTAACATAACTACTATGCATAGGGACTTTTTTTCAAATTTCATCTTATGCTTCTTCAGGTTGATGACTCCATTCATATTAGTGGCGCAGTCTATTCCTAGCAATGCAGGATAAGGGTTGTTGTCATCAACAATCTCTATTACTTCAAAGTCCGTCTGCGTACTCACGCCTTCGATATCAACTATTACCCCTTGCAACCTCCCCATGGGCAAAATATTTTGTTGGTTCACGATTTGTAATTGAATAAGGGACCACTGCAATGCGGGCCTACCCATGCATTCCCATGTCTGCTTTGGTACCACATTCACGTCCGAACCCAAGTCTAGGATTACCTGATCCATTTCATATTCGCCAATCTGCCCCGTCAATCTCATTTCCCTCTCAGTGTGCAATGCATGCTTCCCCAATTTCCAGACTACGCATGACTCCCCTGACCCTATACACCTGGTGATCAACTCCTGTAGTCCCTTAACTACCTTATTGTCGCGGAGAAATTTCATGCATGTCTCTAAAAAGCTAGTAAGCATAGAAGGATCCATTCCTGGCTCTGGTTGATCCTTATTACTGAAGTAGAGGCCTTCACGAAGCTCTTCTTAGCTTCCATAAATGCCTCCTTTGCGTGTTCCAAGTCAAACTCAGGTTCCTTTGTAGGAGCCTTGCGAACCCATGTATCTTCCTCAGACTGCTTCCCCTTATCTTCCCCTATGGTCGCACCACTTCTGAGCATCATGTTCATGTTGGGGCCTTCTTCATGGGGTTTAGCTCTCATCATTTGGATATTCTCAGTTGGAGGAGGTTGGAGTACTCCTTTTTCATGCATCTGTGTGATCAACGTAAGACAATCCACTGGTTCATGATCAAACTGAGCACAGTACGAATAAGATATTCTCGTTGGGTTGGTACAATCGCGAGCGTAGTTCCTTGGTCCTCCGCAATTGTAATATATTAACTGTCCACGGCCCCTTCCTGGCCCCATTCCTCCTCATCCTCGACCTTGGCCTTAAAATCCAGCGTGCGCCATCCCCGCGGTTGGGTCAAGGCCTTGCATTTCTATCTGCATTCTATAGGCTGGGGTCCGATCCATCATTAACTCATAGCTGACAAGTACGCTCTTCGTGGCCCACCGATCTACAAAAATTACAAAATAGTTGATGGGGAGTATGTGTATACTTCTACAACAAATGACAGTTATCCATCGTGTGCTTTCCCCCTATCTGACAAATCGCGCACCATAGCGCGGGCGCTTCACTTAGCCCTGCATGTGCCTCTGGTCTCAATGGCATTGGTCCCCCTCCTACCAAGTACTTCACGAATACGGGCAGTGATCCTTGTCGTGGCCGTGGTGTTTGCATTTTATGCATCACACTTCCTCACATGCCTCTGGCCACGGTGCCCTATCCTGCTTCAAGCTCTACATTTCTAGGCAAATATTTTGTAGTTCCATGTGGATTTGTTGAACCCCCAACCCTAGATCCTGTTCGGTGTTTCATGCAACCTCATATCCATTTCCAACGTCTCAGCCTAGGTTGAAAGCTTCTGCTATGACAATGTCGTCCTCAGGTGTGGTGTCAAAGACGCCACAAAACATGCACGGAAAACATGCACGGTGTTATGCATCCGTTAGCATCATATTAGCCTCACGAATCATACTCTTCAGCCTCTAATCTAGATCCCAGGGGGTCTCATTTGGAAGCATTGCAATCTCTTTGAACCCAATGATTGACTGTGTCTCTGATTTTGGCCAGCTAAATTCTCATTTCAGCACATTCTGGATCTCCGTTATTCCTACATTTGGTGATCATTAGAGTGCTTGATATACCATGTCAGCGCGCGATCCTGCAACGCACTCACCAATGTGGCCTTCTTAATGTTTTCATCGGTGACCCCTTGTGCTTCCCACACTGCTCTTACCACGAACCAAAACTGAACCGGATCCTCATTTCCTACTCCTCTAAATATGGGTAGCTTGATCGCGCTCGCCATGCTGAACTGCGGGTTTGGTGGAGGTGGGGTGGGTTAAAATGGAGGTGAAGGAGGTGAAGTGGGTGGTGGCATAAGTGGAGGTGGTAACTATCGAATTCTCTACCTTATCAAACTAACCGCACTTCTCGGAGAGACCCGAGAGAGCTCTTCCTTGCTCTCTCATGATGGTGAAATCAAGGGACTGTTTCATAATTCCCCACTCCCTTCGTAGATCGTTCCACTCCACATCGTTCCAAATATTAATGTACTCGCATCACCCGTTTTTCACATAATAGCATCTTAATTCAGGTATTCAAGGATTTAATATACCTACCTCATTGTTCGTTGAGAAAACATCGCTCTGCTTCATTGTAGCTCACAGTCGTGTCTATCGCAAACTCAGTGATAAATCCCCCTATTATCCGGTCGAGCTAATGGTCCACAGCTCGCATGATCTTATCTTTTGATGTCTCTTGTCTATGCACTAATTCCAGATTCCACACTATCAGTTGATCGAGCTTATACCTTCCCTGGCTATCGGCTAACCTTGTGATCCACTCATATAGTTTAGAAGGGAAGGACGTGAAGAAAATCTCATGGATTTCCATATATACATACCAATCTAGCCACCTCTTCTCAGATATCTGCAGAGTTTTGTTTTGTTGTGTCACGATTTAACACAAAGATTGAAATCAATCTTCCTACCCTGATGAATCATAGCAACCAAGATTCCTAGCAAGAAATCTTGCGTGCTTTATCAAGAAACGATGATGCTTGCAACAACAAAAACAAGACCAATACTCCTTACAATCATAGAGAATTTGGAACAAGATGCTTGCTGTAAAATAAACAACTGATACTGGAAAGTGACTGTTTCAGACTAAATCAAACCACTAGACAGACCTTCAAAGACAAAAAGATTTAAAAATCCTGAAAATTGCAAGATATACGCAACTGTACTTATGTACAAGTTGCGTGTATACGTGACTGTGCCTAAGGAAACTTGCATATATGCGGGTTCACTTAAGGAAACATGCGTATATACGCCTCTGTAACTAAGAAAAACAACGTATATAAAAGATTTCAAGAAAAATAAAAAACAAACTGAAGAAACTGGCAAAACTTGGAATTCAAGAACAGACCACACAGCAACAGCAAGCAAACAGGTAGCTGAGCCCTGATTGGCTTGAAAACACCCAAACTAGGAACAACAAGAGTGTTGTCCCCAGTGGAGTCACCAATTCTGTTGAGGGAAATGTTCCCCTAGGGCTTTTGGGTTGAAATCCTAGCAGACTGAAAGTTGTCTATAGAGAGAAACACACATTCACACAGCCAATATGTTATTATAAGCAAATTCTATGATAGGGAGGTGTGTCCAAACCCTTCTTCAATTTCCTTTTGCTCCTTTGTCCTACAAAACAACCAATTCCAAAGAACACAGCAGTATATGGACAAAACCTTACAAAGAAATCATCTTCATGTTATAAAGAAAAGGTAGTTAGTTATGAACTTTAAACAACCATTCACATATGAATTCCAACATGAATATCATAAACATAAAGAAGATCTATATCAGGAACCAAGACATGTGTTTCTTTTATTATAGACAAATAAAGTACAGAAAAGGAATAATTTCACCTAAGTCACCGTTCGTAGGCTCCAAGCAAAGCTTCCTTCTAGATCCGTCCAGCCTCAAGCCTTTAACAAACTCCTTCCATGACTTTCTCCATGATGTCACAAGTAGTTGATGAACATCAACACACAAGGAAACAAGGGTTTCCTGTACAAGTGGGGGAAGTGCAGAAGGCACAAGGGTCTTCAGACCTGGTCAGGGAAAAAATCTCAGCATAATAACCTTTCTCTCTCTTCTCTCCTCCCTTAGGCCTTCCCATTGAGGTCTTTTTATACCTCTCCAAAGTATTTTTTTAGTTGGGAGTTGGTTGGGAACAGTTGGGCCACGGGCACTAACAGGTGATCAGCAGGTAAAACCCACCATCTCCGCCTCAATTTAAGGAGTTTTATATTTTTTTAAGTGTTTTAATACATATACGTGGGTTGGGTATATGCCTACCCACGTATACACGCGTTTAACTCAGGGCAATGTCGCGTATAAGGGATAAAACACTGTTTTTTAAATTTTAGGACCAGGTCTGGAAGGAGGGGTTGCCCTAGGCCATGAGTGCAGCATCACAAACCATAAGAGTGATATTTGGAGCTATAACACTCGTGAAGCTTCTTTTCCAACCACTCTTCAATTTCCTCCTTTGTGGGGTTCCAATTGCACGACATCAAACATCCCTTAGGAAAATCCCAATCCCAGCAATGGAACCATTTGTTGGCTTGTTGGGGCCTGACCAAGGTCCAGAAGTGATTTAGACAAACAAATCTTGAAACTACCAGCCCTTTTGGAAATAGTCCGCATTGCGCGGACTAAGGTATCAACCAAGGTAGTAGTGGAAGGTGCTGCAACCAAGTTTTCGAACCCTAGGGATGTCTTGATGAAGTCTAGGAAGTTTCGAGAACCAAACCTACACGCTTGTGTTGCTTTGCGCAGCTGTGTGTCCTCCGCAACTTATGTAATTTCTTCCACGCAGCTCCGTAAAGAGTGCGAAGAGGTGCTATCTAGATCCTTTATTCTTACCATGGTATTATTATAGATCTTGACTTAATTATGTGTACCCAGTATTCTCATTAACCATTTAACATTCGTAACAACTGCACGCAATCATAAAATTTAAAGAGATGCACAAATATAATAGAAGAATAAACACACTGTATTCTAGAATCAACTTATCTTTTATTAATCCTCTGTTCAAGTACAATCCCAACTCCGCCCTGCGCACTTAGCCACAGGGGTCAGCACACACAGCTGTGTACTATACCAGTCCTCTACGCACACAGTTGTAGAGCCTCTTCCTACTACTACAACCCAAGACTTGGACTTACAGACTTAGAGTGAATTCATCATCCAAGAACACCATAAGACTTAATATTAAGACTCCCTTTACACTTAGAGCCTCGCACTATTTATAGAATTCCATGGTCCGTGAACCATGGATAGGCCGACACACTCTACATTAAATTACAATATCTTAGGGTGGAAAACCCTAGACTCTCACACTTTGCACCCACATTTTGCAGGGTCTTTACATTACACTTGACCAAAATATGGGCTTCAAGCCCCAAAAACATACTATGGGGGGATCCGCTGCCCAATAGTGGTCAATTAAAAAAATGAATGATATGTTTGATAGTTAAGTTATTTAACCCATTCTCAATTATCATCAAAAGATAGTAATGGCATGGATTTAAGGGATGCTTGGAAACATTGATATCCAAATAGGTACCTAGGTTTATATACACTCATGTTAATTTAGTGACATAAATCAGAATCATTGGAAGTTCTAGTTGTAAATTTGATGCTTAAATAAATGAAAATGTTTTTAATTTGGTGATTTTTTCATGTGAACTTTCATGTGTACTCTAGGATACCAATCAATTTCTTATGGATGATGGCGAACTTTAATCATATTGATTGTTTAAAGAATGTGTCTCTACTAGGTCATGATTCTGCTAATTTTATCAACAATTTGTTTCTTCATAATTGTACTATTATTCTCAAGAATTTTTTTATTTTTTTTTCCATTTAACATTAGCTTATATTTTTCCTTATTAATCAAGTTTGGTCTTCTCTGTAGGGTGGGCTTGCTCCTTGTGGGTTCAACTTTCATGCACAATTTTGGACATTATATCACTTTACTTTTAATTTTTTGTACTTTTCATGCTCAACTTGTTTTACAAATTGCATTTACTTCCTAATAAACAATATGCTTATATTTATTAATTATTGTTGGCATTATGGCCATTTTGTTGGCCGCGATGTCAACCTGGATATTGTGATGAAACTATTGGTGACCGATAGCATAATTGGTGTGCGTAGCTATGTTATGACTTCTCAGAACATTTGATTGTTGTAGAATAAGGTGAATAGGTTTTGAGATAACTACAGAGGAGCTACAAGAGCTTGTTGAGGTGTTATTAACACTTTTCAATGTTTGGATAGGTTTTACAAGTGTTGAAGAAGTTTTTCCAGAAGTTGGAAGCATTTTAACTTACGTTTTCATGGGTTTTGGACTGAAAAATACGGCACACAAATCTACAGTGTACAGGGATCATTCTAACGCCAGTCTCCAGTGCACAAGATGCAATATAACACACTTCCTAAAATGATAGGGTGTGTTACTTCATGTAAGTGAAGAAAAAAAAAACCGTGGGGAAAAACCATGGATTTTCCCAAGGTATTCTTGTGTGAAATGTTGTGTAACATCTATTTGATCCCATCAACCATTACCATCAACAAATCCTTGGATTTTCTCATGGTATTCTTGAGGAAAAATGTTTATAAATACCCTAAAATTTCAATCAACTAGGTGTGCATTGTTCATGAGTTATACGGTCTAGAACAGGTCATTACACCAGGGTGCAAGGAGGAGGCTGAGATGTGGTTGAGATTTAGTCTACAATTAATAGATATGAAAGTGTAATGGAGGGAAAATGGATATGCTTCTATCACTAGTTTATTGCAGGTGTAATGAAGGGAAACTAATTTTTCTTATTAATGTTCTAATCTTCTAAATACTTTGTCTATCAAACACAATACAAAAGGCATCAATAGATCTATCTATGAATAGAATGATATGAAGGATATTAGTCAATAGTTGTTTGTTTATTTTGGTACACTCTTTGTCATGTTATAACTCTAGATTGATTTGACAACAAACTCTTTATTTCTCATACTATTTTATGTATCTTATTGTATTTGCTAAGATTTCCTAAATGGTCGAGTTTCCCTGGGCCAATGTGCAACATATATTAGTTTATCAAATATGATCAGTACAATTGCAAGAATAGAATCACACTTATTGTTTCGAAAAAATGATTTAATGTAGAGATTTTGCGGAGACTATTATAAGGTTTTTGTAGATAATTTATTTATTAACTTGTCTCATTGTTGTTAGAAATCTATAGGTTGTGTATGTGACATAGGATTATTTGATAATGCATTGTGTATGCAAAGATATATATGTCGAAGATAAAGCTAACAATGATATTTACATGGTCTAGAATGTAGTGTATCATTCCCAATAGTGTTATTGTGCATGAAATTAGAGACAAAGGTTGTAGGCATGCTTGCAAACTAATGTGATGGTTGTAGAAGCTTATAAAATCATGTATTTAGGAGTTTTCATTATTGCAGTGAGATGACTTCAAGTTCAGAGGATTATGGAAAAGTTCTTAGTTAGCACCTCTATGTATCTCCAATGTTCGTAGATGCTTGTAATGTGTTAGTTGCTACTTGACTGCATTGTTTTTTGTTGCAAAGATTGAATGCACTGGAAAAATATCCATATGGTTCACATTTTGGTTAGAATTTCACATTAAAGTATTATGATACTTGCCTATGATGTTTTCTTGTTGTTTCTTATTATTTGATGCTAGAATGCAGGGATCGTTGTGGCTTGGATATATTGAACAAAGGGTTGAGGTCAACTTATGTTGTTTCTCTTTGAGTTTACATTTACAGAGGTAGATGGTTAGTTTTGAAATGAAGACAGAGCTTTGAATATGACAAAGGTTGTATGCAGGAGTTGAATGAATGTTCAAAGGTGAAATTAGTGAATATAATAGAGGATAGAGGCTTATGAATCTAATGCGAATAATGATGTTGCTTGTCTTTCATTGAAGCCAGTGAAGTTGATGAATGTGATGACGTTGTTTTTCCTTGAGATTTTTTATGTGGCTTTCTATTCATATTTTCATTATTTACCTTAGTATTGTGATGCTACATTGAATTTTTTGTTGTTTATATTATGCATAGATATGATTTCTAGAGATATAATTACGTCTTTAGCTGAATTGAGATAAGTGTAGTGTTTAGGTTATTGCATTATGTTTTTGCATAAAGTTACCTTGATGATTTTATCGATGATACTGATGTATGATGAATGGATTTTGTGTTTCTACTAGTGGTCATCAATATTATGTAGGGAATTTTTTGACATAGACGTTATATAATTGTCACATGGTTGTTGGGATGTATTGAGTTCTAGTTGCAATGAGTTAATAGCTGGTATGTGACGGATCTTGTTGTACATTCAGAGATTGAGTTTGTTTTAGAGAGAGTTTTTGGCATTGTTGAGACTTGTTGATTTTCAAGGAATTTTTTGATGAATATGTTGACAAGACTTGTTTTTTCTAGTAGAGAGTACAAATTGGAATTTGACAATATTGATGAGCTAGGGTTTGATATTCTATTAAGAAGACTTATTTATTTATCAGAGAGTTATTGAAGAAATGTTTTCGTATCTTGGTATTCAGTGATTCAACATAATGATTTATGATGGTCCAATTTGAAAATTAGATGAAACTTGGCCTACAATATTTAAGTTTGAGCCAAGTGGATTTAACAGTAAAGATTCTGAAACGTGGTCCAAAAAGAGGTTTGGGAGTTGGATCCTTCATTGAGAGAGTCGTATATTACTTCTATGAGTGGCTGGTAAATTTGATAACAGAGTGGTAGCTTTCTTCTAGTGGTAGTTGGAGAAACAGGAGGTGGTGGTATGCTCTAGAAGGTAGGAGCCTACACACTAGTAATAGTCTATGCCAGTGCAATATTTAATAAGAGAATTTATTTACAATTAGCAGAAGAAAAAGAAAACAACAACAATGGTTTTTCCTCCACCTAAAATCCAATGTCCCTATGTGTTTTTGTGTTGTTGATGTGTAATATGCTTATGGTTCATATGCCTTATGAATTAATGCTACTCATGGTTTATTGCTATTTCTTATATTTACTACATAATTTGTTGTGAATTAAATAATGGTCCAATTAAGTTGGAAAAGTAAGACTATTAATTGAATTAAATACTAATTCACCCCCCCGCTCCCTAGTATTTTTAACAATTGGTATCAGAGCAAGTTCTCTCCAGTAATATTAAGCACTTTAGAGTTGATCATGGACCATGGGAATGAAGCACAAGAAGAAGAAAACACAAATTAAGAAGTCAATTTAGGAAAAACATTGATAGTCATAGAGATGTATCAAATGTGGTAGCAGTATCTACAATTATTGATGACACAGAATCAGTAGAGGAACATGTCAATTCATGAACTATGGATAATAAAGTTATGATTTTACTCAATAACACAAATTTTCAAGATTGGAAAGAAAATATGAAGTCTCGGAGAATATCCCTTAGATATGATGTTTTGTGTTTAGTTTTTAATTGTTATACTAAAATTGCCCCATCAGATCAATAACTGCAAAAGAATGGTCAAGCATTAACTGAAATCTTTTTTAGTTTTCTTGATTTGAAACTTAAGAAAGTTCTGCATTAGGAAACCATAAAGGAGGTATGGGATAATCTGCAAGCCATGAGAGGGAAAAATAGTAAAGGAATAAGTTTTTTCATTAGGTGAACTAATAGGTAATTTTTCTTTTGAAACATTCAATGTATCTGAAGAAGAAACTTGTAGACTATAAAAATATGAGTGTGGACGTGAAACAACCTTCATTATATTAGATGGAGTTACAGATTAAAAAAAAGAGATTAGAGGAAGTATTTAAACTTAGAAGAAAACATGTTTCTGCTTTGAAAATGATTGATAGTATTAAGGTTAAGTTGGAGATATATGAAAACAATGTTCATGATAAATTAACAAACACTACAGTATTAACTGAACAAATTAACAAAACGAAACATATTTTGAAGGAATTGAACCTGAAATCATCCCTCTGAAATATCAACTATAGATTTCAAATAAATTAAATGAGGAGATAATTCAAGTATTTTAAGAACAGGAAAATGGGCTTAAATAAGAAATTATTGAGTTAAGAACACAATTTGAAGTGGAACGAAGAAAAAAGGAGGATGAGGTAAACTCGTTAAAAGGTAAATTAACTTAAAAGGATAATCATTTAAGATTTGAAGATAGTACCAATATATTGGACAACCTTCTTAGCACTCAAAGGTATCCCTCCATTCAACCAGGCCTTGGTTTTCATCGAAATGTGAAGGGAGAATCTAGTTCACAAGCATGTGTAGAAAATTTCGAAGACAGTAAAGAAAATTTTGAAAGTCCTGGTAAAAGAATTAAGAAGGAAGTTGAACCAAAAACCAAGTAAAATGAAGTTTCAAAGAAAATAATTTACTCCCAATGAGTATGGAAGAAATAGAAACAACAAATCATTCTCTCCCTTGATCAATGATATTGAATGTTTTATTTATCACAACTTTGGACCCATTATAGTTGATTGTAGAAGCAAATTCTTCAAACCTCAAGAAAATAGTCTCTCCATAAGAAGATCATCGGTTCCAAGGTACTCAAGTTTCTTTAAACAATATTATTTTACATGCAATTTATTTGGTCATAAAGCTATTGATTGTAGATCACACAGAAATGAAAGAAACATCAAGAAAAAATATGATTCTCTTTCCCCCTTCTATGGTCACATAAGATGTTATACATGCAACAAATTTAGACATGTAGCAAAATAATGCAGGACCAAGCCAATGAATTCATTTATACATTTTAGACAACAAGTAGAACCTATCCAAGACAAGAAAATGGATAGTTAGATTCATCAAATAATCTAAAGAAGATGCACCCATCAACACTCATCATACAAGAAAAACGAAGAGGAACAAGTAAGTGTGGTCTTTCTTTGTGCACACTAGAAGAAGAAGACCAATGGTACATAGACAGTGGATGCTCACATCACATGTTTAAAAATAAGTGAATATTTATGTCTCTTATAAAAAAAGGGTGGTGAAGTTACTCTTAAGAAATAGTGTGTCAAGAAAGGTACTAGGAAAAGGTAGAGTTGATATTGATGTTAAAAATATAGAAGCATCTAATTTATTGTTGGTTGAAGGGCTAAAGCAAAACATTTTAAGTGTGGATAAAATAATTGATAAAGGGAATGTAGTTATATTTAAACCAACAGGAAGCAAAAGTATAGAAGACAAAACTAAAAAGTTTATAGAAAAATGGATCACAGATGCAGACAAAGTATATGTACTAAGGAAAAATCCAGTCAGAAGTAAGAGGTCAGTCTCCTCTTGAGATTCATAGTAGGAAAAGATAATCCCCACTACAGTTGATTGTATCTAATACATATTCCTTAAAGGAATGTATAAGTGCATAGTAGCATCATAGGAACTTGATGGAAATCAGGTCGACATGATTAAGTTGTTATTTGGAAAAAGGCGCATGATCTAAGGGGGAGAGATGCATATATGCTACTTCACTAATTCAACTTTAATGGTGACCCAATGAGTTGCTAGACTATCTTGAAACCTATTATTTTCATGATTTATGCTACTATTTTGTCATCTAGTGAAGCTATTGTGATTATGATTTTAGATGTATCTCTTCAAGATAATTTTCGTAAAATGAATTACCAAATGTTTAGGCGGAGAATCTCATATGGCTCTTGTGTTTCAGAGATTTATTGCTGGTATTATGGTCCCTTACTATCAGAAAGAGAAAAGGCACTTCTTGGAGAAAATTTCTATATCTGACATTGGTTTATTGCAAGAATTATCAATTTGTTGATGATTCCTATATGTTGCTTGGGATTTTTTATGAGAACGTGTTGACATATGATAATTTCATGAGTTGTCGATGGTGCCTCATTGAAAAATCCTATATTGTTGCTATTAGATTAGTTTCCTTACATTACTTCTTTGATGCATTGTTTGTTATTGGTTGGAATCTTCATTGATGAGGAGGATATACATGGTGTTGTCACTATGTCATGTTATTTGTGTTGTTGCTATAGATAGTTAATTGTTGGTGTTGGGTGGTATTTGATATGTTGTGAATCAGACTTATTTTGTTGCTATATTTAATGGCTTTAGATGTTGTAAAATGTCTTTATTAATATTACATTTATATTTTTATGAGTACTCCACACATGAGATCATTGTTTATGGTTGACGTGTTGAGAGTAGACATCTGCTATCATATATTATTGCATAGAGCACATATCATTGTTCATGGATGCCATGTATTTGTCACATATCGTTGTATTGATCATGCATAGAGGAGAGCACATGTGTGTGCATTTGAGTAGCTATGTATTAGTATTTTTTCATTCTTTGGTACATTGGCCATAGAAAGACATGTTGGATCCAATATACAATGTAAAAGTGTGATCACTTGATAGGATAATGTAACTTGAGCCCATATAGTCCATGGTTGGTGATAGGAATGCTTATATAATTTTCAAATATCAGTCATATACCATAGGACAAATAACATCATCACTTTTAACCCAGTACAAAAATTACCAACAAATAGATTCTTAAACAATAGAAAATATATGCAATGGCGAGAACATAAGATATACATTGAGATTTTGTCCTAGAACCAAAAATAGGGAAAGCTAGATTGATTTTTCATTATATAATGTTGCAATACATAGATAAACATGTCGACTCATTCGTAAACCCCAATCCATTAACCCTAAATTAGAACATAATTTTAGTTCCTTTGGCTCAATTTACAAAATACCATGGGAAAAAACCATCATGCCCAAAACCATGCGTGAAAACCATGCACACAAAGATGGGTAGGTCTGCCAAACATCCTTTGGTCTGGCCAACTATTATTAGGTCCACAAAAAAGAATAAAAAAATCTCGGGGTGTTGCCCCAAACCCCCTTGTAGGGGGTCTACCATCCCTCCATTAACCCACCTTTGAGTTGAACACAACATAACAATGAATGGCACTATTCATGGAAATAATATAACACACCCAATATTGTAAAGATTGAAAGCATAGGGCAAAGATCCATATGTTTCTCATTTTTGTTAGAAGTTCATATGAAAGTATTGTGACACTTACTTATGAACTGTCGTTGTTTTTGCTTATTATTTGATGCTAGAACATAAGGATGGTTGTGGTGTGGCCTCAATGAAAAAACTGTTGAGGTCAATATATGCTTCTACTCTTTGAGTTTAGATTTATATAGGTATAGGCTTAGTATTGAAATGAAAACTGAGTTTTAAATATGAAAAAGGTTGTATGCACAAGTTGAATGAATGTTTACAAAAAAAATTAGTATGCATGATAGAGGAGAGAGGCTTATGAATCTAACGTGAATAATTGTTCTTCTCGTCTTTCATTGAAGCCAACGAAGTTGGTGAAAGTGATGATGTTATTTGTCCTATAAGATTTTTTATATGGTTTCCTATTGAGAGTTATCATTATTTACCTTAGTATTGTGATGCTACTTTGAGTTTGTTGTTATTTATATTATGCAAAGATGTGATTTTCAGAGATATAGTTATATCTTCAGCTGAAATGAGATAGGTGTAATGTGTTGGTTCTTGCATTAGGGTCTGGAGGAAATTTTCCTGGATGATGTTGTCCTTGATACTAATGTATGATGAACAAATTTCATGTTGCAACTAATGGTCATCAGTATTATGCAGTGATAATTTTGACAATGGTGTTGTAAAGTTGTCACATGGTTGTTGGATATATTGAGTTATTGTTGCACTGAGTTAACATCTAGTTTGTGAGGGATCTTACTGTACATTCAGATATTGAATTTTCTATAGAGAGGATTTTTGACATTGTTGAGAATTGTTGATTCTCAAGGAATTTTTTGATGAATATGTTGATGAGACTTTTTTTTAGTAGAGAGTATGGTTAGGAATTTGATATTATTGATGAATATTTTGATGGTATATTGAGAAGACTTGTTTGTTGACCATAGTGTTATTAAAGAAAGGTTTTGGTATCTTGGCATTCATTGATTGAACATAATGGTTTATGTGGGTCTAGTTTGAAAATTAGATGAAACATGGTCTGCAATATTTTTGTTTTAGTTAGGTGGATCCAGTGTGAAATATTCTCAAACATGACCCACAAACAGGTTTTAGGGTTGGAGTCTTTAGTGAGGGAGTGGTAGATTCCTTCTAGTGATAGCTAGATAAATAAGAGGAGGTTGTAGCCTCCAACAGTTAGGATCATGTGCACTAGTAAGAATATATGTTAGTGCAGGATGTAATTAGAGACTTTATTTATAATAAAAAGAAGACAAAGACAACAACAATAATGGTTTTACATGGTTGGGTTTTCTAGATAAAATTATGATGTCCCTATGTGTTTATGTGTTAATGATGTGTTACATTCTTATGGTTCATATGCCTCATGACTTAGTGCTACTCATGGTTTATTTCTCTTGCTTATATTTACTGCATAATGTGTTTTGAACTATATGACGAATTTGTTAAATTGGAAAAAGAAAAAGAAAACTACTAATTGCATGAAATAATGTATCACCCCGCCCCCAAGTATTTCTAACAATTAGTTTTTAGATCTCAAATCAATTATTGAGCTTCAATTACTTTAAATATATATTAATTTGGATGAGGTGTTGATATTTTTTTGATGAATAACTCCCTCATGCTTGTTGAATCATTATATAGTGGTTGACCTCTCCACTTAGTATTTCTTTTTTCTTTTAGCGATGGACCATTTCAAAGGTGTAAATTGAGAAGTAACCTAGTTGTGTATCTAGCTAGATGAACAAATTTATATAATATATTAAATTAGTTTATATTTTCTTAATATGCCGACTTTGACGAGCCATTGGTGCTAATATTTCTGTTGATATTTGTAGCTTGGGAGGTACTCCAAGCCCTAGGCTTGAGGGTTGTGTAGGAGTTGGCACACAAAAGTCTTTTGTGCACTTGAAACCCAAGCTTTGGGTTTTGTACCCATCAATTTTGAGGAAAAAACCACGAAGACAATTTGACATGTGATGGATGGAGATGATAGAGAATGTTGAGAGGAATCCAACATAATGAAAATCATCAAATTTTGAGTTTTCTATGATGAGATGTGATTTTTTTATTATAGCTATGGGTTATTGTGGCACCTAAAGGAGGTTGGCTTGATCTATTAGATTTCCACAAGTGATGTTTATTGACACCACATAATTTGGAATAAATATAGAAGATATGAGTGACATTTATCCTCATCCAAAAGTGCATTCATCTCTTAGAGAATATATCTGAGGAAGCCAAGATTAAGGGAAGGAGGATGAGTATGTTTGGGACTATGATTTTGGTTGTTTTTGTCTCTAAACAGGTCTTCATTTGAGCGGAGAGGATCCCACATTGGTTGAGGGTAGTTGAAGTGGTGTTTTGATCATTTCTTAGTGGCACAACTCTCCTAAAGCTAGGCCATAACCATTGTTGGAGGTTTTAGGCAGATTGTATGCCTTAAACTCTTCAGAACAAGGGACCGAGGATTTATTTTTGGGTACAGGAAGGCCATAGACCTAGTCTCCTTGTAGATGGGTGGTTGTATGTCATGTTTGGAGGATAATAGTAGCCTATGTTAGTAGAGGAAAGTGGGTAGTCTTGATTGGAGGGAGGTTGTAGTTACGAAAGGGTTTGGAGGTGGAGAAAGAGGAGCTATAGAAGCTTGCTAGCAGCCCTAACTAGGTGTACCAAACTTTTTTTTGATGACATTAGCCCTTAATGATGATAGGTACATGATATTTTTGATGTATTTGAGGTTATATTAGATGGTCTTAGGTTGGATAGTTTTGGATAGATCTATAGCGACTAAGAGGTAGGGTTGATGTGGCATGCTAGAATCCCTAACACATGTGTAGATGCTACAATAGTGTAGTGGATCCTAGATTTGCGCAATAGCTCCTTTATTACAGAGCAAAGGGTAGATCTTCAAAGCTCTAGTTGGATGATGTTTGAGAATATCTAAAGGACATGTTGTTTGGTGTTGTATTACAAATTTAAGACCTATTGGAGGGGAAACATGGAAGTGCCCAAGTGTGAATCCCTATGTACAGTGCCTTGATGGACTAAGGGTTGCTAGGAGATGCAGTTTGTTGGAGCTCATAGGTCTAATCATCCATAGGAGAATTTTTTTATAGCCCACATTCATCGTCGGAGAAGAGAAATTTGATGATGATAGGTGACAACCCTCCTTCCCTATGTTAGTCTTCATTGGAGTAGCCTAAGAAGACTATAATAGGATGGAGTCCCTAAGTAGATAAGGAGAAGTAGTGGATAGATGACAGTTGTTCACAAATGGAGTTGTGAAGAAATCGACAGGAGTCTCGATGTGTTGTGCCCTTGATGGACTAAGGAACAACTAGTGAGAAAATTGGATAGCCAAGGTTCAGTGCCCAGATGTACTTGGATTGTGGATAGAGGCAACATTGCAGATCTAGAGCCAAAAGACCCAGTAGCGTACGACTGAGAGTAGCCAAGAGAGCACGACAAAACCTAATGGTCAGAGTATATTGTTGAGTGTATATTGGTTGTTGATGGACTGACACCTAGACCAAATTTTATATATTTGTAATAGTGGATGTATGAGGGCCATTATCCCTGCTATTAGAGCCCTAGACTGTTTTATTATTAATTTTGATTAATATAATGAAGTTAGGTTAAAAATTTGTAAAACATTGTCTATATAGGTGCATGTGTGATTTACTACATTATATTGTTCCACTTTGCAAAGTAGCTTTGTTTTGATTCTCGGTTTTGTAGCGCCAGAGATTTAAGATTTTATCCTAGACACCAGGGTCATGGAAAAAAAACAAATTCAAAATCTTTGGCCTTTCGAGAGCTAAGTTGAGTCATCAATTTTCTATTTAAATGGGACAATGCCACCTAAAGTTCCTTAATTTGCTTGGCACTTGGGTCTTAAATTTGAAACCCTATGCACTTTAAAAATTTCATAGTGAATACAAAAATTTGAGTGATTGCTTTCATCTCGAATACATACAGCATAATAAGGATTATGTAGAAATTTGTAGCCCAAAATTAACACACAATGTATAACACTGAATTTCCAATTGACATTGAGATCACAAATTCTATATAACTACACATGCATGCAAATGAAAATTCTTTGACAAACACATGAAATTTTTGGTAAATTAGTTTCAAGAATAAGTATAAAATTTTTAAGCATATGACAAACTCTTATTAAATTGATAATTTTATTTATACATATTATACATATATTTGTGTAGTTTGAATTTATTCTCTAGGAAATTAAAACCCCATATAGTAAGTAAAATTGCATATAACACAAAATGTGATCACCATAACATACTTTAGGATTTTGATAGTTGACTTCTTTATTTGTTATATAAGTGTTGGCATCTTCATTCAACACTTTTTCACTTACCAATTATTCAAGAGATGAGACAAATATCTAACTGACTTAATCACTTTGACACGTTCTTAGAGATTGAAATTTAGAGTAGGGTAACCTTAATATTTTGACTTAGGATAGTTATATTTACATTTGTTTGTGTATGCATTTGTTCAATAGAAAAAACTAATCAACATCTAAAGAAAAACATGGATTTAAAGCAATTTATTCCAAAATCAAGACATGCTGAAGGCCCACACTTTTCAGCTAGTCTTTGTCAAACAAATTACATGAATGGGGTGAACATGGCATCAAATTCCCCAAAAATACAATAAATATTAAAAAAAAACATTAAAAGAATGATACAAAACATTTGTACCCAATTAACTCAACATGGATTGTAACAAAATTGGGAAAAAAATCAGAAAAATAAAAATTGGAAAAATGAGCTTATAATAACATTATTTTAAATAACATTAACACATTCAAAAGTCTGTAATCACTGGGCTACTCTTTATGCTTCTTTCCTTTCTAACTATATCTCTACACTTGGGAAATTCTTAGTGTGTTTTCATAACATCTCCAGAAATCCCAAGTATTTAGAATCTAGCATAGAAAATGAAGCCATACTAATTTTACTACATGGCAAATAGAAATACAAGAAGTCTCTAAATTGCTAGGAATTTAGCAGAACCTATAATGATATAAGTCAATATGATATAATTTTATGATATAAAAACCTATAAATAATATAAGTTTATTATATGAAAAATATGTAGTGGAGAATTGCAATTTTATGATATAAAAACCTATAAATAATATAAGTTTATTATATGAAAAATATGTAGTGGAGAATTGCATTTTATAGTTAATAATGCACCATGAATTATTATAGTATATATACCATTAGGATATTTTCTAGAGGGGTGAGAAAGGGTGTGAATTATAGTTTACTTATTGATCTAGTGGAACTTGTACATTCTAGTGAGAGGCTAGATAAGCCTTCTACTTCCATATTTCCAAAAATATGACCGGTAATTTGGTTATAGTTTTACACGAGGTTGTTATATTTGTTTAGTCTCTGGTAATTTCATGAAACATTAGTTCTGAATTACATGGATCCTATTCACTCACACACAAGATGAAATATCAATTTGAATTACATGGATCATATTCATTGGCACACAAGATAGAAAATGATAGAATTAATCAGTGTTACTAGGATCATTGATTCATAAGTAATTCAAAAAATGGAAAAAAAAAATTATTTTTTTGTCATTTTCTTTCCATTTTGTTTTACTTTTGTTGCTTATTTTGTTTTTGATAGTTTTACCCTTGCTAAGTAATTGCGATACATGAATTTTTCACCTTTTCTAGTGATGGATGTGCCCTAGAACAATGGAAATCTGATCATTTAAAAAAATCCATAAATTTGATCATTTAAAAGAATCCATAAATTAAACTTTTCATGTTTTATGTTGTCATAATCTTTGCCTGTGATTAGGATTTAGAATTTATCCATTATATTTATTTTTCATCTATAAAAGAGGATATAAAGTCATACTCTTTATTAGTTACATTATATGCCAAAATATTATATTTATAGGAGATTTACCCAAGGATAATTTCTTGGGTATTTGGAGACAAGCATCAAAAATTTCATCTAAGATTAGGTCCTAATGTGAGACAAGTAGGTGTTAATTCTGGAACACAATTTTTGAAATCCATTAACTGAACCTTTCAATCTGGAAGGTCTTCACTATTGTGCTCTTCTACCCAATTGATATTATCTATAGATCGATTTGGTTTTTCTTCCTTAGAATTGTGACAAACATTAACCTGATACGGACTACCATTTACTACAACTCTTTTTCTATTTTAATTGGTCCAAATTTCATTGATTGATACATGGTCTCATGAGTGCCAATTTATCTGGCACATGTTTTGGAAATATATGGGAATTCAAGATACTCACAGAACGGCTAGGTTGATGGTCTTCCTAATTAGCTTATTTTCAAATATAAGTAATTAGAAGTTATTGTTTATTTATACCATTATAATTTATACTTTTATATAAATATAGAATAGGAGAAATGTTGTACTAAAGTAGAAATATTTTTGCAATTTATTTTTATAATTTTATATTCTTTTGTGGCTATAGCAATAATCAAATTTCCTTTGTCTTTGATTGATAAATTGATATAAGTGATTTGGTAAGGAGTAGAGGAGGAATTTAATGAAAGAGTTAAGGTGTAGTAGATTGAGTTGTGAAAGGACAACGTGATTTGGATATAAGTTTTCAAGAAATAGAATAAGAAACCAACCAATCCCTAATGAATATCCCGAATAATTAGTTAAGAGAACATATAGCGAAGGATAAAATTGCATTGCATCTCATCCAAAACACCATGGATGATACTATCATCCCCAATACTTCTCTTATGGGGCACTCTATATCTTTCTAGGATATATTCGAGAGAACCTATCAAAGGTATCACCAAGGTGAAGATTGTGAAATTGTAAACTTTAGGAAGAGACTTTGAAATCCTATCAATGAAGGATTTAGAGTCAACAATTTAGTACATGGACTTATTAGTGACCACTAAAAATTAGTTGAACATGCATAGTGGAGAAATGATGAATTAGATGGTAGTTGAAAAGGTTCTTAGAATCCTATCCAATGAGTTTGATATCATAGTTGTAGATTCAAAGAAGAAAAATATATGAGTCATCTCTCTATAGATTAATTGATGGGGTCTCTTCTCTCTGGTGAATCTAAAATTAGCAGAAAAGATAATCCCTCACTTAAAAGCACATTCAAGTCTTATTTTTTTCTTTCTAAAGGTATAGGAAAATCAAGATGTAGATCCAGAGGAAAAGGTGGTAGAAGCAATAAACAAAAGAATAATGATGAATACTTAGAACAAAAATGGGGGATGACAAATAAAGTCTCATATACAATTCATATGTATGATAAATATAAGATCAAATGCTATTGTTGGATTAAAATAGGCCGTTATGTTAGTGAAAATTGAAAAAAGAAATGACCTAGGAAAAACACTACCAATTATTCAAATATCCCTAAGAAGAATAAATAATTGCCATTCCTTATCTATATTGTTGCCCATGAAACCTCAAATGATGTACAATTTTTATTGTGAATGCAATAATCACATGATTAGAAATGTTGATTTGATTTTTAATTTGGATTAATGTTAATGAAAATGCTAAATTATGAAAAAAAATCATTTGATTGTTGACCAAGAACCAAATGTATCCACTCATCATGACATCTGGTGAATGAAATACTTCATTTTCCCAAAAAAAAACCTAAATCAATGATTTCTCATTATGCATTCTAGATATGGTCATTTTCATTTCTTTGGTTGGAAGTTGTTGCAACAGAAAATGATGGTAAGAGATCTTCCTTACATCCATGAACTGGTTTGCACATGTGAGTGTTTTATTCTCACAAAGAGTGATAGGGATAATTTCCTTAAAGTTGTATATTATAAAGTAAATGATCCCATAGAGTTAGTTCATATTGACTTGTGTGGATCAATGCATACTCAGTGCTTACCATCTCTAATCATCTCTAATCATATACAAATATATCCTAGTATACCAAGCTCAGTGTAACAATTCTTCTATAGTGCACCTACAAATAAGAGGAATAAATTTGATGAGGGGAGGGAGAAATGTATTTTCATTATTTATAGTGAATAGTACAAGGCTTAATAACTATATTATCTAGTGACCAATAAAATGACCATAAATAGAGATGTATAATTTAAAGTAGAAGAGGCATGGGATAGAAGCATATACAAGTCCATAACCATTTGAATAGAAATTCCATAAACTAGAGATGCAACAAAATAATAATTGGCTGAATGGAAATCTTCACAATTTCAATCACCAAACAAGAGCATTTCATAGGGAACTCCAAGAAATTTGACTCAACGAGAACCATCAAACTCATAATGTTTGTTTTTTAACAGTCCTCAATATAGTAATAATTATGAACTAATTTCTATAAAGTTTAGAATTCTACATGGTCTAAATGAAGAGTTAAGCGCTTATTCAGATTATTTATTATTCACTCGTTAACCCACAATTTTGTGGAAGAGACCAAACATGAATAATGTGTTAAGGAAATGGATGTGAAAATAGATTCCATTGAGAGAACTGAAACATGGTATCTAGTAGACTACCCAAAGAGAAAGAATGTATTGGAGTGAAATGGGTTTATAAAACGAAATTGAATGAAAAAATGAAATGGATGGATACAATGAAATACTAGTAGCAAAGGGGATTTCATAGCAGCCCAAAATTGACTTTGGAGAAACATTTGCACCTATTTCCAGATTAGACACAAAACACTTATTTTTAGCATTAGATTCCCAAAGAAAATGGAAGGTGTATCAAATGGATGAGAAATTTGCATTTCTAATTGTTTCTATGAAATAAAAAATGTATGTGTAGCAGACACGAAGATATGAGATCAAGTGACACAAATATACAGTTTTCAAATTAAAGAAATATTTTTAAGGGATCTAATAGTCTCCAAGAGCTTGGTATATTAGGATATATTTGTATATGTTTAGAGATGCTTTTAGAAGAACCAATAGTAATCGTACACATTACACAACAAACAATTTCCTTTGTCTTTGATTAATTCCTAATGTATATCTCAATATCTAGTCTAGTCTAATAGAGCTAATGCTTGTTTGGAAAACCTTAAGTAAGGATTTTTGAAGACCGATTAATATGAATGAGGGATAAATAATTTGCATAGGTAATCATAGTGTAATAAATAATGATATTTCTATCACCTCTATTAACGTAATGTAAATGGTGGGAGAGATGGATTCCTAATGTCTAATAAGTATAGGAGGACACTCATAATGCATATCACATCTAGAAGGAAACTTTCCATGTGGAAGTAGGGGAATTTTTCATATGGGTTGTTAATACACATATTGATCATTGTATTGATAGCATTTTATTGTATTTATTCCCATTTTAGTGTAAATACGTTTTTCAAACTTGGTGTATCAATGACACCTACTGCTCATTCAATGGTTAAAAGTCCTTTTCTCAGTAAAATTTGTTAATGAGAATAACAATATAACTCACTAGTTCTCACAAATAAGAAATAGAGTACATGTTTCTAAGGAAATGTCTAGATTATATTCATTCTCTCATCAACTCTAAATTACTTTGATGGAGTTGAGTTTTATTTAAAAGCTTGTACAAATATCTTTCTAAAATAATCGTAGGCAATGGTATCTTGTAGATGGATTTGATGGTATGATGAGCATATGAACCAATTCAGATTTTATTATCTAAGTAAATGCACTTCTCCTTAGTATATACCATTTTAGAAATATTTTGAACTATGTTTGGATGTGGAAAGACTTCCTGGCTTGTAGTAATTTTATGTAGTTAGGATGATTACAACATATAATCTATGCATCCATATCAACTATTTCCATTCTCTTTTTTAATTCCATGGTTTCCTTGTCTCTCATATTATGAAACCATTCATTTGGTGGTGGGGTTGTCATTTGGTATTTCTTTAAGATATATCCTTGAAGTTTGGGGTATATTAAGATGTTATTCGACCATTTCCCTCCTTATTCTTTGATATCATCCTTCCATTTTGAGTCATGGTGTTCCATATATGATTCAATGACACCAAACATGCAATTGCTAATGATTAGATTTAAAACAAAAACACATGTGGATTATATGAGAGGATTGTTTGACTATAGACATAGGTAAGTTCATGATGTAAGGAATCCACAATACCTTCCAACTAGTGTTGTACCTTTGGTTGATGTACAATGATTTTAACAAATTAGGAAACCTATCTTACATTCACCCTTTATCATATACAAAAGAGCAAGAAAACAAATGAATTTCTTTGGTCCCAAAATAAATATGCAATGTTCAAATCATGGGTTGAAGAAAATGTGGCTATGCAATTCATATTATGCTTCAGGAGAGTGTGCAAGACGTTAGTAATTGGACAATAAGAGATGAGATTGGGAGGAGGAAACTAGTCACATTGAATTAAGTATTACTCATATGAGTAGGGAAAACCACTTTCTACCCAATTATGTTGATAAGTAGAGCCTAAATTAAATATTAAATGATTAAAAATAGTGACATACAGATAACATAGAAGCACATGGACAACACATAATTTTTATATAGTAAAACTCTAATAGTGTGTCAAGGAAACATCCATGGGGAATGGTATGATATATTATTGCTCTAGGAATAATATTACAACCATTTTTACATTCACTATATGCACTAGCGCCTATACAAACTACCAAATACTTACTTGGAGTAAATTTTGATTTTTACAATTTACATTTTAGTTGTTGTAATGAATTATAACAATCTCATTCTTAACAAAAATTTACCTAATACCTTTCTCAATCCCTTTCATGGCCTCTTCTATAAGACAAGGGAAGCTAAGCACCACTAAAATTTCTCTAACATATTGGTTTTGAATTACAATTAATATTACAACCACTATTACATTCACTAGATGAGCTACCACCTATACAAACTGCCAAATACTTACTCAAAGTAAATTTTGTTTTTTACAATTTTCTTTTATTTCTTGTAATGAATTATAATAATCTACTTCAAAAAAAAATTACCTAGTACCTTTCCCAATCCCTTTCATGACCTCTTCTATAAGCCAAGAGAAGCTAAACCCCACTACAACTTCTTAACATATTGGTTTTGTAAATGTGTATGCAACATTTTCTTTAGTGTGTACCTTTTTAACATCAACTCCACCTCCATCAACAAATTATATTACAAAATGGTGCTTAGTATCAATATTATTACTCTTACTGTAATAATATAATTTGTTAGCCAAATGGATCATGTATTTTTATTATCATAGAATACTTTGACAACACCTCATTAAGCATTGGTTTTTTTTGTAAATTTAATTACGACTATAATTATAGCATGGACACAAGAGCCACAACTAGATTAAATGACCTGGTTTGAATATTTAAATTTTAATGCTTTTGACTACACCCTAAAAAATGGGATGACCTTTCAGATCCCCAATGTCTGAGGGATCTTGTATTTTTCCTTGGAAAGCCACAAACCTATTCTAAACTTAAATGCTAATTTGTTTGTGAACCTAAATGATACACTTGTTGGTAGGTTGAAAAATGAGACACAACTGGAGGTGAATCTATTCTTACTAAAAAATTTATGAGATTGGATTTAGGTGGCGGAACTGTAGGGTGGTGCACATTCCCTTAGCACATCACAGAGCAAAGAAAACACCATCTCAAATTCATGAAGGGATGTTGTGAAGATCGATAAAATTAAACATCAGAAGAGAACACAGTTTGATGGTAGTGGATTGATTCATAGTGGTGGATTCTCATGGGTTGGCTCTTGCTAGCTCTTGAATTTCTTTCTTTGTAATTGTAATTCATTGAGTTCTCATCTAGGAAAATTTGTCCTTTTCCCTAGAGTGTAATCACTATTAATCATGGGAGTGTATGGGCATTATGGAGTATTGGTAATGGAAGATAAAGTGGTTTTAGACAATTATGCATAACTTATATGATGGTTAAATGTCTATGAGCTTGGGTGTAATCCCTATGAACAATGTGAGCCCACTAGACTCTATTTTCTAAGCTTGTGTGGTTAGTGAGAGGATTAGTGGATAATCACTATGGTGTTTGTTATATAGATGATAAACTACTTGGACATGGAATTCTAGGTCATTGTGGTTCTTATTGAGTAGTCGATAAACCACATGGACAATGGATTCTTGATCCCTGTGGTTCTTGCTATGAAAATAAATTTTATGGGCCACTTGGATAGTGGATTCCGACTCTTGGATTAAGTAATAGTGCATATGAACCTTTAGGGAATCCTTATGAATGAACTCAAAGAAAATAGTGGGTCACTATGGTGTTTACTAAGTAGTTGATAAACCACCTAGACAATGCATGTCATATCCCTATGGTGCTTTTTATGAAAATACATTTGATAAACCATTTGGATAGTGGATTCCAACACTTGGATTGAGAAATAGCCCATCTAAACCTTTAGGGAATCCCTGTGAATGAAATCAAAGAAAAGAGTGGGTCACTATGGTGCTTATTTCTAAATTGAAGTTGATAAACCACCTAGATAATGGAATCCACACTTTGAGTGTTTAAATAATAATTTGGTTTGAATTTGTAGGTTTTAACCCTATACAAATATTACCCGCATAAGAATTCTAAAAACAAAAAATAAACAATGGCGAGAGCATAACACATAAAACAAATATACACAGATATTTTCCCCTTGATACCAAAACCGGGACTACCAGATTGATTTTTCATTATATTGATTTCAATTTTAAAATAAATATATATGCATGTAAAAGAATTCATAAATTCCAATCCATTAACCCTGGATTAGAACATAGTCTTAGTTCCCTTGACCGAATCTACAAAATACCATGGATCGAAAACCATCGCGTCCAAAACCATGTGCGAAAACCATGCACAAAAACATAGGTAGGTCTGCCCACCTAATATAGGGTCCAAAAAAAATTTCCCTAGGGCGCTGCCCCGGACCCCGTAGAGTGGTGATACTGCCCCCCTCAAACCTGCCGACACGGGGGACTGCTACCCCCAGCTACGCATCAGCGCAACGAAGGGAGGGCTCCACCCCTCCTTTAACCCTTGATTTAACTACTGTAGCTAGTCGTGGAAAGAATATAACACAACCCAACATTCTCCCACTTGTTGTTTTATTTCCAAAGGAGAGCTTAGTCATTCATCCAGACCTACAGTGCCCATTGTTTCTCTACACTAAGAGAACTTCTCATATCTCACAGATTTTTTCAATGCATCTGCAATATTCTTCAAATTGTCGACCTTTACCAACAACACCTTTTTTACTTCTATCATATCCCTCACAAAGTGATACTGAACATCAATGTGCTTTGCCTTTGAAAGACAAGCAGGGTTCTTTGCCAAGAAAATTGCACTTTGGTTGTCACAGTCTATCCTTATAGCTCGCTGTACTAACCCCATACTTGAACACAATCTCTGCAGCTAAATTGCTTCCTTGCTTACATGAGTTTCTGCCATGTATTCTGCCTCTGTAGTTGATAGTGCCACTACAGATTGTCTCTTACTCATCCAACTGACTACTCCTCCAAATAGGATAAACACATACCCACTTGTAGATCTTCTCTAATCCAGATCTCCAGCACAGTCTACATCAACAAAGCCATGTATGTTCAAAACTCTGTCCAATCATGGTCTTCCTTGGTAGGACAAACGATAATCACTAGTGCCACGCAAATACCTGAAAACCCACTTCACTGTTGTCCAATGATCCTTCCCTAGTTTTGACATAAACTTGCTCAATACTCCCACTACATGTGAAATGTCTGTTCTAGTACATACCATTACATACATCAGAATATCAATTTCACTTCCATATGGAACACGGGACATGTCCTCTTCCTCTTTGTGTGTCTTGGAGCATTGTTTAGCAGATAACTTTACACCTATAGGAATAGGAACCTTCACCAGTTTACTATATTGCATATTAAACCCCTGCAGTATTATCTCAACATAATTCCTCTAGTTTAACTAGAGATTCATCTTTTCCTAATCTCATTTAATTTCCATGCCCAAAATATACTTTGTAGCACCAAGATCTTTCATGTCGATTTTGGAGGACAATTTGGTCTTCAAATCTTGGATAATTTCTTTGTCATTTCCAACTAGCAAGATATCATCCACATACAAGACTAGATAAATAACATGGTCACCAATTAAATTAAAATACACACAGTGATCTTCTTTACTTCTGGTGAAGCCAAGTATACATATAAATGTATCAAATTTATGATACCACATCCTTCATGACTGTTTTAACCCATAAAGAGACTTTTTTAGCTTGCATACCAGTTCTTTCTTACCCTTCACCATAAATCCTTTAGGTTACTTCATGTAGATCTCTTCTTCTAGATCCCCATGAAATAATGTTGTCTTCACATCCATTTGTTCTACCTCAAAATCAAAAGAAGTAGCGATAGATAAAAGTAATCTAATAGAAGATAACTTGGCAACAAGAGAAAAAATATCATAAAAATCAATTCCTCGCACCTAGGAATAACATTTTGCCACCTACCGAGCATTGTATTTCTCCACCTTTCCTTCTACATTCATCTTCTTCTTGAACAGCCATTTGCTGCCCATGGGTTTCCTTCCAGCTCGAAACTCCACTAGATCCAAGCCTCATTTTTGTGCAAATATGCCATTTCATCAACCATGGCTTCTTTTCAGAGTATTCCCTCCTTTGAATCTACTTCTTCCTTCACAGTTCTGGGACCATCATCAGTAATAGATAAAGAAAAATTTGAATAGAGAGAGGATGGACTATACCTTTCTGGTTGCCTTCTTTCTCAAACTAATCTTCTCATGTTATGAAACCAGCTGAAGAAAAGATAGAAAAGATAGATCAACGCCTTAGAATTCAGCCTCTTCGAGGCGGCAACCTCCTTTACATTACATAAATGAACAATTCTTTGATGATACAAATGAAAAAACCTCCTTTCTTTATATAGGAGTCTAAGGAGTCACAATATAATCCAGCCGACCTAGCAATAATAATATAAAGCCACAAAAATAACAATAGAGGGATTTATGGGGCACAGAAATAACAACATGGGGGTAATAGGGGCACAACAATATAAGTAAGGGGTATAACTACAATAGTAATGGGGTAATCACTAGTATTATAGGGACCCAACATGCCCCTCTCCTTCAAAAAAGTGTTGTCCTCAACGCTTGAGTAGTTCTAGATACTTCTGCATAAAATTCTCATCCTCCCATGTGGAATCTTCAGCGGATAAGTTCTTCCACTTGATAAGATACTCTGAAATTGATCGATTTCATAGTTATCGAGTTCTTGTTTCTGTGACTGCTTCCGGTTCCAATATAATTTTTCCTTCCTCATAAAGTTTTGGCAATATTGTTTGCACTGGGAGCTTGTCGCCTATAACCTTCTTTAAACATGAAACATGGAAAACTGGGTGCAATCGAGAAGCTGCAGGAAGCTCCAATTTGTATGCCATAGTACCAATCTTTTGCAACACCTTGTACAGACCATAATACTTTGGTGATAATTTATTATCCTTCTTAGCTTGCTCTAGGGACATTTGCTTATATGGTTGTAGCCGTAGGAATACCCAATCACCTACATCAAAACTTCTTTCATTGTGATGTTGATATGCCTGTTGTTTCATTCTATTTTGTGCCAACACGAGGTTATCCTTTAAGAGTTGGAGGACTTGTTGTTGATGTTCGATGTGATGTTCCACTGCCTGAACCTTAGAATTTTCTCTTAAATATGATGTGATGGATGGTGGTTGATACCCATAAAGTGCCATAAATGGGGTCATTTTTGTTGCTGTATGGAAGGAAGTGTTATACCACCATTCAGCCAGAGGCAACCATTTGACCCATTGTGTCTGTTTATCAGATACAAAGCAACGAAAATATCCTTCCAAACATTTGTTTACTATCTCACTTTGCCCATCAAATTGAGGATGATAAGATGAGCTATGAGCTAACTGAGTACCAAGATAAGAAAATAATTCTGTCCAAAAATTTCCAGTGAAAATGGGATCTTTGTCACTTACAATAATCTTTGGGTTTCCATGTAGCTTTTGAATTGTTTCCATAAATGCAGTAGAAACTGTACTGGCTTTAAATGGATGTGATAATGCACAAAAAATGTGCATACTTGGTAAGTCTGTCAACTACCACCATGATGACACTCTTTCCCTTAGACTTGGGTAAACCTGTGATAAAATCCATTGAAACCTCCTCCCAACGTTGGCTTAGAATGGATAAAGGTTGTAATAGACCCGATGTCTTAATTGTTTCAACTTTATTTTGTTGGCAAACCAAACATTCTGCCACAAAGTTTTGAATATCTGATTTAAGGCCATCCCAAAAAAATTCCTTCTTAACCTTGTGGTAAGTTTTTAAAAATCCTGAGTGCCCTCCTAAGGGAGAAGTGTGCAATTCCATAAGAATCTTTTGTTTTAGCTGGGAATTCTTACAGAGGTATAAGCAATCTTTGTACCATAATGAATCATTTTGCCAGCTAAATGTATCAGACATACTAGAATCTTGTTGTGGCTTTCGAATAAGTGCCCACACTTCTTCATCATTCTTCCATTCCTCCCTTGCTTTGTTTATCCAATCTGGTTGGATAATAGAAATGGCGCACAAAAATGCTTCCACATCCTCATCCTTTCTTGAGAGTGCATCTGCCACCACATTTTGCTTCCCTTTTTTGTAGATGATTTCAAAGTCATAACCCAACATCCTTGTGACCCACTTTTGTTGCTCTTCAGAGGATAATCTTTGTTCTAAAAAGTATTTAAGGCTATCATGATCCGTTTTTACCTTGAAGTGTCTTCCCATTAGGTAGGGTCGCCATTTCTTAAGTGCATGGAGTATTGCCAACATTTCCTTCTCATAAATAGCTTTTCTTAAAAACTTTCCCTTGATTGGACGACTTTCAAAAGCAATGGGTCTTTCATCTTGCATTAGAACAACACCAATTCCATTTCCTGAAGCATCACATTCCACAATAAAGGTTTTTGTGAAGTCCGGTGTAGCTAAGACCGGTGCTTAGCACATTGCCTCTTTAAGATGTTCAAAGGCCTTTGTTGCTTCCGGAGTCCATAAAAATGCATCTTTCTTCAATAATGTTGTTAGAGGTGCTGCTATTCTCCCATAATTCTTAACAAACTTGCGATAATACCCTGTCAACCCAAGAAATCCTCGCAGATGCTTTATGGATGTGGGGATTTTCCATTCCTTAATGGCTTTAATTTTGCTAGGGTCTACCTTAACTCCTTCATGAGATACAATATGACCCAAATATTCCACCTCCTGGACTCCAAAGAAACATTTGGATCTTTTTGCATACAATTGTTTCTCCTCCAATAGTTGTAGCACCCTGTCAACATGTTCAACATGATCCTTCCAAGACTTGTTGTAGATTAGTATATCATCAAAAAATACTAACACAAATTTTCTAAGGAATGGTTTGAAAATTGAATTCATCAAACCTTGAAATGTTGAAGGTGCATTAGTAAGGCCAAAAGGCATGACCAAAAATTCATAATGACCCTCATGAGTTCTAAATGCCGTTTTCGGAATGTCTTCAATCTTCATTCTGATTTGACGATATCCCGAATGAAGATCCAACTTGGTGAAGTAAATTGATCCATGCAATTCATCCAGTAATTCATCAATGACAGGAATGGGGAACTTATCTTTAATAGTGAGCTTGTTGAGCTCCCTATAATCTGGACACATGCGCCATGATCCATCCTTCTTATGCACCAACACTATTGGAGCAGAGAAAGAACTTTGACTTGGTTGAATTATACCAGCCTCTAGCATTTCTGCAACCATACGTTCAATTTCACTTTTTTGGACATAGGGATATCTGTACGGCCTGATGTTTAGAGGAACACTTCCTGGAATCAGATGAATAGCATGATAATGATCACGCATAGGTGGGAGACCTTTGGGAGTCTCAAATACCTTGGAATGATTGTCTAGGACTTTTTGGAGATTTGGAGAAATAGATGATTCCGATGTGGAAACATCTAGTGAACATAATTGTGCAGTTACACCTCTTTGCTCCTTTTTTAGAAGCTTTGTCATACCATTAGAGCTGATTATCTTTCCTGGTTTCCCTACAATACCCCTTAATTCAACTTCCTTTCCTTCCGTAGAACATTTGATGAAAATTTCTTGAAAATTAAAAGCTATTGTACCCAAGGATTGTAGCCATTGGACTCCTAGTACAACATCAACACCTCCCATTGGAATGGAAAGCATTGGGCTCGTCAATACATATTCTCCCATGGATAGCTTGATATTATGGCACCTTCCAGAGAAATTTATTGTTCCTCCATTTGCAATCATCACTTGACACTCTGGTGCTGGATATAGGAAGCAACTCAATTCTTTTGCTACCCTACAATGAATAAAATTGTGGGTGCTTCCTGAATCAATCAACACTATTACCTTTTTCTTCTTAATTTGTCCTTCTATCTTGATGGTTTGAGGAGTGGTAATTCTTGCCAATGCATTACAAGATATGGTCGGATTTATTTTTTCTTCATCTAGGCTTTGTTCCTGGAGTATATCTTCTTCTTTTGACCTTTCTTGCTCCTTTTCTTCTTCCTCTTCACAATCTATGTAGAATAATTTCTTCTCAGCAAACTTATGACCTTTATTGTATTTGCTATCACAACTGTAACAAAGCCCTTTTTCTCTTTTTTCTTCCAATTGTTGTGGTGTCAACCTTATATGTTGTGGAAGACTAGGGGCAACAACACTTCCATCTTTATAGTTGTGAGTGGTATGCTTCCTGGTTGCCATAATTTTGCTTTCCATTTTTCTTGCTAACCTGAATGCCTTCTCTAATGAATCAGGCTCCCAAAGGCGAACATCATGTTGGATATTATCCTTTAAAGACCCTATGAACACATCAATCCTATCCTCCTCTGGAATATCTTTCACCCTTATGCTCAATTTTTGGAACTCCTCAATGTGCTCCATTACTAAACCCTTTTGTTTGAGACTTATCAATTGGCTAAAAATAGTGTTGCTTTTTGTATCTTCATAATGTGCTATCAATTCTTCCTTAAAAATTGCCCAAGTGATAATTTTTTTACGAGAGCAAAGCCATTGATACCATACAAACTGATTTTGTTCCAAATATATAGTTTCCATACGTACCTTTTGTGTGTTTTTCACATTATTGAGATCGAAGAACTGCTCCATCTGTAGTATCCATGTGGCGGGATCCTTGCCATCAAACTTCCTCATATCGATTTTTGGAATATGGTGGGTCTTCGATACAACATTAGCGTCTATGGAATCATGATTAACATTACTTTTTTTCACATCATGAGTTTCCTTTACAACCTTTTCACCATTAGTAAGTATTTCTTGTAGAAAATTTGTCAAATCTGTCTTCAAATCTGGCATGTCTGTCTTCAAATCTGTCTTCAAATCTGCCATGTCTCTCTTCAAATCTGTCTTCAAATCATCCATCTTAGCTTCCATGCCCTTTATCTTAGATTCCACACCATTTATCTTAGATTCCATGCCATTTATCTTAGATTCCACGCCACTTATCTTAGCTTCTGTTAGCTTTTGTGAGCGTGACATTTGTTGCACTTGTTCTTGTAATTTTGATATATCATGTAGCATTTCTTCCTCTTCCTCATGAGTCATGCTAGAGCTTTTAGGTTCCTTACTAGGTGTTTGCATTTTCTTTCCTCGGGGCATCAGTTGCCAATAATAATGCTTTACTATGCCCTTTGAATTCCGTTAAACCAAGCTTACACAAAAATTTAAAAAAAAACTATACACCTTTTTTCACTTTATAGAAGCCTGATATTGAATCTGATGTATCTCTGTAATTTCGGATCATCGAGTTCTAAAATTGAGACTTTTAGTATCCTTCTACGTCCTCTTTCCAATGCCACAAGTCTGACCCAAATTGGATTCTCCAAGGAAGAGTTATGTTAAATCTCCCACAGTGACTTTCTTTTAGACTAGTTCAGTAGAGCGAACTTGTACGACATGCCACGAGTCACTGTTTGAACCTTTGAATCTGAAACATGCATACAAGAAACTACAGTCTGTCCTCTTTCTTTACCTTCTTACGAAATTTCAATCTGATCCCCAGATAGAAAGTTATGACGATTTTCCCCAGGTCACCTGTTTTGAATGTAATTCAGGAGTCTGCAAAAAGACCAAATTCCTCAGCTCATATCTCCGTAAATATCGCGCAAAAAGCTCTGAAATTCAGACCCAAGATTCAGCGCGATATCTTCTCAAATGTGTTTTTTTTGTGACTTCTGAAACATCACAGATAAAAATTTATAGCGACAATTCCATGATGACCTGTTTGGAGCAGCGAAACCCTAGAATCCAAAGCTCTGATACCAAATGTTATGAAACCAGCTCAAGAAAAGATAGAAAAGATAGATCAACGCCTTATAATTCAGCCTCTTCAAGGGGGAAACCTCCTTTACATTACATAAATGAACAATTCTTTGATGATACAAATGACAAAACCTCCTTTCTATATATAGGAGTCTAAGGAGTCACAATATAATCCAGCCGACCTAACAATAATAATATAAAGCCACAAAAATAAAAATAGAGGGATTTTGTGGGGCACAGAAATAACAACATGGGGGTAATAGGGGCACAACAATATAAATAAGGGGTATAAATACAATAGTAATGGGGTAATCACTAGTATTATAGGGACCCAACATCTCACAATCGGAGTTCATGGCTCTTCATCTTCTGATTCCTCTTCTGTTGTAGAGTTTGATTCTTCCTCCTTTAGCTCAAACTCTATCTTCTTATGTTCCTTCAATGGGACTTCATGTTTAATAACATCTTTCACCTCTCTAAACACCACATCTTGATTGTACACAACCTTCCTTGTTACTGAGTTCCAAAGCATATAGCCTTTTAAACCATCATTATACCTAATAAATATGAACTTTTCAGATTTATTATCCAACTTTGTTCTTTTCTCCTTTGGAACATGTACATATGCATCACATCCAAATACCCTCAGATGTGAAAGAGAGGGTTTCTTACCTATCCATACCTCTTGGGGAGTCTTATCCTCCAATAGTGATGAAGGTGATTTGTTGACCAGGTAACATGTAGTCTTCACCGCCTCTAGCTAGAATTCCTATCCTAACCCGGCACCACTGAGCATGCTTCTTTCCCTTTCCATCAACATCTTGTTCATTCTTTCTACAACTCCATTTTTCTCGGGTGTGTATGGAGCAGTCTTATAATTTACTATACCACACTTCTTATAGAATTATTCAAATCCCTTCTTACAAAACTCTCCACCATTATTTGCCCTCAGCACATTTATCTTCTTCTCTGTCTGGTTTTCCACCATAGCCTTAAATTCTTTAAACTTGTCAAAGAATTTAGATTTCTTATTGAGGAAAGATATCCATGTATTCCTTGATAAGTGATCTATAAATGATACATAGTACACAGACTTACCCATTGATGGAACCTTCACAAGTCCAAACACATCATTGCACACAACCTCTAATATTTAATTCACCCTCTTACCACCAGAGAGGAAGCTCACCCGATTCTGCTTCCCATGTACACAATTTTCATAGAAATCAAAATATAGAGAGCTATTATTCATACCTTCTACCATACTTTTACCATGAAGTATTCCAAGGCCCTTCTCTCCAATATGTCCAAGCCTTTGATGCCATAGCATGGTATTTTCTCCATATACCACTAGATTTTCTGATTCACTTTCAGGAACCATAGAACTGTTACACCCATCAATAACATAGATACCTTGCATCTTGTACAAAGTTCCAACTCGAACTCCCTGCATCAATACCAGTTCTCCCTGAATCATCTTGCAGGTATATTTCTCGAACACCATTTTTACACCTGCATCATCTAGCTTGCTTACAGAAATAAAATTTTTGGCTAATGTAGGAATATGAAAAACACCGAGAAGTGTTCTAATCCTTCCACCTTGAAACTTGAACTTGATTTTTCCATGACCAAAAATTCTAGCCTTCCTATCATCACCCAATAAGACATCACCACCATCATATTTCTCATACTCGCAGAACCACTCTCTATGGGGAGTGAAGTGAAATGATGCACCTTAGTCAATCAACCATTCCTCATGATCTACATGTGTACTTAAAGAAGAAGCCAAGTGCACATCCCACATTCATCTGAGGTGGTTTTCACCTCTATAGAAGGAGCATCAACAGATCTCTTTCTTTTCTTAGGAGCTTTATATTTATAGTCCCTTTTGTAGTGCCCTTCCTTTCTACATTTCCAACACACATTTCCACTACTCACCATATTCTTTCACCACCAGAATCAATCCCACAAATCTCCCACTAAACAGGGTCTACCACAAGCCCGAGCAAAACCCCTTAGCAGCAAAGAAGTTCCATTGAAGCTAAAACAGCTCTGGTACCAAATGTAGGTTTCAACCCGGTACAGAATTTACTCGCATACAAATTCTAAAAACATAAAATAAATAATGGCAAGAGTGTAACACATAAAATAAATATACATAGAGATTTTCCCCTGGATTCCAAAACCAGGACTACCAGATTGATTTTTCATTATATTCCTTTCAATGTTAGAATACATATATATGCATGCCGAAGCATCCATAAACCCCAATCGATTAAGCCTGGATTAGAACATAATCGTAGTTCCCTTGACTGGATCTACAAAATACGATGGATAGAAAACCATCGTGCCCGAAACCATATGTGAAAACCATGCACAAAGCCATAGGTAAGTACTCCCACTTAATACTGGGGCTAGTCGTTTGTGGAAAGAATATAACACAACCCAACAAAATTCCCTTAGAAATTGTCTCCTCAAACAAGGGATTTGACTCACAGGGAGTTAGCTACAAGAGATTTTTTTTGTAGCTAGCCTATGGTTGGGTTTAGAGTAGAAGTTCCTCCAGTAGTTTCTAACCATCTTAAAACACACAAATAAGTAGATTTCAATTACATATGTTCAATGCTATGTTTATAATTAGTTTGATGTCTTGCATGTCTATGATTTCTCATGAGTGTCTATAATGTTTATGAATGATATTAGAACCTGTATGAATATTCTTAATGAGTCTAGACTTTGTTTTTCAACATTATGCCCATGCTTGGAATATAAGTTATGTGTTATGTTCACGCTGTGATCAACGCCCTCCCAAATTTTTCCTATGCTTTAATTTTGGAACCTATTGAGGATCTTAGAGTCTATCAGTCCATAATCCCTTCATGGTTGGTCTATGTGTTCTGTTCGTGTCTAATTCTTACAATATTCTAATTTTCAAAGTCACTTTCATACACATGATTAGTCCTTAATGAATTCATAAGCACACTTCTTGTATAAAAGATTGAATAGGCACAACATAATCCATAAATGCAGTGTATGGTTGATGCTAAAACTATTTTGATAGTTAGTACACTCTTTCATTGATAGTATCCCTCACTTTCATTGCGTTTGTACTTCTCTTTTGGTGAGTTTTCCCAATTGTCGCTTTTGGCACACCTTCGCATTCACAAGTGTCACTATCACATATACGATAGTTTCTATTGCTCACTTTCACTTTAATAAGTGTTTTTTTCATGATTTCTTCACTATATCATGTATCCCTTTCATAGTTGTTCACATTTTGCAAGTGTTGTCTTCATGTTTTCCTCTTGTCACAAGTGTCGCTTTTGTTGTTTTCACTCCTGCGTGTGTCGCACCTTTGCGTATCACAAAAGTTAGTTTTCATTCACTCTTCTACATTAGATTGTTATACATATCATTATAATATGCACTAGACACATTACTATAGCTCATTGAACCTTTTGGTCACAACTGTCATTCCTATCACAACTTGTGTTCTAAGTCACATAATGTGTCGTTTCAACTATCACACTTAGAAATAAGTGTTATTTTGTTTTTGTTTCAATGTTTAATTATTGTTCATGAGTCCTATGCATCCCATTGGCTTCTATTGATGGTTTCATGTGTGATCCAAGTCTGAGTCATGTTCAAATGTATTTCCCTCTCTTACTTTTTAGGTCTCACACTTAGACATTTTGGAGCCCTTCTTGGTTCTTTTGCTCAGTGCAAGTTGTAAAGGCATTCATGATGTTACTAGGTGATGAGTGCAAGTCATTCATGTGCTTCATTAATGTATATTTTCCTCCCACATTAGTGCATTGAGTCTTTTCTAAGGTCTCCTCCATCTCCCAGTGCATTAGTACTTCGTAGCATAAGTGATCGATCCTTTTGTTGCCTCATAGAGTGAAAAAGTGCACAGTGGAATAATAAAGCACACTTCTAAACAACGAAGTGCACTTTGAAACAATGAAGCACACATCAGAACAATAAAGTGCACTCCATACAAATAATATTTCCTTCCCTTGAAAAATTGTTCCCAATAAGAAGACTTGTCTCCTTTTGAGCACATGGTGCACTCTTGAATAATGAAGGCTTAATCCTTCTCTCTTCCCTTAGGGTGCATGGAAAATTCTTGAATCCCGAAGCCTTCATTTGAGCACACTCCTTCAACCCAAAGAATTGCAACTTGCTAGTTCCTCTTAAGTGTGCTAGTGCACTGGGAAGGCTCAAAGACTGACCCCTTTGTCCCTTTGATGTGTTCCCTTTCACCCCCATTAGCTTCCCTTGAGCGCATGAGGACATATTGAACCAACGAATGATCTCCATATTTCTTCAAACCTATGCCTTGCACCCTTTAGTTCTCTCTCTCTCTTGCTTGAGCACACAAGCTCACCTTGAAGGCCTCTTATGAGCCTTGACCTATCATTTCCTTTAATGCATTAAAAATGAATAGTGGATCCTTCTATAACAACTGATGAGTTTGACTGTGCCCTCTTAATCAATCCTCCCTTTTTCAACCCTCTAACAGGACTACAATGATCTTATAATTCCATGAGCTAGGTAGTGATAGAATAGATGTTTTGAGACTGATTTTGCTTTGTCTTGAATGATTTTCATTGGAAGGAGTACCTTCCTATCATGAAAGGTTAATGCTAAAATCATATAGCAAGGATAAACCATAAAGAAACGCCTATGTAGAAGAAGAATAAAATAGATCTATCATGGATACATGAAGCAGATCATGGATCAAAATAGAAAGAATACATTGAATGATGACTTAAAGGATTCCAAATGTCATCAAATACCCTTTGGAGGGTGGAGGAGAAGAATAAATTGGATCCTTCATAAATATGAAGCATAGATCAAATCTACCATCAAGGATGAAAGATGAAGAAGCAAGGAAGTAAACTTGGCATTTCCACCTCATCATTAAGTCCATGTCATCATTATCAATTTGTAACTTATACATGTCATCATAATAGTCAATGTGTCATGCCAGATCATCATGTGGAATGTAATGATGTATTCTCAAGAAAAGGACAAAATGTAATGTGTGCAATTCCAAGATTCATATGTGGAATATGAAAAGCCACTTAATCATATATGGACAAAATGTTTTCGGAAGAAGTCCAAAAGTCACATGCAGAATTCTAAAGCTAATTTAGAAGTTCAATGGTTGTTTAGAAGTTCAAAGGACATTTTAGAAGTTAATGAGTCATGGGATATGAAAGGTCATGTTCCTTCTTATAAAAGCAAGCTCATAACTCAAGCAAAAGGATTTGGGCAGCTTAAGCTTTGGAGAGCTAGTCTTGGCTTCTCTACTTGGCATAAGAGGGAAAAAAATGTAAAAATTTACTTATAGATTCAAACTGCTTATGGAATTTGCTAAAAAAAGAAAGACTTGAATCTACTCGACTCATCAGTAGAAACAATTAAAGGATCGAGAAATCACAACATAAACGTGAGACAATATTCAATCACATATTCTTAGAGATTTATCTAAGGGAAAGAAACTGCTCAAAACCCCTTCCTATCTATATTTCATTAATCAAAAAAGAGAGAAGAAATACAATGTTTTCTCAAGACTGAGAAACCTATGCACTAGTATAATTTATCTCACTACTTCAAAAGTTGCCTCTAGTCAATAATTAACCAATTTCGTTCTTTCCTAAGTCCCTATTTACTTACGTTGCTTCCTTGGGAATTAGGCCCCTATTTAACAGGAATTTTCCTCATCTGGATTGCACAATTCCTTTAGGTCAATTCTCTAACTGCATGCACCACTTGTACAACTTTAACTAGTTTACAATTGATAGTACACTTCCCTTGAACTCCAATCTCAACTAGGTGACTCAAATTTCATGCACGCATGAGTGAATTATAATTGATTTATCAATTAACTATTTGAACACTGAAGTTTCACCCCACTGCTAGACCTCCTACTAGTTCATCCAACATTTGGAACTAGTTTAGCTTACTTTAACTCAATTTAACTGAATTAAATTGTTACAATTGAAATTAACTCAACCTAGGCTCCTAAAATTTACAAATCAATATACACAACTAATGTTAGACCCTAAAATAAAATTAACTGAGGTAATTGATTGATAACAACTCAGTTAAATCATTCAAGTTGTTTTGTGATGTGGAATTCCGATTTTCTCCTAATTTAATTCAAGGCAAAATTAAATTAGGAATTTCTCGCTGCATTTTCAACACTCCCTCTCAGGAAGAAAGGGATGCACATCTATGATGATCCAACGCCTTTGGAATGTAATGCATGTAACACCTCTCAGTTTTGTTGCTTCTACCCCGACCTCTGTAACTGAGAATAAAAATAAGCATTGAATCAATAAGCAATTGTCTACTGGGAAAGCTATGCTACCACTGACTCTACTACCGAGTCCCTTTCTTTTCTGTCAATGCTTATTTTCACTCCTCATTACCACATTGACATTTATCCTCGTATTATTGAATATTGTGGGCCCCTGTAGCAAGGTAATGATCCGTGAGACAAAATCACCACAATGGACCCTGCCCAAATTTCTGTAACTCTTGGGACTATTACTTCATATTGCCCCACCTCAAAACTAGAGGTATGACTGCATGTGGTCCCTCTACCCACTTAGCTCAAAATTCCCCCCTACTAGAAATCCCTGCTTGAATGGATGCTTCTACTATGTCTCCTCTTTTCTTCTTCAATTGTGGTTGCTCCACAACTTGTTGAGGTTGCTTCTAAGGCTCACTTTTGAGAGGTAAATTATGCTCCCTCTCAACCACCAAGTCTCTAAAATTTTCCTTTCTCCTCAAGGCTTCTCATGCATCTTCAAACTTAAGTAGATACAGATTGTTTACTCACACACATATCTGCTTCACTTATCCCGTGGTGATGTGTCTTAGGAAAACCTTTCCTTTGCTAAATATCATAGCATAGCCACAGTCTTCGAATACCACAATGGAAACAAGATTCTTATTTAAAAAAAAAAAAAAAATCACATCCTTGGGTCTAAGAGGGGAGCCAAACTCCCTCTAAAATGTAACTATATCAATATTGGTTGCGCTATACCTTTCGTTGTCTCCAAAATCAATGTTGTGCTTGTGGTATTTCTCCTCCAAGTCATTGAAGAGATATATATTCCCCATCATATGGAACAAGACACTGCTGTTGAGATACCACATGATTCCCATTATTTTTCTTTCCATGAAATCAATTAGAGTAAAATAAAGCATGAATTGCGAAGCTAGAGCTTCACCTATTGTTGCTACTGCAGGATCCTTCTTGCTTGCCTTCTTTGTGTACATTTCATGGAATAGTCCCTGAATTCATGATAGTGAAAGAACTTGATGTTGGACAAGTATTTCTTCTTTCCCTCCTCACCTTGGCAGTTATTTCCCTTGGATTTATTTCCTTTTCTAATTAATGCAAGGTCCTCTTCCTCTTCTTTGGATGAGATCTCATCTCTGTTATCCCACCTTATTTATTCCTGCACTAGATTGGACCATAACTACTCCCAACTCGGTAGTTTGTCTCTACCATTCACAGAATCCTAATACCCAACTCTTGGGAAGACCCAATAGAGCTAGAGCTACCAAATCTTCTTCAGGGACAATGACACTGACCCTACCAAGTTCATCACGACACTGTGTAAACTTTCTCAAGTACTGCAGAATTGTATCATTCTTTTGCATCTTGATGCTGCAAAGCTTTTCCTTCAGTTTCATATTCATGTGGTCACTATTGTTCTGAAACAAGTCATTCGTTTTTTTCCAAATCATGAATGGAGTTTATTTCCCATGGACATTCGAGACAATATGATCTCGAACTCCCTCCAATATGATCCTCCTCGCTTTAGCTACATCATTCTTCCACTGAGCGAGAACCTGGGCATCAACTTCTAGGGGTTTAACTACATCTGGCTTGATGTAATATAGTATCCTGTTATCATCTAATATTTCCTCCACACGGATCTTCCATGCCACAAAATTTGTGGTTCCTTCCAAAGCATACTTGATCCTAAGTCCGATGGAAGTCATCTTCTCAGTCCTGGAGAAAGCCTACAACACTGATCTTTTAATTTGAACCTCCTGCACAAAATTTGAATTCTCTTGTCTACTATGATTCTAGCTCTGAAGCCATGTAGAAATTCCTTGTATATTCAAACTTATTATGTAATTTTCTATTAAAAAATACTTGAATCTAGTCTACTCGTCAGCAGAAACAATTAAATGATCTAGAAATAGACAAGAATCAATCAAACATGCTCAAAGAATTATCGAAGGGGAAATAAACTACTCAAAACCCCTTCCTATTTGTATTGCACTAGTTAGAAAATACAGAAGAAATACAATGCTTGCTCAGGCCCAAGAAACCTCTGCACTATTACAATCTATCTCACTGCTTCACAAGCTCTCTCTGGTCAATACTTAACCAATTTCCTTATTTCCCAAGTCCCTATTTCCTTGCGTTGTTTCCATGGGAATTAGGCCCCTATTTAATATGAATTTTCCTCATCTGGATTGCGCAATTCCTTTAGGTCAAGTCTATAGCTACATGCACCACCTATACAACTTGAACTAGTTTACAACTAATAGTGCATTTCCATTGAACTCCAGTCTCAATTGGGTAACTCAAATTTCATGCATGCATGAGTTAATTATGTTTGATTTATTAGTTAGCTGGTTGAACATTGAAGCTTCACCCCATTGCAAAACCTCCTACTAGTTCCTCCAACAATTGGAACTATTTTAACTGAATTTAACTAAATTTAACTCAATTAAGTTGTTACAACTGAAATTAACTGAACCTAGGATCCTAAAATTTAAGAATCACTCTATAAAACTCAAGTTACACCCTCAACTCAAATTAAATAATATAATTGAGTGATAACAACTCAATTAACTCATTCAAGTTGTCTTGTGAGATGGAATTTTGGTTTTCTCCTAATCTAATTCAAGGGGAAATTAAATTAGGAATTTTTGACTACATTTTCAACAAAAACTATTCTTTGGAGAAGAAAGAAGTGACTTAATGTTCCATTACTAAAACTAGTGTCTGATCATTGTAACTGTGTACTTGTATCTTTCACCAAATTGAAATTCAATGAGACAACACATTTTCATGCATTTATCACGAACCTTTTAGGACTATTCTTGGGATATTTACGATATATGTTGTGTTCATATGTAGTGGAGAAATTTAACTATTTTGTTGTCTTTGGTACTCATCTTGTTGAATGTGTTTTGTATTCTCTTTAATAATTGTTATGTGAACTATTTTGCTAAAGAATATTTCCATGATCTTGTGTCTATCTCTTAGGTTAGTACTGTTACTTCCTTCTAGACACTAACTCTCATCTTCCACTCATGAAGGTCTCCTTTTAAGGATTTCAATTGTTTTTTTAGAATGTCAGCTTACTTACTTGTTCAAGGTCCATGTATACAATCTATTATGTTTTCCGTTGAAACCAAGGTAAACCTTTTTTTTATGGTGGTCGGTTCGATTCTTCAGATGGGGCTCCTACTCCAAATACTGTGAGGTCTATTTGAAACTTCACATCAGAGACCCCCCTTGTATGTTGGTGGTATCCAACACCACCAATAGTAGGAACTAGAAGGAGGGCTAAATGACAAACTAGGCCCTTTAAGTCTGTTGAATCTCTTATCTTTAATGTCCCATCCTCAAATCATATGCCTGAGGTGTTTTTCCAATATATCGAGTGGTCAAACTTTCATTCTTAATGAGCCTCTTAATGACTTGTCTCAATTGAAGTTTGATGGTGATGATGAAACATCCATAGCCAATCACATCTTTGATTTTCTTACATTTTTTGTATTATGATATCAATGATGAAGATCTTTTGTGATTTTCTTCCTCACCCTTGAGATTGAGTTAACCTATGGTCTCATACCCTACCTTCTTCTTCTGTATATTCATTTGATTAATTACTCAAGGAGCTTCTTGAAGATTTTGATAAGTATGATTTATGAGATTTTCTTAAAAGGATCCATCAACTAGGAATGCACCCCACTTAATCAATTAAATCTTTTTCTAATGGATTCCTTCACTTATTTTGTGAGTTTCATGGAAAATATATGCAATGGTATTTCTTTAAGCAAAATTGTGAACGTCTGGTTTGGATCTCTTTACACGATGAGTCAAAACCCGCATATTTTTCTACTCTCCCAACTCTTGTAAATCATGAGACATCACTAATTTTAGAAGAGGAGCCTATTGTTCAGTTTGTTCATTGTCCTCTTACTCTTCTAGTACTAATTTGGGTGACTACATATGATAATGTTGAAGTTGGGAAATTTTCAAATCAAATCGTTCATGTTCCACTTCAACCTTCATCGATTTATCATGATCTAGATCCAATGGAGGAAACTTTGGAATGGTTCATGCAACCTATGGTTAAGACTAATATATCCATTCCTCATGATGGTATTTACACTCATAACTCTTTTATTGAATTTGATATGGATTCGTATCATCCTCTATCATCTTTTCCTCATGATCCCTTGCCCCTAGATTTGTTTTATCAACCTCTTCGAATCCAAATAGTGGTTAGGTGCAAGGAAGTCACATTTCATAGGTATAGGAGCAGGAAAGTCAGAATTATTTTGAACTTTTTTCTCTTTTCCAAAATCCTTTGTGTCAACATTATGTTCTTCCATCTTTGGTTTATTTTGAATCTAGAAATCCCATTAATCAATCATATGAAATTGATTTTCCTAATCAATCTCAAGTCTTGGAAAACCTTCATTCTATTTACTCTAACTCCATTATTGTCTGTAATTATGGTTTCCCAAGTGCACCTTTTGATATTTCGGACTCTCGAGAAAAGTTTATTTCGAAATATTTAGATATTGAATATAATTTGGTTAAAGAAGATGTTCTTATTGAATCTTCTACTTCACCTCACTGTCCCTTGTGTTCTACATTTTGTAATGCAGATACCCTGATGCTCTTTAGGCTCATCATCTAATGAGTTAGATTTTGAATTCCCTTAAAGTGGTGATGTTATTTAGGATGAAGAGGAAGTTAAATAAATCATTGGGTATCCATTCCACACCTTATCATTTTCAATTTTGCATGAAGAAAATTCTTCTATCTAGGTTACTCATGAGATTTGTCTAATCAATCCAACTTTAAATGTGTAATTGTAACAACCTTATGACTTGGGTAATACGATTGTTGAAGATGTAAATTTTGATAAAATCAATAATGTAGATGGTTTCCATTTGGATAATAGTGATCTAGTTGAAATTATTGATGATATTTGTCCACGCACCATTCATGATCTGTTTCAATATTCAAAATGCAATTCTACAATTCTTGAAAGTGATGAGACTCACGAGGAAGTCAAGGAACTTTAACATCTACTAATGGTTATTTCAAGTTCTCACAACTTTGGTAATGTCCTTGAACTAAGGCAGATCTAGTTTCTCTCACAAAATTATTTTATGTGTATGGTTTCATTGAATGCAAATTCCTTCTTGAAAGATGCTTGTTATTTTGAATATATCTTTTTCAACTTTCAAGATTTGGTTTTTGCTTGGATTGAATATTTGGTTTCAGTTAGTTCATCTTCATGAAAATATATTGTTTCAAACTTGGGTTTGGAATGTATACCTTCCATGAATTAACAAAACTATGAAGTTGATCATTTTGAAGATTATTACTGGTCGATGGATTCATACCTATCACACTCTTTTGAAAATAAGCAGCTCCTAATATTTCTTGTGAATATTCTAATGCTAATCATTTTCTTCATGGCACTATATTTCCTCTTGAATGTTAGTGAATGCTTCATTTATTTGGTGAATCATGTTCCTCTTTTTCATCCGCTACATTTTGAATGGTTTCATGTGTTTTCCATATTGGAATTCCTTTTTAATGATTATTATGTGAGTACAATTTGTAGTGAGTCACAAGTAGATGGTTTGTCACATTCAATATATGAGGAAGATTATTATTTCATTCAAAATAATTTGTAAAGTCATCCAAACTGATCTATGTTTGTCATCTCCTAACCAAGAATCTTATGCCTTAATGAGGCCATCTAATCATGTTTCTTGTTCTAAAAACTTTCATTCAATTGATAATTTTCCCACTAGTTTACCTAATGATGGTTGTTTTACATCAATTGATGTTTATTGTTTGTCATCTCAATATTTAGACATCTGTCAAGTAGTAGAGGCACTTCAACCTTTGTTGATGGTTATGTCAGGTCCTCACTATCTTGACAAGGCTTCTGAATATGATGAGGTTCATTTTCCTTTACAAGATTCTTGTCTTGATTCCATGACATTAATTCAGAAATTAGCTTTTCAAGGATTTCAGGTTTTTCAAGAGGATGTTTTTGAATTTCATGATCTGATTTATGATAAGTTGAAGGCCTCTTACTTCGCAAGTCCCTTTTCTAATAGCAAGTTCCGATATTTCTTGATGTTTGTTAAGCAATAAAATGTAAGTGTAGGCACATTCACAAGGAGTCATGAAGGTTTGCTTGGTTATGATTTTCCTTGAGAATGTAAGGTGGCATGTTGGTTAAAGTCAGGTGATATGACACATCTTTCTTCTTTTAAGAAATATCTTCAATGTTTTGTGCAAGATTTTCAAGCATCTATATTTTTTGTTGCACATGATCATATATTGGTTGTAATTTCTCTTATCTTTATGATTGTAGGTTAAGGAAAATGGTGGCTTCATTGGAAATATCATTCAACTTAGACCTAACCTTCTATCTAGTTAGGTTAGGAGTATGCTTAGTTGCATTTAGCTTCCCTTGCATTGCATCCACCTTCATTCCTACTCTCTAACTGGTCTTTGAATCTATTTTATTTTTGGAATGATGTTTTTTGGTTCAGTGTCCATAGTCTCTTGTTTCTGATTTTTCTTCATTATGTCTTTTCTTTTCTTTTTCTAATAAGACTTTGCATGAAAGATGTTCCTTTTTTCTCAAAATACAATGTGGAAAAACTTGAAAAGAGTAATTTTGATGATGAGCAGTGCTTGGATAATCTGTTACCTCTTCTCTATCTTTGCTTTATATATCTTTAAATTCAATTATGTTTGAATGGAAAATACGATCCATTCCAATGAAAATTGTTTGGTCAAACTATAAAGCCCATATATATTCTAGCATCCTCATTCTTTAAAATGGTATTGTAAGTAAATAGTTTTTTTCTTGTTGATCCAATCAAGTAGAGAAAGGTAGGGAAAAATCATTTAGAGAGAAAACCAATGTTATAGGTCTACATTACCTTATCTTAAGGAACAACATCTCCTGCTCTCAATAATTTGAGATCCCTCTTCTACCTTCATAAATAAATAAGTGTTGAAGCATAGCTATATAAAAAAAATAAAGGGTGAAAGAAGAGATATGTTTCCTGCTCAGAGAGGTGAAGCAAGTAAATTTTTAAGGGACTATTTGGGCTCACCAATAGTGAATCAATGCTTCTATTCCTATAGTGACTCTACCAAGGTACTATCGATACCTATTGGTAGGGGAGAAAAACCACAGATGAAAACTCATACTCTTATTATCTTAAACTTGCAGTTAAATATTACTCTTTCCTCTATCAAAACAATTGTGATTTGGAAATCCTTGATATCTGTTTAACCGAGTAAGGAAATGGAGGGGATAGTATTTCCAACCGAGTTAAGTGGGGAAACCAAGGTAATCCATGAGATGAATCAGTACTTCCTGAACTACAGAGACCTTTCACCTAGAGAATTAAACCCAAATAGATAAGTTGGAGTTATATTGTTTTGTTTACAAGTGTTGATGTTGTGATCAATACCCTCCTGAAGTTTTCTTACACTTGAATTTTGGAGGCTACTAAGGATCTTAAAATTTTTCATTCCATAATCCATTCATGGTTGGTCAATGTTTTGTGCTCGATTCTTCTTCTTCTAATATCCTAAGTGTCAAAGTAACTTGCCTACACATGCTTAGTCCTTAATGAATTCATAAGCACACTTCTTCTATGCAATCTTGAACATCTTAGTATTGTACATCTATATAGTGTCTAGGTGATGTTCAACCTATGTTCACAGTTAGCGCATGCTTTCATTGGCATTCTCCCTCACTTTTGTTGTGTTTGTAAATTTTATTTAGATGAGTTTTCCCAACTGTCGCTTTTGGCACACCTTCGATTTCATAAGTGTAGATTTCACATTCGCGACTTTCACTTTTCCTTTCTTTCACTTTGATAAGTGTTGTTTTCATCTTATATTTTCTCTCACATGTGTCACTTTTAAGGTAATTCGCATTTTTCAAGTGTCGTATTCATGTTTTCCTCTTGGCGTAAGTGTCGCTTTTGTTGTTTTCACTCTTGCGCCTGCCACACCTTTGCGTACCACCAAAGTTATTTCCGGTGAACTCTTCTACATTAGATGGTATTACATATCATCAGGATATGTGCTAGACACATTCCTACACCTCAGCATGCCTTTTGATCACAATTGTCATTTTTGTCGTAACTTGTGTTCTAAGTGTCGTAATGTGTTGCTTCAATTGTTGCACTTAGAAATAAGTGTCATTTTGCTATCATTTAAAGGTGTGATTAATTTTCATGAGTCTTGTGCTTTTTGTTTTCTTGTATTGATGATTTCATGTGTGTGAACTAAGTTTGAGTCATGTTCGGATGTATTTTCCTCTCTTACTTTGTTGGTCTCACACTTGTACATTTTGGAGCCCTTCTTGGTTTGTCTCCTTAGTGCAAGTTGTAAAGGTATTAACCCTCATACTAGGTGATGACCACAACTAATTCTTGAGCTTCACTGAAATATATTTTTCTTCAGTACTTGTGCACTAAGTATTTTCTAAGGTCTCCTCACTCTCAAAGTGCATTAGTACTTCCTAGGATAAGTGGCACAACCTTTTGTTGCCTCACTCAGTGAAGAAGCACACTTCAAAATAATGAAGCATACTTTAGAACAAAGAAGCTCACTTTAGAAAAATGAAACGCACTTCAGAAAAATGAATCACACTCTGGAAAAACAAGATTTCCTTCCTTTAGAAAAATACACCCAATAAGAAGCCTTGTCTCCTTTTGAGCACATGGCACACTCTTGAAGCACGAAGCCTTCATCCTTCCCTCTTCACTTAGGATGCATGGACCATTCTTGAAGGTTGAATCCTTCATTCAATCACAATCCTTCGACCCAAACAATTGCACCCTCCTAGTTCCTCTTGAGTGCACAAGCGCATTGGTAAGGTTCGAAGTCTAACCCCTTCATCCCTTTAGTATGCACCCTTGCACCATCCTTAGCTTCCCTTGAGCGCATGACTGCATCCTAAGACAAAAAATTATATCCTTTGTTCTTTGCACTTGTGCCTTGCACCCTTGAGTTCTCTTTATCTCTCTTGCTTGAGTGCACAAGCGCGCCTTGAAATCCTCTTGTGATCCTTTAACTTTCACTGCCTTCAAAGTAGTAAAAGTGAATAGTGAATCCTTCGTAAGCCATTAATGAGTTTAACTACACCCTCCTAATCAAACCTCCTTCTTTCAACCCTCTCACGGGCCTATCATGGGCTTATCATTCCATGAGCTAGGTAGTGATACAATAAATGTTTAAGACTAGTTTCACTTTGTCATAAATGACTTTCATTGGAAGGAGTACCTTCCTAATGTCGAAATGTAATGCTCAAAGAAGATAGTAAGTTCAAATCATAAAGAAACACCTGTGGAGATGAAGAATAAAAGATATCTATCATGGATAGATGAAGCAGATCATGGGTGAAAACAGAAGGAAGACATTGCATGATGACTTAGAGGATTCCAAATCTCATAAAAGGTTGTTTGGAGGGTGAATGAGAAGAACAAAGAGGATTCTTGAAAAAAATGAAGCATAGATCAGATCTACCATTAAGAATGCAAGATGAAGCAACAAGGAAGACAACTTGGCATTACCACCTCATGATGAAGTCCATGTCATCATTGTCAAGTTTTAACTTGTACAAGTGTCATCATAATAGTCAATGTGTGTTCATGTGTCATGCCACATCATCATGTGGAATGCAATGATATATTCTCAAGAAAAGGACAAAATTTAATGTGTGGGAGTCCAAGAGTCATATGTGGAATATAAAAATTCACTTAGTCATATATGGAAAAAATGTCTTTAGAAGAACTCTACAAGTCACAAGTAGCCCAAAGGTCGTTTAGAAGTTCAAGAGTTGTTTAAAAGTTCAAAGGACATGTTAGAAGTCCAAGAGTCATGGGATATGAAAGGTCATTCTCCTTGTTATAAAAGCAACTTCATAACTCAAGGAAAAGGATGTGTGAGGCTTTAGCTTTAGAGAGCTAGTCTTGGCTTCTATACCTAGCATAGCAGGGGAAAAAATATTCTTTGGAGAAGCAAGAAGTGACTTAATATTCCACTATTGGAACTAATGTCTCATCATTGTAACTGTGTACCTGGATCTTTCACCTAATTGAAATTCAATGAGCCAAGGCTTTTTCATGCATGTATTACGAATTTTTTAGGACTATTCTTAGGATATTTACAATATATGTTGTGTTTGTATGTAGTGGAGAAATTGAAATATTTTGGTGGCTTTGGTACTCATCTTGTTGAATGTGTGTTGTGTTAGATTTAATAATTGTGATGTGAACTATTTTGCTAATGAATCTCTCCATGCTCTGATGTGTCTCTCTTAGGTTGATAGTATTACTTCCTTCCAGAGGCTCACTCTTGTCTTCCACTATTGAAGGTCTCCTTTTACACATTACAATCGATGTTTCACAATGTCAACTCACTTTCTTGTTCGAGGTCTATGTATGTAATCTCTTATGTTTTTCGTTGAAACCAAGGCAAACTTTTGTGTTATGGCAATTGGGTTGAAACTCCAGATGGGTCTACTACTCCAAATGGTGTGAGGTTTAATTGGGACTTAGCATCAAGGAGAACCCGTGTATGTTAGCAGTATCCAACACCATCAACGTGTTTTCAATTAATCAATTTACAGGAGAACAATAATGGCTTGTGAATGTAGTGGTTCAATTTCTCAGAGGATTTATGATGTATGATAAGTGGATTGTAACTCATATTATGTAGTTATACACATGTGTATTCATGTTTAGTTAATTTATAAGTGACAAATATTTGAATAATTTTAACCAATTTTAAAGAAATTTATTGGTTCATTTCACCCTACGTAACATTGAAAATTATGTGAATTTGGCATTCGTTCCACACCCCTTTCTCATTTTATAAACTAGTGTATTTTAGGCCCCTTCCCTTCTTACTAGTAATTGCGCAAAGTGTGGAGGTTGAAGACCTCAAGCCCTTGGGTCATAGCACTCACCTTGTTGGCTGCTGGGAAATCACCCCTTTCTGTTTTGTAAAAACCCAAAATTTGACGTTTCTATTGCTCACTAGAATTACATAGTATTATGTTGCAATGCACATATGTATATCGTTAGAGTTTGACACCAAGGGACCAATTGTAGAAGCCTACCCCAACATAGATATTCCCTATGGTCTCCACATTGGCCTTTGAACATCATCTTGTCAGCCCTGAACTATAACTCAATGTATGTGCATGGGAAGGTAAGTATGTCGGTCCAATGACAGAACCCTATCCCAATAAAACAATTCTGTGTGGCCTCCGCAATGGACATGTAACATTATCTTGTCGACACAAAAATATAACTAAATGTATGTGTGTGGGAAGGTAAGTGTGTCAGTCCAATGGAAGAACATAGCCCATCAAAACTATGTGTAGTGGACCACACTGAGCCTTTCGGCCATCGAACTTGTAGAGGATTCATGTTATTCAACCATTACTAGAAATACCTGACCTGATATGATGTGTGCCAGGGTGGACCATACTAGGCTCTTGATCCATCAGAAACATAAATGAGATTTGAGAGCTTGTAGATATGTGTATTGATCAAACATGATGTATATATGTGGACCCTCACTTTAGCCATCAACCATCAACCTTCATCCATTTCACATAGCCAACACATTAACATCTTAAACATCTCGAACTACAATGGTGTGGGTGCCCTATGAACCCAACATGGTGGTGGCATGACACCACATGGGCTAGGTGGGGACCAAATGGAGTTCTATTGATGACATGGGTTCTTTTAATGGGATAAAATTCTAGGAGGAATAATTTTCTATAGATTAATGAGACTAACGTAAAATTTATATTACCAAAAATATCTCAACAAGTTGAATGTAAGGGTGACATTATTTTTAGCATTATGATACTTCGAGAAAAGAAGTTGTTGTAAACTCATATTCATAATAGACCTTAGAGATCGGGTCAAACAAGTAGTAATCCCACAACCCAATATGATTTTGAGGGGGTGGGAAGTGCTACAAATATAATGACAATATCCTACATTCTTCCAAACTCATTTGAAATTCCCTTCAACCAAATAACACCTTACATGCATGTGAGGAAATCATATATTCTACCTCAGTAGTTAACAAAGCAATTATTTCTTAAAGCTTTTACATCCAACTAATAGATCTTCCTAGAAGATATTAATACATAACCCAAACTATATCTCCTCATGTCGAAATCACCTACAAAATCTAAATCAACACAACTATAGAAAAAATCACGACAATCATTAAAGGTGATGCAATAATCACTTTTCATCTATGATATCGAAGCACCCATTTAACTACATTCTAATGCTTTCTTCTTATATTTTCCATGTATCTATTGAAAACACTCATTGGATGTGAAATATCTTGTCTACGACATGCCATAACATACATTAAAATTCCTAATGAATTGACATATGGTACATGATACATATGATCCTTTTCTTCCTCTCAATTAGGACATAAACATGATAAAATGGGAAGTTAAAGGGGTGTGTATATGTGTGTATGTGTGTGTGTGTGTGTGTGTGTATATTGTTTAAATTATTCATAGCAAATTTCATGAGTATTTCCTCAACATACTTCCATTGTTTATTTTCATTCCCAGGATTTGTTATGTTCCTCCTAGATCCTTCATATAAAAGATACTAGCCAAATGAACCTTCAAATTATTGATACCTATTGAAAGCTAGTAGTTTAGGGAGAAATTCCCTTCTTTGGGAAGCCTTCCTCACCCTTTGGAGGCCCTACTATCCCTTGGAGGAATTTAATTTTCACAAGAAAAAATATTATTTGTAATGTGAAACCTACATCAAAACAAAAGTACAAGTTGGGCTTGTCAACAAAAATCCAACCCATCAACTACAAATAAATATACCTCATGTAACATCACTTGGAGGTTTCATCAACACATCACATCTACTCTGGATTGGTTGGTACAACTCTGAAATTGAAGGTCTAAGTACACATGTGCAAAGGAGAGAGAAACATTTACGTTGACCAGCATTGAATTTTTGTTTGGGATTGTTTTGACCAACTTTGACTTGGATTTGACTTAGATAATCTGACTTAGGTTGACTGAATTTTTGGACTGTTTAGGAGGTTGAGTTGTCTACTCATTTGACTAAGATTTTTTGGGCATATTTTACTACCATTGACTAAAAATTATATGGTAGGGTTTTCACAGTTCAATAATTTGACTTTGACTAACTGAATCTTTTAGAGGAATTTGACTATTGTTGACTTTGACTAGAAATTGTAGATTTAAATTTTGACCAAATTTGACATTTTGGGCACACCTTTGAATAAATATTGGCTAGTTGATTTGACTAGTCAATGCTTTGACCATTGACTTATTATTGGTATACTTGGACATTATATCTCTCTACTGAACATTAAATGGCAATCCAATAGAAGAAGAAATTTGAAAGGATTTTCCCCCTTATGGGGTTTTTCCCTTGTCTTTAACCAAACTATTATGTATCTATTGTTCTTGGTTATCTTCTATTGTGCATTTGGTTTATTATTCTATCTACAATTTCTTTTCATTGTTGGAAGATTGAATTATGTTGGAAATCAATTTCTAATTAAAGAAGAATTGGTATAAGTGATTGTGTTGAGCATAGAAAACTGGAAAATTAACATGGTACTAGAGCTGAGGTGAAGACAATACCAAGGAGACAAGAGAAATCACCTTTGAAGGAATCTAATTTGAAGGAGATTATTTGACTTGGTCAAGATGTTGACCTCATACTTCAAGATTGATGAGAAGTTGAATGACTCATCTAACTATGTTGTTTAGAGAACCAGGTTGGATGTGACTTTGTATGAGAATGATGTCTTGGAATATGTTGAAGGCAAGGTACTTGAGCCACCTAATAATTCTTTTGTTGTTATCAAGGACAAGTACAAGAAATGTGAGATCAAACCTAAGAAAATTATTATTGATTCACTAAGAATCATTTGATTGTTTATATTTCAAAGTTGAAGAAGTCCAAGGCAATATACGAAGTCAAAAACCTAAGCCACATTTTTTTTCTTTGAAGAATCAACTCAAGGACATCAAGATGAATAAGGGAGAAATTGTACAGTCATACTTCATGAGCATAGCCCAACTCAAGGATCAATTCCTATCTACTGGAGAGGTTACCTCAGATAAAGAGATAGTTCTAATTTCACTTGGAGGTCTTCCTCTGATTTGGGAGACATTTATTACAATTATTAGAAAAAATGGTAGGTTCCCAAAATTTAATGAGCTCGTTGGCAAGCGCACTCAAGAAGGGGCTAAGATGATTTATAAAGGATTCAAAAGCATGAAAAAGGAGAACCCTATGCATATGTTTCTCAAGCTAAGAAGACGAAAGGGAGAGGAGGTCCATCTAATTCAAGAAGGTTTGTTCAAACAACCAAAGATTCCAATAGAAGAATGAAAAGGGATAAGGAATTGTTACATATTTGATGTTTCAATTGTCATAAGTGAGGTCACTATGCCCGAGATTTCCCAGAAAATAATGATGCTCCTAGATCATACAATAAAAATCCTGGCTACAACAACAACATGTTCAAAGATAGAAGAAGAAGAGATGCTCTCGTTGACTGTGAAGAGAGCCATCATACACAAAAGAGATCACGTAACTTAATGTATTCTAATAATGTAGTTGCTACTCAATTTGAATGTTTTCTTATTTTTTCTCTTTCTAGTTCCTCTCCTCCTCATTCATTTGATAGCTAATTGGTAGATAGTGGGGCCTCTAGACACTTCACTGGTTCTCGTGAAATCCTCTAAAACCTAGTTGAGAGGGAGACAAATATGAATATAATTCATGGGGGAAATTATACCTAACTTGTGAATGGATTTGGGTTTATTTCATTTCATTTGTACTATGGGGAAACTATGCATATACGTGATGTTCTCTATGTTTCAGGGCTGAAGAAGAATCTTGTGTATATATTAGCCTCGGAGGAAAAAGGAATGAGGGTTTCATTTATAAGTGGTTCCTCTCAATTATTTCTACTCTATCACCAAGTCTATCCATTACTTTAATAATAGCATCTAAATTTTGTTCAAATGCAGAAGGTTCTTCTTTGAAAGGTGTCCTCCTTTCAGCTCTAGCTCGAGCTCATTTAGAAATCAAGTTGGCCTCAACACTAACAACTATACTCTGCATGTCTTCTAAGTTTCGAGGAGCTCTTTCCCTAAGCTGATATGCCATATCAGAATCAAATGCATCAGGGAATTTGATCAAGGCCAAATCTGTAGGAGGTCTGAGATTCTGAGGAATAGCATTGTATATATAATTAAATCTGGTACAGTAATCTTGAGCAGTTTCTTGTGGGCCTCTCTTCAAGTTTTCCTATTCTGATAAACTGTGGAGAGGATATTTCTTCTTTTCCCATCTATTCAAGAAGGTGTGATAAATGGCTTCTGCGTCAGCGGTAGTGTTTGCAGGGAGTGCTCTAAACCAGGTTCTAACATTCCTAGTTAAAATTTGAACAAAGACTTTCATTCTCACATCATCATCATCAATCTCATAGTTTTCAAAAAAATCAGTCATTTTCTTAGTATGTTGTTGAGCTGTGTAAGTGCCGGTACCATCAAAATAGGTGATTTTGCTTTGATAATCTTGAGGCATAGCCCCTCGATTTGCAGGTAATTGCAGGGGAGCATATCGGTTTTCCATATTTGCAGAGATAAGTGTGACAGCTGGAAGAGAAAGGATAACAATGGAAATGTATGTTGTATATGGGGGAGTGGAAAGGAGGGTTTGAAGCGCTGATGGTGAACATGAAGAAGCTGCAGCAATGGCAGAGAGGAATGGTGTTTTTCTAGAAGTAAGCTTAGTCTGGATAAGGTTCTGCCAATGTGTGTCAAGGGGTGAACTAGCATAATGATCTTGGCTCTCCTAGATTCTAAGGATCTTAGGAATCAGATTGGGATTTTCAAAGACACGGGGGTTTAGGATCCGGGTTTGATCTCGTGTAACGGATTTTTTTCTTTGGAGCTAGTTTCTAAGTATGTTTTTGGTTTTTCTTGAAATAGTTTTAAGGATATAACTTTGACAGTATCTTCTAGGAAGTTTTAGATGTAAGACTTCTGAACTTTCCTAAAGACTATTGAAACAAGAAATTGATCAAAGATTGAATTGAATGTTCAAAACATAAACTAGGTTGGAGATAGACTGAAGTAGCATTTATCTACTCCTGTAATTGCATAGCAAAAGCAGTTTCAAAGGCTACCTGGCTAATCTTCAGGCTCCATCTGTAGCTTATGGAATAAATAGCAATAACAAACAATTATTCAAGTCCCCAGCGGAGTCGCCAATGATGTTTTCACTCAAGTTGTTCCCCAAAGTTGTAAGAAAGGGAATACTGCCGAGGTAACCATAGACCATTCTTTTAGATACAGATTCTAGCCAATCTGTATCCAGAGAGGGCTCTCTCTGTATGATTTAGCTTTGTTTTGAAATTTATTAGGCTAGGTATGAAGTACAAGGGTTTTGTTTTGAGTTTGGCTGGAAGGGTTCAATAGAATAGTGAGGTAGAACTTAAAAGTTTCAGTCCATTGGGCATGATGGAGTCAAAGAAGGAAACCTTCCTAGATTCGGTTTCTAAACAGAGGATGGAATCACAGAGAAAGGTACTCAAACATGGAATAATTTAAAGGCTGAAATCAGATGGAATTGAGTCAAATGGGTGAAGGGCAGTTAAGAATCCTTCATCATATTTGATAGAGTGAAAATGGCTGATTACTGCTAAGGAGCAGTTAAGAATTCGTTAGAAAATACTCAAGAGGAAAGAATCATGGGAAACAAGAGCAATTAAGAATTCACTGTTTATTCTAATTCTGAAGAAAACATTGATAATAATAAAGACTGAAAACAGAGTGCAGTCAAGAAAATTCTGAGTTATTCTTTCTCTCTATTATTCGGATTATGAAGCATAGATGATATAGTAAACATAGAAACTATAAAACACAAGTTAGAAGGGACTTATTGATCCACAAGTTGATTCAAGAATTCTGTAACAGGTCTTCAGCATCAATTCCTCATCCAGTAGGCTAGACAAAAATGGTTCCAACAACTTTTTATTCCAAAAAATTTCAGTATTACAGTAAAAAACTATGAACACCCACCAACCCCAAATACTTCGTTAAGGGGGGTATTTATACAAAAATATCTCACAAAATATCTCATGGAGATAATATCTAGTGATGACTCATTGTTTTTTTACAAAATATAGAGACAAATAGTCTCGATAACCGAGAAACCATAACTGATGCTGCACTGGCTGCTCCGGCTTTGTCAGATGTGCTGGCTACTGTGTGAGTTGGTGTACAGTTGTATTCCACTGATACTTTGTGCTGGCCGCTCCCTCTTGCCTAGATATTCCTTATCCCTGATCTGATATACTTTGACCAGTATCACTCTCATTTATTTTTGTCTTCCACATTATGGTAAATGGTCTAGAATTTTCAATTCACCAAGGTACCAAAGATAAGTTTATAGAATTTCTAACATACTTTGCCACCACTCCGGTCCTGGTAATTTATGTCTCTGAAGTTTCCTTAAAGTTTTTTCAGTCTTTGTGTATTTGAAGAAATTAGGTGGGATGGTGAACAAATGCTTCACCTCGTACTCAATGTAGAATAAAGTTTCCAGGCTGTCGTACAGGGCTTGGCCAGACGGAATTGCTTTTACTCCTAAAGCACTCGTTGATGAAGTGATTTAATCAGCAGTATATTTATTCAATTTATGTACATAGTATTTATGTTTCATCAGACGATCATTACTTCACAAAGGACTTGGCAAACCTTTTTTATGCAAGACTATAAACTTTTCAGTGAAAGAATTAATCTCTACCTACATGTTCTGGCATCTCCTTTCCAAATTTTGCATTAGAGTTCTCATGGTTAGAACTCTCTTGATTTCTAGAATGGTGCCTATTCTGTCTCTGATTTCTAGTGCTTCCAGTTCTTCGATGGTCTTGGTGTTCAAAAAATGTATCAGCCGGTTAGCTTGTTCAGGAATCTGTCCCAATAAAGCTCTTGTTTTTTAAATCTCCACTTGGGCCACTCTTATCAAGTCAATCTTCTCATAAATGACTTGGATAGACCTCCACACATCACTAAGGGATTGACTGATGTTGGTACACAAAATTTCTCTGATTTCTGCTGGAGGTTTATCCAGAGAGAGTTCCTTTTCTAATGCTCTCACTTTGTTCTCTAATGTTTTGAACTCCCTTGTTTTCTCTGCCACATTCATCTTGGATTTATCATAATTCTTTTCCACCTTTGCTAATTTCTCCTTCACCAGTTTCAATTCTGACACCTGTAGTTCTAATTCTTCCATGGCTCTTATCAGTTCCTCTGTACTCATATTGGTATTGCTGCCTAGTGCTGCTACTGTTGCTGATGTGCCTATGATGACCTCTACTATTGATACTGGGACAGTGGGGGGTAATGCTATTATAAGTGCGGAGGGGGCAATGGTGACTACATGGATTTCTTCAGGTGGCTAGGAGTTCGACTCTCCCTTCTTTTCCTTTAGTGCTTTTTCCAGTGCCTGCTTAGTATTGGTTAATCTTTCATTGAGTTTCATAAGCAGGTCCATCATATCCTCTTCGGATTTCTGTTGTACAACTTCTGCAGTCTGTGGATGCATGGAAGGAGGCAGTTTCAATTGTTTTCTTATGGCAGCAATGTCCTCTTCTTTTTCCTTCATCAGTGCCTTTATGCCTTTGGCATCTTTGGGATCATGTCCCAATTTAATGATAATTTCCTCCAAGGATTTGATCCTGTTGTCCTTTGCTAGAGAAGAAGCATTCTCTAAAGCTAACTGAGCAGAGGTATTATTCAAGGAATTTTGTAATTTATGTGCTAACATAGCCTTATTAGCCAGTGTGGAGTATACCATCTCTCCAGTTTGTTTATGAAGCTCAATCTAGTCCATGGGATGGATATCCTTGGCTAAGACCTCCAAATTTGTCTTGATGTATTCAACTGCTGATTGTGGTTGCTGCACCTTGGGCTTAAAGTGACTCATTATCATCTTTCCTTATTTTATGTCATATGCTGACATTAATCTTTGCTGGTTTGTGGGGGCCATCTTAAGATACTGGTTGTAAATTTGAAGCCTTAGTGGATTTTTCGTAGCCTTTATCTTAGTGAATGTCCTTTTGATGTCTGAGGCCTGTTTGCTTTGTTGCCTAGTGGATGAAACTTCCACACTTTGCTACTTTTCTAGCTCCTGCCTATGTGAGCTGGTTGATGTCTCTATCACTGGGGAAGTTTGTTGGCTAGTTACCCTCTCACCTCTTAGACTGTCAGTGGTTTCCTCAATAATTTCATCCTCTGATAGAGGATTCAATCATTACCTCTTTGCACCCGGCTATTCTGTAGGTCCGCTGATAGGTGTGGGGTCTTCCCTGTCTCTCTTCTTTCTTCCTTCCTCATTTAGAGGAGTTTGTAATGCAAGGATTTCTGGTGCTATGGTTTGGGTAGGAGGAATTTGTACTTGTTCTTGCTCTTTAGATTCCCCTCGCTGATCAGTGATTATTGGCTACTCTGCAGTTTCTACCTCTTTGCCCTTTAAAGTCCCTGTGACCGATGTGCTAGTTTTCTATGTAGGATGCTGAGAAGTTCCAGCAGAGGATGTCCCAACTCCTGATTTTTGAGGCCACTTGAAAGATACCTGTCCAAAAGAGTCCAGGTCAAGGGTTTTTTAAGATTTTTCATAGCTTTTTCCATCTTTTCTTGCTCACTAATTTCTTCAATGAAGGTCCCTTCTATCCATTCATCCTGATTTGCATACTGTTCTATTTTTGGGATGTTATGACGAACATAAACTGATAGCCTATTTCTTACTCTTCTGTCACTTATAAAACTATTTGGTTCATATGGTATCCACTCAAAACTCTTCTTGAATTTAAGGTGGTTTTCTAATATGTTCTCAGCATCTTTCCATGCATCCCTAGAATGGATGACATAAGGGCCCAACTGGTTTTTGATTCTCAGCTGCGCCTTCTTTTTTACATTACAAAAGTGGGTTAAGTCTGAACAAATGAACTTCCTGAAATATTCTAATGCAAATAGCCTCATAGGCACATACCTAGGCAACTTGAATGGGCATAATTCACATCCATATATTCTGATTTCAGTGTGATTCTGGTAGATGTACCAGTCACCTATCCTGTATTGTTTGGACATCTGTAAAATTTTCCTCATATCACCAGAAATTCTAGGAGGAGGAACTCCTATCAACAGAGTGGAGGCTGGGTGTACACACAAATCAATGAATTCACTATAGGTATAAGGGGAGTCATAGTTATGGAAGATTGAGCTCCAAAAAATCATAGACCTTCGATTCCCTTTTGAGTCTAATTTCCTAATGGGAAATGGGAAACTGTCTGGGTGATAATATAACAGAAGATGGTATATGAAAGATGTATATTTAAACACTCCTTCCCTTTCCAAATTCATGAATTGAGCATGGATTTTGTCAGCCATGAAAGTGGCATAGTCATACATGACAGCAGGGTTCTATCCTGGAGTAAAGATAGATAACAGAACCAGGGTGATATCATCCACATATTCACTGGACCTAAATCCCAAGATTAGGGATATCATGTCAAGAATGAGTTTTCAAGTTTCAGTGAACCAGACATGCAAATAGTGAGGTGGGCCTTGGGGTTGACAGTTTGGTTTCATGAAAATTTGGGCAATACAAGTTATTTCTAAGCTAGGCAATTGAGAGGCCTTTTCAAGTAGAAATCCCATGGAAAGATGAGCGAGGGGCTTAGTGGAATGGAAATGTATCATCTCATTGATGGATTCAATAGTTATGTAAAAAAGGACAGTGTTGGAAGGAGACATAACAGCTCTATGAACAGGGTCATAATTGGTACAGCACTGGTGAATGATGTCTAGGAAAACATGGACTGAGGGCAGGAAATACATGGGAAGGTTTGATTACCACAGTCCAAAAATGTCAGAGTTGCTTAAATAGTTATCCCTTATCTCGCAGAAGGTCTGAAGATGATTCCCGTCACCAGATGGGTCTTTAATTTGGAAATCTCTGTCAGCTAAAGACAAATAATTCAGGTCCCTATCGGGTGCGTTGAGGGGTGTGATGTTTAGGGATGCGGGAGCTTCCATGTTTGGTTCTTGCATTTTCAAACCGGAATTTTGGGCTTCTGTGGAAAAATGTGGAAAAATGGGCAAAACAACTATTTTGGGTGTCCTAGTCTGACAGCTACAGACTGATTTTACTTGAATTTGGCTCTTTTTGGATAGAATTCATAGAGAAAAAATGAAATTACCAATTCGGGAAGTGAATTGGGGTAAATACCTATTTCAAAGGTGAACCATGTAATTCGCAGGTTGCAGGATGAGCTGTAGAGCAATATGCTAGAGTTTTTTTGGGTGGGTGGAAGACTGGACGTGATTTGCAATCAACCGGACGTATTTTGCATGAGAACATTACGCAGAAAAATGGACAAAAATGACATTTTATCGTGGTTTTAACAAAATTTTGGCTTTGGCGGGACTTTTTGGCGTTTATTGTGTAGTTGACATCACGTCGATGTGACATTTTGTCGCGAAGAAGAGGATGGTAAGCGGTTTCCCCCCGCACCACTTTTGGGGTCTGGTGGTTTTGGGTGGGGAGGTAGTGATCGTAGCAAGAGCTTGACGCGTGGCAAGGGTACGGCAGTAATACCACCAGTTCCCCGCGAGTTAAAGGTCGAATGGAAGGGGGGGCGCGATATGAGCATGGACCGTTGGATGAGCGGGCCCAGATCTGATGACCGATGGGCGTCAGATATGGCGGAGGGTTAAGGAGCAAGGACCCATGTAATTAAACAAAGTTTTAATGATTTTCGGGGTGATTTTATTACTTTGCGGGGTTTTTACATTAGGTTATTAATTAACCAACTGTTAATTAATCCCGGGGTTGGGCACGAAGGTTTATTTACAAGGTTTTGGATAAACCTTGAATCCCTAATTACATAATGCGATAGTTGTATTCGACCAGGGGGCGGGATATTAATACTTTGGGGTTTTGTTGTATGTTTACATTAATACGGGGAAGGGTGTTCTTGCAAGGGAATTATATAATAAAAGTTAATATGGAAAATGACTGAAAAGCACCAAGTTTAATGTTTAGGAAACTCAAGCTTAAAGGGGAAAAGAGGGGGTTTTATGTGATATTGATGCATTTCTCCTACGTAAAATAGGAATTTACCTTAGGCAAATGTTTATGCAATGAAATGAGATGAGTGGATTAGTGACATTAAGCAGATCTTAATATCTCTGGGGGGAATTAGTAAATGATGTGGGGAAACATGTGGGGAGTTAGTTATGCCTCTGCCATAGTACTTGTGATAATAGCAAGATGAACATCTTGAGAGAGAAAAACCTATCACAAGTTTCTTTCAGCAACACCAAAATTGCCTACCCGGCCTACTGTACCTAACATTTCTTCTTCTTTATTTTATGGGTGCACTTAGACTAGCAAACCCTTTCAGCTTTTCTTTTCTTTACCTTGTAAGCCTATCTAAATCTACACTTATTTCTTCCAAGGGCTCAGTTTAAACAGTTGAGCTCCTTCGCTTCTCTACCTAACTATTTATCTGCCAAGATTAAACAGTTTAGACAGATTTTATTCTCTATCACTAAAACAAGTAAATTCAGACATGAACTAGCCCAAGATTGAGCTGTTTGGCCATTCATCAATGGTGACATAGGTCAACAAGCTGCACACCATCATATTATTGCAAAAATAGGATGGTAGTGGTATTTTGGATTTGCACACTTTCTTGGTCTTTTGTTTGGGGTTCATTTCTTTTCTTTTTTTGACCATATTACTCTTTTTACCCTTTGATTTTTCTTTTAGGGTATACCCTCTTTTCCTTTTTTAAATTTTTTGATTCTTTAAGAATATGGAAAACCTTTGCAACAAGAAAAGGTATGTACATATTGCAGGTCTAATCAAGTCAATCATGAAATATGACACCTATTGGTATAGGAGCATAACACCATTCACGTACTTTAAGTAAAATGTTAGTTTTAATTCATTTTTTCATACATATATATGTATTTCTAATCAATTTGATGGAGTGATTGAGTGGGATTAAATGACCGTCGAAAGAATCTCATGTGCTAGATAGTAAATCAAACATCTTTGACCACTTCACTGAGCATAGTTTCCGCAAGGTTCAAGCTCATTAAAAAATGAACCCGCACCCAAATAGAGCATATGTTCCCCCAAAGTTCAAGCTCGTTAAAAAATGAACCTACCTTCAGTAAATAACCTTTGTGATTGCCATTACATCAGCCTTTTGAGCCTTGTTTGTGTTCCTACCATCACCTCCATTCTTTTCGCCAATCATACACTTCCACTTGATTGTTTACCCTTTTGAGGAACAACTGTGACGAGTGGTCCTATTAGCCACCCTCTTTACATCACCATGCTTTGAGAAGTTCCAAGATTAGTTGGAACTAGTTGCTACCGCAGATACCACTCATTCCTCAAAAATGAGTCCTCTTTAAACCATTTTTAGACTCGTTAAATATGAAAATATTGTCAAGCAATCGGCCTCTCTAGCTCATTAAAGTGATTGGAAGCGCCATCTCTCTAGTGTATTTTAATCTTTTTCAGACTTGAGGGATTATCTCATGAAAAATATCGAGCGCTTTTCTTTTTCAGCTCACTAAACTGATTAGAAAAGTCATCACTTTGTATTATTTTAATCTTTTTTGGACCTGGGGGATTATCTCACAAAAAAGATCGAGCATTTGTCTTTTTTGGCTCGCTAAAGTGATCGAAAAGTCATACCTTTTGTATTATTTTAATCTTTTTCGGACCTAAGGGATTATGCTACAAAAAAAAACTTCTGGAGTTTCCTTTTCCTCCCTTTTCAAACTCTCTAAACATGGAAAGGACTGAATTATCTTTGTCATTAAACTCATTAAAACAATAGCAACAAACTTGTCCACCCAGACAAGAATGAGTTTCACCGTCACTAGACTCGCTAAAACGTAGCGACAAGTTTGCCCAAAGGGAAAATTATAGAACAAACATATGTTATCCTCTTCAAGATTGAGAAAAACAAAGAGGTACTGGTCAGCAATGGCTGGGGAAAATGTGAAGAAAACTTGAAGAATTTTATCGTAGCAGGTTGCTCTTGAACATGACACTTTCACTCCATCACCATGATTGAGTCGGGTTGGGTTATTCCGTTCACCAGTCATTTCACCATTGGTCTTTCATACCATCCATTTTTGGGTTAACGCTACCAATCCATCCCAATGTCGCCGATATGTTCAGGAGAAGTCTTTCAGTCGAGAATTCACCATCCAGTTAATGTCTCATCCATTGCAATACCTTCAACCTCCATTTTCCATGACCGCCATTCCTGAACCTTATGTCATTGATCGTTTTCACCTCCAAGAAATCATTTGCTTCGTTTTGTGTCATAAATGTGGCATACATTAACACCCTCCTACGATGGGTCACTTCTTATCAACATCAACTCATTATCCAAGAATTTGACTTAGAAACAACCCTTTCAGTACTTTGAAACTTGCATGCCTTAATGGCAAGTTTCTCACTTCCGGCGATAGGTTGACATCAATGGCCTTCGACCAAAATATTTTGCGTGGTGTTCGACATCAGATCATATATTCACACCACGTGAATTGTACTGTAGTACCTTGAGGGTCATTATCATTATTAGTGATTCCTCTCATGTCTGTTAACAGCTCGCATTATTGGCTGGTATTCAGGCAATGTCTTTCCATGTTCGACTTCAGAACATATTTTCACATGGATCAACTTGTACATCAGGCGAAGATTGAACGAGTTTGAAGACCCCAGATCTAGTTTCATCCATCCAAGTTGTGATATATTCAGGGAGATAAAGACATCAAATGTACACAGAAGCTGCATAGATGGTCATCCAAGCCAGGGACAATGACCCTACATATGAAGAATCACCAGTCTACAACTACAGACGATTATCTGTTCTATGTACATGAAATATATTTATAAATCTGATCATGCGAATGCCCACCTCAACTAGATAATGAAAATTATGTGATGATGGTGTATTGTATTGTATCCTATACAAGTCACCTTCTAGTTTCGAAAACCTCAGATCCTCATGTTAAATCATTTCACCCGACATCAAAGATTTACGACTTCATGCCTTAGGGGGAAACTGTTATAGACATATTTGGGCACTTCAACCCAAATCTTCTATGTCAATAAACTAGGGCTCTTTAACCCCTAAAAGAATTGTTTCATACCCTAAAAGATAATGGTCAATTGATCACATCATTCCCCAAAAGTTCCACCTGAAAAACCATCCTGAACTGGCTTGAACTGGACCATATTGAAAGCTCCACTATCAGGGTGTGATGCATACTAACTTCTACACTAGCCAGGTGTGATGCATACTGAAGAGGCCTTCTGTGAGGTGTGATGAGGGAGAATGGACAAATGTTCGAGACAGTTTGCTAAGTGGATGCTCATGGAATCTTCTAAAAACTTCTCATATGACACTTGTTTCTCTAAATTCACCCAGGGATGAGTAAGAGATCCAAGAAATCTCCAGGTGGAACAAAAAATAACAAGTGGAATGACACTAATCAAAAATGCAGAGATGACTCACACCCTTGGAGACATCTATAAATGTATCCATCATCTGAGAGATCTAGAGGTTAGAATTTGGTAATTTGTAAGGAAGTGATGATAGTTTGTATCTAAGAAAGAGCATTTTATTGTTGGGTGATCTTGCTTTTCATGAGGTGAAGAGGGCTTTGATGTTGGGGGGATGATTCTGGATCAAACAGCTGGGTTGTAATTCTCCTTTCTATTTGAATAAAGTTCTTTGAGTTTTCCTCCCTACAATTGTGTATTTGTGAATGTTGTTATTTATGAATGTTATAGTATGTTCATTGTATTTTTGATTCTGTAATGCTTATGATATAATAGATCGAGATTCTTTGATAGTTCGTTGTCACTGTGCTTCTACAGGTACTCTCCAAGCAGGATGAGTATGGAGAGGAGTTGCAAACTCTGTCAAGGGGGAGAGAGATAAAGCAAGGAGTTAAGCGAAAGATCCAGGTTGGTTCCTTTGCCTCTCTCTTATCTATTATACATAGAGGAAATCACAAATTGCTTTAAACTTTTTGTTTATAGGGTACCTGCCAATCCTAGAGGGCTAGTCGATCGAAAAGACATTAGTTTTCCTGGAAACAATATGCAAATAAGTAAGTATTATCATAATAATATCCATTACAAATTCACATTCATAAAAATAAACAATGCAAAGTGGAACAAAATATTGGTTTCTTTATTGAAATTATACTAACAAGTGGTGTTTAAGCTACAACCTGATCCTGGCTACTAGCACCATTAGAACCTTCCTCCAGATCCTTCTTATCTAGACCAATGAAGACCTCCTCTCCAATACTAGTAATATGATGCGAGATAAAGAGGATCAACATCTATGCATGGAAACATGGGTTTCTTGGAGATAAGGAAGTGCAGAGAGCATGTGACAATGCAAATTTGATCTAAGAATAATTTCATAAAGGATGAAAATGATTAGGATGTTTTTTAGGCCAACCCATAGGGCGTGTTTATACCACCAAAAACTAGTTAATTTAGTTAGGCTACAAGTTATTGTAGATGGATTTCTAGTCTAACCTATAAAACCTACCTTAAAAAAGATATTTTATGTATTTTCCAATTTTCAAATGGTGTATGCATGAGGAAGCATTGAAAGGAACCACATACATACATTTTTGTATAGTTGAAAGAGTTTCATATAGTTTTTTAATTTTAATTTTTTAGGATAAGGATGGGTCTGCAATGGAAAATGGATTTCACTAGGCCAATCAAGGGAATATAATGAGCATGAGTGGCAAAAAATACCATAAAAACCCCCTCCCCCACCCAACCTCTTATTATTTTCCTAGTTTCCAATAAAGAGTGGTTTGTCAATCCAAAGAGTAATGTGTATTGCACAAAGGTTGTATATGCGAAGCATATAACAAAAAAATTTGTTACAACATGTAATGAAATTAATATTTTTGAAAAATATTTATGTGCAATTATGAGGGAAGCTACAATGAAGAATGATAAAAAAAAAATGTCTCATAAAAATGAAATTGTATTTCATTTACAACAATAGGTTACACGGTAGGAAATTTTTTTGGAGGACAATAAAAAAGATGATAGAAATTAATGTAACAACTAGGATACATAGGACGAACTAGAGGTTTAAGGGAAGACACATGCACAGGAAGAGGTGAAAAAATATATGTTTTCAGTAGCTTATACATATATATTAGAAAGAAATGAAGACAAGTGAGATATATGTAGGAATTTACAGGGTAAGTTCCTCAGAAAGAATACCAAAAGGACACCGCTCACAACCAGATCTCAAATCAATACACCAGTATTTTTGACGTGGTTAAAACCCTCAAAGTGCAAGGAGGGAAACAGTCCACGGCCTGTCCCAACGTGGGTACTACAGGCAATTTATTAATCAAAGAATGAAAATTTACATAAGCTTCTCTCATGCACGGATTACCCGAACAATGACCCTCCATGCGCTTTAAATAGAACTCATGGACCAATCGGGTGTCAAGCCACGAATCAAGTGTCGGTAATACCGAGGTGAGAGTGAACCGTCGGATCACTACATATCGTGACCGTCGGATTGTAAGTTACAAAATGTACAACGGTAAAGAAACACACTTTACCTAACTCTAACCTAACTCTATACTAGACCAAGTTGAACTTAACTATATCCTATGTGTCGGAATATCCTAACATCCCCCCTTAAGAACAACTTGGGATAGGATTGAAGGATTTACAAATATGACACAATAGGAGAAGGAAGGAGGCACTAGAGCCTATCCCCCCTTAGTGACAACTTCCTGAACTCCAAGCATATATCGAAGTTTAGTGAACTTCGCCTCTGTGAGAGCCTTTGTGAAGATGTCTGCAACCTGATCATCTGTTGGACAATATTGCACTTCAAGAACATGGTCATGAATGAGCTTTCTGATGAAGTGCATGTGTAGTTCAATGTGTTTGCTGCGCTGATGCTGGACTGGATCTTTGCATAGCTGAATGGCACTTTGATTATCACACCAAAGTGTGGTTGGATGCTGCTGCTCAAAGCCAAACTCTGATAGGATCTGACGAAGCCACAAGGCTTCCTTACTAGCTTCCACGGCACCACGATACTCTGCTTCTGCTGACGAAAGAGAAATGGCAGCCTGTTTCTTACAAGCCCATGTAATAGGTCCTGAACCAAGAGTGAAGACATAACCGGTAGTAGACTTCCGATCATCATGGTCACCAGCCCAATCAGAATCAGTGAAACCAACTAACAGAGGAGCTGCTTTGGCACTGTAATGAATCCCAAACTGTACTGTACCTCGAACATAACGAAGTATTCTTTTAGCTGCTTTCCAATGACTTTCACGGGGGTTCTGCATAAAACGAGCAACAAGGCCAATAGCAAAGGAAAGATCAGGACGAGTATGGGTTAAATACAAGAGCTTTCCGACAAGTTGACGGTATAAGGTAGCATCAACTTCAGGAGAAGTACAAGAGACTGAAAGTTTGACTCCAGACTAAAAGGGAGAAGGGGCTGGCTTACAGTCTTCCATGTGAAAATGACGAAGAATATCACAAGCATACTTGGACTGGGAAAGGAAAATACCCTCCTGGGATTGCAAGACTTGAAGACCGAGAAAATAGTGTAAGTGTCCTAAGTCTGTCATTTCAAATTTCTTTTTAAGGTTGGACTTCACATGGTTTATAAGGTTGGGATCACTACCAGTAAGAATAAGATCATCAACATAAAGAACAAGGATGATAAGAGAGTTGCCGACTTTCTTGGTGTAGACAGTATTGTCAGAATGACACCTAGAAAAGCCAGATTCTAAAAGAAAGCTATCCATTTTGGCATACCAAGCCCGAGGAGCTTGCTTGAGGCCATAAAGGGATTTCTTAAGTCGAAAAACAAGGCTGGAGTCTGTTTGTATGAAGCCAATGGGTTGTTCCATATAGATTTCTTCCTGCAAGTCCCCATGCAAGAAGGCAGATTTAACATCCATCTGATGGACTTCCCATTTTAAAGAGGCAGCAAGGGAAAGAACAAGGCGGATAGAGTTCATTTTGGCAACAGGGGAGAAGGTTTCAGTGTAGTCAATGCCTTCAACCTGTGAAAAGCCCTTAGCAACGAGACGAGCTTTATGTTTATAAACTTTCCCATCTGGTCCATACTTGGTTCTGTAAACCCATTTACATCTAACAAGTTTGCGTCCCTTTGGTAGAGGAACAAGATCCCATGTATCATTTGTCATCAATGAATGATATTCTTCATTCATAGCTGCTTCCCAATGTGGATGGCCTGAAGCTTCTGCAAAAGTGTCAGGATCATGATTTACTGGAGCTTGAGCCAGTAAAGAAGAGGCTCTTTCAAACTGAGAACGTGTACGTCGCTGATCTGTAGGATCACCGGCAAGATCACCTGCTGCATCCCGAGTAGCACGGACCCATCTTGGAAGTTGAGGATCCTGAGAAGGTGGGGGAGGATTATCATCCTCGCTTTCATCATCTGAAGAAGAAATGTTTTCAAAGGTAGAAGAGATAGGAAGAGGTGGCACATCCGCCGGACTAGGCTCGCAGGCCGATTTATTTTCATCAAATTTTACATCTCTTCTAATGATAACATTTTTGGACTTAAATGGAATAAGTCTATAACCTTTTACATCTTCAGAATATCCAACAAAAGTACATTTCTCACTCTTAGGTTCTAAAGCTTTATGCTTTTCATCTGGAATATGGGCCCATGCTTCACTTCCAAACACACGAAAGTGACTTACATCTGGTTTAATGGAACTCCAAGCTTCTTCTGGAGTGATATTCTCTAGAACCTTAGTAGGAGTGCGATTGATTATATAATTTGCACAATTAATTGCTTCGGCCCAAAAACTAAGACTGAGTCCTTTAGATTGCAGCATAAAATTAGCCATTTCCTTTAAGGTGCGATTTTTCCTTTCAGCTACACCATTTTGTTGTGGAGTGTATGGAACAGTATGTTGCATTTGAATTCCATTTTCGGTGCAAAAGTTGATGAATGTCTTTTTAACATATTCTCCACCATTATCAGTTCTTAGCTTAAGAATTTGATGTCCAGATTGTTTTTCAACAAAGGCTTTGAAGGCCAAAAAAGTGTTAAATACTTCGCTCTTGAGTTTTAAAAAGTATACCCAAGTGCGTCTGGAGAAATCATCAATGAAAGTTAAGAAGTACTTGCAGCCAGAGAATGAAGCAACAGGAAGAGGACCACATAAATCACTGTGCACAAGCTGTAAAGGGGCTGAGGCGTGCCAAGAGGCACGTTTGTCAAAACTGTCCCGATGATGTTTTCCGAGTACACATCCGGAACAAACACCATCTCTGCAAGATACCATAGGAAGACCTGTCACCATGTTTTCTTTACATAGATGCTGAAGGGAGCGATAGTTTAAGTGACCAAATCGCTCATGCCAAAGTTTGCTCACTTCATCATTATGAGAAACAAATACTGAGGGAAGATTTGATGACCCAAAGTTGTGAAACTTATACAACCTTTTGGAATCATCAGCAAGACCAGTAGCTAGAATCTGTTTAGGATCTTTTAGATCCTTGATTACAACATCATGAGGTGAAAATTCAACAATTTTACCTTCACCTGAATGAGTTATCTGATAGACAGATAGAAGGTTGCAGGATAAGGTTGGAACACATAATACATCATTAAACTGACCATTGTCTAGATGAACAGTTCCAGTCCCTACAACATTAAGAGATCTATCATCACCAATATATATATTTTTGGTGTTACAATCATTTAAAGAAGAAAACATGGCTTGGTTTTTGGCCATGTGACAAGAGGCTCCAGAATCAATGAGCCACTCATGAGAATGAGAAGAAGAAGAAGATACATTTAATGCATAACCAGACTGAGATGATTGATAATGACATGCAGAAAGTGCCATTCCGGAAGTTGAAGTTGAAGTAGGCTCCACATGGATGTTATGTTTCTTCATTGCGGCTTCCAAGGCTTCCATCTTCTTAAAGCATTTAGATTCTAAGTGGCCATCTCGATTACAAAAGTTACAATGTCTATCAGTCTTCTTCCATTTGTTTTTATTGGTCTTATCATTTTGCTGAAATGATCTTTCATTTTGAGGCTGAGATGGTTTAGGACCATTCTTTTGAGGATATGACTTCTTAGGATTCTTTGAATTTGGTTGCTGCTGGGCGGCTAACGCTTTCGTGGAAGAGTTTCCAAGATTAAGAAGACCAAGGTGTAAGAGTTTTTCTTGTTCTCTTATTAAGGAATCACAAAAGGAGTCAAAGGAAGGGGCCTTGTATCTTGTCCTTGACAAATGAAAGCTTCCCTTGTAGAATGGAAAGTGGAAACAAATACAGAGTAGGCTGGTCCCAACTTAGTAAGGATGGAATAAATAAGGTTACCATCTTCTTTCTTAACTTTAACACCTTCCAAGAGATATCTAAGGGTCTTGAATTTGGACAAGAAATCTTCAATGCAAGAAAAATTATTAGGATCCAAAGTAAGCAGCTCATTTTCAAGTTGATGGGCTCTAATTTCATTTTTAATCCCAAAAACTTTAGCAAGTTTTTCTAATGCTTCATGAGGAGTCTCAAGTTCTGCAATGTGGAATCTAAGATCAGGAGAAACAGACATCCCTATCAAACCACGTGCTTGATCTTGTCTATTTTCCCATTTTGCCGCCTTGTCTTCATCTTTTGGTTTCTTCTCTTGGTCTGTGGCTATTCTGTAGAGACCTTTACTTCTAAGTAAATCTTCCATGTAGGCTACCCATTGGAAGTAGTTAGTGCTGTCAAGAATGACTTGGCATGGACTTTCCATTTTTAAAAAAAGATGAAGCTAAAGATGCTGAAAGTAAGTGTTCCAATGGATAGATCTCAAAAAAATAGGCGGTTTTAAAAAAAACGGCTCTGAAAAAGGCTTCCGGATGAAGAAGTTATGGCTTTTTGAAAAAAAAATTGTTGACGTTGCCGGCAAAGTGCGCGAATGTGCGGGAATGAAAAAATCCGCCCCCACAAAATGGAGACTTGAACCCAAGACCTCTACTCTCTTAAAATAGCTTTGAACCAATTGATCTATACAAAAAATTTGAGAGAGAGAGAGAGAGAGGGGGGGGGCCTTGGTTTGCGTGCTTGCCTTGAGAAAGCTCTTTTTCCCTACAAAACACAAAACACAAAACCCAACACGAATATGCAAAGAAAAACGAACCTTGCGGCTCGAAGTTAGCTTTAGCCAAAAAACTAGAAATTTAAAAAAAAAATCTCAAGGTTAGCTTTAGCCGAAAAACTAAATATTTTTCTCAATGTTTCTGATTTTCCGAGATCACACTAAGGTGCAGGGAAAAGAGCATACGCATGAGAAAAATCCTTCCTTTCTGTTTCTGATTTGCCCAGATCGCACAGAGTCGCAGGGCAAAGAGCATACGCAGAAATGAAAGGTATAGATCCGGTTAAAAAAAAAGGCTAAATAAACTGAGACCGAAATAAGCAGAGAGAAAATAACAGTAAACTGCAAAAAAAACACTTTATACCTCCCGATCTGAAAAATGACGCAGCTAGGGCTACCGGAAACCTTTTCGCGTGAAACGAAAGGGGTTCCTCACTAGAACAGATGCTCCGAACGCAACAGAGCAGTCCTCTCGGCCCGAAAGCAGTCAGAAACAGCAGATCTAGGAAACGACAGCCGCATGCAGTTCTACCGGCTTCAGATTTGGATCACCAACGGACACGGCCCTCAAATAGCTCCGATACCATGTAGGAATTTACAGGGTAAGTTCCTCAGAAAGAATACCAAAAGGACACCGCTCACAACCAGATCTCAAATCAATACACCAGTATTTTTGACGTGGTTAAAACCCTCAAAGTGCAAGGAAGGAAACAGTCCACGGCCTGTCCCAACGTGGGTACTACAGGCAATTTATTAATCAAAGAATGAAAATTTACATAAGCTTCTCTCATGCACGGATTACCCGAACAATGACCCTCCATGCGCTTTAAATAGAACTCATGGACCAATCGGGTGTCAAGCCACGGATCAAGTGTCGATAATACCGAGGTGAGAGTGAACTATCGGATCACTACATATCGTGACCGTCGGATTGTAAGTTACAAAATGTACAACGATAAAGAAACACACTTTACCTAACTCTAACCTAACTCTATACTAGACCAAGTTGAACTTAACTATATCCTATGTGTCGGAATATCCTAACAATAGATTGACTATCATCTTTTTGAGTAATGAAGGTTTAAAAAATTCCAATAAGAAGAATATTTTTTGTAATGAATTTATTTTCTGTACAAATAAAAATAGAAGTTAGAATTTGGAAGATGAAATTTAGTCTCTCATAGAACATACATGGAGGGGTAGTTAAGTCCCTTAAACATATTTTTAAATGTGTCTAATGAAGTAGAATGGAATAAGGATTTTCAAACTCTTATACAATAAGAAATGCAGTAGCAAATGAAAAATAATAACAACTTGTTTTAACAAAGACTAGGGCTATACATTGAAATTGGTGAAATATGGAAGCTAATGAAAATTTATAAGGGGAAGTATAGTGGGATGAAGCAAGAAATCAATAGTAAATTGTATCTAGTTGAAAGTGATTTGTAAACAAGAAAATTGAATAGAAATAACATAGATTTTGGGATCCTAGAAGATTTCAAGAAAGGAAAACAAAACCAACAAAGTAGTCAAGCAAGTGGACAACAAAAAAAAACAAGTTTGGGATCCAAGAGAATTTTAAAAGAGATACATGACTATCAAGTCATGGAAATTTTATACCTTGTAAGTCTAATGTAGGAACATATATCGCAAACTAATTATTTGTTGGAAGGCCTAAGGGGGTATTTGAATTTATTAAAGGGAGTGAGTTTCCTTAATCAACTTTGTATAATTCAGAGTAATGATTTTCTCATGTAATTATAAGTTGTCTCGATTCTATGATCTATATGAGATAATTATATTGTTTCCATCCACATCGAAGATTTCAAAGTGGAAAATATGGAGGAATTATCTCACAGGACCATTTTTACATGCGGGAACCAAGTTGACAAATTGGGGTCTAAAACCTTCTAGGAGCATTTTGAGGCATCAAATGGTGTTTTTTAGGGGCAAAACATTTTCAACTTAGCAACAATTTTTTAACTATTTACAAATAGATACCTTTCCAACGATGTAAGAATCACCCCAATCGGAATCTATATACAAAAATGATGCCACTCAGAAGTTGGCCTTCCTCTTTTGGTCATCATAATTCTTAAGGATGCTAGCCCCCATTACTCATGGAAAAGGGGTTATCCACATGATTTTGATGAAGAAAAATCTAGTAATGCTCGTTAAGAGTTAAAGGAGTCAAATGTAACCACTAGTAGGCTATCAGATTGTGTCATAAATGGGCCACTAAGAGGAAAGGGGTTCCATTATTTTCATGTGAATTTGTTCCATAGATGAGCATAGTAGCTAAGCGGGGTTGGGAGTGTTGTAGGGGCCTCTTAGGCCTATGTGTGTCATCAAACATAATACACTAAGAAAATGTGAGTAACACTTGGTAATTATGTAAATTAAATGAAGGATTGGTTCGAGTTGTTACTATCGCTCCAACCTCAACATTGTTGTATAAGTATGCATTAATTCTAATAGAAACTTGGTTGGAATTCCTTCCCAAAATCTATTCCTCTCCTTTTATCATGCATGTTTTTCTATATTCTTGTGATGTAGTCCACTTGGATACACAAAGGGCAAGCTTTCAACATCTTGGTTCCATTATTGTGTGTACTTGATTTTGGTACTGTATCAATATTGAATGAAGACGATGTGAACTTATATGAAAAAATTTGAATATGTGAGTGAAATTTTGTAAGGAAGATCCATACATAGAGGATGTAAGTGGATGAATGAGATGTTGCTAATAGAATCCTGTAAAATATTATCCTCACTTTAGTTATTGGCTCTTTCATTCTAAAATGCACTAAGGGTAGAGTGCTTGTGCTTGTGGATGCCCATACCATCTATTGGGATGTTGGAGAGGGAACAAATCCTCCCTATTCGTGAATGCTTTGTTATTAGTTGATTTTTAACTTCCCATAGAGGCATGGCACAAAAGTAAAGTTTCATGGATGTTAAAATATTTATATCGTTTTAGAAATTATGGATTATGTTGAAGTGATGATCGAGGTGAATGTACTTATTAAATGCACAGACTTATTTTTGTTTCTTTTGAAAAAATTTCTTATGAAAGGGTATCGTCTACAATAAATTTAAATAGAATATTTTCATATGTAACACATGCCTATCACTAGAAAGGCCCAAGTCATTATTTACTATTCAAATTTCCTAATAAATGAATGTTCTATGATGCTTAATTACTGAAAAGAAGACAATGACTCCACCAAGTCTTGGGGCATGAATTGTCTCGAAAATACTTTATTTGAAAGGGTTAGTATTATTTTGGTTAATCTTCTCACCAAAAATCACATTAATACTTTTATGTGTGACTGGAATATTACACTATAATCAAAGGTGATGTGGATATTGATAATCTGGTCTAAAGATTATGGAAATTGGTATAGTCAATATGGTAGGGTTCTTGTCTCTCATGAGTTATCGTTCTGACTGCCATAAGTAGATGTCTCGTGAGTCTCATAGAAATAATTAGATGTCTAAATTATATGATGAATATTATGGTCAAATAAGGTAGAATCACTGAGTTTTCTGGTCACTAGCTATTCGATTCACTAACACTATAATTAGCCAATACTTAGCCAAGATTCATGAATTCATGGAGCCCAATCAATAATAACATTGATGGGGAGAAACTTATGTCAAAAGATCAAAGATTTTATTAGAATAATAAAATTGTTTTGTATGTCAACTTGTTGGGATCAACTTGACCAAATCAATGAATGCTAGTTGATTATCGACATGTTGAATCTCATTGACTTTCTGAACTGACTAAGCCCTGACTGAAGCCATAAATTTCGTCAACTTAGTCAATCTAGTCGACTAGATCGATGAGTACACAAATAATCTCATTTTCTCTAGATAAAGACATACTGTGGAAATGAACTAGATTATATGGTTGTTGACACTGTCAACATTGCTTCCTAGTAAAAATGAAATCAACAAAACAAATCAACAACCATCTTCGACTAGACCACTTTCCATAAACTTCAAACCAGATTATCAATATCCATATTGTCTTCGATTAGAGTGTAATATTCATATCACACAAAAAATGGTTGTTGATTTGATTTGTTGAAAAGTACTTATTTTTTCAAGTTTTTCAAAGGATATTGTTACCTCTATAATATTCCAGATGCAAAAGTTGATAACTTCATCGGTTGATTCGATTGACTGATGGAATAATTGATTTGGTTGATATACTAACTTATCTTTTGTCCATCAATTTTTGGTGTTGTCAACTTCATACTATTTAAATATAGGTCGATGTCACCAAGAAAACATTATTGGAAATCAATTGAGTTGGGCAGAGGATAGTATTGTGTTTTGCATGATTACAAAGCTTCATGTTGAAAGTTACAATTGGTATTTAAAACAATATTTTGTGTATACACAAACAAATGAAATTTGTTGTCAAGGAAGAAAAAGTGTTGTAGTCATTGATTATGGAGTGAATATTTTGCTGTTAAGAAACATATTGAAACTAAATCTATTATGATTTAACATAATTTGTATGATTTTTTGTTTATGAAGGATAAACAAGTTGAATTTGTTGGTGACTAAGTCTTTCAATCGGTCATCGGAGTCATAAGTCGGGGGAGGGTCAAATATGCACCATGTCCAAGGGAGGTTATATTCTCCTCCTTTGTAATTGAAATCAATATTTTGTTGATGAAATCAACCTCTTGCTTATACTATTCGATACCAAATTGATAATTATTGTTAAAATTCCGAGCACTGGAAAAAAGAAGTTTGTGTAATGATTTCCTTCATAAATTTTATTTTAGACTCAATAGTAAGAAACAAGAAATCAATCCTAGTCATTCTTTATACAACACATTTTATAATGAAACAAAACATCAACACTAGTTATCATCCATAAAAATAAATCCAACAGAAGAGAAGAATAGAAAAGCATCTATTACAACTAGGAAGAAAATCGAATGAGAACCATTCAACATATATAATTTTTAGAGAATCAAAGAAGCATAAAAATTGACATAGCTTGAACAGAAACAATTCTCTGAAATAAATACTTCTAGCAAGTGAGGAGCAAAAGGATCTAGTTAGGAATGAGACCAAACAATAAAAACATACACATAAAGTATTAAAATTATAAGATGATGACTAGAGAAATTATTGTATCCCCTCAATATAATGTTGCAGAATGGTTCTTGGGTTGTGAAAAAAGTAAAAGGAAGGATTTTTGATATGGAATATGTTCAGTTATTTTATGTACGAATGAAAAATTCCTAGGATAGATAGTCATGTGCTAGACTCATCCTGTAAAGAGAGTGAAAATGACATCCAAAAATTGGACATGAGCATCCTGGTGATTCCTAATTGGAGTAACAGTCCATGTGATAGAGAAACTGCATAGAATTTGAACAGATGAGCTCTACAATATGTGGCCACCAAACAAGTAGAAGTCACACTAATCCTTGTACATGTGCAACTCCATATCTAGTTTTCATCTATTGCAATTCAGTTACCTATGTAGACTGGTACCCATAGTTGATGTATAACAAGGATAGTTCTACAAGAAGTAGAGATTCAAGACATTATTGCATCCTTTCTTGGGAAAAGCAAGGCATTGAAGGTGGGGGACATGTTGTAGGGGCCTCTTAGGCCTAGGTGTGTCATCTTACATAATACACTAAGTAAATATGAGTAATTGGTAATTATGTAAAGTAATGTAAATGAAGGATTCATTAGAGTGGGTAAAACTGCTCCAACCAAATCACCTATTAAAAAGATAAAATTGTTGTAAAATTCCACTTTGATAGCTCACCTAATAGAGATAATGGTTTCATTGAATTCCTCTTTTCAAGAGGACAAATCGACCTAAAAATCACTCAAATCGATAAGGAAAAGTGTACGTATGAAGAAAAGACCACATGTACATATTTGATAAGGTCATCCCTAAAGCAAAGTGGACCACCTTAAAATTATATAAATTTAATTTCCCTTTACCTCATTTTGACACAATATTGAGACACTCTTTTATCTTGGATTTTGGCATGAACAGGTCTAAGTCTCGTCTGTAGAGGATTAGGTTCGCTCTGAGGTGAAATTGCTGGGGCTGAAGCTCACATTTCTAATTCAGGATTTTGGGCCACATTCGTATGCATAAAATAGGAAGGATTTGAATATAGTCACAGGGACATAATATCATCCATGCTACTGGAGCCTTCTGGTTGCACGAGCAACTCTCTATCCATACAGCAGGGTTTTTAGGGTTCCTACATTCCTGATCTAACCCCAGCCACTAACATGCTAGGATTGAGGGAGAGACTGAGACAACTATACTCGCTCACATCACACCTCCTCCATGCAAATAGGATCTGAAAGATGAAAAATCAATCTTCTAAAGATTTCACTTAGTGACCACAGGTTTCAGCAGTTGACTGCAGATAGTGACAGTTCATTACAGTCTTTAGAATCAGAGTTTTGAGAATAGACATTAGTGGGTTCATTTCATAGATGTTGTAGTTGTTTTGATGGTTAGTTGCATAGATGAATATATGGATCATTGTACTCTCTTTTTATGAATTATTTGATGGTGATCTAAGCAGAAGAATTTGCAAGGGTTTCCCCATAGTAGGCTTTTCCCTTGTCTCCAACCAATCATGGTGTCTCTATGTGTCAATTTTTTTCTTCTATTGCTCCTTTATGTTATGTTGCATTGATGATGATGATATTATTATTTCTAAATAGTTGCATATGACGATGAATAATTATGTAAATGTGATTGATTTTATGACGTTTTTGGGTGAACTTAATGTGTCGATGAAGAAGTGTAGTTATCAAATCAAAGAACAATATAGCCCTATGAAAATTAACATGGTATCAGAGATGGGCTAAAGAAAAGTCATGGAAATCACCCCCATGGAGACACCTTTAATGGAAGAAAGAGAATATGGAGGAGGCCTAAAATAATTCTAGGGTTTGAAGATAACTTTAGGAAATTTTTGTATTAAGGTTTGAGAGAAACCATGGTTTATGGAAAGGATATTAGATATGAAATCTAGCATGGTCGATGTGAATATGCGCAAGCCCTTTTGATAGATTTGATGATGTCCTAGATGGGATAGTCTCTAGTATGCATGTTTGTTGATATAGTTAATTGAAATATTGAAGACAAATTTGTTATATGTACAATGGACAATGATGCCTCTTTAAGGTTGATCATCTCTCATTGAAGATAAATATCTCTTGACTTATGATGCTCCTCTATGTCCTTACTTTTGTTTAGACTTATAGATTTGATTATTGTTTCGATCATTACTTATACTTCATGTATGTATATTTGAGTATTTGGATGTCTCTAACCTCCTTTATGACATTTAATAAGAGATTCCTTATTGAGTATCATTGGAGATGTAGGAAAGAAAAGCCAAAGACAACAAAGGTAAGGAGGCACCTGATGAAAATATGACTAAGTGCTACATGCTGTCTAGGTCAAATAAAAGGATGTATAGGTATTTGAATACTACAAGGTATGCACGGTATATTATTTTAATGTTATGGCAAGGTAAGTCCTAAGGTATGATGAGAATGCCTCCTTCTCAAATGGTTCATGCATGCATATGAAAGTGATTTGAATTCATTATTCTTATGATGAAATGGTGTACTTGATGTTGAACAAGTATCTTACATAATGAACTTCTTGATTCTATGAGGCTACTTAATATTGATCTTTGATATATTGATATACTTTATCATCTATCATTTTTTGATATTTTAATTCCATAAAAGGATAGAACCTTGATTCTAGTAGATGATAACGTGGTACTATTGAAATTATTTGTAAAATGCTTGGCAGCCATGATGATAGAAGTGTAACAATGAGATTTATATTCATGATATTTTTGTTCACCATGGTTATGCTTTGATGTGCTTAGTAATTATCGCATATGGAAAAATTGAATTCCCTAACTTGATGGATTGAGTTATGTGACAATGAAGTGATGTTGTGATTATGACTCTTGAAGAATTCTCCTATTATCTATTTGACACTAACCCTTGATGAAAGATTGATGTCATGATGTAATGGTGAAGTAGCTAATAGTAACATATATGACCATGATGAATATGTGGATATAGTGTGACTTTATAATTTAACAGATCTGTTGATGTATGATAGTATTATAGACAAGTTGATGGCATGAATGAAGATGTCTAAAGTGAATTCCCATTTAAAGGGAGAATCTCTATATAAGATCTCTTCTCCTATTGTCATTTACATTATATGCATATTATTTAGTGTTAAAGTATGATTTATGGGTATGAATAGACAAATATCTGACATTGTTGATTTGCAACAAAGTTCTAATATGAGAAGAGAGAGTTTTCCCTTACCCTAAAACTCAATTGCACAAAATTAGGTTCACAGGTGCGACTATAGCCTTTTAGTCACACAGAAGTAAGGTCAAGTGTGAAGTTGTAGTCTCCCAACTTCTTGTAGAGAAGATCTATGGGTGCGACTATGCCTATTGGACACAAAAATGAAGTTTTTTGCATGAAATTAGATTTTCACTTGAAAGATGTCAACCCTACAGACATATTAAAAACAACAAAAATTTCTATGAGAAGGGAAGTTTGAATGACTTACTATAATATGAATATGTAGACTAAATTTGTGTTTGCAGGTGACTGGGATATGGCATATAAGTTTGTGCTAAAAGAGTTTGACATGATTTGGCTGATTGATATAGACGAGAAATGTTTGGAATTTTGACATGATGCTTGATAATGACTTAAAACTTTTACTTGATGTTGAGATGTGTTATGGACTATAGATCTCTCTATGATAACAAATTTGGGATTTGACCCGATGACTAATGATTTGATTTGACGATTGATTATTTGTCTTGATGAGATTGATATATGAACTTCCAATGACTAATATTGGTATTCTATAATGGTTTTGTGTTGGCATCCTCGTTCTTAGCACATTGGTTGAAGTATTGACAGTTGTTATTCAACATGAAGTTATCTCCATGAATGGTTGGAACCTGCATGACTTATTCTTGTTGTATGCATTTGCATCTAGTCACTTATATTATGATCATAAGGATGAATTGATGAATTTTGGTTTGATATTTCTCATGAAAAATTATTGGCATAAAAATAAATGAAGTCATGACTTGATGAGAGTTATACTTGTCACTTGGTCAAAACAATATGATATTGCAATATTGTGCTGATTTTGATATTAGTTTTGATCTGGCTCTTAAACTTTGATGAGATGACTTATTTAATTTGATTATACAATATTGATTTATGGAAGGCTAATCATATTGCTTTGGTAAAGTGTTATGGTTGCAGAAATCTTTGGGTAAAGTAAGCTCCTCGATCCAGATATGTCCGCATTGGCAATTATCTGATGAAGCAAATAAGATGGGTTGATCCAAACCTCTACCTTAGAAGTGTTCCAAGGTATGAATTTCATTTTTATTTTGATTTTATATACTGATGGTATACTCTTGCTAAGAAATGAGCCTCTGATGATCTAAGTTAGAGAGAGATGGCTTCTAAAGCTCGAAATACTGAATAGTGGCATGATGAATCGATTTCTAAAGTTGGGAAAAGAAAATCTATATTGTAAAGCTATTGAAGAAGTATTGAAAAGTGGAAAACCAAATACTTGGACACTCAGATTGAATTTCAAGAAGTTGTGAAGAGATATTATTGAAATTGACTTGGAAACCAACAGTTGATTGAAGCATTGATGTTTGGTTTTGAACACCCATCAACGTGCATTGAACCTGAGTCTATTCCTTATTGATCCACTTCATTCACATTGATTTCCTGACTAACATACTTAAAATTACTTGCAGGGGATGATCCTCCTATGATATGTGACTACTTGGGTGTATTGATGATGGTTAGGATTGTTATCATTGAGATGAGCACATTTCAATGTTTCCTTACTATGATATTTGTCATGATATCTTAGATGAGAGATCCATGTCATGACTGAGGTTAAGTACAATGTTACTAGCATGAATAGCCATGTGGCGGGATGAAGAAGCTACTTGGAGAGTCATCAGAGCAGAATCAACATATGACATGGATACATTAAGATCACAAAAGGTAGGAACTCATTGGCAGAGAATCCCATATATAGTTGGGATAGGGGTAGTTTCATATATTGAGACAGTGTAGTTTTACGAGATAAGCTTAGGCTTGTACAATGATATGTTTCTGATATACAAAGAGCAGGACCGATCAAGAACATCGAGCCACATCTTCCTCCCTTGTCTAAGCTCCCAAGGTGTGGAATTGAGATAGATGGATCCTAGGGTTGATGGAACTCTGGAAAATAGGGTATCACCCTATCTGTTACCGATAGGGTTGGAGTAATAGCCCACCCTATCTTTTTATTTGTAGCATATACCCCAGTTGGCATCATACCCACAAGTAAGGCATGTTGGGAGTTTCTTTCCCCATCTGGCCAACCAGTTGAGGAGGCTTGGAGGCATGTTATCCTTCCTCTTGGTAAGTCGGGTATCTTGTCCAAGCTTAGATTATTATTCAGGTTTTATACCACATGACTATTAAGGGTCAGTGTTAGGAAGATTAGTAAGCAATAGGATGGGTTGAATAGTACTTCCCTTATATCACCTATTGCTAGATATGGGGTCATAGTAGTAGCTCTCCCATGAGATTCGGGGTTGATTAGTAGCTCCCCGATGTGATTCTAGGTTGAGATGTGCTCCCTGATGATATGCTCTCCGATGATGATGCGGGTCATAGATCTAACTCATCGCCGATATTCCCAAGTAGTAATTCGCTAAGAGAGATTTCAGGTAGTAGTCCACTAACAGAGATTCTGCATAGTAGCTCGATGACAGAGATTCTAGGTAGTAGCCTGATGAATAGAGTGTGGTAGTTTATTCTCCCCTTTGATGAAAAATTAGTCTTCATTATTTGAGAATATTCATCATATGAGTAGGGAAAATCAAGAGATAAGAAGGAATGAGAAAGAGATGAATTGAAATGATCAATGATGATACGATATGATGAGATACTTGAGATTGGATATGATTTCATGACAGGATACACATGACATGACGCAAGTAGAATTATCTCTAGTTGAGACTGAGTGTTCAAAATATGAAACTGCAGTCAAATTCCACTTTGAACATCTCAACTGATAGATATGATTATTGCAATGAATTCCCAAAATTGACCTACATAAACTCAAAACAGATAAGGGAAAGTGTATTTGTGAAGAAAAGCTCACATGTACACATTTAATAAGGTTGACCCTAAAGAAAAGTGGACTACCTTGAAAGGTTATAATTACAAGTGCCCTCTACCTCATTTGGACGCAATGATGAGACCCTATTTTATCTTGGTTTTTGGCTCACACAAGTCTGAGGCTCATTTTCGGAGTATCAAGTTCAATCTGAGGTGAAATTTCTAGGTCTAAAGCTTGCACCTTTGATTGAGGTTTTTGGACCCCAGTCGCAGGCACATAATAGGAAGGATTCAACTGTAGTCACACACAAAAGCTCATCTGTGCGACTAGAGCCTTCTAGTCACACGGGCAACTCTCTATCTATTATAACCCTATTTTCCATTCGATTATAGTGAGAGAAACCTAATATCAACTTACCTCAGTTATCTAGCTAAAATGAATCCCTTTTCACCTTTTATTTTACTTATGTGAGATTTATCCCATGATAAAATGGTGAAATTACATAATTGAGTAATTTATCCTAATTATTTTTCCAAAATATTATAATTATGAGGTAATAACTATTTCATAATTGAGATAATTGTGAACAAGCTCATAATTATGAAAAAGGTTTCTAGAGTTTTCCATTCCCAAGGAGATAAACTTGGCCCACTTGTGTATGATTTGGCAGGGGTCCATTATTGTACAATTTTACCAACTTCTCAAGCCCCTAGGTGTGTAGATACATTCTCCTAGAGGATAGAATGAGCCTATATAATCTCAACGAAAGGAAAGGGGGTAAAGGGAAAGTATCCAAAATCTAGCGCAAGAGATCTACTGTATTGGGAGAGGGGAGAATACTACAAGCTGGAGGAGAGGATCTTGTTTGTTGAAGGTATACATTTGATGTACTTTCATTTATATGGTTAATAAAAATCTATGTTTCTTCCTCTTATATCAATTTTGTAGTAATTTATATGTGTGATTTCTAGATGTTTTGAGGTGGCAATCTTTTGTGGAATATCACTTGTCATCTTCGTTTGGTTGTGTTTGTTTGTAGGATTTGGATCGGGAGTGGATGAAAGAGATCGCTTGATAGGAGTGCAAGGATTCATGATCAGGCCCAAAACCCTTCACCAACCTGCGAGGAGGTAAGGTACTTTTTCATACTTTATAGCATTAGAAATTGCATCAAAACGACATGCATCACCATCTGGATTGGGGACCATTATTAGATTATCTTAGCCATTCTATTTTTTTGTCTAGTCATCTTAATCGGGCATGAAATGATGGAGAAATAATTCCTTGCATAATTAAATGCAACAGAATTGGTTCTTTCAATGAGAGCATTTTTCTTTTGCCCTCTTTATTTTTAGATCTCCTCTTCTTCTTTATGATTTTTGGTTTTTTCTTGGTACCATTGAGTTCTCTATATTTTTTTTTATTCATTTTTACCTCCATTGGTTGTATGTGCTTTAGATTTGATCTGATCTTAGATCTAGAGATTTATTTTTGTTTTTTCTACGAGAGAATAACATATCGTGTCTTTAAAATCAAATTCTAGAATTTTATGTATAGAATTTGATTGAAATAACCACATATCTATATTTCTCTCATATTTACACCACAAAACAAAAAACCACATCACTAAAAACAAACTTCGTATGATGAAGTTGTGGCCAATTGAAAATTGGTTAGTTTGTTTTTCTTCTGCACTCACGCACGACTATTTTTTCTATTTGTTTATGTTATTTTATGTATAGAACTGAGTACAAAAGATTACATATTTGTAATCCTCTTTAAATTTTGCCTCAAAAAAAAAACAACCACCTGAAATGGAGTTAATACGAAGAAGATATGGTTGATTGAAAAATCAACCTATAATCTGTCTGTTTTTCCCAATTTTCAAGTTTTCTTTCAGCATATTTTCTTCATTTTTCAGATGTTTTTCTTTAAAACTTGCGACTATTTTTTGGATATATTTGTTTTTTTGTTGATAGTTGCTAATCTCTATTAGAATTGAGCCATTTCTTACTTATTGGTTACGATCATCCATTGCTTGGGCTCTTCAAGGTTTCTCTTGAATAATTATTTGTGTGCCTTGGTTGAGGACTACCGTTCTCATCTTTAAATATTTGTTTTAGATCTGTTTGGATGCTTGTGGTGATTTCTTAGATTTTTTTGACATCCCACTTTGGTATTTTATTTCCTTTTTGTTGGATTAGGGGGTCCTGACCCAGGTTCAGAGTTAGTTGCACCAACCAACAAATCCCTACACTACTGGCCCTTTCGGAAACAACCCACGTAACGTAGGTTGTAGTCTCACCCGAAGCAGTTTGGGGTGATGCAAGAACCAAGTTTCTACATCCAAAGACGAGTGTGATGTCTTTTAATGCCTCATATCTTCCTCTATGCATATCAATAATCCCTTAGGGCTCGGTATTGCAACCCTACTGAAACAACCTCCAAACCTTCGCGAAGTTCTACGATTAGCTTTTGCGGACCTTTATCAGTTGATTTATCCACTTACATGCATCATAGAAGAATTCTAGATTAGTGTTCACGTAGATCTACTTAGGTTAATAAGAAAACATAACACAATTGATCACAGTCCTCACAAAAGTACTTAACATGCATTGCGTACATCTATTAAGTCTTATTCAAGTGAATCACACATCGTTAGATCAATATTTCATAAACACATTATTCATCGACAACATATATCATAAGCAAAAGGTAAACAAGACTAAGCAGATATACACAGTATTTCTTTGGTAATCTTCTTTATTGATCTTCAATACAGTATTACAGGCTCAAAACTACCTGGCGCACTCAGCTGCAAGTGTCCACGCACTTAGCTACAGACTCTACCTAGACCTCTGTTCACTCAGCTGCAAATCCTTTCTCTCCTATATGACCCACTTCTCTGCGGTAAGACTTCTCTTCTATTGACCCCTTACATCCTACATTATGCCTTAGACTTTCTAAGACACACCTACTTATACAATCCCATGGTTCGTGGACCATGGGTGGGTTTTCAAAGCTGACTCATCTTTTACATAAACAAGGGGCTCAAACCCCTTTGACTCCTAACTATCTATGCACTTTACATCCACAAATTGCGGATACTTTACATTACTTAAAAAAATACATCAACACTTGAGTTATCTTAACCCCAAAAATGACCCAGGGGACCCCATCCCAACAGGCCCCCAACACAAATATCGTGACTTGCCCTCGAGTCACTCGATTGGTGCTATGATCTCGCTCAGAAGATCCCACAACACCACCTGAACTACAGGAACTTTGGTAGCTCTCTGAGTGGTTGCCTATTTGACCTCCTCAACTAGTTTCTCTGTAGTTGGTCCTTCTGTGGCCAACTTCATTTTCTATTGCGTCTGCTATAAGCCTGTTAGTTTCTCATGAATGTTGCTCATGACTTGGTAAGCCTCTTCTAACCAAGGTTGCAGTCTGTCCTTAAGAAAGGCATCCTTCTGTGTCGCCTCTATTGTGGGAGGAGTTTCTTCTCCTCCTGCAATTTAGCTAGGTGCTGAGCTGGTGCAATGGAGTGCGTCATTGCCCTGACTTCATCATACTAGCTCTGCAGCTCCGTGACCTCTATATTCAGTATCTGCAAGTTTTGGTCTTCCTGCAAAGTTGTCACCAACTCCATTTCTTGCTCTAATAATGCTGAATAGTCAGTGACTGTGGCATCCAAGGTGGCCATTCCCTCATTTACGATGGTTGTGTATTGCTCCATGACCTTGGGTGGAGTCATGGGCTGCAAATTTAATTACAGCTTATTTATCTTCATGTTGAGATTGAATTGAAATTGGCCAACCTCCGCCTTTTCCTCGCATACACCAATGGATAACCTTTTCATCTTCACTTCTGGATGTGCATCCTTGGGAATGTGAAGCTCAAGCATTGTGATGTATGCCTCTACAACTACGGACTCCAGGTGGAAACTCTGTGCCTGCAGCGTCTCCTTTTCTTTAAAGGCATGTGTCTTCTCAGCGAACATCCGCTCATTGTTCACCCTATATTCATTGAAAATAATGAGAGTGCATTTCTCCCGAATTCTCAATTCCTCTATCACCCCTGCATGCACAGCGTGAAGAATCTCATAGGGGAGTGTCATGATGTTCATCCCAATGTTATTAAGTGTGCTTAAGATGATGCAATCATCTGTTGACTCCACATGTAGAGACCCTTTTGGTAATGCAATAGTTCAAAGATCTAGGGTCCTTACCAATTCCGCTACTTGACGTGTCCCAGGGGCCAAGCTCATTTGTGCTACGCTCACTTGACCAGCGCCAACCTATATCATGTTGGCCTAGATGTGCAGCTCATGCAGATCCTTTTGGATGCTCCCTAGTGTTTGCATATACTATTGCAACACTTTAGTCATAGTGTCCCATATTTTATCTCCGATCTCATCAAGATCGCCCTGCGTCAATACCATGGGATCACCCTGCGACCAGTCTGATTTTTTCATTTTCCAGGGACCTTCCCACTGCTCCTGTCTACACTTCTTTAGACAAAATGGGGTTCTTTACCCCTCATCTCCTCTACCACCTTGTTTGAACTGTTCTTCCTCCTCAGTCTCTAGCAAAGGGAATTTGCCACTTCTTTATGATTGGCGTTGCTCCTGTTTAGTCTACTCTTTAGCAGCACACTCTTTCTCCATCTGATCCTTCTTTGCGCTTCCTTCCTCCTCTGCATGGCCAGGTTTTGCACAACCTATTTGGTTGTTTCCTCTTTTTTTTGTGCTGCTAAACTTCTCGTGCCCTTAGTCATTCCTGTATCTAAGTCTGAGGAGGCGTACCACTCTGCTGGCCATCACGCGATCACCTCCTGCACGTCTATCTCGATTACCAAATATGTCAAGTCATGCCATTTTTGTTGTGGATCCTTTCACGCTTGAATTTTTAGTCGGTGGACATCAGCCTTGAACCCGGAATATGCTGACAATTCCATGTACAAGGTCTGGGACAACCTTGGGCATTGGTTAATGGCCATGTGGAGGCTTGATTCCATCAGGACCCAAAATATTTTTGTTTTTATGATCTACGTGGGGTCCTTTATAGTACACAAGGAGGTGAACTACACTGCCTCTGGTAATCCTTCTTCTAGCAGAGGAAATTGGCTATCCTCCAGAATCTTCCACGCAAGCAAAACAATAGAAAGAAACAACCAATTGTAATGGAATGGCTTGGTCTCATCTTGGGCCTCGTGGAAATTCACAAGGAATTACTGGCACAGATACCTGGACCAATTAAGCTGCATGCCCTTCATGCACTATGTAGCTAGGGAGGCCATGGGCTTGGAACTTTATCCATGTGACACTTTCTCATTGCTTTCCTTGCTAATATCTACGTGGAATTTTGTACTGCACGGTCATTTATGGAGGTGATTGACTATCCTCGTGCCTTTTTCACTAGGTAAAATTCCTTCTTCATTCGTTCTTCCATATCCTTTTCTCTTGTCTTTCTACCAAACTCCTTTAATGCCATGATGAATACGTGAGGAAATATCGCAGGTGCATTCTTGAGTCCAATATGTATCACAGTGTATTGAAAACATCCCCATTCCATCACGAAGGTAATTTTTCTCCTATCCTCAGGCGCGATCTTAATCTAGTGATATCCCAAAAACCCATCAGTGAATGAGTAGGCCCCTTTCCCTCCAACATTGTCTAATACCTCATCATTAAATGGTGTTGGAAATGGATCATGGAAACACACATCGTTAAGCTTTCACAGATCTATGCAAATCCTTATTTCAACCTTTTGTTTCTTCACCTGAACCACCATTGGGCTACCCATTCGGATTCTTCGATTGGTTCTATCATGCTTGCTTCTAGCATCTTATCCAACTCTAAGAAAACATTTTCCTTGTATTTATGATTAAGGCGATATAGCCTCTATTTAACAAGCTTCGCATCTAGATTTAGAGTTTTTTCATAACGCTCAAGTCTCCTACTATGCCCTTCAAATTTGAAAATTTGGTAGGAAATAGGTCCTGATATTCATAGAGTAACTCAACAACTTTATCCACGGTAGCATCAACCCAGTTATCTCCAATCTTTGCAAAATTTGGTTATGCTTGAATCCTAATGTTTACTTGCTTGGTTTTCAATGGTGCGGTGGTGTACAGGTTATCAATTTGTGGGCCCTCAACTTCGCAATGCCCTTATTCCTCTGGAATTTTAATATTCCTCAGATCTTCATCCTCCCATTCAGTTGCTACATTATAAAATTCCAGTGCATGGCGCAGTTGGGTGCTCCAATCTGGTAGGACTCATTCCAAAGGTTCTTGCGGCTTTCTGAAGATCACTACCTTAATCTCCTATAAGGATTCATCGATGCTTGCAAAGCCATATTCAAAACTGAAGGTCAATAAGAATCCTTCCCTCAATATGTTCCACTCTGAGGTGCCATGGTGGAGCTCTGTTTCTAAATACCAGTTCATGGTGATTGTATCCAAAGTATGGCAAAGTAAGTGTACCCATTCTGGCTGTGGCTCTGTTCCATAAGCTTTAGTCCACTTTGCTAGATGATCACACAGATCATCTCTCCCATCATATTTTCCACTCAATCGAGTGCTAGGATAGCCAAACCATAACCTCATCATCCTTCTGTACTCCCACCATCCACCAAAATTATCCCTATGCATACCCCACCATTGTGCAGATGTAGTGCGCAATGCCAAATCTAACACCTAGAAGCGGTGATGCTTAGGGACTTCACGTTCAAATGCATCCAAAAACTTATCCGCGTCAGTTAAACCATCATATTAAGGTAAGATCCTTACCTTCAAAGAAATGCAACGCAACGACTTAGTCATCATATTACATCATAGCATGGATACTTCATGCAACCGATTCTACCAATGCTCCAACTCTTCATCTAAATCAGAGGTGCAGGAACTCTCATGATCCCATGCGATCCTTTCATCTACCATCGGATTGATCCAGTCCTAATCTCGCATTGTTATCTTGTAAATCTAATCCAACTCATCCTCACTTTCTTCATAATCGTGGATCGTTTCGGTGTAGCACGCCCCTTCTGAAGGGTCCAATGGCACTACAACTCGAAGTTATTTCTTTTCAAATGACATTGTCCTCTTCTTCAAGTTGTTGAATCCATTGATTTCAATGGCTTAGTCAATTCCGAGGAGTGCGGGGTATGGATTGCTGTCATAAATGATCTATATCACTTCAAAGTCAGACATCACAATTGCACCTTCTATATCAACAGTTACTGCATATAGTCGTCTTGTCTGAATGATCTTTTACTGGTTTTCCATTCTGAGTTGAATTGGAGACCACTATAGTGTAGGTCTCCCCATTCTTTCCCATGTTTGTTTTAGCAAAACATTTGCATCGGAACCTAGGTCCAAGATGACCTGATCCATCTCATAATCTCCTATGTCCGTAGTGAGCTTCATCTCACACCTTGTTCTAGTCTTATGTTTGCCAATTTTTCTAACTACGCGGTGTCCATCAAGGGTGTTTTCTTTGCCGATGCATTTTTTTATTAACTCCTACAGGCCTTTCACATTTTTTCTATCATGCAGAAGTTTCATGCAGGTCTCCAAGAACATGGTGAGGATAGAGGGATCATCCTCTATCAGCATGTTGGTTTCTTGCACTTTGTTCTGGCTTCTTAAGCTGGAAGCCTCAACAAAGCTTTTCTTGGCTTCCATAAAATTTTCCTTAGCACGTGTCGAATCAAAACCAACTTCCTTTTCTGTGGCCTTACGGACCCATCCATCCTCTTCAAGCTATTTTGCTTTATCGACACCAGTGGCTATCCCACTTCTCAGCACTATATTCATGCTTTAGTCCTCCTCGTGGGGCTCAACTCTCATCATCTGTAAATTATGCGTAGGTTGTTGAGGCTACGCCTTTTTCTCCTGCATATTAACTATTAGCACCAGGCATTCTTCTATAGTGTGATCAAACTAGCAGCATGTTGACAGTGTTGGACCTGCCAACATGTCAAGGGGATCACCCCGGTAAGAAGTCACAATTAGACCTCAGACCGTTTGGTGTAATATTCCCAGCAGTGGGTCATAAGGTAATGCCTTCACCGCGATGTCACATAGATGCAAGTAAGATAACTCTATCAGTAGCAAGGGTGTGACCGCTGCAGTGAGTCAAGGAAGGTGAATGAGAGGTTCTAACACATGGGGGGTGAGATGAGTGCGCCACTTGGAAACATGTAGGAGTACTCAACTGAGAAGGGAACACATGAACGAAGATGCATCACAAGCTGGAGAGTAGGTCACTCGACAATCCAAAGCGATGGTTAAACCAACAACACATCTGCAACAAGATTCATATAATTTCATACAAAGTAGTTCATAGACAACTACATAAGTTAAATAATATTCATTGCTAACCAACCAGAATAGTCCAACTACAATAACAACATATGCATGAAAATGTGTTGGCTCTTATTATGTAAAGAAGTGTAAGTCCCAATCATACAATACATCCATGTAAACCTTCTAGCCCCAACATTGCAATGTTACAGCCACATCCACCTGCTCCTCCAAAGAGATGAACTAACTATGTGCAGTGGAGAAGCCAAGTCATCTTACAATACTGTCCAAGCTTTCTCCAAGATAGTCTTATCAGAAGCTTGGCTGACCAAAATCCTGTACAATGAGTTATGAGGGACTATTTATAGAAACAGGTGGGTGACCCTTAGAATTCCACTTTGTGATAGTTCAAATACCCTCATGACTCTTCACTTACTCTATGACAGTTACATCCAACTATTGACACTTGACTTAAACTTGACATGACTCAACATTACAATGCACATGTACTCATGTGAGACATCATGGCTTGAGAAAGCCATGCAAGAAATCACTCACACTTGGTCCATTATGATGACACCAACTCTTTGACATGCTTGTGATGGTGAATGTTGTGAGCTAATTCCAAGCTTGGTCGTCCATGATGGTGTGCATGCACCTCATGGTGACATCTTCCTAAAGAGAACTTTTTCCTCCGTTACAATTGGTGCATTGCTCCGGCTCCTTCATCCAACTCATCTACTAACATGTGCATGGTATTCTTGGGTGTGGATGGATCAGCAACATAATGAAGCATATTGTCCATGTTGATCTTCAAGTTTGTGCTAGTGGTCATGTGCATCAACTTTCTGAAGTACATGTTCAACTCTAGTTGGACTTGCTTCTTCTCTTTGCCTTGGTGAGTGTGTTGAATGGGTTGGATTGAATGCATGCGCATAATGACATGCATGCCGCTGAATCTCTTGCATGCGATCAACAACACTGCTCACCATGTCTGCTATGTTTTAGCTGTTGGTATGGCTCTTTAAATTGTACGAGCGTAGTTTCATCCATGAGTGCATGTTGTCCCCATTGTTGTTCCTATCCCTGCTACAACTCATTCATCTATCTTTGCAGCTTCATGTTCTTCTTGAATTGTTGCTTCAACACATGCAACTCCTTCTTTGTTCCATTCTCTGTCTTTGCGTGATCTTCATGTTGCACCGTCACCTCATAGCCCGAGTCTTCAAAGTTTCTTTCATCATCAGTGGATCTGCTTGATCTTGCAACTTTGTTCCGCCTCTATGTTGTCAAAAACCTTCCTCTTGCATTCATTGCATTCACTACGTTTGTTGCATTTGCTGCGTTCATTATATTCGTCGCATTTGCTATGTTCCTTGTGTTCGCAACATTTGTTACGTTCACTGCATTCGCTGTGTTCGATGCATTCACTATATTCACTATGTTTGGTATGATTCCTTCATTTGTTGTTCATGATGTCACTTGTTGTGATATCTTCATGCTCTTGTCTATGAAAAACTTGATATCTTCATGAGTAGGCAAGATCATATACATTTGATCGACTGCATCTTCAGGCATGCTCTGAACAGTGTCTTCGAATCTGAGCTCTTGGAAACCATTGTTCTGGCATTTCTTAGAGGAAGATGAACACCTGCAATACTTGGAGACATGGCAACACTCATGGCAAGCAATCTATCAGTTGAAAACCAAACTAATAGACTTGAGAACTGACTTGCAAAAAACCTGCATGACTGACCATGAAGGTTGCATAATTTTGGCTGGAAGGTTAGGAGACTAACTCCCAAGACTGCACAAGGCATAGTCTACACTACTGGGAGATTGACTGACTACTAGACTACGCAATGCACACTCTAGTTTGGCTTCTCACTACTGGAATTCTGCAATGCACAATCTAGCAATGGCTGCAGTTTGAGTGACTGCATTGCGTAATTTTCTTAGCCAGCAGTCACTGTTCCTCAGGATTGTGCTAAGAAGGCATAGGGAACAACTGCTGGGCAGAAATGTGCATTTCCAGAGAGGAAGGTGGAGCCTTCCCTCTCTGGATTGTGCAATGTTTTCTAGTGAGGAAAAGTCTGAGCCAAGGTTGGCCAGACTCTCTGATGGGCAACTGAATGCCAATGTGAATGTGCTTGCATGTTGATACTAAGTGTAATCATAAGTGAATGATCATGCATGAAAATGGTGAATGACAGATTCATAAAATGGAACAACATGCATGTGGGTGACACGAGTCACCGAATCAGTGATTGTTCATGAAAAAAGGTTTCATGCATGTGACAGTAGTGAGATGTTGGTGAAAACTAAAACAGTGCTAGAAAAATCTAATATACATGTAAACGATAAAAAGCATTCAAATAAATCAATAAAACCATACGCATACAAGCTAAAAGACAAACAATCAATAGAAATGCAACACAAGGCATGGGAAGCGAGCTTACCCCAAAACAGCTGAGCTGAATGAGAGGACAGCTCCTAGATGTGATGTGGGATGTCAAAGCTACAAGGTTGATGTGAGGAATGAGATTTGCAGTGTCCATTTGATGAGTTTTGATAACATCGAGGTTGTGATGCGCATGCCACAAATCTAAGGAAAGTGACACTTGGTGGGAGGTTTCTAAAATGATCCTTGCATGTAACCTCCACTTGCTAGACATAGATCCTTGAAAAAAGAGATGCCTTTGCTTGCTACCTTGGGAGAAGTAGCCCATGTATGCAAGTCTATTTTGCTTGGTCCTGGAGGGAACCAGTCAACTCAGCTGCACATGCAAGAGGCTATTCAACTACTTTAATGAAATGTGAATTTATGGCTAGGAGTTGGGTTGATTGCCGAGGAGATTTGTTCAATTTCTGGGCAAATCAACTGACTACTTCCCAGATTTGCGTAAATTCTAGGCTAAGCAACCTTTTTGGGGAAAATTTCACAATTCGTACTGGGAATATTGACTGGCAGAATTGTGCAATTCTAAAGCCCAGTAGGCTGCTAGTTAGGATTGCGCAATTTCTTGACAGAAGGTTGGTTACCCTCCAGAATTGCACAATTTCTTGGGGGATTTTCTCAACCTATAGCTAGAGCAAGTCCAGGTGTGACCACTGCAGTGAGTCAAGGAAGGTGAATGAGACGTTCTAATACATGGGGGGTGAGATGAGTGCACCCCTTGGAAACCTGTACCAATACTCAGCCGAGAAGTGAACAAACGAGCAAAGATACGTCACAAGCTAGAAAGCAGGTTAGCTGGCAATCCAAAGTGATGTTTAAACCAACAACACGTCTGCAACAAGATTCATATAATTGCATACAAAGCAATTCATACACAACTACGTAAGTTAAACAACATACATTGCTAAGCAACCAGAAAAGTCCAACTACAATAACAATATATGCATGTAAATGTGCTGGATCTTATTATATAAAGAAGTGTAAGTCCCAATCATACAATACATCCACGTAAACCTGCTAGCCCCAATAGTGGAACATTACAGCCACATCCACCTGCTCCTCCAAAGAGATGAATTAGCTTTGTCCAGTGGAGAAGCCAAGGTGGGTTACAATATTGTCCAAGCTTTCTCCAAGATAGTCTTATCAGAAGCTTGGCTGACAAAAAGCCCGTACAATGAGTTATGAGGGACTTATTATAGCAAAGGGTGGGGTGACCCTTGACATTCTTGTTGTGGGGAAAAGTATCCAACACGGAATGACCCTATCCCACTCTAAGGGTGATAGTTCCTTAGCAACAGTCAAAGCAAAGCTATCTAAGATTACTTCTTTATGACATGCAAAAGAGGAAAGGAAGAGATCCACTTACCGATGTCTTGCGCAAATGGTCAATCCAATCTTCTCTCTTTGCTGCTTGCTCCCAGCTCCTTGTCTTCTCACGGGCCCAGCTACACAAGATCCTGCAAACAAGACGAGAAAGGGAAACTACAAGAAGCATGCATTCATAATTGATTCAAGGATTAGCATAAATCAAATACGCAAGTAAGACAATACATCATTGAAACACATGCGAATAGAAGAACCTCAAATGCTTTATTAATGGAAGAAAGTAAGGTTCAGGCGGTGATACAACCATAAGAGGCCCAATCCAGCATCACCTTCCCGACGGAAAGAAATCTCCTCTTCACCTCCCTCAAGCAATCACCCAATACTCTCAACTGTAAACCAACAGCAATTCTTTGCACAAAATTCCGGCCTCCAGATCCCATGGGATGAGATCCTTATATAGAGTTTTGGAGTGAAGATAAGTTAGCTTGATGTGTGACTGTTGTCAACCCCAATTGTTCTTTAGTTCTTGAGTCCACTCGGAGATTCTACCTTCCACTTGGAGTTTTAGAACCTCTTTACTCATCATTAGGCGAATCTTCTGATCCAAGTGTCAATTTGGAAGCTTCCTGAGCACTGGCACATTGAGGAAAGATTCCTCCACATGTCCAAACTCGCTCAGCGCAGGTAGCCTTTGATGAAGTTGACATTCAGCGCAGGTACACCATGGAGCAGTTGACATTCAGCGCAGATGCTCAGTGGAGCAGCTGCTTTGATCCAAAATTGACCTGTTTTTGAGTGTTTTTCAGTGGAGAACTGATCTGAAGTGTTGTGGTTTGCTGACCTTGTTCCTCTAGGGGTAGGAACAACATGTTTAGGGACTTTGGATCCCTTAGATTATTGACATTTCATGCTCTATGTTGTAAGGCACAAAAATGTCTATAACAGTTGCCCCCTAAAGTATGAGGTCATTTATCGGGTGAAATGCTTTATTAGGAGGATCCGAAGTTCATTCAATCGTCGGGAGGTGACCTGTAACAAAATACAATACAATACATTATTTTTCATACTGCTTTCATGATCTAGCTGATGCGGGCATTTCCCATGCTCAGCTTTATAAATACATTTTCTGTACATAAACAGACGATCGTCTGATAGTAGACTGATAATTCTCTACTTAAATTATCATCCTTTTAGTAGGATGATCATCTGCTGCACATGTCTATTTCTTTATCTCCTGAATATATATCGCAGCCCGGATGGAAGATCCGGGGTCTTCAAACTTGTCCGATCTTCACTCTAAGTACAGGTCGATCCATGTGAGAATTTCTTGGAGTCGAACATGGAAAGACATCGCTTGATTACCAGTCAATGATGTAAACTGTTAACAAGCGCGAGAGGAATCACCGATAATGATGATGACCCTCAAGGTACTGCAGCACAATTCACGTGGCATGAATATAGGATTTGGCGTCGAACACCACGCAAAGTCTCCCGGTCGAAGGTCATTAATGTATACCTGTCGCCGGAAGTGAGAAACTTGCCATTGAGGCATGCAAGCTTCAAAGTACTGAGGGGGTGTCCCTAGATCAACTTCTTGGATAATGAGCTGATGTCGACAAGAAGCGATCTGTCAAAGGAGGGCCTTAATGAATCCCACATCAGTGACACGGAACGGAGCTAGTAATTGTGATGATGGTGAAAACGATCTGTGAAATATGATTCGGGGTGGCGGTCATGAAAGGATGAAAGATGATGTATGGCAGTGGATGGGACCCGGTTGACACTCTCTGAATGACATCTCTTGAACATATAACGAAACTGATGTGATGGATCGGTAGCATTACCCCAAATGTGGATGGTATGGCGAGACCATGGTGAAGGGACCGGTGAATGAAAACAACCCAACCCGATGTTTTTACGGAGGCAAAAGTGTCATGTCCAAGAGCGACTTGCTACCATTAAGCTTTAAGGTTCTCCCAATTTTTCTCCAGTCATTTCTGACCAGTACCTCTTTATTTTTGTCAAGCTTGAGGAGGATAACATATTCTTGTTCTATAACCTGCCCTTTGGGCAAGCCCATCGCTATATTTTAACGAGCCTAGCGATAGGGAAACTCGTTCTCGTCTAAAGACAAGTTTGTCGCTATTCAATATTTTTAACGAGCCCAGCGACAAAGACAACTCGGTCCTTTTCATTTTTAGAGAGTCTAAAAAGGGTACATAAAGTCAACTCCAAAGGTCCTTTTTCGTCATCTAATCCCTTAAGTCCGAAAAAGTATAAAACAATACAGAAGGGATGAATGTTCGATAGCTTTATCGAGCCGAACTAGACAAGCGCTCGATCTTTTTGTGCAATAATCCCTCAGGTCCAAAAAGATTAAAATCTAGAGGAGGGATAGCTCTTCTGGTCCTTTTAACGAGCTGGAAGGCCAAAACTCGGCAAACTTTTCATTTTTTACGAGTCAGTGAAAAGAGCTCAAAGAAGACTCATATTTTGAGGAACGAGTGATAAACAGGGATAGCAGCAGATTCCAGGTACAGGTTGGAATTTTCCAATCACGGCGGTGTCACAAGGATGGCTAGGTGAAATCACTCTTCGCAGCTGTTCCTCAAAATAGGTAAACAATCAAGTGGATGTGAATGATCGGCCAAATGACGAGTGGAGGTGACGGTGCAAACACGACCAAGGTTTTTATGGCTGATGAATTTTCGGTCTCAAATGGTTATTTACCAGTTCATTTTTCTTGATGAGCTTGAACTCTGGGGGAAGCTTGCTCACATGTGCATTTATTTTTAACGAGCATGAACTCTTGCTAAAACTGCTCGGTTTTGCGTTTATTTTTTAACGAGCATGAACTTTGCCAAAACTGCTCGTGTTATAAGATCGAATTCATATTTTACCATGACTAGTCTTTTCTTTTTAGAGATGGTACTGTATCATCAATTGCTGCAACAAACTTAGTTAGAAATAGATATCATTAGGTAAAAATGCTAATATTTTACTTTGAACTACGTAAAAAGTAATTAAAAGATGTTTTTACCTCTCATTTTACCATTTCATTTGCATTTGGCTTGTTGGAGCTTTAGAGGTGCCTCTTCCTCTTGATTTTTCACCAGCTGATTTCGGGAGATTCTGTGGACGATTCTCAGCGCCGTCTGGACCAGGTAGGAGCTAAACCTTAGCTCTCTCTTTTCATGGTTTCATTTTCCAGTTTTGTGCCTGTTTTCTTGCCCCCATGAGCCCCTGGGGTTTCATTAGGGCGCTCTGCCATCAGCGCAGGTACCCCATTCGAAACCTGCGTTGGGGTTCAAGCTGTTTAAGGGCATTTTGTCCCTCAACGAAGGTGGGACCCTTCTCTACCTGCGTTGGGCGTAGAAAAGCTTCTTTGTTGCACAATTTTTCCATGGAAATTTTGCCATTTTCTCACCAAGTCAGGGATCTTACTCCTCCTCTTGTTTGTTTTGTAGAGTTTATTGGAGCAGAATGACTCTTACATGGCGAGAATGAGAGCATGAAGAGGAGGACATGATTTCCCTCCATGACCCTGTCACGGTGAACGCGCTGCGGAACTGTGGCTTGCTAAAATTCTTCCGCATTTCTAGCATGAGGGCACAGATACTTTTACTGCAGTATCTGCTTGATGCTTGGGATCCTGTTAACCAAGTGTTCCAGATTAGGGGCAAGTCCATCCCCTTGAGCATAGTGGACATTTACTTCTTGACTGGGTTGTCAAGGCGGGGTGCCCCCATTTCCTTGTCCGGTTCGGCCCGAGGAAGTGATTCCGTGAGGGACTATGTCCATCAGTATTGTAGAGAAGGATCCCAGCCGAGCAAAGACGGAAAGGTTACTATCTGTGAGATCACTGACAGGTCTCTCAGGTCTATTCTGTACACGATTTGTAGGATGGTCGGTAGTGCATCCCCTCATGTTGCCAACAGGTCTTATGTGCAGCAAGCCCTGGAGTGTCTTCAGCCGAAAGTTTTTAACTGGTGTGATGCAGTACTGGTTCAGATGAAAAACCAGTTGACCAAAGTAAAGGACGGGAAGCTGAAGAATTTTGGTTTTGGTTCAGTTCTGACTGCCTTCGCTTTGGAGAAGATACCACTGATGCAACCCCAGTACATTGCACTCGACTTGCCTTCTCCCACTGAGCCACGCATGCAGAGGTGGGTTGACCACATGTCCAGACATGCAGGTCAATCTCAGATTACCTTTACTGACACCTTCTTTAGGTGGTTCGAGCGACAGGATATGGCCTTTTCCGAGTATCCATATATTGGTATGGATTTCCGAGGTGATCCGGATTTGGTGCTACCGGATGGCGAGCAGTGGGGCGATCTTGGTAAAATCTCGACCTTATCACTGTTTACTGTTTCTTTATTTATAATGTCCTTGTGCTTTACTCTATCAAGACTCTAATCAAACTCATGTGTGCATGCAGATGTTGGTCCTGTCCGTCCAGCAGTTCGTCCGAGAGCTCCGGCCGCTGCCCCAGTAGGGGAAGCTCCTGGGAGAGCTATTCTCTGTGACCTTGACTTGGCCGAGACTCTTGCAGCTATGCAGGAACAGGTCGAGGGTCTTACCCTTGGGATTCCGGATGTACGGATCGACGAGTTGCCTCTTCGATTGCAGCGGCATACTGCTGGTGTTCCTAGATGATGGACTCGTCTTCTGCGCATGATTGCACAGGCTGTGGCATGTTATCATGAGAATCACTAGGATAGGGTGCCCCCCAGCCATTTTTTGAGTTTTGGGGTCATATGACCGATTTTGTCTTGGTTACAGAACATTATATGTAAACCTTAAACAGTTATATATATTTTTGATTTTCGGTGTTTATTCCAATTTTTTATGTGATCCATGTATGAAACATCGACGATGCTTCTCTTTTTATCAATTTTGCAAATGTCTATCTAACACATAGTTTTCTAATGAGTCGGTTAATGTGTTTAAGTTTCTGGAAATGTGTTGATATTGGATAAAATCAAACTGTCTTTCCAAGATTTTAACTCTTAGGAACTTGCGATAAATAGCTGGATTTTGGACAGAGTAGGTACCATTGAGCTGTAGTACCACGAGCTGTGAGTCTAACCTGACGACTAGCCGGCGTATGCCATGGGTGATGGCATCAGAGAGGAGCTCTATCAACGCGCTATACTCAGCGATGTTATTCGTTGATTGACCAATACATACCCCCCTGAAACTCACTAACTCGCCGCTTGGGTCAAAAATGGCCCATGCTGCAGAGGATAGATTCCTCGAACTACGACTCGCTCCGTCGGCATATCCAACCCACGGTTCCAATGGATTTGACATCTGCAATAAGTGTAAAAAAGGCGGATTACTTAAACTGAAACAAACGCTCTAGCGAAAACAAAAATGTAACAAAAGCATACAGGTTACTATTAGGCATAGTAACGCTTAAGGTACAACCCGTTGCGGGGTTGCGCCAGTGGAATCCCGTCATAATCTACCAACTCGTAGGCTCCTTTTGCTAATACACTCTTAACAATATAAGGGCCCATCCATAAGGACTTAAATTTCCCAGCTCCCAATTTATCGGATTCTTGGTCATAAAGCAAGACCAAATCACCTTCTGAGAAGACACGAGGTTTGACATTTTTGTCGAACTGCGCCTTGACTTGTTTCTTATGGGCTTCGTTAGCCAAAGCGGCATCACGACGGGTTTCATCCAACTGGATTAATTCCAAGAAACGAGCCTCTTCTTCCGAAGTTCCGGCGAGGAGATCAATTGCGAGTTTAAGGGACGAAATTTCACACTGGATTGGTAGGATCGCCTCTAGGCCATACACCAGTTGAAACGGTGTGAACCCAGTGGCATTCCTTACCGATGTTCGGTAGGCCCACAAAGCCGAGTACAGGATCAAATGCCATCTTCTTTTGTGAACCCCCACCATCCTTTGCAGCATGCGCTTCAGGACTTTGTTGATTGCTTCAACTTGTCCGTTAGCTTGCGGATAGTACGGAGTAGAGCTGTCGTGAGACAATCTTAGTTTGGTAGTTAATTCAACCATCATGTGATTGCGAAAATGCGATCCATGATCTGTTACTATGGCCTGTGGTATGCCGAATCTAGCGACTACATGATTAAAAAAGAATAGGGCTGTTGTTTCACCAGTGTTATCCAATGTAGGCATCGCCTCGGCCCATTTGGTAAAATAGTCAACTGCGACTATAATATGCCCATGCCCCCTGGTCGAGGTGGGGTTACATTGCATGAAATCGATGCCCCACTTGGCGAAAGGCCCCACAGCTATTATTGGCTGTAAAGGAGCGGGGGTCTTTTGGTTTTGCTATCAAAAATCTGACATGCATGGCAACTTCTAACTGCGGTTATGCAATCTTTGAACATGGTTGGCCAGAAGTATCCTGCTCGTAAGATTCTTTGTGCTGTAGCATATCCAGATTGATGCCCCCCACAGGTGCCTGAATGACATTCATTCAGGGCTTTTTCGGCCTCCTCATGGGTGAGACACCTTCTCAGAACCGTATCGACACCACGACGGTAAAGCGTATCACCGACGATCATGTAGTCTTTTGCTTGGTATCGAATGCATTTTTGTTCTGAGTGAGAGGTGTCTGGCTGAAACTTCTGGGTTTGGAGATAAACTATTATATCTCCATACCACTCATCACTTGCTGATATCAGAAACAAACTTTCGTCCACGATCGATTCCTTGGACGTTTCATCGTTGGACGATGATGGGAGATCGCATAATAATTCTGCGAAAACTAAAGCTTTCTTTGATTTGGATTTCACAAATTCCAGATCAAACTCTTGAAGGATAGCTATCCATTTTGAATATTTGCCCCCAAGCAACTGTCGCGACAGTATATAAGTCATGGGGTTGCAATCTGACAATACGGTGGTCTTCCTGAAGAGGACATAATGCCGAAATCTTTGTATCGCTTGAATGGCAGCAAGTGCTAGTTTTTCAACATAAGAATATTTACTTTCTGTATCATTTAAGTTTTTACTTAAATAATATATAGGGTGTTCTATTCCGTCGACTTTTTGAACTAAAACCATTGCAATGGTCATATCTGCTACAGCCAGATACAGGTTAAAGTATCTATGATAGTCCGGGGCGTACATTAATGATGCTTTTACTAGCGCTTCTTTCAGAGCATCAAAGGAAGCTTGCGCAACCTGGTCCCAGACGAAAGGTACATCCTTTTTCAAGAGATGGGTATAACCTTTAGCAAGTTCTGCGTAATTTGGAATGAACCTCCTCAGAAAGTTTGCTTTCCCTTGGAGTTTCTGAATCTGAAGCAAGTTCGAAGGTGGAGGCAAATTAATGATTGCCTGCACCTTGCAAGGGTCGAGATGAATCCCATCCTTGGAGACTATAATGCCAAGTAAACGGCTAGAACCGACGTAAAACACACATTTGTGTGGATTGAGTCTTATCTTGTAGTGTCGGCAACGTAGAAATACTGCTCTTAAATGGTGCGGATGATCAGTCCGCTTTTGCGAATGAGCCGGAAGATCGTCGAGATAAGGTTGAACGATGTTCTTGATGTCATGGAAAGCATAATTCATTTCTCTCTGAAACGTCGCTCCTGCGTTCTTTAAACCAAAGGGTAATTTTCGATAAGCGAACGTGCCCCACGGACAAATAAATGCAGTCTTTGACTGGTCCTGTGGGCGGATATTAATTTGATTATACCCGGAAAATCCGTCCATAAAAGAAAAGATTTCACATCCGACGCATTCATCAATTATCTGGTCGATGAAGGGTGTAGGGTAGTTGTCCTTTGGACAAGCTTGATTTACATCCCTATAATCGACGCACACTCGTATTGTTCCTTGTTTTTTCATAACCGGGACAATATTCGATACCCAATCGGTTAGAGGAACCGGGTAGACGAAACCAGCATGGAGAAGTTTCTCAACTTCTGCCTGAATGGCAGCGGCTTTCTTGGGGTGCACCTGCCGAAGCCGTTGTCTTACTGGTTTAACATCAGGACACATCTTAATTTCATGTTCAATGATACTCGAGTCAATGCCTGGCATTTCATCATACGACCATGCAAAGACATCTCTAAATTCGCGGAAAAGAGCTTTATATATTTCCTGTTCTGAAGGGGAACAACCTTTGCCGACATAAATATTCTCTACAATGTCTGTTTTGGTCGAGATATTTATGGCTATAGTCTCTTCTATATTGGATAGGTTTCTCTCGGAATCCACCGTATTTACAGTATTTGTTAGGAATTCAGATACTGAAGGGTGATATAGGTCGCCTTGAGTGTCTTCCTGAGGAAGGGAACGATGGTGGTTATCATCCCATGGTGCCCCCTCAATCAACATTGACTGCAGGATTCCTTCGTCACTTGCATGCACTCGTGGCCAAGGATCCAAAGGGGTACCATATTCTCCTGACCCGTCTACCCAAACGCTTGACGAGCGTTGATTTGGGCTCGCCTCCCATGCCTGAAACATTGATTGCTACAATATTTCGATTGGGCTCGGGTGCAACACCATTGCACGATCCATGATGACTTTGTCTTTTGTGACTTTTGTGGAAGATATCATGTTGCAGGTTGCTACCAACGGTACATTCCCTATGTACATAGGATTCGGTAGCGAGAAAGTCCCCATCATCGTGGGGTCTTTCAGCAGGCCTACTCCGATATCTTGGATTGAATGGTCGTTCTCATGGATCATGGGAATGCTTCCCGTAACTTGTGAACCATTAAGGAGGAAGTTCTGTTGGTCGACGACTGTAATCCCTCCTTCAAACGGGAATGCGATCTTCCTAAAATAAGTCGACACGACAGCCGCCATGGCATAAATCCATGGTCTTCCCAGTAGGATGTTGTAATCTAGATTTCCATCTATGACTTCAACATCAATCTCTACTGTTTTTCCACCTAGTTCAACCTTCAAGTTACTTAGAATACCGTAAGGGGTATATGTCCTACCGTCGAATGCTTTTAATGTTGTCGAAGATCTTGACAAGGTTGGTGACCCTAATGTTTTCCAACAACTCATCGACATAATACATGTAGATGCCCCCTCATCAATAATTGTTCGATGAACAGTTTTGTTGAGGGCTTTCACTTGAATAAGGAAAGCTAGTTGAGCTGGTAACTGAGGGTCATATCCTTTGTGATCAAAGGACACAAGATTGGAATCCTTAGGATCAACCCCCCCTATTTCTGATAACAACGCTTGCCTTTGGGATGGACAATTTTGTAGTACCTCTAGAGTCGACATAGCGGATGGCGATTGGGCCAAATCTTCTACTATGTTATAATGCTGCGCCGCTCTGGTGCGAGGATTAAAGGTCGACTTGTGTACTACACCCTTAGGCGGTTTTATTGTTAATTCTGGCATTATGGGTGGGACAACTTCTGTCGAAGTTGTTGTCGAACTACTAGGTTGATCTTTACCTTTTTCGTTTGACAGTTGCGGATTCCCGTAATCTTTGTTCCTTATCGAAATCAAAGCATCATTCTGCTGTTTGGAGATCGATAACATTAGCACTTGTGACGGGGAAGCATTTCCATTATCAACCATATTTTGACCTGGATTGGGAAATGGATCTGTCAACACAGCTGGGTTCTTTGGACTTTTAAAGAATCTCTTGAGCTCAGCTTTGTATGGACAATCTGTTGTCTTGTGATCTTCGTCACATATCATACAAGGCCATCTCTTTTTCCCTTTCTCAGGAGGGTTTGAAGAAGTTTTTTCAGGTGACTGATCGCCCTGTTGCTTCTTCTTCCCTTTGTTTTGCTTCTTCTTGCTTCCCGGTTGATTGGTTTCTTTGCCTTTATCTGCTGATATGGCATTTACTTCCGAAGCAAGAATATCTTCATGGGCATTTTGATCTGAAGTCTTACGGGCTTTCTGGGATGAAGCCTTTTTCGATTTCACGCTTGCAATGCCAATCACGCCATCTCCGGCATGAGAGTCAATATTCGATTTAGGAGGTGGAGGAATTGAAAATTCAAGTATAGGGGCGTCAGGTATTTTTTCGTAGAGCGTGCCGGACTGAGTATATACTAAGTCTAAATATTGAGCACGAGCGATGACTTGCTCCTCTGTTACGACCCCCCCCCTTGGCCACATCTTCCGTTATAGCCAGAAGTAATGACTTTATAAACCATTCAGCTAATAGCTGATCAGGAACGTATGTTTTCACCATCCTACGACGGCGACGCCACTCATGTATATGATCTGATATGTGAGTAGCTGTCGTCTGTTTGAAGTTTGTCAGTATCTCGGTTCCTGTTTCATACCTGATTGGTAATCGAAAATGGGTTAAGAAAGTCGTGGCTAAGGAGCTGAAATTGTCGAAAGAGGCTCTTGGCAATTCTATATACCATTTGGCCGCCGGACCTGTCAATGTCCTCTGGAAGAGGCGAAGTCTTATCGAATCATCGTTTAGAGTGTTCGACGAACACCACAGATGAAAAGTCATGACGTGATTCGACGGGTCTTCACCTGGATTTCCATTGAATTTAGGAATGTCGGAGGGAAGTTTGTGAGGAATCGCTGGCAACCAAGGGGCATAAGCAATCGGATCGTTCGTCAACCGATGTAAATCGGGTAACTCTAGAGTTGCCACGAATGGCATCTGTTGACTCAGATTAGGCGAAGCATACCCAGGATACGAAGGGATCGCCTGAGCAGTTGGTCTTTGCATACTGGCATAATGTACTTGATGCTGGTATGATTGATACGGTTGGTGGACTACCCCACTGTAAAGTGGTTGGTTTAGACCGTTTTTCATGTACGGTTGCCCACTGTTCACAAAAATCTGTTGCTCGGTACCTTGGTACACTTGCTGGAATTGCGGTTGTTGATACTGCACCAACCAATGTTGTGACGCCATGGGTTGTTGTGCTATACTAACCACTGGACCAAGATGAGGGGTAATGGTACCCGTTTGTGCTTGTGCCGCCCCGCCAGCCGGCGATTGTGGTTGAGTCGCAGGGTCAAAGGGCTGTTGCATTACAACCTGAGGAAACTGAGGTTGACATACAACAGGCATCGTTTGAACTTGCGACACGGTTACAATCGCTGGTGTCGTCGGGATGTTCGTCATAGGCATTTTTTGTTGCATAGAATACACAACTCTTGGTTGCTGGGGTAGCATAGGTATCCAACCACTTGTAGTTATTCCAGTATAACCTGAATATGGTTGTGAACTCCCGTATGGGTAACCTCCCGGAGGGGGTAACGAAAAGGCATATTGCCCCCCATACGGTGGTGGTCCGGAACCGAAAGGGTTTACCACACCTTGAGGACCAGATTGCCCAAACTGATTTCCGAAAGGATTAATTTGTTGAGTTCCAACATAGGAGTTACCAGGCATTATCCCGGGAGAACAAACAGGAACAGACCATACTGTCGTCATGGCCCCCGAAGGGGTTCTCTCTAACTGTTGAGAGCTGGGGACAGATGGTATGCCGGCGAACATTGTCGGAGTGACTGCAGGGGGTTCTGCTGTCGCTGTGTCATTTGGCACAGTCCTAGATGTTGACGGTTGTTCAGATATTTTGAGTCTATCCAGTAGATTGCCTAGTGATTCTCGAGGAACCTCTCTGGGTGATAGGCTAGCTTCTGATGCAGTAGGAAATAGAGTGATCCCTTCTCCAAAATGTGTTGGAGTAGTTGCTTGCGGATCTTCTACAACTTCCTCTATTGCGATCAGACCAGGTGGAAGAGGAAGACCGTCAGGTCCGTAAAATATTTCTGGTGCCGGAGAAGGGGGTGTTTCGACAGCGACAGTTGTTCGAGGAGCAAGACTCTCTGAACCGATCACTGATGGAACTGATTCAGTAACACAAGTATTTGCTCTTAGACTAGGATCAGTGTTACCGTCCTTCTGAGGCTGTTGAACTTCTTCAATAGGGGCAGGGTTTCCAGAAATGTTTGGAGTAACCGGAACCTCAGATGTCGTTGGAACACTTGTTCTAACTGTGACAGGAGATTTGGAACCAGTTGAACGAGTCCGCTTTGCCCGGTTTGTTTTCGATTCCGGAGATAAGGATGGTCGACTCGTAAGCCTCCGCGAATGACGGGTCATCGATTGACTTTCTTCCACGATTGTGGATTACTTGATCAACCAACAATACACAGGGTAAAATGTATTTTTGAATTGAATTAATTTTAGACGCTTTTAAGACGCAACTTGCTTTTTCACTTTTTAAGAGTCGAGAAAAAGCTAAAGATGACTCTAGTCTCCTTCGATGTATTAACGAGCCCGAAGTGACAAATGCTTGGATGGACTTTTTCAGTTATAGAGTTTGAAAAAGGCCAAAAGAAACTACTCTGGAGTTCTAGGCAGAGGGTGTGCCAAACCTTTCACGAAACCACAGAATACGTTTTATAGTACGAGTGGTCGATCTTCGTGAATGTTGTGTTCACTGCATCGCGATCAGTAGGGCGGCCGACACGGCTTCCTATGGATAAAGGCTTTGTTCCTATAGGGGTCTCCCAATATACGCGATGGTAAGCGGGAGCACAAGTCCGTATTAGTGCTATCGTCCCTCAGGAGGAATCACCCACCTTCGTAGAGATCGACAGTCACTATGTTTAACGACGCCGGAACACGTCTCTACCTAGACCTCTACTGTGTTTCGTTATGCTTCAAAGCGTTGTTATGTAAATTCAGTTCGTTTTAGGTTGATCTTGCTTAGCAGTTTGCCTTTATGGATCACCACGTGATGTATGATACAACTCCTAAATGCAGTCTAAGAATGATAAGCAAGCTTTTTTCAATTCTTTCAACTTATGAAAATCTTAACTACTGAGGGAAAAGAAAGACATCATCTTTTCGAACAGATCATAGAACACACACTGATGCACTTTTCCTAAGTCGACATGTAAACTGTCAAAATGCACATGCACAATGCAATTATTTCTTTTCTTCTTCCTTAATGTTGATGTATTACAAAAAGAAAGCTGTTGTATGATTTCGAATTCAATTTCAAGCGAAAGCAAACAAGCTTTTGTCCAATAATCAAAAGATCACCTTAAGATTCACTCATTTCAACACAAGAAATACTGAAATTTGAACCATATAACGAAAGCAAATGCTCAAGCAGCTATGAACAGCAATAAGCTAGCTCTTAGAATCACAACGACACTTTATCACAGGTCTAGATCTAAGAGGCCACAGCAAGACTAGTTCACTTTCGCTATGGGAAACTGTGAATGAAAGTAAGAAATACAATAAGAACAATCACGGTTTCTTCACACAACCGAGGCGGAATGATGGCAAAGAAAGATAGTTTCAGATGGGTATACAGGTTGACAACAGGCTGCAAAAACAATACTAAAAACTGGGCAACAGAAGGCAGGGAACCCCAGTTGCACAATGCAAAACTGGTTCAGCGCAGGTAAGACACTGTCAATTTGACATTCAGCGCAGGTAGCCCCTTCGGTACCTGCGTTGCAGCGCAGGTAGCCTTCACTGCAGCTGCACTGAAGAGAAAACTCTCGTCTCTCTTTGGTTCCGGGTCACAGATTGCTCAAAAATCAACTGTTTTTGGCCAAATCAGAGGCTATCAATCAAGTATACTCTAGAGGATGATTAAAGGAAGATGAACACTATCACAAAGAGCTAATAGGAGTCCTTGTGGATCAGCTCTTCAAATCATAAACATGCCCAGAACTGAGCTAGAGTAGCTGCCCTCTACTTTGCCTTCGAAGGATTCGAATGCAGTTTGATTCGGTACTCCCTTTGTTTAGGAAATGAATAGCAAGAAACACAAGCTACCAACAAGACACGATCCCCAGCGGAGTCGCCAGTCTGTTGTGGGGAAAATTATCCGACACGGAATGACCCTATCCCACTCTAAGGGTGATAATTCCTTAGCAACAGTCAAAGCAAAGCTATCTAAGATTACTTCTTTATGACATGCAAAAGAGGAAAGGAAGAGATCCACTTACCGATGTCTTGTGCAAATGGTCGATCCAATCTTCTCTCTTTGCTGCTTGCTCCCAGCTCCTTGTCTTCTCACGGGCCCAGCTACACAAGATCCTGCAAACAAGACGAGAAAGGGAAACTACAAGAAGCATGCATTCATAATTGATTCAAGGATTAGCATAAATCAAATACGCAAGTAAGACAATACATCATTGAAACACATGCGAATAGAAGAACCTCAAATGCTTTATTAATGGAAGAAAGTAAGGTTCAGGCGGTGATACAACCATAAGAGGCCCAATCCAGCATCACCTTCCCGACGGAAAGAAATCTCCTCTTCACCTCCCTCAAGCAATCACCCAATACTCTCAACTGTAAACCAACAGCAATTCTTTGCACAAAATTCCGGCCTCCAGATCCCATGGGATGAGATCCTTATATAGAGTTTTGGAGTGAAGATAAGTCAGCTTGATGTGTGACTGTTGTCCTCTTCAACCCCAATTGTTCTTTAGTTCTTGAGTCCACTCGGAGATTCTACCTTCCACTTGGAGTTTTAGAACCTCTTTACTCATCATTAGGTGAATCTTCTGATCCAAGTGTCAATTTGGAAGCTTCCTGAGCACTGGCACATTGAGGAAAGATTCCTCCACATGTCCAAACTCGCTCAGCGCAGGTAGCCTTTGATGAAGTTGACATTCAGCGCAGGTACACCATGGAGCAGTTGACATTCAGCGCAGATGCTCAGTGGAGCAGCTGCTTTGATCCAAAATTGACCTGTTTTTGAGTGTTTTTCAGTGGAGAACTGATCTGAAGTGCTGTGGTTTGCTGACCTTGTTTCTCTAGGGGTAGGAACAACATGTTTAGGGACTTTGGATCCCTTATATTATTGACATTTCATGCTCTATGCTGTAAGGCACAAAAATGTCTATAACAATTCCCCTTCGTGACAATTAAACTACCCTTATGACTCTTCCCCTACTCTATGACTTTTACATCCAACTATTAACACTTGACTTACACTTGACATGACTCAACATTATAATGCACATGTACTCATGTGAGACATCGTTGTTAACGGGAAAAGTGTCTACTCAGAATGCCCCTATCCCACTAAGGCATGACAGTACCTTAGAAACAAACAGAGAAAACTACTTTCGTATTCTTCTTTATGAACTATAAACGAAGAGGAATAGGATGAACCAACCTGTGTCTTGCGCTAGTCCTTTGATCCAATCTCTCTCCTCTTTGACAGCTTCCAGCTACCTACTCCCTTACTTGCCCAGTTTCACCAAGTTCCTGCAAGATCACAGAAGGAGAAAACTACACAAAGACATGGATTTATATTCATAAATAGCTTAGGATCAGATTTAAGCTAAACATGCAAATATAACAAAACATCATTGATACATAAGCATGTAGGAGAAACTCAAATAGTTTTATTGATATAACAAGAAGGTCCAGGAGGAGTTACAACTGATGATTCCTGATCCAACATCAACCCCCCAGCAAATGAATCCCCTCTTCACCTCCAACAAAGCATAAATCACCCAATACTCTAATCTCTATCTCAAAACCAACATCAATTCTCTGCAATGTATAAAATTCCAGCCTCTGGATCTCTGGGATGAGGGATCCATATATAGAGGGAGTCAGCTTATGATTTGACTAGTGGCTTCTCTCTATCAGTTCTTGCTTCCACTTGGAGACTGAGAGCCTCTTACTCATCCTTGGTCGAACTCAGTGAGGCAAGTGTCATTGGGGAAGATTCTGGAAGCTTCCATTGTCTGTCCACCTCGCGGAATGACACTGCCATTTGTCATTTCCTGCTCAACGCATCCTGGTAGTGCATTTAGGTGCGTTGCAACACACCTAGCTAGTGTACTTGGGTGCTATGCAACGCAGCTAGCTAGTGGAGCAGCTGAAATGATCCTGATTTGACTGATTCTGAGCAGTTTCTGGTGGAGAACTTCTGGGAGAAGCTGTAATTTGTTGACCTTGTTCCTTTAGGGGCCGGAACAACACTTTTAGGGACTTAGGATCCCTTGGTTTATGGACATTTCATGATTAGAGATGTAAGGCACAAAAATGTCTATAACAATCATGTCTTGAGAAAGACATGTAAGACATCACTGCCACTCGGTCGACTGTGATGAGACCAACTCTTTGACATGCTTGTGATGGTGAAGGTGGTGAGCTGATGCCAATCTTGGTCGTTCGTGATGGTGTGCATGCACCTCATGGTGACATCTTGTTGAAGCGAACTCTTACCTCCATTGCAACTAGTGCATTGGTTCAGCTCCTTCATCCAACTCGTCTGCTAACATGTGCATGGTCTTCTTGGGTGCGGCTGGACTGGAAAAACACTGAACCATAGTGTCCATGTTGATCTTCAAGTGTGTGCTAGTGGTCATGCGCATCAATTTTCCGAAGTACATGTTCAACTCCAGATGGACTTGCTTCTTGTCTTCGCCTTGGTGAGTGTGTTGAATTGGTTGGATTTCATGCATGTGCATAATGACATGTATGCTACTAAATCTCTTACATACGATCAACAACACTGCTCACCATGTCTGCTCTATGTCAGCTACTGGGATGGATCTTTAACTTGTATGGGTGAAGTTTCATCGGTGAGTGCATGTTGTGCCCAATACTATTCCCATTCTTGTTGCAAGTCATTCATCTATCTATGCAGCTTCATCTTATTCCTGAGTTTTTGCTTCAACACATGCAACTCCTTCTTTGTTCCATGTCATGCCATCATGTCATAGCCCGAGTCTCCAAAGTTTCTTTCATTATCAATGGATCTGCTTGATCTTGCAACTTTGTTACGCCTATGTGTTGTGAAAAACCTTCTTCTTGCATTCATTTGATTTGCTACATTCACTACGTTAATTACATTCACTTCGTTCACTATGTTAGTGCCTAAATCTACCTCAGGCTGAGAAAGGTAGGATCTATGGTAACATCAAACCATGCTTAACCTGGTAGCTAGCCCTACCAGGTCAAGAGAGGGCTCTCTCCTTGTCAATATCAGAAAATATGGCCAATGAAGCTTGAGATGACTAATGTAATGAATGAATTTAGGCTAGGTATGTGTACAAAGGTGTTTGATTGAATTTGATGATGTTTTGTTGGCTCAAATGTGAAAGGCAGATTTGGGTCTGGGGAATGAGGCTCAGTTTTGCAGAGATCTTTATGGGGCGAGGTAGGAAAATGGTTTAGCACTTTAAATTGAGTGAGATGGAGAGCTTCTAGACTGGTGAGGAGTTGTAGAGGGCATGAAAGTCTCAGGGATCCTCTTCAAACAACTAAAAACATAAATAACTAAATAAACCCTGGATAGAGCACTACAATTTCAATGGATTCTACCTTTATCCTTGTTTAATTTAGTTAAGATAAAAGAAAAGAGAGATGATGGCATACATAAAACACATGTAAAACTTGCAATTACAGAAGGAAACACAATACCAAATCAAGATGCCACAAGAATCCCATAAAGTGTTGCAAACCTTGGTCAATTCCTTAGCCAAACTGATGAAAAGAGTGTACAACAATGCTCAAAGCATTCACAAGAGTCCAACCATGCTAATGAGTGAAAAATTACAATATATAGCCAACCAACAACTAATCCTAGCCTCTAGGGGTCTAGCTCATAATTTTAGGAGTTGTTCCAACAAAGTCTAAACTAAGAACTAAAAAGTAGGCAGTGGAAAAGCTTGCCTCTAAAAACTAGGGAACTGATTCATTCAGTTGCAAACTACTTTTTCATGCATGAATCTACCTCTATGAGTGACAATTTAGCATAATTACATCAAAATCCATCATTTCAAATTAAATTACATCATGATTTTGAAAACTAGAGGGAGAAAAGTCAAATTGTGAAGAAACTAGGTGAAAAATAGAGTTTTTTTGGCCAAAATGAGAAAAATTCCTCCAATGTGCCACGCTGATTTCCCTATGCATAGCGCCTTTTGTAGCTGATTTTGGAGGCCTTCCCGGTGTCCAAATTTGATCCAATTGGGCTTGTTGGAAAGGACTGCCTATGTGATTTCCAGAAGAAGTGGAATTTTTGAATTTGGCCACCATTTTCCCCTCCAAAACGGAGTTCTCCCAACATTGCTTCCTGTGTGTCCAAAAAGGGGCAGAAAGGTCATTTTTGAGGTGTTTTTTACCCTTTTGAAAGCTCAAAACCTATCAAAATTTCTTGGCCATTTGTGGGCATGCATATTTTTCCATGAAAAATCAAAAAATTATGAGTTTTCCTCAAAAGGAGGTCCCCATCAAAAGCGCGCGCCAGGTGGCGCGCACATCAGGCAGAAAACCCTATTTTTTAAGCCAGAAATTTCAAAATTGCAAAAAGTGTCCTGAGTGTCCTTCATCAAGAGCTGTGTTGGGCCAAGGAAGCCTTAGCCAAGATCTGAATTCTATCTTGTTCTTTTCGATTCCTCAATGCTTTCTTCAACTTGGCCTTCAAGTTCTTGATTCTTGCCTTGCACACTTTGTTTCTCGCCAAGTAGTGGTAGGCCATGTGCCTCAACATAGTTTTCTCTCTGTTGGCCTTCTCTAGCATCTTTTCCAAGTGGATATTTTCCCTCTCAAGCCAAGATTCACGATCAGCATTGATTTCTTGTTCAAGTGATGTGAGCTTGACTTTCCTCCTTTTGGTAGCTTGCTAGTTTTCTCGTATGTTTTGTAGCTCCATAATGGTTTGCTGATCCTCTAGCTATTTGTTTCTTTGCTCCAGATATTTAATTATCCACTTGGCTCTTTCTAGGTTGAGAGACAAATGTTGAATGTCATCTTGTTGCTCCTGAATGATCTCTCTAAGCTTTGAGCTTTGTGAGCCCAAATCGGTGTCGTCATCCTGAATAAGAATGAAATATATCTCTTGCCCTCCTGAAGGCCCCTCATCATGTAATGGCCACTTGCCCTTGTCCTCTGCCTACTCTGCTGATGGAGGAAATGAGACCCCTTCCACCCCTGGGGGAGAAAATACTCTTTTTGCCGCTACAAACAACCTTCTAGTGCCCTTTTGATAGGTGAAAAATGCTGGCACACTAATGGTTTGTGTCTCATCCATCTCCTGTTGATGTGAAGGTCCTCCTGTCTCATGAAAAACTGCTAGGGGTACTTGAGGACCTGTGAAGACCTCATGTGAAATGAAATCCTCCCATGAGATGTTCTGTAAACCAAGCTGATGCAAGACCACAATTTTGATTAGTGCAAAATGATATATATTGTTATACTGCTACTGAGGAGGCTTCCTATGCACTAAGGTGGTCATCTTCTCAATGTTTCGACAAATAAAATAGGGGAGATTCATCATTCTCACCCTAGTGAAGTGCATCAACAATCTGATGTGATAGGAATATAGGCGAGAAAGCTGGCCCTCACAGCTAAAATATTTAATTATGAATTTCATAAAGGGAGAATATGTGTCCTTCAGATATCTGAAGGGAAAAACTCTACTGAGATGCCTCTGATAACCAGCCTTGATGTAAAGCTCATAATGCTCTCTATAAATCTTTTGCCTTTTATTCCACTGCTCAACAATTTTTGGAATGCCAATTGATTGAGAAATAGTCTCGGGTGTCAAGGTGAATGTCACACCTGCCAAAGTGACTTGACAATTATGAATATGGAACACAAACAATCTGGCCAACTCATGATGGTACTGGACTCTCTTCGCCATATCACAGAACTGATAACAAGATTGGTGTTAAAATCATGTGATAGCAAGAGGACAGGCCGACAACTTGGCAAGTGAAGTAGGCTCTTCTCGTACATGTTTACCACCCTTGTGAGGTCTCCTTGGTGCATGCATTTGTCTAGAAGAATCACTATGTGTCTCCTCATCTCGTTCATAGGAAGGATCAGACTCCATGTTTGCTAATGTTTGAGTTTTCTTAGATGAGTATGAAGAGATTTATGGTGTCTTTAGATTTTTGCTGCCAAATGTATGAGGGATTATGGAGAGAATGTGTATGAGGGGTTTTGGGAATATTTCTAACAAGATTTTGGGGAATAGAAGGGTTTAGGGATAGTAATTATGCTTTGGGGAAGCAGTTAGGGTTTGGGAATCTTTAACTAGGGTTTGGGATAGTAGGACTAGGGATTTAGGATTAATGATTTTAGGGATATGGGGTTTTGGGAATGGGTTGATGAGAATGTAATGAGAAGGAGAAAATGAATGAAGGAATGAAGGAACGAAGGAGTGAGGGAATGAGAGATAGCTAGGAGTGGAATTGGCAGCAAAAAACACAATTTGTAAACCCTAAGCAATTGTTTTTTACCAAAATTGAAAGGAGGTAGGGTTTCAAGTTTTTCTCATTAAGTCACCATAAACATCAAGACAAACTCATTCACTGATCATGGAGGAATGTTTGACTTACTTGAACAACTAAGGATTGAGCAATTTTTTTCAATTTGGGAGAGTTTATGGAAATCGGCTTCCAAACCCTGTGCGCCGCACCACAAACCCAGTGTTCCATGCCATTTCAATGCGCTGCACTAGATGGATGCGCCGTGCCCACGACCCAATGTACTGCACCTCTGAAATATGCCCAAATTGCTACAGTTTTTCCTCCTTTGTGATTTTTGACCTTTCTCTTGTTCACTCCTTCTCCTTTGGATGCAAATGAAGTTTTTTAAACATGGAAAATGGTTTATATACAAAGGATTTTAATTTTTCACTTATCAAAAACCCACTTTTTAATGTTTTCCTTTGACTTGCTTTTAAAACTTTGTTTTTGGGTAGTTTGCTTTATTTTTGCCTTTAATGAACTGAATGCTTTGAATTTTTGTTTTCCTTACAAGGGATGGATTTGTTGAAGCTTGGCAAGGTGACCAGGGTTGCTACTAAAGTTATTACATATGGAAAAAATGAAATTACATCAGTTTTGTACATAAAAACATAAAAAACTTTGTTTTTCCTCAAAACAGGGTTTTGAGGAAAAAACAATCACTGAGCATGTGATTATGGAAATTATTGTTGCTGAAACTTTATTTGTCTTCCTCATGCACCTGTTGACCATTATTGAGCACTTTGAAGACCTTATTGACAAAACCCTAGACCTAATGAGACCTAAAACCCTAAAAATGACTTTTGCATATTTAAAGACAAAAATTGACTGTAGATGATCTAGATGAATGAAAATGGGCAGCACATGAGGGAAAATGTATCATAAGCCACTACCGTCAGATGATCCATGACCCTAATGGAATGCAGCTGATTGGGAGAGACACCTAACATGCAATGCAACAAGAGAATTTGATCACTGATGGAGGGATGAAGATACCGACACTAACATTGGCTCCAATGGGGATGGTAGCTCCTTGGAGGTGCCAAGAACTACAGATCTCTAGGAAATTAGGCATTGCCTTCGTCCATTGGGCTATGGAGTCAATAACTTCAACAAACCAAACCAAACTCTTGACTCAATTTCATCACTGAAATTTGACTCAAAACTTACTCAATTTCAAGATTGAAATCGACTGAAAGACCTGACTAAAACAATCCAAACCAAAACTAAAATTAAAATTCAGTTTTATAGCCTTCACCTAGGGCCTCAAATTGAATGATTGATGGCAGTACATGCTTGCAATGAAATAAAATAAACCAGTATGTACTATGATACATATGACAGCAGAAAAACATTTCAGAAATAGTACCGTTTGAGTAGTCGACCGTTGACCGACCCACCTGAACAATCTTCTCCATTCATTTCTTTCAGAAGGAAAACATTTTGGCCCCAATGTGCAGTAATTCTAAAAGGTCCTTTCCAAAGATTCTCAAACTTGCCATGCTTACCTTTATCTTCATTTCTCGCATCCCATTTCAGCACTATGTCTTCTATTTGAAACTTGTCTATCTTTGCCTTTTGATCATATATTTTCTTGATTCTCTCTTGCAGCTTGAAAGTGTTCTAAAAAACCTCCTCTCTAGTCTACTGTAAATGGATCATTTGATTGATTCTTCGCTGCAAATGATCATCCTTGCTTCCTGTAGAAGTTTAACCACCAAGACTGCGAGAGAGGTCGGGAATACTATGTCAACACCATACATGACCTCGAAAGGGGACATGCCTATAGATTTCTTTTGACTTACTCTATCTGCCCAAAGTGAATTAACCAGCTTTTTGTGCCAACTCTTCTTGTTTGTTTCCAGCAGCATTTTGATAATATTGACCGAGGATTTATTTGATGATTCCGCCAATCCATTGCCTTATGGATAATATGCAGTTCAGTGCCCCAAGGTAATTTGATACTTATTGCAAAAGTCAATCATTCTTATAGATTTAAAAGCTATTGCATTATCAGTGATCAGCTTGTTTGGACAGCTAAAATGAGACAAAATATTGTTTTCAAGAAATGAAATGATTACTGAATCAGTGGCCTGCCTAGTGGGAATCGCCTCAATCCATTTGGTAAAATAGTCTGTCGCTGTGAGGATCCACTTGTGCTACGTTGAAGAAGTAGGATGAATCTCGCCAATGAAGTCCAAACCCCATTGTTGAAATGGAGCACTTACTTCAATTGGCTTGAGTGGTAAAGGCTACAATTTTCTCCTACCTTGAAAATATGACATTCATGGCAGCTTGTAATAGTTTTGTACACATCATCAAAGAGAGTTGGCCAATAATATCCCGCTCTCAAAATTTTTTTGGCTGTTGTCTTTCAGAAAAGGTGACCTCCACAATCTCCCTTGTGAAAGTCTTCCATAACCTGTTTTGCCTCTTCTTCAACTAAACAATTGAGTAAGACACCACCGGGATCTTTCCAATAGAGTGCATTATTCATGATACAAAACTTGGCAACCTTTAATTTTAGGGTCCTACTTTTGTTCTTAGCCATTCCGGGTGGTGGTGACAGATTTTGGAGCACATAAAAAATTTCTGAATACCAAGGAGAAAGAAGAAAAATTTCTGATACCTAAGTGGGTGAACTTTCTTCATCTTCCTCAGACATGACAGTAATGAGATTAATGTCCAAGGCATGCAGATTTGACTTGGCCATTAGTTTGGCAAGCCCCTATTGTTTGATGAGCTTTGTTTGTTTTTATTTCCATGTCATATTCCAACAAAGCAACGATCCATTTGCCTCGTCTCCCTTCTGGATCTGTTTGCACTAAGGCATATTTAACAGCAGCGTTAGGTACATAAGAAAGGATGTGAGAATATAGAATATAGACTCGAAAATCTTTTAATGCCTTTACTAAAGCAAGAGCTTGCTTTTCAATAATATTATACTTTAAAGCTGCATCTCTTATCGTTTTTCTGAAAAATGCAATTGTTTCTCGAGCTGATCTCCTTTCTGCATTAAGACCATTTCCATTGTATGATCCGAGGGAAATGAAAACAAAATGAAATCTTGAGTATAATCCGGGCTGATCAAAACCGGAGATGAAGAAAGGGCCAATTTCACCAAATTGAAAGACTTAATTGCTTCCTCGGTCCACTTCACTACACTATCTTTCTTTAACATGTTTGTGATTTCGCTTAAATGTTCTGCAAGATTGGGCACAAAGCGACGTAAAAAATTCATCTTACCATTGAATGATTGGATATATTTTTTACTTCGTGGAAAATCAATCTTCTGAATGGCTTCCACTCAAGCTGGATTAATCCAGATGCCCTCCTTTGATATAATATGACCGAGAAGCTTGCCTTCATCCATGGCAAACAGACTCTTCTTTGGATTGAGAAATATACTATACTTTCTACACCACTGAAATACAATCTTCAAATGATAAAGGTGCTCTTCATCTAAATTAGAAAAGACTGTCAAATCATCAAGATAAACAACTAAAATGACATATTTTTCATTAGCAAATGCAATATCCATGGCCCGCTAAATGGTCACACCAGCATTCTTCAATCCGAAAGGCAGCTTGGCATAATGGAAAGTTCCCCACGAAGTAATGAACACTGTTTTATCCCTGTCATCCTCATGGACCAGAATTTGGTTATAACCAGAATAACCATCGAGTAGCGACATGTGGGACACTCCAACTACTCATTGAAGTATGTGATCCATCTTGGGCAATGGATAGTTATCTTTCAAAGATACTTTATTCAGATTTCTAAAATCAATACATAATCGAATCTCACATGTTTTCTTTCGCACGGACACCAAATTTGAAATCCAATCTGAAAATATTATGGGGACAATTATACCAGATTTGTACAATCGATTCACTTCCTTCTCTATCAAGGGCAACAACTTTGGATTTATTCTTCTTAACTTCTGTTGAAATGGCTTTTGATTTGGATTGATCAAAATTATATGTTGAATTATGCTCGTATCATATTCCTTCAAATCTGAATAGTCCCATGTGAATACATTAGTAAATGAAGATAATAAACTAATATAATTTGGATTTACCTGTGGAGGTGATGCCTTTGATAACTTGACCATTCTAGGATTTTCTGTTGATCCGATGTTTACATCCTCAACTCCTTTCTCGGTTGGCAACAAGCTCGGTTTTCGGGCTACATCATCTTGATCGAACAACTCCTCTAAAGGTATTAGACCTTTAGGAATGACATTGTCTTTGACTTGCAAAACTTCCATCTGATTGACTTCTATATCTGCTTCACCATCATCATGCTTCCCATCGATAGATGTGTCGTTGAATCTACCTTCATTTTGCAGAAATTCTTCGATTTCTTTATCAGTTTGAAACACCTGCCAATACCTTTGATTATCAGGGACATTCGGGTGATGTTTCACATGAATCTCAAACTTATTGTTTGAATTCATCAGAATTTTCAAATTACTTGCCTCTATTGCAAGTGAATCTACGATAACATTTTGAACACGAGGGACACATGTCAAAGTGTAATCTGGAAACAATCTCAAGATATCTGATACCGCATTGTGGTAGGCCCGCATTCGAGGATTCTTAGCTTGGTATTCCCCTTTCACTTGCTTGATAACTAACTTGGAGTCACCATAGACTAAAATTCTTTTAGCATTTAACTTTCTAAGGATTTTTAAACCAATGATTAAAGCCTCATATTTAGCCTCATTATTTGAACACTCAAAATCCAATTTATACGAATAGACCCTTACATTACTCAACACTTTGTTTGGGGAGAAAAAAGGGCTGTGTATCAAAATGCAAATTCCAGCACCTTCCCTTCCTACTGCACCATCAAAATCCATGCTCCACAAGTCGATTTCGACCTCTTCCAAATGCTGAAATTATGTTTGCTCTTTTACTTTTCCCTACTGTCCATCATTATTTTGCTACTGTCGGAAGGCTGATTGCTCAACGGTACTATCAAGTCTTTTTCTTTCTTGCTTTAAGACCTCTCTGAAATTTTCAGTGATCTCTGGAATGTCTTCTACTTCAACTACTTGGCTATTTACATCATTAAAAATATCATAATATAAAACAAATGATTCTAAATCAGTATGTACATAGTTGATCGGATGATTTACTGGTTTCTCCTTGCTAGTGATCATGTACTTCATCTTTTTCTCCCAGTATAATTTCCTCATCTGACCAAACACAAGAATAGTAGCATAGGAGAAATCAAGCTACAATGTCCCTTTAAGTTTTTCTCCCTAAGATCTAGAAAGAAGCATGCCAAATCTAGGAGGAATATCCACCACAACCACATCCATCAAAACATTTTTCGCTGGAATCTGATCCAAACTGACTGCCAAATATTTAATAAGACCAATCCATCTTACTCTACTAGAATCAAAAGAGTAAAGGTCATGATAAATTCTGGTGATATCCAAAACCAATTTCTCCATGATTGCCTTAGGCATGAGATTATGAGAGGCTCCGGAATCAAACATAGCATTGTGTAACACATAGTCACACACCTTAAGGCTGATGTAAAAAGGAGCTATATCCTTATCTTGAGACTGACCTTCCAATGCTAGACCAAAGATCAACTCACGTTGATCATCCTCCACGTTTACCATAACAGATAATGGATGTAAATTCAAAATCTTAGACACCCGACCTTTATAGTTGCTATTCTTTATCAACTCAGTCAAAGGAATAGATACTTTTAACTTAGCAATTTCATTTTCTAAGTTAAAAACTGACATTTTCTCTATCTCTTTAGATGAAGCATCCTTCTTTTCAGTTTTCTCCTTTGATATACTTGGCTGATTTGATCTTTCATTTGTTGATGGTGTTTTGCTGGTGGTAGAATCAGCTGTCTCTTTTCCCTTTTTCTACACAATGAGAGGATCATTCTTTGGCGGTGTTGCCTCCTTGCTTTTCTGAATTGGATTTATGGGTACATCTCTACTCCTGAGTGAATATTGTCGCTATTGGGCTATCAAAGCATTCATGTAACCCCTTTGATATTCATGAGACTCTTCTTCAGGAACTATTTCATCTACCAAGATGAAATTTTCATCCCTTTGTATAGATGGGCTCTCTAAATACTCCTCATCTTCAGTGATAAAAATTGGCATATCATCAGGTGTAAAGAAATGATTCTCCTCTCCAATTACGTTCTCCTCATCATCTGATTCCAGACCATGTACAAAATTCTGCTGTAAGGGTGTCTTCACCTGCTGCTGTGCCGCTTGGTCTTGTGCTCGTTGCTCTCATTGCTTGATTCTGAATTGTGGTTGTTGTTGACCATGAAAGTTTGGATTTCTAACTTGTTCTTCAGGCTTATTAGCAATTGTGAGCCTATCAAAAATCTTCTCAAGCTTACAGAGCACTTGATCTGAAGTGGAAGCCTCTTCTTTTGTCATTACCTTCTTTTCAGCCTTTGTTCTAGCTCTCTTGGCAAGCAGATTTGCTTCAACGTTGATTACAATTTTTTGCATGTCTTCCAAAGTGGCCGGATCTCTTTCTCTTAATTGATAGGCCATATCAGGATTGAAACCATCAGGAAACTTAATCAAAGCCAGCCCCATAGGTGGCTTTATATCAGTGGGAATTGCATTGTAAACAATATTGAATCTAACATAATAATCTCAGACAACCTCACCAATATTCGTCTTGATGTCTTCATATTCAGAAATAATTTAAAGAGGGTTCTTCTTTATGTCCTAGCAATCCAAAAAGTGTCTTTGAAGTGCCTCCAATGAATTGATTGTTCTAGCCGGCAATGCTCTAAACAAATTTTTGACCTCACCTCCAAAAGTTTGCACAAACAATCTCCTTGTTACATTTTCTGCATCGATCTCGTGGAAATCAAAGAAATCTTCCATCCTATCCACATGTTGCTGAGTTGTGATACCTTGAGGGGTACCATCAAACAATGGAATTTTGCTTTGATAATCAGCGAGCATGCCATCCAAGTTTTGAGGCAACACAAGGGGTGCATATCGGGCAACCATTGCTCTAGGTGGATTTACGACTAGTCTTGGGGATGTAGGAGGCGTTGGAGTAGCTGATGTATGATGTGTATGAAGTGTGGATGGAGGTGAAGAAATTTTTTATGTTTGAGGGGTAGAAGGAGTGGATGAAGGTGACAACATTGCAGATTTCTAATCAGAGATGGAAGGCTGCATGGGAATGGCGGGAATGAAAGGAGGTTCGGTATGAATTTCTCAACTAGATGCAATAGCAGATGACCCAAGAGTTGCGGATGCAGAATCTAAGAATTCAGGAATGTTTATAGCCATAATGGAAGTTTGAAGTTTCAAAATATAATCGTCAATTGATTTATTGGCCTTTTCAGTTTCAAGATCTTTGACAAACTCTAGATTTAGGGTAGTAGAACCAACAACACTTTTAGATTTGGTCTCAAACAACCACAGATCAAACTAGTCGTCAAACTCAAGATCTTCAATATACTCAAAAACAATAGGACATGAATGAGATTTGAACACTAGAATCATAGAACTTTCTTGACGAATGATTCTCAAAATAAGATTGGGATTTTCATACATAGGAGGTGGATCAAGATCAGGATTTTCTCTGGTGTGTCGTCTGGAAGCCAGTGTGTTGAATTATTCCCAAAAATCAAACAGAAAAAATCAACTTATTCAGCCTATCGAATTCTAAACTCATCATCCAAAAGTCTAGAATTATATAATGTACTGGGGCAATTTGCAAGTCAAATGTTTCATTTATAAGACTAGATCAGAGATTGACTGAACCAGCTTTTATCTACTTATGCACTCGCAAAGAAATGTGCAGTTCGAAGGCTACCTGGCATAACTTCAGGCTCCATCTGTAGTTTATAAAATTAAGAACACTAACAAATAAATAATCTATCCTCAGTATGGTCGCCACTATGTCAGTGCCTAAATCTACCTTAGGCTGAGAAAGGTAGGATCTAGGTTAACATCAAACCACACTTAACGTGGTAGCTAGCCCTACCAGGTCGGGAGAGGGCTCTCTCCTTGTCAATCTCAGAAAAGATGGCCAATGAAGCTTGAGATGACTGATGTAATGACTGATTTTAGGCTAGGTATGTGTACAAAGGTGTTTGATTGAATTTGATGATGTTTTGCTGGCTCAAATGTGAAAGGCAGATTTGGGTCCGAGGAATGAGGCTCAGTTTTGCAGAGATCTCTATGGGGCGAGCTGGGAAAATGGTTTAACACTTTAAATTGAGTGAGATGGAGAGATTTTAGACTGGTGAGGAGTTGGATAGGGCATGAAAGTCTCAGGGATCTTGTTCAAATAGATGAAAACATAAATAACTAAATAAACCCTAGGTAGAGCACCGCAATTTCAATGGATTCTACTTTTATCCTTGTTTAATTTAGATAAGATGAAGCAAAGAGAGATGATGGCATACATAAAACACATGTAAAACTTGAAATTACAGAAGGAAACACAATACCAAATCAATATGCCACAAGAATACCATAAATTTCTGCAAACCCAGGTCAATTCCTTAGCCAAATAGCTAAAAAGAGTGCAAAACAATGCTCAAAGCATTCACAAGAGTCCAACCATGCTAATGACTGAAAAGTTATAAGATATAGGCAACCAACAACTAATCCTAGCCTCTAGGGGTCTAGCTCATAATTTTAGGAGCTGTTCCAACAAAGTCTAAACTAAGAACTAAAAAGTAGGCAGTGGAACAACTTGTCTCTAAAAACTAGGGAACTGATTCATTCAGTTGCAAACTACTTTTTCATGGATGAATCTACCTCTATGAGTGAAAATTTCGCATAATCACATCAAAATCCATTATGTCACATTAAATTACATCATGAGTTTGACAATTAGAAGGAGAAAAGTCAAATTGTGAAGAAACTAGGCAAAAAACAGAGTTTTTTGGCCAAAATGAGCGAAATTCCTCCAATGCGCCACGCTAATTTCCCTATCCATAGCACCTTTTTGTAGCTGATTTTGGAGGCCTTCTCGGTGTCAAAATTTGCTCCAATTGGGCTTGTTGGAAAGGTCTACCTATCTAATTTCCATAACATGTGGAATTTTTGAATTTGGCCTCCATTTTCCCCTCCAAAACTGAGTTCTCCCACCATTGCTTCTTGTGTGTCCAAAAAGGGGTAGAAAGGTCATTTTTGAGGTGTTTTTGACCTTTTTGAAAGCTCAAAACCTATCAAAATTTCTTGGGCATTTGTGGGCATGCATATTTTTCCATGGAAAATCCAAAAATTCTAAGTTTTTCTCAAAAGGAGGTCCCCATCAAAAGCGCGCGCCAGTTGGTGCAACACATCAAGCAAAAAACCCTGTCTTTTAAGCCAATTTTTTCAAAATTGCAAAATGTGTCCCAAATTTCTTGAAATTTGGGCTGAGTGTCCTTCATCAAGATCTGTGCTGGGCCAAGGAAGCCTTAGCCAAGATCTGAAGTCTACCTTCTCTTTTCTCTTCCTCGATGCTTTCTTCAACTTGGCCTTCAAGTTCCCGATTCTTGCCTTGCACACTTCGTTTTTCGCCAAGTAGTGGTAGGTCATGTGCTTTAACATATTTTTCTCTCTGTTGGTCTTCTCTAGCATCTTTTCCAAGTGGATATTTTCCCTCCCAAGCCAAGATTCACGATCAACATTGATTTCTTGTTTAGGTGATGTGAGCTTGACTTTCCTCCTTTTGGTAGCTTGCCGGTTTTCTCGTATGTTTTGTAGCTCCATAATGGTTTGCTGATCCTTTAGTTGTTTGTTTCTTTGCTTCAAATATTTAATTATCCACATGGCTCTTTCTAGGTTGAGAGACAAATGCTGAATGTCATCTTGTTGCTCCTGAATGATCTCTCTAAGCTTTGAGCTTTGTGAGCCCAAATCGGTGTCATCATCTTGAATAAGAATGAAATCTATCTCCTGCCCTCCTGAAGGTCTCTCATCATGTAATGGCCACTTTCCCTTGTCCTATGCCTACTCTACTGGTGGAGGAAACGAGATCCCTTCCACCCCAGGTGGAGATAATACTTGTTTTTCGGCTGCAAACAATCTTCTAGTGCCCTTTTGATAGGTGACAAACAATAGCACACTAATGGTTTGTGTCTCATGCATCTCCTACTGATGTGAAGGTCCTCCTATCTCATGAAAAATTGCTGGGGTACTTGAGGACCTATGAAGACCTCATGTGAAATGAAATCCTCCCATGAGATGTCCTGTAAACCAAGCTGATGCAAGACCACAATTTTGATTAGTGCAAAATGATATATACTATTATACTGCTGCTAAGGAGGCTTCCTATGCACTAAGGTGGTCATCTTCTCAATGTTTCGGCAAATAAAATAGGGGAAATTCATCATTCTCACCCTAGTGAAGTGCATCAACAATCTAATGTGATAGGCATATAGGCGAGAAAATCGGCCCTCACAGCTGAAATATTTAATTATGAGTTTCATCAAGGGAGCATATGTGTCCTTCAGATATCTGAAAGGAAAAAATCTACTGAGATTGTTATAGACATTTTTGGGCACTGCAACCCCAAGCATAAAATGTCCATAAACCAAGGGCTCCTAAGTCCCTAAAAGTGTTGTTCCAAACCCTAAAGGAACAAGGTCAACTAATTACAGCTCCTCCCAGAAGTTCTCCATGAAAAACCACTCAGAACTGGTCAAAACAGGATCATTTCACCTGCTCCATAGGCAAAGTGCATTGCATCTCACCTAAGTACGCTCTGTGGGTGCGTTTCATATCACCTAAGTACACTCTGTGGGTGCGTTGCATTTCAAAAATCCCTTCTATGGGGTGCGATGGGCGAGAAGTGACAAATGGCAGTGTCAATCCGCGAAGTGGAGAGACATGGAATCTTCCAGAAACTTCTCTTGTGACACTTGCCTCTCTGAATTTGACCAACGATGAGTAAGAGATCATCAATATCCAAGTGGAAGCAAGAATTATCAGAGGGAAGACACTAATCAAATTACAAGCTGACTCATCTCCCTTACATATATCTATATATGGATCCCTCATCCCAGAGATCTAGAGGCTAGAATTTTGCATCTTGTAAGGAATTGTTGTTGGTTTCTTGAGGCAACATCATAGTGTTGGGTGATCTAAGCTTTGCATGAGGTGAAGAAGGGCTTACTTGCTGAGAGGATGATGCTGGGTCAGAACCACTGGTTGTAACTCTCTTGGCTCTTTCTTGATTTTCAATAAAAGCTATTCAAGTTTTCCTCCATACTCTTGTGTCGTTTATGTTTTATGAATTTGTATGGTCAATTTACATCTGATCCTAGATTGTTTATGATAATAGATCCATGTTCTTGTATAGTGTTATGCTACTTTGATTCTACAGGTACTCTGTGAAGCTGGGTGTATAAGGAAGCAAGTTGCAAAGGACTATCAGAAGAGAAAGGAATCGAACTAGGAGCCAAGTGCAAGACAGAGGTTGGTCTCCTTTATTCTTCTCTCATCTATCTTTCATAAAGGAAAACAAAAGTAGCTTTACTTTGTTTGTTTCTAAGGTAGCTACCACACCTTAGTGGGATAAGCAGTTATGTATAGACACTTTTCCCTGTAACAAAATTGCGACTCTGCTGGGGAGCGACTAGGTTGTTTGTTTATCTACCTTTTTGTTTACTTTATAAACTTACAAATGGAGCCTGAAGTCGAGCCAGGTAGCTTTCGAACTGCATTTGCATAGATAAATGTCGCTTCAGTCAATCTCCAAGTTTTGTTTATGAATTAAACAACTAATTTACAAACTCTCTAATTGCCCTTGTGGTGGCTCTAGTAACCTCCTTAGATCTACCCCTGTTGTTGATTTACTGATTACCACTTGCTCAGCCAAAATCCTTGAACTGAACTGCAAACTCTGACCCAGAACCCAAGCAAAGTCTCGTCTCTAGCCCAGCTCAGTCTCTGTTCTATGAATCTGAAATTCAGCGCACTTCTCGAGTGTAGTAGGTGCGCTGCATTTCAAGTTCACTGTGTTACAAGTGCGCTGATCAGACTAGGCATTGTTCCTCAATTTTGGTTTCTGTGTTCATTCTTTTCAGTTCTATTCATGAATTCTACTGCCTATAATCAGTATACCTCTGTTTGAAACCCCTCTCCTTGTTGATATTCCGCCTCCATTGTGCAAAGAACTGTAAATGTTTTTGTGTATTTGTTGAGTCATTTTCAGTTCTCCTTTGCAAAAAAGTAACGTAATTGTATTGTCGTTTCTTGATTTGGAAGTGTCGCAAGTGTCGTTTTCAGTCATAGAAGAGAGTCTGATTGCTCTTGATAATCGATTACCCTGTTACTGTTGTATTTGATCTGAATTTGTAGTTTTTCTAGTGTCGAAAGCAAGTCTTCATTTCCAAATCGCAAAATGTTTTCATTGTCTTAATTTTTTATTTTGAAAAGAAACTTGTTAGTAATTGTCGCTTGAAAAGTAATTCAGATTTGCGCATTAGCTTTCTTTTTATCATTCAAATATTAAGAAGGCTGAAAACAAATACATGCATGTGCATTTGCATTTAGACTGTTTGATTGGTTTGATTTAGGACAGTGCATATAGTGTGTGCTCTTTGCTCTTTGTTGAAAGAATTTTGTCTTTCTTTCCTTAGAGTTGGTCCTTACAGCCCTCCGCCAAAGATCTTTTTGCTTTTGCATATCATTTTTAGGTGTCTCGCTCGTTCCACTTCGTTGCATTTCGCTAGGAGCATGCCATCGACTGACGAGGGGGTCTGGTTGTCTTGTGTTTCCTCATGCTTGTCCCTGTAGGGTTAGTCAAAAATTTCTCAAAAATCACCAAAGTATATGATCATTGCATTCATCGTCATAAAAGATAAGTTTCGTTAAAAAGCCTTTAGTCCTAGAGTCTAGGGTTCTCAGTCCTTTGAATACACATAATAAAAGCCCGCAGGACATGAGGTTGGTTTCAAAAGATTCTCATTTAATATTTTTCTCAGAAAGCATTTAAAAACATTTTTAGTCCAAAACTCTATTTTGGAACTAAAAATCGTTATTGTAAATATTTGTATTTGTTTTATCTCAAAAAAGTTTCAGAGCAAGCCTCTGATCTTTTCCAAAGCCAAAATGTCGGATCCCTGCAAAAATCAACAAAGTATTATCAGTCCAAACCTCAAAAAAACCAAGAGAAAGTCAAAGAGCAGTATTGTATTAAAAGATCAAATGTCAAAGTGCTGAAACATTATAAAGTGGGTTATTAAACAAATTTAAATCAAATCTGATTTGATGAGATATTTTCTTCACATACAAAAGGGGCAAACAAGTTCATTTGTTCAAAAATCCCAAGGCAAAATCATTTTTGAGCTTTTGGAAGGCCGAATCCATGTTTCATACCCGTGGACATCGTTTTGGAGGCGTGCACTACCCATACAAGGTGTGCGCTACGCACTGGGCCTCACCAGCCAGTGTAAAAAACCACAGGCGCTATGCACACAGTGTGCGCTACGCGTTGGGTTAGTGCACTATGCAAACAATCACAGCACCAAGAAATTTTTGTTAATACAACCGGATCTTGCCAAATCGACTCCAAAGCTTGCAAGTAGGTTTTTCATGGCTGCTCAGTCAATTTTAAAATGTTTGTAGTGTGTTTAAGGTGGGAAATTTTATGTGTTGGGTGTAGAAAAGTGAAACCCTATGCACATACCAAAATCATTCCTTAGGGTTTTTAAAGACATGTGGGTGTCTTTGTGAAGATTTTCCCATTCTCCATTGGTGAAATACAGTCCCATACTCATTTGTCAAGTTTTAGCCAACATCACAAGGGGTGCATATTATACTTTTGTTAATTTGTCAAAATTTTCCTTGTGATCAAAACAGTGACTGTTTTATGCCAATCCACTGAAACAGAGTTATTACCATTATGGCTTGGTTCTTATGATGCTTTGGTAAACATATTTGGGTTTTGAGTATGCATTGAAATTTTGATTTCACCACACCTATATCAACATACATATTGTAGACATCTTGTTTTCATAGCCATGTCAGACACAGATTCAGTTTATGAGCAGGAGTATGACAGTGATTCCACAACAGAGGGTAATGTGCCACGGAGGCCTCGCAGAGGTGGAAAAGGTGGTAAGCATCTCAGGGAACAGCCTACTTCTTTGGTTCAATTGCAGGCTTGCCTGCTTGCAATGGATTGTTTTCGCTATCAGTCATGCTATCACTATTGTGAGCTAATTTCACAAATCCGGCATCATCGTGAACTAGCTCATTTGTTTGTTCTACATTTACATGATGGCCATGTAAACCTCGCTGGAGTTGATTTCATTTTGTCACCAGAGACTATTGCAGAGGCCACTGGGATACCAAATATTGGAGAGAAATGGAATAAGCGTCAGCAGTTAGAGAAATCCTACTATGAGCCATACATCAAACCTAGGTATATGAGGCACCTAAGCAGGGTTTTTCCTTTCCAATACTTGAGTGATGAGTTTGCACCTTTGATGAAACTCATCATTCAATATTTCAGTTGTGAGGGCAGATTCTCGTGTCTTTATGCGTACCATGTCCGTTTGTTGATGCATTTTACAAGGGTACATATGATGAACATTCCATACTTCATGTATCGCAACATAGAGAGGATGGTGTTTCTTGTACAAAAGAAGACCCCAGCACAGCAGCATAGAAGTATTTATCATTACGCACTGATCAAGATCGTAGTGGTTCATCAGTTGGCACAGTAGGGCATTACTTGGGAGGATTTATTTCTCGTGATTTTTTCACAGTGCCACAGCCACCTCCAGAGATAGTTCATGATGAGGGAGAGCCTTCACATCAGTTTGACATTCCTGAGACCGAGCATGTCAGTGCTCCAGTGTATGTGACATATCAGCGAGGCCACAGGGCCTTATTTGCAGCTACACGACGAGTACTATCTCCACATGGTGTTGAAGGCGTCTCGCCTTCTTCTTCAGTACAGGTACAGGTTCAGGACAGAGGCAAGACGTCAATATATGAGGAGGGTCATTCAGGTGGTTATGATGTTGATGTTGCATTGAGTGATGTGGATAGGAGCCCTCCTAGCTCGAAGCTGAAAGAGATCATCCAAGAGCATAAGGTCAAGATTGACAGCTTGAATGAGAAGTTACTGAAGGCAGAGTGTCTGATCAAATATTTGGAGCAGCGCAATAAGCAGCTAGAGGATGAGCATACACTTATAGAGCTACGAGAAATCCGTGAAGACCGAAGGCTAGCCCGAAAAAGACCTGGCGATTTGACACCTGTTGAGTGGCAATTTTGGCTTGAGAAAGTCAATTGGCATCTGGAGGAGTTGTTGGCGAAGGCCAATAGAGAAAAAGACATGCTCCGTCACATGAAACATCATTATTGGGCTTGCATGCATGTCGGCAAAGCAAAAATGAAGATTTTGAAAAGGAGGTTGAGCAAAGCACTAAAACGGCGAAAGAGGCTAGATCCACTTCAAGTTTTGGCCGAGTCTTCGCTGGATGAACATGATACATGATGGACGGTCTTCGCTCCAAATTTGAGCAAATTCGGAGAAATTTTTTCCATTTTGAAATTTTTGGTCCCAAAAACAGTTTTTTCAACTGTATGAGTAGCGCGTCGAAGCGCTCGCCTTTGATTGGGAAACTTGCTGGAGGAAAAATTTGTATTTTTGGGTTTGTCATGGTAATTTATGCATGCTCAGTTATTGCTGAAGCATTTCATCAAGTTCTGGATGATCAAAAGGTCTAAAAACACCATGAAAACCACCTTGCTGCCACCTTTTGCAACAGCAGGAAGTACTTCTGGGAGAATGCAATTTTGAGGGGGAAAAGGAGCTCCAAATTGGGAAATTCCACTTGGAATGGATAGCAGACATCTATTTCTTTCCAACCAGCTATCGTGAGCTTGATTTTGATGTCGGAAAATGCCCCAAAAACAGTCTGAAATGTGCGCTATGCATAGAGATCAGGGCGCTACGCATAGAGGTTTTTGGTCAAATTTTCATCCTCTAGCTCAGGAATTCAGCTAATTTTCACCAGTTTCACTTCTTGATGTGATTTTTGACCTAGCATGATGTAATTTGATGTGTATGAGGTAACATAGCACTTATTTACCTTATTCTAGATGATTCATTCACAAAATGGCAAAAATTTAATGTAATGAATCAGTTTCTTTCTTTTTAGAGGCATGTTGTTTTGGTCACCTAGATTTCTTTCTCCATGTTTAGAATTTGTTCAAACTGCTCCTAGAAGGAGGAGCTTGACCCCTAGAGGTTAGGGAATGGGTTGGTTTGATCTATATATGTAAATTTTCAGTCAGTAGCAAGGGTTGGACTCTTGGGAATATTTTGGCACACTATTGTACATATTTTTTATATTTTGGCTAAGGAAAGATCAGAGGTTTTGTAGCACCTGTTGGGATTCTTGTGGCTTTCATTTCTTGATGGTGTTATCTCTCAACTATTGTAATTTTATTCATGTTTAAATGTATGCCATTCCTGTCTTATGCTTCTGAAACTAAATGAATGAGTAAATGAGGTTGAATTCATTGTTTACAGTGCTCTTCCTTTAAATTTGTTTAGCTTTACATGTTTTCGCCAGTTTGGAGAGGATCCATGTTCTCCTTTGCCCTCTTCAACACCTTGTCGTTCTGATCCATCCATACACCTGATCAAAGGAATCAAGACTACTGCCTACCTTGCCCCAACTCGAATTCTGCAAAGATCTGGCCTTATCCCTGGACTCAAAATTGGTTTTCCCATTTCTCCAATAAAAAACTCAAAAATCTAAATCAAACTTTCCTATCTCTTTACTAGCCTAAAATCAGTTCCTATTTTAAAGTCATCTCGCACCCTATTGCTCATTTTATCGAGATTGACTGGAGAGAGCCCTCTCCTATCCTCGTAGGGCTAGCTACGAGGCTGAGCTTGGATTGATGTGGCCTCGAGTTTTGCCTTCCTCAGCCTGAGGCAGATTCGAGCGCTAACATAGTGGCGACCATACTGGAGAAAAAATTGTTATTGTTTGCTGGTCAATGTTTTTGTTTCATGAGTCTTAGACGGAGTCTAAATTCATGCCAGGTAGCCTTCGAAACGCTTTTGCTATGCATAAGAGGAAGTAGATAAACACTGCTTCAGTCGATCTCCAGTGAGCTTGTGAATGTAGCACTTGATTTCCAATTTACCCCAGTATACTTATTTGTTCTAGACCTTGGATGATTGAGTCTAGAAGTTGATAGGCTGGAAAATTGTTTGTGTCCTTTTGATTGTTCGAAACAATTCCACACTGGCTTCCAGAAGATACACGAGATTAAATCCTGATCCAGATCCACCTCCAGTATATGAGAACCAAAATCTGATTACAAGAATACACCGACGAGAAAGTCCCATAATTCCTTTGTTTAAGTCTCCCTCTTGTCCTGCAATTTTTAAGTATCTTGAAAAAGTTGACTTTGACAAGAATTTTGAATTGTCGCTATTTAAAACCAAATTCGAAAGTGCACTTGATTCTCTAGTTCCAAATCCTGACTTCGTTGCAGCTCTTGAAGTTGAAAGAAACAATAAATTAATTGAAAATTTTATCTTGAGGCACCTTCAGAGAAACATTCAGGCTGCAAATCTTGTTGATTTCCTAGAAGCTGCATCTGCAAATATTGGATCTTCTATCACTGATTTCACTTCCAAAATTCCCACCGAACCAACTTTTATTCCCACTATTTCCTTGCAACCCATCATCACATATCAAAAGTCTGCAGTAAATTCTCCTTCTTCATCCCACATTACTACTCCTCGGCATACACCGTCTCAAACAACCCCCAGACCAAATCCGTCAAGAGCAATGGCTACTCGTTTTGCACCTCTTGCTTTACCTCAGCGATTGCATGATATGTCCGTGGATTATCAGAGTAAGATCCCTATATTTGATGGCACTCCTCAAAGCGTGCCCGCTCAGCAACACATAGATAGAATGGCAGATTTTTGTGATTTACATGAGATTGATGAGGAGGATGTAACTATGCGATTGTTTGTGCAAACATTTGGAGGAGAGGTAAGAAAATGGTTCAGAGGCTTGGGAGCTAGAAGTGTAACTACATTGGTTGAGCTTCATAGACAATTTCTAGATCGTTGGGAAATCAGAAAAGATCCACTTCAGATCAATGCCAAGTATAACAATATCAAACGCAATCCTGGTGAGTCTGTCCAAGATTATGTTATCAGATTTAATACAGTTTATAATGCTATTCCAGATGATTTAAGACCATCTCGAAAATCAGCTCTTCTTAAATTCCCGGATGGTTTTGATCTGGAGATGGCTTATTCATTACGGGATAGAGATCCACCTACCTTGGAGGATATGCAAAAGATTGTTGGTAGTGTTGAAGCAAATTTGAATGATAAAAGAGCCAGGATGAAAGCTGAAAAGAGAGTGACCATAAAGGAAGAAGCTTCTACATCATATCAGATACTTCGCAACGTAGAGAGGATGTTCGAAAAGCTCACTCTTGACAAGCCAGAGCCGCAGATCCGCAATCCCAATTTCTGTGGTCAGCAGCAGCCACAATTCAGAATTAAGCAGCGTGAACAAAGAACACAAGAGCCAGTAGTTCAGCAGCAGGTAAAGACTCCTCTTCAGCAAAATTTTGTTAGTCAAGAATCTGATGATGATGGTGATACTGTAGGGGAGGAAAAACAGTTCTTTACTCCTGATGATCTACCTATCTACATCACGGAAGAGGAAGAATATGTTGAAACCTCTGCCACACACAAAGATGAGGATTTTATTCTATCAAACGATGCAGCACTTGAAGAAGAATCGGAGGATTACCAAGGAGGATACATGAATGCTTTGTCTGCCCAACAGAAGCAATACTCATTAAGAAATCGAGATGTGCCCATAAACGCCATTCCGAAGAAGAAGGAGATTTCAGCAAAAAATGATTCACCTGTACCACACAAGAAAGGAAAAGAGATAATTGATCCCACAGCTAGTAAATCATCATCAGCAGACAAGGTAAATTAGCCACCAAACACAATGAGGGATAAAGATGAAAAAAGAGAAGTTCCGGTCAAAGAAGTTGAAAGAGTTTCGGCATTTAGTTTGGAAAATGAAATTTCAAAACTAAAAGTATCTATTCCTTTGACTGAAATCATGAAGAACAGCAGCTACTGAGGTCAAGGCTCCAAAATTTTGAATTTTGGTCCAATGTTTGACACGGTAAATGTTGAAGATGATCAACCAGAATTGATTTTTGGGCCTGCTTTAGATGGTGAGTCCCCTGACAGTGATGTTCCTCCCTTTTATATCAGTTTGAGGTTGCATGAATATGTGTTACACAATGCTATGTTTGATTCGGGTGCTTCGCACAATTTGATGCCAAAAGCAATTATGGAAAAGTTGGGATTAGATATTACAAGAAAATACCATGATTTGTATTCATTTGATTCTAGCTGTGTAAAGTGTATCAGACTGATCAAGGATTTGGTGGTAAGCTTAGATAAAATTCCAGCTAAGAATGTCTTGATGGATGTGGTTGTGGCGGACATTCCTCCACGTTTTGGTATGCTACTTTCAAGATCTTGGGGGGTTAAGTTGAAAGGTACACTATAGTTAGATTTTTCTTATGCTACAATTCTAGTCTTCGGTCAAATGAGAAAGCTATATCGAGAGAAGAAGATGAAATACATGATAACAAGCAAGGAAAAACCAATCAATCATCCTATAAACTATGTACATACAGCCTTGGAGTCGTTTGTTTTGTTTGCTGATAGTTTTAATGATATAGATAGTCAATTAGTTCAGGCAGAAGATATACCAGAAATCACTGAAAATTTTAGAGAAGTTCTGCAGAAAGAAAGAAGTGAAAATCAAGCTACTATGGAGCAATCAGCTCAAAATAATGGGCAGCAAATAGGAAAAACAGAGCTGACACAATTTCAGCACTTGGAGGAGGATGAAGATGGTCTTTGGACCATGGATTTTGATGGTGCAGTAGGTAGTGACAGTGCTGGAATTGGTGTGTGGATTCGAAGTCCATTTTCTGCTCAAGATAAGGTTCCAAGCAAGGTGAGAGTATGTTCCTACAAACTAGCATTTGACTGTTCTAATAACGAAGCAGAATATGAGGCTCTCATTGTTGGCCTTAGGATTCTTAGAAAGCTAAAAGAAAAAAGAATTGCAGTATATGGTGATTCAGAGTTGGTGATAAAGCAGGTGAAGGTTGAATTTCAAGCGAAGCATCCTCGCATGAGAGCATATCGAAATGCAGTTTTAGATATTTTGAAACTCTTTTCTGATCATACTTTGACATGTGTGCCTCACATACAAAATGGTGTTGCTGATGGACTGGCTAAGGTAGCAAGCAATTTAAAGATTCCAATGAATTCCAGCAACAAATTCGAGATTCATGTGAAACACCGCCCCACCATTCCAGACAATCAGCGATGTTGGCAAGTTTTTCAGGATGATGAAGAGATTAATGATTTTCTGCAGAATAAGGTTAAGTTTAAAGATACCTCCATAGATACAGAACATGATGATGGTAATGTTGATATACAAGTAAATCAAATGGAAGTGCTGCAACTTAAAGATAACATTATTCCTAAGGGATTGATTCCTTTGGAGGAGCTGTTTGACCAAGACAATGTAGCCTGCAAACCGACATTGAGACCGACTGAAAAAGGGGTTGAAGAGGTAAACATTGGGACAACTGAGAATCCCAAGATGGTAAAGCTATCAAAGTCATTATCACCAAAGGTAAAGGAAGAGTATGTCAGATTGTTGTCTTCATTTTCTAATGCTTTTGCTTGGGATTACTTAGATCTGAAAACATATGACACTAATATCATTCAGCATACTATCCCTATAAAACCAAATCAGAAGCCTTTCCATCAAAAGTTGAGGAGAATCAATCCTAAGCTGCTGCCATCGATAGAAAAAGAGGTGAATAGGTTGTATAAGTTAGGAATCATTATGCCTATCAGATTTTCCGATTGGATATCAAATTTGGTACCCGTAAGAAAGAAAACCGGTGAGATCCGTTTATGTATCGACTTCAAAAATTTGAATAAGGTGTCCTTAAAAGACAATTATCCGCTACCCAAAATGGACCATATATTGCAGCGAGTAGTTGGAGCATCAAGGATGTCACTACTCGACGGCTATTCGGGATACAATCAGATTTTAGTGCATGAAGATGATCGTGACAAGACTGCATTCACCACTCCATGGGGAATGTTTCATTATGCAAAGATGTCGTTTGGTTTGAAGAATGCAGGTGCCACTTTTCAGCGTGCGATGGACATGGCTTTCGCCAACGAGAAAGATGTATTTTTGGTTGTTTACCTTGATGATTTAACTGTGTTTTCAAATTCTGATGAGGAGCATTTATATCATTTGAAAATTGTTTTCCAAAAGTGCAGCAAATATGGGATTTCGCTGAATCCAAAAAAGAGCCTTTTCGCCATGGATGAAGGCAAGCTCCTTGGCCACATCATATCGAAAGACAGCATTCGTGTGGACCCTGCACGTGTTGAGGCCATCCAGCAGATTGAACAACCCTGGAACAAGAAAGAAATACAGTCATTTAATGGCAAACTGAATTGTATGTGTCGTTTCATTCCAAATCTTGCCGAGCATCTTAGAGAAATCACGAACATGCTGGAAAAGGACAATCATTTAAAGTGGAAAGAAGAGGTGATGAAATCATTCAATTTGGTAAAGTTAGCTCTTTCTTCAGCCCCTACTTTAATTAGCCTGGACTACACACAAGACTTCATTTTGTTTTCATTTGCTTCTGAGCACACTTTGGCAGTTGTACTAATGCAAAAAAGGGATGGGGTTGAGAAGCCCATTGCCTTTTTCAGTCATATTATAAGGGACAGAGCATTGAAATACAACATTATTTAAAAACAAGCACTTGCGCTTGTAAAGGCCTTAAAGGATTTCCGTATGTATATATTGCATTCCCACATTATAGCATATGTTCCTAATGCAGCAGTAAAAGATGTTTTGGTACAGGCAGATCCGGAAGGAAGGCGGGGTAAATGGATTGCTGCGTTGTTAGAGTACGATGTGGAGATTAAACCAACCAAGCTGATCAAAGGACAAGGACTCGCCAAATTAATGGCTGAAACAAATCTGCATGTTCTGGATATAAATTTGATTACTGCTATGTCCGATGAAGATGAGGAGAGTCCGGTAAATCACGTATCTGATATTTTTGTTTCTTTCCCTTGGTATGCTGACATTATATACGTACTTCAAAATTTGTCATCACCTCCCAGGATGCCTAGAAATAGGAGTAGAACATTGAAATTGAAAGCTGCAAAATTTTGCATACTCAATTCTGCATTGTATTGGAAAGACCCTGGTGGAATGTTGTTGAATTGTCTGGTAGAGGAGGAAGCCAAACGAGTTGTGGAAGATTTTCATAGACGTGACTGCGGGGGCCATCTATTTTGGAAAACCACAGTGAATAAGATTCTAAGGGCAGGTTTTTATTGGCCTTCGTTATTTTCAGATGTATATAAGGCTGTTAAGAATTGTCACGAATGCCAAATTTTTTAAGGGAAGCAGAAACTACAGCCTTTGCCTCTCAAACCAGTTGAAGTTAGTGCACCATTTCAGCAGTGGGGTTTGGATTTCATCGGGAAATCCATCTGGCATCGTCAGGACAGCATAGATGGATATTGACAGCTACAGACTACTTCACAAAATGGATCGAAGAAATTCCCACTCGACAGGCCACGGATGCGGTAATTATCTCTTTTCTTGAAAATAATATTTTGTCACGTTTTGGGTGTCCTAGTAAGCTCATCACAGATAATGCAGCGGCATTCAAGTCAAAGAGAATGGTTGAATTTTTCTATAAGTACAATATCAGCTTGGGGCATTCGACCGCCTACCATCCGCAAGGAAATGGGTTGGCGGAATCTTCAAATAAGTCCTTGGTAAATATCATTAAAAAGTTGTTGGAAATCAATAAAAAGGGCTGGCACAAGAAATTAGTGAATGCACTGTGGGCTAATAGGGTAAGTCAGAAAAATTCTATTGGCATGTCTCCTTTTGAGTTGGTGTACGGGACAGACACGGTTTTTCCTACTTCGCTTGCTATTCTGGTAGTCAAATTGCTTCAAGAAGCTGGTAGTGAGGAAGATCCCATGCAGAGGAGGATTAATCAGATGATTCATTTACAGTAGACACGAGAGGAAGTATTTCAAAATACTTTCAAGTTACAGGAGCGCATAAAGAAGATTTATGATAGGAAGGCAAAAATAGATAAGTTTCAACTGGATGATGTAGTTTTGAAGTGGGATGCCCGGAGTGAAGATAAAGGAAAGCACGACAAATTTGAAAATTTATGGAAGGGTCCTTATAAGATTGCAGCATATCGCGGTCAAAACTCTTTTCTTCTTAAGGAAATTAATGGAAATGATTGTCCTGGAGGGCCGATCAATGGTCGTCTGCTAAAGCGATAGCACTTCTGAGTATTTTCCGCTCATTTTATCATCATTGTATATATCATTTTACTTCTGTTCTATTTCATGTGTGTACTGATCTCTCATCTTCAGTCTGGGGCCCGCAACGAAGGCTATAATTTTGGAGATGAAGGTTAGTTGGTTTGAAATTTTTCGAGTCAGTTTTATCAGTCCTTTCAGTTTTAAACTCGGGTCATTCTTAGTCAGAATTGTATTCAATTTTTAGTCAAATCTGCAGTCAATAAATGTGTCAAAGTTTTGTGTTAACTGTTGAAATAATGACTCCATCGCCCAATGGATGAAAGCACTGATCGGCTCTCCCAGAGATCTGCCATTCTTGGCATCTCCAAGGAGATACCATCCCCATTGGAGCCAATGTTAGAGTCGGTCCTTACAGCCCTCCGTCAGAGATCTTTTCGCTTTTGCATATCATTTTTAGGTGTCTTGCTCGTTCCACTTCGTTGCATTTCACTACGAGCATGCCATCGACTAACGAGGGGGTCTGGTTGTCTTGCATTTTCTCATGCTTGTCCCTGCAGGGTTAGTCAAAAATTTCTCAAAAATCACCAAAGTATATGATCATTACATTCATCGTCAAAAAAGATAAGTTTCGTTAAAAAGTCTTTAGTCCTAGAGTCTAGGGTTTTCAGTCCTTTGCATACACATAAAAGCCCATAGGCCATGAGGTTGGTTTCAAAAGATTCTCATTTAATATTTTTCTCAGAAAGCATTTAAAAACATTTTTAGTCCAAAACTCTGTTTTGGAACTAAAAATTGTTATTGTAAATAATTGTATTTGTTTTATCTCAAAAAAGTTTCAGAGCAAGCCTCTGATCTTTTCCAAAGCCAAAATGCTGGATCCCTGCAAAAATCAACAAAGTATTATCAGTCCAAACCTCAGAAAAAGCAAGAGAAAGTCAAAGAGCAGTATTGTATTAAAAGATCAAATGTCAAAGTGCTGAAACATTATAAAGTGGGTTATTAAACAAATTTAAATCAAATCTGATTTGATGAGATATTTTCTTCACATACAAAAGGGGCAAACAAGTTCATTTGTTCAAAAATCCCAAGGAAAAATCGTGTTTGAGCTTTTGGAAGGCCGAAGCCATGTTTCATACCCGTGGACAGCGTTTTGGAGGCATGCGCTACCCATACAAGGTGTGCGCTACGCACATAGTGCGCGCTACGCACTGGGCCTCACCAGCCAGTGTAAAAAACCACAGGCGCTACGCACACAGTGTGCGCTACGCGTTGGGTTCGTGCGCTACGCACACAGTCACAACACCAAGAAATTTTTGTTAATGCGACCAGATCTTGCCAAATCGACTCCAAAGCTTGCAAGTAGGTTTTTCATGGCTGCTCAGTCAATTTTAAAATGTTTGTAGTGTGTTTAAGGTGGGAAATTTGATGTGTTGGGTGTAGAAAAGTGAAACCCTATGCACATACCAAAATCATTCCTTAGGGTTTTTAAAGACATGTGGGTGGCTTTGTGAAGATTTTCCCATTCTCCATTGGTGAAATACAGTCCCATACTCATTTGTCAAGTTTTAGCCAACATCACAAAGGGTGCATATTACACTTTTGTTCATTTGTCAAAACTTTCCTTGTGATCAAAACAGTGATTGTTTTATGCCAATCCACTGAAACAGAGTTATTACCATTATGGCTTGGTTCTTATGATGCTTTGGTAAACATATTTGGGTTTTGAGTATGCATTGAAATTTTGATTTCACCACACCTATATCAACATACATATTGCAGACATCTTGTTTTCAAAGCCATGTCAGACACAGATTCAGTTTATGAGCAGGAGTATGACAGTGATTCCACAACAGAGGGTAATGTGCCACGGAGGCCTCGCAGAGGTGGTAAAGGTGGTAAGCATCTCAGGGAAGAGCCTACTTCTTTGGTTCAATTGTAGGCTTGCCCGCTTGCAATGGATTGTTTTCGCTATCAGTCATGCTATCACTATTGTGAGCTAATTTCACAAATCCAGCATCATCGTGAACTAGCTCGTTTGTTTGTTCTACATTTACGTGATGGCCATGTAAACCTCGCTGGAGTTGATTTCATTTTGTCACCAGAGACTATTGCAGAGGCCACTGGGATACCAAATATTGGAGAGAAATGGAATAAGCATCAGCAATTAGAGAAATCCTACTATGATCCATACATCAAACCTGGGTATATGAGGCACCTGAGCAGGGTTTTTCCTTTCCAATACCTGAGTGATGAGTTTGTACCTTTGATGAAACTCATCATTCGGTATTTCAGTTGTGAGGGAAGATTCTCGCGTATTTATGTGTACCATGTATGTTTTTTGATGCATTTTACAAGGGTACGTATGATGAACATTCCATACTTCATGTATCGCAACATAGAGAGGATGGTGTTTCTTGTACAAAAGAAGACCCCAGCACAGCAGAATAAAAGTATTTATCATTACGCGCTGATCAAGATCTTAGTGGTTCATCAGTTGTCACAGCAGGGCATTACTTGGGAGGATTTTATTTCTCGTGATTTTTTCACAGCGCCACAGTCGCCTCCAGAGATAGTTCATGATGAAGGAGAGCCTTCACATCAGTTTGACATTCTTGAGACTGAGCATGTCAATGCTCCAGTGTATGTGACATATCAGCGAGGCCATAGGGCCTTATTTGCAGCTACATGATGAGTACTATCTCCACATGGTGTGGAAGGGGTCTCTCCTTCTTCTTCAGTACAAGTACAGGTTCAGGACAGAGGCAAGAGGTCAATATATGAGGAGGGCCATTCAGGTGGTCATGATGTTGATGTTGCATTGAGTGATGTGGATAGGAGCCCTCCTAGCTCGAAGCTGAAAGAGATCATCCAAGAGCAGAAGGTCGAGATTGATAGCTTGAATGAGAAGTTACTGAAGGCAGAATGTCTGATCAAATATTTGGAGCAGCGCAATAAGTAGCTAGAGGATGAGCATACACTTATAGAGCTGCGACAAATCCGTGAAGACCGAAGGCTAGCTCAAAAATGACCTGGCGATTTGACACCTGTTGAGTGGAAATTTTGGCTTGAGAAATTCAATCTACATCTGGAGGAGTTGTTGGAGAAGGCCAATAGAGACAAAGGCATGCTCTATCACATGAAGCATCATTATTGGGCTCGCATGCATGTCGGCAAAGCAAAAATGAATATTTTGAAAAGGAGGTTGAGCAAAGCACTAAAACGGGGAAAGAGGCTAGATCCACTTCGAGTTTTGGCCAAGGCTTCACTGGCTGAACATGATACATGATGGAGGGTCTTCACTCCGAATTTGAGCAAATTCGAAGAAAGTTTTGCCATTTTGAAATTTTTGGTCCCAAAAATAGTTTTTTCAACTGTACGAGTAGCGCGTCGACGCGCTCGCTTTTGGTTGGGACACTTGCTAGAGGAAAAATTTGTATTTTTGGGTTTTTCATGGTAAGTTATGCATGCTCAGTTATTTCCGAAGCATTTCATCAAGTTCTGGATGATCAAAAGGTCTAAAAACACGATGAAAACCACCTTGTTGCCAGCTTTTGCAACAGCAGGAAGTACTTCTGGATGAATGAAATTTTGAGGAGGAAAATGAGCTCCAAATTTGGAAATTCCACTTGGGCTGGACAGTAGACATCTAGAGCTTTCCAACCAGCTATTTTGATCTTGATTTCGATGTCAGGAAGTGCCCCAAAAATAGGCTGAAAGGTGCCCTATGCATAGAGGTTTTTCGTCAAATTTTCATCCTCCAGCTCAGGAATTCGGCCAGTTTTCACCAGTTTCACTTCTTGATGTGATTTTTGACCTAGCATGATGTAATTGGAAGTGTATGAGGTAACATAGCACTTATTTACCTTATTCTAGATGATTCATTCACAAAATGGCAAAAATTTAATGTAATGAATCAGTTTCCTTCTTTTTAGAGGCAGGTTGTTTTGGTCACCTAGATTCTTGCTCCATGTTTAGGATTTGTTGAAACTGCTCCTAGAAGGAGGAGCTCGACCCCTAGAGGTTATGGAATGGGTTGGCTTGATCTATATATGTAAATTTTCAGTCAGTAGCAAGGGTTGGACTCTTGGGAATATTTTGGCACACTATTGTACATATTTTTTATATTTTGGCTAAGGAAAGATCAGAGGTTTTGTAGCACCTGTTGGGATTCTTGTGGCTTTCAATTCTTGATGGTGTTATCTCTCATTTATTGTAAGTTTATTCATGTTTAAATATATTCCATTCCCTTCCCATGCTTCTGAAACTAAATGAATGAGTAAATGAGGTTGAATTCATTGTTTACAATGCTCTTCCTTTAAATTTGTTTAGTTTTACATGTTTTCGCCAGTTTGGAGAGGATCCATGTTCTCTTTTGCCCTCTTCAGCTCCTTGTCATTCTGATCCATCCATACACCTGATCAAAGGCATCAAGGCTACTGCCTACCTCGCCCCAACTCGAATTATGCAAAGATCTGGCCTTATCCCCGGACTCAAAATTGGTTTTCCCGTTTCTCCAACCAAAAACTCAAAAATCTAAATCAACATTTCCTATCTCTTTACTAGCCTAAAATCAGTTCCTATTTTAAATTCATCTCGCAACCTATTGCTCATTTTATCGAGATTGAATGGAGAGAGCCCTCTCCTATCCTCGTAGGGCTAGCTACGAGGGTGAGCTTGGTTTGATGTGGCCTCGAGTTTTTCCTTCCTCAGCCTAAGGCAGATTCAAGCGCTAACACTAGTGTCGAAAGAAAGTCTTCATTTTCAAATCACAAAATGTTGTCATTATCTTCATTTTTGATTTTGAAAAGAAACTTGTTAGTAATTGTCACTTGAAAAGTAATTCAGATTTGCGCATTAGCTTTCTTTTTATCATTCACATATTAAGAAGGCTGAAAACAAATACATGCATGTGCATTTGCATTTAGACTGTTTGATTGGTTTGATTTAGGAAAGTGCATATAGTGTGTGCTCTTTTCTCTTTGTTGAAAGAATTCTGTCTTTCTTTCCTTAGTAGCTAGGATTTTCATTGCACAAAGAAGATAAAAGACTGTTTATCATCTTAGATTGCACTTTAGGAATTGTACATCTACATCACGCGGTGAACCTGAAAGGAAAATTTCTTAAGCAAGATCAACTATAAAATAAATTTAATGAATCTAACAATACTTTGGAACCTAACGCACAACATCTAGAAGTCTAGGCTAGAGACGTATTCCGACGTCGTAAATCCTGGTAATTGTTGTTCTCACTGTTGGTTGGGTGATTCCTCCACTTTGAGACGATAAGTGTTGGTACGGACGTGTGCTCACACGTACCATTGAGTATATTTTGGGAGACCACAATAGGCTTAATCCTTTATCCATAGGAAGCCGTGTCTGCCACCTTATCGATCACAATGCACTGAACACAGCATTCGGGAAGATTGACTGCCGTACCGTAAAAAGTATTCTGTAGTTTTGTGATTGGTTTGGCTATCCCTCTGCCTAGATTTCCAGAGCAGTCCCTTTCGTTCCTTTTCAGACTCCTTAATGGAAAAGGTCCATCTGAGCACTTGTCACTTCAGGCTCATTAAAAATCGAAGGCAACTAGAGTCATCTTTTGTTTTTTCTCAACTCTTAAAAATTGAAAAAACAAGTTGTGTCAAAGTGTCTAAAATTTATTTTAATCGGAATAACATCACTGTTCCCTCGTTGGTCTTAGAAGTTTGTCTCCCTTCATCGCAATTTCTTGTAGAATCGCTAGAAAATCTTTTGGATAGACTAGATATGTCTGAACAACCGTCGACATCCAGGACTGTGTCATCTGACGCAGCAACGACAGAGCCTCCTGCTGCTACTCCAACGATGTTCGCCGGTATACCATCTGTCCCGGCAAGTTATCAACAACAAGCCAGAGTCCAATCAAGGACTGTTTCGACGACATGGTCTGTTCCTATTTCTTCATCCGGATTATCATCTGGTATTTCTTATGTTGAAACTCAACAAATTGATCCAATGTGTCTTCAAAGGCCAATATACCCTTTAAGTACTAGATTGCCACCATATGGAGGGCAGTATGCCTTTTCATTGTTCCCTCCCGCAGAACAACCATATGGGATTTTACAACAAAGTTCAGGTCAAACTGGAATTACATCCAGCGGTTGGGTACCAATACTGCCTCAGCAACCAAGGGTTGTATATTCAATGCAACCAGTCCACCCTGTGTCGAATATCCCCACTATACCTGCTATGGTGACTGCATCGCAAGTACAAGCACTACCTGTTGTATGTCAACCCCAAGTTTCTCAGGTTGCAATATAATAGCCTCTTGTCAAAACGACTCAATCGCAACCTCAGGTTAGTGCCTCCTTATCTGGAGCGACTCAGGCTCAAACAAGTACTATGACTCCTCATCTTGGTCCAACAGCAAATGGTCCAACAACCAGGGCTGGTTCAATCTCAACAATCGCAATTCCAGCAATCATATCAAGGACCTGAGCAACAAGTCTTTGTAAGTAATGGGCGACTGCAGTTTCCAAAGCGGTTATCAACAACCATATTATAATGGTTATGCCCATCAACCTTATCAAAGTTACCAGCATCAAATACATTATGCTCGTATGCAAAGACCCACTGCTCAGGCGATTCCATCTTATCCTGGATATGCTTCGCCTAACCTGAATCAACAGTTGCCCTTTGTAGCAACTCTAGAATTACCAGATCTAAACCGGCTGATGAATGATCCAATTGCTTATGCCCCTTAGTGGCCGACGATTCCACATAAACTTCCGTCAGATATTCCTAAATTTAATGGAAATCTGGGTGAAGACCCGTCGAATCATGTGATGACCTTTCATCTGTGGTGTTCATCTAACACTCTAAATGATGATTTGATTAGGCTTCGCCTTTTTCAGTGAACGTTAACTGGTCCAGCAGCAAAATGGTATATCGAATTGCCTAGAGCTTCATTCGATAACTTCAGCACCCTAGCCACAACCTTTTTAACCCATTTTCAGTTACCAATAAGGTACGAAACAGGAACAGAGCTTCTTACCAATTTCAAACAGACAACGGCCACTCACATATCTGATCATATTCATGAGTGGCGACGTCGTCGTAGAATGGTAAAAACATATGTTCCTGATCAGCTGCTAGCTGAATGGTTTATTAAGTCATTATTACCTTCTATCACAGAATATGTGGCAAAGGGAGGAGTCGTCACTGAAGAGCAAGTTATTGCTCGTGCACAATATCTAGACTTAATCTATACTCATTCTGGCACGCTCTACGATAAAATACCTGATGCTCCTAGACCAGAATTTTACATTCCTCCCCCTCCTAAATCAAACAAAGACTCTCATGCCGGTGATGGCGTGATAGGTACGACAAGCATGAAATCGATAAAGGCTACATCTAAGAAAGCCCGTAAGATTTCTGATCAAAATTCAAATGAAGAACTTCTCGCCTCGGAGGTAAATGCCATGTCGACCGACAAGGGTAAACAACTGAAGCCACCAGGGGGCAAGAAGAAAAAGAAAGGGAGAAAAAAGAAGCAGGATGAGTCATCTCCTGAAAAACCTTCTGCAAACCCTTCTGGGCAAAGGAAACCCCTCGCGGGGTGTCATATATGCGATGAGGATCATCGGACGAGAGATTGTCCACATAAAGCTGAAGTTAAGAAACTCTTTAAGAGTTCAAAAACTTCAACAATATTGACTGATCCGTTTCCAAACCCGGGAACCAAACTGGTTTCTAATCAAAATTCTTCCTGATCCCAAGTGCTTATGTTGTCTATCTCAGAGCAGCAAAATGATGCTCTGACAAGGAATAAAGATTACGGGAATCCACATCTGTCGAATAACAAGGCTAATGAACAACCTAGTAGTTCGACAACAACTTTGACCGAAGTTGTGCCACCCATCATTCCTGAACCAATGATAAAGTTTCCAAAGGGAGTAGTACACAAATCAATATTTAATCCTCGTGCAAAAGTAGCACAGAATTATAATATAGTAGAGGACCTGGCCCAATCGCCGTCCGCTATGTCGAAACTTGAGGTACCGCAAAATTGCCTCTCCCAAAAGCAGGATCTATTATCAATAATAGATGGGATTGACCCAACGGATTCCAATCTTGTATCCTTTAATCACAAAGGATATGACCCTCAGTTACCAGCTCAACTAGATTTCCTTATTCAAGTGAAAGCCCTCAACAAAACTGTTCATCGAACAATTATTGATGAGGGGGCATCTACATGTATTATGTCGATGAGTTGCTGGAAAAATTTAGGCTCACCACCCTTGTCATGATCATCAACAATGTTAAAAGCATTTGATGGACGATCATACACTCCATATGGGATTTTAAGTAACTTGCAAGTTGAACTGGGGGAGAAAACAATAGAAATTGATGTTGAAGTAATCGACAGAAACCTCGATTACAACATCCTACTGGGAAGGCCCTGGATATATGCCATGGCCGCAGTTGTGTTGACCTCCTTCAGGAAGATTGCATTTCACTTTCAAGAAGGAATTACAATCGTCACCAACAAACATTTCTCCCCAACAGTTCACAAGTTACGGGAAGCATTCCAATGATCCATGGAAGCAATCATTCGCTTCAAAATATCGGAGTAGGTCTCCTAAAAGACCCTACCTTAATGGGTACTTTTTCCCTACCGCCTCCGAGGAATCTGGCAGAAGTGGCCACAGTGGAAACCCGCAATATGAAATCTTCTATATCTAATGGATTCAGAAGATTCCTAAACATTTTGTCAGCATGGATCATCGCCATTTTAGAAATATTGTAGCAATCAATTTTCTTGGCCTGGGGGGCAAACCCAAATCAATGCTCATCGAGTGTATGGATAGATAGGTCTAAGGAATATGATACCTCTTCAGATCCTTGGTCGCATGTACATTCTACAGACAAAGGAATCAATCACTCAATGATGTTAGGAGAGGCACCATGGGAAGATCACCACCATCGTTCCCATCTCCTGGATTACAACGAAGATTATTCCAATGACCTTAATCATCCTTCAGTTTTTTATTTTCTATCAAATACTGTAAATATGGTGGATTATGAGGATAGTTCTTTTACTGTGTCAACCTCATTAAAAAATGAAACGACTCCCTTTCCAAATCGATTCTTTGATTACGATCTCGTAAAATCAAAGTCGAATCTTTCGAAGATCTCGAAGGTAAACCTTCATTCCAACCACCAAGATGAATGCAATGAAGCTTGGGGGGAATGCACCTCAATTTGTGTTATTATGTTGGGGGCATGCAAACTTATCATGAGTAGTGTTACCGCAGGATTCAAGCTCATTAAAAAATAAACGCGCCACGAGCAATGTTACCACAAGATTCAAGCTCGTTAAAACAAATAAACCTGCCTCGAGCAGTTTTAACGCGGACTTCATGCTCGTTAAAAAATAAACATAAGCAATGCGCAAATGTTTCCCCCAGCGTTTAAGCTCAATAAAAAATGAACCAATTCCCGGTAAATAACCATCGTGAATGTAGTATTTTAGCTTTTAAAACCTTGGTCGTGTTCCCATCATCACCTCCATTCTGTATCGACTAATCATTCACCTCCATTGATTGTTTACCCCTTTTGAGGAACAGCTGCGAACAGTGATCCCGCTAGCCATCCTTGTAACACTGCCGTGATTGGAAAATTCCAAACCTTAGCTGGAATCAGCTGCTACCCAATTTTATCACTCGTTCCTCAAAGACAAGTCTCCTTTAAGCTCTTTTCAACTGACTCGTAAAATATGAAAAGATTGCCGAGCCATTGGCCTCTCCAGCTCGTTAAAGGGACCAGAAGTGCTATCCCTCCTTTAGATTTTAATCTTTTTGGAACTGATGGATTATTACACAAAAAGATTGAGCGCTTGTTTTGTTTGGCTCGTTAAAAGTATCGAAAATTCATCCCTTCTGTATTGTTTTATACCTTTTCGGACTTAAGGGATTAGATGACGAAAAAGGATTTTTGGAGTTTCCTTTACGTCCCTTTTCAAACTCTCTAAAATTGAAAAGGACCAAGTTATCTTTGTCGTTAAACTCGTTAAAACCTAATAGCGACAAACTTGTCCATAGCAGATAAGAACGAGTTTCACTATAACTAGGCTCGTTAAAACATAGCGATGGGTTTGCCCGGAGGGAAAATTATAGAACAAGAATATGTTATCCTCCTCAAGCTTGACAAAAATAAAGAGGTACTAGTCAGCAATGACTAGGGAAAATTGGGAAGAAAACTTGAAGAAACTTTGTTGGTAGCAAGTCGCTCTTGAACATGACACTTTCACTCCGCATCTGAGTTGGGTTGGGTTGTTTCATTCACCGGTCACATCACCATGGTCCCATCACACCATCCACATTTGGGGTTAATGCTACCAATCCATCACGTCAGTGTCGCCAATATGTTCAAGAGAAGTCACTCAGAGAATTCACCTGTGTCTCACCCATTGCAATACATTTACGCTCCATTCTTTCATGACCACCACCTTGAACCTTATATCACCAGATCATTTTCACCTCCATTAAAATCATTTGCTCCGTTCCGTGTCATTGATGTGGGATTCATTAAGGCCCTCCTATGACAGATCACTTCTTGTCGACATCAACTCATTATCCAAGAAGTCGATCTAGGGACACCCCTTTCAGTACTTTGAAGCTTGCATGCCTCAATGGCAAGTTTCTCACTTCCGGCGACAGGTTTACATCAATGGCCTTCGACCAAAAGATTTTACGTGGTGTTCGATGCCAAGTCCTTTATTCACACCACGTGAATTGTACTGCAGTATCTTGAGGGTCATTATCATTATCGGTGATTCCTCTCGCACCTGTTAATAGCTTACATCATTGGCTGGTAATTAGGCGATGTCTTTCCATGTTCGACTCCAGAACATCTCTCACATGGATCGACTTGTACTTAGAGTGAAGATCGAACGAGATTGAAGACCCCGGATCTACTTTCATCCAATTGGGCTGCGATATATATTCAGGGAAATAAAGACATCAAATGTACATCATTGCTGCACAGATAATCATCCAATCAAAGGGATGATGGCTCTACCAGAATCATCAGTCTACACTAAGACGATTGTCTGTCCTATGTACATGAAAATGAATTTATAAAGCTGAGCATGGGAATTCCCGCCTCAGCTAGATCATGAAAATATTATGAAGATAATGTATTGTATTTTATCTTATTACAGGTCTCCTCCCAGCTTGAAAGAACTTCGGATCCTCATGATAAATCATTTCACCCGACATCAAAAAGATTAACGACCTCGTGCTTTAGGGGGCAAATGTTATAGAAATTTTTGGGCACTGCAACCCCAAGCATAAAACTTCCATAAACCAAGGGCTCCTAAGTCCCTAAAAGTGATGTTCCAAACCCTAAAGGAACAAGGTCAACTGATTACAGCTCCTCCCAGAAGTTCTCCATGAAAAACCACTCAGAACTGGTCAAAACAGGATCATTTCACCTGCTCCATATGAAAAGTGCATTGCATCTCACCTAAGTACACTCTATGTGTGCGTTGCATTTCAAAAAGCCCTTCTATGGGGTGCGATGGGTGAGAAGTGACAAATGGCAGTGTCAATCCGCGAAGTGGAGAGGCATGGAATCTTCCAGAAACTTCTCTTGTGACACTTGCCTCTCTAAATTCGACCAAGGATGAGTAAGAGATCATCAATCTCCAAGTGGAAGCAAGAACTATCAGAGGGAGGACACTAATCAAATCACAAGCTGACTCATCTCCCTTACAGATATCTATATATGGATCCCTCATCCCAGAGATCTAGAGGCTGGAATTTTGCATCTTGTAAGGAATTGTTGTTGGTTTCTTGAGGCAACATCATAGTGTTGGGTGATCTAAGCCTTGCATGAGGTGAAGAAGGGCTTACTTGCTGAGAGGATGATGCTGAGTTAGAACCACTGGTTGTAACTCTCTTGGCTCTTTCTTGATTATCAATAAAAGCTATTCAAGTTTTCCTCCATACTCTTGTGTCATTTATGTTTTATGCATTTGTATGGTCAATTTACATCTGATCCTAGATTGCTTATGATAATAGATCCATGTTCTTGTATAGTGTTATGCTACTTTGATTCTATAAGTACTCTATGAAGTTGGGTGTATAAGGAAGCAAGTAGCAAAAGACTATCAGAAGAGGGAGGAATCGAACTAGGAGCCAAGCGCAAGACAGAGGTTGGTCTCCTTTATTCTTCTCTCATCTATCTTTCATAAAGGAAAACGAAAGTAGCTTTACTTTGTTTGTTTCTAAGGTAGCTACCACACCTTAGTGGGATAAGCAGTTCTGTATAGACACTTTTCCCTGTAACAAAGATGCCTTTAATAACTAGCCTTGATTTAAGGCTCATAATGCTCTCTATCAATCTGCTGCCTTTTATTCCACTGCTCACCAACATTTGGAATGCCAGTTGCTTGAGAAATAGTCTCGGGTGTCAAGGTGAATGTCACACCTACCAAAGTGACCTGACCATTATGAAGATGGAGCACAAACAATCTAGACAACTCATGATGGTACTAGACTCTCTCTGCCATCTCATAGAACTGATAACAAGATTGGTGTTGAAAGCATGTGACAGCAAGAGGACAGGCTAGCAGCTCGGAAAGTGAAGTAGGCTCTTCTCATACATGTTTACCACCCTTGTGAGGTCTCCTTGGTCCATGCATTTCTCTAGAAGAATCACTGAGTGTCTCCTCATCTCATTCATAGGAAGGATCAGACTCCATGTTTGCCAATGTTTGAGTTTTCTTAGATGAGTATGAAGAGATTTATGGTGTCTTTAGATTTTTGCTGCCAAATGTCTGAGGGACTATGGAGAGAATGTATATGGGGGGTTTTGGGAATATTGCTGACAGGATTTTGGGGAATAGAAGAGTTTAGGGATAGTAATTAGGCTTTGGGGAAATAGCTAGGGTTTGGGATAGTAGGACTAGGGATTTAGGATTAGTGATTTTAGGGATATGGGGTTTTGGGAATGGGTTGATGAAAATGTAATGAGAAGGAGAAAGTGAATGAAGGAATGAAGGAGTGAGGGAGTGAGAGAGAGATAGGAGTGGAATTGGCAGCAAAAAACACAATTTGTAAACCCTAAGCAACGGTTTTTGACCAAAATTGCAAGGAGGTAGGGCTTCAAGTTTTTCTCATTAAATCACCATAAACATCAAGACAAACTCATTCACTGATCATGGAGGAATGTTTGACTTACTTGAACACCTGAGGATTGAGACAATTTTTGCAATTTGGGAGAGTTTGTGGGTGAAATCGGCTTCCAAACCCAGTGCACCGCACCACTTCAATGCGCCACGCCTCTGAAATATGCCCAAATTGCTACAGTTTTGCCTCCTTTGAGATTTTTGACCTTTCTCTTGTTCACTCCTTCTCCTTTGGATGCAAATGAAGTTTTTTAAATAGGAAAAATGGTTTATATACAAAGGATTTTAATTTTTCACTTATCAAAAACCCACTTTGTAATGTTTGCCTTTGATTTGCTTTTAAAACTCTGTTTTTGGGAAGTTTGCTTTATTTTTGCCTTTAATGAACTGAATGCTTTGAATTTTTGTTTGCCTTGCTGTTACAGGGAAAAGTGTCTATGCAGAACTGCTAATCGCACTAAGGCGTGGTAGCTACCTTAGAAACAAACAAAGTAAAACTACTTTCGTTTTCCTTTATGAAAGATAGATGAGAGAAGAATAAAGGAGACCAACCTCTGTCTTGCGCTTGGCTCCTTGCTCGATTCCTCTCTCTTCTGATAGTCCTTTGCCACTTGTTTTCTGGTATACCTAGCTTCAAAGAGTACCTGTAGAATCAAAGCAGCATAACACTATACAAGAACATGGATCTACTATCATAAACAATTTAGGAACAGATGTAAATTGACCATACAAATGCATAAAACATAAATGACACAAGAGTATGCAGGAAAACTTGAATAGCTTTATTGATAATCAAGAAAGAGCCAAGAGAGTTACAACCAGTTGTTCTGACACAGCATCATCCTCTCAGCAAGTGAGCCCTTCTTCTCCCCATGCAAAGCTTAGATCACCCAACACTATGATGTTGCCTCAAGAAACCAACAACAATTCCTTACAAGATGCAAAATTCCAGCCTCTGGATCTCTGGGATGAGGGATCCATATATAGATATCTGTAAGGAAGATGAGTCAGCTTGTGATTTGATTAGTTTTTTCCCTCTGATAGTTCTTGCTTCCACTTGGAGATTGATGATCTCTTACTCATCCTTGGTCGAATTCAGAGAGGCAAGTGTCACAAGAGAAGTTTCTGGAAGATTCCATGCCTCTCCACTTCCCAGATTGACACTGCCATTTGTCACTTCTCGCCCATCGCACCCCATAGAAGGGCTTTTTGAAATGCAATGCACCCACAGAGTGTACTAAGGTGAGATGCAATGCACTTTTCCTATGGAGCTGGTGAAATGATCCTGTTTTGACGAGTTCTGAGTGGTTTTTCATGGAGAACTTCTGGGAGGAGCTGTAATCAGTTGACCTTGTTCCTTTAGGGTTTGGAGCAACACTTTTAGGGACTTACGAGCCCTTGGTTTATGGAAATTTTATGCTTGGGGTTGCAGCGCCCAAAAATTTCTATAACAGTTGCCCCCTAAAGCATGAGGTCGTTAATCTTTTTGATGTCGGGTGAAATGCTTTATCATGAGGATCCGAAGTTCTTTCAAGCTGGGAGGAGACCTGTAATAAGATACAATACAATACATTATCTTCATAATATTTTCATGATCTAGCTGAGGCGGGGATTCCCATGCTCATCTTTATAAATTCATTTTCATGTAGATAGGACAGACAATCGTCTGAGTGTAGACTGATGATTCTGGTAGAGCCATCATCCCTTTGATTGGATGATTATCTGTGCAGCAATGATGTACATTTGATGTCTTTATTTTCCTGAATATATATCGTAGCCCAGATGGATGAAACTAGATCCGGGGTCTTCAATCTCGTTCGATCTTCACTCAAAGTACAAGTCGATCCATGTGAGAGATGTTCTGGAGTCGAACATGGAAAGACATCACCTGATTACCAGCCAATGATGTAAGCTATTAACAGGTGCGAGAGGAATCACCGATAATGATAATGATCCTCAAGGTACTGCAGTAAAATTCACGTGGTGTGAATAAGGGACTTGGCATCGAACACCACGCAAAATCTTTCGGTCGAAGGCCATTGATGTAAACCTATCGCCGGAAGTGAGAAACTTGCCATTGAAGCATGCAAGCTTCAAAGTACTGAAAGGGGTGTCCCTAGATCGACTTCTTGGATAATGAGCTGATGTCGACAAGAAGCGATCCGTCATAGGAGGGCCTTAATGAATCCCACATCAATGACATGGAATGGAGCAAATGACTTTAATGGAGGTGAAAATGATTTGGTGATATAAGGTTCATGGTGGCGGTCATGAAAGAATGGAGCGTAAATGTATTGCAGCGGGTGAGACACGGGTGAATTCTCTGAGTGACTTCTCTTGAACATATCGACGACACTAACATGATGGATTGGTAGCATTAACCCCAAATGTGGATGGTGTGATGTGACCATGGTGATGTGACTGGTGAATGAAACAACCCAACCCGACTTGGATGCGGAGTGAAAGTGTCATGTTCAAGAGCGACTTGCTACCAACAAAGTTTCTTCAAGTTTTCTTCCCAATTTTTCCCCACTCATTGCTGACTAGTACCTCCTTATTTTTGTCAAGCTTGAGGAGGATAACATATGCTTGTTCTATGATTTTCCCTTCGGGCAAACCCATCGCTATGTTTTAACGAGCCTAGCGATAGTGAAACTCGTTCTTTTCTATTATGGACAAGTTTGTCGCTATTAGGTTTTAACGAGTTTAACGACAAATATAACTCGGTCCTTTTCAATTTTAGAGAGTTTGAAAAGGGATGTAAAGGAAACTCCAAAAATCCTTTTCGTCATCTAATCCCTTAAGTCCGAAAAAGTATAAAACAATACAGAAGGGATGAATTTTCGATACTTTTAACGAGCCGAATAAAACAAGCGCTCGATCTTTTTGTGTAATAATCCCTCAGGTCCTAAAATATTAAAATCTAAAGGAGGGATAGCTCTTCCGGTCCCTTTAACGAGATGGAGAGGCCAATGGCTCAGCAATCTTTTCATATTTTACGAGTCAGTTGAAAAGAGCTTAAAGGAGACTCGTCTTTGAGGAACGAGTGATAAAATTGGGTAGCAGCTGATTCCAGGTAAGGTTTGGAATTTTCCAATCATGGTAGTGTTACAAGGATGGCTAATAGGATCACTCTTCGCAGTTGTTCCTTAAAAGGGGTAAACAATCAAATGGAGGTGAAAGATCGGCCAATACAGAGTGGAGGTGATGATGAGAACACGACCAAGGCTTTAAAGGCTGAAGTACTACATTCACGATGGTTATTTACAGGGAATTGGTTCATTTTTTATTGAGCTTAAATGCTAGGGGAAACATTTTCTCATTGCTTGTGTTTATTTTTTAATGAGCATGAAGTCCGTGTTAAAACTGCTCGATTAATCCAGTCGCATAATAAGAATGTCTCATATATGAAAACGACAATTTTTCAAATCTTTGCCCCACATCCTTTCTTTATGCAAGTTAGGAAACGACCAATCCTACGAGTTTAAAGGGTTAGAGGACCTACAAATTTAAAAAAATAAATGGTCACTCTTCGCTTGCACGTCAAAAGGTTTGCATGCCCCCAAGTATAAAATAGAGTTTCAAGGTCACCTTTTATTCTACCGACAAGACATTCGTTTTATCGGGAAAGGCCTACCTCCTTTAGGTTACCAAAGATTGTTTTATCTGCACCGCAAACAAAACACTTCTTCGGCGATGCTTACCGAAACAGACAAAGGCGAGTGGCGCAGACGCCTCCACCCACATAACTTTGACAAGGGAATCTTATTCCAGTCCAACCCCCTTTTCCAATCATGGACAAGAGTGTCAGACTAGTCATATATCTCTCGCGGAAACCTATTTTGTACCTGAAGTTTTCCTGCCGAAGCAGACCAGGGTGCATGCCCGCTAGGTTTCAGTCATGTCCCCCGAATCACTCATGCTCATCAGGTGGTTAGACTGGAGATTGATGAGACATTCCTTGCGTGAAAAAACCATTCAGGGATGGTATATGACTATTTGCTATGCGTGAACCGGGGAATGAAAGCTAGTCTACAAGCTTGACCACTCTTCCTTCGTGCGGAAAACACATTACTCTAAAGCGTGATGAGACAATGGCTCCCATGCAATAAATATAGTCTCGTCCAAGGAGTAGATTATAACCAAGGGTCCTTGGACTACCATTACGTTCATGTGAACGGTTTTCCCTCTCAATGTTATGGGCACATTGGGAAGGATCCCTAATGGTCGACTGGTTCCTTTGTCAAAGCCTGTTAGATTTCTCATCTCAGGCAAAAAGCGATGGCGAACCAAGCGCTTTCCAAGCAGTCGAGGAAAGGATACTCACAGAAGCCCCTTCATCTATGATGGTATCGGCCATAGCCATTCTATATACTTGAGTAATGATTCGGAATGGTACACTAGCCGGTAAACGAGGTCTGCCTAGCTGATTCCAGTCGAAGGGAACAACTAGGTTGCTTGGAGGTGGGACCGAATAGACAGCCAGGTATGACTCTGACGAACTTCCTTCCTGCGGTAAAGTAATGGGTAAGTTTCCCCCATGTTCATCGGAGTCTGTGCTTACAAAAAGAATTTGGACAGTGTCATCCTTGTTCTCTTCAGTGACTGTATCATCTGAAGATGGAACCTCTGAAGGCAAGACCGGGTCAACTGCCGCCTTGACCTTTTGACTTTCATCTGGTATGGGTTCAGATGGTTTATCTTCAATGATAGACACTTCAGCCGACCACCTGGGCGGGTCAGCCGGATTTTCAACTAGTGACGGACTTGGCAAGAGTTTCTTATATCCAGGACGAAGTCGTAACCGTGAAACCGGACGATCGTCCAAAACTCTTTTAGCGTCGTCTAAGAAGGGACAATGGTGGATGGCGTGATCTCCTTCACATAGTTTACAAGGAAATTTTCACTTTCCTTTTTGTCCAAGGACTTCACTTTCACTAGTCGACGGTGTGCTTTCAACATGATCATCAGAGGTTGATGACACCGGGTTGTGAAAACGAGGAGACCAGTCCCTTAAGATCCGAGGGATGCAGGGACAATCTCTATGATAATGGTCTCCTTTGCAAATGACACATGGCGATTTAGGCCTGGTCGGTGCAGTGTGCGGATTTTCGCTAGACGACGCTTGGTTGCCCCTTTTCTCCTTTGGTTCCTTCTTCTTCTTCTCTTTCTTCTTCTTTTCCTTCTTCTTCTCAGGTACTTGATGTTTGGCTTTACCAGCCTCATCAAGCGAAGAGGAAGGAGGAGAGGAAGAATTGGACGAAGTAGAGGGTTGGGAGGTAACTCTGGAATTGTCTAGTTATTGACTCGATTGTTCAGGAATTGCAGTGTTCTGAACGACGGAGGTTGAGAAAATCCATACAGGCAAACCAATCATCAATTCTGGAAGGGACAATGTGGCCATGTGGGGTGCACCAACATCTCCCCAAGAGGAGAAGGGACTAGGATTTCCTCCAAGAGGAACTCCTTGGTTGGTGGACTCCATTCTCTCAACCTAAGACCAACGTAGGAAAGGTGGTGATTATTCCGTTTAAAATAAATTTTACACGCTTTGACACAACTTGTTTTTCAATTTTAAAGAGTCGAGAAAAAACAAAAGATGACTCTAGTCGCCTTCAATTTTTAATGAGCCTGAAGTGACAAGTGCTCAGATGGACCTTTTCCATTAAGAAGTCTGAAAAGGAATGAAAGGGACTGCTCTGGAAATCTAGGCAGAGGGATTACCAAACCAACGGCAAAACTGCAGAATACTTTTTACGGTACGGCAGTCAATCTTCCCGAATGCTGTGTTCAATGCATTGTGATCAATAGGGTGGCAGACATGGCTTCCTATGGATAAAGGATTAAGCCTATTGTGGTATCCCAAAATATACTCGACAGTACGTGGGAGCACAAGTCCGTATTGGCACTTATCGTCTCAAAGTGGAGGAATCACCCAACCAACAATGATAACAACAGTTACGAGGCTTTACTACGCCGGAATACGTCTCTAGCCTAGATTTCTAGATGTTGTGCGTTAGGTTCCAAAGAGTTGTTAGATTCATTAAATTTACTTTATAGTTTATCTTGCTTAAGAAATTTTCTTTTCAAGTTCACCGCATGATGTAGATGTACAATTCCTAAAATGCAATCTAAGATGATAAACAATTTTTTTATCTTCTTTGTGCAATGAAAATCCTAGCTACTAAGGAAAGACAAAGAGTATTCTTTCAACAAAGAGCAAAGAGCACACACTATATGCACTATCCTAAATCAAACCAATCAAATAGTCTAAATGCAAATGCACATGCATGTATTTGTTTTCAGCCTTCTTAATATGTGAATGATAAAAGAAAGCTAATGCGCAAATCTGAATTATTTTCAAAGCGACAATTACAAACAAGTTTCTTTTCAAAATAAAAAATGAAGATAATGACAACACTTTACGATTTGGAAATGAAAACTTGCTTTCGACACTAGAAAAACTACTAATTCAGATCAAATACAATAGTAACAGGGTAATCGACTATCAAGAGCAATCCGACTCTCTTCTATGACTGAAAACGACACTTGCGACACTTTCAAATCAAGAAACGATAGTACAATTACGTCACCTTTTTGCAAAAGAGAACTGAAAATGACTCAACAAATACGCAAAAGCATTTACAGTCCTTTGCACAATGGAGGCGGAATAACAGCAAGGAAAGGGGTTTCAAACAGAGGTGTACTGACTACAGGTAGCAAAATTCTTGAATAGATCTGAAAAGAGTGAACAGAAACCAAAATTCAGGAATAATGCCTAGTCTGATCAGCGCACCTGTAACACAGTGAATTTGAAATGTAGCACACCTACTACACTCGGGAAGTGCGCTGAATTTGAGATTCATAGAACAGACAATGCGCTGGACCAGAAACGAGACATTGCTTGGGTTCCAGGTCACAGTTTGCAGTTCAGTTCAGGGATTTTGGCCGAGCAAGTGGTAATCAGTAAATCAACAACAGGGGTAGATCTAAGGAGGTTACTAGAGCTACCACAAGGGCAATTAGAGAGTTTGTAAATCAGTTGTTTAATTCATAAACAAAACCTAGAGATTGACTGAAGCGGCATTTATCTACTTTGCATTTGCATAGCAAATGCAGTTCGAAAGCTACCTGGCTCAACTTCAGGCTCCGTCTATAAGTTTATAAAGTAAACAAATGTAGATAGACAAACAACCTAGTCGCTCCCCAGTGGAGTCGCCATTTTGTTACAAGGAAAAGTGTCTATGCAGAAATGCTAATCCCACTAAGGTGTGGTAGCTACCTTAGAAACAAACAAAGTAAAACTACTTTCGTTTTCCTTTATGAAAAATAGATGAGAGAAGAATAAAGGAGACCAACCTCTGTCTTGCGCTTGGCTCCTTGCTCGATTCCTCTCTCTTCTGATAGTCCTTTGCCACTTGTTTTCTAGTATACCCGGCTTCACAGAGTACCTGTAGAATCAAAGCAGCATAACACTATACAAGAACATGGATCTACTATCATAAACAATCTAGGATCAGATGTAAATTGACCATGCAAATGCATAAAACATAAATGACACAAGAGTATGGAGGAAAACTTGAATAGCTTTATTGATAATCAAGAAAGAGCCAAGAGAGTTACAACCAGTTGTTCTGGCCCAGCATCATCCTCTCAGCAAGTGAGCCCTTCTTCACCTCATGCAAAGCTTAGATCACCCAGCACTATGATGTTGCCTCAAGAAACCAACAGAAATTCCTTACAAGATGCAAAATTCCAGCCTCTGGATATCTGGGATGACGGATCCATATATAGATATCTGTAAGGGAGATGAGTCAGCTTGTGATTTGATTAGTGTATTCTCTCTGATAGTTCTTGCTTCCACTTGGATATTGATGATCTCTTACTCATCCTTGGTCGAATTCAGAGAGGCAAGTGTCACAAGAGAAGTTTCTAGAAGATTCCATGCTTCTCCACCTCGCTGATTGACACTGCCATTTGTCTCTTCTCACCCATCGCACCCAATAGAAGGTCTTTTTGAAATGAAACGCACCCACTGAGTGTACTTAGGTGAGATGCAACACACTTTGCCTATGGAGTAGGTGAAATGATCCTGTTTTGAACAGTTTTGAGTAGTTTTTCATGGGGAACTTCTGGGAGAAGCTGTAATCAGTTGACCTTGTTCCTTTAGGGGTTGGAACAACATTTTTAGGGACTTAGGAGCCCTTGTTTTATGGACATTTTATGCTTGGATTTTCAGTGCCCAAAACACTTGCAGGGGATGGAGTTGCTAAAGCTTGGCAAGGTGACTAGGGTTGCTACTGAAGTTATTACATATGGAAAAAATGAAATTACATCAGTTTTGTACATAAAAAGATTAAAAAACTATGTAAAATCAATCACTGAGCATGTGATTATTGAAATTATTGTTTCTAAAACATTATTTGTCTTTCTCATGCGCCTACTAACCATTATTGATAATTTTGAAGACCTTATTGATGAAACCCTAGACCTAATGAGACCTAAAACCCTAAAAATGACTTTTGCAAATTTAAAGACAAAAATTGACTGCAGATGATCTAGATGAATGAAAATGGGTCAACACATGAGGGAAATGTATAATAAGCCACTACCATCAGATGATCCATGACCCTAATGGAATGCAGCTGATTGGGTGAGACACCTAACATGCAATGCAACAAGAGAATTTGATCACTGACGGAGGGATGAAGATATCGACACTAACACACTGCATTCGTTGCATTCGCTATGTTCGGTATGCTACCATTTATGATGTTGCTTTCTGTGATATCTTGACATTCTTGTCTATGAACAACTTGATATCTTTGTGAGTAACAAAGCTCATAGACATTTGATCGAATGTATCTCCAGGCTTGCTCTGAATGGTGTCTTCGAATCTACCCTCTTAGAAACCATTGTGCCTGCACTATTGAGAGGGAGATGAACACCTAAAATACCTAGAGACATGGCAACACTCATGGAAAGAAATATGTCAATTGAAAGCCAAACTGATCTTGAGAACTGACTTGCAACATACCTGTGTTACTAATCGTTAAGGTTGCGCAATTTGGGCCAAGAGGTTGGGAGACTAACTACCAAGACTGCATGAGGCATAGTGTGGGCTACTGGGAGACTGGCTTACTGCTGGAACTGCGCAATGCATAGTCGAGTTTGGTTTCTCACTGCTGGAATTGTGTAATGCACAATCTCAATTGGCAATGGCTACAGGCTGAGTGACTGCATTGTGCAATTTTCTTGGCCAAAAATCACTGTCCCTTAGGATTGTGCAAAGAAGGCCTAGGGAATAGCTGCTAGGAATATATGTGCATTTATCGAAAGGAAGGCAGAGCCTTCCCTCTCCGGATTTCGCAAAGTTGTCTAGTGGGGCAGAGTTCAAGCCAAGGTTGGCCAGACTTGCCGATGGGAAACTGAACTTGAATGTTAATGTGAATGCATGCTGATACTAAGTGTAAGCATAAGTGAATGATCATGCATGCAAATGGTTAATGACAGATTCAGAAAATGGAACAATATGCATGTGGGTGAGAGGAGTCGTTGAATCGGCGACCATTCGCAAACAATAGTTTCATGCATGTGACAATAGTGAGATGCTGATGAAAACTCAAATGGTGATAGGATAAGCTAATATACATGTAAATGATAGAAAGTGTTCAAATAAATCAAGAAAACCATACTCATATAAGAGAAAACACAAAAAGTGATAGAAATGCAACACAAGGCATTGGAAGTGGCCTTACCCCAAAACAACTGAGTTGAATGTGCTGACTACTCCTAGATGTGATGTGGGGTGTCAAAGCTGCAAGGTTGATGTGAGGAATGAGCTCTACAATGTCTGGTTGATGAGTTTCGATAACATCAAGGTTGTGACACACATACCACAAATCTAGGGGAAGCGACACTTGGTGGGAGGTTTCTGAAATTATCTTTGCATGTAACCTCCACTTGCTAAACATAGATCCCTGAAACAAGGGATGCCTTTGCATGTTGCCTTTGGAGAAGCAACCCATGTATGCAAGTTTTTTTTCTTGGTCTGGGAGGGAACAAATAAACTCAGTTGCAGATGCAAGAGGCTGTTCGACTGCTTGAAGCAAAGGCACATTTATGGTTGGGAGCTGGGCTGACTACGTGGGAGATTTGTGCAATTTCTAGGCAGAGCAACTAACTGCTACCCAGATTTGCGCAAATTTTTGGTTGTGTAGCCCTGCAGGGGAAATTTGCGTAATTCCTACTGGAAGTATTGACTGGAAAAGTTGTGAACTTCTGGAGCCCAACAGGCTTCTAGTTAGGATTGCGTAATTTCTGGAGGGAAGGCTGGTTGCCCTCTAGAATTGTGCAATTTCTTGGGCGAGCTGCTCAACTTGAAGTTGGACCAAGTCCGGGTGATCAGCCTATGAGGGGAATGCATTGAGCTATGATCGACAGGCTATCTTTGTGAAGGAAAAACACTGAATCTTGTGTACTTGACGAAGCAAGACAAGATGGTGTGCAAGGTTGGTAGGGAGGCTCCAAAACGGGTTAAGGAAAAATTTTGGAGGGTGGTTGTAGCCGCTACAACACTACAGTATTAAGATGATGGGGGTGTCTAATTCTCACACACCTAGTCGTAGTGCCCTGGTGTTTTGTAATTGTAAAAGTGAACCTAAGCCTGGCCTCTACCAGGCCCTCCTCCTCCTCGACCTCATCCTCATCCCTGATATCCTCTGTGCGCTCATCCATCGCCTTGCTCTAGAGGCCATGTTTCTGCTTGAAATTGGTAGGTATGTGTTATCTCCATCATCAACTCATAACTGCAATGGTGGCGATCATCATGGTCCACTGATTTGTAGAAGTTGCAAAACAATTGTTGTGTTCTCTAGACGAACTTTTGAAGCACATGATAGTTATCCGTCACATGTTGTCGAGTAACCTGTCAGATAGTGCACCATAGCGCAACCTCGATGCCCAATCGTGTTGGAGCTTCTCACCTCAGGGGGAATCGGTCCCCCTCATATGATATAGTTTGAAAATATGGGACAATGGAATTTATCATGCCCCTGGCTCTTACACTTTAGATACCAGACTTCCACGCACACCTCTGACCTAGCCTTCTTGTCTTTCTTCAAGCTCTGCAATTCTAAGCATAGGATTTGTAATCGAGAGAGAATTTGTTGTACCCCCAAGGTCACATCATGAATAGGAATCGTATGTAACCTCATTGTGATTTGCAAGGCTTTTTCCTAAGTTCATATCTTCTATTATGATAGAGCAATCCTCAGGTGGGGCAGATGTGAAGCTATAAACCACTTGTGGTGCTGACCATCTATGAGCTACAAATTAGCTTCTCAAATTATGCATTTCAGCATTTGATCTAACTCCCAAGGCATCTCGTCAACCCTCATCGTGATATCCTTAAATGCAATGACTGACTACGAGTTAGACTTAGGCTTACTAAACTCTTTGTTCAAAGAAGCCTTAGTCTCTACTAGTATTGCCAGAGAATTATCATAACAATACTTAATATACCAAGTCAGCACGCAATCCTGTAGAGTGGTAACCAACTGTGCCTTCTTTATATTATCATCACTAATCTGTTGCGTTGTCCACACAACATTCACAACAAGCCAGAACTACTCTGTGTATTCACTCCCTATTCCCTTGAAAATTGGCAACTTCATTATGTTTGACATGTTGAATGACGGTGATGGTGGTGGAGGTGTGGACGAAGGTGTATGCGCTGGAGGTGGAGTGGATGGATGATGTGTCCATGGAAAACCCTGTCTTATTAGCTACAAAACACTCTGTGGGGAGGCTTGTACTGCTCCATCATCATCACTTGAAGGAGGTCCAATCAATGGGCTATATTCAGGACCTGATCTCTCTCAATCTTTGAAGATTTTTCCACTTCACGTAGCTTCGAACATCAAGGTAATGGCATAACCTATTTTTTACATAACAACATCTTAATCCAGGTATTCAAAGATATTAAATACTTACCTTGCGGTCCTTTAAAAAATTGCCGCTCCACTTCATTGTAGCTGACTGATGTATCAACTGCGAATTTGTAACAAATTCTCCTCTAATTCGATCAAGCTAGTGATTGACAACCTGCACGATTTTGTATTAAGAGGCTTCTAATTGTCGTACGAGTTCTAGAGTCCACACTATTGGACCATCAAGCTTCCACCTCTCTTGACTTTCTGCCAATTTGGCTAACCACTCATATAATTCAATCAAGAAGGTGCAGAAGAAAATTTCGTGTATCTCCGTATACAAATACCTATCTAACCACTGCTCCTTTGACAGGTTTGGATTCCTATTTTCCTGCACCATGAATTCATGAATTTTTCTCTCTAACCACTTTTCAAATTCTTTCTTCGTCGATTTCTAGTGATGTGACATCACATATCTCCTTCAAGGTCCCAGCAACAAAACCATATGTTGGCTTAGTGAGTCTTGACCCAGGTTCAGAGTTAGTTCCACCAACCAACAAATCCCTACACTACTGGCCCTTTTGTGAACAACCCACGCAGCGTAGGTTGCAGTCTCATCCGAAGCTGTATGGGGGAATGAAAGAACCAAGTTTCTACATCTAGAGATGACTGTGATGTCTTTTAATGCCTCAAATCTTCCTTCACGGAGATCGATAAGCCCTTAGGGCTCGATACTGCAACCCTACTGAAACAGCCTCTAGACCTTCACGAAAGTCTATGATTAGCTTTTGCGGACCTTTATTAGTTTATTTATCCACTTACGTGCATCAGAGAACAGTTCTAGATTAGCGTCCCCACAGATTTAGTTAGATTAATTAGAAAGCATAATAAAATTCATCACAATCATTGCAAAATTACTTAACATGCATTGCATACATCTATTAAGGCTTTCAAGTGAATCGTGCATGATTAGATCAATATTTCATAAACACATTATTCATACAAAACATATATCGTACGAAAAAGGTAAACATGAATTAGCAGATATACACAGTATTCCTTTGGTAATATTCTTTATTGATCTTCAATATGGTATTATAGACTCAAAAATGCCCTATGCACTTAGCTACAGGGGTCCACGCACTTAGCTGCAGACTCTACCTAGGCCACTGCACACTCAACTACAAAGCCTTTCTCTCCTATATGACCCACTTTCTGTGCTAAGACTTATGTTCTATTGACCCCTTACCTCCTCCATTATGCCTTCGGCTCTCTAAAACACACCTCCTTATACAATCCCATTGTCTGCGGACCATGGGTGGGTCTTCAATGTGAACTCATATTTTACATAAACAAGGGGATAAAACCCTTTCGACTCCTAACTATCTACGCGCTATGCATCCACAAATTGTGAAGACTTTACATTACATAAAAAATACATCAACGCTTGGTTTATTTTAACCCCAAAACTAACCCAGGGGACCCCATCCCAACACTTTTTATGGTTTGGTCACTTTTTTTCAAGTTACCTATTCTCTCTCTTATTTGTTTTCATCACAATTGGTGGTGTTGTGATTGGTTGTAAAGCTGTCATCTAGGGATGTTCTTTTGAGTGCATTTCTATCATTTTATATCACCCTCATTTGATCTTATTTATGGCCTGGTTGTAACCATTATAGAACATTGGTTTTGGTTTCACCATTGTCCTATAACCCTATCTTGTTGACATTGTCTTCCTTCTTTCACTTTTGGCTTTCAATTTGATCACCTTGAGTGTATTTCTTTGATTGGCCTTTGTTTTCCTAGCTATGACACTTTTGGAGTGCTTCCCATTATTTCTTGGGGATTTTTACTTTGGTTTCTTTTCAGTTTCTTTGGTTTTCCTTCTTGGATTGTGTTGGGTCATTAATTCACAACATATTGGGATAATTTGAATTTAAAAATTTTAGTGAATAGGTGTATCACAATAGGTATTAGTACGTTAGAAGGTTCTTACGCTCCTATAGTTAGCATTCATCAAAGTCTAAATTGAAAATTTCATATAGTTGCATCAGGGTGATTAACTAAGAGTCATTCACACCATCTTAGTTTCGTGGCACATCCCACTTGTGTAAACAATAACCACTAAAATCAACGCAATAATAAAATTAACTAGAGTTGTCTTTTACTTTCACTGGTAGTACACTAACACTAGCTTATCCTAGAGTCTTGGAGATAGGAGTGTGAGTTAACTGCTCCAAGAATTCAAAATCAATTTAGTAGCTTGTGGTAGGGAGTTAAATCGATTTGCAGTAGTGCGGTTTACGAAGCCCTTCTCACAAGAGGGTCAAGCACAAGGTCACACTTGGGCTAGGTGGGGTGATATGACCCATTTCACTTAGCTTCGGACGGCGTGATATAGCAGAATATCCACACATACAAAGGATGTCATTATCACTTAGGGACCACCTGGGAGGAAAATCTCAAGGGGATTTTAGTATTAGCTCCTTTTTGGGGTTAATTGTCCTTCCCTTGCATGTGGATTTTTCCTGCGTGTGTCTCCCCAGGTCATGTTGTTGTAGATGGTGACCATGGTGGCCTATCTTCTTAGAGCTCATACATAGGTACAGGGTCGGATTCATGTTTTCTATACTTGGGATAGATATTAGTCATATTCTCTCAGTCCTCTCACGGGGTGCTCCACATCTTGTGAGGGCACTTGGTCCGGGTGAGCAGCTAAAAGGGTTAGAAAGTGAGTCACTAGTATAGTTGTTCCACCACCTGCTTCTTTGTATTTTGGTTTGTGTGCATTATCTTCTAGGATGTTTCTACTGTGTGTTGTTTGGTCCAAGTCAGTAGTTTTGGCCTTAGGGTGTTTGCACTAACATAATTATATTTAAATTATAAGTTTTCACCTTGACTAAATTTTTTCATTGACGGTATCATCGTCTTCATGGTTTACCTCCTAAATTAGGTGGACTTGTTACTCTTGCATGAGGAGTGCTTATCGGCACTCAAGAATTAGATCAACACATAGTCGTGGACTCTATACCTAGTCCTTCTGGTACTGATCTAGTTTCTATCAAGACTTTGGTCGACGATTCTACTGCTCCTGCAAACCCACCTTTGACCAATCCATTGAGACTTGAGTTATTGTGGCTAAAACCTAACGATTCCACACCAGCCTACACTTATGTGCTTTTGTTTGTAATTTACCCTATGGTAGAGTGTGAGACTTCCTTACCTTCTGCATCAGTAGTATCAGCTGCCATGACATCATTGCCACCTCTTAGCCTTGCTATACCCACTCCTTCTTCCACACCTCTCACTTCTTCTTGGCGAATTCCACTAGTTTCTTCTATGACTCCCGCAAATTTCTTAAATGTTTCCATGCCCACACCATATCCTATACCGACCATGGTGCCTCAGTCAGTAGGTTTAGGAATCGTTGCACCACATTTTTCCTAAGAAACTATTCATGTTCCTTAGTTATGCATGGTTACTTCTAGTAATATATGGGGGGGATCAGTAGTTGTTCCTCTTCAACCTAGGGGAAACGTTGCTTCTAGTATGTGACAAGCTTGGTACAGTTCACTCTTTGGAGGGGCTAGTTTACCTAGGTGAAACCTTGCTGCTAGTACCGATTCTCACACAGGTTATCCCCCTTATGTGAGTCTTATTATGTAGAGTAGTCCTTATTATATCCTTGGGTACAACCCCATCAGCACCCATGATTTTGGGGTTCATTTTCTTTCTGCCGGTACTTACCCTGGGGGGCGACATCCATTTACCAGTCATGCTGGCCCGCAACAGTCCTATGTTGGGGTAGACCCTTTTATTCACAACAAGTGCATCATTCCACTCCTTATATGGGGAGATGACACGGTTGGTCGAGGGATTCTTTTGGCTATGACCCATTTATCCAAATTCAAAATCCATTTTTATCTTCTCTCAATGTACTAGATTTGGAAAAATTGACTAATGACCCCATCCATCATGATCCCTCGTGGCCACCTATGCCTGCCAAATTACCATATGATATTCCCAAGTTTAAAGGAAATCTTGGGGATAATCCATACATGCACATTACCACGTATCGTTTGTGGTGCTCATCCAATTATTTGGTAGATAGTTATGTTAAACTTCATTTATTCCAATGTACCTTGAATGGGGACACTACAAAGTGGTACATCGACTCAGATACTTCATCCTATGGTGAGTTCTCCTCCCTATCTCAAACATTTTGACGCACATTTAGTTACCCACTTGGTATGAAATCAATTCTGATCTCTTGTCTAATTTCAAGCAAGACGATTCCATGTCAATTTCTGATCATATTCATGAGTGGCACCGTTGCAAGAGGTTATTGAGAACCAAGTTACCTGATGAGATATTAGGTAAATGGTTCATTCGATCACTCTAACCTCCGATTTCCAAGGATGTGTTAATGTTTCAAAAAGTTACTGAGGAACAAGTCATTCTAGCTACCCAACAGTTGGATCTTATCTATTCAAAATTAGTTATGCTCTACGAAGTGTTTCCTAATTCCCTAAGGACTTCCGTTGACCCTCCCAAACCTGTTCCTAGAAAACATGTCGACTGTGTGATTGGGTCTGTTTCTGATTCTATGAGCCAACTTGGTGCCAAACTTAGGCAATTGATTGTTACATCTCAAGCCCCAGTAAGTGCGTCTGGCCCTGCTAAAGCATGCCCTCCTGAGAAATCCACAAATGTTCTCATGGTGAAGTCCACTCAACCAGACAACAACCAACAATCAGGTGGTAAAAATAATACTAAGATAAATAAACAAAATATTAAAAGTTCTCAAGAGTAGCAACCCAACCCTCAGAGTTAGGGAGGGGGCACTATTGAACGTCACCGTAAAGTTAAGTTCCCCTGTAAAATTTGTCAACCTGACCACCTTAGTCATGAATGCCCTCGAATGGATGAATTCCATAGGGTGATTTCACCATTGTCTACTCAATAGCCTATCATTTTGACTCATATGCTCCCTGCATAACCCTAGAAATAGATGGTTTCTCAACCTCCTCAACCTCCACAAGGGGGAAATGAGGGGTCATCTTCCCATTCTCCTCATTACTCATCCATATTCATGGGTAAGAAGGATGTCAACGTGACTATGCGAGCCAAATCTTACGATGTTCCTGAGTCAAGTTCTACCTCTAAGGACTCATCAGCTCCACCTACCCCTACTAGAACTCTCACTTTGGATAAGCCTATGGAACCTGTCTATCAACCTCCCAAGCATGTTGTCCAGAAGATGACACACAATCCTTCTGTCACGGCTACTCAACACTATAGTATTGTTGAAGATCTGGCCCAGGCTCCTTGTGCCATGTCTACCTTAGAGGTATTGCAAAGTTGTCCTCAGTAGCACAAATTCTTGTTGTATGCCATTGGTGGAGTTCAGCTATCTGACTCTAATCTCATTACTTCGAATGCTGATAAAGTTGCTCCTCACATTTCCCATCAGATTGCTTTCTAGATCATTCTGTGTATTTTCAATCAGAATATTCATTGCACATTGGTGGATGAGGGCCCTTCCACATGTGTTATGTTTGTATCTTGTTGGAAGTCTCTTGTCTCTCCAGTGTTGGCCATGTCCAACATGACTTTCCAAGCCTTTGACGAACATAGATTTGTACCTAAAGGTGTTCTTCCAAAATTTTCCATTGAGTTAAGGGGGAAAATTCTATATGTTTATGTTGAAGTTATCGACGCCACATTAGATGACAACCTACTCCTTGGACGTAGTTGGTTTTATTCCAAGACTGCATTGGTCTTATCTGTATTTTGTGTCCTTTTCTTTCCTCATGAAGGAGAAATTGTCACTGTTGATCAACTGCACTACTGTGTGCCATTGGCCCAACTTACCATTACAGGTACCTCAACCCCGCTTGTGGGAGATCATCCTGGTCAGTATGAGAGTGCTGGCATGGGCTTATTTAAAAGCTCATCTCTTATTGGGGTATTTCCTCAATTACCCCCACCCAACACTCCTTCTACATCTTCTAAAGCTCCTATGCATATGATCTCTTCTGACACCTATGGACCCCATAGACCTCCTAATCCTTGGGTGGTGTCACCTGCTCCTATGGAAGTGGATCAAGCTATTGAGCATCCTTCGCCATCTCTTGTGGAAGAGATTTCCTCTCTAGAAATATCAGCAGTACCTCCTAACGTTGGTTAGAAACTCCATCCCAATATGTAATATGATCAATTTCTTTTTCCCATACATATCTTCACTCTTCCAGTTCCACATGGCTCCCTCAATGACAAACCTCCTCACTAGTCAACTTTGAGGTCATGGAATCACCTATTGATCATCATAGGGAGGTTAGGCCCCTTTTTTCCTCTAGTCTCCCTGATTTGGAACAGGTAGAGCTCGACAACTTAAATCTTGAACCGACCCAAGGGGCAGCTCCTTGGCCTTCCTTGGAAGTTCCACCCATGGACCAAGTCAAGTCTTGGGCTTCTACTTCCAAAATTGCCAATGAATTGTCGAACTCCTTACCACCTATTGACATATGTCTTATACCTCCTTTATGTCTTCATCCTCCCTTACGTCCACATGTTGATTTCGAGAGTGCGACCATGTTAGAATGTCCTTGACATGGTAAACCTTTCCGGATTGGGCAATTTGACTTCCTTTGAGATGGCCCCACATTGGTGAACCATATGGCACCTCCACTCCTCCATGAGTTCACATGTAGACACCCTTGGCCTATGCCTGGATCTGGGCACACTTTAGCGTGACCTACTCGACTGTGTTTCACTTGTACATATTGTACATAGGAGTGTGATGCTTTATATTCCTTTTTGGTTGGGTGTGTGATGCAGTTATTTTCCATGCCTTATTTATGCCAAAAACTCAAAAAGATTATAAAATTCAAAAAATCAAAAATATGCAGTCCTATTTTTACCTCATCCATGTTTATTTCTTTCATTATGTGGTTTAACCATGGGTCTAGTATTTCTAGATAATTTTTACGGGATGGGACAGCATTTCTATTATGACATTCGTTGGACCTTAGGTGCGTTTATGTGAACTTAACTTATAGGGGTAGGTCTTTTTTTCTGACATCACATTTTGACCATCAGCACCATTTTTATGCCTTAGGTCTGATCCTGTCAAGTTATGATTTTAGCCGCTCTCCTTTATGAATGTCCTCACTTAGCGGTAGAGCTTACCTTCTCATGGATACCCTAGTTAGTGCCTCTTTCTCATCTTGGTGTCCATGTAGTCATTTTATTCTCCACTTTGGAATTCATCCTTTTGACCCGCCATGACCTAGAATTTGAGCCTCATGTCCTCTTCTTTGTCATATTTCTAGCTATACCCCAAGAGGACTCCACCACTTTCACCCCTTGTGATTGCCACTTTTTCATATCAACCTACTTCTACACGATGAGCCTTGGTTTCTCTTTTCCATCGTTATCATCTGGTTAGCCTACCATCCACTTTCACTTGGTGTTTACCCTTTATTGGAGGAACTGCTGTGATGAGTGGTCCTATTAGCTAGCCTCTTATCCTATTTATTTCATGAGCAGTTCCATCATTACTAGAATCAATCTCTAACCTTTATACCACTTATTCCTCCAGGAGGATTTTTCTTGAAGCTCTTTTCAGACTCCTTAATTTAGAAAATATTGTCAAGTGAGCTTGTCTACTTCATGGTCATTATGATACCTGAAGTGTCATCTACCCAGTATAAGTTTAACCCTTTTTTGGACTGGGATAGACTAGTTATGAAATAGGAATAACCTAGTCTAATGTGGCTAGGAGGTTCCCCCTTTTATACTTTTATCTCTTTTTTAGGCTTGGGGACAACTTTATGAAAAAGGAACTTCTAAAAAGAGAAGGGAGGGAACATCTTTTTCCATTAGTCATCGAAATGGAAATGTCGATTGTGTCACCCTTGAACATGGCACATGTCTATTTTATTATCTCACAGTTGGGTTTTAAATTTCCTAGGAGTCATACCATCCATATTTAGCTCTTTAATCCTTGGTTCATTACTCTTCTAGTCATATGGAGCATGCTTCGATGCCTCCTACATTGTTACATGATATCACATGGTGCTCAATAGTCATGCTTCCAAGTCATTCTTGTGTCGTGTCATTATGTGTTCAAGGGATGTCTTAGCATGTGTTGGCCATCTCTAGTACCATGTTGAAATTTTTTAGGTGGTCATCCCTATGTCAGTTGTACTTCATCGTTTCATGACTTAATTCATAAATCACATCATCTTGGTATGTTTTGTGTCAATTGATGGGGGATACATTAAGTCCCTCCTTTGGCGTATCTTCTCCTGTCGACTTCAACTCATTATCCAGGAGCTTCATCTAGGAGTGAGTAGTACCTTGGAGCTTGCAAAATTGAGTGGTTTTACATCATCTGCTCATGATTGGTTGAGTTCACTGGTGTTCAATATCAACTCATCTATTCACACTTAGTGGACTGTACTAGGTAGCTTGGGGTCCATTCTCCTCATTGGTGGATTCCCTCGCGTTTGTTACTGGTGTACCTCATTGGCTGGTAATAACGTTGTTTCTACCATGTTTGACTTCAGCTCATATTCACATTATATAGATTCACACCATCGGGGTTATGTCAAAGACCCTGGGTTAGGGACATTTCACTCTTATATGGAATCCTTCCAAGGTTGCATGGGAGTTATGTATCATTTATATACTTTTAGGGATATCTTGAGACACTTCTCTGTCTGTCATGTGTCCATAGGTCCATAGTACTACTGATGTATACTGTGACATGTATCCACATTGTATTTGCTAGTGGCTATGATCTATCTATTGAGTCACATGGATCCACTGTGTATGTCTTCATGTCATTGTTCTAGCATTTCATGTCATGGATCCATAGTGTATTTTATGGAATCCATGTTCAACATTCTTATGCTCGAGCATGGATATGCCCATCTCAGATATGTTATCAATAGAGTTGAGACTTCAGCATTTGAGTTCTTCCAATCTAGCTTTGTAGTTTTGGCTCCTTCCTCCCATTTTGAGCATTGAGTATTATTGTAATGCATTTTGCTCATCAGTTTCTCTTTTGACCGAATTCATTAGGGGGCATCTCTTATAACCCTATTTTCCACTCCATTATAGTGAGAGAAACCCAATATAAAGTTACCTCAGTTGTTTGGCTAAAATGCATCCCTTTTCACATTTTCTTTTACTTATATGAGATTTGTCCCATAATAAAAGAGTGAAGCTACATAATTGAGCAATTTCTCCTAATTTTTTTGCCAAAATATTATAATTGTTAGGATAATCCAACACATAGGAAATAGTTAAGTATAACTTAGTCTAGTGTAGAGTTAGGTAAAGTGTGTTTCTTTACTATGTACATTTGTAACTTACAATCTAATGGTCATGATACGTTCTAGACATGAAGTGATCCCACGGTTCATTCTCTCCTCAGTATTACCGACACTTGATATGTGGCTTAGCACCCGATTGGTCCATGATATCTATTTAAATAGCATGGAGGGTCATTTGTAGGGTAACCATTCATGAGAGAAACTTATGTAAATTTTTTTTCTTTTATTACTAAATTCCCAGAAGTGGCTGCGTTGGCTCAGGCCATGGACTATTTTCCTCTTTGAGGGTTTTAACCACGTCAAGAATACTGGTGTATTGATCTATGATATCTTTGTGAGTGGTGTCCTTTGGTGTTCTATCTAAGGAAATTATCCTGTAAATTAATACATGGTATCAAAGCTATTTGAGGGCCGCATTAGTTGGTGATCCAAATCTGAAGTCGATACAACTACATCTTATTGTTGTTTCCTAGATCTACTATTTCTGACAAGCTTCAAGCCGAGAGGACTACTTTATTATGTTAGGAGCATCTGTTCCAGTGAGAAACCCCTTTTGCTTCATGCGAAAAGGTTTCTGGTAGCCCTAGCTATGTCATTTTTATGATTTGGAAGTATAGAAAAAATTTTGAAATTCTAGTTATTCATCTCTTTGTTTATTTTGGTTTATTTACCTCTCTCTTTTTTATTACCGGATCTATACCTTTCATTTCTACGTATGCTCTTTTCCCTGTGACTTTGTGTTTTCTGGGCAAATTAGAAACAGAAAGAAAGGGGTTTTCTCATGTCTATGCTCTTTTCTGCCATGCCTTAGTGTGATCCCAGAAAATCAGAAACATTGAGGAAATATTTAGTTTTTGACAAAAGCTAGCTTCAAGCCATAAGGTTTTGTTTTTTTGTATGTCTATGCTACGTTGTGTGTTTTTCTGTTTTGTAGGAAAAAAGAGCTTTTTCATGTAAGCACGCACCCTAAAGCTTGAGTGACAAAAAAAACAAAAACAAAACCCCCTTCCTCTTTTCCAAAAATTACTAACCTTTTAAACTAGCTCACTTGGTCCAAAGTTACTTTATGAGAATAGAGGTCTTCGGTTCAAGTCTTTCTTTTTGTTGAGTCACTTTTTCAAAAATCACATGTAACTTATGTTATAAAGTTATTTTATTGTGAGAGATTTTTCAGCGAAAATCACATGGAGTACCATTTGTCGACGCATTTCGAACCAACTAGTGTGGTTCATCGTCAGGACAAGTTGAAGAAACAGATCCAGCGTAGCATGCTAAATAGTGTGAGAGGAGCCTCCAACAGCTAACTAGACCAACGACTAGTTTGACAATAGGACCGGGTCAAAATTATTAAATTAGTTTAATTAGTAAGATTAAGGACCAGTATCTATAAAAATAAATAAAATATTATCGAGGGTATTCAAGAAATACTAATAAAAATATGAGTTAGTTAGAATCTAGATAAATACATGACCTTATAATATATGAAAAAAAAATTAAATGTCTAAATAAAAATATATAAAGCAATTATATTTAAAAGTATTATTAAAAATAATTAAAAATTAATTAATAGTTAAAAGGAAAATTAGGTGCATAAAGGACCTTATAATAACAAAATAAAATAAAGAATATCAAAAGATGTTACGCTAGTTAGAAAAATTAGTTAAAAATAATTAGATTAGAATTTAAATGGAAGATTAGTTATATAAAGGACCTTAAGGTCATAAAAGATATATATAAAATTAATTGAAATGAAATCTAATCTCTAAGTATTATCAAAGTTAAAAGCTAATTGGTAAAAAATAATAAAACTAATAAATAAACACACTAAAAGGGAAAAATTAATTAAATAAAATAAAATAAATAATATTAAATAAATAAAATCAGTTAAAAATAATCTTAAAAAATAAAAAAATAAATAAATAAATAAATAAAATAAATAAATAAATAAATAAAAATAATAATAATAATAATAGTAGTAATAATAATAATAATAATAATAATAATAAAATAAATAAATAATAAAAATAAAATAACATAAAATAATAAATAAATAAAGAAATATAAATAATAAATAAATAAATAAATAAATAAAAATAAAATAATAATAATTAAAAATAAAGATAAAAGAAAAAAGAAAAAACTTAACGAGGAAGGCGGAAGAACGACTAGGACGAAAGAGCAGGGACCCAACACCTACTGACTTTCCATCCATCCTCTCTATTGAGATTGCTTGGTCTCTTTTCAATCTCAGGATGTATATGTGTTCCAATAGAGAGGATGGTTGGAAAGTCAGTAGGTGTTGGGTCCCTGCTCTTTCGTCCTAGTCGTTCTTCTGCCTTCCTCGTTAAGTTTTTTCTTTTTTCTTTTATCTTTATTTTTAATTATTATTATTTTATTTTTATTTATTTATTTAGTTATTTATTATTTATATTTCTTTATTTATTTATTATTTTATGTTATTTTATTTTTATTATTTATTTATTTTTATTTTATTTTATTTATTTATTTTTTATTTATTTTTTATTTTTTAACATTATTTTTAACTGATTTTATTTATTTAATATTATTTATTTTATTTTATTTAATTAATTTTTCCCTTTTAGTGTGTTTATTTATTAGTTTTATTATTTTTTACCAATTAGCTTTTAACTTTGATAATACTTAGAGATTAGATTTCATTTCAATTAATTATATATATATCTTTTATGACCTTAAGGTCCTTTATATAACTAATCTTCCATTTAAATTCTAATCTAATTATTTTGAACTAATTTTTCTAACTAGCGTAACATCTTTTGGTTTTCTTTATTTTATTTTGTTATTATAAGGTCCTTTATGCACCTAATTTTCCTTTTAACTATTAATCAATTTTTAATTATTTTTAATAATACTTTTAAATATAATTGCTTTATATATTTTTATTTAGACATTTAAATTTTTTTTCATATATTATAAGGTCATGTATTTATCTAAATTCTAACTAACTCATATTTTTATTAATATTTCTTGAATACCCTCGATAATATTTTATTTATTTTTATAGATACTGGTCCTTAATCTTACTAATTAAACTAATTTAATAATTTTGACCCCGGTCCTATTGTCAAACTAGTCGTTGGTCTAGTTAGCTGTTGGAGGCTCCGCTCACACTATTTAGCATGCTACGCTGGATCTGTTTCTTCAACTTGTCCTGACGATGAACCACACTAGTTGGTTCGAAACGCGTCGACAAATGGTACTCCATGTGATTTTCGCTGAAAAATCTCTCACAATCTTGATATGGATCACAGAAGCATGAACTCTTTAAGTTATTTTATGTAAAAGAGTTCTTACCCATTATAAAAATTGAGTCACTTATAATTCTAAAGTCTCTTTATCTTTTATTTATTTAAGTTACAATTTAGTGAGTAGCTCATAAATTACCATTGTAAAAGTGACTTTCACTTGTTTATAAAAGTGGGTCACATAAAATATATATATTTTTTAAAGTGAGCTAATTATATTAAGTTTGGAAGGGGGGGTGGTAGGGGGGGGGGGGGGGATTTTTTTTAACTATAACATTATCATTCACTTCCACACATTCACGCACTTCGTTGACATCTTCAACAACTTTTCTTCAAAAGGACATAACTTCTTCATCCACAAGCCGTTTTCAGAGCTGTCTTTTTTTAATCGGTCTAATTTTTCAAGATATTTCCATTGGAACACTTAGTTTCAGCATATACAGCTTCAATTCTGTTAAAATGGAAAGTCCATGCCAAGTTATTCTTGACAACACCAACTACTTCCAATGGTGGTCCTACATTGTGGATTTACATAGAAGTAAATGTCTTTACAGAATAGCCTCAGGCCAAGAAACCAAACCTAAAGATGAATATAAGGCATCCAAATGGGAAAATAGGCAAGATCAAGCACATGGATTGATAGGGATGTCTATTTCTCCAGACCTTAGATTCCATATCATAGAACTTGATACCGCTAATGAAGCAATGGAACAACTCACTAAAGCTTTTGGAACTAAAAATGAAATTAGAGCCCACCAACTTGAGAATGAGTTGCTTACATTGGACCCCAATAATTTTTCTTCCATTGAAGATTTTTTGTCCAAGTTCAAGACCCATAGACTTCTCTTGGAAGGTGTTAAGGTTAAGAAATAATATGGTAGCCTTATCTATTCCATTCTTACTAAGTTGGGACCAGCCTATTCTGTGTTTGTTTCCACCTTCCATTCTACAAGAGAAGCCTTTATTTCTCAAGGACAAGACTACAAGTCCCCCTCTTTTGATGTCTTTTGCAATTCTTTAATAAGAGAACAAGAAAAAATCTTATATCTTGGTCTTCTTAATCTTGGAAACTCTTCTAAGAAAGCCTTAGCCACCCAACAACAACCAAATTCAAAGAATCCTAAGAAGAAGTATCCTAAAACAAATGGTCCTAAACCAAACAAGGGTCCTAAGGAATTTCAGTCTCAAAATGAGAAATCATTTCAACATAAATGATAAGGCAAATAATAACAAATGGAAGAAGACCGATAGACATTGCCTCTTTTGGAATTGATGTGGCCACTTAGAATCCAAATGCTTTAAGAAGATGGAAGTCTTGGAAGCAGTAATGAAGAAGCATAACATTCATTTGGAGCACTCTTCAACTTCGACTTTATCTTCAGGAATAGCACTTTCTGCATGTGGTTGTCAAGCATCTCGGTCTAGTTATGCACTAAATGTGTCTTCTTCTTCTCATTCTCATGAGTAGCTCATTGATTCTGGAGCTTCTTATCACATGGCCAAAAACAAAGCCATGTTTTCTTATTTAAATGATTGTAACACCAAAAATATATATGTTGGTGATGATACATCTCTTAGTGTTGTAGGGACTGGAACTGTTCATCTAGACAATGGTCAATTTAATGATGTATATGTGTTCCAACCTTATCCTGCAACCTTATATCTGTATATCGGATAATTCATTTAGGTGAAGGTAAAACCATTGAATTTTCACCTCATGATGTTCTAATTAAGGACATAAGATATCCTAAATAGATTTTAGCTACTGCCATTGTTGATGATTCTACAAGGTTGTATAATTTTAACAACTTTGGGTCATCAACTCTTCCCTTGGTATTTGTTGCTCATAATGATGAAGTGAGCAAACTTCGGCATGAGCGATTTGGTCACTTAAGCTATCACTCCCTTCAAAATATATCTAAATAAAATATGGTGATAGGTCTTCTTATGGTATCTTGGAGAGATGGTGTTTGTTCTGAATGTGTACTCAGAAAACACATTGGGATAGTTTTGAAAAAAGTGCCTCCTGGATTGCCTCAGCCCCTTTACAGCTTGTGCATAGTGATTTATGTGTTCCACTTCCAGTTGTTTCATTCTCTGGCTACAAGTATTTCTTAACTTTCATTGATGATTTCTCTAGACGCACTTGGGTATACTTCCTAAAACTCAAAAGTGAAGTATTTAACATGTTCTTGGCCTTTAATTCCTTTGTTGAAAAACAATCTGGACATCAAATTCTTAAGCTAAGATGTGATAGTGGCGGAGAATATGTTAACAACAAATTCATCAACTTTTGCACTGAGAATGGAATTCAAATGCAACATATTGTTCCATATACTCCACAACAAAATGGTGTAGCTAAAAGGAAGATCACACCTTAAAGGAAATGGCTAATTGTATGCTTCAACCTAAAGGACTTAGTCTTAATTTTTCGGCAGAAGTAATTAACTGTGCAAATTACATAGTAAATCGCACTCCTACTAAGGTTTTAAAGAATATCACTCCAGAAGAAGCATGGAGCTCAATTAAACTAGATGTAAGTCACTTTCATGTTTTTGGAAGTGAAGCATCGGCACATATTCCAGATGAGAAACATAAAGCTTTAGAACCTAAGAGTGAAAAATGTATTTTTTTTTGGATATTCTGAATATGACAAAGGATATAGACTTATTCCACTTAATTCCAAAAATTTTATCATTAGAAGAGATGTAAAGTTTGTTGAAAATATATCTGCCTATGAGCCTAGTTCAGCAAATGTGCCAACTCTCTCTATCCCCTCTACTTCTGAAAATATTTCTTCTTCAGATGATGAAAATGAGGATGACAACCCTCCCCCACCTTCTCAAGATCCTCCTTTAGCTCCTTAGTTTCCAAAATGTGTCCGTGCTACTTGGGATGTAGCAGGTGCTCTTGCAAGTGATCCTACAGATTAGTGACGTACATGTTCTCAATTTGATAGAGCCTCTTCTTTACTGGTTCAAGCCTCAGCAAATTATGATCCTAACACCTTTGCAGAAGCTTCACGCCATCCAGATTGGGACACAACTATGAATGAAGAATATCATTCATTATTGGCAAATGATACATGGGATCTTGTTCCTCTTCCAAAGGGGTGAAAACTTGTTAGATGCAAATGGGTTTACAGAACCAAGTATGGACCAGATGGAAAAGTTGATAAACATAAAGCTCATCTTTTTGCTAAGGGTTTTTCATAGGTTGAAGGCATTGACTATACTAAAACCTTCTCCCCTGTTGCCAAAATGAACTCTATCCGCCTTGTTCTTTCCCTTGCTCCGTCTTTCAAATGGTAAGTCCATCAGATGGATGTTAAATCTACCTTCTTTCATGGGGACTTGCATGAAGAAATCTATATGGAACAACCTACTGGCTTTATAAAAATAGATTCCAACCTTGTATGTCGGCTTAAGAAATCCATTTATGGGCTCAAGCAATCCCATCGGGCTTGGTATGCCAAAATGGAGAGATTTCTTTTAGATACTAGCATTTCTAGGTGTCATTCTGACAATACTGTCTACACCATGAAAGTGGGTAAGTCTCTTATCATTCTTGTTCTTTATGTTGATGATCTTATCCTTACTAGTAGTGATCCCAACCTTATAAACCATGTGAAGTTGAGCCTTAAAAAGAAGTTTGAAATGACAACTTAGGACACTTGCATTATTTTCTTCGTCTTCAATTCCTGCAATCCAAGGAAAGTATTTCCCTTTCCTAGTCCAAGTATGCCTGTGATATTCTACGACACTTTCACATGGAAGACTGTAAGTCAACCCCTTCTCCCTTTTAGTCTGGAGCCAAAATTTCAGTCACTTCTACTTCCCCTAAAGTTGATGCTACCTTATATTGTTTTCTTGTAGGAAAACTTTTGTATCTGACCCATACCCATCCTGACCTTTCCTTTGTTGTTGGCCTTATTGCTTGGTTTATGGAAAACCCACATGAAAGTCGTTGGAAAGTAGCTAAAAGAATACTTTGCTATGTTCAAGGTACAGTTCAATTTAGGCTTCTTTACAGTGCATAAGCATATCCTCTATTGGCTGGTTTCACTGCTTTTGATTGGGTTGGTCACCCTGATGATAAGAAATCTACTACAGGTTATGCCTTCACTCTTGGTTATGGACCTATTACATGGGCTTGCAAGAAAAAAAGTGTCATTTCTCTTTCTTCAGCAGAAGAAGAGTATCATGGCACTGTAGAAGCTAGTAAGGAAGCTCTGTGGCTTCGTGAGATCCTGTCAAAGTTTGGCTTTTAGCAGCAGCATCCGACTACACTTTGGTGTGATAATCAAAGTGCCATTCAAATATGAAAAGATCCAGTCCAACATCAGTGTAGAAAACAAATTTAACTACACATGAACTTCATTAGAAAGATCATTCATGACCATGTTCTTTAAGTGGAATACTTGATCAACCGATGATCAAGTTGCACACATCTTTATGAAGGATCTCACAGAGGCAAATTTTACTAAACTTCGATTTATGGTTGGAGTTTAGGAAGTTGTCACTAAGGGGGGATAGGCTCTAATGCCTCCTTCCTTCTCCTATTGTGTCATATTTGTACATCCTTCAATGCTATCCCAAGTTTTTCTTAAGGGGGGATGTTAGGATATTCCGACACATAGGAAATAGTTAAGTATAACATGGTCTAGTGTAGAGTTAGGTTAAGTGTGTTTCTTTACTATGTACATTTGTAACTTACAGTCCGATGGTCATGATATGCTCTAGACATGAAATGATCTGATGGCTCATTCTCTCCTCGGTATTACCGAAATTTGATCCGTGGCTTAGCACCTGATTGGTTCATGATCTCTATTTAAAGGGCATGGAGGGTCATTTGTAGGGTAATCGTTCACGAGAGAAACTTGTGTAAATTTTCATTCTTTTATTAATAAATTGCCTAAAGTGGTCGCGTTGGCTCAGGCCGTGGATTGTTTCCCTCTTTCGTGGTTTTAACCACGTCAAGAATACTTGTGTATTGATCTGTGATCTATTTGTGAGTGGTGTCCTTTGGTGTTCTATCTGAGGAACTTACCCTGTAAATTCCTACAATAATTATGAGATAATAATTATTTCATAATTGAGATAATTGAGAAAAAAACTCATAATTGTGAAAAAGGTTTCTAGAGTTTTCCATTTCCAATGAGATCAACTTGACCCACTTGTGTATGAGTTGGCTAGGGGTCCATTATTGTAGAATTTTGCTAACTTCTCAAGCACCTAGTTTTCTAGATACACTCTCCTAGAGGATAGAATGAGCCTATATTATCTCACCAAGAGGAAAGGGGGTAAAGGTAGAGTATCCAAAATATAGCGCGAGAGCTCTACTGTATTGGGAGAGGAGACCATACTAAAAGCTCGAGGAGAGGTTCTTATTTGTTGAAGGTATACATTTGATGTACTTTCATTTATATGGTTAATAAAAATCTATGTTTCTTCCCCTTATATAAATTTTGTAGTAATTTATATGTGTGATTTATAGATGTTTTGAGTTGACAATCTTCTACGGAACATCACTTGTCGTATCTATTTGGTTTTGTTTGTGTGTAGGATTTGGATCGAGAGTGGATGAAATAGATCACTTGATTGGAGCACAAGGATTCTACATCAGGCCCAAAACTCTTCACCAACCTACGAGGTGGCAAGGTACTTGCTCATACTTTATAGCATAAAAAGTTACATCAAAATTACATGCATGGCCATCTAGATTGGGGATCATTATTAAATTGTCTTAGCCATTCTATTTTACTATCTGGTGATGTCAATCAAGCATGAGATTGTGGAGAAATATCTCCTTGCATAATTAAATGCAACACTATCCATGCGACTGGGGGTTTGGGGTTCCCACAGTCTAGATATGACCTCAATTGCTTGCATGCCAAGCGTAAGGGAGCAACTGGGACAACTATAGTCACTCACATGACACCTCCTCCGTGAGACCAGGATCTAAAATATGAAAAAATAGTCTTCTAAATATTTTTATTAGTGACTGCAGGGTTCGTCGGTTGACGGTAAACAATGACAATTCATTACAGTCATCAGAATTGTAGCTTTGAGCATATGCATTGTTGGGTTCATTTCATGGATGTTGTAGTTGTTTTGCTGGTTAGTTTCATAGATGAAGATATGGATCATTTTACTCTCTTTTACTGAATTATTTGGTGACAATGTAAGAAGAATAATCCAAAAGGGTTTTCCCTATAGTGGGTTTTGCCCTAGTCTTAGACCAATCTTGGTGTCTCTATGTGTGAACGCTTTTCTTCTAATGTTATGTTCTGTTGCATTGATGATGATGATTTTATTCTTTCTACATAGTTGCATATGATCATGAATAACAATTTAAATATTAATAATTTTATGATGTTTCAGGGTGAACTTAATGTGCTAATGAAGAAATAAATTATCAGAGTAAAGAAAAATATAGCCCTATGAAAAATTAACATCACCTATGTATAAGTATGCATGAAATCTAATACAAACTTGGTTGGAATTACTTCCCAAACTTTGTTCTTCTTTATGTTTCATGTATGTTCTTCTATGTTCTCATGATGTAGTTTATTTGTTTCCATAAAGGCTAGAATTTCAACAAGAATAAAACATGCAAAGATGATTTGTGCATTGTAGTAGCCCACAAGTCAAAGGCCTTACTTATTTGTAATCACGACCATCTTCTATTTACAGAAAGAGTGTAGAGTGACCTCACCTTCTAGCTCGGCTTTTTCTTGCAAGGGTTGCTCAAGATATATCTTATGTCAGATATGGTTTGTGAGAATTTCTTTACTTGTTATCTATTTCCTACTTAATTATAATTTGCATGCATATGAAATAAGACGTAAATTATAGATCCATAAATCTAAGGAGAAATAAACCCTCATAGTGTAGATTTCATATTTTTAAGTATAACATTATTATATGTATGTGACAAACTGACCAATGGAATATCCATGATAGTTTAAAAATCATGTTAGTATCATAGTAGGTTTCTTTGGGTATATCATGGATACTTTAAGGGAATCTAGATCAGCTAAGCCAAAAGTCATAAAACCCAGTCATGGTAGGAGAATCTATGAATAACCTTTTAATTTGATAGAGGAGAAGTTTTCACGGTTAGAAACACAAATTGCAAATATAAAATTTAACGTGATCTCCTCATAGTGGTCTTAACTAATAAGATTTTGTTATTCAAAGAATATGGGGGTTGTAATGCAAAGGTATGATTTGAGGGTAAATAAGGAGATTAGTAAGAAATAGAGGGAAATATGAAGAGAAGGACCCAAAAAACTATTGACTTGGATTAAGTGTTGTGAACCATTCATAATCCCTTTTTAAAATGGAAAAGAGGGTCAATATCGAGTTTTACCAAGGTAATATCGATGCTTTAAGTGTTCATCATATAAATAAAGAAAAGAAATTTATTTTTCATGATTGAATTTATAGGGGCATGCCCTGGCCTAGTGGGAAAGCCACACAAAGACATGAGGTTTGAGGGAAACCTTCTAATGACCAAGTGGGAGGACATTAAAACCCTCCTAAAGTCATAATTTTATCCTATTAGCCATCTAAAATACTAATGGATTCAATGGCACTAATTTAGGTAGAAACATGGTTAGAGTGTATATGAGTAAACCACATGATTTAAAAAGATGGCCATAGTGCTAGGTATCTCCGCAAAGAACCTAGATGTACTTGTCGAGTATTGGGGGGTTCTACACATCAATCTATATAAGAAAGTGATGTTATTCAAACACATATTAGTGGACGAGGCTTGCATAAAGGCATAGTACCTAGAGAACATAAGATGGAAGAAAGGAAAATCAAGTGGATTGAGGTAGAAGGATGACTAGGATACTTCTAAGGAGGGGAACAAGAAGTGGAAAGGGGGAAAGGATAAAAATATAGTAGCCACAAGAAACCAGTTAAAGGATCCCAACAACCAGTGCAACCATTGTAACATTGGTGGTCATACAAAGAAGAAGTGTTGGAAGTTGCATCCAGAGCTTAACCCAAAGAATGAGAAGAAATATGCAAATAATTATAATCTCACGGCCACTAATTCAAGAAACCAGGTTGAGGAAGGTCATATGTGGATGAGAATATCTTCTATACATCAATGCCAAATGAGGTGAATCTGAGTATCCTTTAGCAATAGGAAGATAAGGAAATGATCAAACTCTTCCACATAAAGATACAAGTCAAAAAGGGCACTGTTGATGCACTATTTGTTTCAACATCACAAGGAAATATGATTGCAATAGAGATGGTCAAAAAATTGGGATTGGAATTTTGTGATTATCCAAGCCCGTATCTATTGGTAAGGGTAAATAAGGATGCAAAGATAAAGGTAACAAAACAATGTAAAATTTAATTTGCTATCAGTTTTCAATTTATTGATGAAGTAGAACTAGATGTAGTTCCCCTTGATGTATGTGGAGTGGTGTTTGGAAGTCCCTATATGTACATGTGAGATCTAATAATAATGTGTAGAGCCTACTAGTACTACCTCATCAAAGATGGAAAATCATTCACCATAAATGTGCACAAAGGAAAGTTGGAAATTTCACTGTAATTTCCATCCAAGCCAAGAAACTAATCATTTCTAACAAGTATGTTTTACTATTTTCAAGAGAAAATTAGTCTATAAGAGAGTTGGTAAGAGGAAAGGCATCCCTCGAGGGGTGTACTAAGAAAAAAAATCAACAACTGGAAAAGTTGATATAGGAATATAAGGATTTGTTCTAGAATTCTAAATGGATACTAGCCAAGGGGAAACTTGAGCATTAGATCCAATTATTACTACTCTTTCCATTACCAAATATTGGGCTATATAGGTAGTTGGTTATAGAAGCAAGTTCAGTGAAGAAAAGATTGTAGCAATTATTGGAACATCACCATGGGTGTTAACCATCACCATGTGATTCAACCATCATTATTGTGCCAAAAAAGGATGGGAATTACTGGATGTGTATTGATTATGGGTGATCTAGGTGGCTTTGAAAAGACTCAAAATTCAAAGTATTTGGATTTTGTTGAAACAAGAACCAGAACCTAAAGTTTGTCATCCTAATTCCAATGGAGTGAACTGCACTACAATTGGAGTTTGTATGACCATTTTATTGTTGTCATAAGTTTCCAAGCTATAAAGGAAAGTGGGACCCACTTTGCTTATGTGGTCATTGAATGGCCATTAATCCATTGACATGTGGCTCTACAGCATTGGAAAAACAAAAAAAAATAAAAAATATTAAAACTCCCATAAAATAAAAAACCATATAAAAAAAATCAACTTAATAATATATAATTATTAATATAACCATAAAAATAAAATACATAGACAAATTCTCTAATGGATCCATAGTTGTTAAAGCAAAATAAATTAAAAAATATATATGGTTATTAATACCATATAAAAGCAAAATTTATATGGAGTAGGGTTATGTAACCAAAAATGGGTCATAAAAAAAAACACCAATGCACATTGTTATATGGTGTGAAAGGGTTCAAGTGTAACTATTTTATATGGTGGTGGGTGTAATATAATGCATACTACATTTATATAAATGCAACAGTGGAACAATGGTTCAATAATTGCATGGTATAAACAAAACATGTTGTTGGGTGTACGATTTGACCCTGAGATAGATGCCTCACCAAAATCTTCACACTTGTATGCTAGGCAAGGCACTAATGGGATGGCTTCAAAACTCTTGCAACCGAATTTATACAACCATGTTTTTCCATTCGATGGGGATGGAACACGTGCTTAGAGGAACCACGACGAAGCCATGGGTGGAGGTGGAACGTTGCATAGGAACTCCGAGGTCGACAAGTCAGAACCACAATAAGAGGGAATTATGACCACATGGTGGAACCATGAGTAGAGGAACCTTGGAGGAATCTTTAGATTCCTCTGGAGGCTGATTTTTTAAAGTGTCAAAATCATGCCAAGTTTATATTTAATTAAACCAGAATTTAGCCAAGAGTCTAATGGCATGATTAGTTTTCTAAGCTGAGCAACGTATTTTTTAGAATCAGAATGTTGATAGTGGAACCATGAAGTTGGAACCTTGACGCAAGAATCTGCATGGAGTCTGAAAGATTCCCTGGAGGCTCAAAAATGATAGTTTCAGAACTAGACCAACTTTATACTCATTTTTTCAGTTCTTCACAAGGAACGTGATGGTGTGATCAGTTTCTTCGTCTAAGCAACTAAATTTCAGTCGACCTGCAGAACATAATCTTTGAGGAATGTTTGAAATTCCCGGGGAGCCCAAATTTGACTGAGTCATAAATGGGTCAAGTTTACAGTCAAATTTCAAGATTTTTCGCCAGGAATTCAACCCTGCTATCTATTTTTCAGCAAAGGTGTGCATTTTCAAGCCATCTCCAAAAGTGGAGGTATAAGATGCATTGATGCCATGTTTTCTTTCAATTTTTGTTGAGATGATTATTTGATGTTGAGATCATTTTTTGCCACTTTTTTCAAGGATCCTTGTATGCCACTTCATGTGAGATTTTGATATTTTTTCATGCTAAAGGAGAGCTTATATGAGTGAGAATTCTTATAGAATAACATCTCATGGAGAGACATGCCAAATTAGTTAAGGTATTTCTTCCTTGTATTGACAAAGAACACATTGTGTATTCATCATCATCTTTTAGCAATTAATGAAGCGACCTCCCCACTCTTAAAACCAGGCCTAGAGATGTAGTCCACACTAGACAAAATCTATTATCGAGTTGCGTGTGTTCTTTGATTTGATGGTTTCCTTCATGTTTTCTCTTCTTTAAAGTATGCACATGTGGTTTATTTATACTTTTTCACATGCAACTATGCTAAAATCATAGAAGTAAAATATCTTGGTTAATTCTAGTAGCTGAGAGAATCCGGATCAAGTTTGGTATCAAATCAGTCTTCTTGTTGGTTCTAATTGTAAGTGTGAATGGTGAAACATGAAACAAGAAAGAAAATGGAGGATCACAAAGATCTCTATGAGAATTTCTATAGGATGGAAAGCGTGGTAGATATAATGTATGCAAATTATAAGGAGAAAATGGAAAAAGAGGAACAAGAGAAAGAGAGAGCAGAGGATGATGCTCCATCTCCATCTTCGAGTAAAAATACTTCTTCTTCATCTTCTTCTCAACATTCAAATGAAGAGTTCAACAAAATCCTCCAAGCGAAGAATGTTGAAATGAGGAGACTACTACAAGAAGTAGTAGAGGAGAAGTAGAGATTGCAGCTTCAATTATAAGCCACATAAGAGGCCTTGGAAAATTTGAAATGCAATGAAGGCTTAACGAAGCCATCATCACCAACTTTAGAATCAAGAGTTGAGGTAAACATCGTTGATAGTTCTTCAGTTTCATTTTCACATGGTGTTAATCTTGTTGGAAGCCTTGAGGTACCCATTTCAGGAACCGACATGAAACTCCTTACCAAGATGGGATATAAAGTAGGATGACTTGGTGTTAATGGCCAAGGAATGGCTCAGCTATTGGAGGTTGTACAAAGATCTTGATTTCTAGGATTTGGGTACATTGAAGGGTAGTGCTTGAAGGCAGCAAAAACATCCAAGCCATTAGTGAAACCATCAAGGAAAGAGGATGGTGGGAACACATCACAATATTCCCATGACAGTGCACACGGCAAAAGAAGAGCTAGGGCAAGATCTCATCACCAGGATCACACCAGAGACAACCAAGCAAGGTATAAGGGGTGTCATTATGCTAATGTTCCTTTTGATTACAAGCACATTGTTAATGATGAACATAATGTCTAACATAGAAAAGTATGTAGTTTTTTTGGCATGTATAATCGTGTTGTTTCTATGTGTTGGAAAAAAATGGATGTAAAAAAAAGGACGAGACATGAAAGGACTTGTCCAAATGAAGGTAGGAATGAGGTTAAGCAGGTTTAGAGGAAGACCAAATTTTGCAACCATTGCAATAGAGGTGGACATCAGAGAGCCACATCTTGGGAGCTCCATCCAAAGCAACATCCCAAGAAGTGCAAAGCACTTGTAAAGGAACCAACTGGTAAAGTTTTTCAACAAGTGAATCGACTCTCGAATGATGACACATTGACTTTTATGAGTGAGGGATGGTTTTATTAGAGATAGTAGCTTGTCATGGTCACATTTTGTAAATTACATATTGTGAAATGATTGTAAAAGTAATTAAGTGTTTGTCATCACTTATGAATGCAACATGACAATGTTTTTTTCCTTTTTGTTGATAGCTGGGGTTTTGGTTTTTGTTATGATTTTGATGTAAACTTGGCCAAAGAGTGTGTTGTAAACTCTTGGCAAGTATGGGGTTGCATAGGTCATGATTGATCTTGTAAAATAACATGTGTGTTGTGATTTGTACTACATGTTTGCATAGTGTACAGATGTTGGCTCATCAATTATGGCTTAGAAGAACAGAGGTGAAGGAGAAGGAAGCATGGCTTGTTAAGGCACTTGTTGTGCAAATCAGGGAGTACAATAGATTATAGATTGTGTTTATGATTTTGGAGGACTAAAACCTCCTATGTGGGGAGGACTAATCCAAGAGGCTTCGGAAAGGCTCAAAATTCAAAGTCTTCAAATTTTCTTGAACTTAGAACCATAATGTAGAGCTTTTTGTCCTGATTCTAATGGCATGAACTACACCACAATTGGATTTCATATGACCATTTTATTGTTGTCATAAGTTTGCAAGTTACACAGGAAAGTGGGACGCACTTGGTTTATGTGGCCACTGATTTGCCGATAAACCATTGACACATGGCTATCCATAATTGGAAAAACAGAAAACAAAATAATATTAAAACTCCCATAAAAGACAAAACCATATTAAAAAAAAAATCAATTTAATTCCCTAATGGATCCATGGTTGTTAAAACAAAAGCAATTTCAAAATATATATGGTTATTAATACCATATAAATTTTTTATATGGGGTATGGTTATGTAACCAAAAATGGGTCATAAAACAAAACACCAATCAACATTGTTATATGGTGTAAAAAGGTTCGAGTGTAACTATATTATATGGTGGCAGGTGTAATATCATGCATACTACATTTATATAAATGAAAAAGTGGAACAAAGGTTCAATAATCGTATGGTATAAATAAAAAATGTTGTTGGGTGCAAGGTTTGACTTCGAGACACATGCCCCACCAATGTCTTCACACTTGTATTACAACCAGGAGGTTGATGGGATGGCTTCAAAATGCTTGGTGTCGAATTTATATAAACGTGTTTTGTCATTCAACAGGGTCAAAACAAGTACCAAGAGGAACCACGACAAAGACATAGGTAGAGGTGGAACACTGCATAGGAACTCGAAGTTTGACAAGGTGGAACCATGATGAGATGGAATCCTGAATAGATGGTGGAACCATGATGTAGTAGAACCATCAGTAGAGGAATTTTTACATTCCCTTGGAGGTTAATTTTTGAAAGTGTCAAAATTATGCCAAGTTTATACTCATTTGAACCAGAATTTCGCCCAAAGTTTGATTTCCTGATCAGTTTTGTGATCTCAGCAATAGATTTTTCAGAAGTGAAATGTTGAGGGCAGAACCTTGACGCATCAGAACCAGGAAAACTTTATAATGATTTTTCTCAGTTTTTCACAAGGAATGTGATGGTGTGATCAGTTTCTTTGTCTAGGTAGCCAAATTTTAGTCAAACCGCACAAGAGAATCTTTGAGGAAACTTTGATATTCCCCTGGAGCCCAAATTTGACGAAGTCAGAAAGAGGTCATGTTTATAGCTAGATTTCACAATTTTCGCTAGGAGTTCAATCATGTTATCCATTTCAAGAGATGTGTGCATATTTAGGCTATCCACGAAAGTGGAGGTATGAGATGCATTGATGCCATGTCTTTTTTTTTTTTTTTTGATATAATGATTTGTAGTTGGGATCCTCGTTTTCCACTTTGTTAGAGGATCCTTGTATTCCACTTCATGTGAGATTTTGATATCTTGTGATGCTAAAGGAGAACTTATATGATTTAGATTTCTTATTGAAGAACATCTCGTGGAGAGACATGCCACTCTAGTTAATGGAGTTCTTCCTTGTATTGACAAATAACACATTGTGTATTCACTGTCATCTTGCAACAATTAATGAAGTGACCTCCCCACTCTTCACACCAGGATTGGAGACATAGTCCAGAATGGAAAAACTCCATCATCAAGTTGTGTGTGTTCTTTGATTTTATGGTTTCTTTTATGTTTCCTCTTCTTTAAAGTATGCACATGTGGTTTTTTTATACTTTTTTCATATGTAATTCTGCTAACATCATAGAAGTGATCTTGGCTAATTCTAGTAGTTGAGAGAATCCATATCAATGGGACAATGAATAAAAACATGCTAAAGAACAACTACCCTGTTATAGACATTTTTGTGCCTTACAGCTCTAAGCATGAAATGTCCATAAACCAAGGGATCCTAAGTCCCTAAAAGTGTTGTCCGACCCCTAAAGGAACAAGGTCAACAAATTACAGCTTCTCCCAGAAGTTCTCCACCAGAAATTGCTCAAAATCAGTCAAGTCAGGATCATTTCAGCTGCTCCACTAGCTAGCTGCGTTGCATAGCACCCAAGTACACTAGCTAGGTGCGTTGCAACGCACCTAAATGCACTACCAGGGTGTGTTGAGCGGGAAATGACAAATGGCAGTGCCATTCCGCGAGGTAGAAACACAATGGAAGCTTCCAGAATCTTCTCCATTGACACTTGCCTCACTGAGTTCGACCAAGGATGAGTAAGAGGCTCTCAGTCTCCAAGTGGAAGCAAGAACTGGCAGAGAGAAGCCACTAGTCAAAACATAAGATGACTCATATTCCTTGCATACATCTATATATGGATCCCTCATCCCAAAGATCCAGAGGCTGGAATTTTGTACATTGCAGAGAATTGTTGTTGGTTTTGAGATAGATATCAGAGTATTGGGTGATTTATGCTTTTTTGGAGGTGAAGAGGGGATTCTATGCTGGGAGGTTGATGCTGGATCAGGAATCATCGGTTGTAACTCCTCCTGGATCTTCTTGTTATATCAATAAAACTATTTGAGTTTCTCCTACATGCTTGTGTATCATTGATGTTTGTTACATTTGTATGTTTAGCTTAAATCTGATCCTAAGCTATTTATGAATATAAATCCATGTCTTTGTGTAGTTTTCTTCTTCTGTGGTCTTACAGGAACTTGGTGAAGCTGGGCAAGTAAGGGAGCAGGCAGCTGGAAGCTGTCAAAGAGGAGAGAGATTGGATCAAAGGACTAGTGCAAGACACAGGTTGGTTCATCCTATTCCTCTTCGTTTATAGTTCATAAAGAAGAATACGAAAGTAGTTTTCTCTGTTTGTTTCTAAGGTCACTGTCACACCTTAGTGGGATAGGGTCGTTTTGAGTAGACACTTTTCCCATTAACAAAATGGTGACTCCACTGGGGATGATTGTCTAGTTAGTTTGTTTGTGTTTCTCTTGTTGTTTGTTTCATAAACTTAGAAGTAGCAAATCGAACTGCATTTGCCATTAACAAATGCAAAGTAGACATCTGCTGCTTCAATCCATTCACTGGATCTGTTTATGATTTGAACAGCTGATTCAAAAATGATCTGATTGCCCTTTGTGATAACTCTTACACCTCCTTTAAATCTACCCTCTGATTGTGCATTACTGATTGCTTTTACTCAGCCAAAAACCATAGATTAAACTGCAAACCGTGACCCAGAACCTGGATAGAATTCTCGTTTCTGCCCCAGCGCAGGCTCTGTGAAGAGATTCTGCATTTCAACGCAGTTCCCGAGAGGGCTACCTGCACTGCAATCCAGTTTCTCTGTGTAACAGGTGCGCTGATCAGCTTAGCCTTGTGCAGCTGAGGTTCTTTGCTTCATTTTTTCAATTTTGTCTCTGCTTTTTGCAACCTGTGATCAGTGTATGTGTCTGTTTAAAAACCCCTTTTCTTTGCCTTAATTCTGCCTCCTTTGTACAAAAGGACTATAGATGTTTTTGTGTGTTTGTTACATCATTTACAGTTTTCCATTGAAAAAGTAGAATAGTCATACTGTCGTCCTTTGATTTAGATCTGTCGTAAGTGTGGATTTTGATCATAGGAGAAAGTTTATTTGCTGTTGATAGTTGATTATGCTTTTACTTTTGTCTTTGGTTTGAATTTGTGACTTTCTAGTGTCGAAACGAGTATTTATTTCAAAATCATAAAGTGTTGTAATCATCTCTACCTTTTGATTTCGAAAAGAAGCTTGTTTGTGTTTGTCACTTGAAAGCAAATTCATATTTGTACATCAACTTTCTTTTTAGGCATCAATATTAAGAAAGTGAAAAACAAATACATGAACATGTGCATTTGCATATTGATAGTCTGTTTGGCTTGATTTAGGAAGAGTGCATTTACAGTGTTCTCTTTGCTCTTTGAGAAAAGGTTGTGTCTTTCTTTTCCCCTTGTAGCTAGGATTTTCATTGCTGAAAAGAGATAAAAGTTTGCTTATCATCTTTAGATTGCATTTTAGGAATTACATCTACATCTCGTGGTGAACCCAAAAGGCAAACTTCATAAGAAAGATCAACTTAAAATAAATTAAATGAATCTAACAATGCTTTGGAACTTAACGCACAACATTTAGAGGTCTAGGCTAGAGACGTATTTCGGCGTCGTAAAGCCTGGTAACTGTTGTCCTCACTGATGGTTGGGTGATTCCTCCACTTTGAGATGATAAGTGCCAGTACAGACTTGTGCTCCCACGTATCGTCGAGTATATATTGGGAGACCCCTATAGGCTTAAAACCTTTTATCCATAGGAAGCCGTGTCGGGCGCCCTACTGATCGCAATGCACCGAACACAGCATTCGGGAAGATTGACTGCCGTACCGTAAAAATTATTCTGCAGTTTTGCGATTGGTTTGGTACTCCCTCTACCTAGATCTCCAGAGTAGTCCCTTTCGTTCCTTTTCAGACTCCTTAACGGAAAAGGTCCATCTGAGCACTTGTCACTTCAGGCTCATTAAAAATCGAAGGAGACTAGAGTCATCTTTTGTTTTTTCTCGACTCTTAAAATTTGAAAAAACAAGTTGTGTCAAAGCGTCTAAAATTCATTTAATTCGGAAACATACTTCCCCTTTTTATTTTAGTTGATCGAGTAATCCGCAATCGTGGAAGAAAGTCAATTGAAACCCCGTCGTTCGCGGAGGCTTACGAGTCAACCGTCTTCGTCTCCGGAATCGAAAACAGTACGGACAAAGCGAACTCATTTAACCGGTTCAAAATCTCCTATTAAAGTTAGAACAAGTGTTCCAACGACATTAGAGATTCCGGTTACTCCAAACATTTCTGGAATCCCTACCTCTACAGAAGAAGTTCAACAACCTCAGAGGGACAGTGATACTAATCCTAGTCTGAGAGTAAACACTTGTGTTACCGAACCAGTTCCATCTACAACCGGTTCGGAGAGTCTTGCTCTTCAAACATCTGTCGCTATCGATTCCACACCTTCTTCGGCACCAGAAATATGTTACGGACCTGATGGTCTTCCCCTTCCACCTGGTCTGATTGCAATTGAAGAAATTCTAGAAGATCCTCAAACAAGTACTCCAACGCACTTTAGAGTCGGGATCACTCTATATGCTTCTTCATCAAAAGTTAGTCTACCACCAGTGGAAGTTCCTGTAGGATCGCTAGATAATCTTTTGGATAGACTACAAATGTCTGAACAACCGTCAACATCTAGGACTGAGTCATCTAACACAGCGACAGTAGAACTCCCTGCTGTCACTCCGACAATGTTCGCCGGCATACCATCTATCCCAACTAGCTCTCAACCGCTAGAAGGAGCCCACTCAGTGGCTATTACGACAGTATGGTCTGTTCCTGTTTGTTCATCCGGAATAATATCCGGAAACTCTTGTGTTGAGTCTCAACAAATTGATCCATTTGGAGGTCAATTTGGGCAGTCTGGTCCCCAAGGGTAAACAATTCCCTTGAGTTCTGGATTACCACCGTATGGGGGGCAATATGCCCTTTCATTATCCCCTCCGGGAGGATATCCATACGGGAGTTCACAACAATATTCAGGTTATACTGGAATTACCTCAAGTGGTTGGGTACCTATACTACCTCAGCAACCAAGGGTTGTGTATTCGATGCAACAATGTGTACCTATGTCGAATATCCCGACTACACCGGCTATTGTGACAGTGTCACAAGTTCAAACGCTGCCTGTTGTATGCCAACCTCAGATTTCTCAGGTTGTAATGCAACAGCCACTTGACCCTGTGACTCAACCACAATCCCCAACTAGTGGGGCGACACAGGTCCAGATGGGTACAATTACCCCACACCTTGGTCCAACGGTTAGTATAGCGAAACAGCACATGGCTTCTCAACCATGGCTAGTGCAATACCAACAACCACAATTCCAACAAGTATACCAAGGTTCTGAGCAGCAAATCTTTGCGAACAGTGGATAGCCGTACATTCAAAACAGTCAAAATCAACCATTTTACAATGGTCATGTCCACCAACCTTATCAGTCATACCAACATCAAATGCATTATGCTGGCATGCAAAGACCAACTTCTCAGGCAATCCCATCTTACCCTGGGTATGCTTCACCTAATCTGAATCAGCAGTTACCATTCGTGGCAACTTTAGAGTTACCTGATTTAAACCGGTTAACAAACGATCCAATTGCTTATGCCCCTTGGTGGCCGGCGATTCCACATAAACTTCCATCAGATATTCCTAAATTTAATGGAAATCCGGGTGAAGATCCATCGAATCACGTGATGACATTTCATCTATGGTGTTCATCAAACACCATAAATGATGATTCAATAAGGCTTCGCTTCTTTCAGAGGACGTTAACGGGTCCAGCGGAAAAATGGTACATTGAATTGCCTAGAGCTTCGTTCGACAACTTCAGTACCTTAGCCACAACATTTTTAACCCATTTTCAATTACCAATAAGGTATGAAACGGGAACAGAACTTCTTACCAACTTCAAACAGACAACAGCCACTCACATATCTGATCATATACATGAGTGGCGACGTCGTCGTAGGATGGTAAAAATGTACGTTCCCGATCAGCTATTAGCTAAATGGTTTATCAAGTCATTACTGCCTTCCATCACGGAAGATGTGGAAAAGGGGGGAGTTGTAACGGAAGAGCAAGTGATCGCTCGTGCACAATATCTAGACTTGATTTACACTCAGTCCGGCATGCTCTATGACAAAATACCTGACGCCCCTAGACCGAAATTCTCAATTCCTCCTCCTCCTAAATCAAACAATGACTCTCACGCCTGCGATGGCGTGATTGGCACAACAGACACGAAATCGACAAAGGCTACATCCAAGAAGGCCCGTAAGATTTCAGGTCAAAATGCAAAAGACGAACTTCTTGCTTCGGAAGTAAATGCCGTATCGACAGATAAGGGCAAAGAAACCAAGCAACCAGGAAGCAAGAAGAAAGGCAAAGGGAAGAAGAAGAAACAGGATGAGTCATCTCCTGAAAAATCTTCTTCAAACCCTCCTGGAAATAGGAAACAAAAATATCCATGCATGATATGCGATGAGGATCATCGGACTTTAGATTGTCCACACAGAGCTGAGCTTAAAAAATTCTTTAAGAGTTCGAAAACCTCAGCAGTGTTAACTGATCCGTTTCCAAATCCAGGAACAAATCTGGTTGAAAGTGGAAATGCTTCCCCGTCTCAAGTGTTGATGTTGTCGATTTCAAAACAACAGAATGGTGCTTTGATTTTGACAAGGAACAAAGATTACGGGAATCCGCAGCTGTCGAACAACAAGGATAAAGATCAACCAAGTAGTTCGACAACAACTTCGACAGAAGTTGTACCACCCACCATTCCTAAATTGACAATAAAACTGCCAAAGGGAGTAGTACACAAGTCGACATTTAATCCTCGTGCTAGAGCAGCACAGCATTATAACATAGTGGAAGATTTGGCCCAATCGCCATCCGCTATGTCGACTCTTGAAGTACTACAAAATTGCCCATCCCAAAGGCAGGCTTTATTATCGGCCATTGGTGGGATTGATCAAAAGGATTCCAATCTTGTATCCTTCGACCACAAAGGATACGATCCTCAATTACCGGCTCAACTAGCTTTCCTTGTTCAAGTGAAAGCCCTCAACAAAACTGTTCATCGAACAATTATTGATGAGGGGGCATCTACATGTATCATGTCGATGAGTTGCTGGAAAACTTTAGGATCTCCAACCTTGTCGCAGTCTACGACGACGTTAAAAGCATTCGACAGAAGGACATATACCCCATATGGTATCCTAAATAACTTGAAAGTCGAAATAGGAGGGAAAACAGTAGAGATAGATGTTGAAGTCATCGATGGGAATCTTGATTACAACATCCTACTAGGAAGACCATGGATATATGCTATGGCAGCTGTTGTGTCGACCTATTTTAGAAAGATTGCATTTCCCTTTCAAGGAGGGATTACAATCGTCGATAAACAAAACTTCCTCCCCAATGGTTCTCAAGTTACAGGAAGCATTCCCATGATCCATGGAAGCCCCCATTCGCTTCAGAATATCGCAGTAGGCCTACTAAAAGATCCTATACTAATGGGAACTTTCGCTCTTCCACCTCCAATCAATCTGGCGGAAGTAGCGTCAATAGGAACCTGCAACATGATATCTTCCACAAAGATCTCAGAAAACGATATGAACATGGATCATGCAATGGTTTTGCCCCCAAGCCCAATAGAAATATTATAGCAATCAATGTTTCTAGCATGGGAGGCAAATCCAAATCAACGCTCATCAAGCGTTTGGATATATAGGTCTAGAGAATATGGTACTCCTTTAGATCCTTGGTCGCAAGTGCATGTCACCGACGAAGGAATTGTCCAATCTATGGTAATTGAAGGAGCACCATGGAATGATTCCCACCATCATTCCCTTCTTCCGGATTGTGAAGAAGAGACTCAAAATGACCTTTATCATCCCTAAGTCTTTGATTTTCTTTCAAATACTGTAAATACAGTGGATTCTGAGCGAAACTTATCCAACATTGAAGAGACTATAGCCATAAATATCTCAATCAAAACAGATGTTGTAGAGAATATTTATGTTGGCAAATGTTGTTCTCCTTCAGAACTGGAAATATATAACGCTCTTTTTCGCGAATTCAGAGATGTCTTTGCTTGGTCATACAGTGAAATGCTAGGCATCGACTCGAGTATCATTGAACATGAAATTAAGATGTATCCAGATGTCAAACCAGTACGACAACGGCTAAGGTAGGTGCACCCCAAGAAAGCCGCTGCCATTAAGGTAGAAGTTGAAAAACTTCTCCATGCTGGTTTCATCTACCCGGCTCCTCTAACCAATTGGGTATCGAATATTGTCCCTATTATGAAGAAACAGGGGACAATTAGAGTGTGTGTCGATTATAGGGATGTAAATCAAGCTTGTCCAAAAGACAACTACCCTACACCCTTCATCGACCAGATAATTGATGAATGCGCCGGATGTGAAATCTTTTCATTCATGGATGGATTCTCCGGGTATAATCAAATAAATATCCGCCCACAGGACCAGTCAAAGACTGCATTCATTTGTCCGTGGGGCACATTCTCATATCGAAAATTACCCTTTGGCTTAAAGAATGCAGGGGCGATGTTTCAGAGGTCAATGAATTATGCCTTCCATGACATCAAAAACATCGTTCAACCATACCTCGATGACCTTTCGGCTCATTCGCGAAAGCGGACTGATCATCCGCAGCATTTGAGAGCGATATTTCTACGTTGCCGACACTACAAGATACGACTCAATCTGCACAAATGTGTATTTTGCATCAGTTCTGGTCGTTTACTTGGCTTTGTAGTCTCCGAGGATGGAATTCGTCTCGACCCGTGTAAGGTCCAGGCAATCATAAATTTGCCTCCACCTTCAAATTTGCTTCAGATTCAGAAACTCCAAGGGAAAGCAAACTTTCTGAGGAGATTCATTCCAAATTACGCCGAACTTGCTAAAGGTTATACACGTCTTTTTAAAAAGGAGGTACCCTTTGTCTGGGATCAGGTTGCGCAAGCTTCCTTTGATGCTTTAAAAGATTCCCTAATGAAAGCATCATTAATGTATGCCCCCGATTATCAAAGAGATTTTAACCTGTATCTGGCTGCAGCAGATACGACCATCGCAATGGTTTTAGTTCAAGAAGTCGATGGAATTGAACATCCTATATATTATTTAAGTAAGAACTTAAATGATACAGAAAGCAAATATTCTTATGTTGAAAAACTAGCGCTTGCAGCTGTTCAAGCGATACAAAGATTTCGACACTATGTCCTCTTCCGGAAAACTACCATTCTGTCAGATTGCAACCCCATGACTTATATATTGTCGCGACAGTTGCTGGGGGGCAAATATTGAAAATGGATAGCGATCCTTCAAGAGTTTGATCTGGAATTTGTAAAATCCAAGTCAAAGAAAGCTCTAGTTTTTGTAGAACTATTATGCGATCTCCCATCGTCGTCCAACGATGAAACATCCGAAGAATCAATCGTGGATGAGAATTTGTTTCTGATATCTACAAGCAATGAGTGGTATGGAGATATAATAATTTATCTCCAAACCCAAAAATTCAGGCCAAACACCTAACACTCTGAACAAAAACATATTCGATACCAAGCAAAAGACTACATGATCGTCGGTGATACACTTTACCGTTGTGGTATCGATACTATTCTGAGAAGGTGCCTCACCGATGAGGAGGCCGAAAAAGCCCTGAATGAGTGTCATTCAGGCGCCTGTGGGGGGCATCAATCTGGATATGCAACAACACAAAAAATCTTACGAGCAAGATACTTCTGGCCAACAATGTTCAAAGATTGCATAACCGCAGTCAGAAGTTGCCATGCTTCTCAAATTTTTGATAGCAAAACCAGAAGACCACCCGCACCTCTACAACCAATAGTTGTTGTTGGGCCGTTCACCAAATGGGGCATCGATTTCATGACATGTAACCCCACCTCGACCAGGGGGCATGGGTATATCATAGTCGCAGTTGACTATTTTACCAAATGGGCCGAGGCGATGCCTACATTAGATAATACTGGTGAAACAGCTGCCCTTTTCTTTTTCAATCATGTAGTCGCCAGATTCGGCGTACCACAGGCCATAGTCACAGATCATGGATCGCATTTTCGCAATCACATGATGGTCGAATTAGCTGCCAAACTAGGGTTGTCTCACGACAGCTCTACTCCGTATTATCCGCAAGCCAACAGACAAGTTGAAGCGATCAACAAGGTCCTGAAGCGCATGTTGCAAAGGATGATCGGAGTTCACAAAAGAAGGTGGCACCTAATCCTGTACTCAGCCTTGTGGGCTTACCGAACATCGGTATGGAATGCAGCCGTGTTCACACCCTTCCAACTGGTATATGCCCTGGAAGCAGTCTTACCAGTCCAGTGTGAAATCTCGTCTCTCAAACTCGCAATTGATCTCCTCCCCGGAACTTCAGAAGAAGAGGCTCGTTTCTTGGAATTAATCCAATTGGATGAAACCTGTCGTGACGCCGCTTTGGCTAACGAAGCCCATAAGAAACGAATCAAGGCGCAGTTTGACAAAAATGTCAAACCCCATGTCTTCTCGGAAGGTGACTTGGTCTTGCTTTACGACCAAGAATCCGATAAATTGGGAGCAGGTAAATTTAAGTCTTTATGGATGGGTCCCTATATTGTTAAATGAGTGTTAGCAAAAGGAGCCTACAAGTTAATGGATTATGACAGAATTCCACTGGCGCAACCTCATAATGGGTTGTACCTCAAGCGTCACTATGCATAAATAGTAACCAATATGCTTTTGTTATATTTTTGTTTTCGCTAAAGTGTTTGTTTACATTTATTGCTGATATCAAACCTATTGGAGCCAAGTGTTGGATATGCCGACGGAGCGAGTCGTAGTTCGCGGAACCTGTCCTCCGCAGCCTGGGCCATTTTTGATCCAAGCGGCGAGTTAGTAAGTTTCAGAGGTGTATGTATTGGTCAATCAACGAATAACATCGCTGAGTATAGCGCGTTGATAGAACTTCTCTCTGATGCCATCACCCATGGAATACACCGACTAATTGTCAGGCTAGACTCACAACTTGTAATACTACAACTCAATGGTATATATTCCGTCCGAAACCCAGCTATTTATCGCATGTTCCTAAGGGTTAAGATTTTGGAAAGACAATTTGATCTTATTCAATACCAACATATTTCCAGAAACTTAAACACATTAACTGACTCATTAGAAAACTATGTGTTAGATAGACATTTGCAACATTTATAAAAAGAAACACATCATCAATGTTTTACATGTGGATCATATAGCTCAACCAAAATAAAACCCCGAAAATCAAAAATATATATAGCTGTTTATGGTTTACACATAATGTTCTGTAACCAAGACAAAATCGGTCACATGACCCAAAACTCAAAATGCTAGGGGGCACCCTAGTCTAATGATGCTCGTGATAGCAAGTCACAGCCTGTGCGATCATGCGCAAGAGACGAGTCCATCGTCTGGGCACACCAATATTATGCCGCTGTAACTGAAAAGGTAGCTCGTCAGTCCTCACATCTGGTATACCGAGAGTGAGGCCCTCAATCTGCTCCTGTAAAGCTGAGAGAGTCTCGGCCACATCGAGGTCACGAAGAATAACTCTTCCGGCGGCCTCTCCTGCTGGGGCAACGGTCGGTACTCTCAGGCGAACTACTGGACGAACAGGACCAACATCTACATGTACACATGATTTTGATTAAAGTCTTGATAGAATAAAGCATAAGGACATTATAAACAAAAATGGTAAACAGCAATATGGTCAGAGATTTTACCAATAGCACCCCACTGCTCGCCATCCGGCAGTACTAAATCTGGATCACCCCGGAAGTCCATGCCAGCATATGGATACTCGGAATAAACCATCTCCTGACGATCAAACCACCTGAAGAAGGTATCAGAAAATGAAATCTGAGACTGGCCAACATGCCTAGACATATGGTCAACCCATCTCTGCATACGTGGTTCAGTAGGAGAAGGCAAATCGAGTGCAATGTACTGCGGCTGCATCAGTGGTATCTTCTTCAAGGCAAAGGTGGTCAAAATGGAACCAAACCCAAAGTTCTTCAACCTCCCGTTCTTTATCTTGGTCAACTGTTCTTTCATCACAAGAAGTACTGCGTTGCACCAGTTGAACACCTTCGGTTGGAGGCATTCCAAGGCATGCTGCATATAGGATCTGTTGACTACATGAAGAGACGCACTACCGGCCATCCTACCAAAAGTAAATAGGATAGTCCTAAGGGACCTGTCAGTGACATCACGGATGATGATCTTACCGTCTTTACTCGGCTGAGATCCTTCCCTGCAATACCGGCGGACATAATCTTTCACAGAATCGCCTCCTCGGGCCGAACCTGACAAAGAGATGGGGGCACCCCGCCTCGCCAAGCCAGTCAAGAAATAGATGTCTACTGTAGTCAAGGGGATAGATTTTCCCCTAATCTGGAAAACTTGATTGATAGGATCCCAAGCATCGAGAAAATACTGCAGTAGGTTGATCTGCTGTCTCATGCTAGAAATGTGGAAGAACTTCAGCAAGCCATAATTCCGCAGCGCGTTCACTGTAACTGGATCATGTAGGGCAATCATGTCCTCCTCTTCACGCTCATGTTCTCACCATGTAAGGGTCATCTTGCTCCCAAATCTCCGAAAAAACAAACAAGAGAGGAGTTAGATCCTGATTTTTGTGAGAAACAGGCAAAAATTCCATCAAAAATTGTGCAACAAATTCCCTTTCTGCGCCCAACGCACCTGCAGCAGTGTTCTAGGTGCGTTGAATGTCAAACTGCCTTCATACAAGCTAGCATTCAACGCAGGTTTCGATACACTGGGGGTGCGTTGATGGCAGAACGAACCCCTCAAACACCAGGGGCTCAAAAAAGCAAGGAATCAGGGTCAAAAAGCAAAATGGAAACCATGAAATGAAAGAGCTCGGGTTTAGCTCCTACCTAGTCCAGACGGCGCCGAGAATCATCGACAGAATCTTCCGAAATCAACTGATGAAAATCGAGGGGGAAAAGCACCTCCAAAGCTCCAACAAACCAAGTTCAAATGAAATGGTAAAATGAGAGGTAAAAAACACTTTTTGATTGCTTTTACGTAGTTCAAAGTAAAATATTAGCATTTTAATCTCATTTTCAAGCAAATATTGTTCATTTCTGACTAGTTTGATGAAGCAGTTGAAAAATACAGTACTATCTTTGGAAGGACAAAGCTATTTATGGTAAAAAAGCAAAACAAGACCACCTAATCGAGCAATTTTAGCACATAGTTCAAGCTCGTTAAAAAATAAACATAAGACATGAGAAAATGTTTCCACCCACGTTTAAGCTCGTTAAAAAATGAACTATTCCCCGGTAAATAACCACCGTGAATGTAGCATTTCAGCCATTAAAGCCTTGGTCGTGTTTGCACCGTCACCTCCACTTTTTCATTGGCCGATCATTCACCTCCATTTGATTGTTTACCCATTTTGAGGAATAGTTGTGAAGAGTGATTTCACTAGCCATCCTTGTGACACTGCCGTGATTGGAAAATTCCAAACCTTACCTGGAATCAGCTGCTACCCATTTTATCACTCGTTCCTCAAAAGACGAGTCTTCTTTAAGCTCTTTTCAACTGACTCGTAAAATATTAAAAGATTGCCGAGTTTTGGCCTTCCAGCTCGTTAAAGCGACAGGAAGTGCTATCCCTCCTCTAGATTTTAATCTTTTTGGACCCGAGGGATTATTGCACAAAAAGATCGAGCGCTTGTTTTGTTCGGCTCGTTAAAACTATCGAAAATTCATCCCTTCTGTATTGTTTTATACTTTTTCGGACTTAAGGGATTAGATGACGAAAAATGAATTTTGGAGTTACCTTTACGTACCTTTTCAGACTCTCTAAAAATGAAAAGGACCGAGTTATCTTTGTCGTTAAACTCGTTAAAAAGATTAATAGCGACAAACTTGTCTTTAGACGAGAACGAGTTTCACTATCGCTAGGCTCGTTAAAACATAGCGATGGGTTTGCCCGAAGGGCAAATTATAGAACAAGCATATGTTATCCTCCTCAATCTTGACAAAAATAAAGAGGTACTAGTCAGCAATGACTGGGGAAAATTTGGGAAGAAAACTCAAAGAATCTTTATTGGTAGCAAGTCTCTCTTGAACATGACACTTCCATTCCGTGCCTGAGTCGGGTTGGGTTGTTTCATTCACCGGTCACATCACCATGGTCACGCCATACCATCCACATTTGGGGTAAATGCTACCAATCCATCACATAAGTGTCGCTGACATGTTCAAGAGAAGTCATCCAGAGAAGTCACCCGTGTCCCATCCATTACCATACATTATACTTCATTCTTTCATGACCGCCATCCTGAACCATATATCATCAGATTGTTTTCACCTCCATCAAAATCATTTGCTCCGTTCCGTGTCATTGATGTGGGATTCATTAAGGCCCTCCTTTGACGGGTCACTTCTTGTCGACATCAGCTCATTATCCAAGAAGTTGATCTAGGAACACCCCCTTCAGTACTTTGAAGCTTCCATGCCTCAATGGCAAGTTTCTCACTTCCGGCGACAGGTATACATCAATGACCTTCGACCGAAAGATTTTGCGTGGTGTTCGACGCCAAGTCCTTTATTCACACCACGTAAATTGTACTGCAGTACCTTGAGGGTCATCATCATTATCGGTGATTCCTCTCGCGCTTGTTAACAGTTTACATCATTGACTGGTAATCAAGCGATGTCTTTCCATGTTCGACTTCAAAACATTTCTCACATGGATCGACTTGTACTTTGAGTGAAGATCGAACGAGATTGAAGACCCCAGATCTAGTTTCATCCATCTGGGCTGCGATATATATTCAGGAAAATAAAGACATTGAAATGTACAACATTGCAGCACAGATAATCATCCTACCAAAAGGATGATGGCTCTATCAGAATCATCAGTCTATCATCAGACAATTGTCTGTCCTATGTACATGAAAATGAATTTATAAAGCTGAGCATGGGAATGCCCACCTCAACTAGATCATGAAAACAGTATGAAGATAATGTATTGTATTGTATCTTATTACAGGTCTCCTCCCAGCATTGAAAGAACTTCGGATCCTCCTAATAAAGCATTTCACCCGATAAACGGCCTCATACTTTAGGGGGCAACTGTTATAGACATTTTTGTGCCTTACAGCTCTAAGCATGAAATGTCCATAAACCAAGGGATCCTAAGTCCCTAAAAGTGTTCTTCCGACCCCTAAAGGAACAAGGTCAACAAATTACAGCTTCTCCCAGAAGTTTTCCACCAGAAATTGCTCAGAATCAGTCAAATCAGGATCATTTCAGCTGCTCCACTAGCTAGCTGCGTTGCATAGCACCCAAGTGCACTAGCTAGGTGCATTACAACGCACCTAAATGCACTACCAGGGTGCGTTGAGCGGGAAATGACAAATGGCAGTGCCATTCCGCGAGATGGAAAGACAATGGAAGCTTCCAGAATCTTCTCCAATGACACTTGCCTCACTGAGTTCGACCAAGGATGAGTAAGAGGCTCTCAGTCTCCAAGTGAAAGCAAGAACTGACAGAGAGAAGCCACTAGTCAAAACATAAGCTGACTCATATTCCTTGCATACATCTATATATGGATCCCTCATCCCAGAGATCCAGAGGCTGGAATTTTGTACATTGCAGAGAATTGTTGTTGGTTTTGAGATAGATATCAGAGTATTGGGTGATTTATGCTTTGTTGGAGGTGAAGAGGGGATTCTATGCTGGGAGTTTGATGCTGGATCAGGAATCATCAGTTGTAACTCCTCCTGGATCTTCTTTTTATATCAATAAAACTATTTGAGTTTCTCCTACATGCTTGTGTATCATTGATGTTTGTTACATTTGTATGTTTAGCTTAAATTTGATCCTAAGCTATTTATGAATATAAATCCATGTCTTTGTGTAGTTTTCTTCTTCTATGATCTTACAGGAACTTGGTGAAGCTGGGCAAGTAAGGGAGCAGGCAGCTGGAAGCTGTCAAAGAGGAGAGAGATTGGATCAAAGGACTAGCGCAAGACACAGGTTGGTTCATCCTATTCCTCTTCGTTTATAGTTCATAAAGAAGAATACGAAAGTAGTTTTCTCTGTTTGTTTCTAAGGTCACTGTCACACCTTAGTGGGATAGGGTCGTTCTGAGTAGACACTTTTCCCGTTAACATACCCCCTACCCAAGATAAATGATTTGCTGGATCAGTTGCAGAAAGAGAAATACTTTGCCAAGTTGGAATTAATGTCTAGATAACACTAGAATTTATTCAAAGGAGAAGATACCTAGAAGAATGCCTTTAAAACCATGAAAGGTTTGTATGAGTGGTTCGCCATGCCATTTAGCCTATGTAATGCACCAAACTACATTTATGAGCTTAATGAGTGATAAACTACACCATTTTATAGATTCATTTTTTATTATCTATTTCGATGATATATTGGAATATAGTGCTACTTGGGAGGAGCACATATGACATTTGATGCAAGTGTTAGAGGCATTAAAGTGTGAAAAATAACAACAAGATATTCTAATTTAATTTTTCCTTGGATTAAATTAGGAATTAAATCGAAATTATATTCTCATAACAACTTGTAATAGTTCACTAATTCAATTTGACTTATTTGGCTTAGTAAATTCGAGTTGGAAGTCTATCTAGATTGCTAAATTTTAGGGCTCTTGGTTGAGTTCTTTTGAGTTGTAATTAATTAACTCAGTATAACTGAGTTAAAGTCAATTAAACTAGTTCAAACAGTTGGAGGAACTAGTAGTAGGTCTAGTAGTGGGGATCAACTTCAATGCAACTTCACTTCGGCACCAGTTAATTGAAGATTCACTCATAAATAACTCATGCATGTCAGTTCTGAGAAAGAATCAGTTGAGATTAGAGTTTAGGGATAGTGTACTATCCGTTGTATAATTTTCTAAGTTGTACAGATGGTGCATGTAATCATTAAAAGACCTATGATGGATTGCGCAGTTATGAGTGGGGAATTTCTCAATTAAATATAGGCTAATTCACTTAGGAATTGTGCAAGGAAGTAGGGGCTTAGCAGGCAACACATTTTGCTAAGTATTGGCTTGAGCTGCTTTGTGAAGTACAGAGATAGATTGTACTTGTGCGGGAGTTGTTCGAGTTGAACAAGAATTGTATTTTCTTCTCAGATATTTTGGTTACTGCAATATAGATAGTCGGTGTTTTGAGCAGTTTCTTTGCCAGGAAAAATATTGTGTTATGTGCGATTGAAATTATTCCTTTTCTACTAGTGTTTTCATCGATCAATTTTTGTTTCTGTTGATGAGTAGTATAGATTTTTGTCTTATGTTTTAGCATATCACATAAGCTATTAAATCTACATGGCATTGGAGTTGAAGACATTATAGAAGAGGACAATTTGAGTTTGTTGTGAAAGTGAAATCAAATTTGTAGGTTCATACTTCAGAGTTAGCATTATGTCATTCTACAGTTTGAGATGTGAGTATGCCCTGGAAGGGAGGTCGAGTTACATAGATTAGAAGGACAGGATCGAAGGAGTGTTGCAAGATAACAGGCTAAAGGAATTCATAGTTCATGATATTCCAAAGCCTCCAACATCTGATGCTAAAGATCTAGTTGAATGGAGAAAGTATGTGGGAAAATCGAGAAGGATTATCCTAGAAGGATTTCGAGATCATATTGTCTCAAATATCCACGGTAAGGAAAATCCACTTGCAATGTGGAAGGCATTGACAGACCTGTTTCAAAATAGTAGTAACCACAGGAAGATGGCACTGAAGGGCAAACTCAGAAAGATCAAGATGGAGAAGGATGACTCTATTCCAAAGTACATAACCAAGTTCACTCAATGTCAGGATGAGCTTGGAAGTGTCAGGATTATTGTTGCCGAAGATGATCTAGTGATTATAGCACTTATAAGACTTCCCAAGAGTTGGCATAGTTAAGAGGAAGCTTTTAATGGGAGGGAGAAGAAACTAGAGTGGGACCGACTGTGGTCCAACTCGGTATAGGAAGAGATTCAGTGGAACACTAGAGATAGATCCTCATCAAAGCATGATGATGAGAAGAATTGTGCCTTAGCAAGTAAGGAAAAGAAAGGGAAGGGAAGTTATCCCATTACAAATCATATTCTTGTCAGGTGTTGGCTTGAGGGGGCCTAACCCAGGTTGAGTGTTAGTTAGCCAAATAAATCCCTACACAACTGGCCCTTTCGGCATCAGCCTGCGGAGCGTGGACAGAAGTCTCACCCGAAGTAGTATGGGAGGATGCTAGAACCAAGTTTCCGCACCCTTGAGATGGTTGTGATGTCGGTTTATTCCCACTATACCTGCCTTCACACAAGTAACTTATCCCTCTACTCTACTCTTCAGTACCTTTGCAAAATGTTACAATTAGTTTCATGTAGCCCTAACCACGAGCTGAAGTCCTATCGTGTTGTTAGGGCAACAAACTGTGATATCTCCTAAACTGAGCTAAGTATCTGACTTATCTTATTAACAGATCTTAGTTAACTTTGCGTAAACATATGTTCTTACTTGCATTCACTTAACCAAAACATTTACATATATTCACACATCATATAAGAATTAGAAGTGAAATTTAGACCCAATGTAACAGATGCATAAATAGGAAATAAAGACGCAGAAATGACAGAATACTTATCTCTATTGATAATTCCAGACGACTACAGACTCAACTCACCCTGCACACTCAGCTGCAATGGTCCACACAATCAGCTACGGACAACTACGCCTCTGCACACTCAGCTGCAAAGCCTCTACCTACGCTAGGACCCAACCTAGACTTCTACTTCAAAGCTATCTCTCATACATCATTATTGATTAGTCCATGATTCCATTCCTCTAAATATTTAAAGCTTAGCTCTATTTATACAATCCATGGTCTACGGACCATGGGTACATTTCTTACAACCGACATTACATTATCAAAATGACGGCAGACAACCCTATGACTCTTTAACATCTACGTGCTCTGTGCCCACAAAATGCGGAATCTTTACATTTGTACTACAAAATTGGGCCAAAATATGGGCTCGTAGCCCCAAAAATAACCTTGGGGAATCTTTCGCCCAACAAGCCCCAACAAAAACATCGTGACTTGCCCTTGAGTCACTCTGTAGGTGCGGAGATCTTAGCACATAGACCTCCCAGCTTTGTTTGGATCGGTGCAACTTCGACAGTGCACTGAGCAGCTGCCTGCTGGACTTTGTCCACGCATTGTTCAGTGGACATTTTTGCTGAACTATTGATAAGGGATATCAATAGGTATGAGGCCATTTCATATTATCAACATTAGGTCTCCATCATTTGTCAAGAAATCATTCCAAGGGACAAATCATTTGCCACACATAGGGCTGTTTTTTCTTCAAACTATGTTTTAGACCAAACAGGGATGAATTTGGAAAACGTGAGAGAGGTTTTTGTCCATAATAGGCCAAGGCTAAAATACCTCCTTCACGTTTTACATAGGTCTCATGGTTTTAGAGAAATGTCAAAAATATAGTGGCTACAAGAGAGTTGTTGCACTTCGATAGTGACTTTGGCAAAATCAATTTTTCTTCTAGCAGGGTTGTCCAAATGACTTTCTTGATGAGTCAAATGATAACGAGAGAGAAATATATTTCCAATTAGCTATCATGACCTCAATTTGGAGTTGAGGAAGACCTCCAAAAGTTTCCTGCATTTTGCAATTTTTGACGAGTCTTGGGATAATTAACTTTTTAGGGGCTATAGTTGATCATTTTCAGTGCTTGATAGGCCCATTGTGTAGCAAAGAGAGATTCCTTTCCAACAATATATCATGGGCTCAATTTGGACACCGGGAAGGCATCCAAAATCAACCTGTAAGTCAGACGGCGTGCATAGACCTTGGGCACTGTGCCTAGAGCTTGGGTGTTGTGCATAGAGCTTGAGCGCTGCGCATAGAGCCTGTGTGCCTATGTATTTTTGCACTGCACTGCGCATATAGTAGAGTACTATGCACCTGTACATGGTGTTGTGCATAGGTCCGGCAACCAGCAAAACCATCCTAAAAACCATTCAAATCGCTCCTTTTGCTACCCTGAGCCTCAAGAAAGTATAGTCCCTAAACTATCCTCCCAGCACTCATTTCAAGATTTTTAAGTTGGTTTGCTATTAAAATTTTCAAACCGTATGTTGTCTAAAATCCCTCCCTGCTTATAATTTTCCAGTTCATTCTCACATCTTGTTGTCATATCCCTCATTTCCACATCTTGTTGTCATATCCCTAAATATCATCCCTATTCCCTAAACCCCTACTTAAAAAATATTCCCTACTAAAAAATAACCCACTTTCTCACTCTCAAATCATACATATCTCATTCCTACATCACACAAACTCCTCTCCCCTTCCCCTATCCCTACTCACCATAACTCCCACTTCCTGATTACCTTCTCTAGGGTTTCTAAAGATTCAAACACAAAAACATGGATAAAGAGGATAAAGATTCTGAGGAGGAGGGAAAAAGTTGCAGTGAAAGCATGGGAGATGAACCTCAGCATCAATGAAAACCACATAAGAGAGGCAGAATTATCAGAGAGGAACCATCAAACATCAGAGAGTTACAGGCTTCTCATATAACTGTCTCTTGTTTCAGGCATCTAGGGTGTTATGAGTTTTTTGAGTAGGTACAAAGAGTTCAACATCATCCTGAGCTGACCAGGATTTTTGTAGCCAATCTCCGTGATAAAAAAATTTGGATTTGACCTGATAACTAATGATTTTATTTTACGATTGATTATTTGTCTTGATGAGATTGATATATGAGCTTCCAATGACTAGTATTGGTATTCTATAATGGTTTCGTGCTGGCATCCTCTTTCTTAGCACATTTGTTGAAGTATTGACAATTGTTATTCAACATGAAGTTATCTCCATGAATGGTTGGAACCTACATGACTTATTCTTGGTGTATGCATTTGCATCTAGTGACTTATATTATGATCATAAGGATGAATTGATGAATTTTCGTTTGATATTTCTTATGAAAATTTATTGGCATGAAAATAAATGAAGTCAGGACTTGATGAGAGTTATACTTGTCTCTTGGTCAAAACAATATGATATTGCGATATTGTGATGATTTTGATATTAGTTTTGATCTGGCTCTTAAACTTTGATGAGATGAATTATTTAATTTTATTATACAATATTGATTTATGGAAGGCTAATCATATTGCTTTGGTAAAGTGTTATGTTTGCATAAATCATTGGGTAAAGTAAGCTCCTCGATCCATGTATGTCTGCATTGGTAGTTATCTGGTGAAGCAAATAAGATGGGTTGATTGAAACCTCTACTTCATAGGTGTTCCAAGGTATGAATTTCATTTTGTTTTTGATTTTATATACTGATGGTATACTCTTGCCATGAAATGAGCCTTTGATGATCTAAGTTAGAGGGAGATGGCTTCTGAAGATCGAAATACTGAATCGTGGCATGATGAGTCAATTTCTGAAGTTGGGAAAAGAAAATCTATATTGTAAAACTATTGAAGAAGTATTGGAAACTAGAAATCTAAATCCTTGGACACTCCAATTGAATTTCAAGAAGTTGTGAAGAGATATTATTGAAATTGGCTTGGAAATTAACAGTTGATTGAAGCATTGATGTTTCGTTTTGAACACCCATCCATGTGCATTGAACCTGAGTCGATTCCTTATTGATCCACTTCATTCACATTGAGTTCCTGACTAACATCCTTAAAATTACTTGCACGGGATGATCCTTCTATGATATGTGACTACTTGGGTGTATTGGTGATGGTTAGGATCGTTATCATTGAGATGAACACATTTCGATGTTGCCTTAGTATGAGATCTATCATGATATCTTAGATGGGAGGTCCATAGCACGACTGAGGTTAAGTACGATGTTACTAGCATGACTAGCCATGTGGCAGGATGAAGAAGCTACTTGGAGAGTCATCTGAGAAGAATCAACATGACATGGATACATTATGATGACAAAATGTAGGAACTGATTGGCAGAGAATCCCATATATAGTTGGGATAGATATAGTTTCATATATTGAGATAGTGCAGTTGTACGAGATAATCTTAGTCTTGTACAATGATATGTTTCTAATATACAGAGAGCAGGATAAATCAAGAACATTGAGCCACGTCTTCCTCCCTTGTCTAAGCTCCCAAGGTGTGGAATTGAGATAGAGGGATCCTAGGGTTGAGGGAACTCTGGAAAATAGGGTCTAACCCTATTTTTTACCCATAGGGTTGGAGTAATATCCCACCTTATCTTTTTATTTGCAGTGTATACCCAAGTTGGCATCATAACCACAATAAGGGCTTGTTCAGATTTTCCCTCCCCATCTAGCCAATGGGTTGAGGAGGCTTGGAGGCATGTGATCCTTTCCTCTTGGTAAGTCAGCTATCTTGTCCAAGCTCAGATTATTATGCAGGTGTTATACCACATGAGTATTAAGGGTCATTGTTAGGAAGATTAGTAAGCAATAGGATGGGTTGAGTAGTAGTTCCCTTATATCACCTATTGCTTGATATGGGGTCATAGTAGTAGCTCCCCCATGAGATTCGAGGTTGACTAGTAGCTCCCCGATGTGATTCCAAGTTGACATGTGCTCCTTGATGATATGCTCACCGATGATTATGCAGGTCATAGATCTTACTCACCGCCAATATTCCCTGGCAGTAACCCGCTAAGAGAGATTTCGGGTAGTAGCCCGCTAATAGAGACTCTGGACAGTAGCTCATTGATAGTGATTCCAGGTAGTAGCCTGATGAATAGAGTGTGGTAGTTTATTCTCCCCTTTGATGAAAAAATAGTCTTGATGATTCGAGAATATTCATCATATGAGTAGGGACAATCAAGAGATAAGAAGGAATGAGAAAGAGATGAATTGTAATGATCATTGATGATACGATATGATGAGATACTTGAGATTGGATATGATTTGATGACAGGATACACATGACATGATGCAAGTGGAATTATCCCTAGTTGAGATTGAATGTTAAAAATATGAAACTGCAGTCAAATTCCATGTTGGACATCTCAACTGGTAGATATGATTATTGCAATGAATTCCCCTTTCCGAGAGGCCCAAAATTGACCTACATACACTCAAAATAGATAAGGGAAAGTGTATTTATGAAGAAAAGCTCACATGTACACATTTGATAAGGTTGACCCTAAAGAAAAGTGGACTACCTTGAAAGGCTATAATTACAAGTGCCCTCTACCTCATTTGGATGCAATGATGAGACCCTCTTTTATCTTGGTTTTTGGCTCACACAAGTCTAAGGCTCATTTGCGGAGTATCAAGTTCACTCTGAGGTGAAATTTCTAGGTCTAAAGCTCGCACCTTTGATTTAGGTTTTTGGACCCCAGTTGCAGGCACATAATAGGAAGGATTCGACTGTAGTCACACATGCAAAAGCTCATCCGTGCGACTAGAGCCTTCCAGTCACACGGGCAACTCTCTGTCCATTATAACCCTATTTTCCACTCCATTATAGTGAGAGAAACCAAATATCAACTTACCTCAGTTTTCTGGCTAAAATGCATCCCTTTTCACCTTTTGTTTTACTTATGTGATATTTATCCCATGATAAAATGGTGAAATTACATAACTGAGTAATTTATCCTAATTATTTTTCCAAAATATTATAATTATGAGATAATAATTATTTCATAATTGAGATAATTCTGAACAAGCTCATAATTATGAAAAAGGTTTCTAGAGTTTTCTGTTCCCAAGGAGATAAACTTAGCCCACTTGTGTATGATTTTTTAGGGGTCCATTATTATATAATTTTACTAACTTATCAAGCCCCTAGGTGTGTATATACATTCTCCTAGAGGATAGAATGAGCCTATATAATCTCAACAAACGGAAAGGGGGTAAAGGGAAAGTATCCAAAATATAGCCCAAGAGATCTACTGTATTGGGAGAGGAGAGAATAGTACAAGCTGGAGGAGAGGATCTTGTTTTCTGAAGGTATAGATTTGATGTACTTTCATTTATATGGTTCATACAAATCTATGTTTCTTCCCCTTATCCCAGTTTTGTAGTAATTTATATGTGTGATTTCTAGATGTTTTGAGGTGGTGATCTTTTGCGGAAGATCACTTGTCCTCTTCGTTTGGTTGTGTTTGTTTGTAGGATTTGGATCAGGAGTGGATGAAAGAGATCGCTTGATAGGAGTGCAAGGATTCATGATCAGGCCCAAAACCCTTCACCAACCTGCGAGGAGGTAAGGTACTTTCTCATACTTTATAGCATCAGAAATTGCATCAAAACAACATGCATGGCCATCTGGATTGGGGACCAATTTTAGGTATAGAATTTGATTTAAATAACCACATATTTTTATTTCTCTCATATTTACACCCCAAAACAAAAAAGCGCATCACTAAAAACAAACTTCGTATGATGAAGTTGTGGCCAATTGAAAATTGTGTAGTTTGTTTTTCTTCTACACTCACGCACGACTATTTTTTCTCTTCGTTTATGTTATTTTATGTATATAACTGAGTACAAAAAATGACATATTTGTAATCCTATTTCAATTTTACCTAAAAAAAACCACCCAAAATGGAGTTCATATGAAGAAGATTTGGTTGATTGAAAAATCAAGCTATTTTTTATCAATTTTTCCCAATTTTCAAGTTTTCTTTCAGCTTATTTTCTTGATTTTTCAGATGTTTTTCTTTAAAACTTGCGACTATTTTTTGGATCTATTTTTTTTTGTTGATAGTTGCTAATCTCTATTAGATTTGAGCCATTTCTTACTTATTGGTTGGGATCATCCATTGCTTGGGCTTTTCAAGGTTTCTCTTGAAGAATTATTTGTGTGCTTTGGTTGAGGACTAGTGTTCTCATCTTTAGATATTTGTTTTAGATTTGTTTTAGTTGCACCAACCAAAAAATCCCTACACTACTGGCCTTTTCGGCAACAACCCATGTAGTGTAGGTTTCAATCTCACCCGAAGCAGTTTGGGGCGACGCAAGAAGCAATTTTCTGCATCCAAAGATGAGTGTGATGTATTTTAATGCCTCATATCTTCCTTTGTGTAGATCGATAATCCCTTAGGGCTCGGTACTGCAACCCTACTGAAATAGTCTTCAGACCTTTGTGAAGGTCTATGATTAGCTTTTGTGGACCTTTATCAATTTATTTATCCACTTACGTGCATCAGAGAACAATTCTAGATTAGTGTTCACACAGATCTACTTAGGTTAATATGAAAACATAACAGAATTTATCACAGTCCTCACGAAAGTACTTAACATGCATTGCGTACATCTATTAAGGCTTATTCAAGTGAACCACACATCATTAGATCAATATTTCATAAGCACATTATTCATTGACAACATATATCGTAAGCAAAAGGTAAACAAGACTAAGCAGATATGCACAGTATTCCTTCGGTAATCTTCTTTACTGATCTTCAATATCGTATTACAGGCTCAAAACTACCTTGTGCACTCAGTTGCAAGTGTCCACGCACTCAGCTACAGACTCTACCTAGGCCTCTGTGCACTCACCTACAAGTCCTTTCTCTCCTATATGACCCGCTTCTCTACAACAAAACTTCTCTTTTGTTGACCCCTTACATCCTCCATTATGCCTTAGACTTTCTAAGACACACCTACGTATACAATCCCATGGTCTGTGGACCATGGGTGGGTCTTCAAAGCCGACTCATATTTTACATAAACAAGGGGCTCAAACCCCTTTGACTCCTAACTATCTACATGCTCTGCATTTACAAATCGTGAAGACTTTACATTACTTAAAAAAATACATCAACGCTTGGGTTATTTTAACCCCAAAAATGACCCAGGGGACCCCATCCCGACAAGGCCAATAACACAAAGATCATGACTTGTCCTTGAGTCACTCGACTAGTGCTTTGATCTTACTGGGAAGATCGCCCAACACCACTTGAACTACAGGAACTTCAACAACACTCTGAGTGGTTGCCTACTTGACCTCCTCAACTAGTTTCTCTGTAGTTGGTCCTTCTGTGGCCAACTTCATTGTCAGTTGTGTCTACTATAAGCTTGTTAGCTTCTCCTAAATGTTGGTCGTGACCTGGTAAGCCTCTTCTAACCAAGGTTGCAGTCTATCCTTAAGCAAGGCCTTCTTCCATGTCGCTTCTATTGTGTGAGGAGCTGCTTCCCCTCTTGCAATTTGGCCAGGCGCTGAGCTAGTGCAATGGAGTGCGTCGTTGCCATGACTTCATCATACTGTCTCTGCAGCTCCCTGACCTCTATATTCAGTATCTGCAGGTTTTGGTCTTCCTACAGAGTTGTCACCAACTCCATTGCTTGCTCTAATAATGTTGAATAGTTAGTGACTGCGGCATCCAAGGTGGCCATCCCTTCCTTTATGATGGTAGCGCATTGCTCCATGACCTTAGGTGGAGTCGTGGGCTACAACTTTAACTGCAGCTTATTTATTTTCATGTTGAGTTCGAATTGAAATCAGCCAACCTTTGCCCTTTCCTCGCATACACCAATGGATAACTTCTTGATCTTCGCTTCTGGCTGTGTGTGCTTGGGAATGTGAAGCTCAGACACTGTGATGCATGCCTCTGCAACTGCAGACTCTAGTCAGAAACCATGTGCATGCAGCGTCTCCTTTTCTTTAAAGGCCCGTGTCTTCTTAGTGAACATCCTCTCATTGTTCACCCTATATTCATTGATAAGATTGAGAGTATGTTTCTCCCAAGCTCTCAATTCCTCTTTCACCCCTCCATGCAGCACGTGAAGAATCTCATTGGGGAGCGTCATTATGCTCATCCCAATGTTATTAAGTGTGCTTAAGATGATGCAATCATTAGTTGACTCCATGCTAGGGACCCTTTTGGTAATGCAACAATTAGAAGATCTAGGGTCCTTACCAATTCCACTACTTTGTTGAAAATTAGCAACAAGAAATTGCTAAAAATAGAAGTGCTAAAAATAGCAGTTTGGGCATCAGTGCTGCATTCGGCAACAAGGAATGAAAAATGGAAGTGCTAAAAATAGAAGTTATATTTTTAGTAGTGTAGTGTGGATTCCTATTTTAGTCAATCCTTGGACTAGAAATAGGAAGTAAAATTCGAATTTGGTCTTACTAGCAGTTTGAATATTAATTAATTAATTCAGTTTGAGTTAATTACTTAAGGAAAAGAAAACTTGAAGTCTTTGTGAGAACATGCAATAATTTCTCCACTGATTGAGGAATTAAGGATGAGTTCTATATTGACAAGATCAGTTGACTTAGTTTAACTTAGTCAAGTTTAGTTAGATTAATTTAACAAGTTGTTAAATTAATGAGATTCAGTTTGTTGATGCTTGCATGCATGTGACAACTAGTATTTTCAGATAACTGAGTATTCACTCATGGATAACTGATGCATGTTAGTTCAGACAGAGACCCAGTTGAGATCAGATGAGGGATAGTGTACTATCAGTTGCTAGGATATTCCTAGTGAATATTCCTTGCATGAGGAAGGAATATTATTCCTTCTGGTACTACATAGTTGGACCTGAGGTGACAATAGGTATGATTTGGCCAATTCACACATGTTATGTAATTCGACCCCAATCAAAATTGCACAAGGAAATAGGGGCTTGGAGGACTTGTGCAGCCTATATATACAGGCATAGGCAGTGCATGAGCTACATCACCATAGTACAGAGAGAGCAGAATAGCTTTGAGCTAATTCTTTTTGTATGTTATTGAGGATTTCCACTTGATTGATAATACAAAGATGGGGTTTTAGGCTGGTGCTTTCCCCAGGTTATATCTTCTATGTTATGGTTGATCCCTTATCATTCTCAATTATATCTATTCATGCTTGATGTTGCTCATGTTCAATTAAGCTTCTACAAAGTTTTTGGTAGATATAGATCTAGTATTATGCTTTAGTACATTGCATATATCAGTTTGATCTGCAGGTAAAATTTCCACATGATATTAGTGAGCTAGCTGATTTGTAGAGAAAATTCTACATGGTATCAGAGCACAGGTGATTAAGGAAGAATAGTATACAAGAAGGAAGAAGTTGAAGTTTTTGGTTTCTGAATATTAAATTGAGTTCTTATCACATCTATTTCACCGATGGCATTCTAAGGTTTGAGACTCGAATATGCCCTTAATGGAAATTTGAATTATATAGCCTAGAAGGATCGCATGGAGGTAGTATTGGAAGATAATGGCCTTAAGGACTTCATTGATCAAGAAGTCTGGAATTTGACTGATGCTACTCAACTGGTGGAATGGAGGAAGTGTGTGGCTAGAGCTAGGAGAATCATCCTGGAGGGAGTTCGAGATCACATAGTCTCGAGCCTCCATGGGAAGAAGACTTTGTTTTCGATGTGGAAAACATTGAAAGATATTTAGCAGAACAGTAGTGACCAGAGGAAGCTGGCACTGAAGGACAAACTTTGAAATATCAAGTGTGAAAAGGGCAACATGATCTCTATGTATTTGAACAAGCTCACCTCATGCAGGGATGAGCTTGCAGGTGTAGGGGTTGTGACATCTAATGATGACATGGTGAGTCTAGCACTCCTTGGCAATCCTAAGAGCTAGCATAGCTACCAAAACTTGGTTAATGGAAGGGAGAAACTGCCAGATTGGGAATGACTATGGTCAGATTTGATGTAGGAGGAGATCAAACGGAGCACCAGAGATAGTTCTTAATCCATGGAGGATGAATAAAACTGTGCCTTAGCAAGTAAGGCGAAGAAGGGGAAGGAGAAGGTTTCTCTTTCTGAACCTAGTTCTTCCCATGGTCGAAAGAAGGTTGACAAATCGAAAGTGTGATGCTTTCGTTGTCATAAGGTGGGCCATTTTGTTACAAATTGTCCACAGAGGAGATCCAAGGAGGGATCCGAGGAAGGATCTGAAGGTGAGGCACTTGCTTCATAGTTTGAGTTGGATTTCACACTCTTCGCATGCATGGTTTCATCCATGGAGGGAAGTGTTAGTGCCTAAATCTACCTCAGGCTTAAAAGGTAGGATCCATGGCCAACATCAAACCATGCTCAGCCTGGTATCTAGCCCTACCAGGTCAGGAGAGGGCTCTCTCTGGGTCAATCTCAGCAAATAATGATCGATGAGGGCTTGAGATGACTAATAGAAATACTGATCTTAGGCTAGGTATAAGTGCAAGAGAGTTTGATTTAATAAAATGATTTTTTTTTGGCTCAGATGGAAAGGTAGATTTTGGGTGCGGGGATTGAGGTTCAGTCTTGCAGAGATCTCAATGGGGCAAGGTAGGAAATTGTTTTTGGCACTTAAAATTGAATGAGATGAAAGGAATGGACCGGTGAGGTGTTGAAGAGGGCAAGAGAAATCATGGATCCTCCCCAAACAACTAAAAACATCAAGAAACTAAAGCAAACTTCAAGTAGAGCACTGCAATTTCAATGGATTCTACTTACACTCTTGTTTGTTTAGTTTAGAAGAAACAAGATAGAGAATGGCATACATAACACATAAGAAAATTCACAATTATAGAGAAAAGAATTGTACCAAGACAAATTTCCACATGGTTCCCAAAGAGTGCTACAAATCCTTGTCTCAATTCCTTAGCCAAAATGTTGATATGAGTGTATAATGAAGCTCAAGGCTTTCTCAAGAGTCCAACCATGCTAATGACTGAAAAACAACATAATATAGACAACCATAGCTCATCCTTGCCTCTAGGGTTTGAACACACATGTTTAGGAGCTATTTCAACTAATTCTAAACTAAGAACTAGAAATTAGGCAACAGAACAGCATGCCTCTAGAAACAAGGGAACTGATTCATTCAGTTTCAAACAAATTTTAAACTGATGAATATACCTCTACAAGTGAACATATGACATATTTACATCATGATCCATCAAAGTAAATTAAATTACATCACAAATTTTCCATTAGGAAAGTGAAAAAGTCAAACTGGCCAAAGCTGGGTGAAAAACAGAGCAATACTTGGTCAAACTGACAATTTTTCCTCTATGCGCCGTGCCTGATTCTCTATGCATAGCGCCTGTTTGGACCCACCTTTGGAGGATTGCTTTGTGTTAAAATGAGCTACAAGTGTCCTTGTTAGAAAGCTCTTCCTGTCTACTTTCCAACCCAAGAGGAATTTTTCAATTTGGCCTCCATTTGCACCTCCAAAAGTTAGTTCTCCCAACACTGCTTCCTGTGTCTCAAAATAGGGGCAGTGAGGTCATTTTTTGAGTGTTTTTGACCTTTTTGAGGGCTCAAAACCTATCCAAATTTCTTGGCCATTGGTAGGCAAGCATATTTTTTCATGCCAAATCAATCCAAATATGTTGATTTTTTGTGCTTTGGAGGCTCCTAGCAAAAGCGAGTGCCACGTGGCGCGGCGCATAGGGCAAAAAATCCTATTTTTTGTGCCAAAAAATTTCAAAAATGCAAAAAGTGGTCCAAATTTTTTGAAATTTGGGCAGAGTCTTCTCCATCAAACATTGTGTTGGGCCAAGGAAGCTTCAGCCAATATCTGAAGTCCTTCATTCTCTTTTTTCCTCCTTGATGCTCTCTTCAACTTTGCCTTTAAACTCCTGATTCTCGCTTGGCACACAAAGTTCCGTGACAAGTAATGATATGACAGGTTTCTAAGCATATTCTTCTCATTGATGGAATTTTCTAGCTTCCTCTGCAAGTGGATATTGGTTCTTTCAAGCCATGACTCCCTATCGGTATTAACCTCTTGCTTAAGTGAAGTGAACTCCACCATCCTCCTTTGGGTAGCTTGGCGATTCTCCCGAATGTTTTGCAACTCCATAATCACTTGCTGGTCCTCAAGCTACTTATTCCTTTGCTTCAGGTACTGTATTGTCCATTAGGCTCTATCCAAGTTAATGGACAAGGCGTCAATGTCCGCCTGTTTCTCTTGAATGATTTCCTTGAGATTTGTGCTTTGCGGGCCCATATCAGTATCATCACCCTCAATGAGAATGAAATCAGTCTCCCGCTCACCTGATGGTCCTTCCTCCTGCAGTGGCCTCTTGCCTTAGTCTTGAACCTATTGTACTAATGACGGAAGTAAGGCCCCTTCCACCCCGAGTGGAGATAACACTCACTTTGCTTCTACAAACAATTGTCTAGTGCCCTTCTGATAGGTGATAAACACTAGCATGCTAGCGGTCTATGTCTCATGACCCTCGTGCTGATAAGAAGGTCCCCCTGTCTCATGCAAAGCCTCTGAAGGTCCCTGTGGAGCTCTAAAAAACTCATGAGAGATGAAGTCCTCCCAAGTGATGCCCTGTAAGCCAAGCTGATGAATGACCACAATTTTAATGAGAGCAAAATGGTAAATACTGTTGAACTGCTGCTAAGGAGTTTTGTGCTGCACTAGGGTGGTCATCTTCTCTATGTTTCAGCACATGAAGTAAGGGATGTTCATCATCCTTACCCTAGTGAAATGCATCAGCAACCTAATATGATAAGCATACAAATGTGAAAACCGGCCCTCACAGCTAAAATACCTCATGATCAATTTCATCAGAGGAGAATAAGCATATTTGAGGTACCGGAAAGGAAATACTCTGCTGAGTTTTCTCAAATAGCCAGGTTTGATGTATGGTTCATAATGCTCCCGATCAATTTGTTGCCTCTTGTTCCATTGCTCTCCAATGTTAGGAATACCGGTTGCTAGTGAAATGGATTCTGGTGTTAATGTAAAAGTGACACCAGCTAGAGTGGCTTGACCATCATGTAAATGCAGCACAAACAAACGAGCCAACTCATGATGAAACTGAATGCTAGCAACCTTCTCACAAAATTCATAGCAGGACTGATGTTGGAAACAAGAGATGGCAAGAGGGCAGGCCTGTAATTTAGCAAGAGTGGTTGGTTCTTCTCTAATATGTTTGCCACCTCTATGAGGCCTCCTGGGTGCATGTACCTCTGTAGGTGAATCACTGTGGGTCTCCTCTTCATAATCATATGAAGGATCAGATGCCATGTCTACTAGTGGATGGACTGTTTTGGAGCTGTCTTGATGAGAAATAGGTGAGTTGTGTTTTGACTTTTGCCACCAAGGGAAATAGTGATATGAGGGAGGGGAAACAATGAGGAATTTAGGGACTGTTGGGATAGGTTTAATTAGGGAAATAGGGGATTAGGGAATGATTTGGGAGTTTTTGTATAGGACTAGGGTTTGGGAGTTAGAGAGTATTTGGGACTTTGGGAAATGGGAATTGGGGTATGGGATTAGTGAATTTAGGGGTATGTGAATGTAGGGAATAGGAAAATCAAGGGACAAATGGAATAAGGGAGTGTGAGGTGGGAGGAATAACTTGGTAGCCAAACAGTCAATACAAAACCCTAGCACTATTTTCTTTGGTAGGGTTTGATTTCCTTATTCAACACCATAAGACAACCACAAGCACCATCCTTGGATGAAAAGCAATGATGGAAGCCCAACTTACTCGTACAAGTGATAATCCACAAGTTTTGGGTGATTTGGAGCAAGTTTTTGGAGTTTTTGGCTTGCCGGCTGTATGTGCTACGCATCAAACCCAATTTGCTGCACCTACTGAGTGCACCATGCCCATGTTAATTTGCACTAGAGGTCGTGATTCTATGTGCCACACCGTCTATGTGCGCCGCCCCACCTGCCCAGTGCACCGCACCCCTGTTTTTTGGCCGATTTTCACCAATTCCTCTCTCTTGCTCACCAACACGACTTCGCCTTGCTTCCTCTTTGCCTTGGAGTGAAAATGAACTTTCGAAATTGAAGCAATGACTTATATATGGAGCTTTTAAATTTTTGACTCATAAAACCCATTTTTGCAATGTTTTGGAAATAACTCTGTTTTTGGACTTTTTTCACTTTATTAAAACTTGTGATGGACTAAATGACCTGTGCTTTGTTTGTTTTGCAGGTAGTTGGAGCTACTTGGGCTAGGGAAAGACTCAAGGGTTACAGAGGGAGTGATTCACATATGAAGAAAATCAAATTACATAAATTTGTACCATAAAATCAAAAATACTCCGTTTTTCCTGAAAACAGAGTTTTGAGGAAAGACACATTTCTGAGCACTTGATGATGAAATGTATTGATGATGGAACCTCCTTACGGCCTGCTGGTTGTTATTGGACACTTTGGAACTCCTTTTGACAAAACCCTAATGAAACCCTAGACCTAAATGGCAATGAAACCCTAAAACAAAAATCTTTGCAATCAATAAGACAAAAGATGACTGTATATGCTTTGTAATGCACAAACATGAGCCAACAGGTAGATAACATGAGGGAAACTATAGGAAAGCCACTACCGTCAAATGATCCATGCACCTAATGGAATGCAGTTGACTGAGCAGGACACCTAATATGCAATGCAATAAGAGGATTTGATCTCTAATGGAGGGATGAAGATACCAACACTAACAGGAAGTGGTTGGTTTCTTGATAGTGGAGCTTCTTTCCACATGATCGGAGACAAGATTTTGTTCAGTAGTTTGGAGGCGAAATATCTCCAGATACTCATAGTGATGGGTAATGATGAAAATTATAGTGTCTCAGGTGTAGGCATGGTTATTTTTCAGAGAGAGCATGGAGCTCGCCTTACCTTGACCAATGTCAACTATATTTCAGGACTGAAGAGAAACTTGGTGTCGATCACGAAGCTGGAAGACAGAGGCTATGATGTAGTCTTCAGTAAGGGAAAGGCTTTCCTTAGACACATCATCACTAGACAGGTGAAGCAGATCGGTTCATGGCTTAAGAACATGTATGCTCTTGAGGTTCAAGATGCATGCAAAACCTTGAGCAGCAAGGCAACTGATGGAGACTTGGTGGTTGAGACGGAGAGTATATTACCTCTCAACATGCAGCACCAGTAGAAGTCTCAGACAATTATGGAGGAGCCACGATTGGTGAAGCAACTTCAGGAGTTTGTGGAGTAGCCACAATAGGGGAAGCTGGAGACATCTACTCATGCAGAGACCTCCAGTAGGGGGAAACTTCAAGCCAAGTGGGCAGAGGGATCACATGCAGCCATACCTCCAGGTAGGAGGTGGGGTGATGTGGAGTGATCGTCCCAAGGAGGAGGGGTAGGATCCTTGAGGTACCCAGCCTCCTTGATTCGACTTTGCTACGGGAGCCCTGATGAGGAGAAGTAGATTTGATTGATTGGGTAGAGATAGATGTGGATGGAGCAGAAGAGAGAGCTACAGTACAGGGAATCCCAGGATAGCATAGAGCATGCAGGCTGCAACAATGTTAGAGGCACAAGTGTGTTACATAGTGTAGGGTAGCTAAGAGAAGGGTGTAATGGTATGAGATGCATGGAGATGTTGCAGTAGCATAGAGGTTAGAGAGGGAGCACTTGTAGAATTTTTCTACAAATCAGTCAACTCTGATACCATGTAGAAATTTCCCACCTGTAGATCATTCTGGTAATGCAATGTACTAAAGCAAAACACTTGATCTACTTCTACAAACAATTTAGTGGAAGCTTAATCAACCATGAGCAACATCAATAAGAACACATATAACTGATATGGAGTAATCAATCACACATAACATAGAAGGTATTGCCTAGGGAAAGCACCGGCCTAAAACCCCATCTCTGCATCATCATACAAGTGGAAATATACTCTGGATTACACAAAGCCTTCACTCGGAAGCTATCCAGCTCTCAGTAAAATCCCTCTGCTGCTCATAAATAGTCAAAGGCTTCTCAAAAACCTTCTCCTCTACCCTCCAAGCCTCCTATTTCCTTCTGCAGTTTCCTTGGGGTCCAGTGCTACCACCTGTGTGAATTGGCCTCTTCACACTCTCACTAACCTCTGATCTAACTGCATAAACCTGAAGAAGATAAATCCTCATCATGGATGAACTTCCTTTATAGGAAAAATATTCATCCAACTGATAGTACATTGTTCCTTCTTTGATCTCAACTGGGTCTCTGATAGAACTGACATGCATCAGTTATCCATGAGTGAATATACAGTTATCTGAAAATAACAGTTGTCACATGCATGCAAGCATCAACAAACTGTATCTCATTAATTTAACAACTTGTTAAATTAATCTAACTAAACTTGACTAAGTTAAACTAAGTCAACTGATCCTCTCAATATAGAACTCATCCTTAATTCCTCAATCAGTGGAGCAAATCAAGGACACATTCCCCAATTAGTGGAGAAATAATTGCATGTTCTCACAAAGACTCCAAGTTTTCTTTTCCTTAACTAATTAACTCAAATTGAATTAATTAATTAATTTACAAACTGTTGTTAATATCAAATTCGAATTTTACTTCCTATTTCTAGCCCAGGGACTGGCTAAAATAGGAATCTACACTGAATTGCTAAAAATAGAACTTCTATTTCTAGCACTTACATTTTTCATTCCCTATTTCCCAATCCAGCACTGGTACCCAAACTGCTATTTTTAGCACTTCTATTTTTAGCAATTTATTGTTGCCATTTTTCAACACACCCCCTCAATAAGAAAGGCTTCCTCTCGAACCCAATCCTGTACCTTCAGAATGTTCTACATGCAACACTTCTACCAAGTGTGGTTGCTCCAACAACTCTCAGAACAAAAAAAAACTCCCAACTGTCCTCTCTATTGGCCTAGAAACATACTCTGATGCTGAAGCTTTATCTCCCGCTGACAAGTCCTCCCTCTTTGACCTCTATGCTAATGCAACATCTTCATGCATCTCACACCGTTGCACACCTCTCTGTGCTACCCTGCACTATGCAACACACTTGTGCCTCTCGCATTGTTGCAGCCTGCATGCTCTGCGCTGTCCTGGGATTCCCTGCACTGTAGCTCTCTCTGCCGCTCCATCCACATATATCTCTACCCAAGTAGTCAGTTCTACTACTCCTCGTCGAGGCTCTCATAGCAAAGTTGAACAAATAGGTTGGGTACCTCAAGGATCCTCCCCCTCCTCCTTGGGACGATCACTCCACATCACCCCACCTCCTACCTGGAGGTATGGCTGCATGTGATCCCTCAGCCCACCTGGCTCGAAGTTTCCCCCTACTGGAGGTCTCTAGATGAGTAGATGTCTCTACTCGATCTCCACTCAGCTTCCCCTGTTGTGGCTGATCCACAACCTCCTAAAGCTACTGCACCAATCATGGCTCCTCCACAATCGTCTGAGACTTCTTCTGGCGCTACATGTTGAGAGGTAATTTACTCTCCCTCTCAACCACCAAGTATCTAACCTTTGCCTTATTCCTCAAGGATTTGCATGCATCTTGTACCTCAATTGCATACAGGTTCTTGGCTAGCACACCAATCTATTTCCACTTTCCCACCCCTCACGAAATTTTCTAGAAAAAGAGTTGATTTTAAATCAGCGATATCTCCCTCATCCAAACTCTGATTCAGCCGATTTTTTTTTTTTTTTTGGGGTATTTTTCCGCAAGGAATCCATATCTACTATTGATTTATGAAAATTTTATACAGAAATTTTCATATCTTCTCTGCAAACTCTCGGCCCAAAACTCAAAACTTTGAAATCTCCTCTGAGTATATTGTTTTTTCCATGATCACCTGTGCTCTGATACCATGTAGAATTTTTCTACAAATCAGTCAACTCTGATACCATGTAGAAATTTCCCACCTGTAGATCAACCTGGTAATGTAATGTACTAAAGCAAAACAATTGATCTACTTCTATAAACAATTTAGCGGAAGCTTAATCAACCATGCGAAACATCAATAAGAACACATATAACTGATATGGAGAAATCAATCACACATAATACAGAAGATATTACTCGGGGAAAGCACCAGCCTAAAACCCCATCTCTGCATTATCATACAAGTCGAAATATAGTCCGGATTACACAAAGCCTTAGCTCGGAAGCTATCCAGCTCTCAGTACAATCCCTCTACTACTCATAAATAGTCAAAGGCTTCTCACAAACCTTCTCCTCTGCCCTCCAAGCCTCCTATTTCCTTGTGTAGTTTCCTTGGGGCCCAGTGCTACCCCCTGTGAGAATTAGCCTCTTCACACACTCACTAACCTCTGATCTAACTGCACAAACCTAAAGGAGATAAATCCTCATCATGTATGAGCTTCCTTTATAGGAAAAATATTCATCCAACAGATAGTACACTATCCCTTCTCTGATCTCAACTGGGTCTCTGACAAAACTGACATGTATCAATTATCCATGAGTGAATACACAGTTATTTGAAAATAACAGTTGTCACATGCACACAAGCATCAACAAACTGTATCTCATTAATTTAACAACTTGTTAAATTAATCTAACTGAACTTGACTAAGTTAAACCAAGTCAACTGATCCTCTCAATATAGAACTCATCCTTAATTCCTCAATTAGTGTAGCAAATCAAGGACACATTCCCCAATTAGTGGAGAAATAATTGCATGTTCTCACAAAGACTTCAAGTTTTCTTTTCCTTAACTAATTAACTCAAACTGAATTAATTAATTAATTTACGAACTGTTGTTAATATAAAATTCGAATTTTACTTCCAATTTCTAGCCTAGGGACTAACTACAATAGGAATCCACACTGAATTGCTAAAAATAGAACTTCTATTTTTAGTACTTCCATTTGTCATTCCTGTTGCCCAATCGAGCACTGGTACCCAAACTGCTATTTTTAGCACTTCCATTTTTAGCAATATCTTGTTGCCATTTTTTAAAAACACTTGTTAGTAGTAGGAAGAGCTTCAACATCAGAGTATGTTTCTAGCCCAACAGGGAGGTCAGTTGGGAGTTCTTTTGTTTCGAGAGTTGCTGGTGCAACCACACTTGGTACAAGTGTTGCATGCAGAACATCCCAGAGGTACAAGATTGGGTTCGAGAGGAAGCCTTTCTTGTTGAGAAGGAGTGTTGAAAATTGGCAACAAGAAATTGTTAAAAATAGAAGTGGTAAAAATAGCAGTTTGGGCATTAGTGCTACATTGGGAAACAGGGAATGAAAAATGGAAGTGCTAAAAATAGAAGTTCTATTTTTAGCAGTGTATTGTGGATTCCTATTTTAGTCAGTCCCTAGACTAGAAATAGGAAGTAAAATTCGAATTTGGTCTTACTAGTAGTTTGAATATTAATTAATTAATTCAGTTTGAGCTAATTAGTTAAGGAAAATGAAACTTGAAGTCTTTGTGAGAACATGCAATAATTTCTCCACTGGTTGGGGAATGTGTTCTTGATTTGCTGCATTGATTGAGGAATTAAGGATGATTTCTATATTGAGAGTATCAGTTGACTTAGTTTAACTTAGTCAAGTTCATTTAGATTAATTTAACAAGTTCTTAAATTAATGAGATTCAGTTTGTTGATGCTTGCATGCATGTGACAACTGGTATTTTCAGATAACTGAGAATTCACTCATGGATAACTAATGCATGCCAATTCAGACAGAGACCCAGTTGAGATTAGATGAGGGACAGTGTACTATCAGTTGCTAGGATATTCCTAGTGAATATTCCTTACGTGAGGAAGGAATGTTATTCCTTCTGGTACTACGTAGTTGGACCTGAGGTGACAGCAAGTATGATTTAGCCAATTCACACATGTTATGTAATAGGTGCTTGGAGGACTTGTGCAGCCTATATATACAGGCCTAGGTAGTCCATGAGCTATATCATCAGAGTACAGAGAGAGCAAGATAATTGTTGAGCTGATTCTTTTTATATGTTGTTGAGGATTTCCACTTGATTGATAAAACAGAGATGGGGTTTTAGGCTGGTACTTTCCCTAGGTTATATCTTCTATGTTATGGTTGATTATTTCTCATTCTCAATTATGTATGTTCATGCTTGATGTTTCTCATGTTCAATTAAGCTTCTGCAAATTTTATGGTAGATGTAGATCTAGTATTATGCTTTAGTACATTGCATATATCAGTTTGATCTACAGGTGAAATTTCTACATGATATTAGTGAGCTAACTGATTTGTAGAGAAAATTCTACGTGCTTGACTCATCCCCGGGGCTAGGCTCATTGGTGTTGCGCTCACTTGACCAGCACCCACCTATATCCTATTGACCTAGATCTGTAGCCCATGCAGATCCTTCTGGATGCTCCCTAGTGCCTGCATATACTGTTGCAACACTTTAGTCGTAGTGTCCCGTATTTTATCTCCTATTTCATTGAGATTGCCCTCTGCAATACCATGGGATCACCCTATGACTAGTCTGATTTTTTCTTTTTCCAGGGACCTTCCTGCTGCTCCTGTATGCACTTCTTTAGATGAAACGATTTCTCTACCCCTCGTCTCCTCTCCTACCTTGTTCAAACTGTTCTTCCTCCTCGGTCTCTGGCAAAGGGAATTTTCCACTTCTTTCTGACTCGCATTGCTCCTGTTTAGTATACTCCTTAGTAGCACGCTCTTTCTCCATCTGAGACTTCTTTGCACTTCCTTCCTCCTCTACACAGCCAGGTTTTGCGCAACCTACTTGGTTGCTTCCTTTCTTTTTTGTGCTGCTAAACATCCCGCGCGCTTAATCATTCCCGCATCTAAGTCTCAGGAGGCGTGCCACTCTGCTGACCATCGCACGATCACCTCCTGCACGTCTATCTCCATTACCAAATATGGAAAGTCATGCCATTTCTGTTGTGGATCCTTTTATGCTTCAATGTATACTCAGTGGATGTTAGCCTTGAACATGGAATATGCTAACAATTACATGTACAAGTCTGGGACAACCTTGGGCATTTGTTAATGGCCATGTGGAAGCTTGATTCCATCAGGACCCAAAATATTTTTGTTTTTGTGATCCACATGGGGTCCTTTGTAGTGCACAGGGAGGAAAACTGTGTTGCCTCTGGTAATCCTTCTTCCAACAGAGGAAATTGGCTATCCTCCAGAATCTTCCACATAAGAAAAACAATAGAAAGCAGCAACTAATTGTAATGGAATGGCTTCATCTCATCTTGGGCCTCGTGGAAATTCATAAGGAATTATTGGCACAAATACCTGGACTAGTTGAACTGCACATCCTTCATGCACTGTGCAGCTAGGGAGGCCATGAGCATCAGAACTTCGTCCGTTATACACTTTCTCATTACTTTCCTTGCTAATATATCTGTGGCAATTTGTACTACGCGGTCGTTTATGGAGGTGATTGAATATCCTCTCGCCTTTTTCACTAGGTCAAATTCCTTCTTCATTCATTCTTCCATTTCCTTTTCTCTTGTCTTTTTGCCAAACTCCTTTAACGCCATGATGACTACGTGAGAAAATATCACAGGTGCATTCTTGAGTCCTAACGACATCATAGTGTATTGAAAACATCCCCATTCCATCGTGAAGGTCATTTTTCTCCTATCCTCAGGTGTGATATTAACCTGGTGATATCACGAAAACCGATCAGTGAATGAGTAGGCCTCCTACCCTCCAACATTGTCTAATACCTCATCATTCAATGGTGTCGAAAATGGATCATGGACACACGCATCATTAAGCTTTCACAGATCCATGCAAATCCTTATTTCACCCTTTTGTTTCTTCTCCTCAACCACCATTAGGCTACCGAATCAGATTCTTCGATTGGTTCTATGATGCCCTCTTCTAGCATCTTATCCAACTCTAAGGAAACATTTTCCTTGTATTTAGGATTAAGGCAATACAGCCTTTCTTTAACAAGTTTCACGCCTAGATTTAGAGTGATTTTCATAATGCGCAAGTCTCCTACTATGCCCTTCAATTCTAAAAATTTGGTAGGAAATAGGTCCTGATATTCACAGAGTAACTCAACAGCTTTATCCATAGTAGCATCATCCCAGTTATCTGCAATCTTTGCAAACTTTGGTTATGCTTCAATCCCAATGTTTACTTGCTTGGTTTTCAATGGCGTGGTGATGTACGGGTTATCAGTTTGTGGTCCCTCAACTTCGCGATGCCCTTCTCCCTTTGGAATATTAATATTCCTCAAATCTTCATCCTCCTATTCAGTTGTCACACTATAACATTCCAGCGCATGGCACAGCTGGGTGCTCCAATCTGGCTAAACCCATTCCAGAGGTTCTTGTGGCGTTATGAATATCATTGCCTTAATCTCCTATAAGGCTTCATCAATGCTTGCGTATCCATCTTCAAAGATGAAGGTTAATAAGAATTATTCCCTCAATATATCCCACTCCAAGGTGCCATGGCGGAGCTCTATTTCCAAATACCATTTCATGGCAATTGTATCCAAAGAATGGCAAAACAAGTGTACCCATTCTGGCTATGGCTCTGTTCTGTAAGCTTTAGTCCACTTTGCTAGATGATCACACAGATCATCTCTCCCATCATATTTTCCACTCAATCAAGTGCTAGGACAGCCAAACCATAACCTCATCATCCTGTTGTACTCTCGCCATCCATCAAAGTTATCCCTATGCATACCCCACCATCGTGCAAGCGTAGCGCACAGTGCCAAATCTAACATTTGGAAGCGGTGATGCTTAGGGACTTCACGTTCAAATGCATCCAAAAACTTATCCATGTCAATTAAACCATCATATTAAGGTAAGATCCTTACCTTCGAAGAAATGCAGTGCGACGATTTAGTCATCATATTGCATCACAGCATGGATACTTCATGCAACCGATTCTGCGAATGCTCCAACTCTTCATCTGAATCAGAGGTGCAGGAACTGTCACGATCCCATGCGATCCTTCCATCTGCCATTGGATTGATCCAGTCCTAGGCTCGTAATGTTATCTTGTAAATCTAATCCAACTCATCTTCACTTTCTTCATAATCTTGGATTGGTTCAGTGTAGCACACCCCTTCTGCAGGGTCCAATGACACTACAACTCGAAGTTATTTCTTTTCAAATGACATTGTCCTTTTCTTCAAGTTGATGACTCCATTCATTTCAATGGCCCAGTTAATTCCGAGCAGCACGGGGTATGGATTGCTGTCATCAATGAACTATATCACTTCAAAGTCAAACATCGCAATTGTACCTTCTATATCAACAGTTACCGCATGTAGTTGTCCCGTCTGAATGATCTTCTGCTGGTTTTCCATTTTGACCTGAATTAGAGACCACTACAGTGCAGGTCTCCCCATTCTTTCACATGTTTGTTTTGGAAAAACATTTGCATCGGACCCTAGGTCCAAGATGACCTGGTCCATCTCATAATCTCCTATCTGCACAGTGAGCCTCATCTCGCACCCTGTTCTAGCCTTATGTTTGCCAATTTTTCTAACTACGCGGTATCCATCAAGGGCATTTTCTTTGCCAATGCATTTTTTTATTAACTCCTGTAGGCCTTTCATAGCTTTGCTATCATGCAGAAGTTTCATGCAGGTCTCCAAGAATGTGGTGAGGATAGAGGGATTAACCTTTGTAGGTGCACTAGTTTCTTGCACTTTGTTCTGGCTTCCTGAGGTAAAAACCTCAGCAAAGCTTTTCTTGGCTTCCATAAAAGTTTCCTTAGCACATGCCAAACCAAAACTAGCTTCCTTTTCTAGGGACTTGTGGACCCATCCGTGGTCTTCAGTCTGTTTTCCTTTATCGACACTAGTGGTTATCCCACTTCTCAGCACTATATTCATGTTGTGGTCCTCCTCGCGGGGCTCAACTCTCATCATATATAAGTTGTGTTTAAGTTGTTGAGGCTGCACCTTTTCCTCCTACATATTAACTATCGGCACCAGGAATTCTTCTATATTGTGATCAAACTAGCAGCATGTTGACGATGTTGGACCGGCCAACATGTCAAGGGGATCACCCCGGTAAGAAGTCCCAATTATAACTTAGACCGTTTGGTGTAATATTCCCAGTTGTTATAGACATTTATGGGAACTACAACCCCAAGCATAAATGTCCATAAACCAAGGGCTCCTAAGTCCCTAAAGGTGTTGTTCCAACCCCTAAAAGAACAAGGTCAACTGATTACAGCATCTCCCAAAAGTTCTCCATGAAAAACTACTCAGAACTGGTCAAAACTGGACCATTTCACCTGCTCCATAGGCAAAGTGCGTTGCATCCCACCTAAATACACACAGTAGGTGCGATGCATGTCAAAAAGCCCTTCTATGGGGTGCGATGGATGAGAAGGGACAAATGGCAGGGTTAATCCGCAAGGTGGAGGAGCATGGAATCTTCCAGAAACCTCTCCTGTGACACTTGCCTCTCTGAATTTGACCAGGGATGAGTAAGAGATCATCAATCTCCAAGTGGAATCAAGAACTATCAGAGAGAAGACATTAATCAAATCTCAAAAGCTAACTCACCTCCCTTGCAGACATCTATATATGGATCCCTCATCCCAGAGATCTAGGGGCTGCAATTTTGTATCTTGTAAGGAAGTGTTGTTGGTTTCTTGGTGAAATATCATAGTGTTGGGTGATCTAAGCTTTTCATGAGGTGAAGAAGGGCTTTCTTGCCGAGAGGATGATGCTAGTTTAGAACAATTGGTTGTAATCCTCTTTGCTCTTTCTTGATTATCAATAAAGCTATTCAATTTTTCCTCCACATTCTTGTATGATTGATGATTTATGAATTTGTGTGGTCAATGTACATCTAATCCTATATTGTTTATGATAATAGATCTATGTTCTTGGATAGTGTTATGCTGCTTTTATTCTACAGGTACTCCTTGAAGCTGGGTAGACAAGGAAGCGAGTGGCAAAGACCTACCAGGAGAGAGAGGAATCAAGCAAGGAACCAAGCGCAAGACAGAGGTTCGTCTTCTTATTCTTCTCTTATCTTTTGCTCATAAAGGAAAACGAAAGTAGTTTTTAGTGTGTTTGTTTCTAAGGTAGCTACCAGCCTTAGTGGGACTAGCAGCTCTGTATAGAAACTAGTTTTCCCGATAACAAAATGGTGACTCCATTGGGGAGCGAGTAGATTGTTTGTTCATATACATTTGTTTACTTTATAAACTTACAGATGGAGCCTGAAGTCAAGCCAGCTAGCCTTCGAACTACATTTGCTATGCAAGTGAAAAGTAGATCAACGCTGCTTCAGTCAATCTCCAGGTTTTGTTTATGAATTAAACGATTGATTTACAAGCTTTCTAATTGCTCTCGTGGTGGCTCTAGTAACCTCCTTAGATCTACCCCTGTGATTGATTTACTGATTACCACCTGCTCGGCCTAAATCCCTGAACTGAACTGCAAACTGTGACCCAGAACCCAATCAAAGTCTCGTCCCTGGTCCACTGCACTGTCTGTTCTGTGAACTTCAAATGCATCGCACTTCCCAAGTCTAGTAGGTGCGTTGCATTTCAGTTTCACTGTGTTACAGGTGCACTGATCAGACAAGGCCTTGTTCCTAAATTTTGGTTTCTGTGTTCACTGTTTTCAGCTCTATTCAGGAGTTTTGCTGCCTGTAGTCAGTACACCTCTGTTTGAAACCCATTTCCTTGCTATTATTTCGCCTCCATTTTGCAAAGAACTGTAAATGTTTTTATGTATTTTTGAGTCATTTTCAGTTCTCATTTACAAAGAAGTAGCATAATTGTATTGTCGTTTCTTGATTTGAAAGTGTCGCAAGTGTTGTTTTTAGTCATAGAAGAGAATCTGATTGTTCTTGACAGTCGCTTACACTGTTACTCTTGTATTTGATTTGAGTTAGTAGTTTTCCAAGTGTCAAAAGCAAGTTTTCAATCCCAAATAACAAAGTGTCATCATTGTCCTCATTTTGTTTTGAAAAGAAACTTGTTAGTAATTGTCGTTTTGGAAAATAATTCAGATTTGCGCATAGCTTTCTTTTTATCATTCACACATTAAGAAGGCTGAAAACAAATACATGCATGTTCATTTGCATTTAGACTGTTTGTTGGCTTGATTTAGGACAGTGCATATAGTGTGTGCTCTGTGCTCTTTGTTGAAAGAACGCCATCTCTCTTTCCTTAGTAGCTAGGATTTTCATTGCAGAAAGAAGATTAAACGACTGTTTATCATCTTAGATTGCATTTTAGGAATTGTACATCTACATCACGTGGTGAACCTGAAAGGCAAGTTTCTTAAGCAAGATCAACCATAAAATAAATTTAATGAATCTAAAAATGCTTTGGAACATAATGCACAACATCTAGAAGTCTAGGCTAGAGACGTATTCTGGCGTCGTAAAGCCTGGTAACTATTGTTTTCACTATTGGTTAGGTGATTCCTCCACTTTGAGACGATAAGTGCTAGTACAGACTTGTGCTCCCATGTACCGTTGAGTATATTTTGGGAGACCACAATAGACTTTATCCTTTATCCATAGGAAGTTGTGTCTACCGCCCTATTGATCGCAATGCACTAAACACAGCATTCGGGAAGATTGACTGTCGTACCATAAAAAGTATTCTGCAGTTTTGCGATTGGTTTGGTAATCCCTCTGTCTAGATTTCCAGAGCAATCCCTTTCGTTCCTTTTCAGACTCCTTAACGGAAAAGCTCCATCTGAGCACTTGTCACTTCAAGCTCATTAAAAATTGAAGGCGACTAGAGTCATCTTTTGTTTTTTCTCGACTCTTAAAAATTGAAAAAACAAGTTGTGTCAAAGCGTCTAAAATTCATCTAATTTGGAAACGTACTTCCCCTTGATTTTTAGTTGATCGAGTAATCCGCAATCGTGGAAAAAAGTCAATTGAAACCCCGTCGTTCGTGGAGGCTTATGAGTCAACCATCTTTGTCTCCAGAGTCGAAACTGTTACGGACAAAGTGAACTCATTTAATCGGTTCCAAATCACCTGGTAAAGTTAGAACAAGTGTTCCAACACCATCGGGGACTCCGTTACTCCAAACATTTTTGGTATCCCTGCCTTTGTAGAAGAAGTTTAGCAGCCACCAAAGGACATTAGAATTGATCCTAGTGTGAAGGTAAACACTTGTGTTACTGAGCCAGCTCCATCTACAGCTGATTCGGAGGGTGTTATTCCCCAAACATCTGTCGCTGCAGATTCTATACCTTCTTCGGACGTGACGGTCTACCTCTTCCACCTGGTCTGATTGCTATAGAAGAGATTGTGGAGGATCCTCCATCTAGTACTCCATCGCAATTTGGAGTCGGGATCACTCTATATCCTTCTTCATCAGAAATTAGTCTGCCGCCATCGGAAGCTCTTGTAGAATCGCTAGGCAATATTTTGGATAGACTAGAAATGTCTGAACAACTGTTGACATCTAGGACTGTGTCATCCGACACAACGACGACAGAACTCCCTGCTGTCACTCAAACAACGTTTGTTGGCATACCATCTGTCCCAACTAGCTCTCAATCGCTAGACGGGGCCCACCCAGGGGCTATTTCGACAGTATGGTCCGTTCCTGTTTGTTCATCTGGAATAGTATCCAGGAACTCTTATGTTGAGTCTCAGCAAATTGATCCTTCAGGGTGTTAATTTGGGCAGTTCGGTCCTCAAGGGCAAGCAATTCCTTTAAGTACCGGATTACCGCCGTATGGGGGGTAGTATACCCTTTCATTGTCTCCTCCGGGAGGACAACCATACGGGAGTTCAAAAAAAAATTCAAGTTATGCTGGAATTACATCTAGCGGTTGGGTACTGATACTACCTCAACAACCAAGAGTTGTATATTCGATGCAACAATGCTTACCTATGTCAAATATACCGACTACGCCAGCTATTGTGATGGTGTCGCAAGTACAAGCGTTGCCTGTTGTATGCCAACATCAGGTTTCTCAAGTGGTAATGCAACGGCCTCTTGTCCCTACGACTCAACCACAATCGCCAACTAGTCGAATAACATAGGCCCAAATGGGTACAATTACCCCTTATCTTGGTCAAACAGTCAGTATTGGACAACAGCACATGGCTTCACAACCATCGCTGGTGCAATACCAACAACCGCAATTCCAACAAGTATACTAAGGATTTTAGCAACAAATATTTGCAAATAGTGGGTAGCCGTATATTCAAAACGGTCAAAATCAACTGTTCTACAATGGTTATGCCCATCAACCTTACCAAAGTTACCAACATCAAATGCATTATGCTGGTATGCAAAGACCAACTGCTCAGGCAATTCCGTCATATCCTGGGTATGCTTCGCCAAACCTGAATCAACAGTTACCCTTCGTGGCAACTTTGGAGTTACTGGATCTAAATAGGTTAACAAACGATCCAATTGCTTATGCCCCTTGGTGGCCAACGATTCCACATAAACTTCCGTCAGATATTCCTAAATTTAATGGAAATCCGGGTGAAGACCCGTCGAATCATGTGATGACATTTCATCTGTGGTGTTCATCAAACACCCTAAACGATGATTCGATTAGGCTTCGCCTTTTTTAGAGGACATTAACTGGTCTGGCAGCCAAATGGTATATCAAGTTACCCAAAGCTTCATTTGATAACTTCAGTACACTAGCCACAACCTTTTTAACCCATTTTCAGTTACCAATAAGGTACGAAACGGGAACAGAACTTCTTACCAATTTCAAGCAAACAACGACCACTCACATATCTGATCATATTCATGAGTGGCGATGTCATTGTAGAATGGTAAAAATATATTTTCCTGATCAGCTTTTGGCTGAATGGTTTATTAAGTCTTTATTACCTTCCATTACAGAAGATGTGGCAAAAGGAGGAGTCGTCACTGAAGAGCAAGTTATTGCTCATGCGCAATATTTAGACTCAATTTATACTCAGTCTGGCACGCTCTACGATAAAATCCCTAACGCTCTCAGACCAGAATTTTCTATCCCCCCTCCTCCTAAGTCGAACAATGACTCTCATGCCAACGATGGCATGATTGGTACGACAGACACGAAATCGACAAAGGCTACATCTAAAAAGGCCCGTAAGATTTCCAGTCAAAATGCAAAAGAAGAACTTCTCGCCTCGGAAGTAAATGCTGTCTCTACAGATCAAGGCAAAGAAACCAAGCAACCGGGAGGCAAGAAGAAAAACAAATGGAAGAGGAAGAAATAGGAGGAATCATCACCTGAAAAATCTTCTACGAACCCTCCTAGAGATAGGAAACCAAAAAATCCATGTATAATATGTGATGAGGATCATTGGACAAGTGATTGTCCACATAAGGCTGAGCTTAAAATATTCATCAAGAATTCAAAAACCTCGGCCGTATTGACTGATCCATTTCTAAATCCAGGAAAAAATCTGGTCGCTAGTGAAAATGCTTCCCCGTCCCAAGTACTGATGTTGTCGGTTTCGAAACAACAAAATGATGCTTTGATATCGACAAGGAACAAAGATTACGAGAATCCACAGTTGTCGAACAACAAGGATAAAGATCAACCTAGTAGTTCAACAACAACTTCAACAGAAGTTTCGCTGCCCATCATTCCTGAGCTAGCAATAAAACCGCCAAAGGGAGTAGTACACAAGTCGACATTTAATCCTTGTGCTAGAGCAGCACAACATTATGATATAGTGGAAGATCTGGCCCAATCACCATCCGCTATGTTGACACTTGAGGTACTGCAAAATTGCCCATCCCAAAAATAGGCTTTATTATCAGCTATCGGTGGGATAGACCCAAAGGATTCTAATCTTGTGTCCTTTAATCATAAAGGATATGATCCTCAGTTACCAGCTCAACTAGCTTTCCTCATTCAAGTGAAAGCCCTCAACAAAACTATTTATCGAACAATTATTGATGAGGGGGCATCTACATGTATTATGTCGATGAGTTGCTAGAAAACTTTAGGATCTCCAACCTTGTCGTGATCTTTGACAACATTAAAAGCATTTGACGGATGAACGTATACCCCATACGGTATTCTAAGTAACTTGCAAGTTGAACTAGGAGGGAAAACAGTAGAAATATATGTCGAAGTAATCGACGGAAACCTCGATTACAACATCCTACTGGGAAGACCATGGATATATGCTGTGGCTGCAGTTGTGTGGACCTACTTTAGGAAGATTGCATTTCCTTTTCAAGGAGGAATTACGATTGTCGACCAACAAACATTTCTCCCGAATAGTTCCCAAGTTACGGGAAGCATTCCGATGATCCATGGAAGCCCCCAAACGCTTCAAAATATCGGAGTAGGCCTACTAAAAGACCCTATATTAATGGGGGCTTTTTCCCTTCCGCCTCCAATCAATCTGGCGGAAGTAGCGTCGGTAGGAACCTGCAATATGGTATCTTCGATTCAAAAGATCTCAGAAAATGATATAAACATGGATCATACGCAGGCCAAGCCCGATAGAAATATTGTAGCAATCAATGTTTTTGGCATGGGAGGCAGACCAGAATCAACGCTCATCGAGTGTTTGGATAGATAGGTCTAAGGAATATGGCACCCCTTCAAATCCTTGGTCGCAAGTGGATTACACCGACGAAGGAATTGTTCAATAAATGGTAATTGAAGGGGCGCCATGGGAAGATTGCCACCATCGTTACCATCTTCCGGATTGTAAAGAAGATAATCCTGATGACCTTCATCATCCTTCAGTTTTTGATTTCCTATCAAATACTATAAACACTGTGGATTCCGAGCGAAACTTGTCCAATATTGAAGAGACTATCGCCATAAATATCTCGACCAAAACAGATGTTGTAGGGAATATTTATGTTGGCAAATGTTGTTCTCCTTCAGAACTGGAAATATATAACGCTCTTTTTCGTGAATTCAGAGATGTCTTTGCTTGGTCATATGATGAAATGCCAGGCATTGACTCGAGTATAGTTGAACACGAAATCAAGATTTATGCAGATGTCAAACCAATACGACAACGGCTACAGCAGGTGCACCCCAAGAAAGTCACTTCCATCAAGGCAGAAGTTGAAAAGCTTCTCCATGCTGGTTTCATTTACCCGGTTCCTCTAGCCGATTGGGTATCAAACATTGTTCCTGTTATGAAAAAAAAAAGGAACAATTAGAGTGTGCGTCAATTATAGGGATGTAAATCAAGCTTGTCCAAAAGAAAACTACCCTACACCCTTTATTGACCAGATAATTGATGAATGCACCGGATGCGAAATATTTTCATTCATGGATGGATTCTCCGGGTATAATCAAATAAATATCCGCCCACAAGACCAGTCAATGACTGCATTTATTTGTCCGTGGGGCACATTCGCATATCGCAAATTACCCTTTGGTTTAAAGAACGTAGGGAAAACATTTCAGAGGGCATTGAATTATGCCTTCCATGACATCAAAAACATCATTCAACCATATCTCGACGACCTTCCGGCTCATTCGCGAAAGCGGACCGATCATCCAGAGCATTTGAGAGTGATATTTCTACGTTGCCGACACTACAAGATACGACTCAATCTGCACAAATGTGTATTTTGCATCAGTTCTGGTCGTTTACTTGGCTTTGTAGTCTCCGAGGATGGAATTCGTCTCGACCCGTGTAAGGTCCAGGCAATCATAAATTTGCCTCCACCTTCAAATTTGCTTCAGATTCAGAAACTCCAAGGGAAAGCAAACTTTCTGAGGAGATTCATTCCAAATTACGCCGAACTTGCTAAAGGTTATACACATCTTTTTAAAAAGGAGGTACCCTTTGTCTGGGATCAGGTTACGCAAGCTTCCTTTGATGCTTTAAAAGATTCCCTAATGAAAGCATCATTAATGTATGCCCCCGATTATCAAAGAGATTTTAACCTGTATCTGGCTGCAGCAGATACGACCATCGCAATGGTTTTAGTTCAAGAAGTCCATGGAATTGAACATCCTATATATTATTTAAGTAAGAACTTAAATGATACAGAAAGCAAATATTCTTATGTTGAAAAACTAGCACTTGCAGCTGTTCAAGCGATACAAAGATTTCGACACTATGTCCTCTTCCGGAAAACTACCATTCTATCAGATTGCAACCCCATGACTTATATATTGTCGCGACAGTTGCTGGGGGGCAAATATTGAAAATGTATAGCGATCCTTCAAGAGTTTGATCTGGAATTTGTAAAATCCAAGTCAAAGAAAGCCCTAGTTTTCATGGAATTACTATGTGATCTCCCATCGTCATCCAATGATGAAACATCAGATGAAACAATCGTGGATGAATATTTGTTTTTGATATCTTCAAGCAATCCATGGTATGGAGATATAATCATCTATCTCCAAACCCAAAATTATAGGCCTAATACCTCCCGCTCCGAAAAAAAATGTATTCGATACCAATCAAAAGACTACATGATCGTCAGTGATACACTTTACCATCGTGGCGTCGATACAGTTCTGAGGAGGTGCCTCACCCATGAGGAAGCCGAAAAAGTCCTGAATGATTGCCATTCAGGCGCGTGTGGGGGGCATCAATCTGGTTACGCTACGACAGAAAAATTTTTGCGAGCAGGATACTTCTGGCCAACAATGTTCAAAGATTGCATAACCGTAGTCAGAAGTTACCATGCCTGTCAAATTTTTGATAGCAAAACCAGAAGACCACCCACACCTCTGCAGCCAATAATTGTTGTTGGGCCATTCACCAAATGGGGCATTGATTTCATGACATGTAACCCCACCTCGACTGGGGGGCATGGGTATATCATAGTTGCAGTGGACTATTTTACCAAATGGGCCGAGGCGATGCCTACATTAGATAACACTGGTGAAATAGCTGCCCTTTTTTTTTTCAATCATGTAGTTGCCAGATTCGGCGTTCCACAGGATATAGTCATAGATCATGGATCGCATTTTCGCAATCACATGATGGCTAAATTAGCTTCCAAATTAGGGTTGTCTCACGACAGCTCTACTCCACACTACCCGCAGGCCAACGGGCAAGTTGAAGCAATCAACAAAGTCCTGAAGCGCATGCTGCAAAGGATCATTGGAGTCCACAAAAGGAGTTGGCACCTGATCCTGTACTCAGCCTTGTGGGCTTACAGAACATCGGTAAGGAATCCAACCGAGTTTACACCCTTCCAACTGGTGTATGGCCTAGAAGCAATCTTACCAGTTCAGTGTGAAATCTCGTCCGTCAAACTCGCAATCGACCTTCTCCCCGGAACTTCAGAAGAGGAGGTTTGTTTCTTGGAACTAATCCAGTTGGATGAAACCTGTCGTGATGCCACTTTGGCTAACGAGGCCCATAAGAAACGAGTCAAGGCGCAGTTCGACAAGAATGTGAAACCCCGTGTCTTGTCAGAAGGTGACCTGGTCTTACTTTACAACCAAGAATTTGATAAATTGGGAGCAGGTAAATTCTAATATTTATGGATGGACCCTTATATTGTTAAATGCGTATTAGTAAAAGGATCCTATGAGTTAATGGATTACGACGGAATTCCACTGGCGCAACCCCGTAACGGGTTGTACCTTAAGCGTTACTATGCATGATTCAGTGTGGTAACCTATATGTTTTTGTTACATTTTTGTTTTCGCTAAGGGTAATCGTTTTGGTCAAGTAAATCCACTTTTTACATTTGTCGCAGATGTCAAAACTATTGGAGTCTTTTGTTGGATATGCCGATGGAGCAAGTCATAGATCATGGAACCTATCTTCTGCAGCTTGGGCCATTTTTGATCCAAGTGGCGAGTTAGTAAGTTTCAGAGGGGTATGTATTGGTCGATCAACAAATAACATCACTGAATATATCGCATTGATAGAACTTCTCTCTGATGCCATCACACATGGCATACACCGACTTGTCGTTAGGCTAGACCCACAGCTCATCATACTACAACTCACTGGTATCTACTCCGTCCGATATCTAGCTATCTATCGCATGTTCCTAAGGGTCAAGATTTTGGAAAGGTAATTTGATTTTATTCAATATCAGCATATTTCCATAAGCTTAAACACATTAACTGACTCATTGGAAAATTATGTGTTAGATAGACATTTGCAACATTTATAAAAAGAAGCATTTCATCAATATTTGCATTCGGATCATGTAACTTAACCAAAGTAAAACTCCGAAAATAAAAAATATATATATAACTGTTTATGGTTTACACATAATGTTCTGTAACCAAGACAAAATTGGTCAAATGACCCAAAACTCAAAACACTAGGGGGCACCCTAATCTAATGATGCTGGTGATAACAAGTCACCACCTATGCAATCATGCGTAAAAGCCTAGTCCATCGACTTGGCATGCCAGTAGTATGTCGCTGCAACCTCAGAGGCAGCTCGTCAGTCCTCACACCTGGAATACCAAGAGTGAGGCCCTCAACCTAATCCTGTAATGCTGAAAGAGTCTCAGCCACATCAAGGTCGCAAAGGATAGCCCTTCCCATAGCCGCTGGAGCAGCAGCTGGCACTCTCAGGCGTACTACTGGCAGAACGGGACCAACATGAGTCCTGATTAGTCTTGATAGAATAAATCACAAGGACATTATAAAGAGAAACGATAAACAGAAATATGGTCAAAGAATTTACCAATGGCACCCCACTGCTCGCCAGCCGGCAGTACCAAATCCGGGTCACCCCAGAAGTCCATACCAGCGTATGGATACTCGGAAAAAACCATCTCCTGATGATCGAACCACCCGAAGAAGGTATCAGAGAATGAAATCTGAGTCTGACCAGCATGTCTGGACATATGGTCGACCCATCTCTACATCCGTGGTTCAGTCGGTGGAGGTAAACCAAGTGAAATATACTGCGGCTGCATCAGTGGGATCTTTTCCAAGGCAAAGGCGGTCAAAATAGAACCATATCCAAAGTTCTTCAATATTCCATTTTTCACCTTGGTCAACTGTTCTTTCATCACAAAGAGTACTGCATCACACCAGTTGAACACCTTCGGTTCGAGACATTCTAAGGCATACTGCATATAAGACCAGTTGGCCACGTGAAGAGCCACACCACCAGCCATCCTACCAAAGGTGAACAGAATGGTCCTCAGGGACCTGTCAGTGACATCTCGGATGATGATCTTGCCGTCTTTACTCGGCTGAGATCCCTCTCTGCAATACCTGCGAATGTAATCTCTCACAGATTCACCCCCACAGGCCGAACCTGATAAGGAGATAGGGGCACCCTGCCTTGATAAGCCGGACAAAAAATAGATGTCCACGATAGTAAAAGGGATGGATTTGCCCCTAATCTGGGACACCTGGCTGGTAGGGTCCCAGGCATCGAGCAAATATTGCAAAAAGTTGATTTGTTTCCTCATGCTAGAGATGCGAAAAAACTTGAGCAGGCCACAGTTCCGCAGTGCATTTACCGTAACCGGATCATGTAAAGCAAGCATGTCCTCTTCTTCATGCTCATGTTCTCGCCATTTAATAGGCATTTTTCTCCAATAAATCTCTGAAAATAAACAAGAGAAGAGTTAGATCCTGATTTGGTGAGAAACAGGCAAAAATTTCCATTGAAAAATCTGCACAAATATCCCTCCTTGCGCCCATCGCACCCCCAGCAGTGTTCTGTGTGCGTTGCATGCCAACTGTCCAGTGAGTAGGCCAACATGCAATGCACCTTTCGATATAGAAAGGGTGTGATGGAGCCAGAGCGAGTTTTTCAAATCCCAGAGGCTCAGAAAAACTAGAAATCAGGCTCAGAATGCAAAATGGAAAGGATGAAATGAAAGAGCTTAGGTTTAGCTCCTACCTGGTCGAGATGGCGCCAAAAATCATCCACAAAATCTTTCAGAATCAGCTGGTGAAAATCAATGGGGAAAGCACCTCCAAGGCTCCAACAAACCAAAGTTCAATTGAAATGGTAAAATGATAGGTAAAAGCACTTTTAAATTACTTTTTACGTAATTCAAGTAAAATATTAGTGTCTTAACTCATTTTCCAAACATGTATTGCTCATTTCTAACTAGTTTGATGAAGCAATTAAGCATGTAGCGCAACCTTTGAAGGAACAAAGTAATTAATGGTAAAGTCAAGAAATGACCATTATATCGAGCAGTTTTAACGCGGACTTCAAGCTCGTTAAGCTCATTCTAAAATTAAAAAAATGAACCAATTTCCAGTAAATAACCATCGTGAATGTAGTACTTCAGCCTTTTAAGCCTTGGTCGTGTTCTCATCATCACCTCCACTCTGTATTGGCCGATCATTCACCTCCACTTGATTGTTTACCCCTTTTGAGGAATAGCTGCGAAGAGTGATCTTGTTAGCCATCCTTGTGACACTCTCGTGATTGGAAAATTCCAAACCTTACCTGGAATCAGCTGCTACCCGAATCTATCACTCGTTCCTCAAAAAACGAGTCTCCTTTAAGCTCTTTTCAATTGACTCGTAAAATATGAAAAGATTGCCGAGCCATTGGCCTTTCCAGCTCATTAAAGTGGTCGGAAGTGCTATCCCTCCTTTAGATTTTAATCTTTTTGGACCTGAGGGATTATTACACAAAAAGATCAAGCGCTTGTTTTATTCGGCTCCTTAAAATTACCGAAAATTAATCCCTTTCATATTATTTTATACATTTTCAGACTTAAGGGATTAGATGATGAAAAATGATTTTTGGAGTTTCCTTTATGTCCCTTTTCAGACTCTCTAAAATTGAAGAGGACCGTGTTATCTTTGTCGTTAAACTCGTTAAAACCTAATAGTGACAAACTTGTCCATAACAGACAAGAACGAGTTTCACTATCACTAGGCTCGTTAAAACATAGCGATGGGTTTGCCCGAAGGGAAAATTATAGAACAAGCATATGTTATCCTCCTCAAGCTTGACAAAAATAAAGAGGTACTGGTCAACAATGACTGGGGAAAAATTGGGAAGAAAACTTGAAGAAACTTTGTTGGTAGCAAGTCGCTCTTGAACATGACACTTTCACTCCGCATCCAAGTCGGGTTGGGTTGTTCCATTCACTGGTCACATCACCATGGTTCCATCACACCATCCACATTTGGGGTTAATGCTACCAATCCATCATGTCAGTGTCGCTGATATGTTCAAGAGAAGTTGCTCAGAGAATTCACCTGTGTCTCACCCACTATAATACATTTTCGCTCCATTCTTTCATGACCACCACCCTGAACCGTATATCACCAGATCGTTTTCACCTTCATTAAAATCATTTGCTCCATTCCATGTCATTGATGTGGGATTCACTAAGGCCCTCCTATGACAGATCGCTTCTTGTCGACATCAGCTCATTATCCAAGAAGTCGATCTAGGAACAACCCTTTTAGTACTTTGAAGCTTGCATGCCTCAATGGCAAGTTTCTCAATTCTAGCGACAGGTTTACATCAATCACCTTCGACCGAAAAATTTTACGTGGTGTTCGATGCCAAGTCCCTTATTCACATCACGTCAATTGTACTGCAATACCTTGAGGATCATTATCATTATCGGTGATTCCTCTCGCGCATGTTAACATCTTACATCATTGGCTGGTAATCAGGCGATGTCTTTCCATGTTCGACTCTAGAACATCTCTCACATGGATCGACTTGTACTTTGAGTGAAGATCGAATGAGATTGGAGACCTCGGATCTAGTTTCATCCATCCGGGCTGCGATATATATTTAGGAAAATAAAGACATCAAATGTACATCATTGCTGCACAGATAATCATCCAATCTAAGGGATGATGTCTCTACCAGAATCATCAGTCTACAGTCACATGATTGTCTATCCTATGTACATGAAAATGAATTTATAAAGCTGAGCATGGGAATGCCCGCCTCAGCTAGATCATGAAAATAATATGAAGATAATGTATTGCATTGTATCTTATTACAGGTCGCCTTCCATCTTGAAAAATCTTCGGATCCTCATGATAAAGCATTTCACCCGACATGAAAAGATTAACGACCTCATGCTTTAGGGGGCAACTGTTATAGACATTTTTGGGTACTACAACCCCAAGCATAAATGTCCATAAAACAAGGGCTCCTAAGTCCCTAAAGGTGTTGTTCCAACCCCTAAAAGAACAAGGTCAACTGATTACAGCATCTCCCAGAAGTTCTCCATGAAAAACTACTCAGAACTGGTCAAAACTGGACCATTTCACCTGCTCCATAGGCAAAGTGCATTGCATCCCACCTGAATACACATAGTAGGTGTGATGCATGTCAAAAAGCCCTTCTATGGGTGCGATGGGTGAGAAGGGACAAATGGAAGGGTCAATCCACAAGGTGGAGGAGCATGGAATCTTCCAGAAACCTCTCCTGTGACACTTGCCTCTCTGAATTCGACCAGGGATGAGTAAGAGATCATCAATCTCCAAGTGGAATCAAGAACTATCAGAGAGAAGACACTAATCAAATATCAAAAGCTGACTCACCTCCCTTGCAGACATCTATATATGGATCCCTCATCCCAGAGATCCAGGGGCTGGAATTTTGTATCTTGTAAGGAAGTGATATTGGTTTCTTGGTGCAATATCATAGTGTTGGGTGATCTAAGCTTTTCATTAGGTGAAGAAGGGTTTTCTTGCTGAGAAGATGATGCTGGGTCAGAACAATTGGTTGTAATCATCTTTGCTCTTTCTTGATTATTAATAAAGCTATTCAAGTTTTCCTCCACATTCTTGTATGATTGATGATTTATGCATTTCTGTGGTCAATGTACATCTGATCTTATATTGTTTATGATAATAGATCTATGTTCTTGGATAGTGTTATGCTGCTTTGCTTCTATAGGTACTCCTTGAAGCTGGGTAGACAAGGAAGCGAGTGGCAAAGACCTACCAGGAGAGAGAGGAATCAAGCAAGGAACCAAGCGCAAGACAAAGGTTGGTCTCCTTATTCTTCTCTTATCTTTTTCTCATAAAGGAAAAGGAAAGTAGTTTTTAGTGTGTTTGTTTCTAAGGTAGCTACCAGCCTTAGTGGGACTAGCAACTCTGTATAGACACTATTTTTCCTCATAACACCAGCAGTGGGTCGTAAGGTAATGGCTTCACTGCGATGTCACATAGAGGCAAGTAAGATAAATTTGTTAGTAGCAAGGGTGTGACTGTTGCAGTGAGTCAAGGAAGGTGAATGAGAGGTTCTAAGACATGGGGGGTGAGATGAGTACACCCCTTGGCAACCTGTAGTAGTACTCAACTGAGAAGGGAACACATGAGCGTAGATGCATCACAAGCTAGAAAGCAGGTCACTCAGTAATCCAAAGTGATGGTTAAACCAATAAAAAATCTGCAACAAGATTCATGTAATTGCATACAAAGCAATTCATATACAACTAAGTAAGTTAAATAACATACATTGCTAACCAACTGGAACAGTCCAACTACAATAACAACTTATGCAAGAAAATGTGTTGGCTCTTATTATATAAAGAAGTGTAAGTCCCAATCATACAATACATCCATGTAAACCTGCTAGCCCCAATATTGCAACGTTACAGCCACATTCTCCTGCTCCTCCAAAGAGATGAACTAGCTCCATGCAGTGGAGAAGCCAAGTCACCTTACAAGACTATCCAAGCTTTCTCAAAGATAGTCTTATCAGAAGCTTGGCTAACCAAAAGCCTGTACAATGACTTATGAGGGACTATTTATAGAAAGGGGTGCGATGACCCTTAACATTTCCCTTTGTGACAGTTCAACTACCCTCATGACTCTTCACCTACTGTATGATAGTTACATCCAACTATTGACACTTGACTTAAACTTGACATGAATCAACATTAAAATGCACATGTACTCATGTGAGACATCATGCCTTGAGAAAGCCATGCAAGACATCATTGACACTTGTTCCATTGTGATGAGACCAACTCTTTGACATGCTTGTGATGGTGAAGGTGGTGAGATGATGCCAAGCTTGGTCATCCATGATGGTGTGCATGCACCTCATGGTGACATCTTGCTGAAGAGAACTATTGCCTCCATTGCAACCGGTGGATTGGTTTGGCTCCTTCATCCAACTCATCTGCTAACATGCGTATGGTATTCTTAGGTGTGGCTAGACCAGCAACACAATGATGCATAGTGTCTGTGTTGATCTTCAAGTGTGTGCTGGTGGTCATGTGCATCAAATTTCCGAAGTACGTGTTCAACTCCAATTGGACTTGCTTCTTCTCTTCGTCTTGGTGAGTGTGTTAAATGGGTTGGATTGAATGTGTGCACAATGACATGCATGTTGTTGAATCTCTTTCATGCGATCAACAACACTGCTCACCATGTCAGCTATGTTTCAGCTACTGGTATGGATCTTTAAATTGTACGAGCGCAGTTTCATCCGTGAGTGCATGTTGCTCCCACTGTTGTTCCTGTCCCTGCTACAACTCATTCGTCTATCTGCGTAGCTTCATGTGCGTCCTGTGTTGTTGTTTCAACACTTGCAAATCCTTCTTTGTTCCATTCTCTGTCTTTGCACAATCTTCATGTTGCACCGTCACCTCATAGCCCGAGTCTCCAAAGTTTCTTTCATTATCATTGGATCTGCTTGATCTTGCAACTTTGTTCTACCTCTATGTTGTTAAAAACCTTCCTCTTGCATTCATTACATTCGCTACGTTTGTTGCATTCATTGCATTCATTGTATTCATTGCACTTGCTACGTTCCTTGTGTTCACTGCATTTGTTGTGTTCACTGCATTTGTTGCGTTCACTGCATTCATTGTATTCACTGTTAGGTATGCTTCCTTCAGTGATTGTTCATGATGTTGCTTGCCATGATATCTTCATGTTCTTGTCTATGACCAACTTTATATCTTCATGAGTAGGCAAGATCATAGACATTTGATCGACTGCATCTTGAGGCATGCTCTAAATGGTGTCTTCGAATTTTCCCTCTTGGAAACCATTGTTCTTGCACTACTTAGAGGAAGATGAAAACCTGCAATACTTGGAGACATGGCAACACTCATGGCAAGCAATATGTCAGTTGAAAACAAAACTAATAGACTTGAGAACTAACTTGCAACATACCTGTGTGACTGATCATGAAGGTTGTGTAATTTCAGTAGGGAGGTCAGGATACTGACTCCCAAGACTGCACGAGGCACAATCTGGGCTGCTGGGAGACTGACTAACTACTAGAATTGTGCAATGCACACTCTAGTCTAGCTTCTCACTGTTGGAATTGGACAATGCGCAATCTCAGCTAGTAATGTTTGCAGGCTGAGTGACTGCATTGCGTAATTTTCTTATCCAGCAGTCATTGTCCCTCAGGATTGCACAAAGAAGGCCTACAGACAAGCTGCTAGGAAGAAATGGGCATTTCTGGAGAGGAAGGCAAATCCTTCCCTCTTAGGATTGCGCATAGTTGTCTAGTGAGGCCAAGTCTGGGCTAAGGTTAGCCAGACTCATCGACGGGAAACTGAATGCGAATGTGAATGTGAATGCATGTTGATACTAAGTGTAATCGTAAGTGAATGATCACGCATGAAAATGGTGAATGACAGATTCATAAAATGGAACAACATGCATGTGGGTGACTATTATCGGGAAATCTAATTTCTATTCAGAGCTACTATTCCCACTAAGACAGGTAGCTACCTTAGAAACAAACATATTAAAGTCACTTGTTTTTCCTTTACGAGAGAGAGATGAGAAACAAGTAGAGAGTACCAACCTCATTCTTTCACTTGGCTCCTTGCTTGTTTCCTTTCCCCTTTGACAGAATCTCGCCACTGCTTCCTTACTTGTCTAGCTTCAAAGAGCACCTGTAGATTCACAGCAACATAATACCATCAAAGCATAGAGATCTTTCACTGTAAACAATATAGGATCAGATCTATATTGACCATACAAATGCATATAACAAACACAGTATTCAGAGATACACAAGAATATGGAGGAAAACTCAAATAGATTTATTAGTAAAAGTCATAAAGGAGAGGATTATAACCACTTGGTCTGACCTAGTGTCATCCTCCCTGCTTGAAAGCCCTCTTCACCTCACACAAAGCAAGATCACCCAACAATGTCTTCAAAGAGAAACTAGCAACACCTCTTTGCAAATTACCCAATTCCAACCTTTGGATCTCTTGTATGAGGGATCCATTTATAGATATTTGCAGGGGGGTGAGTCAGCTTTTGGGATTTTTATTAGTGTCATCTCTCTAATAGTTCCTTGTTCCACATGGATATTTTAGATCTCTTACTCATCCCTGGGTGAACTCAGAGAGGCAAGTGTCAAATGAGCAGTTTTGAGAAGATTCTCTGGGTTTCCACCTAGCAAACTGCTTGTGCCATTTGTCTGCTCTCGCTCATCACACCCGATAGAATGGATTTCCAGTATGCATCGCACTTTTTGCATGTTGCAGGTGATATGCATTGCACCTTTAGCACTGGGCAATCTGTATGGTCCTGCTTTGACCAGTTCTGAGTAGCTTTTCATGGAGAACTTCTGGGAGACGATGTAATCCGCTAACCTTGCTCCTTTAGGGTCTGAAACAGCACTTTTAGGGACTTAGAAGCCCTTGGTTTATGGACATATGTGATTGGGGTTGTAGTGCCCAAATATGTCTATAACAGTTGCCCCCTAAAGCATGAGGTTGTAAATCTTTTGATGTTGGGTGAAATGCTTTATAATGAGGATCCAAGGTTTTTCGCACTGGAAGGTGACCTATAATAAGATACAATACAATACATTATCTTGATAATTTTTTCATGATCTAGCTGAGGCAGGCATTCCCATGCTCAGCTTGATAGATTTATTTTCATGTACATAAGACAGCCAACCATCTATGTGCGGACTGATTATTCTAGTAGAGCCATCATCCCTTAGTTTGGATGATTATCTATGCAGCAATGATGTACATTTGATGTCTTTATTTTCCTGATTATATCGCAGCCCGGATGGATGAAACTAGATCCGAGGTCTTCAAAACGCGTTCAATATTCACCCCAAAGTACAAGTCGATCCATGTGAAAAAGATGTTCTGATGTCGAACATGGACGGACATCTTCTGATTACCAGCCAATGATGTAAGCTGTTAATAGACGCGAGAAGAATAACCGATGATGATGATGACCCTCAAGGTAATGTAGCATAATTCACGTGGTGTGAATACATGAGTTGATGTCGAAAACCACACAAAATCTTTCTGTCGAAGGCCATTAGTGTAAACCTATCGCCGTAAGTGAGAAACTTGCCATTGAGGCATGCAAGCTTCAAAGTACTGGAAGGGTTGTCCCTACGTCAGCTTCTTGGATAATGAGCTGATGTCGACAAGAAGTGACCCATCATAGGACGGCATTACTGGATCCCACATCTATGACATGGGATGGAGCAAATGATTTTGTAGAGGTGAAAACGAACTGATGATACAATGTTCAGGGTGGTGGTCATGAAAGAATGAAGTGTGAAGGTATTGTAGCGGATGAGACACAAGCTGGGTATGTGAATTCTCTTAGCGACTTCTCTTGAACATATTGGCGACACTGAAATGGATTGGCAGCATTAACCCAAAAAGTGGATGGTACGGTGGACCAATGGTGATATGACCGGTGAATGGAATAACCCAACCCGACTCAATAATGGTGATGGAGTGAAAGTGTCATTTTCAAGAGCGACCTGCTACCAATAAAGTTTTTTCAAGTTTTCTTCCCAATTTTCCCCAGTCATTTCTAACCAGTACCTCTTTATTTTTGTCAATCTTGAGGAGGATAACATATGCTTGTTCTATAATTTGCCCTTCGGGAAAACCTGTTGCTATGTTTTAATGAGCCTGGCAACAGTGAAACTCGCTCTTGTCTGAATGGACAAGTTTGTCGCTATTGTTTTAACGAGTTTAACGACAAGGATAACTCGGTCCTTTTCAATTTTAGAGAGTCTGAAAAGAGACGGAAAGAAGACTCCAATATTCCTTTTTCTTAATATAATCCCTTAAGTCCGAAAAAGTATAAAACAATTCAAAAGGGATCACTTTTCGATAGTTTTAACGAGTCGAACAAGACAAACGCTTGATCTTTTTATGTAATAATCCCTCAGGTCCAAAAAGATTAAAATCTAGAGGAGGGATAGCATTTCCAATCACTTTAACAAGCTAGAGAGGCCAATCTCTCGGCAATCTTTTCATATTTTACGAGTCAGATGAAAAGAGCTTAAAGGAGACTCATTTTTTGAGGAATGAGTGATGTTTTCAGATAACAGTTGGTTCCAGGTAAGGTTTGGAACTTTCCAATCACAACAGTGTAAAAAGGTGGCTAATAGGATCACTCATCGTAGCTGTTCCTAAAAAAGGGGTAAACAATCAAATGGAGTCGAATGATCGGCAACAACAGAGTGGAGGTGATGGTAAGAACATGACCAAGGCTCAAAAGCTGATGATAATGCATTCACGATGGTTATTTACTGGAGGTAGGTTCATTTTTTAATGAGATTAAACTCTGGTGGAACATATGCTCATTGCTAGGTTTAATTTTTAACGAGCTTGAACTTCGCGTAAAACTACTCGTGCGAGTCATATAATAAGGATGTCTCATCGATAGGTTCATTTTTTAGGGAGCTTGCAGCATTTGAAATTATGCTCCAACTCCTTTTATTATGTAAGCTAGGAACGACCAATCCTATGAGTTTAAAGGGTTAAGAACCTACAAACTAAGAAAATAAATGGTCGATTTTCACTTTCACGCAAAAAGTTTGCATGCCCCCAGGTATAGCGAAGTAGAGTTTCTAAGGTTACCCCTCAATTTGCAAAAAAAACACTTGTTCTATCAGGAAAGGCCTACCTTTTCAAGTTACCCTTCAATTTGCAAATAAAACATTTATTCTATTGGGAAAGGCCTACCTTCTAATAGAGGTATCTTATTCCGGTCTAATCCCATTTTCCAAAACGGATGGGTGTGTTAGACTAGTCATATATCTTCTGCGGAAACCTACCCTATACTTGAAGTTTTCTTGTTGAAGTAGGCTAGGGTGCATGCCCCCTGGGTTTCAGTCTTAACCATCGAATCACTTGCGTTCATCAGGTGGATGGACTAGAGATTGATGAGATATTCCTTGTGAAAAAAGACCTGTTAAGGATGGAATTTGACTGTTAGCTATGTGTGAACCGGGGAATGAAAGCTGGTCTACGAGTTGGACCACTCTGCCTTCATGTGGAAAACACATTACTCAAAAGAGTGAGGAGACGTTGGCTCCCATGCTATAAATGTAGTCATGCCTAAGGAATAGATTGTAATCTAAAGGTCCTTGGACTACCATTACATTCAGATAAATGGTTTTCCTTCTCAAAGTTATAGGCAAACTTGGAAGGATCCCTAATGGCCAACTGGTTCCTCTATCGAAGCCTGTCAGATTTAACATATCAGGCAAAAGCAATGGCAAACCAAGCGCTTTCCAAGCAGTTGAGGAAAGGATACTCACAGGAGCCCCTTCATCTATGATGGTACCAACCATGACCATTTCGTAAGTTTGCACTATGATTTGAAATGGTACATTAGATGGTAAATGGGGTCTCCCTAGTAGATTCCAATCGAAGGAAACGACTAGGTTTCTTGGAGGTGGTACCGAATAAATGGCTGGATACAACTCTGACGAATTTCCTTCCTGTGGTAAAGGAATCAGTAGATTTCCCCCATGTTCATCGAAGTCTGTGTTTACGAAAAGAATTTGAACACTGTCGTTCTCATTCTCTTCAGTGACTGTATCATCTGAGGGTAAATCTTCTGAAGTCAAGATGGGCTCGACTGCTGTCTCGACCTGTTGACTCTGGTTCGATGTGGACTCAGAAGTTTTATCTTCAATAATAGGTGCTTCGATCGACTCCAAAGGTGCATCAGTCGGATTTTCAACTAGCAATGGATTCGGCAAGAGTTTCTTGTACCCAGGAGGGAGTCGCTGTGGTGATACAAGATGATTATCCAAGACTCTTTTAGCTTCATCCAAGAAGGGACAATGGTGGAGGGCATGATCGCCTTCACACATTCTGCATTGAAATTTAGATTTTCCTTTTTGTCCGGTGACTTCACTTTCACTAGTTGACGGTGTACTTTCAACATGATCTTCAGAGGTTGATGGCACCGGATTGTGCAAGTGGGGAGACCAGTCCCTTAGGATCTGTGGGATGCAAGGGCAATCTCGGTGATAGTGGTCTCCATTGCAGATGACACATGCAGATTTAGGTTTTGATGGTGCAGTGTGTGGATTTTTGCTAGACGATGTATGGTTGCCCCTTTTTGCCGTTGGCTCCTTCTTCTTCTTCTCCTTCCCCTTCTTCTTCTTCTCAGTTACTTGGTTTTTAGTTTTACTATATTTACCAAGCAAAGAGGAAGAAGGAGAGGGAGAGACAAACGAAGTAGAAGGTTGGGGGGAAACTCTGGTATCATCTAGTTGCTGATTTGATTGTTCAGGAATTACAGTGCTTTGAACGACAGAGGTCGAGAAAAGCCATACTAGCAGGCCAATTGTCAGTCCTGGAAGGGACAATGTGGGCATATGGGGTGCACCAATATCTCCCTGAGAGGATAAAGGACTAGAACTTCCCCCAAGAGGAAATCCTTGGTTGGTGGACTCCATTTTCTCAACCTAAGACCAACGAGGGAATAGTGACGTTATTCTGATTAAAATAAATTTTAGACGCTTTGACACAACTTGTTTTTTCAGTTTTTAAGAGTCGAGAAAAAGCTAAAGATGACTCTAGTCGCCTTCGATTTTTAATGAGCTTGAAGTGACAAGCACTCAGATGGACCTTTTCCTTTAAGGAGTCTGAAAAGGAATGAAAGAGACTACTCTAGAAATCTAAACAGAGGGATTACCAAACCAATCGCAAAATTGCAGAATACTTTTTATGGTACGGCAGTCAATCTTCCTGAATACTGTGTTCAGTGCATTGTGATCGATAGGGCAGTAGACACGGCTTCCTAAACATAAAGGATATAGCCTATTGTGGCCTCCCAATATATACTCGACGGTACGTGGGAGCACAAATCTGTACTGGCACTTGTCGTCTCAAAGAGGAGGAATCACCCAACCTATGGTGAAAGTGACAGTTACCAGGCTTTACAACACCAGAATACGTCTCTAGCCTAGACTTCTAGATGTTGTGCATTAGGTTCCAAAGTGTTTTTATGTTCATTAAATTTATTTTACAGTTGATCTTTCTTAAGAAGTTTTCCTTTAAGGTTTACCGCATGATGTAGATATACAATTCCTAAAATGCAATCTAAGATGATAAACAATCGTTTAATCTTCTTTTTGCAATGAAAATACTAGCTACTAAGGAAAGAGAAATGAAATCCTTTCAACATAGAGCAGAGAGCACACACTAGATGCACTGTCCTAAATCAAAATCAACAAGCAGTATAAATGCAAATGCACGTGCATGTATTTGTTTTCTGCTTTCTTAATGTGTGAATGAAAAAAAGAATGCTAAATACAAATCTGAATTATTTCTTCTTTCAGAGCGATAGTACTAATGATTTTCTTTTCAAAAAATGACAGGAAGGCAAGATGACACTTTGCGATTTTGAATTGAAAACTGCTTCCGACACTTGAAATACTTATAAATTCAGATCAAATATAAGAGTAACGGTGTAATCGACTATCAAAAAGAGAAGTATTCTTTTCTTTGACTGAAAACGACACTTGCGACACTTCCAAATCAAAAGATGACAGTTCGATTAAGCTACTATTTTGTAAAAGAGAACTGTAAATCGTGCACAATACATAAAAACATTCACAATTCTTTGTACAATAGAGGTTGGATGATGCAAAGAAAGGGGTTTCAATAGTGGTCTACTGATCACATATAGCAAAACTCTTAAATAAAACTTAAGACAGTGAAGAAAAAACGAAAATCTGGAGGAAGATCTAATGTTGCCTGATCATCACACCTGTAACACAGTGAAAAAGGGATGCATCCCACCTACTGCACACAGGAGGTGCGATGAATCTAGATTTCCTAAAGGAGAGGGTTCGATGGTCAAGGAATGAGACTTTAACTTGGTTTTTGGTCACAGTTTGCAGTTTAGTTCAGGGATTTAGGCCGAGCAAATGATAGTCAGTAACTATAAAGTATAGGGCTGATCTAATGAGGTTACTCAAGCTACCTCTAGTGCACTTAGGATGTTTGCAAGTCAACTTTTAAGTTCATAAACAAATCCAGAGATTGACTGAAGTAGCGTTGATCTACTTTGCACTTGCATAGCAAATGTAGTTCGAAGGCTAGCTGGCTTGACTTCAGGCTCCGTCTGTTGTTTATCAATCAAACAAATAGAGACAAGCAATCAAACTAATCGCTCCCCAGTGGAGTTGCCATTTTGTTATTGGGAAATATAGTGTCTATTCAGAGTTGCTAGTCCAACTAAGATGGGTAGCTACCTTAGAAACAAACAGATTAAAGTCACTTGTTTCTCCTTTACGAGATCGAGATGAGAAAGAAGCAGAGAGTACCAACCTCAGTCTTCCGCTTGGCTCCTTTATTTTTTCCTTTCCCCTTTGACAGAATCTTGCCTCTGCTTCCTTACTTTTCCAGCTCCAAAGAGCACCTGTAGATTCACAGTAGCATAATACCATCAAAGCATAGAGATCTTTCACTGTAAACAATATAGGATCAGATATATATTGACCATACAAATGCATATAACAAACATAGTATTCAGAGATACACAAGAATATGGAGGAAAACTCAAATAGATTTATTAGTAAAATTCAAAGAAGAGAGGATTACAACCACTTGGTCTGACCCAGTGCCATCCTCCCAGTTTGAAAGCCTTCTTCACCTCACACAAAGCAAGATCACCGAACAATGTCTTCAAAGAGAAACCAGCAGCACCTCTTTGCAAATTACCCAATTCCAACCTTTGGATCTCTTGGATGAGGGATCCATTTATAGATATTTGCAGAGGGGTGAGTCAGCTTCTGGGATTTTGATTAGTGTCATCTCTTTGATAGTTCTTGGTTCCACATGGAGATTTTAGATCTCTTACTCATCCTTGGGCGAACTCAGAGAGGCAAGTGTCAAATGAGCAGTTTCTAGAAGATTCTCTGGGTTTCCACCTAGCAAACTGCTTGTACCATTTGTCTTATCTCGCTCATCACACCCTATAGAAGGGATTTCCAGTATGCATCACACTTTTTTCATGTGGGAGGTGAGATTCATCGCACCTTTAGCACTGGGTAGTCTGTATGGTCCTGCTTTGACCAGTTCTAAGTAGCTTTTCATGGAGAACTTCTGGGAGATGATGTAATCAACTGACCTTGCTCCTTTAGGGTATGAAACAAAACTTTTCGGGACTTAGAAGCCCTTGGTTTATGTACATATGTGATTGGGGTTTTAGTGCCCAAATATGTCTATAACAGTGACGCGAGTTGCCGAATCGGCACCCGTTCACAAAAAAAATTTCACGCATGTGATAGCAGTGAGATGTTGACGAAAACTAAAATGGTGCTAGAACAAGATAATATACATGTAAATGACAAAAAACATTCATATAAATCAACAAAACTATACTTGTACAAGCGAACACATAAAAAAGTGACATAAATGCAACACAAGGCATGGGAAGCAGGCTTACCCCAAAATAGCTGAGCTGAATGAGAGGACAACTCCTAGATGTGATGTGGGATGTTAGAGCTACAAGGTTGATGTGAGGAATGAGATCTACAGTGTCCAGTTGATGATTTTTGATAACATTGATCTTGTGACGCGCATGCCACAAATCTAGGGAAAGTGACAGCTGGTGGGAGGTTTGTAAAATGATCCTTGCATGTAACCTCCACTTGATAAACATAGATCCTTGAAAAAAGAGATTCCTTTCCATGCTACCTTGGTAGAAGTAGCCCATGTATGCAAGTCTATTTTTCTCGGTCCCGGAGGGAACCAGTCAACTCAGCTGCACATGCAAGAGGCTATTCGACTACTTGAATGAAATGTGAATTTATGGCTGGGAGCTGGGCTGACTACTGAGGAGATTTGTGCAATTTCTAGGCAAATCAACTGACTGCTTCCCAGATTTGCATAAATTCTAGGTTGAGAAGCCTTGCTGGGGAAAGTTTCGCAATTCCTGCTAGGAGTATTGACTGGCAGAATTGCGCAATTTTGGAGCCTAGAAAGATGCTAGTCAAGATTGCACAATTTCTAGAGGGAAGGTTGGTTACCCTCTAGAATTGTGCAATTTCTTGGGGGATTTGCTCAACTTGTAGTTGGACAAAGTCCACGTGATTAGCCTATGAGGGGAATGCATCAAGCTGTGATCGACAGGTTGCCAGTGTGCAAGAAAAACATTAAATCTTGTGTACTTGACGAAGCAAGAAAGATGCTGTGCAAGGTTGGTAGGGAGGCTCAAAAACAAGCTAAGGAAAAATTTTGGAGGGTGATTGTAGCCACTACAACACTTGGCGACACACTGGTATAACTCCAAATCTCTGAATTGAATTTGTTCATGAAAATAAAGTCTAACACCTCTGGAAGTATTGTTTAGTTCTCAGGTCATCTTGGCTTCACACTAGCTTGATTGTAAGATGTAGCATCTACCAAGCCCTTGGTCAATTTAAACACATTCCAAGCCAAGGCAGAACAACTGTTTTGATTGGGGTTGAGGGTTATATAGGTGCACAAGTAGTATAGTCGTCAGAGTCTTAGTTTCATCTCTGGTGTTGCTCCATTGCCGGTAGGCCTGGACAGTACCCCGATGTAGTCACAAGGGAACACAATCATGGCTCCACTACCAGTGAACCTGGTCAGTACCTTGGCAGAGTTACTTGCATCACCTCCCTATGGAGGAAGCCTTTCTCTTATTTCACCTTATTCATTTTTCATTTCAATTTTTTTTACTTTTCATTTTTTTCATTTTTCATTTTTCACTGTGCATAGCACTTATTCATTTCAGAGGTGGAAAAGGGATCCTGACTTATTGAGATCCTAAGAGGTCATTCTAGTAGAGAAGTAGTTTATTGTATCTTTGACATGTGTGTTAAGGTTTTCCCCCTCACCTTACTCTACTTGACTGAGTTGACAATTGTTAACCCAAAAACAACTGACTAGAGAAGGTGACACTAGTTAGCACACAAGCATTTTCTTTTCACTAAGGTTCACTTCGAACGGTATGTATTTTCCTTCGACATATCGTGGACTAAAGGTAGCAAGCTCTTCATGCAAAGGAAAGATGATAGATAACCAAGTAGTGATATTTGTACAGGAACTCTTGTACTTTACCCAGCTCACTTCAAGAGTCATACATGGTTTCATGCGAAACTAAGCTACGAACGAAACAAGAGAACTAATAAAAAACAAAGCAAAGCAAGAGTAGAAGTGAAAGTGAAAGCAAGGCAAGTAAGAAAACAATCAAGTAAATAAACTAGAAAACAAAGCATGTAAGAAAACAAGCATGCAAGCAAACAGCTGAAAGAAAACACTACTCCTACTGCTACACTAACGGTGCATGGGCCTAATCATGTGAAGTGATATTTCCAATGTAGCCACTAGTGCATTGGTTGGCCCATATTGGTGAAGGTTTGTTCCATGCGCAACCCAATTGTACGAACAAGAAAGCAAGAAAGATACAACAACGAAGAAAACCACACTTCGTGCTTCAAAATACCCACGGGCCATAAGTGAGTACCAGTGCATGATGAGTAGTCTGTGGACTTATCATAGGGTTGTGGGTCACTACATGAAACTTTGAAGCATAAGTGCACTCTTCACTATGACATGCAAGCAAATAGAAGATACAAAGATAACTTGCATCAAGAACAAGTGCTTGCAATGTAAGATTCCTCCAATGAATGAGCGATGGGATCATGCAGTTCGAGTGGAGGAAGTGCGATCTGTGTTTAATGGATCTTCAATGCATACCGATGAGTGATGAGGAGCCTTGGGTGATTGAACAGTTTCAAGATCGAAAGTGAGACTAACCCCAAGAGAGTGAGGACCTGACATAACCATCAGCTTGGGCTGAAGTGCTTTAACAGTATGGAGTGTTTCAATTCATCATCAGTTAGATCATCATAAACTGGTGGCTTTGAAAGATCAACTATGATAGAGTCATGATCGTGATCAAATATGGAAACAAATGGATCATGACTGCCATGATCAGAAAAATCAACGATTTCATCGACATCCTCATGATCAAATGAGTCAAAAAGATGGGTAGATTAAAAGTGAACAAACTCATCCTCTGTGTTTCCAGAAAAGAAAGATGAAAGATCAAGTGGAATTTCAACAAATAACTTATCCTCTCCATTGTCGAATGATGGACCAACATCTGGTGAGTCTTGTGGGTGATCAACAATGGGTGCATCCATGGATGAAGACAAACATGACAAATCATGGATGGCAAGTTCAACAAAGATGTTAGGAAAGAATGGAGGGGGCTTGGATGGAAGGGAGTCCTCCTTCGTTGTGTTGATGCTCAAGCTCCCACTCATAATCTTCATGAATGACAATAAATGTTGGTTGTGCAACACCAACTCCATCAATGGGTTGTTCCTCACTCACAACAAGTGAAGAGTCTAGAATGGATGAACACAAGACAATATCATCTGGAGGAACACCCGAGTGTGAAGACAAAGGTCATAGAATAGAATGCATATGAGAACTCGAAGGACTCACAAACAAATCTGTGCAAAAATTGAGTGAAGTGATGTTGCGAGAATTTGAAAGATGGACCGGTGTGTGAGCATGATCTTCAAAATCACTAGCCAGTGGTGGAGATGTTTAATGAGAGGAAGACAGACAGTTAGTGGAGAGAGTGACTACATCCACATGAGATTGCACAACTCCATCAATGAAGAATGTTGAGCGAGGCTTGATCTCAAGCTTCTTCTTGGGATGGGCATATTTCTTAAGGAAATACTTGAACCAGTCCCAAAGATAAGAAAATTTCATTTGGCTCCTTGGAGCTTGAAACTGCAAGTCACGGAAGCGTTGCAAAAATCAATAACCGATTCATGCAGAGCCTTCCATTACTATAACAGTTTTTGGTCAAGATAGTCTAGATCAAAATGATAGAAAGTGTCTTCAATAAGATAACAAAAGTGCTCAAGTGAGTGCATGCTATCATCCAATAGGCTGAGCAGTCAATGATGTGGAGATTCATGAAGTGTGTGTGCAAGTAGCAAGCTGGTTTGTTCGTCAAAACACCCATCTTCCTCATGAAGCATCGAAAGAAAGGCATGTAAGTACTGAGGCTAAACCACTTCACCTTCACCATCATACGTGAAAGTGGACAAGATATAAAAAAACTACCCTATCATGGAGACAACTTCACAATTCAAAAAACATCGCGGAGGTAGAAGAGTGAATGAATCCATGAAAGCTATGCATAGGTTCAAAACCAGATGAGAGGACACAACTTTTCATCTGGCCCTCCTAGCGCCAGAAATGTTGACGGTGCTGGACCCGCCAACATGTCAAGGGGATCTCCCCAGTAAGAAGTCCCAATTAGACCTCAGAACGTTTGGTGTAGAAGTCCCAACAATGGGTCGTAAGGTAATGCCTTCACCGCGATGTCACATAGATGCAAGTAAGATAAATTTGTTAGTAGCAAGGGTGTGACTACTGCAGTGAGTCAAGGAAGGTGAATGAGATGTTCTAATACATGGGGGGTGAGATGAGTGCACCCCTTGGAAACTTGTACCAATACTCAGCTGAGAAGGGAACAAACGAGCAAAGATGCATCACAAGCTGGAAAGTAGGTCAGCCGACAATCCAGAGTTATGTTTAAACCAGCAACACATCTACAACAAGATTCATATAATTACATACAAAGAAACTCATACACAACTATGTAAGTTAAACAACATACATTGCTAAGCAACCGGAACAATCCAACTACAATAACAATATATACATGAAAATGCGTTGGCTCTTATTATATAAAGAAGTGTAAGTCGCAATCATACAATACATCCATGTAAAGCTGCTAGGCCCAACAGTGGAACATTACAGCCACATCCACTTGCTCCTCCAAAGAGATGAACTAGCTCCATGCAGTGGAGAAGCCAAGGTGGGTTACAATACTGTCCAAGCTTTCTCCAAGGTAGTCTTATCAGAAGTTAGGCTAACCAAAAGCCCATACAATGAGTTATGAGGGACTATTTATAGAAAAGGGTGGGGTGACCCTTGACTTTCCCCTTTGTGACAGTTCAACTACCCTCATGACTCTTCGTCTACTCTATGGCTCTTACATCAAACTATTGACACTTGACTTACACTTGACATGACTCAACATTACAATGCACATGTATTCATGTGAGACATCATGGCTTGAGAAAGTCATGCAAGACATCACTGACACTTGGTCCATTGTGATGAGACCAACTATTTTACATGCTTGTGATGGCGAATGTGGTGAGATGATGCCAAGCTTGGTCATCCATGATGGTGTGCATGCACCTCATGGTGACATCTTGCTAAAGTGAACTCTTGCCTCCGTTGAAACTAGTGCATTGGTTCGGCTCCTTCATCCAACCCGTCTGCTAACATGTGTGTGGTCTTCTTGGGTGCAGCTAGACCGGCAACACACTGATGCATAATGTCCATGCTGATCATCAAGTGTGTGCTGGTGGTCATGTGCATCAACTTGCCGAAGTACATGTTCAACTCCAGTTAGACTTGCTTCTTGTCTTTGCCTTGGTGAGTGTGTTGAATGGGTTGGATTGCATGTGTGCGCATAATGACATGCATGCTATTGAATCTCTTGCATGCGATCAACAACACTGCTCACCATGTCTGCTCCATGTCAGCTACTGGGATGGATCTTTAACTTGTACGGGTACAGTTTCATCTGTGAGTGCATGTTGCGCCCACTACTATTCTTGTTCCTATTGCAACTCATTCATCTGTCTGTGCAGCTTCATGTTCTTCCTGAGTTTTTGCTTCAGCACATGCAACTCCTTCTTTGTTCCATGTCACACCTTAACCTCATAGCCCTAGTCTCCAAGGTTTTTTTTCATTATCAGTGGATCTGCTTGATCTTGCAACGTCGTTACGCCTATGTGTTGTCAACAACCTTCTTCTTGCATTCATTGTATTTGCTGCATCACTACGTTCGCTGCATTCCTTACATTCAATGCATTTGTTGCATTTGATATGCTGCCTTTAGCTACCATTCATGATGCTGGCTGCTGTGATATCTTGACGTTCTTGTCTACATACAACTTGATATCTTCGTGAGTAGGAAAGCTCATAGACATTTGATGGAATGTATCTCTAGGCTTGCTCTGAACAGTGTCTTCGACTCTGCCCTCTTGGAAACCATTGTGCCTACACTACTGAGAGGGAGATGAACACCTGAAATACCTGGAGGCATGGCAACACTCATGGCAAGCAATATGCCAATCAAAAACGAAACTGATCTTGAGAACTGACTTGCAACATACCTGTGTTACTAATCATGAAGGTTGTGCAATTTCTACCAGGAGGTTGGGAGACTAACTAGCAAGACTACACGAGGCATAGTGTGGGCTTCCAGGAGACTGACTATCTACTAGAACTGTGCAATGCACAGTCAAGTTTGGTTGCTCACTGTTGGAATTGCACAATGCGCAATCTCAATTGGCAATGGTTGCAAGCTGAGTGACTACATTGTGCAATTTTCTTGGCCAACAGTCACTGTCCCTTAGGATTGTGCAAAGTAGGCCTGGGGAATAGCTACTAGGAAGAAATTTTCATTTCTCGAAAGGAAGGCAGAGCCCTCCCTCTCAGGATTGTGCAATGTTGTCTAGTAAGGCAGAGTCCGAGCCAAGGTTGGCCAGACTCACCGATGGGAAACTGAACGCAAAGGTGAATGCAAATGCATGCTGATATTGAGTGTAAGCATAAGTGAATGATCATGCATGCAAATGGTCAATGAGAGATTCAGAAAATGGAACAACATGAATGTGGGTGAGGCGAGTCGCTGAATCGGTGACCATTTGCGAAAAACATTTTCATGCATGTGACAACAGTGAGATGTTGACAAAAACTGAAACAGTGATAGGATAAGCTAATATAAATGTAAATGATAGAAAGTGTTCAAATAAATCAAGCAAACCATACGCATACAAGAGAAAAAAAAAATGATAGAAATGCGACACAAGGCATGGGAAGTGGCCTTACCCCAAAACAGCTGAGTTGAATTTGCTGACTACTCCTAGATGTGATGTGGGGTGTTAGAGCTGCAAGGTTGACATGAGGAATGTGCTCTATAGTGTCTGGTTGATGAGTTTCGATAACATCAAGGTTGTGACGCGCATGCCACAAATCTAGGGAAAGCAACACTTGGTGGGAGGTTTCTAAAATGATCCTTGCATGTAACCTCCACTTGCTAAACATAGATCCATGAAACAAGTGATTCCTTTGTATGTTGCCTTGCGAGAAGCAACCCATGCATGAAAGTCTATTTTTCTCAGTCTCGGAGGGAACAAGTCAACTCAGCTGCACATGCAAGAGGCCTTTCAACTGCTTGAAGCAAAGGTGCATTTATGGCTGGCAGTTGTGTTATCGGGAAAAATAGTGTCCATTCAGATCTGCTAGCCCCACTAAGATGGGTAGCTATCTTAGAAACAAAAAAACTAAATTTACTTGTGTTTTCCTTTATGAGAGATAGATGAGAGAGAAGCAGAGAGTACCAACCTCAGTCTTTCGCTAGTATGCTTGCTCGTTTCCTCTCTTCCTTGATATAGATTTCGCCACACCTTTCTTGCTTGTCTCACTTCAAAGAACACCTATAGAGTCAAAGCAGAAAAATACCATCAAAGCATAGAGATCTATAACCTTAAACAATGTAGGATCAGATGTACAATAACCATTTAAATGCATATACAAATACAGAACTCAGAGATATACAAGCATATGGAGGAAAACTCAAATAGATTTATTGATAGAAGTAGTAGAAGAGAGGATTACAACCAAGCTATCTGATCCATCATCATCCTCCCAGCATGAAAGCCCTCTTCACCTCATACAAAGCAAGATCACCCAACAATTTCTTCAAAGATAAACCAACAACACTTCCTTGCAAATTACAAAATTTCAGCCTCTTGGATCTCTAGGATGAGGGATCCACATATAGATGTTTGCAGGAGAGTGAGTCAGTTTCTAGGATTTTGATTAGTGTCATTTCACTGATAGTTCTTGGTTCCACTTGGATATTTCATGATCTCTTACTCATCCCTGGGCGAATTCGGAGAGGCAAGTGTCATATGAGTAGTTTCTAGAAGATTCTTTGAGTTTCCACCTAGCAAATTGCTTCTACCATTTGTTTGCTCTCACTCATCGCACCCTACAAAAGGTATTTTCAGTATACATTGCACCTCCCTTGTGTAACAGGTGAGATGCATCACACCCTCAGCATGGAGTAGCCTGTATGGTCCACTTTTGACCAATTCTGAGCAGTTTTTCAGGGAGAACTTCTGGGAAATGACGTAATCAACTGACCTTGTTTCTTCAGGGTATGAAACAACACTTTTAGGGGTTTAGAAGCCCTTGGTTTATGGACATATGTTATTGGGATTGCAGTGCCCAAATATGTCTATAACATTTGCCCCCTAAAGCATGAGGTTGTAAATCTTCTGATGTCGGGTGAAATGCTTTATAATAAGGATCCAAGTTTTTTTTGAACTGGAAGGTGACCTGTAATAAGATACAATACAATACATTATATTCATAATATTTTCATGATCTAGCTGAGGCGAGCATTCCCATGCTCAGCTTTATAAATTCATTTTCACATACATAAGATAGACAATCGTCTGTGTGGAAAACTGATGATTCTGGTAGAGCCGTCATCCTTAGTTTGGATGATTATCTGTGCAGCTGTGATGTACATTTGATGTCTTTATTTTCCTAAATATATCACAGCCCGGATGGATGAAACTAGATCCGGGGTCTTCAAACTCGTTCAATATTCACCCGAAGTACAAGTCGATCCATGTGAAAAGATGTTCTGATGTTGAACATGGAAAAACATCACCTGATTACTAGCCAATGAAGCAAGTTGTTAACAGGCATCAGAGAAATCACCGATAATGATAATGACCCTCAAGGTACTGTAGTACAATTCATGTGGTGTGAATACATGAGTTGATGTTGAACACCACGCAAAATCTTTCAGTCGAAGGCCATTGATGTAAACCTGTCGCCGGAAGTGAGAAACTTTCCATTGAGGCATGCAAGCTTCAAAGGACTAAAAGGGTTGTTCCTAAGTCAACTTCTTGGATAATGAGTTGATGTTGACAAGAAGTGACCCATTGTAGGAGGGCCTTAATGAATCCCACATCTACGACACGAAATGGAGAAAATGATTTTGTGGAGGTGAAAACGATCTGATGATACAAACAAGGTTCAGGGTGGCAGTCATGAAAAATGCAGAGTGAAGGTGTTGTAGCGGATGAGGCATTATCTAGGTTGGTGAATTCTCTGAGTGACTTCTCTTGAACATATCAGCAACATTGAAATGGATTGGTAGCTTTAACCCCAAAATGGATGGTACAACAGACCAATGGTGATATGACGGTGAACGAAATAACCCAACCCGACTCAATCATGGTGATGGAGTGAAAGTGTCATTTTCAAGAGCGACCTGCTACTAATGAAGTTATTCAAGTTTTCTTCCCTTTTTCCCCAGTCATTGCTAACCAGTACCTCTTTATTTTTTTCAAGCTTGAGGAGGATAACATATGCTTGTTCTATAATTTACCCTTCGGGCAACCCTGTCGCTATGTTTTAATGAGCCTAGCGACAGTGAAACCCACTCTTGTGTGCATGGACAAGTTTGTCGCTATTGTTTTAACGAGTTTAACGACAAAGACAACTCAGTCCTTTTCAAGTTTAAAGAGTCTAAAAAGAGATGTAAAGGCAACTCCAGTAGTCCTTTTTCGTAATATAATCCATTAAGTCCAAAAAAGTATAAAATAGTACGAAAGGGATGATGTTTTGGTATTTTTAACGAGCCAAACAAGACAAGCACTTGATATTTTTGTGTAATTATCCCTCAGGTCCAAAAAGATTAAAATCTAGAGGAGGGATGGCACTTCCGATCGCTTTAACGAGCTGGAGAGGCCAATTGCTCAGCAATCTTTTCATATTTTACGAGTCAGATGAAAAGAGCTTAAAGGAGACTCATTTTTTGAGGAATGAATGATGTTTTTGGATAGCAACTAGTTCCAGGTAAGGTTTGGAACTTTTCAATCATGGCAGTGTAAAGAAGGTGGCTAATAGAATCACTCATCGCAACTGTTCCTCAAAAGCGTAAACAATCAAATGAAGGCGTATGATTGGCTAAAAAAGAGTGGAGGTGATGGTAAGAACATGACCAAGGTTCAAAAGCTGATAATTATGTGATCGTAATGGTTATTTACCGAAGGTGGGTTCATTTTTTAATGAGATTGAACTCTGGGGGAACATTTTCTCATTGCTAGGTTTATTTTTTAATGAGCTTGAACTTCGCGTAAAACTGCTCGTGCTAGTCATATAATAAGGATGTCTCATCGATAGGTTCACCTTTTAGGGAGCTTGCCCCATTCGAAACTTTGCTCTGGAGCCTTTCGTATGCAAGCTAGGAATGACCAACCTATGAGTTTAAAGGGTTGAGAGCCTACAGACTAAGAAAATAAAAGGCTGCTTTTCACATGCATGCAAAAAGGTTTGCATGCCCCTAGGTATAAGTAGAGTTTTCAGGTTACCATATGGAAGTTCTTTCATTAGCAAGATTGTTCCATCCACGTAGCAGACAAAACATTTCCTTAGCGATGTCCATCGAAATGGAAAAAGGTGACTATTGTCAGTGCCAATCACATAACCTTTGACGGGGGAATCATTTTCTAGTCTACTTCCATTTTCCTAAATGGATAGGGGAGTCAGACTAGTCATATATCATCCGCGAAAACCTACCTTATAACTGGGGTTTTCCTACCAAATCAGACCAGGGCGCATGCCTCCTAGGTTTCAATCACAATCACCGAATCACTCGCGATCATCTGGTGCTTGGACCGGAGATTGATGAGACATTACTTGTGTAAAAAGACTAGTTAGGGATGGCATTTGACTAGTAGCTATGTTTGAACCAGGGAATGAAAGCTGGTCAACTAGGTGGACCACTCTGCATCATGCAAAAAACACATCACTCGAAAGAGTGAGGAAACAATAGCTCCCATGCTATAAATGTAGTCATGTCCAATGAGTAGATTGTAATCTAGGGGCCCTTGGACTACCATCACATTTAGATGAACGATTTTCCTTCTCAATGTTATAGGCAGATTTGGAAGGATCCCTAACGGTCGATTGGTTCCTTTGTTGAAGTCTATCAGATTTCAAATCTCAGGCCGAAGTGATGGTGAACCAAGCGCTTTCCAAGCAGTTGAGGAAAGGATACTCACAGAAGCCCCTTCATCTATGATACTACCAACCATGATCATTCTGTAAGCTTGTACTATGATTCAGAATGGTACATTAGATGGTAGGCAGGGTTTTCCTAGTAGATTCCAATCAAAGGAAATGACAAGATTGCTTGGAGGAGGGACCGAATAAACGGGCGGGTAAATCTTTGACGAACTTCCTTCCTATGGTAAAGGAATGGGTAGATTGCCCCCATGTTCATCAGATTCTATGTTAACAGTAAGAATTTGAATGGTTTCATTCTCATTCTCTTTGGTGATAGTATCATCTGAAGGTGGACCTTTTGAAGACAAGGCTGGGTCGACTGCCATCTCGACCTGTTGACTTTGGTCCGGTGTGGACTCAGAGGGTTTATCTTCAATGATAGGTGCTTCGACCAACAACAAAAGTGTGTCAGTTGGATTTTCAACTAGCGATGGACTCGACAAGAGTTTCTTGTATCCAGGAGTAAATCGCTTCGGTGAAGCAGGACATTTATCCAAGACTCTTTTAGCTTCGTCCATGAAGGGACAATGGTGGAGGGCATGATTGCCTTCACACAGCCTACAAGGAAATCTAGATCTTCCCTTTTGCCCATTGACTTCATTTTCACTAGTTGATGGTGTGCTCTGAACGTGATCTTTAGAGGTTGAAGACACCGGATTGTGCAAGTGGGGAGACCAGTCCCTCAAGATCCATGGGATGCAAGGACAATCTCGATGATAGTGGTATCCTTTGCAAATGACAAATGGAGATTTAGGTTTGGAAGGTGTGGTGTGTGGATTTTTGCCAGATGATGCATGGTTGCCCCCTTTTGCCATTGGATTCTTCTTCTTCTTCTCCTTCCCTTTCTTCTTCTTCTCAGTTACTTGGTTTTTAGCGTTACTAGCTTCACCAAGATAAGAGGAAGAAGGAGAGGGAGAAACAAACGAAGTAGAAGGGGGGGGAGCAACTTCAATATCATCTGGTTGTTGATTTGATTGTTGAGGAATTGTGGTGTTTTGAATGACAGAGGTCAAGAAAATCCATACTGGTTGGCCAATTATGAGTCCTGGAAGGGACAATGTAGCCATGTGTGGAGCACTAACATCTCCCCAAGAGGAGAAGTGACTAGGATTTCCACCAAGGGGAAATCCTTGATTGGTAGACTCCATTTCTCAACCTAAGACAAACGAGGGAACAATAATGTTATTCCAACCAAAATAAATTTTATGACGCTTTGACACAACTTTCTTTTTCAATTTTCAAGAGTTGAGAAAAAGCTAAAGATGACTCTAGTCGCCTTCGATTTTTAATGAGCCTAAAGTGACAAGTGTTCAGATGGACCTTTTCTTTTAAGGAGTTTGAAAAGGAATGAAAGTGACTACTCTAGAAATCTAGACAGAGGGATTACCAAATCAATTGCAAAATTGCAGAATACCTTTTACGGTACAACAGTCAATCTTCCTGAATGTTGTGTTCAGTGCATTGCGATCGATATCATGACAAACACGGCTTCCTAAGGATAAAGGATGTACCCTATTGTGGTCTTCCAATATATACTTGACGGTACATGGGAGCACAAGTCCGTACTGGCACTTGTCTTCTCAAAGAGGAGGAATCACCCAACCTATGATGAAAGTGATAGTTACCAGGCTTTATGAGGCCGAAATACATCTCTAGCCTAGACTTCTAAATGTTGTGCGTTAGGTTCCAAAGTGTTTTTATGTTCATTGAGGTTTATTTTATAGTTGATCTTTCTTAAGAAGTTTTCCTTTAAGTTTCACCACGTGATGTAGATATGCAATTCCTAAATATGCAATCTAATATGATAAACAGTTGTTTACTTTCTTTTTGCAATGAAAATCCTAGCTGCTAAGGAAAGAGAGATGAAATTCTTTTAACATAGAGCAGAGAGCACACACTCGATGAACTTTTCCTAAATCAATTTCAGCATGCAGTCTAAATGAAAATGCACATGAATGTATTTCTTTTCAGTTTCCTTAATGTGAGAATGACAAAAAGAAAAAGAAGTATAGATCTCAATTATCTTCTTTCAAAGCAACAGTACCAACAATTTTCTCTTCAAAAAACAAAAGGAAGGCTAAGGTGACACTTTGCGATTTCAAATTTAAAACTATTTTCGACACTTGAAATGTTATTAATTCAAATCAAATACAATGGAAAATTTGTAATCGACTATCTAAAAGAGGAATGCCTTACGACACTCTTTTTCTTGATTGAAAATGACACTTGCGGCACTTTCAAATCAAAACACAACAGTTCGATTAAGCTACTATTTGCAAAGGAGAACTGTAAATGATGAAAAATACATATAAAAATAGTCACAATTCCTTATCACTAGAGGCTGAAATAATGAAAAGGAAGATGGTTTCAACAGTGATGTACTGATCATAGACAGCAAAACTACTGAATAAAGATGAAGACAATGAAGAAAAAACCAAAATCTGGAGGCAGAAACAATCCTAGTCAATCATTGCACCTGTAACACAAAGAAACGGGGATGCATATCACCTGCAACACATGGGAGGTGCGATGCATCCAAATTGCCAATGAGAGATAGTGCAATGGTCCACGGACAAGACTGAGCTCGGTTTTCACTCACAGTTTGCAGCTAAGTTCAGGGGTTTGGCTTAGCTAATGATAGTCAATAAACACAAAGTATAGGGGCTGATCTAATGAGGTTATTTGAGCTACCATTAGGGCACTTAGGATGCTTGCAAGTTAGATGTTCAGTTCATAAACCAACCTAGAGATTGACTGAAGTAGCGTTGATCTATTTTATAGTTGCATAAAAAAACAATTCGAAGGCTAGTTGGCTTAAATTCAGGCTATGTCTGTGGTTTATAAAGCAAACAACAGTAACAAAACAAACAAACTATTTGCTCCCTAGTGGAGTCGCCATTTTGTTATTGGGAAAACTAGTGTCCATTCAGAGCTGCTAGTCCCACTAAGACGGGTAGCTATCTTAGAAACAAACAAACTAAAGTTACTTGTGTTTTCCTTTATGAGAGATAGATGAGAGAGATGCAGAGAGTACCAACCTCAGTCTTTTGCTAGTCTCCTTGCTCGTTTCCTCTCTCCCTTGACAGAGCTTTAACCACTCCTTTCTCGCTTGTCCTGCTTCAAAGAACACCTATAGAGTCAAATCAGAAAAATACCATCAAAGCATAGAGATCTATAACCATAAACAATGTAGGATCAGATGTACATTAACCATATAAATGCATATACAAATACAACATTCAGAGATATACAAGCATATGGAGGAAAACTCAAATAGCTTTATTGATAGAAGTAGTAGAAGAGAGGATTACAACCAAGCTTTCTGATCTAGCATCATCCTCCCAGCATGAAATCCCTCTTCACCTCATACAAAGCAAGATCACCCAACAATGTCTTCAAAGAGAAACCAACAACTCTTCCTTGAAAATTACAAAATTCCAGCCTCTTGGATCTCTAGGATGAGGGATCCATATATAGATGTTTGTAGGAGAGCGAATCAACTTCTGGGATTTTTATTAGTGTCATTTCATTGATAGTTCCTGGTTCCACTTGGTGTTAAGGGATAAATTCCCCTAGGGTCTTTGGTTGATACCCTAGCAGATCAGAGGTTATTTAAGGAGAGAAACACACATTCCATATAGCCATGATGCTAATATAAACAAACTATACGAAAAGGGGGTGCACCTGAGGGTCCTTCGTTTGAGAAGATCCAGTTAGGGTCCAAACCCTCTTTGAGTTCCTTTTAGTCCTTCAACCTGCAAAACAAACAATTCCAGAATGTACAACAAGAAAGGTAGTTAATTATACAATTAAAAACAACCATTCACATATGAATTATAACATTGACATCATGAACATGAAGAAGATTTATATCAGGAGAAAGACAAGTGTTTCTTTATTATAAATAACTAAAGTACAGAAAGGAATGATTTCACCTCATTCATCCTTTCGCAGGCTCCAAGCGGAACCGTCCTCCAGATTCGTCTAGTCTCAAGCCTTCAACAAACTCCTTCCATGACTTACTCCATGATCTCTCAAGTAGAAAGACATCATCACACAAGGAAACAAGGGTTTCCTGTAAATGGGTGAAGTGCTGGAAGCACAAGGATCTTCAGACCTAGTCAGGGAAAATTTCAGTAGAGTGATCTTTCTCTCTATTCTCTCCTCCCTTAGGCCTTCCCATTGAAGCCTTTTTATACTTCTCCCAAAGTAGTTTTTTTGTTGGGAATTCATTGGGAACAGTTGGGCCACTAGCACTAATAGGTAATTAGCAGGTAAAACTCGCAATCTCCACCCAAAATTAAGAGTTTTAATTTTTTTTAAGTGTTTTAAGACATATACATGGGTTGGGTATACACAGACCCACGTACACACGCGTTTAGCGCAGGGCAATGTCACGTATAGGGAGTAAAACACTGTTTTTTGAATATTTGGACCAGGTCTGGAAGGAGGGGTTGCCCTAGGCCATGAGTGCAACATCACAAACATCAAGAGTGAGGTTTGGAGCTATAACAGATGCTCACTAATACATGAGGTCATAAGGGGTACATGATGGCCAAAATGTATTACGAAAGTTCATGGAAAGGAAATCTGCCCAAAACTGAGGACTTCACCAGAGTTCAGCCTGCAAATCCACAAAAGGAGATTAGAAAGAAACATTGTCTGAGGTAGGCATACCCATGCTCAAAGAAATTAAAGCATGTCTGCATATCAAGTACAAGTGGATCCACTAAGTATACAAGTATAAAGAACTGGAAAATACATAATGGATCATCTGATCACGATCAAACAAGTACATGTCTGAATATCACATATAAGAATGTCAATGATGCTGAAGAATGAACTGGATCACTGATATCAAAGACTGATCACAAAAGGTACCAAATGGACATGATGGATCAGGATGGTACTACATTGCAAACTCAGGTTCCAGCATATAGAATGTTGCCATGAATGACTGCAACATATAAGGTAGAGTGGTATCATCTAGCAGCAATAGGAACAACTGTCAAGTGACCCAATGAATGCTGATGCAACCTGAGGTCTTCACCGACCACCGTGGTACATTTCTACACTATGGGAATAAATGATCTGGAGTCGACCATGTGAGAAATCATTTGATTACCGGTCATTGATGTATACCATTAACAAACGTGAGACTACTCACTGATAATAATAATGAGCGTCAAGGTACCCAGTACAATCTAATAAGTGTGAATAGATGAGCTGGAGTCGAACACCTGTAAGAATCTATCAATCAAGAGACAATGATGGTTTCCCACTATCGATAGTGAAGGATCTACCACTAATGACTGCAAACCCCAAGGTATTGCCAAATGGACTCTAGATCTTTGTCCCAGAGCAATGAGTCGTAGTCGATGGGGAAAGATCCATTAGAAGGAAGGAATTAAGGCATCCTTCATCAATCTAGCACGAGCATAACCCGTAGGCCAATAATGTGGAAGGAATCAGATGAAAAAAGATGTAGTAACCCAACCGAAGCACGTTTCTAGTGTACACAAGATGTGGCTAGCGCACGACAAAATCCCTCTGAGCCAACCAGTAATGAAAGTTGAGATAGAGGCAAGCTATCCACCAATAGGGTCGAATGGAAACCAAGGTACTACACGAGTCCCAATGTGTGATAATGTAAGCTGATGTCGAACACAAGGGAAACCACTTAGTTAAAGACCCATGATACTGATCGATGCTGAGCACAAGGTGACCTATCAATAATGAAAATAGGGCCAGGGTGCAGCTCTAGGCCTACCCTTAGAGCAAGATGTCGTCATCGATAAGGACAAGACCTGCCAGCAAGAAGTCGATGGGGACCTTCTCAAACCGGCACGAGTAAAGGACCAATATAGCTGATGTGATGATAGACATGATACTGACAACCAGGGATGGCAAACTGAAAATGAGTCAAGAGACACCACAGAGGGGCCAACTCAGGCTAACTTCCCTTGAACAAAAGCACGACTCAATGTGACTATGTGGCAGCGTATGATGACTCTGTATAAGTTCGTCATGCAGAAGGCACGAACGAACCCTCCATATGATTGGAAGAGATAACCAATTAGGGGAGGACTGACTCAATAACAAGGTTAAGGCATGCCTAGGTCAAACTAAATCCCGCGCAAACGGAGGAGACTTTGCTTTGAGTGCTTTGTTCAAGGGAGACATGACTGACTCTAGCTGCCAACAATAAGTGGAAATATTGTCCCATTCCCGCTCTTTTTTTTGGAATATATAATTTTTTTTGTCTTTTACTTTAAGCTGGAAAAAGAATAAAAGAATGCTATAGTATAGTGGAAAGAACGAGTGTCAATGAAATAGATGATCTAGTTCCTGGGATTGGAACGTTCCTATGCTCAATGTAGGGAGGTGAAAACTAGTCAAAGACACTCAAAGGTGTGTTCCTTCCATGGATCAAGGTGTGTCAAGTTATAGAAGCCAAGGGCATGCAAGTTTGATTTTGCAGTAGTCATCATCAAAAGTTGGCTTAAACACGAGTCCAAGTGAAGCCAGCTTAAGGCCAAAAAGGTGCAAATGGTCAAAATGCAATGTAGTAGTATAACTCAACATAAAGGAGCCTCTAGGGTATAAGGCCAACATGAAGCGAAGAAGCAAAGAGGAATGAGTCTTCATCACATAAGTCATGGCAGGACTACAGAGGACTCTCGAGCCTACTCAGATCGAAGCAGCATGGGCAGCAGATGTCAGTGAGGTGCTAACTATGATGGCCATGAAAAGGATGGCTCTACCATCGTGTCATGATTAAAAAAAATCGGCGAGTGAAAGTGGTTTACGAACCATAACACGATGGGGTCAACCCTATGGAAAGTGTATTGAAAAATGGAGGCCAGTGTGCATAATGCAACGGAAAAATGGCTTCCCTAACCTATATGCCAGTGAGAAAACAATACCTACCATGACAGGTTAGCAGTCATGGAACTGACTCAAAACTATTGAAAAATGTCCAAAATGTCCTGAAAATCAAACCATTCTCAACATTCCAAGCTCCCAAGTTAAAAGTTACATGAGACCAAACAAAATCAATTTTTGAAAAAAAATTGCATTTTCAAAGCCTATAAAATAGATTTTGGACTCACCATTTTCACCATTTGAGTTTGAGAGTAGAGGAGTGGAGAAAAAGAAGCAAACTTTTCCATACGCCAAATTCAACCATTCAGATCCTTCCAAAATCACTAGGTAACCTTTATACTTTTCTTGCATTCAATTGTGACTAGTTTTAGAATTTTTAATTAAGTTTTACCGTTGAATTGTTTGTAAAAAATTTCACCACGGCATATACGCGGGTTGGATATATGAAACCCGTGTACATGCAGGCCCTACACGCGACTGTGTGTAAATGGACCCGCGTACACGCAGGCCCTACACGCGACTGTGTGTAAATGGACCCGCGTATACGCTGCGAACATTTCAAACAAAAAAACTAATAGTCTAAAATCATTTTTTCTTCAGGATGCCAGTCACTTGGTGAGAAAGAGAGCATACCTTAGTGGATGATGAGGTTATGAATGATCCCAATGCTTTGGATGTCTTAGGGGGATGTGGTTTGCTAAAATTCTTCAAAATGTCGAATATGAAAGTAAACACACGCCTGCTTGAGATGATCATTCTCTACTGGAGCATCGAGGATGATTCATTTATGATTGACCATATGCCACTCAGGATAGAGGTGGAAGACATTTATTTCATCACAGGCCTTTCTCGAAGGGGAGAGGTAGTACATTCAAGGGGCAGGACACGAGGCAGTCTCTCAATCGAGGACTACGTACATATATATTGCCCGGGACATCTAGAGAAGATTGGAAGTAAAATTCCAATCAAACATGTGGAGAGTCTATCGCTGAGGATAATCTTGTTCACTATAGCTAGAGTGAACGGATCAGCTTCTCTACACTAGGCATCATGGCCAGCCATGAGCTTAGCAGTAGATTTTCTCACCACCATATTTGACTGGTGTACTCCTCTTCTTGCCAGCCTGAAAACCCAGGTTACTTCCATCAAGAGAGGGAAGACCAAAAACTTCGGATATGGGACTATTTTGTGTTATTTCGTTTTTGAGAGGGTCCCAGCACTTCATCCTAGAGTGCCAGTTTCAATCAGCACCCCATGAGATACACGCATGGCCAAGTGGGCTGACTTGATGAAATTTCTAAGAGGTGGGGACGTCCCATGGATTGAATTTGCGATGACTTCTTCTCCTAGTGGGAGCAACAGATCATTGCCATAGATGACTACCCTTATGCTGGGTTGGATTTCCGAGGGGATCCCAATCTAGTATTACCACCGACCGCAGCATGGGGTGACATAGGTAAGCGTTTTTATTTTTATGATCTTTTTGTGATTTTTTCGAATTAATGAATTTTTAAAAATATTTTTGAGAGGATTCAAATGATTAATATGATGATCATGTTCCAGACATTGGGCTGGTACAACCAGATGAGTTTCCACGGCACAGAAGTCACGGCTGAGGGGCTGAAGAGGCAGCTGTAGACACAGAGCGACTGCTACACACAGTTCAGCGGCACTTGGTGAGACTCGCTCATGGAGTACCGATAGCGGTGGTAGAGGATCTTCCTGTAGATATGCAATGTCATGTAGTTGGCATGCCACATGACTGGGTTCGCACTCTTAGGGGTGTGGCCAATGTGATAGTTACCTACTTAGCCGCTCATCCTGAGCCGGGGCATTAGATGTCCTAGACATGATTATGGGTATTTGAGTCCCAATTTTTTTATATTATTTTGGACACACTTATGTACACTCGAGATGTTTTATGATATATATATACAGTTTGACTTTTTGATGCTTGATTTTATTGTGATGAATGATTGATGTGCCAGTCTAATGCTTGATTAGCGATAGAATCAACTAAATAATTATGAGATCTTGGAATGTGCAAATAATTAATGTAAGTAAATGATCTTTGCAACAACCTCACACTTAAATACTGGCAATATAAACATGGATCCCTTACCCGATAAATGTTATTCAATTGTGAATCAAGATAGACTACCAATGAATCAATTTCATAAGAAATGGCTTCGGATAGTAAACTAATGACGGCAGTATACTCAGCCATATTATTTGAATCAGGACCAATGCATACTCCCCTTGACACCATCAATTGACCAGTTGGATATTAGATTACCCAAGCTGTGGAAGTGAGGTTCCGAGTGTGCCGACTAGCACCATCAGTGAATCCAAAATATACCAAGTCATCCATCAACTCCTGCCACAACAGACCCAAAAGTGTCGATATCAAAAACTCTTGATGAGATATGTACAAATATAGAAAATTTACAAAGAATCCATTGCTTAGTTACTACTTCAGCAAAGTACATCTTGAGGTAGAGCCCGTTTTGGGGCTCCACCAACTTGTTTCCTTCAAAATCAGTTAACTCATACGCTCCTTTCTCTAAAACTCGTTTAATAATGAAGGGACCATACCACATAGGCTTGAACTTGCCTACCCCCAAGGTGTCCTTATCTTGGTCATAGACCAAGATGAGGTCGTGTTATAGACATTTTTGTGCCTTACAGCATGAAGCATGAAATGTCCATAATCTAAGGGATCCAAAGTCCCTAAACATGTTGTTCCTACCCCTAGAGGAACAAGGTCAGCAAACCATAGCACTGAATATCAGTTCTCCACCTGAAAACACTCAAAAACAAGGCAATTCTGGATCATGTCAACTGCTCCACTGAGCATCTGCGCTGAATGTCAACTGCTCCACTGTCTACCTGCGCTGAATGTCAACTGCAAAGAAGGCTACCTACGCTGGGCGAGTTGGGACATGTGGCACAGTCATTCCTCAAGGTGTCAATGCCTAGGAAGCTTCCAAAATGACACTTGGATCAGGGAATTCAACTAGTGATGAGTAAGAGGGTCTAGATCTCCAAGTGGAAGCAAGAACCTCCAAGTGGACTCAAGAACTGAAGAATAACTGAAGTGAGAGAGGACACTAGTCAGCTTCATGCCAGCCTCAAGCTGACTCATCCTTTCTCCAAAACTCCTATATATAGATCTCTCTCATGAGGTCTAGGGAGGCTAGAATCTTGTGAATGTAAGGAAGTGCTGTTGGTTTGAGTATAGAACTATTGGTTGATTTGCTTTGAAGGAGGTGAAGAGGAGATTTCTTTCTGTTGGGAGGTGATGCTGGATTGGGCCTTTTATGGTTGTATCACTTCCTAAACTTTACTTCTTCCATTAATAAAGCATTTGAGGTTCTTCTATATGCATGTGTCTCAATGGTGTATTGTTATACTTGTGTATTTGATTTACTCTAATCCTTGAATCAATTATGAATGTATGCTTCTTGTAGTTTCCCTCTCTTGCCATTTTGCAGGATCTTGGTGTAGCTAGGCCAGTGAAAGAGCAAGGAGCTGGGAGCAAGCAGTAAGGGGAGAAGATTGGATCAACCATTAGCGAAAGACATCGGTTAGTGGATCTCTTTCTCCCCTATTTTACTTTCATAAAGAAGAAATCTTAGATAGCTTTGCTTCGATTGTTGCTGAGGTACTATCACCCTTAGAGTGGGATAGGGTCATTCCGTATTGGATACTTTCCCCAACAACAAATTGGCGACTCCACTGGGGATCGTATCTTGTTGGTTGTTTGTGTTTTTGCTATTCATTTCATAAACACAGGGAGTACCGAATCGAACTGCATTTGGATATTTCAAATGCAAAGTAGAGGGCAGCTACTCTAGCTCAGTTTCTGGGCATGTTTATGATTTGAAGATATGATCCACAAGGACTCTGAACAGCTCTTAGTGATAGCTTTTCATCCTCCTTTTCATCCCTTAGTGTGTACTTGATTGATAGCTTCTGATTTGGCCAAAAACTGTGGATTTTTGAGCAATCTGTGACCCGGAAACTAAGAAAAACGAAAGTTTATCTCTTCAGTGCAGACACTGTGAAGGCAGTCTGCATTTCAACACAGATCCCGAAGGGGCTACCTGCGCTGAGCCAGTTTTGCCTAGTGCTACTGGGGTTCCCTGCTATTTATTGCCCTGTTTTCATCCTTGTTTTTGTAGCCTATTGTCAGTCAATGTACCTATCTGAAACCAACTTTCCTTGCCTCTATTCCGCCTCGGTTGTATAAAGAAACTGTATTTGTTCTTTGTGTATTTCTTACATCATTTGCAGTTTCCCATAACGAAAAGTGAACTAGTCTTGCTGTGGCCTCTTAGATCTAGACCTGTGATAAGTGTCGTTTTGATCTTAAGAGTTAGTTTGTTTGCTGTTCATAGCTGATTGAGTTTTTTGCTTTCGTCATATGGTTTGAATTTATATATTTCTAGTGTCGAAACAAGTAAATCTTAAGGTGTCTTTTGATTTTGGACAAGCTTGTTTGCTTTCACTTGAAATTGAATTCGAAATTATACAACAACTTTCTTTTTGTATTACATCAACATTAAGAAAGAGAAAAGAAATACCTGCATTGTGCATGTGCATTTTGACAGCTTGTATGTTGATTTAGGAAAAAGTGCATTAGTGTGTGCTCTATGATCTGTGTGAAAAGATGATGTCTTTCTTTTCCCTCAGTAGTTAAGATTTTCAAAGTTGAAAGATTGAAAAAGCTTGCTTATCATCTTAGACTGCATTTAGGAGTGTTACCATACATCTCGTGGTGATCCATAAAGGCAAACTACTAAACAAGATCAACCTTAAAATAAATTGAATTTACATAACAACGCATTGAAACATAACGCAAACACATAGAGGTCTAAGCTAGAGACGTGTTCCGGCGTCGTTAAACGTGATATCTTAGCGTTGAGTGGTTGGGTGATTCCTCCACGGTGAAGCGATAAGTATCAATACGGACTTGTGCTCCCACGTACCGTCGCGTATATATTGGGAGACCCCTATAGGAACAAATCCTTTATCCATAGGAAGCCGTGTCGGCCGCCCTACTGATTGCAATGCAGTGAACACAACATTCACGAAGATCGACCACTCGTACCGTAAAACGTATTCTGTGGTTTTGCGAAAAGTTTGGCACACCCTCTGCCTAGAACTCCAGAGTAGTTTCTTTTGGCCTTTTTCAAACTCTATAACTGAAAAAGTCCACCCGAGCATTTGTCACTTCGGGCTCGTTAAAACATCGAAGGAGACTAGAGTCATCTTTAGCTTTTTCTCGAGTCTTAAAAAGTGAAAAAGCCAGTTGTGTCTAAAGCGTCGTTATAAAATTTATTTTAAACGGAACATAATCACCTCCTATTCCTGTGTTGATCTTTAGGTTGAGAACATGGAACGCCCCAACCAAGGAATTCCACATGATGGAAATCCTAGTCCTTTCTCCTCTTGGGGAGAAGTTGGTGCGCCCCACATGGCCACATTGTCGCTTCCAGGACTGACAATTGGCCTGCCAATTTGGCTATTCTCAACCAATGTAGTTCAGAACACCATGGTTCCTGAACAGTCGAGTCAACAGTTAGATCAGTCTAGAGCTGCCCACCAGCCTTCTACTTCCTATAACTCTTCCTTCGATCCTTCATCTTCGCAAGGTAGAGCCGGCAAAAGCCAAGCTCCCATGGAGAAGAAGGAGAAGAAGAAGAGAGAGAAGAAGAAGAAGGAGCCTAAGGCGACTGGGGGCAAGCAAAAGACATCTGACAAAAATCCACACACAGCACAGATCGGGCCTAAATCGCCATGTGTCATATGTAAAGGAGACCACTTCCATAGAGATTGTCCCTGTATTCCCCGGATACTAAGGGACTGGTCCCCTCGTTTGCACAATTCGGGAGCATCAACCTCTGATAGCCATGTTGAATGCTTACCGTCGACCAGCGAAAGTGAAGGTTCAAGACAAAGAGGAGGAGCAAGATCCCCCTGCAGACTGTGTGAAGGTGATCACGCCATCCACCGTTGTCCCTTCTTAGACGAAGCGAAGAGAGTTTTGGAAGAACGCCCGATTTCACCGCTGAGACTTCCTCCTGGATACAAAAAACTCGTGCCAAGTCCTTTGTTGGTTGAAAATACAGCTGGCCCGCTCAAGTGGTCAGCTGGAGCATCAGTCATTGAAAATGAACCTACTGAATCCAGACCAGATGAAAGTCTAAAGGTCGAAACGGCAGTTGACCCGGTTCCGCCTTCAGAGGTTTCATCTTCAAATGACACCCTCACTGAAGAGAACAAGGATGACACCATCCAGATTCTTTTCATCAACACAGACTCTGATGAGCATCAGGGCAATGCGCCCGTTCCTTTATCGTAGGAAGGAACATCATCAGGGTCGTATCCGGCCGTGTATTTGGTCCCACCACCAAGCAAGCTGGTTGTGTCCTTTGATTGGAACCAACTAGGCAGACCCCGGTTACCAGCCAGTATACCATTCAGAATCATCGTCCAAATATACAGAATGGTAATGGCTGGAACTATCATTGATGAAGGGGCATCTATGAGTATCCTTTCCTCTATTGCTTGGAAAGCACTGGGTTCCCGGGCGCTTTTGCCTGAGATAAGAAATCTCTCGGGTTTCGATAAAGGAACCAGTCGACCATTAGGGATCCTCCCCAATGTGCCTGTTACATTGATAGGGAAGACCGTTCAAATGAACGTGATGGTAGTTCAAGGACCCTTGGATTATAACCTACTCCTTGGACGAGACTATATATATTGCATGGGAGCTATAGTCTCCTCACTCTTTAGAGTAATGTGTTTTTCACACGAAGGAAGGATGGTCAAGCTCGTAGACCAACTTTCATTTCCGGGATCACGCATCGCAAATAGTCACATACCAACCCTGAATGGTCTATTCAATCAAGAAATGTCTCCACCACCAGTCCTCCTTCCCGATGAGTGCGAGTGATTCAGAAAGATGGGACTGGAACCCAGGGGGCATGCATCTTGGTCTGCTTCGGGCAGAAGAAACCTTAGGTATAAGATAGAATTTCCGCGAGAGAATATGACTAGTCCGTACCCCGTCCGTGGATGGAAGAGGGGTTGTTCTAGAATAGGATTCTTTTGTTAAGGTTACTTGTTTGAAAAAGGTCATTCACCATTGTCTACTTCGGTAGACGGTGCCGAAGAAATGTTTTCATTTGAAGAAGTTAACAAAACAATCTTTGGGTAACCAGAAAGAGGCAAGCCTCCCTCAATAACACATATGTTTTGTCTTTGAGTAGTGTTCTTCTCTTGTCACAAGTAGCTACTCTCTTGTCGCAAGTAGCTGTTCTCTTGCGATCTTGCAAAAGAGCTGTCAAAAGTTGGGCTGACGGGAAGACAAGTACCGCATAAGACCTGTTAAAAATAACGAGAAGACAAGTATCGTTAACATTAGACTAGCAAGACGACAAGTAGCTGTGAACACCCAAAGAAAAGCAGAGGTAGGGGAGAGGAGGGGCAGCCTTGAAATTGTATTTTATACCTGGGGGCATGCAAACCTTTTGGAGTGCAAGCAAAGAGCGGTTATTTATCTCTTTTTTGGATTAATCGTTTCCGAACTTACATAAAGAAAGGATGAGAGGGAGCATATCTTTGGTAAGGCGCGAGCTCTATAAAAAATGGGATCTTACGGGAGACATTTCTTATCTTATGACTAGTATATCGAGCAGTTTTACCGCGGAATTTATGCTCGTTAAAAAATAGAAAAGCGAGATCCGAGCAGTTTTAGCACATAGTTCATGCTTGTTAAAAAATAAACATAAGATTGAGCAGTGTTTTGGTGCATTCAAGCTCGTTAAATAAAAAATGAACCTATCCCAGTAAATAACCATTGTGATCGTAAATTTATTAGCCATAAAAATCCTTGGTCGTGTTTGCACCTTCCACCTCCATTCCATTTGGCCGATCGTTCACCTCCATATGATTGTTTACCCATTTTGAGGAATAGCTGCGAAGAGTGATTTCACCTAGCCATCCTTGTGACACTGCCGTGATTGGAAAATTCCAACCTGTACCTGGAATCTGCTGCTATCCCTGTTTATCACTCGTTCCTCAAAAGACGAGTCTTCTTTGAGCTCTTTTCTCTTGACTCGTAAAATATGAAAAGTTTGCCAAGTTTTGGCCTTCCAGCTCGTTAAAGTGACCGGAAGAGCTATCCCTCCTCTAGATTTTAATCTTTTTGGACCTGAGGGATTATTGCACAAAAAGGTTGAGCGCTTGTTTTATTCGGCTCGTTAAAGTTATCGAAAACTCATCCCTTCTGTATTGTTTTACACTTTTTCGGACTTAAGGGATTAGATGACGAAAAAGGAATTGTGGAGTTGACTTTATGTACCTTTTCAGACTCTCTAAAAATGAAAAGGACCGAGTTTTCCTTGTCGTTAGACTCGTTAAAATGATTAAATAGCGACAAACTTGTCTTTAGACAAGAACGAGATTCCCTATCGCTAGGCTCGTTAAAACATAGCGATGGGCTTGCCTGAAGGGCAGGTTATAGAACAAGCATATGTTATCCTCCTCAAGCTTGACAAAAATAAAGAGGTACTGGTCAGAAATGACTGGGGAAAAATTGGGAGAACCTCAAAGCTTTAATGGTAGCAAGTCGCTCTTGAACATGACACTTTTCCTCCGTACCACATCAGGTTGGGTTGTTTCATTCACCGGTCTCATCACCATGGTCTCGCCAAACCATCCACATTTGGGGTAATGCTACCGATCCATCGCATCAGTGTCGTTATATGTTCAAGAGATGTTGTTCAGAAAGAGTCAACCGTGTCCCATCCACTACCATACATCATCTTTCATCCTTTCATGACCGCCACCCTGAATCATATTTCACAGATTGTTTTCACCTCCATTAAAATCATTAGCTCCATTCTGTGTCACTGATGTGGGATTCATTAAGGCCCTCCTTTGACGGATCGCTCCTTGTCGACATCAGCTCATTATCCAAGGATTTGATCTAGGAACAACCCCCTCAGTACTTTGAAACTTGCATGCCTCAATGGCAAGTTTCTCACTTCCGGCGATAGGTATACATCAATGACCTTCGACCAAAAGATTTTGCGTGGTGTTCGATGCCAAGTCCTTTATTCACACCACGTGAATTGTACTGCAGTACCTTGAGGGTCATTATCATTATCGGTGATTCCTCTCGCGCTTGTTAACGGTTTACATCATTGACCGGTAATCAAGCGATGCATTTCCATGTTCGACTTCAGCGCAATTCTCGCATGGATCGACTTGTACTTAGAGTGAAGATCGAACGCGTTTGAAGACCCCGGATCTAGTTTCATCCATCCGTGTTGCGATAAATATTCAGGAAATATAAAGACATTTGACATGTACATTATTTCAGCATATGATCATCCTACTCAAAGGATGATAATTTCAGCAGAGAATTATCAGTCTACCATCAGACGATTGTCTGTTCTATGTACCAAAATGAATTTATAAAGCTGAGCATGGGAATGCCCGCCTCAGCTAGATCATGAAAGCAGAATGAAAAATAATGTATTGTATTGTATTTTATTACAGGTCACCTCTCAGCGATTGAATGAACTTCGGATCCTCCTGATAAAGCATTTCACCCGATAAACGACCTCATACTTTAGGGGGCAACTGTTATAGACATTTTTGTGCCTTACAGCATGAAGCATGAAATGTCCATAATCTAAGGGATCCAAAGTCCCTAAACATGTTGTTCCTACCCCTAGAGGAACAAGGTCAGCAAACCACAGCACTGAATATCAGTTCTCCACCTGAAAATACTCAAAAACAAGGCAATTCTGGATCATGTCAACTACTCCACTGAGCATCTGCGCTGAATGTCAACTGCTCCACTGTCTACCTGCACTGAATGTCAACTGCAAAGAAGGCTACCTGCGCTGGGCGAGTTGGGACATGTGGCACAGTCATTCCTCAAGGTGTCAATGCCTAGGAAGCTTCCAAAATGACACTTGGATCAGGGAATTCGACTAGTGATGAGTAAGAGGGTCTAGATCTCCAAGTGGAAGCAAGGACCTCCAAGTGGACTCAAGAACTGAAGAATAACTGAAGTGAGAGAGGACACTAGTCAGCTTCATGCCAGCCTCAAGCTGACTCATCCTTTCTCCAAAACTCCTATATATAGATCTCTCTCATGAGGTCTAGGGAGGCTGGAATCTTGTGAATGTAAGGAAGTGCTGTTGGTTTGAGTATAGAACTATTGGGTGATTTGCTTTGAAGGAGGTGAAGAGGAGATTTCTTTCTGCTGGGAGGTGATGCTGGATTGGGCCTTTTATGGTTGTATCACTTCCTGAACTTTACTTCTTCCATTAATAAAGCATTTGAGGTTCTTCTATATGCATGTGTCTCAATGGTGTATTGTTATACTTGTGTATTTGATTTACTCTAATCCTTGAATCAATTATGAATGTATGCTTCTTGTAGTTTCCCTCTCTTGCCATTTTGCAGGATCTTGGTGTAGCTGGGCCAGTGAAAGAGCAAGGAGCTAGGAGCAAGCAGCAAGGAGAGAAGATTGGATCAACCATTAGTGAAAGACATCGGTTAGTGGATCTCTTTCTCCCCTATTTTACTTTCATAAAGAAGAAATCTTAGATAGCTTTGCTTCGATTGTTGCTGAGGTACTATCACCCTTAGAGTGGGATAGGGTCATGCGGTATTGGATACTTTTCCCAACAACAGGTCGCCTTCAGAAAAGACTCAAGGACGGACAGCTTTATCATACTGTGTTTTAACCCTTTTCTTATGAGCCTCATTGATTGTGGCGGCATCTCGACGCTGCTCATCGAGATGTTCCAAATGAAGGAGGTGCTCTTCGAGACTAGAAGTCTCTGGAAGGAGCTCAATAGCTAACTTAAGATATGGAATTTCACATTCGATAGGAAAGATAGATTCCATCCCATAAACTAACTGAAAAGTTGTAAAACCAGTAGCAGTCTTTACGGAGGTTCGGTATGCCCAAAGAGCCAGATACAACATAAGATGCCAATTGGACCGATTTTTGTCAATTGTCCTTTGCAGGATCGTCTTAAGAGTTTTGTTGACTGCCTCAACCTATCCATTGGCCTGAGGATAATAAGGAGATGAATGTTCCTGGCAGAAACCCAATTTAAGAGCCAATTCAAACATTAGTTGATTCTAGAAATGACTGCCATGGTCAGTGACAATCTCTCTCAGGATACTGAATCTTGAGATAATCTGATTAAAAAGGAACAATGCTACCATTTCACTATCATTTTTATAAGTGGGCATGGCCTCGGCCCACTTCGTAAAGTAGTCTACAGCCACGATAATGTACTTGTGATTCACCATTGAAGGTGGATTACAAGTTGTAAAATCAATACCCCACTTAGTGAAAGGACTGACAGTGACAACGGTAAAAAGAGGATCTGGATGTGCATGCATCTTCCGAGTATAGATTTGATAAGGGTGATAGCGTTTGACTGCTTCAACACAATCTTTGAAGAGCGAAGGCCAAAAATAGCCGGCACGTAAGATACACTGGGCTATAGCAAGCCCTGAAAGATGACCACCACAAGCTCCACTGTGGCAGTCATTGAGCACTGACTCTGCTTCCTCTAGGGTTAAACAGTGCCGAAGGATTGAATCAACCCCTTGACAGTATAATGTATCACCTATGATAACATAGTTCTTGGCCAGGTGACGTAATTTCCAGCGTTCATCCTTAGAGAAAGTAGAGGGAAACTTCGAAGTCTAGAGATAGACAATGATATCTCCATACCAAGGGTCGAGTGAAGAGATGAGGAATAAATGTTCGTCGGGAAAACTTTCCTCATAAATAGTATCCTCTCCACAAGGCAGCTCAGAAATTAGCTCGGCGAAAACCATGGATATCTTACACTTGGCGGACAGAAACTCAAGATGAAATTCTTGTAAAATGACTATCCATCGATTATATTTTCCCCCAATCACTCGCCTACTAAGGGAAAATTGAAATGGATAGACCGCCACTAAGACAAATGTTTTACGTATCAAGATATAATGACAGAGCCACTGGACAGCATGGACAGCTGCCAAAGCCAACTTCTCAATCGGAGAATAGCGAAGTTCAGGACCTATCAAGCCTTGGCTCAAATAATAAATCACATGCTCCGTGAGAGCATTATCTTCCTGAATGAGAACCATCCCAATGGTTGATTCTGCTACATTGAGATATAAAAGGAAGTCCCTACCATAATCCGGTGGACTCAAAAGCGGGGCAGAGACTAATGCCTTTTTCAAAGCATCAAACGATCGCTGCGCAAAGTTGTCCCATACAAATGGAACTCCTTTACGTAGAAAACGTATAAATCCTTTAGTGATCTCGACATAGTTCACTATAAACCTTCTTAAGAAATTAGCTTTCCCTTGAAGACTTTGAAGCTGCCAAATTGAGAACGGGGGAGGAAACTGAATTATTGCCTCAACCTTGAAGGGATCAACCCAAATCCCTTCATTTGACATGATTAATGCTAATAACTGACCAGATGTAACCGCAAAAACTCACATATTGGGATTCAACCAGATCTTATAAAAATGACATCGCTCAAGAACCAATCGAAGGTGACTAGGATGATCAGTTCTCTTTCGAGAACGAGTAGCTAGATCGTCCATGTATGCTTCGATGATATGTTTAATGTCATGGAAAGCATATGACATGGCTTGCTGGAAAGTAGCTCCAGCATTTTTAAGACCAAAAGGCATCTTTCTGTATGCAAAGGTACCCCATGGACATATAAAAGTTGTCTTATGTTGATCTTTAGGACGGATAGAGATTTGATTATAACCGGAAAAGCTGCCCATGAAAGAAAAAATCCCATTACCCGCACACTTGTTAATAATCTGATCAATAAATAGTGTGGGGTAATTATATTTGGGACAAGCTTTATTTAGGTCCCTAAAGTTAATGTAGACTTGGATTGTTCCTTGCTTTTTATCCACATGGACTAGATTAGAAACCCAATCGGTAAGAGGAACAGGGTATATAAAACCCGCCTTGAGTAGGTTCTCTACTTCAGCTTTAATGGCTACTTTTTTCCTAGGATTAACCAGCTGAAGCCTTTGATGAACTAGTTTGGTGTTTTCATACATCTTTATCTCATGTTGAACTATAGATGGATCAATGCCAGGCATTTCTTCATAAGACCAAGTGAATACATCTCGAAATTCCTTGAAAAGGTCGGTGTAAACTTGAATTTCTTCAGGTGAACATTCAACTCCGATGAAGAGATTATCAATCATGTTAGGGTTCGTAGAGATGTTTATAGATATCATTTTTGAAATCACCGACATATTACCTTCGGCATGGAAGTGTGCTGGAGCCAAAGGATTTGATACCGTACAAACATCACTAGTAAAGAGATCAGAGAACCTAAATTCTACTTCCTACAATGGAGGAAGAAAATATGAACGATGGTGTAAGTCTTCCCAAGGTTGATCTACACCCATCATTACTTCTAGGATTGCTTCTTCAGAAGGTAAAACTGTATCTAAGTAGTCCAAGGCGTGTTGGGACTCAGAATTGACCTAATTTTGACCTTATCTTTTTGCCGTATTATTATCCTTTTGCAGTCATAGGTTGAAAGCTTTTATTTTATAATAACATAATTACCCCAAGGTACGAAGTAACCTCCCGCATATCTATGTTTAATTGTTCATTGCATATTCGTGAATATCTTTATATTTATCCTTGGAAACGCTAACTAAACTGTCAAATAATTGCCTTAAGCTTGCAGGAATTATAATGTATAGTTGTTGTAACACCAGAAACAACAACTACGTAGTTGGTGTAACACCAGAAATAGCAACTACGCAGTTGCTGCAACACCAGAAGCAGCAACTCCGTAGTTGCTACAGTCAGCAACAGTAATCACCTAAAGCAAGCTATTTTGTAACAGCCGCGAATAGCAGATGGAAACTATTTAAAGAACCCTGACGTGGCATAATCAAGCGGAGGTCTAAAGCAAGAAGAACACAGTCAGCATGGCCTAAATCAGGAACAGCATGGGGAAACGGCAAAGGAGTGTGAAGATCCCGAGGAGACGGTAGAAGTCAGTTACCAGCTGTGTAACAGCGAGAACCCAAGAAAGAACATATTATCATACTGTTGTAACAGCGTATTGAAATTCTTATTTTTGATAGAATGGGTTAACTGAATGGGTTGTAATACTCTATTGTAATAGATGTCTCCTCTATAAAGAGGAGACATCTACATGAAAAGGGGATTAGTCAGTGTCTATGGTCAGTCTGTAAGAGGAGATCTTGAGAACATCAGCAAGTCTGAACTTTATTGTATTCAAATCTTTTTGGCAGATGAATATAAAACTGTTTTGAGCACTTAATCCAGTCTTCGTTTTCCTGGGGAATCTTGTGAGAGGGACTGGGCCCACCTTCCTCACAAGATTCACCCATTTACTTTCTTGTCAAGTGTGTAAGTGTGCAATAGTTTCTTTCTGGTACTCTGTTTGGATTTCATAGCATTACCTCTGGTATTTTCTGTTTTGCTAGTACTCTGTTTCATTTGAGTTTGTTTCTCACCGGTGAATGAGAGTGCAGTGTGCATTAGTAATCTGATTACAGGGGCAGGTGCTGAACGTCCCCACCTGGAGGATAGGGTCCTGATCCTCTGCCAACAGAGCATCCATCACTTTGCTTTCCAGATTTGTAGCTTTAATTAATTGCATTTATTTTAACAAGTACAGTAATGACATAGCGTAAGAATCACGTATACTACAGCTTTTCAATGCTTTTAGAATTTAAGTACATACAGTACGCAGTAGCCTTTGGAATAAAAAGACTTTCCCTGGTTGACAATTAATGTGGTACTTGAATGTTTAATTCATAAACAATTCAACTAGCCAACATTTTGGCGCCGTTGCCGGGGAAGGCAACTAAAGATTTCTAAAAGCATTAATGGTTTCTTTGTGAAAATAACAGGTGTATGAGAGGACGCAAGAAACCTAATTTTGCAGGTGGCAAAGGAGGAAGAAAGACTTATATCGACGAAATCATCTCTAAGGCCGAAACATCATGGAGGACGAGTTCTCGGAGACCTCAGATCCAATACTCCTCACAAACAGACCAACAGACGGAGGAAGTAGTAGGACCTGAAAGGAAGCTGGAAGCACCAGAATACACTGAGGAACCGGTAGAAGAACCTGAAGAAAGAGAAGACACAAAAGATAAAGCAAGTGATTCAGGAAAAAGACCAATGGAAGATAATAGAACAGAGGGAAGAGGGGAAAACTCGCTCTCTACCCTAGAATTCCCCATTGGGGAGCTCCCGAGAGGAACAACCCCCATGAAAAACATCCCACTCTCGACATTACCCAATTTTCATGGGTTATCCTCTGAAGACCCAGACGAATTCCTCTTTGAATTCGACATACTGTGTAGAAGCTATGATTACATAAGTCCTAATCAGAAGCTGAAATTGTTTCCAGCAACACTAAAAGGGAATGCGTTGAGGTGGTTTATGAGCTTAGGAGCTCAGGAAATCACCACCTGGGACCAGATGAAAGAGGGGTTTCTGGCCAAATATCAAGACTACTGCTGGACAAGAGAAAGGAAGGAAGAATTGTTTAAAATGGTCCAGAAAGAGGACGAGAATTTGGAAGATTTCGTGGAAAGATTACAGTATAATCTGCAGCGGTCTGATCATCCTAATATGAGTAAAGATATTTTGAAGACCATACTGCTGAAAGGGGTAAGAGATGACTGCCTGGACATGTTGAACATGCTTGGGAAAGGGGACATTTCCAAAGAACCCTTTGATGAAATTATTAAGCTCTGCATGAGGTGTTCAAGGGGAGCAGCAGGTAGATCAAAAAGCAAAGATAATGTGTATTCAAGAGTTCAGAAGTCAGCCAGTGGAGGAGCAACAAGAGCTGAGATAGGTAACTTATTAGAAGAATTTAAAACTGAGATGCTAAGTTCTTTTGCTTCACAAATTGATGCTTTTCAGGTTAAGAAGAAACAGGCAGAAGCAGAAGCTGGTCTGGCAATTTTCTGCTCAAAATGCAGAGAAAAACATCCACTCAGAGAATGCCCACTAGATAAGATACCTATATGCACAATCTGCGAGAAGGACCATGAAACACAGCAATGCCCCTCTCTGCCTGGAATCAAAGTAGCACTGCAGACAACTGAAGAAGAGGCTGAAGCAGTGTACCTGATGACACAGAGGAGGCAATGGCTGCAAAGACAAGGTACGAGCTCTAATACAACATTCAATCGTTGGAATAATAATAATCCTTTTTACCCACCCATGAACCAAATGCAATACCCACCCTTCAATGCAATGAACTTTCCACTTATGCAGCAACCAAATCTTCCTTTTCCTGACCCTACTATATGGAATCATTGGGCTCCCGAGCAACCATACTTTAATCAATGGAATCCAAACTGGGCAGCCCAACAGATACCATTTCCTCAACAACAACAGTCTCTTTCCTTACCATTTAATAATCCTCCGAATAACCAGGCAATGAGACCACAGCTGCCTGTACAACCTAACCCCAATCCAAATAATAATAAAGCCCTGCAAGTTATTGACATTCAAAATCAGCCTATCTCTCCCCTGCAATGTAATGATATTCACCTTCGCTCAGGGAGAATAGTCGAACCCATTATAGATGATATTACTGACTCTGACAAAGAAGAGGCTAGAAAAGAGAAACCAGCTAACCATAGTGCTGAAACAGTAGAATCAGCACCTAACAATAATGATCAAACAATACATCCGCCATTCCCTGAAAGGTTGACTCTCACTAAAACACTTGAACAACCTACCTTTAATCTTTTAGGAGAGCTACAGAACTTGTATGTCAAAATCCCATTATTGCAAGCATTAAGGGATGTTCCTATATATGCTAGAACTATTAGAGACATTTGTATAAAGAAGCCTGGAAGGAAGGCTAAAGATCCCCTCACAGTTCATGTGATGGGGGAATTAACTGCCTTAATGACTGAAAAAGATTATCCTGTGAAGTATGGTGACCCTGGTCACCCTACAGTAACAGTCCAGGTCGGAAAAACCTTTATCTCTAAGGTCTTAGTAGATTTAGGAGCTGCGATAAATATTATGACACTCGAAACAGCGCAATTGCTCCAGCTAAAAAACTTTATCAGGGAAACTCCAACTATCTTAGAATTAGCTGACCGTTCTACGATTAAACCTGAAGGGGTCATTGAAGACCTTATAATCTCTGTAGAATCTTGGAATTACCCGGTTGACTTTGTGGTGTTACAAACTAAAACAGAGTTGGGGGGTCATCCGTTGATTCTAGGGAGACCTTGGTTGGCTACAACAGATGCTTTCATCAGCTGTAGATCTGGATCAATGACCATCTCCAATGGACAAGAAACTAAACAGCTGACCCTCTATCCTCATGCCACACCCATGATTAATAGTGACAATTCTGTATGGGTAGACTATGAGGATGAGGAAACCCAACCGATATTAACTATTGGACAAGCTTTGACTTTTAAAGACTCCACCGAAGATGAACTGATTAGCAGTTTTATTTCTGAACCCTCTTCGGTTAATCCAGAAACATTTAACCACTTCGCTGCAATCCTAGAACCTGAATCCCAACAGAATATGAAAGATGAAAACTTATGCCAGACAACATTAGGCAACCCTTCCAAGAGCACAACAATTGAAATTGAACCTGGTAAAACACTAAATATAAATCCTGATTTGACTGATGATGAAAAACAGAGATTAATAAAGTTACTCCAAGCAAATAAAGAGGCATTTGCATGGGACTACACAGACATGAAAGGGATCTCCCCTGAATTATGTACTCATCGTATTTATATTAAGGAGGGATCCTGGCCAGTCTGTCAACCCCAGCGAAGAATGAACCCTAACCTTAGAGAAATTGTGAAGGAGGAACTGTTGGCATTATGATTCAAGTGTTGTCCTTGATGGCAACTCACTCAGAGGATGGTACAAGTGCTCAGAGGTTGGTACAAGTGATGGCATCTTAATCAGAAGACAGATCTCAGTACAGCATGCCAAGGAAGCTCATACACGCCGTTTCGTTAAGCCCAAGTCGCGTGTACACGCTAGTTCGATTCATAAAAAGCGCGTGTATGTGGAAAGGTTCCTTTGGTCCATGGTGGTTAGTCCTTGGAAGTTGTGCCTATGATTTCGGACCATTGTGTCTCGACGGGCGTGTCGATCCCTAGTTTTGAAGTTGATGGTATTGTGTTACTATGGTTTTGGCTCTTGGTATTGAGCTAGGCCTAAGACTATATAAGGAGAAGAAGATCATTAGGCAAAATCATCTTTCGACAAGGGCTTGAATATCTAAGAGTGAAAGAGATCTGATTTGCAGGTGCTGGGTTGCTTGATCTAAGCCAAGGAGAGATCACATTGGTTGATGGAAGACTAGATCTAAGGATAGATCGGGATCTAATGGTTTGAAATGCACTATCATGATATGGTTGATTATGCTTATTTCTAGATCTGCATATTGTCGCAATGCTATGTTCTGGGTCTAACTAATGTCTGGTACAGCTGCAAATTGAGAAAGTTTATTTTTAGATCTGTACGCAGGTTGGCTTCGGTAAAAGAGCGTGTATACGCGGGTTTGGCTCCTTGAAGTAGCGTATATCTTTTGAAGCTTGTTTTTTGGGTTTACAGTGGGGTCTGACAGTTATTGCAGAGTTCTGTAGTCTGCTCTGTGTTCTGATAACTGGTGATTGACAGGGTTCAGTGGTTCAGTGATTCAGAGTTTGGTTGTTTTATGCTTCAATGATCTGTTGTGGAAATTGAATGAATTGTGGTCTTCAGATTGTAATGTTGTGCTTCAGGAATATTCAAGTCTGAAAATGTATGAAAGGTGATACCTGAAGAAAAGAAGATTGTAGGTCAGCACCTACGTACTAGTATCTTGGCTAGTACAAGAACAAAGGGGGTTGGAGCTCCCTTCCAAGGAAGTTTGGAGAACGAGAGAAGGTTGTAGCCTTCTGCAGGTTGTAGCCTGCGTACTGGTATAAGGCTGCACCAGTACAAAAGATTGTAAACTGAAGTTTCTTAAAGAAAGATAGAGATAACTTGCAGCAGGTGGTTTTCACCCACATTGGGTTTCCACCTTATATCTTGGTGTTCATGTGTGTGACTTTTGATCCGTTCTGTTATACTGCATCTGCTTACTGTTAATGTGCTGAATAATGTCCTGATGAACTTAACTGAAGAATAAGCTAACTAAGTTATGAGTTTTCTGCTTATACGCTGTTTTATTTAGTCACAGTAGCGTGTACACGCTGTTTTACTTAACTGAAGTAGCGTATATGTTTCTGAGCATTGAAAAGGTTTGATTGATCTGATAATACTGATTCACCCCCCCTCTCAGTATTATTTCCAACAATTGGTATCAGAGCAGGTCCTTCAGGGAAGCTTGATCGCTTGAAGGTAGATCATTCATCATGAGCAACTACGAGAAAGAAGCATCAATCAGGCCACCGGTTTTTGATGGAACAAATTTCAATTATTGGAAGGTAAGAGTTACTGCATATCTTCAATCTCTTGGTACAGAAGTTTGGAACATTGTAGAAACAGGCTATGCTTTTCCTTCAGTTACTCCTACAGATCCAGCTGAGAAAAAGACATATGAAACAAATGCAAAAGCAGTCAGTACTCTATTAGGAAGTATATCCCAAACAGAATTCATGAAGGTCATGCACTTCAAATCAGCAAAAGAGATATGGGACAAAATGATCACTAGCTATGAAGGAGATGAACAGGTAAAGGAAGCTAAACTTCAAACTCTCAGGATTCAATATGAGACTCTCAAGATGTATAATGATGAAAGTGTGGCAAATTATTTTCTTCGGGTAGACGAGATTGTTAATTGTATGAAAAATTTGGGTGAAGAAATAAAAGAGACTATAGTAGTTTCAAAGATTCTAAGATCATTATCCCCCAAGTTTGAATCTAAAGTATCTGCAATAGAAGAAAAGGAAAATCTCAAAGTTCTCACTATGTCTCAGTTACATGGAATTCTAACTGCTTATGAAATGAGAAAGGGAGGTCCATCAGACAGAAGGGAAGCTGCTTTTAAGGCATCAGGAAAAGAAGATTACTATGAGGCAAGCCATGTTCCAGAAGAAGAGGAAGAAGAATCAAATTTTGTTAGAAATCTTCAAAGGGGTGCTGGAAGGTTCAGAGGTAAGCTACCTTTCAAATGCTTTGCTTGTGGAAGAGTAGGTCATTATGCTGCAAAATGTCCTAATAAAGATAAAGGAAAAGAACCTGCTAGATGGAATAAGAAACAAAGTGCAAATAAGAAAAGCTACTACACCCATGAAGATAGTGATGGCTTATCAAACAGTGATGAAGATGAACAAGGTAATAAATATAAGCTATTAATGGCATTTGAAGATGATGATTATGAGGATGCTGTAGATGTGGATAATCTCTATAATGAAATTACTAGACTCAAGAGATGCATAGAAGAAAAGAGTGTGATCATTGATACTTTGCAATTTCAAATTGATGAAAAGGAAAAACATCTTGAAAAACTAGAAGGTGAAATTGTTGGTCTCAGAAAAGAAATTGAGAAAACAAAAGCTATTAATCTTAAGTTTGTCAAAGGATCTGAAACTTTGGATGAGATTATCAATGTGCAGCGGTCTCCTCTAAACAAGACAGGTTTGGGCTATAATGGAGAAACCTCTAAAGCATCCACCTCAAAGAATTATCTTGATGCAGCAAGAAGAAATGAGCAGAAGAACAATGAAGATAATCAGGTAAAGCAGGGACGAATTACAAACAGAAACTATCAGGGACAATCCTTCTTAAGGGTGAACAAAAGCTACAACCAACCACAGGTAAAATCTTCTCAGTTTGGCACAAGAATAGATGAAAATAGAAATTACAATCAGTTGGCTGGTAGATTCAATAACCGCAGAAGCTTCTTCAATGGACAATGCTTTTCTTGCCATAACTTTGGTCACAAAGCAGCTCAATGTGTTGCATATAAAACAATCATGACTAGGGAAGCTCAAAAACAAAGAAGTATGACAGGGATTACAAAGAGGACCTATAACAACTTTTCGGTTCTTGAAAATGAAGTTGAATGTTCTATTTGCAATAATTTTGGTCATAAAGAATCTGAATGCAGGAGCAGGTTTCAGGAGAAAAAGGAACAAGCCACGAGCACCAAAAAATGGAAAATAAAAGAACCTCAGACAGAAAGATGTGGGATAGCGTTTTATGCAGAAGGACAGGAAAATCTATGGTACATTGACAGTGGATGTTCGAAACATATGACAGGTGATAAAGAAAAACTTGAATCTTATTCTACTTTAGAAAAGGGAAAGAAAGTTTCTTTTGGAAATGATACTCCTGCAACTATAAAAGGAAAAGGTATTGCTCCTTTGAAAGAAAAGGTCAAGGCTGGAAATGTTTTGTATGTTGATGGATTGAAGCATAATCTTCTAAGTGTCAGTCAGATGTGTGATCAAAAAACCGAGGTTATTTTCAGATCGAATGGATGTCTTGTTCGTGATCTTGATACAGGTAAAACAGTTCTCAAAGGCAAAAGAACTCCAAATAATCTGTACATATTTGAAGAAGGACAACAACAATGCTATCTTAGCAAGGATGAAGAGCACTGGCTATGGCATCGAAGGTTGGGACATCTAAGCTTCTCACAAATAAGAAAAGCATGCAAATATCAGGCAGTTCGCGATCTTCCAGATATCAAAATTCCAGACAACACTATATGCAAATCTTGTCAGTTTGGAAAGCAAACCAGAACTAACTTTCCAGAAAAGGAAGGATCAGCTAGCTTGCCTCTTGAGCTAGTCCATACAGATGTATGTGGTCCATTTAGGAAAAGGACACCTCGAGGAGAAGAATATCTGATATTATTCATTGATGATTTCTCAAGGTTTGTTTGGTTAGGGCTTATGAAGCACAAAGATGAAGCATTCGAAAAATTCAAATCCTTCAAAGCATTGGCTGAAAATGAATCAGGACACAAAATTAAGTGCCTCAGATCTGACAGAGGTGGGGAGTTCACATCAAATGAATTTTTCGATTTCTGCGATGAACATGGGATAAGAAGAGAATTCTCTACAGCTAGAACTCCTCAGCAAAATGGGGTTGTGGAAAGAATGAACAGAACTATCCAACAAATGGCTCGTGCTATGCTCGATGAATCAGGTACTCCTGCAACCTTCTGGGGTGAAGCTGCACATGCTGCTGTTATCATTCTTAACAAAACAAATGTCCGAGTAAACAGCACTCAAACACCTCATGAGCTTTGGAGTGGTAAAACTCCTTCCGTGAAGCATTTCAAAATCTTTGGGAGCAAATGTTATATTAAGAATACTGATGAGCAACTTGGCAAACTTGAACCTAGAGCAGATGAGGGCATTCTTCTTGGTTATTCTCCACATAGCAAAGCATACAAGTGCTACAATAAAAGACTTGGCAGAATTGTTGACAGTATTGATATAGTGGTTGATGAGAAGGGATATATTCCTAGGCAAGTTCATCATGAAGACATTGAAGAAGATGAAGGTTACTCTCAAAGGCGAAATGATGAAGAAGAAGAATCTCAAGAAGAACCAGAGGAGCAGACAAGAATAGAAGAGAAGACTCCATCCAGATATGTCCAAAAGAATCATCCAGAAACTCAGATTGTGGGGCAGAAAGAAGCAGGAGTACAAACAAGAAGGACACTTGCAGAAGCTTCAAGCTACTTGGCTCTACTCTCCTCCATTGAACCACAAAATGTGAAAGAAGCATGCAAAGATGAATGTTGGGTCAAAGCAATGGATGAAGAACTTGAGCAAATCGAAAGGAACAACACTTGGGAATTAGTTCCTAGACCAAAAGATAAGAATGTAATAGGAACAAAATGGGTCTTCAAGAATAAGTTAAATGAAAATGGAGAAGTAATTAGAAACAAGGCCAGACTTGTTTGTAAAGGGTATGCACAGCAAGAAGGAATAGATTTTGAAGAGACCTTTGCTCCTGTGGCAAGACTAGAGGCCATCCGAATGTTCCTTGCTCTCTCAAGCTTTCAAAACTTCAAGGTATTTCAAATGGACGTGAAATCAGCCTTCCTAAATGGAGACTTAGAAGAAGAAGTATATATTGAGCAGCCAGATGGGTTCATTCTTGGAAATGATCCAAACCTTGTATGCAGATTGAAAAAGGCACTCTATGGGCTCAAACAAGCTCCAAGGGCTTGGTACTATCGCTTGGACAAATATCTTCACCAACAAGGCTTTTCAAAAGGATCAGCAGATAGCAATCTCTATATAAAAGTTGAAAATAACAAATTGCTAATCCTTGTTGTTTATGTAGATGATATTATTTTTGGCAGCAATGAAGAGACCATGAGTCAAAACTTTGCCTTGGTTATGCAGAAAGAATTCGAAATGTCACTTCTTGGAGAATTGACATATTTTCTTGGATTGCAAATCCAACAAAATGAAGGAGGTATCTTCTTGTCTCAAACCAAATACCTCAAGCAGATCTTGAAGAAGTATGGCATGGAAGAGTCAAAACCAGTATGTACACCCATGGTTACAGGATGCAGCCTCAGTGCAAATGATGAATCAGCAGCAGTTCACCAACCCACTTATAGATCCATGATTGGGAGTTTGCTTTATTTGACAGGTACTCGACCAGATATTACACATGCAGTAGGAATGGTTGGAAGATTTCAAGCCAACCCAAAGGAAACTCATCTTTAGGCAGTCAAAAGAATCTTCAAATATCTTCAAGGGACCCAAAACTATGGCTTATGGTATCCTAGAAATACTGATCTCACTCTTCATGCTTACACAGATGCAGATTGGGCTGGAAGTGTGGATGATAGGAAAAGCACAAGTGGAGGTGCTTTCTTCATGGGTTCTAGATTAGTATCTTGGTTCAGCAAGAAACAAAGTTCGATTGCCTTATCTACAGCTGAAGCAGAATATGTGGCTGCAGCATCTTGTTGCACACAACTTCTTTGGATGATGCAGACCTTGCAGGACTTTCAAATCACTTGCACTCCACCTGTCTCTATCTTATGTGATAATACAAGTGCAATCAGCATTTCAAAGAATCCTGTCATGCACTCAAAGACCAAGCACATACCAATCAAGTACCATTTTCTTCGGGAACAAGTGCTTGAGCAGAAGGTCAAGTTGGAGTATGTTCCTTCTAAGGAGCAAGTTGCTGATATTCTCACAAAACCACTGCCCAGGGAAACTTTTGAATATCTCAGACAAAAGCTGGGAGTAGTTGATGCTTCATCCTGTTGTTGAAGATTGTTTGTCCTACAGAAAAGTTGGTATACGCAGGTTACGGAAGGGATATGAGCGTATACACGCGGATTTATGGTGGGTAAGTCGCGTGTATGCTGGACGCTTGTTGCAGAAAGAATATCCGCGTACATACGCTGTTTTATATAGGATAAAACGCGTATATGAAGTTCTGAACAGCAAGGGAAAACTCTGAAGTTCTGAAAAGCAATAGGAATGTCAGAATTCTTCAGGCACAGTTTCAGGGAGTGCAACAGGCACAGGTTCAGGGGGAGCAGCTCAAAAGTCTCATAAAGCATTGTTGGCATTCAGATGTTTTGGTTGTTGGTTTCAGGAGAAGGAGCTCAGAAAGAAATTCTGGTTGCTGATCTAACAAGATGTTTATCAGATGTTGCTGGTGTCTTTCCTAAGTCTTGGTCTAGATCTGTTGTCTCTATGTCATGTATCTCTCTTGTCATATCTCTTTTATGGTGTCAAGGTCATGTAACGGCCTATGTTGGTTTCCCCACTATGCCTGGGATGAATGCTGTAATATAATTGGTTGTTTCTGATATGTCCCCTCTTGGTAGGGAGTATGGATGTATGTATTGAGTCTTTTGGTGATAGGAAGGTCCCTTATGGTGTATAAATCTTGGCTCTTGTTGAAGAACATCTTTTTCAGATCTGGCCTACTGTCAGGGGGAGCACGAGTCAGCACAGCCAAGCAGAGGTATCAGCATGTCCTCAGGGGGAGCACAGCCCTTTGCTCTTGATGTCAAAGGGGGAGAGTGACTTGGTGTGGTGGTTGCCATCAAGTCCAAAGGGGGAGATTGTTGGCATTATGATTCAAGTGTTGTCCTTGATGGCAACTCACTCAGAGGATGGTACAAGTGCTCAGAGGTTGGTACAAGTGATGGCATCTTAATCAGAAGACAGATCTCAGTACAGCATGCCAAGGAAGCTCATACACGCCGTTTCGTTAAGCCCAAGTCGCGTGTACACGCTAGTTCGATTCATAAAAAGCGCGTGTATGTGGAAAGGTTCCTTTGGTCCATGGTGGTTAGTCCTTGGAAGTTGTGCCTATGATTTCGGACCATTGTGTCTCGACGGGCGTGTCGATCCCTAGTTTTGAAGTTGATGGTATTGTGTTACTATGGTTTTGGCTCTTGGTATTGAGCTAGGCCTAAGACTATATAAGGAGAAGAAGATCATTAGGCAAAATCATCTTTCGACAAGGGCTTGAATATCTAAGAGTGAAAGAGATCTGATTTGCAGGTGCTGGGTTGCTTGATCTAAGCCAAGGAGAGATCACATTGGTTGATGGAAGACTAGATCTAAGGATAGATCGGGATCTAATGGTTTGAAATGCACTATCATGATATGGTTGATTATGCTTATTTCTAGATCTGCATATTGTCGCAATGCTATGTTCTGGGTCTAACTAATGTCTGGTACAGCTGCAAATTGAGAAAGTTTATTTTTAGATCTGTACGCAGGTTGGCTTCGGTAAAAGAGCGTGTATACGCGGGTTTGGCTCCTTGAAGTAGCGTATATCTTTTGAAGCTTGTTTTTTGGGTTTACAGTGGGGTCTGACAGTTATTGCAGAGTTCTGTAGTCTGCTCTGTGTTCTGATAACTGGTGATTGACAGGGTTCAGTGGTTCAGTGATTCAGAGTTTGGTTGTTTTATGCTTCAATGATCTGTTGTGGAAATTGAATGAATTGTGGTCTTCAGATTGTAATGTTGTGCTTCAGGAATATTCAAGTCTGAAAATGTATGAAAGGTGATACCTGAAGAAAAGAAGATTGTAGGTCAGCACCTACGTACTAGTATCTTGGCTAGTACAAGAACAAAGGGGGTTGGAGCTCCCTTCCAAGGAAGTTTGGAGAACGAGAGAAGGTTGTAGCCTTCTGCAGGTTGTAGCCTGCGTACTGGTATAAGGCTGCACCAGTACAAAAGATTGTAAACTGAAGTTTCTTAAAGAAAGATAGAGATAACTTGCAGCAGGTGGTTTTCACCCACATTGGGTTTCCACCTTATATCTTGGTGTTCATGTGTGTGACTTTTGATCCGTTCTGTTATACTGCATCTGCTTACTGTTAATGTGCTGAATAATGTCCTGATGAACTTAACTGAAGAATAAGCTAACTAAGTTATGAGTTTTCTGCTTATACGCTGTTTTATTTAGTCACAGTAGCGTGTACACGCTGTTTTACTTAACTGAAGTAGCGTATATGTTTCTGAGCATTGAAAAGGTTTGATTGATCTGATAATACTGATTCACCCCCCCTCTCAGTATTATTTCCAACAGGAACTCCAAAAACTTTTAAACGCAGGATTTATATATCCAATATCTAATAGTGAGTGGGTTTCCCCACTCGTAATTGTACCAAAGAAGAATGGGAAATGGCGAGTATGTGTAGACTATAGATCATTAAATAAAGAAACCCAGAAAGATCATTTCCCTTTACCTTTTATTGATCAAGTATTGGATAATTTAGCAGGTAAGAAATTCTTCTCATTCTTGGATGGGTTTAGTGGATACAACCAAATTAGGATTGCACCCCAGGACCAGGATAAAACCAAATTTACTAGCCCATGGGGAACCTTTGCTTACAGAGTACTCCCATTTGGGCTATGCAACGCTCCAGCAACATTCCAAAGAGCGGTGATAGGAATCTTTTCTGATATGTTAAATGATTCATTAGAGATATTCATGGACGACTTTACTCCTTATGGAGTGACCTTTGAAGATGCTCTGCAAAACCTTGAAAAAGTACTTAAGCGGTGCATAGAAGCACACCTTGCTTTGAGCACTGAAAAGTGCCATATGATGATGAATCAGGGTATTGTATTAGGTCATTTCATTTCATTTTTAGGAATTCAAGTCGACCCAGCTAAGATTCAGGTGATTCAGAACCTTCCTATCCCCAAAACACAAACCGAGGTGAGAAGTTTTCTAGGACATGCCGGATATTACAGAAGATTCATTAAGGATTTTTATAAAATAGCTTCTCCTCTGTTTGTATTATTAATGAAAAATGTTGAATTCAAGTGGACTGATGACTGTGAGAATGCATTCAATAAACTTAAGCATCAGTTGTCCGGAGCCCCTATTTTGAGAGGACCTGATTGGGCATTACCCTTTCATATTTCCTCTGATGCCTCAGATACGGCAATTGGAGCTGTCCTGGGTCAGGAAGAAAACAATCTCCCCTATGCTATCTATTTCATCAGCAAAAACATGACACCAGCTGAGCTAAATTATACAGTAACTGAGAAAGAATTTTTAGCAGTTATTTATGCTATTAATAAATTTCGGCATTATATTACCGGCTATACTACCTTTGTGCATACTGACCACTCGGCCATCAAGTATTTAATGAATAAATCAATTACAAATGCTCGAGTCACCAGGTGGTTATTACTATTACAGGAATTTGATATCACAATTGTAGATAGGCCAGGAAAAGAAAATGTAGTTGCTGATTTTCTTTCTCATTTAAAAACTAATGAAAATGGTCCAGTAGATGATTCTTTTCCTGATGAGTATCTATTTGCAGTATCTGCTCACTCACCTTGGTATGCAGACATTGCCAATTATCTAGTTGCAGGAAAACTACCATCACACCTATCACACAAGGAAAGAAGGAAGATCATCCAGCAAAGTGCTACGTACAGTTGGATAAGTGGGTGTCTGTTCCACACAGGAATAGATCAAGAAATTCGGAGGTGCGTTGGGGAAGATGAGATTTATGATATATTGAAAGCTTGTCATGATGGTCCTTGTGGAGGACATTTTGCAGATAAACGAACAACTCACAAGGTACTTAGAATGGGTTATTACTGGCCATCACTTTTTAAAGATGCTAGAAAATATGTGAAGGCTTGTGACAGCTGTCAAAGAATGGGCCAGCCCAACCATAGGGATGAAATGCCACTCAATCCCCAGGTAACTCTCGAACCCTTTGAGAAATGGGCATTAGATTTCGTAGGTCCCATTAATCCTCCATCTAATCAAAGAGTTTATATTTTAGTATGCACAGACTACATGACTAAATGGGTAGAGGCCAAAGCACTCATTAAAGCTAATGAAGAAGCAGTACTAACATTCTTATTTGAAGAAATCTTTGTTAGATTTGGACTACCTAGAGAATTAGTCACTGATGGAGGACCTCCTTTCAATTCTCATGGTTTCAAAGATACGCTCCAAAAATATCATATCAAGCATAAGATGACCACACCATACCACCCCCAAGCAAATGGGCAGGTGGGAAGCACCAACAAGGTCATAGAAGATATCTTAACAAAAATGATAAAGGAGAATAGAAGGGACTGGTTTCAGCGCTTGCCCGAGGCTCTTTGGGCCTACAGAACCACTTGGAGAAACACAACAGGATTTTCACCCTATGAATTAGTTTTTGGAAAGAATGCTATTTTTCCTGTAGAGTTTGAAATTAAAACCTTAAGAACTGCCTTAGCTGTTAACCTTGATTTAACTGATGCACAGACAGCCAGGTTGCAGCAGTTGCAGGAATTGGATGAGAAAAGACTGTATGCCGTCCATCAAACAACTATGATACAGCAACAAAGAAGCAGATGGCATGACAGAACCATCAAGCAAAAGCAGTTCCAGAAAGGTAACTGGGCTTTACTTTATGATTCACGTTTCGAGAATTTTCAAGGGAAACTGAGAACAAGATGGTTAGGGCCGTACGAGGTGGATACTATTTTCCCAAATGGAATAGTTAGACTTATAACAATTGATGGAATCAGAACACCACTGTTAGTGAATGGCTACCGACTTCGGTTATATCAGCGGCCGGTTTCCAAAGAGGACTTTAAAGCCACTTGCATGGCAATAAAACAGTATTCTTTTCCAGGGGAACTTGCTGTCCCTCAAAGCACTTGAGTTTCTATTATTTATGTAATTTTTAGGTTAGACATTCTTTTTTTTAGAAACTAATAAATCCTGCCAAGGATTGCGATATTACATTTCAATATTTTGCAGGTGTTAGCATTGGGAAGTAGCTGAGAACAAAAGTCTCAAAAGGAATTACTGTGGGGCCTGTTGCTGCAACACCACCTCCCGTTGTTGCAACACCACCTCCCGTTGCTGCAACACCACTTCCTGTTGCTACAACACCATTCCCCGTTGCTGCAACACCATCCCCGTTGCTGCAACACCACTTCCTGTTGCTGCAACACCACTTCCCGTTGCTGCAACACCACTTCCCCGTTGTTGCAACACCATCCCCGTTGCTGCAACACCACTTCCTGTTGCTGCAACACCACTTCCTGTTGCTACAACACCACTTCCCGTTGCCGCAACACCATCCTTGTTGCTGCAACACTAGTTCCATCACTCCGGCACATTCCCCATTTTCACAAACGTCTTTTTCCCAATCCCTGTTGCCCCAACGGTAATTTTCCGTTGCTGCAACACCAATCCCGGTGCCACGATATTGCTTCCCGATCACGAAATATCCTTCCCAGCAAAATTCCCTCACGAACAAATCCTGACAAAATATACCACCTCTCGTGATGATTACAGCACCTTATTATCACTTCCCGTCATTATCATTACAAATCACCCATATTCCCGTGCTCTCAGATCCACGATAATTATTATAATTTGACAGAAGACAAGAAAAGAATTTTTGACGCAGCGATCAAAAACGTAAAGTACGAAGGTACGCACATTTATGAATGAGCATTAAATAATAGATAATGTGGAAAGGTTGATAGGTCCATCAAATGATTGCATTCCCAATCATATCATTTACACGTAGGAAGGGGGGGGATTACCAAATCAATTCTCATAATGACAAACCACGCCAACCACTGCCACCCTTAATTCTCCCGGTCGTATGTAAAAGCCACGACATGTTACCATTTGCGATGTATACTCTGAGTTGAAATCGGTAGCTCGGCTCTGAATTCTGAAGATTCACCGAGACAACAACCATGGGAGGAACCCTCATTACTCATGAACCTGGCACGACAGCAGTCCTGGAACTCTTTCCGGAAATTTACCAAATTTTCTTGCAAGCTAGATGGATAGAGTATTTCAGGAGACTTCCAGACTTTGACGAGCAGCAAGTCCTGGAATTCGCATGCAATTTGACAGAAGGATTCTTTGTCGTCCAAGGAATTCAAGTTCCAGTCACGGAAGAAATCATAGCTGAAGTCACCGGACTAGCAGCCAATGGCACACGGTGGTTCAGCAGAAAGCACCTGATTCTGAATGCACAGCAAGACTTTCTCCGACTAGGCGAGGAAGTAGAAACCAAGGGCAGAGGTGTAGCACTGCGGTCGTTACCTCAACCATGGCCAAAAGTCGCTGAATTCGTCAAGCAATATCTGACGTATGAAGGTCGTTACCAGGTAATTTACCAGCACGATTTCGTCCTGTTAAATCACTTAAGAAATGGTCAATTATTGAACATGCCATATTATTTGCTGGGTTGTCTCAAAAATATGTCACGATATGCTATGAAAGCGAAGCATCCAGTTCTCTCCTTAAAACATCACCGCTTAGCCCAATTGCTGATCAACAGAGCCCTCGCTCTAAACAACCCTCCACCCCCCATTAATCCCCATCCAGAGGAAGGAATTCCACAGCCAGAGCATGAAGGTCCTCATCACGAAGAGGAAACTCTTCGTCAAGCTAAGGACACACCTCAGCAATACCAAGAGCTTCCTCAGCAAACAGACGACATGCCTGAACAAATCCCTTTGGAAAACCCTCAGCAAACAGAGCATATTCCCGAACAACCCCAGCAAACACCCCTGCATGTTACTGAGAATGAACAAGTAGCAGCGGAATTAACCACATCTCCCAAAAGAACCAATCCTTCCACTCCCATACTCAGTATTTCTACTGATGATTCCGACGATAATATCCCAATTACTCAGCTTAAACGAAAAATGCAGCAGGGAAAGAAAACCCCAGCAAAAAGAAGAAGAACTAGGGTTTCAACCAAAGCACTTACTACCCCGACTACTGTCCCGACTTTAAAGGCTAGCAGGAAGAGAAAAACCCCTCAATTCCCTGCTTTTCTACCAAAACGAAAATCGGTAGTAGTTGAATCTCCTAATTCCTCCAGTTCACCACCTATCGCTTTAAGAACCCGCACTCCAACCACTCCTCGAAACTCCTCACCCTCACCCACAAAGGCTGAGATGCAGAGTGTTCATAGCTTCGTGACATCATATCTTAAGACAGCTGATACACAAGAACCAGCTGCCGACACCCAGAGTGATAATGACCAAGTGGCTGCAACACAAGAAACAGCCACTACCCCAGGTGATACACTAGAACCACCTGTGGGGAATACTGATCAAATTGACGAAGCACAACCTCTGCCTCCACTGGAATCTACTGTCCCATAGGATCAGCCTACTATACCTACCCTACAAGAAGAAATTGAGTTTCTGAAATCTCAGATTCAGGACTATCAGGAAGAGATAATAAGGGTCAGGGAAGCATATCAGAAAGAATTCAGCCTGCATGTTTTAGCAAGAGTAGCGTCTGCAGCAGAGAAAAGTAAAGATAACGAATATATGTGTACAAATTGTGGTGAAATATATACTCAGGCAGGATATAAGGTAGTACAAGAACCAATGAAGGAAGCCTCCGCGGCTGTAGATGAAACAAAGGAGCCTACTGATGCAGAAATAGAAATCCCACAATCCTCTGCTGAGATAGAAAGACCTGTTGCTACACAAGAACCAACAGGATCTTCAGAAGAAATGCAGGCAAAAAAACCTGTTGACACACAAGAACCAACAGGTCCTTCAGAAGAAGTGCAGTCAGAGAGACCTGTTGCTGCACAAGAACCAACAGGATCTTCAGAAGAAGTGTAGGCAGAAAAACTCGTTGACACACAAGAACCAACAGGTCCTTCAGAAGAAGTGCAGTCAGAGAGACCTGTTGTTACACAAGAACCAACAGGATCTTCACAAGAAGTGCAAACAGACAGACCTGTTGCTACACAAGAACCAACAGGATCTTAAGAAGAAGTGCAGTCAGAGAGACCTGTTGCTACACAAGAACCAACAGGCTCTCCAGAGAAGATGCAGGACCAAGATCAAGCAATTACTGACACACAAGAACCAGTAAGTTTACCTGAAACTGCACAAGATCAAGGACTTACAAACACACAAGAACCAGTAAGTTCACCTAAAACTGCACAAGATCAAGGACTTACTGACACACAAGAACCAGTAAGTTCATCTGAAACTGCACAAGACCAAGAGCTTACTGACACACAAGAACCAGTAAGTTCTTCAGAGACTGCACAGGAACAAACAGAGGAGCTTGCTGACACTCTGAAGGGAGAAAAGAAAGAGGAGAACAAGGATACACCCCGGCCTACCCAATCTGCTATGCAAGAAGAAGCTACACAAGAACCAGGAAATGAAGAAGGAAACACTGAAAGTGTTATGGAGGAAGAAGAAATAGTTTCAGGAGAAAATGAAGAAAAACTGGACTCACCTAGCCCTATTCAAGTTGCCAAGGAGCTAGAAGAAGAAGAAAAAGATACAGACTCATCACGGCCTACCCAGATTATTATGGAGGAAGAACAAATAGTTTCAGAAGGGAATAAAGAAGAATTGAATTCGCCCAGCCTCAGTCAAACTGCCAAGGAGCAAGGAGAAGTCGAGGAAAAAGGGACAGATTCACCCTGCCCCACCAAAATCACCTTGGAGCAAAATGAATTGGTACAACAGGAGGGAGAGACTCTAGTCAGAGATGAAGAGAGAGATGCTAGATCATCCCAGCCCACTCCAACAGAGCAGATGACCCTGGTTGATGCCTGTATACAAACAGAGCTCCCCACTGTTAGTGATGCATGTATAGAAATAGAAAGTTTTCAGGAATTAAAAGGTAAGTGGTGGAGAGAATATCAGCAGTCTCAAGGCAAAGCATTCGAACAACAAAAGGGGACCTGGTTTGATCATGCTTATAAGAACTGGGAAGCATTGGAACAGTGTAGGGCCCAGTATAAAGAAATCAAGGAACTGAAAGACAGAATGTCCCAGATGTTTGAGTTATGTCAAAGAATGCTTGCCACAAGGAAACCCTCTTCTAACTATGCTACATTTTTGAGGGAAAGACTTGCATTTATACAGCTGAAGGCTGTCAAAGAGGGGAGGCCTCATCAAGTGGTCACAGCAGAGCAGTTTATGCAGACCTTTGCAGAGGCATCCAAAAACGATCAAAACCTGCTATGTGAACTATACCTCCATAATGAGGCCGTGTCTGAAGAAAGGAACATGAACATGATACCTGTAGTTGGTGACATACAGCTGAGAGCCTTCATCTCCTTTTTGGCTAATCAACTTACCTGGCAGAATGCCTTTGTCTCAGCCCACCACAACGAACAGAATTGTCTTCTGTGGATTCGAGCTGAACCACAGAACGCTGCCACTTTCATTTCACAACACCTAAAAATGGTAAGCGACTCTCATATGAAGGATCATGTCAGGAAACTGCAAACATAGGTCCTAACAGACTGTCAGCGTTATGTAAAGACCAAAGCATCCCTGGCTGTTAAAGCAAATAAACTGTTTTGGGAAAACTGCCCCGCAGAGAGGCAGGAATATCACCCGTATAACCCATCAAATCTACAGGGAGCACTTTCAAGGGTACCTCAGTATGTTGAATGCATGCAGCATTGTGCTGAAAATTGGATGGGTTATAAATTTAAATTTCCACTTTTATGGTTGTCTGGTGATCAGTATAAGGGCCAGTTTGGACTATCTAACAGGGAAGAAGCGGCAGCATGGAAGCATATACAAACTGTTTGTGGTTTCAGAAAGAAGTTTGATGCTACTCCCTACAGCTATTGTCTTAGTAATCTGCATTGTTCATCCCAGTTCTCCGACTCAGACTCAGAGTAGCCATTGCATGGGGACATGCAATCTCTTCAGTTGGGGGGGATGTTGGGACTCAAAATTGACCTATTTTTGACCTTATCTTTTTGCCGTATTATTATCCTTTTGCAGTCATAGGTTGAAAGCTTTTATTTTATAATAACATAATTACCCCAAGGTACGAAGTAACCTCCCGCATATCTATGTTTAATTGTTCATTGCATATTCGTGAATATCTTTATATTTATCCTTGGAAACGCTGACTAAACTGTCAAATAATTGCCTTAAGCTTGCAGGAATTATAATGTATAGTTGCTGTAACACCAGAAACAGTAACTACGTAGTTGCTCTAACACCAGAAACAGCAACTACGTAGTTGCTACAACACCAGAAGCAGCAACTCCGTAGTTGCTACAGTCATCAACAACAATCACCTAAAGCAAGCTATTTTGTAACAACCGCGAATAACAGATGGCAACTATTTAAAGAACCCTGACGTGGCATAATCAAGCGGAGGTCTAAAGCAAGAAGAACACAGTCAGCATGGCCTAAATCAGGAACAGCATGGGGAAACGGCAAAGGAATGTGAAGATCCCAAGGAGACGGTCGAAGTCAGTTACCAGCTGTGTAACAGCCAGAACCCAAGAAAGAACATATGATCATACTGTTGTAACAGTGTACTGAAATTCTTATTTTTGATAGAATGGGTTAACTGAACGGGCTGTAATACTCTATTGTAATAGATGTCTCCTCTATAAAGAGGAGACATCTACATGAAAAGGGGATTAGTCAATGTCTATGGTCAGTCTATAAGAGGAGATCTTGAGAACATCAACAAGTCTGAACTTTATTGTATTCAAATCTTTTTGGCAGATGAATATAAAACTGTTTTGAGCACTTAATCCAGTCTTCGTTTTCCTGGGGAATCTTGTGATAGGGACTGGGCCCACCTTCCTCACAAGATTCACCCATTTACTTTCTTGTCAAGTGTGTAAGTGTGCAATAGTTTCTTTCTGGTACTCTGTTTGGATTTCATAGCATTACCTCTGGTATTTTCTGTTTTGCTAGTACTCTGTTTCATTTGAGTTTGTTTCTCACCGGTGAATGAGAGTGCAGTGTGCATTAGTAATCTGATTACAGGGGCAGGTGCTGAACGTCCCCACCTGGAGGATAGGGTCCTGATCCTCTACCAACAGAGCATCCATCACTTTGCTTTCTAGATTTGTAGCTTTAATTAATTGCCTTTATTTTAACAAGTACAGTAATGACATAGCGTAAGAATCACGTATACTACAACTTTTCAATGCTTTTAGAATTTAAGTACATACAGTACGCAGTAGCCTTTGGAATAAAAAGACTTTCCCTAGTTGACAATTAATGTGGTACTTGAATGTTTAATTCATAAACAATTCAACTAGCCAACAAGGCGGAGGTAGAATCAAGGGTCCAGGCTGAGGCCACATCACCATCTAGCTCCTCCTCAGAAAATCTGCAGAGTTAACAATAGACTGGTAGATAAGCTCAGCTGAAAACATAGGGAATGCCATTCCATTAACTTGTCCTTCAGCTAATGTGGTCGTAGGTGAAGGCAAGGTCCAAGGGTCCGAAAAATAATGGGTTCAGAAGAACACTTTTCGAGGACACTCCTTAGATGATGAAATGACATTGATTCTGGCGATAAGAGAGGGAAGATCAAAGGTACCGATTAATGAAGAATACATCCCAACTCCTAGATTCTCAGTAGGTGGACAAGGGTTATCCACTAAAGGAACAATAGAGTCAGAAGTTGCTTGAGGATCGACTAGACAATAATCCAATTGATAAACCTTAACAATTTTCCCTTCATGAGGAAAGCAAATGACACGAAACAGAGTTGAAACAACGGCATCCATTTCGTATACCCAGTTCCTTCCTAAGAGGAGATTAGAGTCTAGGTTAGCATCAATGACCTCTACTTCAATATTAACGACTTTCCCCCTAACACATATGGGAAGGGCCGAGATAATCCCATGTGGCTTATGAGAATGTCCATCAAATGCAATCAGGATGGTAGGTGAAGGAACAGTCGAAGGTGATCCAATAGCCTTCCAACATGACATCGACATGATGCACGTGGAAGCTCCTTCATCAATAACGATACGAAAAATGTTAATTTTCTAGTATGTAGACTTTATTTGGAAAGCCATATGATGATGGAGTCACTTTTTGACATTTAACATGTTGAAAGTGAGCACTAAAGAGTTAGACGGATCAACTACCCCAATCGCCAAAAGTAAAGCACTTCATTGAGCTGGACATGACTGGAGAACCTCTAAAGCAGACATGGTGCATGGACTCTGAGACAGATCCTCAACAATGGAGTAATTCTGGGCGGCCCTAGCATTAGGATTAATAGTCACGCGTTTAGCAGAACCTTTCGGTATCCATGGTATAGTCTCAACAGGGGGTTGCTCAATATGAAGGTCGGTATTTCTGGGAGCAGTTTTTTCCTTGGAAGTTTCTGCTTCACCATAATCATGTGACCGAGTGGCCACATGGACATTGGAACCCATCATGAAAACATTTGATGAGTTTTCCCCTTCCTAGTTGCCCCCTACGGAGGTACCAGGGTTTGAACTCGCGCCAGCAAGAAGTTGTTTCCCTTGGGGAAAAGGTTTTGTTAACACATCTTGAGGGCTAGAAGTCCCTTGTTTCCCTAACAAGAACTAAGCGTCTTGAATATTGGGGAAAAGATGAGTTAAATGGTCTCCACTGCATAACTTTCATGGAAACTTTACTTTCTTTTTAGACTCATTTCTACCACCACTAGCATTATTGCCGGATTTATTTGTGTCAGTCTTCTCATCTTGACTCTTTTTCTGACCTCGTCCTTTATTCTTCCCATTGAAATTTTGATTTCCTTTGGGGTTGGCAGATTGGATGGAATTAACTGAAGAGGGTTGGGAAGACGAAAGTTTAGATGATGTGACCTAGTTGTTAGAAGCAGTTTGTAAAGGCAATTGTTGAAGTTGACTCAATAGGTTCACCACATTTGTGTCTACCGATCCAACGATACCATCCATGTGGGGACCTTGGTTCGAGTTGGCTATATCAATCTTAGTCCTGGGAGCATCAGGTAAGATTTTTTGTAGAATCCTAGACTGAGAATAAATCAACTCTAATTGATAGGCTCTAAAAATAGCTTTCTCCTCAGAATAGACTTTGGACAGGGAGACATCCTTAGAGATTTCAGGTTGTAAAGATTTCAAAAACCATTCGAGACGGCATTCCAGAGGAATATCGGCTTTAATAAGCCTCTTTCTCTGTCTCCATTCCTGAATGTGATCAGAAATGTGAGTTGCCGTGTCTTGATGGAAATTGGCTAGAAGTTCAGTTTCGGCATCATAATAGATGGGAAACTGGAAATGATTTAAGAAAATATTAGCTAAGTTGGCGAAAGATGTAAAGTTGCCCCTTGGCAACTCTATATACCACTTGGCCGCATTACCAGTCAAGGTGCATTGAAAAAGTCTCAACCTAGTCGAGTCATCAATAAGGGAGTTTGATGAGCACCACAAATGGAATGTGGTTACATGGTCACCTGGGTCTTCGCCACCCTTCCCCTCGAACTTTGGAATGTCTGAAGGGAGTTTGGTTGGGACCGGAGGTCAGGCCGGATTGTATTTGATTGGATCATTTGTTAATTTCGTGAGATCTAGCAAGTTCAACGTTGCCAAAAAGGGAAGCCTAGGAGGACCTTGGGGATTCCACCCAAACTGGGTGCAGTTCCCAAAGTTCTGAGAAGATGGGCCTCAATTTTGGAAGGCACCAGGCTACCCAAAGTAACCTGCAGAACTAGCGAAACCAAAAGGCAGACCATGTGATCCAACAAAACTTGGAGTTTGACCAACTCCGGCCGAAAAACCTCCATAATGAGTGAAGCTCCCTCCTAAAGGATTATAAGGAGTCGATAACCCCTGATAAGGATTCCAAGCAGAAGCTAAGGGAGGAATACTTCAAAATGAACTAGCTGTGGAGTACAGCCTATTCCGCTGCTAGCCAAAAACCGGATTCCCAGTTCCCATGCCATTAACCACAGGGTTAGTCCAACCTTGAAAGGGATTAGTGCTTTGTCCTATAGCAGAAAAAGGAATAGATCCTATCGTTGGGTTGGAATGTGGTATATGACCACTTCCAAAAGGAATACCTTGAAATGAAGCTGACCCACCCATCATGGATGTGGAGGCACTAAATGGAACTGACAGAATACCCTGTGAATGGGTGCCAAATGGGAAGAATCCAGTACTAAAAGCATTGGTTTGGGAATTTCCACTCATAGAAGGAATGGAGGTAGACCCAACTAAGGATGTGCTAGCAAAAGACCCAAATAAAGATTCAGAGGGGATGGAGATGGTTCCTCCCCCTTGTACTGATATCGGAGTCTGCATAGTTGTAGCACTTGTGGTAGAAGCCATGCTTCGAGTAATAGCCATCGATGGTAAGTACGTAATATGACTTGGACTTGACGGTCTATGCATAGGAGACCCAGCGTATTGTAATACTTCTGGATAACTAGAAGGTAAGGGAGAATTCAAAGCCGCTAATGAATTTTGAAATTCTTCTACTTCTATGTTATCTTCCGATTGAAAAAGAACTCGAGAAAGAACTGGAGTGTTCCTCTCTTGTTCCATGGAAGTACCAGGCCTATTTTGAACACTAATGTCCCTGTGAGGAGGATCAATCCCCGATGTGTCAACTACCATGGGACGAAATCCACCGGCAGTATTACCTTTGCGCCTTCTAGGAGAAGGCTCTAAACTTGGTGGTGAAAGACCACCAAGTCTTCGAGACTGTTTAGGTGATCGGTCAGCCACTTTGAATTTTTTTTTATTAAGTTTTGGCTAAAAAATCAAGAAAAATGAAAGCTAGGCCAACTAAGAGCACAAAGCAGACACTAAAAAGTCCCTAAAAGATATCAGCCAGTCAAACAACTTTCGAGTATTTCTGCTCTGGGTGATGAGGACTAGACACCAAAATACAAGAAAGTGAAGTAAGGGGCCTTCCGAAGATAGTCTGGGATAATGACGGCCCAGTCCTACCAGCGAAGGTAATAGAGGAAGTTACACTAACCTCCTAACAATAGCGTGCACCAGTGCAAGCCCCCAAGCTTCGCAAGGGTGCCCTCCAGTAGTACTGTTGAGAGTGATACAACGTCAACCTCAGGTTCCGTAGGATTCCCCTCCGTAGCCACCTATGTAGATCCCTAGGAGTAGCAACTAAGGTTACCAACTCGTATCAGAAGCCAGGTGGAATAGTCTTGATGTTAGATCCGACAAGTAGGAGAGGGGGTATCTCTCCTCCTTATCTTCAAAAACCCTCGTGCTTAACTCCCAGATCCGGAGCTTTCCTGGTCTCCCTAATGCTATTGGATATTCACTCACTATTCAGACTCCGATTTTTGACAGTTTAAATGGCCTTGGAGAGTTTTCTCTCCACTCGCCTAATCCAAGGCCCTAAAATATCCTAAAACTTGTTGGTGTGTCTAACTTGACAATTATGAAAAGTTCTAGTATATTTTAATTAGCACTTGTTTTTAAACGGGCTGTTCTTAAGTCAAGGGATAAGTGGAAATGAAACTTGTGGTGTTTTGAAGCAAAATAAATTAATAAAAACCAAACTATATGCAAATGCACTCGTTTTGTTCTTCGATGAAAGAAATTTCTACTAGGTTCAGAGGAACTTCAAAGAAAGCAACAAATTTTTCTTTTCTTTTCTTTTGCTCAAGCTTCACACTCACAAAAGTTAACAAAACTATGGATGTCCTAAAAAGATATGCAAATTTATCCTAATGCAATGAGTACATGTTGATGCAAGATTTAAGACTACTCTAAATCAAGAAATGAAAGTAACTTGTTTATCAATATGATTTGCCACTTAAAATGTTTAGATGGAATATGAGTTGCTAATGCTCATTTTCGTCTCTACACTAAAAGCAAGTTTCAAGACAAACAAAAATGCACTTCCATTCACTAAAATAAACTAAATCAAAACAAAGTTCAAGAAAGCAAAACCAAGTTTTTCAAGAAGTTTTCTTCAAAAGCAAAAACTAAAATGTCTTTTCAAAAGTGCTCTTAACAAGACTGAAACTTTATGATTGAAAAATCGGCAAAAAAACACTTTGCAGGCTGACAACACAAAATGGATGAAAACTCAACAAAAAAAATGTGTTTTGAGATGCTCTTAACAATCAAAAGCAACAATAAGAGCTTGGCAACAAATACCAAAAGATCAAAAAGACAATTTTCAAGAAAGTGTCAATCAACAACTTTCAGAAAACAAGAAAATTGGATGGTCACAATAATGTAGTTTCGACAAGCAAACAAAAAGGTCACCAAAACAAGATTTGACACAAAGATTGAGATCAATCTTCATGCCCTGAGGAATCAGAGTAGCCAAGATTCCCAGCAAGAAATCTTGCGTGCCTAAACAAAAATGATGACACTTGCAAAAGAAAATAAGACCAACACTTTCCACAGTCAGAGAGACTTTGAAATCAAATACTTGCTGTAAAACTAAAGACTGACATAGAAAATTAACTGTTTAGGATTGAATCAAACCAGTAGACGGACCTTCAGAAACAAAAAGATTTGAAAAATCTTGAAAATTACAAGATATACGTGACTGTGTTAGTGCACAGCTGCATGTATATGTGACTCAGGCTAAGGAAACATGTGTATACGTAGGTATACTTAAGGAAACATGTGTATATATGCTTCTGTAAACTAGAAAAACAACGTATATAAAAGATTTCAAGAAAAAAAAAAACAGTCTGAAGAAACTAATCAAACTTACAATTCAAGTTCCTACAGGAATAGACTACACAGTAACAGAAAGCAAACAGACAGTTGAGCCTTGATTGGCTTGAATAAACCCAAACTAGGAACAATAATACTGTTGTTGTTAGGATATTCCGACACATAGGAAATAGTTAAGTTCAACTTGGTCTAGTATAGAGTTAGGTATAGAGTTAGGTATAGAGTTAGGTAAAGTGTGTTTCTTTACCATTGTACATTTTGTAACTTACAATCCGACGGTCACGATATGTAGTGATCCGACGGTTCACTCTCTCCTCGGTATTACCGACACTTGATCCGTGGCTTGACACCCGATTGGTCCATGAGTTCTATTTAAAGCGCATGGAGGGTCATTGTTCGGGTAATCCGTCTATGAGAGAAAGCTTATGTAAATTTTCATTCTTTGATTAATAAATTGCCTGAAGTGGCCACGTTCGCTCAGGCCGTGGACTGTTTCCCTCTTCAAGGGTTTTAACCACGTCAAAAATACTGGTGTATTGATTTGAGATCTGGTTGTGAGCGGTGTCCTTTTGGTGTTCTTTCTGAGGAACTTACCCTGTAAATTCCTACATGGTATCAGAGCTATTTGAGGGCCGCGTCCGTTGGTGATCCAAATCTGAAGCCGGTAGAACTGCATGCGGCTGTCGTTTCCTAGATCTACTATTTCTAACTGCTTTCGGGCCGAGAGGACTGCTCTGTTGTGTTCGGAGCATCTGTTCCAGTGAGGAACCCCTTTCGTTTCACGCGAAAAGGTTTCCGGTAGCCCTATCTGTGTCATTTTTAAGATCTGGAGGTATACAGTGTTTATCTGCAGTTTACTGTTATTTTCTCTCTGGTTATTTCGGTTTCTATTTATTTAGCCTTTTTTTATTACCAGATCTATACCTTTCATTTCTGCGTATGCTCTTTGCCCTGCGACTCTGTGCAATCTGGGCAAATCAGAAATAGAAAGGAAGTTTTTTTTCTCATGCGTATGCTCTTTTCCCTGCACCTTAGTGTGATCTTGGAAAATCAGAAACATTGAGAAAAATATTTAGTTTTCGGCTAAAGCTAACTTCGAGCCGTAAGGTTCGTTTTTCTATGCATATTCGTGTTGGGTTTTATGTTTTTGTTTTGTAGGAAAAAAAGAGCTTTCTCAAGGCAAGCACGCAACCCAAGGCCCCCCCCCCTCTCTCTCTCTCTCTCTCTCTCTCAAATTTTTTGTATAGCTCAATTGGTTCAAAGCTATTTTAAGAGAGTAGAGGTCTTGGGTTCAAATCTCCATTTTTTGGGGGCGTTTTTTTCATTCCTGCACATTCGCGCACTTTGCTGGCAACTTCAACAAATTTTTTTCAAAAAGCCATAACTTCTTCATCCGGAAGCCTTTTTCAGAGTCGTTTTTTTTAAAACAGCCTATTTTTTCGAGATCTATCCATTGGAACACTTACTTTTAGCATCTTCAGCTTCAGGTTTTTTTTAGAAAAAATGGAAAGTCCATGCCAAGTCATTCTTGACAGCACTAACTACGTCCAATGGATATCCTACATGGAAGATTTACTTAGAAGTAAAGGTCTCTACAGAATAGCCACAGGCCAAGAGAAGAAACCAAAAGATGAAGACAAGGCTGCAAAATGGGAAAATAGACAAGATCAAGCACGTGGTTTGATAGGGATGTCTATTTCTCCTGATCTTAGATTCCATATTGCAGAACGTGATACTCCTCATGAAGCATTGGAACAAATCACTAAAGTTTTTGGGATTAAAAATGAAATTAGAGCTCATCAACTTGAAAATGAGTTGCTTACATTGGATCCTAATAATTTTTCTTGCATTGAAGATTTCTTGTCCAAATTCAAGACCCTTAGATATCTCTTGGAAGGTGTTAAGGTTAAGAAAGAAGATAGTAACCTTATTTATTCCATCCTTACTAAGTTGGGACCAGCCTACTCTGTATTTGTTTCCACCTTCCATTCTACAAGGGAAGCTTTCATTTGTCAAGGAAAAGACTACAAGGCCCCTTCCTTTGACTCTTTTTGTGATTCTTTAATAAGAGAACAAGAAAAACTCTTACACCTTGGTCTTCTTAATCTTGGAAACTCTTCCAAGAAAGCGTTAGCCGCCCAGTAGCAACCAAATTCAAAGAATCCTAAGAAGTCATATCCTAAAAAGAATGGTCCTAAACCAAACAAGGGTCTTAAGCAAACTCAGCCTCAAAATGAAAGATCATTTCAGCAAAAAGATAAGACCAATAAAAACTAATGGAAGAAGACTGATAGACATTGTAACTTTTGTAATCGAGATGGCCACCTAGAATCTAAATGCTTTAAGAAGATGGAAGCCTTGGAAGCCGCAATGAAGAAACATAACATCCATGTGGAACATTCTTCAACTTCAACTTCAACTTCATCTTCAGGAATGGCACTTTCTGCATGTCGTTGTCAATCATCTCAGTCTGGTTATGCATTAAATGTATCTTCTTCTTCTCATTCTCATGAGTGGCTCATTGATTCTGGAGCCTCTTATCACATGGCCAAAAACAAAGCCATGTTTTCTTCTTTAAATGATTGTAACACCAAAAATATATATGTTGGTGATGATAGATCTCTTAATGTTGTAGGGACTGGAACTGTTCATCTAGACAATGGTCAGTTTAATGATGTACTATGTGTTCCAACCTTATCCTGCAACCTTCTATCTGTATATCAGATAACTCATTCAGGTGAAGGTAAAATTGTTGAATTTTCACCTCATGATGTTGTAATCAAGGATCTAAGAGATCATAAACAGATTCTAGCTACTGGTATTGCTGATGATTCCACAAGGTTGTATAAGTTTCACAACTTTGGGTCATCAAATCTTCCCTCAGTATTTGTTGCTCATAATGATGAAGTGAGCAAAATTTGGCATGAGCGATTTGGTCACTTAAACTATCGCTCCCTTCAGCATCTATGTAAAGAAAATATGGTGACAGGTCTTCCTATGGTATCTTGCAGAGATGGTGTTTGTTCCGGATGTGTACTCGGAAAACATCATCGGGAGAGTTTTGAAAAACGTGCCTCTTGGCATGCCTCAGCCCCTTTACAGCTTGTGCACAATGATTTATGTGGTCCACTTCCTGTTGCTTCATTCTCTGGCTGCAAGTATTTCTTAACTTTTATTGATGATTTCTCCAGACGCACTTGGGTATACTTCTTAAAACTCAAGAGCGAAGTATTTAACACATTTTTGGCCTTCAAAGCCTTTGTTGAAAAACAATCTGGACATCAAATTCTTAAGCTAAGAACTGATAATGGTGGAGAATATGTTAAAAACACATTCATCAACTTTTTCACTGAAAATGGAATTCAAATGCAACATACTGTTCCATACACTCCACAACAAAATGGTGTAGCTGAAAGGAAGAATCGCACCTTAAAGGAAATGGCTAATTGTATGCTGCAATCTAAAGGACTCAGTCTTAATTTTTGGGCCGAAGCAATTAATTGTGCAAATTATATAATAAATCGCACTCCTACTAAGGTTCTAAAGAATATCACTCCAGAAGAAGCTTGGAGTTCCATTAAACCAGATCTAAGTCACTTTCGTGTTTTTGGAAGTGAAGCATGGGCCCATATTCCAGATGAAAAGCATAAAGCTTTAGAACCTAAGAGTGCGAAATGTACTTTTGTTGGATATTATGAAGATGTAAAAGGTTATAGACTTATTCCATTTAAGTCCAAAAATGTTATCATTAGAAGAGATGTAAAATTTGATGAAAATAAATCGGCCTGCGAGCCTAGTCCGGCAGATGTGCCACCTCTTCCTATCTCCTCTACTTTTGAAAACATTTCTTCTTCAGATGATGAAAGTGAGGATGAAAATCCTCCCCCACCTTCTCAGGATCCTCAACTTCCACGATGGGTCTGTGCTACTCGGGATGCAGCAGGTGATCTTGCCGATGATCCTACAGATCAGCGACGTACACGTTCTCAGTTTGAAAGAGCCTCTTCTTTACTGGCTTAAGCTCCAGTAAATCATGATCCTGACACTTTTGCAGAACCTTCAGGCCATCCACATTGGGAAGCAGCTATGAATGAAGAATATCATTCGTTGTTGGCGAATGCTACATGGGATCTTGTTCCTCTACCAAAGGGACGCAAACTTGTTAGATGTAAATGGGTTTACAGAACCAAGTATGGACTAGATGGGAAAGTTGATAAACATAAAGCTCGTCTTGTTGCTAAGGGCTTTTCACAGGTTGAAGGCATTGAATACACTGAAACCTTCTCCCCTGTTGCCAAAATGAACTCTATCCGCCTTGTTCTTTCCCTTGCTGCCTCTTTAAAATGGGAAGTCCATCAGATGGATGTTAAATCTGCCTTCTTGCATGGGGACTTGCATGAAGAAATCTATATGGAACAACCCATTGGCTTCATCCAAACAGACTCCAGCCTTGTATGTCGACTTAAGAAATCTCTTTATGGTCTCAAGCAAGCTCCTCGGGCTTGGTATGCCAAAATGGACAGCTTTCTTTTAGAATCTGGCTATTCTAGGTGTTATTCTGACAATATTGTCTACACCAAGAAAGTGGGCAACTCTCTTATCATCCTTGTTATTTATGTTGATGATCTTATTCTTACTGGTAGTGATCCCAACCTTATAAACCATGTGAAGTCCAGCCTTAAAAAGAAATTTGAAATGACAGACTTAGGAAACTTACACTATTTTCTCGGTCTTCAAGTCTTGCAATCCAAGGAGGGTATTTCCCTTTCCCAGTCCAAGTATGCTTGTGATATTCTTCTTTATTTTCACATGGAAGACTATAAGCCAGCCCCTTCTCCCTTTCAGTCTGGAGTCAAATTTTCAGTCTCTTGTACTTCTCCTGAAGTTGATGCTACCTTATACCGTCAACTTGTAGGAAAACTCTTGTATTTAACCCACACTCGTCCTGACCTTTCCTTTGTTGTTGGCCTTGTTGCTCATTTTATGCAAAACCCCCGTGAAAGTCATTGGAAAGTAGCTAAAAGAATACTTCGTTATGTTCGAGGTACAGTACAGTTTGGGATTCATTACAGTGCCAAAGCAGCTCCTCTATTAGTCGGTTTCACTGATTCTGATTGGGCTGGTGACCCTGATGATCGGAAGTCTACTGCCGGTTATGTCTTCACTCTTGGTTCAGGACCTATTACATGGGCTTGTAAGAAACAGGCTGCCATTTCTCTTTCGTCAGCAGAAGCAGAGTATCGTGGTGCCGTGGAAGCTAGTAAGGAAGCCTTGTGGCTTCGTCAGATCCTATCAGAGTTTGGCTTTGAGCAGCAGCATCCAACCACACTTTGGTGTGATAATCAAAGTGTCATTCATCTATGCAAAGATCCAGTCCAGCATCAGCGCAGCAAACACATTGAACTACACATGCACTTCATCAGAAAGCTCATTCATGACCATGTCCTTGAAGTGCAATATTGTTCAACAAATGATCAGGTTGCAGACATCTTCACAAAGGCTCTCACAGAGGCGAAGTTCACTAAACTTCGATATATGCTTGGAGTTCAGGAAGTTGTCACTAAGGGGGGATAGGCTCTAGTGCCTCCTTCCTTCTCCTATTGTGTCATATTTGTAAATCCTTCAATCCTATCCCAAGTTGTTCTTAAGGGGGGATGTTAGGATATTCCGACACATAGGAAATAGTTAAGTTCAACTTGGTCTAGTATAGAGTTAGGTAAAGTGTGTTTCTTTACCATTGTACATTTTGTAACTTACAATCCGACGGTCACGATATGTAGTGATCCGACGGTTCACTCTCTCCTCTATATTACCGACACTTGATCTGTGGCTTGACACCCGATTGGTCCATGAGTTCTATTTAAAGTGCATGGAGGGTCATTGTTCGGGTAATCCGTCTATGAGAGAAAGCTTATGTAAATTTTCATTCTTTGATTAATAAATTTCCTGAAGTGGCCACGTTGGCTCAGGCCGTGGACTGTTTCCCTCTTTGAGGGTTTTAACCACGTCAAAAATACTGGTGTATTGATTTGAGATCTGGTTGTGAGCGGTGTCCTTTTGGTGTTCTTTTTGAGGAACTTACCCTGTAAATTCCTACAGTTGTCCCCAGTCGAGTCGCCAATTCTATACCTAGTAGATCAGAGGTTATTTACAAAGAGAAACACACATTCCATACAACCATGATGTTAATATAAACAAACTATACGAAAAAGGGGTGCACCTGAGGGTCCTTCGTTTGAGAAGATCCAGTTAGGGTCCAAACCTTCTTTGAGTTCCTTTTAGTCCTTCAACCTGCAAAATAAACAATTCCAGAAAGTACAATAGTATATTGACCAAGCATCATAAAGAAATCATCTTCATAACATAAGGAAAGGTAGTTAGTTATACAATTAAAAACAACCATTCACATATGAATTATAACATTGACATCATGAACATGAAGAAGATTTATATCAGGAACAAGACAAGTGTTTCTTTTATTATAAATAACTAAAGTACAGAAAGGAATGATTTCACCTCATTCATCCTTTCACAAGCTCCAAGTGGAACCATCCTCCAGATTCGTCTAGTCTCAAGCCTTCAACAAACTCCTTCCATGACTTACTCCATGATCTCTCAAGTAGAAAGACATCATCACACAAGGAAACAAGGGTTTCCTGTAAATGGGGGAAGTGCTAGAAGCACAAGGATCTTCAGACCTGGTCAGGGAAAATCTTAGCTGAGTGATCTTTCTCTCTATTCTCTCCTCCCTTAGGCCTTCCCATTGAAGCCTTTTTATACTTCTCCCAAAGTAGTTTTTTAGTTGGGAATTAATTGGGAACAGTTGGGCCACGGGCACTAATAGGTAATCAGCAGGTAAAACCTGCGATCTCTACCCGAAATTAAGGAGTTTTAATTTTTTTTAATTGTTTTAAGACATATACATGGGTTGGGTATACACAAACCTGCGTACACACGCGTTTAGCTCAAGGCAATATCGCATATAGGGAGTAAAACACTATTTTTTGAATATTTGGACCAGGTTTGGAAGGAGGGATTTCCCTAGGCCATGAGTGTAGCATCAAAAACATCAAGAGTGAGGTTTGGAGCTATAACACTTGGAGATTTCATGATCTCTTACTCATCCCTAGGCGAATTCAGAGAGGCAAGTCTCATATGAGCAGTTTCTAGAAGATTCTTTTAGTTTCCACCTAGAAAACTTCTTCTGCCATTTGCCCTATCTCGCTCATCGCACCCTACAGAAGGGCTTTTCAGTATGCATCACACCCGCTGTGTGTAATAGGTGAGATGCATCGCACCCTCAGCATGAAGTAGTCTGTATGGTCCAGTTTTGACCAGTTCTGAGCAGTTTTTCAGGGAGAACTTCTGGGAAATGATGTAATCAGCTGACCTTGTTTCTTTAGGGTATGAACACTTTTAGGGGTTTAGAAGCCCTTAGTTTATGGACATATGTGATTGGGGTTGCAGTGCCCAAATATGTCTATAACAAGTTGGGCTGACTACGGAGGAGATTTGTGCAATTTATGGGTAGAGCAATTGACTGCTACCCAGATTTCCGCAAATTTTGGGTTGTGCAGCCCTTTTGGGGAAATTTGTGTTATTCTTGCTGGGAGTATTGACTAGCAGAATTACACACTTATGGAGCGCAACAAGCTTCCAGTCAGAATTGCACAATTTTTGGTGGGAAGGCTAGTTGCCCTCTACAATTGCACAATTTCTTGGGTGAGCTACTCAACCTGCAGTTGGACCAAGTCTAGGTGATCAGCCTATGAGGGGAATGCATTGAGCTATGATCGACAGGCTACCTTTGTGCAATGAAAACACTGAATCTTGTGTACTTGATGAAGAAAGACAAGATGATGTGCAAGGTTGGTAGGGAGGCTCCAAAATGGGCTAAGGAAAGATTTTGGAGGGTGGTTGTAGCCGCTACAACACTGCAGTATTGAGATGATGGGCGTGTCTGATTCTGACACTCCCACTCATAGTACCCTGTTGTTCTACAATTGTAACAAATAACCTGAGCCTGGCCTCTACTAGGCACTCCTCCTCAACCTCATCCTCGTCCCTGATATCCTTTGCATGCTCCTCCATCGCCTTGCTTTGGAGGCCACGTTTCTGCTTGCAATTGGTGTGTAGGTGTTATTTCCATCATCAACTCATAGTTGTGACGGTGGCACTCATCATGGCCGACTGATTTGCAGAAGTTACAAAACAACTATTGCATTGTCTAGATGAACTTTTGAAGCACATGACAGTTATTTGTCACATGTTGTCAAGAAACCTGGCAGATAGTGCACCATAGCACAACCCTGATGCTCAATCCTGCAAGGAGCTTCTGGCCTCAGGGGGAATCGGTCCCCCTCCTATGATGTAGTTTGCAAATATGGGACAATGGTATTTATCATGCCCCTAGCTCACACTTTAGATACCAGACTTCTCTGCGCACCTCTAACTTAGCCTCCTTAACTTTCTTCAAGCTCTGCAATTCTAAGCATAGGCTTTGTAACTGAGAGTGAATTTATCATACCCCCAAGGTCGCATCCTAAATAAGCATCACATGTAACCTCATCATGATTTCTGAGGCTTCTGCCTGAGTTCATATCTTCTATTATGATAGAGAAATCCTCAAGTGGGGTAGAATTGAAGCTATAAACCACTCGTGGTGCTGACCATCTATGAGCTGCATATTAGCTTCTCAAATTACACATTTAAGCATTTGATCTGACTCCCAAGGAATCTCATCAACCCTCATCATTATATCCTTAAATCCAACTACTAACTATGAGTCAGACTTAGGCTTACTAAACTCTTTATTCAAAGCAGCCTTAGTCTCTACTAGTGTTGCCAGAGGATTATCATAACAATACTTAATATACCAAGTCAGCACGCGATCCTATAGAGTGGTAACCAACTGTTTCTTATTTATATTATCATCATTAATTTGTTGCGCTATCCACATAACATTCACAACAAGCTAAAACTTCTCTGTGTATTCTCCCTATGCCCTTGAAAATTGGCAACTTCATTATGTTTGACATGTTGAACGACAGTGATGGTGGTGGATGTGTGGGTGAAGGTGTATGTGGTGGAGGTGGAGGTGGAGTGGATGGATGATGTGTCCGTCGAAAACCCTGTCTTATCAGCTGCACAACACTCTACAGAGAGGCCTGTACCACTCCATTGTCATCTCTCGAAGGAGGTCCAATCAATGGGCTATATTCAGGAGCTCATCTCTCTCAATCTTTAAAGAGTTTTCCACTTCACGTAGCTCCAAACATCAAGGTAATTGCATAACCCTTTTTTTACATAACAACATCTTAATCTAGGTATTCAAAGATATTAAATACTTACGTTGTGGTCCTTTGAAAAATCGTTGTTCTGCTTCGTTGTAGCTGATTGAGTTATCAACTGTGAATTTTGTAACAAATCCTCCTATAATTCGATCAAGCCAGTGATCGACAACCGCATGATTTTTGTCTTCAGAGGCTTCTAATCATTGTACCAGTTCTAGAGTCCTCACTATTGGACCGTCAAGCTTCAACCTCTCTTCACTTTCTACCAATTTCGCTAACCACTCATATAATTCGATCAGAAAGGTGTAGAAGAAAATTTCATGTATCTCCGTATACAAATACATATCCAACCACTGCTCCTTTGATAGGCATGGGTTCCTATTTTATTGCACCACGTTCATGAATTTTTCTCTCCAACCACTTTTCAACTTCTTTCTTTGTTGGGTTCCAGTGATGCGACATCACATATCTCCTTTAAGGTCCCACCAACGGAACCATTTGTTTTCTTAGTGGGTCCTAACCCAAGTTCACAATTAGTTGCACCAACCAACAAATCCCTACACAACTGGCCCTTTCGGGAACAACCCACATAGTGCAGGTTGCAGTCTCACCCGAAGTAGTATGGGGGAATGAAAGAACCAGGTTTCTACATCCAGAGATGAGTGTGATGTCTTTTAATACCTCAGATCTTCCTTCACACAGATCAATAAGCCCTTGGGGCTCGGTATTACAACCCTACTGAAACAGCCTCCAGACCTTTGTGAAGGTCTATGATTGGCTTTTGCGGACCTTTATCAGTTGATTTATCCACTTACATGTATCAGAGAACAATTCTAGATTAGTGTCCCCACAAATCTAGTTAGATTAATTAGAAAGCATAATAGAATTCATCACAGTACTCACGAAAGTACTTAACATGCATTGCGTACATCTATTAAGGCTTATTTAATTGAATTGTGCATCGTTAGATCAATATTTCATAAACACATTATTCATACAACATATATCATAAGAAAAAGGTAAACATGAATTAGCAGATATGCACAGTATTCCTTTGGTAATATTCTTTATTGATCTTCAATATGGTATTACATACTCAAAACTACCTTGTGCACTTAGCTACAGGGGTCTGCGCACTCAGCTACAGACTCTACCTAGGCCTCTGTGCACTCAGCTACAAAGCCTTTCTCACCTATATGACCCACTTTCCATGCTAAGAATTATGTTCTATTGACCTCTTACCTCCTCTATTATACCTTAGGCTCTCAAAGACACACCTACTTATATAATCCATTATATGCGGATCATGGGTGGGTCTTCAATGCCGACTCATATTTTACATAAACAAGGGGATAAAACCCCTTTGACTCCTAACTATCTACGCACTCTGCATCCACAAATCATGGAGACTTTACATTACATAAGAAAATACATCAACGCTTGGTTTATTTTAACCCCAAAACTGACCCAGGGGACCCCATCCCAACACTTTTTGTGGTTTGTTCGCTTGTTTTCAAGATACCTATTCTCTCTCTTATTTTTTTTCATCACAATTGGTGGTGTTGTGATTGGCTGTGAAGTTGTCATCTAGGGAAGTTATTTTGAGTGCATTTCTAATGTTTTGTATCACCCTCATTTGATCTTATTTACGGCCTGGTTGTAACCATTATAGAACTTTGCTCATGGTTTAGCCATTGTCCTACAACCCTATCATGTTGAGATTGTCTTCCTAATTTCACTTTTGGCTTTCAATTTGATCAATTTGAGTGTATTTCTTTGATTGGGCTTTGTTTTCCTATCTATGACACTTTTGGAGTGTTTTCCATTCTTTCTTGGGGATTTTTACTTTGGTTTCTTTTTGGTTTCTTTGGTTTTCCTTCTTGGTTTGTGTTGGGTCATTAATTCACAACATATTGGGATAATTTTCATTTAAAAATTTTAGTGAGGACGTGCATCACAATAGGTATTAGTATGTTAAAAGGTTCTTATGCTCCTATAGTTAGCATTCATCGAAGTGTAAATTGAAAATTTCATATAGCTGCATCAGGGTGACTAACTAAAATTCATTCACACCATCTTAGTTTCATGGCACATCCCACTTGTGTAAACAACAACCACTAAAATTAACGCAATAATAAAATTAACTAGAATTGTCTTTTACTTTCACTAGTAGTACACTAACACTAGCTTAGACTAGAGTCTTCGAGATAGGAGTGCGAGTTAACTGCTCCAAGACTCAAAAATCAATTTAGTAGCCTGTGGTAGGGATTTAAATCCATTTGCAGTAGTGCAGCTTAGGAATCCCTTCTCACAAGAGGGTCAAGCATGAAGTTACACTTGGGCTAGGCGGGGTGATATGATCCTTTTCGCTTAGTTTCAAGCAGCATGATATAGAAGAATCTCCACACATACAAATGATGTCATTATCGCTTGGGGAACACTTGGGAGGAAACTCTCAAGGGGATTTTAGTATTAGCTCCTTTTTAGGGTTATCTGTCCTTCCCTTGCGTCTGGATTTTTCCTGCAAGTGTCTCCCTAGGTCATGTTATTGTAGGTGGTGACCATGGTGGCCTATCTTCTTATGGCTCATACATAGGTGCAGGGCTAGGTTCATCTTTTCTGTACTTGGGATAGATATTAGTCATATTCTCTCAGTCCTCTCAGGGGGTGCTCCACATCTTGTGAGGGCACTTGGTCCGAGTTCGCAGCTAAAAGGGTTAGGAAGTCGGTCACTAGTATGACTATTCCACCACCTGCTTCTTTGTATTTTGGTTTGCATGTGCTATCTTCTAGGATGTTTCTAGTGTGTGTTGTTTGGTCCAAGTCAGTAGTTTTGGCCTTAGGGTGTTTGCACTAAGATAATTATATTTAAATTATAAGTTGTCACCTTGACTAAACTTTTTCATTGGCGGTATCTTCGTCTTCATGGTTTACCTCCTAAACGAGGTGGACTTGTTACTCTTGCATGAAGAGTGCTTATCAATGCTCAAGAATTAGATCAACACATAGTCATGGACTCTATACCTAGTCCTTCTGGTACTGATCTAGTTTCTATCAAGACTTTGGTGGACGATTCTACTGCTCCTGCCAACCCACCTTTCACTGATCCATTGGGACTTGAGTTATTGCGGCTAAACCCTAATGATTCCACACCAGCCTACACTTATGTGCTTTTGTCTGTAATTTACCCTATGGAAGAGTGTGAGACTTCCTTACCTTCTGCATCAGTAGTATCAGCTGCCATGACATCATTGCCACCTCTTAGCCTCACTATACCCACTCCTTCATCCACACCACTCACTTCTTCTTGGCGAATTCCACCAATTTCTTCTATGACTCCCACAAATTTTTTGAACGTTTCCATGCCCACACCATCTCCTATGCCGACCATGGTGCCTCATTCTAGTCAGCTAGTAGGTTCAGGAATCGTTATGCCACATTTTCCCCAAGAAACTATTCATGTTCCTTAGTTATGCATGGTTACTTCTAGTAATATATGGGGGGGATCATTAGTTATTCCTCGTCAACCTAGGGGAAACGTTTCTTCTAGTATGTGACAAGCTTGGTACAGTTTACTCTTTGGAGGGGCTAGTTTACCTGGGCAAAACCTCGCTGCTAGTACCGATTCTCAAACAGGTTATCCCCCTTATGTGAGTCTTAATGCGTAGAGTGGTCCTTATTATATCCCTGGGTACAACCCCATAAACAATGATGATTTTGGGGTTCATTTTCTCTTTGGTGGTACTCACCCCAGGGGCGACATCCATTTACCAGTCATGTTGGCCCACAACAGTCCTACGTCGGGGCAGACCCTTTTATTCACCAACAAGTGCATCATTCCATTCCTTATATGGGGGGACCACATGGTTGGTCAAGGGCTTCTTCTACCTATGACCCATTTATCTAACTTCAAAATCCATTTTTATCTTCTCTCAATTTACTAGATTTGGTGAAACTGACTAATGACCCCATCTATCATGATCCCTTGTGGTGATTTAAAAATCACCCTATGAGTGATCTCAGTTAAGAATTATTAATTGAAGGTATTACAGACTCATGTTCTGGTGTGTGTCTATGTTATTTAGGCAACGGATCGATCAGATTGCAAATACACAGACACTTAAAATGGAAAACAGCAGAGAAACACGGTAAGCAAATACAAGAACACAAGAAATTAATAAGGATTTCATCCTATCCTCCAGGGCTACATCTTGTCAGGCGGAAAGAGTCGATAGTGCGGACACAACCAACCTCCCTAGGAGCCTAAGACTCTCTAGTGACAAACAAGACAAACAAGAGCAATCCTTCTCTAAACATGCATTTACTATATAAGAAATCAAGTGTTTAGATCCTACCTGTAATCCAACGCTGTTGTAGCAGTCCAGCTTCGCTAATCCAGACGAGCTCCTCCTTCACTTTGAAACCTGCATACACTAACAATCAAACGATTAAATAACACTTGATAATCTCATAGAATAAAACATATTTAACACATAGACCAAGGAGTACATGAAACAACTCATAAATAACAAGTTATTGAGAAGAATGGACTCATTTGCATTAATAGGTAACAAAAGGAACAAATACAACCTGAGCCTTGGTGTTGTGCAAGTCCCTCCCAAGGTCCATCAAGAGTTCTCCTTTACTTTGACAAAGCTCACCCACTTCCAAATAGAACAAGCAAAGATGGCAATCTCTCCTCACAAGCTTCTAAATGGGAGTCCTAATTCCAGCAGCATCTACCCTTAGAAATGTATAGCTTCTAACCTCTCCTCCTTCTGGCCCAATGCCTGTATTTATAGTGCTCAAGAGGAAGTTATTCAGGTCCACCATCAATGGGATAATCCCCTCTTTGGATGGGATAGATCCCTTATTGATGGGATAAGTTCCTCTTTGGTAGGGGTACATGAACCATCTGGAGGCGCTCAATACACGTCGAACAACCTTCTAGAATGCTCTAGAAATGACCACAAGTAACCTTTTAAAGATGAAACTTGCGCATTTTGACCTTTACAGGGGGACGCACCTGCCCCTTTACATACAGAGCGTCCAAAGACGCAGCTTTTGTGAACATTGGGTGCGTACCCGCAGGTAAGGTTGAGAGAACCTGCGTACCCAGAGATAAATACATTTATAAAGACTTTCTCTCTTTTTGGAGTTTGACATGGAGAGCAGAGGCATAAGACTTGCCTAAGAGGATATCATGACTGTTGATAGAGCCATACTAACTGTAAATAGTCATAGTGACATTTTTTGGTGTAACAGATTGCCCCCTAAAGTGCGAAGCCTGTAATAGATTAGGGTTTTGTATTATCTAGGAAGGGTGAAGCGCTTTATCATTTCAAGGATTATCTCGTGGAGAGCCTGGTCAGAACCTGCAATTTTCAACACAAAATACATGTATAAGATTATATCATCACTGAGGTAGGCATTCCCATACTCAGATCAAAACTTTAACTAACAGACTAACTACTCTGATACAGGAATGATCTTGCAGTACATCATAATCATAGACTTTTGTAGACACAGTATGGGCACAGCCATCTGTTTATGATTAGTCTACTTAGATAATGAATACAAAACTCCTCGCAGCCTGGATGGTGGAAACTAGATCCAGGGTCTTCATTTCTACTTCCCGAATTAGTACGATTCTAGCCATGCGAATAAATGAGCTGATGTCGAACATGGTAGAAACCACTTGATTACCAGTCGATGATGTAAACTGTTAACAAGTGTGAGAGAGACCACCAGTAATGTCAATGGTTCTCAAAGTACCCAGTACAATCCATGAGATGTGAATGAATGAGTTGATGTTGAACATTTCACGGAATCCTTCGATCGAAAGTCAATGATGTAAACTGACGTCAAAGGCGAGAAACCTGCCATTGATGCATGCAGACTTCAAGGTACTGACGATTTCTAAGTCATCTCTCTAGATAATGTGCTGATGTCGATAGAAAGCGACCCGTTGCAGGCAAGCCCACAACACGATATCATTGTTCAAGTTGAAGAAATGTTACTGTAAGGACTGACTCAGGGATGGTCAAATGGATGACAAGTATTTTGCAGATGAAAGTTTTGCTTGCAGACCTCTTGAACACATAACGACACGACAGATGGCTTGGTGATGAATAACTCAAAGTTAATCCCCGGAACCCGGCTGAAGACTTTCAAAGTAGTTTGATCAACTGTGAGGTAAAAGATTTCCCAACCCAGGTGAATGAAAAGTGTCGTGTCCAAGAGTGGTAATAAAGTTTCTTCTGAGACAAAAGATAACAAATAGGCTCATTCTTCTCTCCTTTCCCCCACCATTTCTGGCAAGTACCTCTTTATTTTTAACAAGCTTGAGGAGGATAACATATGCTTGATTATAAGCTCATCCTTCGGATGAGTCCAACCTAGTTTTGATTCGAACCCTAGGAAGGAGTGGTTCGTTCCTGTTTGTAATTGAACAGGTCCTTTACTGTGAAATGTTTAACGAGCCCAGTATAGGAGAAACTCAGTGTTTTTCAATTTTAGAGCGTCTGAAAAACTTAAGAAGACTCCAAGTTGAACTTTTTCGTAGATTTGTGTCCCTCAAGCCCGAAAAAGTATAAAATAATACCTGGGGGAACCGCTTGATCTTGCGACCAAGGAGTACTTTCATAATTAGTGCCACTGACCTAAAAAGTAAAAAGCGATCAAGGACACGTCGTTTTATTTCCAATATCGAGTTTGAAACAACAAAAACCCGGCAACTTTTTCCTGTTTTTACGGTCAGAAAAGGGCTATAAGGGGACCATCTTTTAATTCCGTTTTAACGAGTGTAAAAGAAACGCTCGGCAATCTTTTCATATTTTAGGAGTCAGAAAAAGGGCTTAAAAGATGACTCTGATATTTTGGTTCGTGAAAAATGACAATTTTCGCTCTAAATCCCTTTGTCCTGCACAAAAACGACACATTACTCATACCTGTTTAAGATAGGCAAAAATGCATTGAAAAATATCCTTCCATGGTGAAAAATGAACAAACCTAGCATTCATTCATCCAAAAAACCTATAAAAAGACTTTTTACCATGTCATTTTTACCATTTTACTGTTGAGGTTGAAAAAAGGGCTTTTGGCAAGAAACTTCCCGTGGTCGCTGCGGAGAATCTGACCGTCAGAATCGAACGCCGTCTCTTCCAGGTATTCCACAACATCCTCCTTTTCAATTTCATCCGATTAAAAGTTTGTTTTAGGTTTTAGTTTTGATTTTTGGGGGGTTTTGGGTTTCAAAAATCGCTCTGCGGGGTACGCAGGTGCCCTAAGGGTGACCTGCGTCCCCCGACTTTTTCCCACACAGGAAAAAGGTCGGGGGACGCAGCCCACCTTCAGGCCAGCTGCGTCCCGACGCTCTGTGTTCTAAACGCGGGGTGCGTCCCCCGCGAAAGGCGGAAATTGAAAACCCAAACCCCAAAAATAACCATCTGAATTTTCCCAAACTAATTCTAATCTTTGTTTCTTGGTGTGTAGGGCACTCACCATGTTGGATTGGAGAGAAAGAGAGCACGAGGACGTTGATTTAGCTGCAATTAATCATCAACCTTCCATTGATGCCCTAAAAGCATGCGGACTATATAAATACTGGGCCATACCTGGCATGAGGGCTCAGGTGAGATTCTTGGAGTGGCTGGTTGAGAGATGGAACATTCATGAGCAATGCTTTTACATCGGAGGGCACCAGCTTGAGATAGAGCCCTCTGACATATACTTTCTCACTGGCTTGCCAAATAGGGGCGAGCAACTCAATCTAGCCGGGACTAGGCCGGGTGGCCAATCCCTGCGTGAACTCAAGGTTATAGCTTTCACGGTTACCAGAATTTGCGGTGCAGCCGCTTTACATATTGCCACCGGGTCCCAAATGCGGATGGCGATTGACTGTTTCCAAGGCACCATTTTCAACTGGTGTGATGCTGTGTCGGCTAATATGAAGAGCCAACTGACTAGGGCAAAGAACGGACAACTGAAGACCTTTGGATATGGGCCTCTAGTTGTGAGCTTTTCCTTAGAGAGAGTTCCGATGCTGATCCCTCAGCAACTCACTGCTGATATCTTGGGTCCTCGGGAGCCAAAGCTGATACGATGGGTTACGGTGATGGCCCGGTATCCTGACGAGGGCGCGGCGATTGTTCGATTCCCTGATAGTTATTTTCACTGGTTAGAGGACCAGGTTTTTTCGATCCAGGACTTTCCGTATGCCGGAGTAGATTTTCGAGGTGATCCGGACATGGTTCTTCCACAGGGAGAACAATGGGACGACAGAGGTACTTCATTTTTCACAAGTTTTCAAATTATATATATATTTTTTGTTTTTTATATATATCGTCTCAAAACTGACAGTAAAAATTTTCAAAATGCAGATGTTGGTCCACAGCGCCCAGCCAACCTCCGGCCTTTTGAGAGGAGACATCCAGTTGCACCGGTACCAGCCCCACAGGACGCGGCTGCAGAGTCACTAGCTGAGTTGGAGCAGGATCTAGAGCGTCTGACGGTGGATATACTTGAGACTACCATAGATGATATTCCTATCAAACTTCAGCGCTATGTAGTCGCAGTCCCTGGACCGTTTAGGAGATTTTTGTGTAAGGTAGCCCGTGCAGTGGTGTCGTATAGGGAGCACCACCAGTGATTGGCTAGTCACTTTTGTAGACACATATGACATTTTTGGCTTTTTGTACTTATCATTTTTGCCGATCATAAGGTGTTTTTCAACCTATGATCGAAGACGATGTATATTTTTTGACACACTCCTATCTATATATATATCACTATTACCGGCTTATCTTGTTTAACATATGTGATGAAAAGTTTTTAAATTTACTTGCATGATTATCGTAAATGTCTGTCCAACATTCGAGAAGCAATTGCATCTGCTAATGTATTTAAAGACCTTGGAATATGATGATATTCAATGTAATCAAATTCACGTTCCAAGAGACGCACTCTCAAAAACAATCTTAATAACACAGGATTTCTAATGGAATATACTCTATTAAGCTGTAATACAACAAGTTCAGAATCTAACCTCACTATCAAACGTCGAATTCCAAATGTAATAGATTCAGACAATAATTCAACCACTGCACTGTATTCTGCAATGTTGTTTGTCGTTTGACCGAGGCTTACCCCATGCATAGAAACTAACTCATCAGAGGGCGAATAGATAACCCAAGCTGCGGAAGAGATATTCCGTGTACTACGACAAGCACCATCAGCAAATCCAATGTATGTTTGGAGAGGCGTCGACATCTGCAATATCAAGAGTAAAACCAAGATAAGCCAGAATAACGACGAAAAACACACTCTCTAAGCTAAGCACACTGACTAAACTAACAAACACACTAGCTAGAAAGAAAACCTAACCTAACTAAAAATTCTCCATACCCACCATTTAAGCACAATACCTCTTTAGGTAAAGTCCATTTCTGGGTTTACCCAAAGAGTCCCCATCAAAATCTACCAGCTCATAAGCCCCTTTTGCTAGCTTTCGCTTTACAATGTAGGGTCCATGCCACATAGGAACGAATTTTCCAGCACCTAGCTTATCGTTAGCTTGATCATATAATAGCACTAGGTCTCCCTCCGAAAAACTTCGAGGGGTCACATTTCTATCATACTGAGCTTTCATTCGCTTCGCGTGAGTCTCGATTGCCAATGCAACGTCACGTCGAGTCTCATCTAATTTATCTAAGTATAATAAACGTTTCTCCTCTTCGGAAGTAGCTGGAAGTAATTCGACAGCCATTTGAAGTGATGGGATTTCGCATTCAATGGGTAACACAGCTTCCAAGCCATAAACTAGCTGGAAAGGAGTGAACCCTGTTGAAGTTTTCACTGAGGTTCGGTATGCCCATAGCACCGAAAATAACATGTTGTGCCAATTCGACCGATGAATACCAATGGTTCGTTGGATCATGATAACCAGAACTTTGTTGATAGACTCAACCAAACCGTTGGCTTGCGGATAATAAGGAGTAGAGCTATCGTGGCGCAAACCAAGCTGGCTTGTAAGCTCAGTCATCATGATGTTTCGAAAATGGCTCCCATGGTCAGTAATGATTGCTTGTGGGACACCAAACCTAGTTATAATATGATTGAATACGAAAACTGCAGTTGTTTTGCCGCTTGCGTCGAATGTAGGCATCGCCTCGGCCCATTTAGTAAAATAATCAACCGTGAGGATGATATACGCATGCCCCCCGGCCGAGTGAGGGTTACAAGTAATAAAATTGATACCCCATTTGGCGAATGGACCAACGGAAATTATAGGGTGGAGAGGAGCAGGTGGTGCGCGCATCTTGCGATCAAACACTTGACAGTTGTGGCACTTCCGGACTGCAACGATACAATCTTTGAACATGGAGGGCCAGAAGTAGCCAGCGCGCAACACCTTCTGAGCTGTGGCATACCCAGACATATGACCGCCACATGCTCCGGAGTGACAATCATTCAAAACCCTCTCAGCCTCTTCGTGAGTTAAACAACGTCGAAAAACTAAGTCTGCCCCCCGGCGATAAAGTGTATCTCCAATAATTTTGTATTGCTGGGATTGAAACCGAATTTTTCGACGTTCCGCCTTTGAAGCTTCAGGCCGAAAGGTTTGGGTTTGGAGATAGATGATTATATCCCCGTACCACGGATCTAAAGTACTGATAAGAAACAAAGATTCGTCCGCAATGGACTCCTCTGCCACAGTTTCTGTGTCAGCACGCGGGAAATCACACATCAATTCCGCAAAAACTAAGGATTTCTTAGACATGGAATTCTCAAACTCCAAGTCGAACTCTTGCAGGATAACGATCCATTTAGAGTACTTGCCCCCTAGCAGTTGTTTTTTCAAGATATAAATCATAGGGTTGCAATCCGAAATAACTGTAGTTTTACAGAGAAGAATGTAGTGACGAAAACGCTGGACAGCTTGAACGGCTGCCAGGGCCAATTTCTCCACATGCGAATATTTTAACTCAGTGGGACTTAAGGTCCTACTAAGATAATATATCACATGTTCCGCTCCGAATTCATCTTCTTGAACTAACACCATTCCAATAGTGGAATGCGAAGCTGCGAGCTATAAGAAGTAGTCCTGGTTGTAGTTGGGAGGATGCAACAACGGTGCATGGGTCAGCGCGTGTTTTAGTGCATCAAAAGATTGTTGGGCAATCTCGTCCCAAAAGAATTGTGCGTTCTGTTTCAACAACCGTGTAAAACCTTTAGTGACCTCGGCGTAGTTTGGAATGAATCGGCGTAAAAAGTTCGCTTTCCCTTGCAAACTTTGGAGTTGGCGCAAACTCGAAGGAGGAGGCAATTTGATGATAGCTTCGACCTTCGAGGGATCGACGCGAATGCCGGCTTTTGAAACAACAAATCCCAGCAATCGACCCATCTCTATACAGAAAACACACTTGTGGGGATTCAATCGAACTCGATAATGCCTACACCTCATAAAGATTGCTCGTAAGTGGACAAGGTGATGAGCTCGATGTAAAGAATGAGCAGGCAAATCATCGAGGTACGGTTGCACAATGTGCTTGATGTCATGAAATGCATAAGACATCGCCCGTTGAAAAGTGGCCCCGACATTCTTAAGTCCAAAAGGTAATTTGAAATAAGCAAATGTCCCCCATGGACAAATGAATGCTATTTTTGGCTGGTCGGCAGGTAGAATATTGATTTGATTATAGCCCGAGAAACCATCCATAAAGGAAAACATTTCACTTCCGGCACAATCATCAATAATTTGATCGATATAAGGCATAGGATAGTTGTCTTTTGGACAAGCTCGATTTATATCCCTATAATCGATACAGATTCTTATTGTTCCTTGTTTCTTGTTGACCGGAACAATATTCGATACCCAATCCGTTAACAGGATCGGATAAATGAAACCTGCTTTCAACAGCTTTTCGACTTCTGCTTTAATCGCAGCCGCTTTCTGAGGGTGAATCTGACGCAACCGTTGCCGGACGGGTTTAGCATCCGGGTAGGTCTTTATTTCATGAACAACAATGGCAGGATCGATTCCCGGCATTTCCTCGTAAGACCAGGCAAACACATCGCGGAATTCTTGGAATAGGGCCTTGTAAGTTTGGATTTCATCTTCTGTACATGAGGCACCTATATGAATGTTTTCCTCAATTCCGGGCTTCACTGAAATATCAATGGGAATAGTGCGAGAAATATTCCCTAAATTCAACTCTGAATCAGAATGTTTCGTTGGATTCTGAGCGTCTTTGACATATTCAGCGGTAAAGATAGATGAAAAATCATTTTCAAAAGCATCATCCTTAGGTAAAAACGAAGATCTGTGATGGAGATCTTCCCATGGTAGATCGTCTACACTCAGGATTTCGCAAAGTTGTTCGTTAGATGACACAACTTCGGGAAACGCTATCCATTCTAAGGTTGAGGTGAAAAGTGATTCTTCACTGACCACATTCATTTGGTCGAGCTGGGTTGAACGCGAGTCGGTAAAAGACATGACAGCTTCATAAGCAATTTCATATGGACTCAAAGGCATAGCATCACCGAATGAGTCTATCTCAGATTCAGATCGGACAATCCAAGGATCATCATAAATAATGTTGTCTGATGTAATCATATGAATTGATGCAAATGAAGGGTCTGTGTTGATTGGAGGGAAAGGAAAAGTTCCCAGTAAACCAGAATCTTTAACTAAACCTACACCAACGTCCCTATAAGGGATTGTCGTCTTACCGACATGCTGGATACTCTCTGAAGAGGCTGGGTCGGATGAAAAGTATGTCAGCTGATCAATAGTCACGATCTTACCGTTATATGGAAACTTAATTACTCTGAAGACCGATGAAACAACCGCTGTCATAGCATATGACCAACTTCGACCCAAAAGAAGGTTGTAGTCTAGAGGGGCATCAACCACTTCCACATCCAGACTAACGGTTTTACCTTCTACCCCTATAGGAAATTCTTGTAGAATACCAAACGGATGGAACCCACGGCCATCAAAGGCCTTAAAGGATGGTCGGGGATTGGTTCAACGAAGGAGAACCAAGCGATCTCCAACATTCAATCGACATAATACACGTAGAAGCTCCCTCATCAATCACAGTCCGATGAATAGGCCTGTTTTTGACTATCACTGGAATTTGGAAAGCCATTTGATGGGGTAGACGCGGTGTACTATTTTCTAGATCGAAGATTATCAGGTTCGAGTCCTGAACATCAACAGCTCCGATATCCGACAAAAGTAATTTTCGTTGTGCTGGGCATGATTGCAGCACTTCTAAAGCCGACATTGCTGAGGGTGAAACAACTAAGTCCTCAACAATGTTGTAATTCTGGGCCACTCTCGCATGTGGATTGAAAGCAGACCTTCGAAGTACACCCTTGGCGGGCGGTTTAATTACTAAGTCCGGGTTAGGTTTCTCGATCTGTAGTGGATCGGAACCAGGAGCTGAGGTTGATGGGTTAGAGTGAGAAGATTCTGCTTCCTTACCATCAACAGGAGCCTTACTACCATAATCTTGTGATCGAGTCGCAATCCTCACATGAGACATCATCAAAATGGGTTCTTCACTGGCATTCGAGGAAGAACCTATCATCTTATTCTCTTGCTCCGGAAATGGATTTTTTAACACAGCAGGAGTGGGAGAACCTTTGACTATTTTCACAACCTCGGCCCGATGAGGGCAATCTCTTGTAAAATGATCCTCTTCACAAATAAGACAAGGATATCGAGGTTTGCGCTTTTCGTCATTGGTTTCCGACTTTTCCATTTTCTCCTTCGGAGCCTTGTCTGCTTTATCCTTCTTCTTTCCTTTCTTCTTTCCACCGTTTTTTGATTTGGCCGTAGATGACTCTACAGCATGAATATCGACGGAAAGTTCGGGAGAAGACTCTCCTGTCGGGGAATCAGGCAGAGTGATTATAGGAGTAGTTGAAGCCTTGGAAGACTTCTTCTTGCTCTTTGTATTCACGATTCCAATCATACCATCAGCGGCATGAGATCCCGAAGGAGCAGCAGCGATTTGATTCGAATTTGGAAGATCTGGAATCTTCTCGTGTAACGTACTCAACTGAGTGTAAACTAAGTCAAGGTACTGCGCCTGAGCAATGACTTGCTCCTCAGTAACTACTCCGGCCTTAGCTACATCTTCAGTAATCTTCGGTAATAATGATTTAACAAACCATTCAGCTAAGATTTGGTCCGGGATAAAAACTTTCACTAGCCTTCTTCGACGCCTCCACTCATGAATGTGATCAGAAATATACTTGGACGTCGATTGTTTTAGTGAAGTTAATAACTCCGTGCCGTTATTGTATCTGACCGACAACTGAAAGTGAGTTAGGAACGAGGTAGCTAACTGGCTAAAATTGTAAAAAGAGGCCCGTGGTAACTCAATGTACCACTTGGCCGCGAGACCAATGAGTGTACGCTGGAAAAGATGTAAGCGGATCGAATCATCCAAGATAGAATTTGAAGCACACCAGAGGTGGTAAGTCATCACATGATTGGACAGATCCTCTCCAGACTTACCTTCGAACTTGGGTATATCACTGGGCAACTTATTTGGCATTGACGGCCAGAACTGAAGATATTGAATTGGATCGTTCGTTAGGCGCGTCAAGTCTGGTAAATCCAAAGTTGCGATAAACGGTAACTGTCGGTTAGGATCTCTAAAACTCTGGGTCACAAGACCAGTCCCAGGAGGAGGATATCCAGGATAACTAGGAACAGGAGTTGCATTTGGGATATTATATCCTCCTGGAAAACCAGGATTAACCGGACCGTACTGGGGTTGTTGAGGTTGTTGATAGGTGTACCCAGGATACGGTTGATACTAGTAAACCGGCTGTTGGACAGCTTGCCCAGGTTGGTACTGTCCCTGGTACGGTTGTTGAACAAATTGAGGTTGAGTAGTGACAACCGTACTTATACCAGGCTGACCTGTGGGCATCTGGACCGTGGTTTGAATCGTAGATCCAGACAACGGTAAAGATGTCTGAGGCGTGGTCGCAGAGACAGTAGAAACCGGAGCTGTCGATACTCCAGAAGTAAGTGCGGCAGATGTAGCGGTAGTTGCAGCAGCCGTTTGAGATGGAGTACTAGGTGCGATTGGCGGCTGAGTAACTACCGAAGTTACAGAAGTTTGAACATTTGACTGGACAGGTTGCGGTTGCTGGGGTGGACCAGAAACTACGGGTTGTCCAGCTTGAGGTACCAACTGTAAACTTGGCTGCAACACCTGTTGACCCTGTGATGGATCCCACACTAACATTCCGGGGTATTGACCCGTAACAGGTTGAGGATACTGAGATCCATAACCGGATTGAGGATAGGATTGATAATTGTAAGGTGCAATTCCCATACCTGGAACATATGACTGACCTTGAGGTGGTTGATAACCTTGACCTGAGTATTGACCTTGAGGTTGATAACCTTGAGGTAAATACGGATACTGGGGTTGACCTTGACCTTGAGGTTGATACCCTTGAGGTTGATACCCTTGAGGTTGCCATCCTTGAGGTTGCCATTGATACTGAGGTTGACCCTAGGGTACATATTGAGGCTGGGGTTGACCTTGAGGCATGTATTGCACCATAGGTGCATACTGACCTTGAGGTTGCCCCCCAGACACGATTTGTGTACCTTGAGGTTGCCCCCCAGGCAGTAATTGGCCACCTTGAGGTTGGGAAACGGGAACTGAACCTGACATCATGTAAATGTCTCCTACACCCAATGGTATATTACCATTGTTTCCAGCTAATAACCCATGATCAACGGGTTGAGGAGATGCCCCCGCAAAGGTACCAGAAAGTGATTGATATCCGGTGGGAACAGAAGGACCGCCGTGTAAAAAAGATTCAGGACTTTGAGTAAACACGGACGACTGACCAGACATATTTACAGGAGTATAAATACCTCCAGGTGGAAAAGGAGTACGAGGTGTAGAAAAACCTACCCCTGAGTTGCCTAAATAATTGGTTAACGAAAGGTACCAAGTAGTACTTCTAGGAGGACTGTAAAAGATAGATTCACGCTCCCTTAGATCAATAGTAAGTTGATCTTCCAGGTTAGAGACACCTATTTCTTCCTCTGGAGCAAGTTCTTCAATAGCAATCAGACCAGTAGGAAGATTTTCAGTGATAACTCGTTCTATTCTCGGTGAATCTGGAACACTAGAAGTCGGAGTAACAGGTTCAGATATTTCAGGTTCTTCGCCTGTATCACTAGCAGACGAAAAACTACCAACAAGTTCGGAAACTGTAACAGCTTCAGGATTATAACCTGTCTCTAGACTTTGGTAATCTAGATGGACTACCAAGGAAGATTCTCCTTCTTCAGGTGAACCTACTCTACTGCCACTAGGAGGAGTTACAAGGACCTTTAAACCTTCTAGATTACCCGGGTCGTCTCGAGGAGGTGATCCCCTAAGTCTACGGGATCTTCTCAACAATTCGGCCACAGAAACAACTTCAGGAGATTGGCCCCGAAGTCTACGGGACTGTCTCGGTAATTCCGCCACAGCTAAAACTTTTAACTACTACACACGAAAACAAAATAAAATCTCAAATCAAACCACCTAAAGTCTCTAAAGAACCAAACAAATTTGAATCACACGCCTAAAGAATCTAGGGCGTCAAACCAAGCACAAACAGTAGGCTTCCAGACCGAAAGCGCTAGTTGGTGATGAAACCCAACATTGCCGGATTCAGTACAGAAGTGGCGGGTGGAACAGTTACCCCGGCAACCTGCTTAATGAATAGACCGGCACAAGTTCCTCCACTTTAACCGTCTCAAGTGAAGTGAACCCCCCGGAAAATCCAAGTGAGTCTAGCCGACGTCTGCTCCAGGTACAGTGGGATCTTCCCTCCACCGTCACCTTAGTAGAATCCTAAAGATAATGGTCACTAAGGTTACCAACCGCAACAAATGCACCTGGGGGAACAGTCTACACTCCGACAGCACGCAAGGGCAGAGTATCAAGCTCAATCCCCTTGCCGGTTCCTTGACAATAATCCAAGGTTTACCGACAAGTGACCCCTGGCTCCTCGACAATGGTTAATCCGAGGTTTACCGTTTGTAATACGTGCGTGTCTGGCGTCGTTCCCAACGAGGGGGGATTGATCCCCTCACTAGTTTGGACACGAGCTCGTGCTTCTCCTTTAAGAGGAGCTTTCCCAGAGTACAAATGAGACAATTGGATTTATTCTATCACAAGATAAGCTACTTGTTTGGTTTTGTTGTCTTGGAGAGTTAATTACTCTCCTACTCCAAGACGCTAGCCTGATCTAAATTGGTGTTTCAGAGCCCTAGTAAATAAAAGTTACTACGTTGATTTTACTTTAAGCGTTAATTTTATGGTTTTTCTTAAAGACAAAAGGTAGTGGAAGTGAAACCAATTGTGTGTAGACTCGACTCAAACCACTACAAAGATGCACCTAAGATGATTTACGCTATTTTTTCCTTTCAATGAAATTCCTAACTAAGAGAGTTGAGAGATGCAAATTTTATAGAAAACAACTTTCTTAGTAAAGACAATCAAAGAAACAATTCTCTTTATCTTTCCAAGCATACAAACATGACCACTCCTTACGTGCACGAAAATCTCTTTTTCTTTCAAAACTCTTCAAAGCTACTTGAAACAAAACTTTTCAAAGCAGATGTTTTTGTATTTTCTTTATTTAATAAAGCATATAAATCTATTTTAACAAAAATCAATCTCAAAAGCTATAAAATCTATGAAAACTTCACTCACAAGCAAACCAAAAAGGAAATTACTCTAAGCAAACCTAACGAGGCAAAAGCCTACAAAGATGTTTCTAGGTTGTTTTACTTGACCACAATCAAGTCAAGGACCAGCTGATGCAGAATCAAAAGACTAGTTAAAACAAAACTCAAATCTTTTTGTTCTTTTTGTAAAATGGAATTCAATACTCAATCAACAAGCACTTCAAAATTTTCCCAAGAGACCAATCAAAGGTAAGTTGCTCTCACAGGTAGACTTTATGACAGGTCTGACTTCTAAGAATGCTGACAAAACCAGAGAGAACTAAGGCTTGACAACTTCTACCGCCAAAGTCACTACAAGACCTACTCAAAAATAAAACCCTAGGGCTTAAACTTCTATGAAATCCACTAAAACACTCAATGCTATCGAAACAAGTTCATGTGAAGATATTTGACAAGAGACTAATGGATCTGGGCAGTAAAAACTAAGAAAAAGCAAAATCTAAGAGAAAAAATGCAAAAAATGGAATTTTCTCAAATTTTAGCAGGGGACGCAGGCAACCCGTTAAGACAGGTGCGGACCCGCTCTGTGCACACAGCGACAGTGCGTCCAGGGATGCACTGTGCAATACTCAGAGGGTGCATCCTACTGGAAAATTCAAGAAAAACTAAAATGAATCTAACCCTAAGCTAACCCACCCAAAAAAAAGTCACAGAGCCAAAAACCAGAAAAATAAACCAATTTTCTTAGAGCAAAGTTCATACAAAGGAAAAGACTTTCACATCAATGGAGTCCCCAGCGGAGTCGCCAATTTGTCAGGCGAAAAGAGTCGATAGTGCGGACACAACCAACCTCCCTAGGAGCCTAAGACTCTCTAGTGACAAACAAGACAAACGAGAGCAATCCTTCTCTAAACATGCATTTACTATATAAGAAATCAAGTGTTTAGATCCTACCTGTAATCCAACGCTGTTGTAGCAGTCTAGCTCCGCTGATCCGGACGAGCTCCTCCTTCACTTTGAAACCTGCATACACTAACAATCAAACGATTAAATAGAACTTGATAATCTCATAGAATAAAACATATTTAACACATAGACCAAGGAGTACATGAAACAACTCATAAATAACAAGTTATTGAGAAGAATGGACTCATTTGCATTAATAGGTAACAAAAGGAACAAATACAACCTGAGCCTTGGTGTTGTGCAAGTCCCTCCCAGGGTCCATCAAGAGTTCTCCTTTACTTTGACAAAGCTCACCCACTTCCAAATAGAACAAGCAAAGATGGCAATCTCTCCTCACAAGCTTCTAAATGGGAGTCCTAATTCCAGCAGCATCTACCCTTAGAAATGTATAGCTTCCAACCTCTCCTCCTTCTGGCCCAATGCCTGTATTTATAGTGCTCAAGAGGAAGTTATTCAGGTCCACCATCAATGGGATAATCCCCTCTTTGGATGGGATAGCTCCCTTATTGATGGGATAAGTTCCTCTTTGGTAGGGGTACATGAACCATCTGGAGGCGCTCAATACACGTCGAACAACCTTCTAGAATGCTCTAGAAATGACCACAAGTAACCTTTTAAAGATGAAACTTGCGCATTTTGACCTTTACAGGGGGACGCACCTACCCCTTTACATACAGAGCGTACAAAGACGCAGCTTTTGTGAACATTGGGTGCGTACCCGCAGGTAAGGTTGAGAGAACCTGCGTACCCAGAGATAAATACATTTATAAAGACTTTCTCTCTTTTTGGAGTTTGCCATGGAGAGCAGAGGCATAAGACTTGCCTAAGAGGATAGCATGACTGTTGATAGATCCATACTAGCTGTAAATAGTCATAGTGACATTTTTTGGTGTAACGCATCTCCAGTCCATCTCTTAGTGGTGGCCTTCTTTTATTGGATCCTGAAGTAGAGAATTACAATGAAGGAGCTCAATATGAGTCTCCTGAAACATAATTTGCTTGGCAGGGTGGTTCTTGGATTCCCCAAGCCACTAGAGTGCATAGACTCTTTTCCTCACCAGCTCTTTGACCTCTCTAGTCTTTAATGGAAGGAGCCCAATGTGGTGCTCAATCCTGACAGATCCTCTCAGAGATGGCTTGAATCTCTCAAGCTCTCTGGTGCTCGATGCTGCCTTTGGTTAGCTCGGCCCTCTATCTTCTTTCTTCGTTTTTTTTCTTCACTTTCTTTTCTTCGTTTTCTTTGTTCTTCTCTTTCTCCGTCTTCTATCTTCCCATGTCTTATTCTTTGTTTATTCATGGCTTTAAAGCCATTCAAGCTCATGGCTATTCGATTCCCCTTCCACTTCCATCAAATCGCCTAATGCAGCTTCACTTGGAGTTCCCTATCTCGGCGTCATCATTAGGTTCACAGGGAGTGGCCACTTGTCCTCCTGCCAACTGCGCCAGCTTGCTTCGTTGGTTTGGTTTTTTAGTTACATCGTGGAATGAGTCATTTGCCACCTTAGCGGTTAAATCAAACCTCAAATTCTTATAGATCGCGGCTTATTCCCCTGTCAATTCTGGTTTCCCCATCGGGCACGATCTCAGCCGTTAGATCTGGGGCCTCCAAATTCGATGCCATTCATACATTTCGCGTGGTTGAATTGCTCGACTATTAGCGCGTGATGAGCGGCGTTTTTCTCTCTCCTCCACTTGCCACGCGTCGGCCGTTGAGTGGAATTGCTCCGTTTTCACCAAATATGCTTACTGCTCAAGGGTGCCCCCGATAATTACCATTGGTTTTTGGAGCGTGGGTCCTGCCTTAGCCTTTAGCCTTTTCCCCACAATTTTCTCGGCTCCCATCAAGAACTGCCTCCTTTTCCTGATCCGGGCTTCCCAGGGGCTAGTTTTGCCTCCTGCGCAGTCTCCATGGGCCTCGGTCAACACGCTTTGACTGGGGTCCTTGTGGTTCTACGCTGGTTGCCAACTACCACTGCTCAGAGGTTTTTCTGATTGTTGCTCTTAATTCTATGAAGTCTATCCCAATCTGATACAGTCACGATTCTCTGATAATTCTTCATGGATCCAATTTACATCATGGCCTTCCCACTGAAAAAGATTTTGGACCACGAAAAGTTGGTTTTCAAGCATCGACTAAGTGAGGGTATTGTTTTCTCGCTTGTCTAATCTCAATCCACTTTGCATTGCTCGGCTTTGAACCTTTTAGCCCTACTCTGAGGTACTCAATAACTCCTCTGCACGTCGTTCTCACCATCCTCTCCAGTACTGTGTCTTCCTGTAATTCGTTAAGATATTTAGGTAGCAGGTCATGAATAGAAGGCAACTGACTTTGCTCTTTAGGGTCCTCAATCAGTGAGCATTCAAACAATCTCAAGAAATCTGCATTTACGACTTAGTAGATGTGCATGCAAGCTGGTAGATCAAGGTGAAAAGCATTCTTGCCAATCTTCTCAAGTATCTTGAAGGATCCATACCTTATATGCTTTAGCATTTTACCTTCACCTTACATTTTGTCCTTGTTGATATACAGCTAGACCTGGTCACCAACTTGGAAACTATGCTCTATCTGATGCTTGTCATGCCTAGCCTTGTATTTGGCTTGGCTCTTTTCGAGCTATTCTTGTACTTCCTGATGGATCTATGGGATTTGTTCAATGAACCTAGTTGCCTTGTCCACATCATTGTGTCCATCAACCATGGTATCTTTACCAAAGACAGAATCCAAAGGAGACCTTGGTGTGAAACCAAAATAGGTCTCAAAAGGAGATCTCTATGTAGACGAATGTTTTGTTTTGTTGCAAGCACACCGCACATAACACAAATGTTCATCCCAAAACTTAGGATGTTTGCTGCAATATCTTCTGAGTAACTAGATCAATAACCTACTAACGACTTCTATTTGGCCATCAGTTTGTGGATGAAAAGTTGTGCTTTTCTTTAGTTTGGTGTCCATCAGTTCCCACAAACTTGACCAGAACTTCGCCACAAATCAGGTGTCTCGATCAAATACAATAGAAGTGGGTAATCCAAAATGAACCCATACATGTTCAAAGAACAGTTTTGCAATTTGTTCAGCTATAAACTGTTTATTACAAGGTTATCAAAATACACATTTTTTTGAACCTATCCACAACAACATATAGATAATCATGACCTTTCCTAGATTTAGGTAGTCCTCCAACAAAATCCATGGAAAAACTTTCCCAAGGGTGAGAAGGAACTGGAAGTGGAGTGTACAAGCCTAGTTTTCTGTTCTTGGGCTTGCTTTTTGCACACATAGCACACCCTATTACATATCTAGAAATTGTCTCATTCATTTTTGGCCAATAACAAAATCTTTGCAGCTATGAAACTGTTTTACTTACCCCAAGGTGACCTGATATTAGAGAAGTGTGTGCTCCCCTAATTATCTTTATTCTCTTAGTTTTTGGAATGCAGAGTTTCCCACAATGGTATAAGAGTCAGTCCTTTACATGGTAATCCAATTCTTCTACCCATTCACATTGACTCAAAGTTGCATATACATCTTCAAAGTCTATATCTTGAGCATATTGTTCAATGTAGCTTTCATGTAGCAAAAAATTATGCTTAAGTATAGTAGATGCATTTATAATGGTTCTAGATAACATGTTTGCAACTTTATTATGTATGTCGTTTTTATATCTAATAACTAAATGAAACTGTTGTAGAAAACCCATCCATTTGTAATGTCTTGATTTCTGCAACTTAGTTTGGTACTGTACATATTGAAGTGGTTGATGATAAGTATGTATTACTGTCTCTTTGCCCATTAAGTAATTTTTCCACTTTTTCACACTCTGAACTAATGCATACAATTCTTTATCATATGTAGGATAGTTAACTACTGCAGGATTAAAAGTCTCAGAATGATAACATATGGGTTTATTGTACTGTGTCAACACTGTTCCCATGGCATAGTCACTCGCAGCTGTTTGGATCTCAAATGGTCTTTGCATATCAGGCAGTGCTAGTACAGGTGCTGTACTAATCTTTTCTTTCAAGGTGTTGAAAGCTTTCTGATGTTTGCCTCCCCAATGAAACACCTTGTTCAATCCTGTTAAAGCATGAAAGGGAGCTGCAATTGAGGAAAAATTAGAAATGAACTTCCTCCAATATTGTTCTACTCCTAAGAAGCTTCTCACTTCTGTAGAAGATTTGGGTTTAGGCTAGTTTACAATGACTGCCACTTTAGAGGGATCTATCTTGAATTCACCACCCCCTACTATATGACCCATATAATTTAGATATGGTTTTCCAAATTCGCATTTTGAGAGTTTAACATGGAGTTTTTCTCTTCTCAAAACATCTAATGTCTGCTTAACATGCTTTAAGTGTTCTTCCCACGTTTTATTAAAAATCAGAATGTCATCCATATACACAATAACAAAATCATCAAGAAAAGGTTTGAGTACATCATTCATTAATCTCATGAAAGTAGCAGGAGCATTAGTTAAGCCAAAAGGCATAACTAGCCACTCATACAATCCCTGCTTTTCTTTGAAAGTAGTCTTCCATGCATCTTGTTCTGCAACCCTGACCTGAGAGTATCCACTGTGCAAGTCTAGCTTGGTGAAATAAACAACTTCTTTCAATTGATCCAAAATATCATCTATGCGAGGAAGGGGATAATGATTTTTTATTGTTATCTTATTCAGTTCTCGATAGTCAATGCACATTCTCCAAGAGCCATCTTTCTTTCTCACCAAAATGATTGGTGACCCACATGGTGATGTGCTAGGCCTGATGAACCCTTTCTCGAGAAACTCTTGCACCTGCTTCTTGATTTCAACATTCTCTAAAGCAGACAACCTTTTATACCTATGGCTGCAATGGTTGTTTCATCTCCCAAGTCTGACCCCAAATCTCTTTGAATAGCTACAACAATATTCTTCTTCTTTCCCTCGAACTTCTTAGGTCTCAGCTCTGGATGAAGAATCCAACAATGCTCATCATCATGCCCATCCTTTTCACAGTGAGTGCATGAAGCTTTGCTTTTCTGTGCAGTGTTAGCCTTCCTTGCTTTCCACTTCTGTTTTCTTTTCTCCTTGCTCTTGCTTGTAGTGGGTTGGGATGGTCCCCCAACTTTTGGATTTCCATTCTTTCCTCCAACTTCTAGATGAGTAGCTTGTACAGATACCTCATATATACTAGTGGGATTAAACATGAAGATGGTATTCCTCATGTAACTGTGTAGACCACCAATGTACTTCAACAAAGTTTCTGGTGAGTCTAATGAGGTTCCTAGAATCAATGATCTCTTTCTAAATTCTTGAGTGTACCCTTGTACACTTTTTCCTTTCAACTGCTGAAGAGTTTTCCAACTCATCATGGCTTGTTGCATGTAGGCCAATGGATAGAACTGCTTTTTGATTGTAGAAACAAATTCACTTCAGACAGAGATAGTCTTGCCATGTCTTTTCATATCAGCTTAGGTTCTGCCTTCCCACCAAACCAAGGCAGTACCTCCTAGGCATAGGCTTGCTAGCTGAATTTTTCTCTTATCTGTGTCGATGTTCTGTACTTTGCAATAAACATCAATTTGTCTAATCCAATTGTCCAACTTTTCTACATTTAGCTCTCCATCATATATAGGCAAATCAAATTCAACATCTAGCTTGATCAAAGATGTTTTCTTGTTATGAATAGGGCTATTAGGAGGTGTGAGAAAGCTTTCCTCTTTCCCTTTTCCTTTGGAGTGGTCATGGAAGTGAGACTCATCTTCTTCTTTGTCTTGTTTAGAGCCTGATGAATCTTCATCCTTATGCTTTCTAAAGTCCCTATACATTTCTTCTACAATGGACTTCATGGCTAGGAAACTTTCTATGAATTGAGGGCCTGGCCCTACAGAACCTTCCTCTGACATTGTCTTCTGAGGTAGACTCTCCAAATTTCAGGATTAGTTTCGACCAACTCTCCTTCCCCTAATTTGAGCTTTGATCTAGTCGGCATTCAACAGCTAAACCAACACAAGCTTGTCTAACCTTAACAGCCTAGAGCTCTGATACCACTTGATCTGAAAATCACCCTGTGAGTGATCTCAGTTAAGAATTATTAATTGAAGGTATTACAAACTCATGTGCTGGTGTGTGTCTATTTTATTTAGGCAACGGATTGATCAGATTGCAAATACACAGACACTTAAAATGGAAAACAACAGAGAAACATGGTAAGCAAATACAAGAACACAAGAACTTAATAAGGAGTTCACCCTATCCTCCAGTGCTACATCTCCAGTCCAGCTCTCAGTGGTGGCCTTCTTTTATTGTGTCTTGAAGTAGAGAATTACAATGAAGGAGCTCAATATGAGTCTCCTGAAATAGAATTTTCTTGGTAGGGTGGTTCTTGGATTCCCCAAGCCACTAGAGTGCACAGAATCTTTTCCTCACTAGTTCTTTGACCTCTCTAGTCTCTAATGGAAGGAGCCCAATATGGTGCTCAGTCCCAATAGATCCTCTCAGGGATGGCTTGAATCTCTCAAGATCTCTGGTGCTTGACACTACCTTTGGTCAACTCGGCCCTCTGTCTTCTTTCTGCTTTCTTTTGCTTCACCGTCTTTTCTTCGTTTTCTCTGTTCTTCTCTTTCTCTGTCTTTTGTCTTCTCATGTATTCTGCTTTGTTTGTTCCTGGCTTTAAAGCAATTCGAGCTCAAGACTATTCAATTCCCCTTCCACTTCCTTCGGATTGCCTGCTGCAGCTTCGCTCGGAGTTCCCTGTCTCGGCATCATCATCAGGCTCACAGGGAGTGGCCACTTGTCCTCCTGCCAACTATGCTAGCTTGCTTCATTGGTTTGGTTGTTTAGTTACGTCATGGAATGAGTCATCTGCCACCTTGGTGGTCAAATTGGACTTCAAATTCTTATAGATCGTGACTTATTCCCCTGTCAATGATAGTTTTCCCATCAAGCACAATCTCAGTTATTAGGTCTAGGGCCTCCAGATCCGACGCCATTCGCACATTTCACGCGATTGACTTGCTTAACTGTTAGCGTGTGATGAGTGGTGGTTTTCTCTCTCCTCCACTTGGCATGCATCAAGCGCTGAGTGGAATCGCTCCGTTTTAGCCAAATCTGCTTACCGCTCAAGGGTGCCCCCAATAAATACCGTCGGATTTTGGAGCATGGGTCCCACCTTAGCTTTTAGCCTTTTCCCCACTGTTTTCCTGGCTCCCATGCGACCGAGCACTCGGGGCCTCTCCTTCTCAAGGGGTTTTTCCCAGAGATGCACGATTATCACTTAGCGCTAATCGTGCATCAAAAACTGCCTCCTTTTCCCGATCCAGGCTTCCTAGGGGCTAGTTTCACCTCCTGCGCAGTCTCCATGGGCCTCAGTCAGCGCGCTTTGACCAGGGTCCTCGTCATTCTACGTTGGCTGCCAACTACCACTATTCAAAGGTGCTTCTGATTGCTGCTCTTAATTCTTTGAAGTCTGTCTCGATCTTATACAGTCACAGTTCTTTGATAACTCTTCATGGATCCAATTCGGATCATGTGGCCACCTATGCCTACCAAATTACCATATGATATTTCCAAGTTTGAAGGAAATCTTGGGGATAATCCATAAACGCACATTACCACGTATCATTTGTGGTGCTCATCCAATTATTTGGTGGATAGTTATGTTAAACTTCATTTATTCCAATGTACATTGACTGGGGACACTACAAAGTGGTACATCGAGTCAGATACTTCATCCTATGGTGACTTTACCTCCCTAGCTCAAACATTTTTGACACACAGTCAGTTACCCACTTGGTATGACATCAATTCTGATCTCTTGTCTAATTTCAAGCAAGACGATGCCATGTTAATTTCTGATCATATTCATGACTGGCGCCATTACAAGAGGTTAATGAGAACCAAGTTACCTGATGAGATATTAGGTAAATGGTTCATCCGATCACTCTCACCTCCAATTTCCAAGGATGTGGTAGTGTTTCAAAAAGTTACCGAGGAACAAGCCATTCTAGCTACCCAACAATTGGATCTTATCTATCCAAAATTAGTTATGCTCTATGAAGTGTTTCCTAATGCCCCAAGGCCGTCTGTTGACCCTCCCAAACCTGTTCCTTGAAAACATGTCGATGGTGTGATTGGGTCTATTTCTGATTCTATGAGCCAACTTGGTGCCAAACCTAGGCAATTGATTATTACATCTCAAGCCCCAGCAAGTGCGTCTAGCCCTGTTAAAGCATGCCCTGCTAAGAAATCCACCAATGTTCTCACGGTGAAGTCCACTCAACTGAAGAACAACCAAAAATTAGGTGGTAAAAATAATACTAAGAGAAATAAACAAAAGAATAAAAATTCTCAGGAGTCCCAACCCAACCCTCAGAGTTAGGGAGGGGGCACTATTGAACCTCAAGATAAAGTTAAGTTCCCCTCTAAAAACTTTCAACCTAACCACCTCACTCACGAATGCCCTAGAATGGATGAATTCCATAGGCTTATTTCACCATTGTCTACTCAATAGCCTGTCATTTTGACTCATATGTTGCCTGCACAATCCCAAAAACAGATGGTTTTTCAATCTCCTCAGCCTTTGCAAGGGGGAAATGAGGGGTCATCTTCCCATCCTCCTCATAGTTCATCTGTCTTCATGGGCAAGAAAGATGTCAACGTGACTACACGAGCCAAATCTTACAATGTTCCTGAGTCAAGTTCTACCTCTAAGGACTCATCAACTCCACCTACCTTCACTGGACCTCTCTCTTTGGATAAACCTATGGAACCTGTCTATCACCCTCCCAAGCATGTTGTCTTGAAGATGACACACATCCTTCTATCACGTCTGCTCAACACTATAGTATTGTTGAAGGTTTGGCCCAAGCTCCTTCTGCCATGTATACCTTAGATGTCTTGAAAAGTTGTCCTCAGTAGCACAAAGCCTTGTTTTCTTCCATTGGTGGAGTTCACCTATCTGACTCTAATCTCATTACTTCAAATGCTGATAAAGTCGCTCCTCACATTTCCCATCAGATTGCTTTCTAGATCATTGTGCGTATTTTCCATCAGAATATTCATTGCACTTTGGTGGATGAGGGCCCTTCCACATGATTTATGTTTGTATCTTGCTGGAAGGCTCTTGTCTCTCCAGCACTGGCCACATGCAACATGACTCTCCAAACCTTTGATGAACATAGCTTTGTACCTAAAGGTGTTCTTCCAAAATTGTCCATTTAGTTAAGGGGGAAAACTCTATATGTTTATGTTGAAGTTATTGATGCCACATTAGATGACAAACTACTCCTTGGCCATAGTTGGTTTTATTCCAAGACCGCAGTGGTCTCATCTGTGTTTTGTGTCCTTTTCTTTCCTCATGAAGGAAAAATTGTCACTATTGATCAACTGGACTATTGTGTGCCATCGACCCAACTTACCACTACAGGTACCTCAACTGCACTTGTGGGAGATTATCCTGGTCGGTATGAGAGTGCTGGTTTGGGCTTATTCAAAATCTCATCTCTTATTGGGGTATTTCCTCAATTACCCCCACCCAGCACTCCTTATACATCTTCTAAAGCTCATATGCATATGATCTCTTCAGACACCTATGGACCCCATAGATCTCCTATTCGTTGAGTGGTTTCACCTGCTCCTATGGAAGTGGATAAAGCTATTGAGCATCCTTCGCCACCTCTTGTGGAAGAGATTTTCTCTCTAGAAATCTCATCAGTACCTTCTAACATTGGTTAGAAACTCCATCCCAATATGCAATATGATCAGGTTCTTTTTCCCTTACTTATCTTCACTCTTCCAGTTCCACATGGCTCCCTCAATGATAAACCTCCTCACTAGTCAACTTTGAGGTCATGGAATCACCTATTGATCATCATAGGGAGGTTATGCCTCTTTCTTCCTCTAGTGTCCCTGATTTGGAACATGTAGAGCTCGACAACTTAAATATTGAACCAACCCAAGGGGCATCTCCTCAGCCTTCCTTGGAAGTTCCACCCATGGACCGAGTCATGTCTTGAGCTTCTACTTCCGAACTTGCCAATGAATTGTCAAAGTCCTTACCACCTATTGACAAATGTCTTGTACCTCCCTGATGTCCACATGTTGATTTCAAGAGTGTGACCATGTTTGAATGTCCTTGACATGGTAAACCCTTCCAGATTGGGCAGTTTGACTTCCTTTGAGATGGCCCCACATTGGTGAGCCATATGGCACCCCCACTCCTCCATGAGTTCGCATGTAGACACCCTTGGCCTATGCTTGGATCTGGGCACACTTTAGCGTGACCTACTGGACTGCGTTTGACTTGTACATATTGTAAATAGGAGTGTGATGCTTTATATTCTTTTTTTGTTTGGTGTGTGATGCGAGTATTTTCCATGCCTTATTTATGTAAAAAACCCAAAAAGATTATAAAATTCAAAAAATAAAAAATATGCAGTCCTGTTTTTACCTCATCCATGTGTATTTCTTTCATTATGTGGTTTAACCATGGGTCTAGTATTTCTAGATGATTTTTATAGGATGGGACAGAATTTCTATTGTGACATTCATTGGACCTTAGGTGTGTTTACGTGAACCTAACGTATAGGGGTAGGTCATTTTTTCTGACATCACATTTTGACCATTAGCACCATTTTTATGCCTTAGGGCTGATCCTATCAAGTTATGACTTTAGCCACTCTCCTTTATGCATTTCCTCACTTGGCGGTAGAGCTTACCTTCTCATGGATACGCTAGTTAGTGCCTCTTTGTCATCTTGGTGTCCATGTAGTCATTTTATTCTCCACTTTGGAATTCCTTGTTTTGACCTGCCATGACCTAGAATTTGAGCCTCATGTCCTCTTCTTTGTCATATTTTTGGCTATACCCCAAGACGACTCCACCACTTTCACCCCTTGTGATTGCCACTTTTTATTATCAACCTACTTCTGCACGATGAGCCTTGGTTTCTCTTTTCCATCATTATCATTTGGTTAGCCTACCATCCACTTTCACTTGGTGTCTACCCTTTCTTGGAGGAACTGCTGTGATGAGTGGTCTTATTAGATAGCCTCTTATCCTATTTATTTCATGAGCAATTCCATCATTACTATAACCAATATCTAACCTTTATACCACTCATTCCTCGAGGAGGGGTTTTCTTGAAGCTCTTTTCAAACTCTTTAATTTAGACAAGATTGTCAAATGAACTTGTCTACTTCATGGTTGTTACAGTACTTGAAGTGTCATCTACCTAGTATAAGTTTAACCCTTTTTTGGACTAGGATAGACTAGTTAGGAAAAAGGAATAACCTAGTCTAATGTGGCTAGGAGGTTCCCCCTTTTATACATTTATCTCCTTTTTTGGCTTGGGGCACAACTTTATGAAAAAGGAGCTTCTAAAAAGAGAAGGGAGGGAACATCTTTTTCCATTAGTCATCAAAATGGAAACCTCCATTGTGTCACCCTTGAACATGGCACATGTCTGTTTTATTATCTCCCAATTGGGTTTTAAATTGCCTAGGAGTCGTACCATCCATATGAGTCTCTTTAATCCTTGGTTCATTACTCTTCTAGTCATGTGGAGTGTACTTCGATGCCTCCTGCATTGTTACATGATATCACATGGTGCTCAATAGTCATGCTTCCAAGTCACTCTTGTGTTTTATCGTTATGTGTTGATGGGACGTCTTAGCATGTGTTGGTCATCTCTAGTACCATGTTGACCTTTTTGAGGCGGTCATCCCTATGTTAGTTGTACTTCATCGTTTCATGACTTAATTCATAAATCACATCATCTTGGTATGTTTCATGTCAATTGATGGGGGATACATTAAGTCCCTCCTTTGATGTATCTTCTCCTGTCGACTTCAACTCATTATCCAGGAGCTTCATCTAGGAGCGAGTAGTACCTTGGAGCTTGCAAACTTGAGTGGTTTTACATCATTGGCTCATGATTGGTTGAGTTCACTGGTGTTCAATGTCATCTCATATTTTCACACTTAGTGGACTGTACTCGGTACCTTAGGGTCCATTCTCGTCATTGGTGGATTCCCTCGCGTCTGTTACTAGTTTACCTCATTGGCTGGTAATCACGTTGTTTCTACCATGTTCGACTTCAGCTCATATATTCACATTATATAGATTCATACCATCGGGGTTATGTCAAAGACCCTGGGTTAGGGACATTTCACTCTTATATGGAATCCTTCCCAGGTTGCACGAGAGTTGTGTATCATTTATATAATTTTACGCATATATTGAGACACTTCTCTGTCTGTCATGTGTCCATAGTCCTACTGCTATATACTGTGACATGTATCCACATTGTATTTGCTAGTGTCTATGCTCTATGTATTGAGTCACATGGATCCACTGTGTATGTCTTCGTTCCATTGTTCTAGCATTTCATGTCATGGATCCATAGTGTATTTTATGGAAGCCATGTTCAATATTCTTATGCTCCGGCATGAATATGCCCACCTCAGATATGTTACCAACAGAGTTGAGACTTCAGCATTTGAGTTCTTCCAATCTAACTTCGTAGTCTTGGCTCCTTCCTCCCATTTTGAGCATTGAGTATTATTGCAATGCATTTCGATCATCAGTTCTCTTCTGAAATAATGCATTAGTGGGCATCTCTTATAACCCTATTTTCCACTCCATTATAGTGAGAGAAACCCAATATAAAGTTACCTAAATTGTTTGGCTAAAATGCATCCCTTTTCACATTTTCTTTTACTTATATGAGATTCATCCCATAATAAAAGGGAGAAATTACATAATTGACCAATTTCTCCTAATTTTTTTGCCAAAATATTATAATTGTTAGGATAATCTGACACATAGGAAATAGTTAAGTATAACTTAGTCTAGTGTAGAGTCAGGTAAAGTGTGTTTCTTTACTATGTACATTTGTAACTTACAATCCAATGGTCATGATATGTTCTAGACATGAACTGATCCCATGGTTCATTCTCTCCTCGGTATTACCAACACTTGATCTGTGGCTTAACACCTGATTGGTCCATGATCTATATTTAAAGAGCATGGAGGGTCATTTGTAGTGTAACCATTCATGAGAGAAACTTATGTAAATTTTCATTCTTTTATTACTAAATTTCCTGAAGTGGTCGCATTGGCTCAAGTCGTGGACTGTTTCCCTCTTTGAGGGTTTTAACCATGTCAAGAATATTGGTGTATTGATCTATGATCTGTTTGTGAGTGGTTTACTTTGGTGTTCTATCTGAGGAACTTACCCTGTAAATTACTACATGGTAGCAAAGCTATTTAAGGGCCGCATGCGTTGGTGATCCACATCCAAAGCTCATACAACTGCATCCGATTGTCGTTTCCTAGATCTACTATTTCTGACAAGTTTCAGGCCAAGAGGACTGCTTTATTGTGTTAGGAGCATATGTTCCAGTGACGAATCCCTTTTGTTCCATGTGAAAAGGTTTCTGGTAGCCCTAGCTACGTCATTTTTAAGATTTCGAAGTATACAATTTTTTTTGCAGTTCTAGTTATTCATCTCTCTGTTTATTTCAGTTTATTAGCTCTGTCTTTTTTATTACCAGATCTATACCTTTCATTTCTATGTATGCTCTTTGCTTTGTGACTTTGTGCAATTTAGGAAAATCAGAAATAGAAAGAAAGGATTTTTCTCATGCGTATACTCTTTTCCACTACGCCTTAGTGTGATCTCAGAAAATCAGAAACATTGAGGAAAATATTTAGTTTCCGACAAAAGCTAACTTCAAGCCATAAGGTTTGGTATTTTTTGTATGTCCATGTTGGGTTGTGTGTTTTTTTGTTTTGTAGGAAAAAAGAGTTTTCTCATGTAAGCACGCACCCCAAAGCTTGAGTGACAAAAAAAAAAAAACAAAACCCCCCTTCCTCTTTTCCAAAAATTACTAACCTTTTAAACGAGCTCACTTGGTCCAAAGTTACTTTATGAGAATAGAGGTCTTTGGCTCAAGTCTTTCTTTTTGTGGAGTTAATTTTTCAATAAGCACATGTAACTTATGTTATAAAGTTACTTTATGTAAAAGAATTCTCACCCATTATAAAAAGTGAGTCACTTATAATTCTAGTCTCTTTATCTTTTATTTATTTAAGTTATAATTTAGTGAGTATCTCATAAAGTACCATTGTAAAAGTGACTTTCACTTATTTATAAAAGTGGGTCACATAATTTTTTTTTTTTAAAGTGACCTAATTAGATTAAGTTTGGAGGGGGCGGGTGGGGGATTTTATTTAACTATAACATTCTCATTCACTTCTGCACATTCATGCACTTCATCGACATCTTCAACAACTTTTCTTCAAAAAGCCATAACTTCTTCATCCAGAAGCCGTTTTCAGATCTGGTTTTTTTTAATCGGCCTAATTTTTCAAGACCTTTCCATTGGAACACTTAGTTTTAACATATACAACTTCAATTCTATTAAAATGGAAAGTTCATGCCAAGTTATTCTTGATAGCACTAACTACTTCCAATGGTGGTCCTACATTGTGGATTTACTTAGAAGTAAAGGTCTTTATAGAATAGCCTCAGGCCAAGAAACCAAACCTAAAGATGAAGATAAGGCAACCAAATGGGAAAATAGGCAAGATCAAGTGCATGGGTTGATAGGGGTGTCTATTTCCCCAGACCATAGATTCCATATCATAGAACTTGATACCATTAATGAAGCAATGAAACAACTCACTAAAGTTTTCGGAACTAAAAATGAAATTAGAGCCCATAAACTTGAAAATGAGTTTCTTACATTAGACGCCAATAATTTTTCTTCCATTGAAGATTTTTTGTCCAAGTTCAAGACCCATAGACTTCTCTTGGAAGGTGTTAAGGTTAACAAAGAAGATGGTAGCCTTATCTATTCTATTCTTACTAAGTTGGGACCAACCTACTCTGTGTTTGTTACCACCTTCCATTCTACAAGAGAAGCCTTTATTTCTCAAGGACAAGACTACAAGTCCCCCTCTTTTGATGTCTTTTTCGATTCTTTAATAAGAGAACAAGAAAAGCTCTTACATCTTGGTCTTCTTAATCTTGGAAACTCTTTTAAGAAAGCCTTAGCCACCCAGTAGCAACCAAATTCAAAGAATCCTAAGAAGAAGTATCCTAAGAAGAATGGTCCTAAACCAAACAAGGGTCCTAAGCAATTTCAATCTCAAAATGAAAAATCATTTCAACAAAATGATAAGGTAAATAATAACAAAGGCAAGAAGACTGATAGACATTGCCTCTTTTGGAATCGACATGGCCACTTAGAATCCAAATGCTTTAAGAAGATGCAAGTCTTGGAAGCAGCAACGAAGAAGCATAACATCCATTTGGATCACTCTTCAACTTCAACTTTATCTTAAGGAATAGCACTTTTTTCATGTGGTTGTCAAGCATCTCGGTCTATTTATGCACTAAATGTGTCTTCTTCTTCTCATTCTCATGAGTGGCTCATTGATTCTGAAGCTTCTTATCACATGGCCAAAAACAAAGCCATGTTTTCTTCTTTAAATGATTGTAACACCAAAAATATATATGTTGGTGATGAAAAATCTCTTCGTGTTTTAGGGACTGGAACTGTTGATCGAGACAATGGTTAATTTAATGATGTATTATGTGTTCCAACCTTATCCTGCAACCTTCTATCTGTATATTAGATAATTCATTCAGGTGAAGGTAAAACCATTGAATTTTCACCTCAAATATTCTAATTAAGGACATAAGAGATCCTAAACAGATTTCAGTTACTTCCATTGCTGATGATTCTACAAGGTTGTATAAGTTTAACAACTTTGGGTCATCAACCCTTCCCTCAGTATTTGTTGCTCATAATGATGAAGTGAGCAAACTTTGGCATGAGAGATTTGGTCACTGAAACTATCGCTCCCTTCAAAATATTTCTAAATAAAATATGGTGATAGGTCTTCCTATGGTATCTTGGAGAGATGGTGCTTGTTCTGGATGTGTACTCAGAAAACATCATCGGGGTAGTTTTGAAAGAAGTGCCTCTTCGCTTGCCTTAGCCCCTTTACAACTTGTGCATAGTGATTTATGTGTTCCACTTCTAGTTGTTTCATTCTCTCACTACAAGTAATTCTTAACTTTCATTGATGATTTCTCTAGATGCACTTGGGTATACTTCTTAAGACTCAAGAGTGAAGTATTTAACATGTTCTTGGCTTGTAATTCCTTTGTTGAAAAACAATCTGGACAGCAAATTCTTAAGCTAATATATGATAATGGCGAAGAATATGTTAACAACAAATTCATAAACTTTTTCACTGAGAATGGAATTCAAATTCAACATACTATTCCATATACTCCACAACAAAATGATGTAGCTGAAAGGAAGAATCACACCTTAAAGGAAATGGCTAATTTTATGCTTCAATCTAAAGGACTTAGTCTTAATTTTTGGGTAGAAGCAATTAACTGTGAAAATTACATAGTAAATCACAGTCCTACTGAGGTTTTAAAGAATATCACTCAAGAAGAAGCATGGAGCTCAATTAAACTAGATGTAAGTCACTTTCGTGTTTTTGGAAGTGAAGCATGGGCACATATTCCAGATGAGAAACATAAAGCTTTAGAACCTAAGAGTGAAAAATATATTTTTGTTGGATATTTTGAAGATGTCAAAGGATATAGACTTATTCCACTTAAGTCCAAAAACGCTATCATTATAAGAGATGTAAAGTTTGTTGAAAATATATCTTCCTATGAGCCTAGTTCAACGAATGTGCCACCTCTCTCTATCCCCTCTACTTCTGAAGATATTTCTTCTTCAGATGATGATAGCAAGGATGACAATCCTCCCCCACCTTCTCAAGATCATCCTTTAGCTCCTCAGATTCCATAATGGGTCCGTGCTACCCAGGATGCCACAGGTGCTCTTGCAGGTGATCCTACAGATCAGCGACGTACACTTTCTCAGTTTGATAGAGCCTCTTCTTTACTAGTTCAAGCTTCAGCAAATTATGATCCTGACACCTTTACAGAAGATGCAGGACATCCAGATTGGGACATAGCTATGAATGAAGAATATCATTCATTATTGGCAAATGATACATGGGATCTTGTTCCTCTTCCAGAGGGGAAAAAAATTGTTAGATGCAAATGGGTTTCCAGAACCAAGTATGGAGCAGATGGAAAAGTTGATAAACATAAAGATTGTCTTGCTACTAAGGGTTTTTCACAAGTTGAAGGCATTGACTATACTGAAATCTTCCTCCCTGTTGCCAAAATGAACTCTATCTTCCTTATTATTTCCCTTGCTCCCTCTTTCAAATGGGAAGTCCATCAGATGGATGTTAAATCTACCTTCTTCCATGGGGACTTGCATGAAGAAATCTATATGGAACAAGTATGCCTATGATATTCTATGCAACTTTCACATGGAAGATTGTCAGTCAGCCCCTTCTCCCTTTCAGTCTGGAGCAAAAATTTCAGTCACTTGTACTTCCCCTAAAGTTGATGCTACCTTATACTATCAGCTTGTAGGAAAAATTTTGTATCTGACCCATACCCGTCCTAACCTTTCCTTTGTTGTTGGCCTTATTGCTCGGTTTATGAAAAACCCACATGAAAGTCATTGGAAAGTAGCTAAAAGAATACTTTATTATGTTCGAGGTACAGTTCAGTTTGGGATTCATTACAGTGTAGAAGCATATCCTCTATTGGCTGGTTTCACTGATTCTGATTAGGATGGTCACCCTGATGATCAGAAATCTACTGCAGGTTATGTCTTCACTCTTGGTTTTGGACCTATTACATGGGCTTGCAAGAAACAAAGTGTCATTTCTCTTTCTTCAGCAGAAGAAGAGTATCATGGCATTATAGAAGCTAGTAAGGAAGCTTCGTGGCTTCATGCGATCCTTTCAGAGTTTGGATTTTAGCAACAACATTTGACTACACTTTGGTGTGATAATCAAAGTGTCATTCAACTATGCAAAGATCCAGTCCAACATCATCGTAGAAAACACATTTAACTACACATGAACTTCATTAGAAGGCTCATTCATAACCATGTTCTTTAAGTGCAATATTATTCAACCGATGATCAAGTTGCACACATCTTTATGAAGGATCTCACAAAGGAAAATTTTACTAAATTTGAATTTATGGTTGGAGTTCAAGAAGTTGTCACTAAGAGGGGATAGGCTCTAATGCCTCCTTCCTTCTCCTATTGTGTCATATTTGTACATCCTTCAATCCTATCCCAATTTGTTCTTAAGGGGGGGTGTTAGGATATTCCGACACATAGGAAATAGTTAAATATAACTTGGTCTAGTGTAGAGTTAGGTAAAGTGTGTTTCTTTACTATGTACATTTGTAACTTACAATCTAACGGTCATGATATGTTCTAGACATGAAGTGATCTGATGGTTCATTCTCTCCTCGGTATTACTAACACTTGATCTGTGGCTTAACACCCGATTGGTTTATGATCTCTATTTAAAGAGCATGAAGGGTCATTTGTAGGGTAACTGTTCACGAGAGACTCTTATGTAAATTTTCATTCTTTTATTAAAAAATTCCTGAAGTGGCCATGTTGGCTTAGGCCGTGGACTATTTCCCCCTTTCATGGTTTTAACCATGTCAAGAATACTTGTGTATTGATCTGTGATTTGTTTGTGAGCGGTGTCCTTTGGTGTTCTATTTGAGGAACTTACCTTGTAAATTCCTACCATAATTATGAGATAATAATTATTTCATAATTGAGATAATTGAGAAAAAAAACTCATAATTGTGAAAAAGGTTTCTAGAGTTTTCCATTTCCAAGGAGATCAACTTGACACACTTGTATATGAGTTGGCTAGGGGTCCATTATTGTAGAATTTTCCTAACTTCTCAAGCACCTAGTTTTCTAGATACATTCTCCTAGATGATAGAATGAGCCTATATTATCTTACCAAGAGGAAAGGGGGTAAAGGCAGAGTATCCAAAATATATTCTGAGAGCTCTACTGTATTGGGAGACGAGACCATACTACAAGCTCGAGGAGAGGATCTTATTTGTTGAAGGTATATATTTGATGTACTTTCATTTATATGGTTAATACAAATCTATGTTTCTTCCCCTTATATCAATTTTGTAGTAATTTATATGTGTGATTTATAGATGCTTTGAGCTGACAATCTTCAACAGAACATCAATTGTCGTATCTGTTTGGTTGTGTTTGTGTGTAGGATTTGGATCGGGAGTAAATGAAATAGATCGCTTGATTGGAGCACAAGGATTCTGCATCAGGCCCAAAACTCTTCACCAACTTGCGAGGAGGCAAGGTACTTGCTCATGCTTTATAGCATCAAAAATTACATCAAAATTACATGCATGACCATCTAGATTGGGGATCATTATTAAATTGTCTTAGCCATTCTATTTTACTATCTGGTGATGTCAACCAAGCATGAGATTGTGGAGAAATATCTCCTTTCACAATTAAATGCAACACTATACATGCGACTGGGGGTTTAGTGTTCCAACAGTTCAGATATGACCTCAGTTGCTTGCATGTCAGGCGTAAGGGAGCGGCTGGGACAACTATAGTCACTCACATGACACCTCCTCCATGCGACCGGGATCTAAAATATGAAAAAATGGTCTTCTGAATATTTTTCTCAATGACCGCAGGGTTCATCAGTTGACCGCAAACAATGATAGTTCATTACAATCATCAGAATTGTAGTTTTGAGCATGTATATTGTTGGGTTCATTTCATGGATGTTGTATTTGTTTTGCTAGTTAGTTTCATAGATGAAGATATGGATCATTTTACTCTCTTTTACTGAATTATTTGGTGACAATGTAAGAAGAAGAATCCAAAATGGTTTTCCCCATAGTGGGTTTTGCCCTAGTCTTAGACCAATCTTGGTGTCTCTATGTGTGAATGATTTTCTTCTATTGTTATGTTCCATTGCATTGATGATGATGATTTTATTCTTTCTACATAGTTGCATATGATCATGAATAACAATTCAAATATGAATAATTTTATGATGTTTTGGGGTGAACTTAATGTATTAATGAAGAAATGAAATTATCAAAGCAAATAAAAATATAGCCTTATGAAAAATTAACATCACTTATGTATAAGTATGCATGAAATCTAATAGAAACTTGGTTGGAATTACTTCCCAAACTTTGTTCTTCTTTATGTTTTGTGTATGTTCTTCTATGTTCGCATGATGTAGTTTATTTGTTTCCATAAAGGCTAGAATTTCAACAAGAATAAAACATGCAAAGATGATTTGTGAATTGTAGTAGCCCACAAGTCAAAGGCCTTACTTATTTGTAATCACGACCATCTTCTATTCATAAAAAGAGTATAGAGTGACCTCACCTCCTAGCTCAACTATTTCTTGCAAGGGTTGCTCAAGATATATCTTATGCCAAATATGGTTTGTGATTTTTTATTTACTTGTTCTCTATTTCTTGCTTAATTATAATTTGCATGCATATGAAACAAGACATAATTTATATATCCATAAATCTAAAGAGAAATAAACCCTCATAGTGTAGATTTTATATTTTTAAGTATAACGTTCTTATATCTATGTGACAAACCGACCAATGGAATATCCACGATAGTTTACAAATCATGTTAGTATAATAGTAGGTTTCTTTGGGTATATCATGGATACTTTAAGGGAATCTAGATCAGCCAAGCCAAAATTCATAAAACCCAGTCATGGTAGAAGAATCTATGAATAACCCTTCTAATTCAACAGAGGAGAAGTTTTCATAGTTAGAAACACAAATTGGAAATATAAACCATAACGTGATCTCCTCATAGTGGTCTTGACCAATAAGATATTGTTATTCAGAGAATATGGGGGTTGTAATGCAAAGGTATGATTAGAGGGTAAATAAGGAGATTAGGAAGAAATAGAGGGAAATATGAAGAAAGGACCCAAAAAAATATCTACTTGGATTAAGTGTTGTGAACCATTCAAAATCCCTTTTTAAAATGGAAAATAAGGTCAATATCGAGTTGTACTAAGGGAATATCGATGCTTTGAAGCTAAATCATTGGTTACAACAATTAGAAGTTTGTTTCAGTGTTCATCATATAAAGGAAGAAAAAAATATTTATTTTTCCTGATTGAATTTATAAGGCCATGCCCTAACCTTGTGGGAAAGCCACACAAAGACATGAGGTTGGAGGGATATCTTCCAATGACCAAGTGGGAGGACATTAAAACCCTCCTAAAGTCATAACTTTATCCTATTAGCCATGTAAAATACCAATGTATTCAATGGCACTAATTTAGGAAGAAACATGTTTAGAGTGTATAGGAGTAAACCACACGATTTAAAAAGATGGCCATAATGCTAGGTGTCTCCCCAAAGAACCTAGATGTACTTGTCGAGTATTTGAGGGGTCTACACATCAATCCATATAAGAAAGTGATGCTATTCAAACACATATTAGTGGATGAGTCTTGCATAAAGGCATAGTACCTGGAGAACATAAGATGGAAGAAAGGGAAATCAAGTGGACTGAGGTAGAAGGATGACTAGGATGCTTCTAAGGAGGGGAAGAAGAATTGGAAAGGGGGAAAGGATAAAAATATGACAGCCACAAAAAATTAGTTAAAGGATCCCAACAACCACTGCAACCATTGTAACATTGGTGGTCATACAAAGAAGAAATGTTGGAAGTTGCATCCAGAGCTTAACCCAAAGAATGAGAAGAAATATGCAAAGAATTATAATCTCACGGCCACTAATTCAAGCAACCAGGTTGAAGAAGGTCATATGTGGATGAGAAGATCTCCTATACATCAATGCTGAATGAGGTGAATCTAAGTAGCCTTTAGCAATAGGAAGATAAGGAAATGACCAAACTCTTCCACATAAAGATACAAGTCAAAAAGGGCACTATTGATGCACTATTTGATTGAACATCACAAGGAAATATGATTGCAATAGAGATGGTCAAAAAATTGGGATTAGAATTTTGTGATTATCCAAGCCCATATCTATTAGGAAGGGTAAATAAGGATGCAAAGATAAAGGTAACAAAACAATGTAAAATTGAATTTTCTATTAGTGTTCAGTTTATTGATGAAGTAGAACTAGATGTAGTTCCCCTTGATGTATGTGGAGTGGTGTTTGGAAGTCCCTATATGTAAATGTGAGATGTAATATTCATGCATAGAGCCAACTAGTACTACCTCATCAAAGATAGAAAATCATTCACCATAAATGTGCACAAAGGAAAGTTGAAAATTTCACTGGTAAGTTCCATCCAAGCCAAGAAACAATCATTTCTAACAAGAAGTATGTTTTACTATTTTCAAGAGAAAATTAGTCTATAAGAGAGTTGGTAAGAGGAAAGGCCTCGCTTGAGGGGTGTACTAAGAAAAAAAATCAAGAACTGTAAGAGTTGCTATAGGAATATAAGTATGTGTTCTAGAATTCTAAATGGATACTAGCCAAGAGGCAAGTGGAGCATTAGATCCAATTATTGCTAGTCTTCCCATTGCCAAATATTGGGCTATTTAGGTAGTTGGTTATAGAAGCTAGTTCAGTGAAGAAAAGATTGTAGCAATTATTGGAACATCACCATGGGTGTTAACCATCACCATGTGATTCAACCATCATTATTGTGCCAAAAAAGGATGGGAATTACTAGATGTGTATTGATTATGGGTGATCTAGGTGGCTCCGAAAAGGTTCAAAATTCAAAGTATTTGGTTTTGTCGAAACAAGAACCAGAACATAAAGTTTGTCATCCTGATTCCAATGGAGTGGACTGCACTACAATTGGAGTTTGTATGACCATTTTATTGTTGTCATAAGTTTGCTAGCTATAAAGGAAAGTGGGACCCACTTTGTTTATGTGTTCACTGATTGGTCAATAATCCATTGACATGTGGCTCTCTAGCATTGGAAAAACAAAAACAATAAAAAATATTAAAACTCCCATAAAATAAAAAACCATATAAAAAAATCAATTTAATAATATATGGTTATTAATATAACCATAAAAATAAAATACATAGATTAATTCTCTAATGGATCCATAGTTGTTAAAGCAAAATAAATTTAAAAATATATATGGTTATCAATGCCATATAAAAACAAAATTTATATGGAGTAGGGTTATGTAACCAAAAATGGGTCATAAAACAAAACACCAATGAACATTGTTATATGGGGTAAAAGGGTTCAAGTGTAACTATATTATATGGTGGTGGGTGTAATATAATGCATACTACATTTATATAAATGCAACAGTGGAACAATGGTTCAATAATTGTATAGTATCAACAAAACATGTTGTTGGGTGCACGGTTTGACCCCGAGATAGATACCTCACCAATTTCTTCACACTTGTATGCTAGGAAAGGGGCTGATGGGATGGATTCAAAATTCTTGCCACCGAATTTATACAACCATGTTTTTCCATTCAATGGGGATGGAACAAGTGCCTAGAGGAACCACGACGGAGCCATGGGCGGAGGTGGAACGTTGCATAGGAACTCCAAGGTTGACAAGTCAGAACTATGATGAGAGGGAATTATGACCACATGGTGGAACCATGATGCAGTGGAACCATGAGCAGAGGAACCTTGGAGGAATCTTTAGATTCCTTTGGAGGCTGATTTTTGAAAGTGTCAAAATTATGCCAAGTTTATACTTAATTAAACCAGAATTTTGCCAAGAGTCTAATGGCGTGATTAGTTTTCTAATCCCAGCAGCATATTTTTTAAAATCAGAATGTTGATGGTGGAACCATGAAGTTGGAACCTTGATGCAAGAATCTGCATGGAATCTGAAAGATTCCTTAGAGGCCCAAAAATGACAGTTTCAGAACTAGACCAACTTTATACTCATTTTTTTAGTTCTTCGCAAGAAACGTGATGGTGTGAGCATTTTCTTCGTCTCAGCAACCGAATTTCAGTCAACCTGCAGAAAAAAGCCTTTAAGGAATGTTTGAAATTCCAGAGGAGCCCAAATTTGACTGAGTCATAAATGGGTCAAGTTTACAGTCAAATTACAAGGTTTTTCACCAGGAATTCGACCATGCTATCTATTTTTTCAACAAAGGTGTGCATTTTCAAGCCATCCCCGAAAGTGGAGGTATAAGATGCATTGATGCCATGTTTTCTTTCGATTTTTATTGAGATGATGATTTGATGTTGAGATCATTTTTTGCCACTTTTTTGGAGGATCATTGTATGCCACTTCATGGGAGATTCTAATCTTTTTTTATGCTAAAGGAGAGCTTATATGAGTGAGAATTCTTATAGAATAACATATCGTGGAGAGAAATTCCACTTTAGTTAAGGTATTTTTTCCTTGTATTGACAAAGAACACATTGTGTATTCATCATCATCTTGCAGCAATTAATGAAGCGACCTCCCCACTCTTGAAACCAGGCCCAGAGATGTAGTCCATGCTGGATGAAATCTGTTATCGAGTTGCGTGTGTTCTTTGATTTGATGGTTACCTTTATGTTTCCTCTTCTTTAAAGTATGCACATGTGGTTTATTTATACTTTTGCACATGCAATTATGATAACATCATAGAAGTAAAATATCTTGGTTAATTCTAGTAGCTGAGAGAATCCGGATCAAGTTTGGCATCAGACTGGTCTTCTTGTTGGTTCGAATTGTGAGTGTGAATGGTGAAACATGAAACAAGAAAGAAAATGGAGGATCACAAAGATATCTACGAGAATTTCTATAGGATGGAAAGCATGGTAGATATAATGTATGCAGATTATAAGGAGAAAATGGAAAAAGAGTAACAAGAGAAAGAGAGAGCAGGGGATGATGCTCCATCTCCATCTTTGAGTAAAAATACTTCTTCTTCATCTTCTTCTCAACATTCAAATGAAGATTTCAACGAAAGCCTCCAAGCGGAGAATGTTGAAATGAGGAGACTACTACAAGAAGTAGTAGAGTAGAAGAAGAGGTTGTAGCTTCAATTACAAGCCACATAAGAGGCCTTGGAAAATTTGAAATGCAATGAAGTCTTAACGAAGCCATCATCACCTGCTTCAGAATCAATAGCTAAGGTAAACATTGTTGATAGTTCTTTAGTTTCATTTTCACCTGGTGTTATTTATTTTGGAAGCCTTGAGGTACCCATTTTAGGAACCAACATGCCTAGGGGCGCGAGACAACTCTCTCTAAGGAACTCGGCAAAATAGCCCTGTAACTTCGGGAGAAGGGGTGCCTCCTCAGGAGGTCGCAGTGACCAGGCTCGAGCGACTGTTTACCAAAAACACAGGTCTCCGCAAAGTCGTAAGACCATGTATGGGAGCTGACGCCTGCCCAGTGCCGGAAGGTTAAGGAAGTTGGTGACCTGATGACGAGGAAGCCAGCGACCGAAGCCCCGGTGAACGGCGGCCGTAACTATAATGGTCCTAACGTAGCGAAATTTGAAACTCCTTACCAAGATGGGATATAAAGTAGGATGACTTGGTGTCAATGGCCAAGGAATGGCTCAGCCATTGGAGGTTATACAAAGACCTTGATTTCAAGGATTTGGGTACATTGAAGGAGAGTGCTCAAAGGCAGCAAAAACATCCAAGCATTAGCAAAACCATCAAGGAAAGAGGATGGTGGGAACATATCACAATATTCCCATGATAGTGCACACTACAAAATAAGAGCTAGGGCAAGATCTCATCGCCAGGATCACATCAGATAAAACCAAGCAAGCTATAAGGGGTCTCATTATGCTAATGTTCCTTTTCATTACAAGCACAATGTTAATGATGAACATAATGTGTGGCATAGAAAATTTTGTAGTTTTTGTGGCATGTATAATCGTGTTGTTTCTAAGTCTTGAAAAAGAATGGAAGCAAGCAAGAGGACAAGACATGAAAGGCCTTGTCAACATCAAGGTAGGAATAAGGTTAAACAGGTTTGGAGGAAGACCAAATTTTGCAGCCATTGCAATAGAGGTGGACATCAGAGAGCCACATGTTGGGAGCTCCATCCAAAGCAACGTCCCAATAAGGGAAAAGCACTTGTAAAGGAACAAACTGGTAAAGTTTTTCGACAAGTGAATCAACTCTCAAATGATGATGCATTCACTTTTATGAGTGAGGGATGGTTTTATTAGAGATAGTAGCTTGTCATGGTCGCATTTTGTAAATTACATATTTTGAAATGATTGTAAAAGTAATGAAGTGTTTTTCATCACTTATGAATGCAACATGATGATGTTTTTTACCTTTTTGTTGATAGTTTGGGTTTTGGTTTTTGTTCTGATTATTATGTAAACTTGGCCAAAGAGCATGTTGTAAACTCTTGGCAAGTATGGGGTTGCGTGGGTCATGATTGATCTTGTAAAACAACATGTGTGTTGTGATTTGTACTACATGTTTGCATAGTGTACAGATGTTGGTTCATCAATTATGGCTCAAAAGAACAAAGGTGAAGGAGAAGGAAGCGTGGCTTGTTAAGGAACTAGTAGGATGTCTAGTAGTGGGAATCAACTTCAGTGCAACTTCACTTGTCCACCAGTTAACTGAAGATTCACTCATAAATAACTCACGCATGTCAGTTCTGAGAAAGACTCTATTGAGATTAGATTTTAGGGACAATGTACTATCCGTTGTATAATTTTTTCAGTTGTACAGATGGTGCATTTAATCATTAAAAAGCCTATGATGGATTGCACAGTTATGAGTGGGGAATTTCTCAATTAAATATAGGCTAATTCCCTCAGGAGTTGTGCAAGGAAGTAGGGGCTTAACAGGCAACAGCTTTGGTTAAGTATTGGCTTGAGCTGGTTTGTGAAGTAGAGAGATAGATTGTACTTGTGCGGGAATTGTTCAAGTTGAACAAGCATTGTATTTTTTTCTCAGATATTTTGGTTAATGCAATATAGATAGTCGATGTTTTGAGCAATTGCTTTCCCAAGAAAAATATTGTGTTATGTGTGATTGAAATTATTCCTTTTCTGCTAGTGTTTTCATCGATCAATTTTTGTTTATGTTGATGAGTAGAGTAGATTCTTGTCTTATGTTTTAGCATATCACATAAGCTATTGAATCTACAAGTAAAAATCTACATGGCATCCGATTTGAAGACATTATAAAAGAGGAGAATTTGAGTTTGTTGTGAAAGTAAAATCAAATTTGCAGGTTCATACTTCAAAGTTAGAATTATGTCATTTTATAGTTTGAGGCGTGAGTATGCTCTGGAGGGGAGGTCGAGTTACATAGATTAGAAGGACAGGATCGAAGGAGTGTTGGAAGATAACAGGCTAAAGGAATTCATAGTTCGTGATATTCCAAAGCCTCCAACATCTGATGCTAAAGATCTAGTTGAATGGAGAAAGTGTGTGGAAAAATCGAGAAGGATTATCTTAGAAGGTGTTCGAGATCATATTGTCTTGAATATCCATGGTAAGGAAAATCCATTTGCAATGTAGAAGGCACTGACAAACCTGTTTCAAAATAGCAGTGACCAAAGGAAGATGGCACTGAAGGACAAACTCAAAAAGATCAAGATGGAGAAGGATGACTCTATTCCAACGTACTTAACCAAGTTCACTCAATGTCAGGATGAGCTTGGAAGTGTCAGGATTATTGTTGCCAAAGATGATCTAGTGAGCGTAGCACTTATAAGACTTCCCAATAGTTGGCACAGTTACTAGGAATATGTTAATAGGAGGGAGAAGCTACCAGAGTCAGAGTAATTGTGGTCCAACTTGGTATAGGAAGAGATTCGGTAGAACACCAGAGACAGATCCTCATTAAAACATGATGATGAGGAGAATTGTGCCTTAGCGGGTAAGGAAAAGAAAGGGAAGGGAAGTCATCCCATTACAAATCAGATTCTTGTTAGATGTCGGCTAGAGGGGGCCTGACCCAAGTTCAGTGTTAGTTAGCCAAACAAATCCCTACACTACTGGCCCTTTCGGCATTAGCCCATGAAGCGCGGACCGAAGTCTCACCCAAAGCAGTATGGGGGGATGCTGGAACCAAGTTTCCGCACCCTTGAGATGGTTGTGATGTCAATTTATTCCCACTATACCTACCTTCATGCAAGTCACTTATCCCTCTACTCTACCCTTCAACACCTTTGTAAAATGTTACAATTGGTTTCGTGCACCCCTAATCACGGGCTAAAGTCCTTTCGTGCTACTAGGGCAGCAAACTGTGATATCTCCTAAACTGGGCTAAGTATCTTACTTATCTTATTAATAGATCTTAGTTAACTTCGTGTAAACATATGTTCTTACTTGCGTTCACTTAAACAACACATTTACATATATTTGCGCATCATATAAGCATTAGAAGTGAAATTCATACCCAATGTAACAGATGCATAAATAGGAAATAAAGACACATAAATGATAGAATACTTATCTTTATTGATAATTCCAGATTATTACAGACTCGACTCGCCCTGCGCACTCAGCTGTAGGGGTCCACGCAATCAGTTGTGGACTACTAGGCCTCTACACACTTAGCTATAGAGCCTCTACCTATGCTATGACCCAACCTAGACTTCTACTTCAGAGCTATCTCTCATACATCATTATTTGTTAGTCCATGATTCCATTCCTCTAACTACTGAAAGATTAGCTCTATTTATACAATCCATGCTCCGCACACCATGGGTACATTTCTTACAACTGACATTACATTATCAAAATAAGGGTAGACAACCCTATGACCCTTTAACATCTACACACTCTATGCCCACAAAATGAGGAGTCTTTGTAGTTGTATTACAAAATTGGGCCAAAATATGGGCTCGTAGCCCCAAAACTGCCCTTGGAGGATCCTGGGCTAACATGCCCCCAACACAAACATTGTGACTCACCCTCGAGTCACTCTGTAGGTGCAGAGATCTCAATGCAAAGACCTCCTAGCTCTATTTGGATCGTTGTAACTTTGGAAGTGCACTGAACGGATACCTGCTAGACTTCCTCCAAGCATTGTTCGGTGGCCATTGTTGCTGAACTGTTGCCTTGAATTCTCTATTGAGTTGCTTACAGTTGAATGAGCTTTACTTCAATGGAGGCTGTAATTGTATAAGTCTCGTTGATCCATGGTTGTAGGCACACTTCTAAGACTGCTTCTTTGTGTTAGGTAGCATCCACCTGTTCCTTGAGTTCCTTTGCCTGTTGCATCCGTGCAAGCCTTTGTGTAAGGGAAACCGTTTGCGTGGTCCCTTCTACCTCGTCATACCTTTGTTGTAGCTCATGCACCTCTGTTTCTAGGCGCTCTATATTTCGGTCCTCCTGCAGGGTGGTTAGGACCTCGAATGACTATTTGAGGAGCTACATGTAGTCTGCCACTGCAATGTCAATTTCCACTATTGTTGTTGTGGCCGCGGTGGTACGTTGTTCTCTAACCTCCGGTGGAGTTGAAAGCTGAGCCTTCAACTGTAGTTCTCCGATCTGCAGGTTCAACTTCAGTTGAACCCTAGCCATCTTTGCTCTTGCGTCACGCACCCCTATAGCTAATTTACGGATGCACGTCTCCACTAGTTCTTCTATCTAAATGTCCAACTCTGGAACCATCCGGCAGACTTCCTCCTATTAGAGTCAGTATTTACATACTTCCATCAGTGATAAAAAATACTCTTTCATATCATTTTAAGGGTTCCACTCAGAAATGTTTTATCATTCCACTAGGTCATGTAAAAATTAGTCACTGATGGTAGTCCTAGTCCAAAAACATCACTCTTCCCTAAATGTTATTACTTTCTAGCATAGTTTCATATCTTGTTGACTATACATCATCCATAAAGTTATTTTTGTCATGCCATTTGTATCAATCATGAGGTTATTATGTCATCTTGAAATTCGGTCCTTCAAGGTCTCATTAGGTCATTAGGGTTGCCAAGGTTCCATTCCATTGCATAAGACCAACATGTAAAGGGTGATCAAATAACATCTCTTCACCATGTGAAGATGATTTGTAAAGAGAAATGCTTATTTCATTATGTAATTTTATGTCTTTCAAATATAATAATTTCACCATCCCAAGTTGTTAACTCAGTGATCCAAAGATGCCAGACCATCAAAAGATCAATTTTTCAAAGAAAATAGTCAAGTAAAAGGGTAAAGTTTCAAAGGGTTAAGTGCATGCCAAAGGGAGTTGTCTTTTCCCAAGGGTGTCCAAATCATCATTTTCCACAAGCACTAAACCCTAATTTCCTCACCCATTGAGCTAGGGTTGGCTATGGAAGTAGAGATATATGAGTAGAGGAGGCATAAGGGATATCAGCAAGTATGAGGCCATTTCATATCATCAAAATCAGGTCTCCATCATTTGTCAAGAAGTCATTCCAAGGGACAAATCATTTGCCACACATAGGGAAGGTTTTTCTTCAAACTATGTTTTAGACCAAACATGGATGAATTTGAAAAAATTGAGAGAGGTTTTTCTCCATAATAGCAGGAGGATGAAAAACCTCCTTCACTATTTACACAGGTGTCATGGTTTTAGAGAAATTTCAAAAATATAGTGGCTACAAGAGATTTGTTGCACTTCTATAGTGACTTTGGGAAAATCATTTTTTCTTCTAGAAGGATCATCCAAATGACTTTCTTGATGAGTCAACTGATAATGAGAGAGAAATATATTTCCAATAAGCTATCATGATCTCAATTTGGAGTTGAGGAAGACCTCAAAAAGTTTCTTGCAAGAGAGCACTTCATTTTTGAACCCTCATTCTGCAATTTTTTACCAGTATTGGGATAATTGACCTTTCTGGGGCTTTAGTTGATCATTTTAAGTGCTTGATAGGTCTATTGTGTAGCCAAGAGAGATACCTTTCCAACGATATATCATGGGCTCAATTTGGACATCAGGAAGGCATGTAAAATCAACCTACAAGTCAGAGTTCATGCATAGACCTTCGGCACTGCCCATAGAGCTTGGGTGTTGCCGATAGAGCTAGAGTGCTACGCATAGAACCTATGCGCCTATGTATTTTTGCACCATGCTATGCATACAACAAAGCACTGCACACCTATAAATGGTGCTATGCATAGGGCTAACAACCAACAGAACCATCTAAAAAACCATTCAAATTACTCCTTGTGCTACCTAGAGCCTCAAGCAAGTAAGTATACTCCCTAAACTATCCTCCCAACACTCATTTCAAGATTTTTAAGTTGGTTTTCTATTAAAATTTTCAAACCCTAGGTTGTCTAAAAACCCTCCCTGCTTATCATTTTCCAGTTCATTCCCACATCTTGTTGTCATATCCTTCATTTCCACATCTTGTTGTCATATCCCTAGATATCATCCCCATTCCCTAAACCCCTATTTACAAAATATTCCCTACTAAAAAATAACCCCCTTTATCACTCTCACATCATACATATCTCATTTCTACATCACACAAACTCCTCTCCCATTCCCCTATTCCTACTCACCATAACTCCCACTTCATGATTACCTTCTCTAGGGTTTCTAAAGCTTCAAACTCAAAAACATGGATAAAGAGGATAAAGATTATGAGGAGGAAGAAAAAAGTGGTAGTGAAAGCATGGGAGATGAACCTCAGCATCAGAGGAAACCACATAAGGCAGGAAGAATTATCAGAGAGGAACCATCAAACATCAGAGAGTTACAGGCTTCTCATATAATTGTCTCTTGTTTTAGGCATCTAGGGTGTTATGAGTTTTGTGAGCAGGTACAAAGAGTTCAACCTGAGCTGACCAAGATTTTTGTAGCCAATCTCTGTGATAACAAGGTAACTCTTGTCGGGGTGACATTTACAGTTTCATCCTCCATCATTGTTGATGCTACAAGGATTTCCAATGTGGGGGGAAATGGTATAAAGCACAAGACTTATATGAGCACTACTATGAGCCATACATTAAACCTAGGTACAGGAATGAAAAGAAGAGGATATTTCCTTTCAGGTTCCTTGACGACAAGTATGCCCCTATGATGAGGATCATTATGAAGTATTTTACATGTGAGGGCAGATTTTCTAGATTGTACACCTATCATATTAGGTTTCTTATGCACTTCACAAGAGTGAAAATGATGAACACCTCATATTTCTTATTCAAGAACATTGAGAAGATGGCCTACACTGTACAGAAAAAGCCATACCCCCAATAGATGAATAGTATTTATCACTATTCCTCGATTAATATGATTGTGCCACATCATATCAACCTCCTTAACATCTCCTAGGATACATTTATTGCCAATGACATCTTCAATGGTCCTTAGATTCCTCCACTAATGCCCTAAGCAGTAGAAAGGCCTGCCAATAGTGCCAAAGTAAAGAAAAGTGAGAAGGCTAAAGAGACTAAAGTTGTTTTGAAGCCAAAAACCTACCAAACATATCAGAGAGGGGCTAGAAAGTTGTTTCTAGTGGATAGGTGAGCGTTTACTCCACTTGATGTGGAAGGGGCCTTGCCTTCTTCATTAGCTCATAGGAAAATGCCTGCTCCACAAACTATGAAAGGGGCTTTGCCTTTTTCATCAACACAACAGGTACAATAGGTGCAGCAGGTGCATAAAGGGGAGGAAAAGATACTAGAGGAAAGCCTCAATGATGGAGAGGAAATGGAATTTGATTTGATGGAACATGATGGGTTAGAACACTCACACATTCATCATGGCATTGAGATAGTCGACTTGGAGGCTCAAGATGAGGCAACAAATGAAAATATAGCCATAAGGGAAAAATATGCATAGATCCAAGCACTGATGGACAACTTGGCGAGAGCTAAGTATGTCATTTCATACCTTAAGCAAGAGAACAAGTAGCTAAGTGACAAACAAGTCCTCATGGAGATGTAATTTCCCAAAGCAAAAAGGCAAGGTGACAAAGGCAAATCAGTAATGCAAGAGGAAGAAACCCTAGCAACCTTGACTACAAAAAAAAGGCTTGAAAAGGAGATTCAGGAGGATAGAGAAACTTGTCTTGATAGGGTCAATTTGCATTTGGAGAAGCTACTACAAAGGGCCAACAGGGACAGTCAAATCATTAGGCACATGGCTCACCATTACAGGACCCGGAACAAGATTTGCAACATAAGAGTCAAGCAAATGAAGACAAGGCTAAAACAAGCACTCAAAGGCAAAAAGGAGGGTGATAGGCTTAGGTTGCTTGCTGAAGATTCCTTGGCTAGCCCAGACACTTAATGGTCATGTTATCCACAAATCTTGAGTAATTTTTGAGAATTTTTTCCTTGGTGAAGAATTTTGCAATTTTTGACTCAAAAAAATTGGCTCTATGCGCAGTGCCATTGGTGCTGCGCTTTTTCTAGGGGCATCCAAATAGGAAATGGTCACCATTTTAGGATTCACAATGATGAGCACATTCACCCTATGCATTTTCTAAGCTTTTGAAGCAAAACTGGTCAACCAAAAGGTCAAAAAACACCCAAAAACTCACCTTTCTACCCATGGCGCTGTGCACAGAAGCAGTCTTTGGATAATCCGTTTTTGAGGGGAAATGTCAACTCCAAATGGGAACCTAAAGGCATATTTAGAAATTAGACAGGACAAGCTTTCCAATGAGCTATCATGATCTCAATTTAGACACCAGGAAGGCCTCCAAAATGGTCATGCACAAACTATTGTGCATAGAGCTTGAGCACTGCGCATAGGACAATTTTGTGCTGAATTTTCACTTCACTGTGCCATGACTGTAATTTAGGGTTTTATTTCATTGATGATGTTTCTACTGATGCAAATGGTGAATATGCATGTAAATAGGATGGATAGTAGTTATCAGAAGGTAGATTCATTAGATCAAAAGTTATCTTGAGGACAAATGAATCAGTTTCCTCCCTTTTAGAGGCATGTTGTTAGGTTGCCTAGATTCCAGTTTCTTGTTCATTTTTTGATGGGTTGGTTCCTCATCTTAGGAATTTGACCCCTGAGGATGGGAGGAGGTTGAATTAATGTCTATATCTTCCTTTTCTTTCTCATTGTAAAGGTTTGGACTCAGTTGGATGTTTATGCTTTGAGTAGACATCATTTTGTATTAGTTTTCAGCATGAGATTAATGAAAAGTTGCAGCTATTTCTTTGGGATCCATGTGGTATGATGTTCAATTCAGTTTTCTCTATTGTGATCAAAATTTAAAATGTTTTTTTACTTCATAAATCATTTCATTGATTTAAGTGAATGTTCTCAAGTTGATAGGCAGAACCCATAATATTTATGCTTTGTTTTGGGAAAATATTCACAGTCTATGTTTTCTTCAGTTTAGGAAGAATCCATGCTTCTTACATGCTCTTTCTAGCTCCTCACATGTCTTGAATCACCTCACCCATCAAAATCGAGAGTGTTGAGCCTTGTACGTACCTAGCCCCATCAAAAACCCTATAATTTTGACCTAATTTTCTTGCCCTAACTGTTTTCCTCCTCCTGATCCAGCAAAACCCTTCAAAATCAAATCAAACCTTGTGCTACTTTACCTGGCCTAATATCATTTTCTTGATCCAGTCATCTTGGCTAAGATCATTATGGAGAGAGCCCTCTCCTTGCCTATTAGGGCTATCCACTTGGCTAAGTGTGGTTTGTGGTTACCCTGGCATTGCCTTCCTTCAGCTTGAGGTTCAATCCAGGTGCTAAGACCTCCACAACTTGTATTATTTGTTTGTTCTGCTCTACTGCCTCATTGCACTCAGGCCCAACTTTTCAATGTTGATGTGCTTCTTGCTCATTACCTGTAGAGCATAACTCTCACTAGCCCGAAGTTTTGTGGTGACTCCATCCTGTAGGATGTAGAGCGTCTCCTGAAGGAGCACGACCATGTTCAACCCTACCCCTTTCAAACTGCCCACCATGGGTCTATCGGCCTCTTACTCTATAGTGAGTTCCCAATCTAGTAGCACTATCGTGTTGGTCACCTTCATGCACAACATCTCCTCGGCAGCTGAAGTGCCAATCGTGAGGTTGGTGGACACTGTGTCAGCCTATGAAGTGTGAACCTACAACTCCTACAAATCTATTTGAAGAGCCCCCAATACTAGCTACTATTGTTCTTCGAATTTTTGGAGGACCTCTGTGGTGACATCCCTCAACGTTTCACAAATATCATGCAAATCCCCCTCAGTGAGGATGATTGGGTCGAAAGATGTCTTCGATGCCTTTATTTCCTTCCATGGCATCGTCTACTCTTGTCCGCGGACGCTTGAGCTAGGTGGATGTCATTTACTGGTTCGTGCCACCTTGTTCTATTTTTGTCTCTGATTCAGGAGAAGGTGACTTCTATCATTCATGCTGTTCTTCTCCTATTCTCTACTTTTTCGCCATCTTCGTAGCATCACGCACTTCCTGGGCCTTAGCTGCTGCTTACTCTTTTCTGTACTTTTCCACCACGTGCACCATTCAAAAATTTGTCTCTTCCTTCTTGAATTGCATGGCGGACTTGTCGGTGTCCACTACGGAGCCAGCTAAAGCACGCCACTCTAGCGGCCAAGAATCAAGGACTGTGAATATCACATCGTCAGTTGTCAGGTATGGTAAATCATGCCATGTCTTCATAGGTTCCTTCTGCGCTCGGATGAAGACATGGTGGAAATCCACTTTGAACTCTACAAAGCACTACAAACTGTTGTATACTGTGGGCTACAACCACAGCTTGTGATTCATCCCCATTTGGATCTTCATCTCCATTAGGACCCAAAAGATCTTGCTTTCTCTGATATGCAGTGCGTCCTTGGTCACCCATAGAGAAGCATACTTCACTACCTCTAGAAGGTTTGACATGACCAAAGGGAATTGGCTATCTTCGGGCAGCTCCCATGCCACCAATACTATTGACAATAGGAGCCACACGTAATGAAACATTTTTCCCTACTCCTATGCCTCGTGACAATTCACAAGGAACTCACTGCATAGATAGTTCACCTAGTTGAACTGGACTCCTTCCGCACATTGGGCTGCTAGTGCAACCACGGGCATGGGGACCTCATCCGTGTGGCACTTCCACATCACATTCTGTGCTATTATTTGTTTCGTGACCTTGACTATAGGGTTGTTAATGATGGAGATGGCATATCCTCATTTTTTCTTCTCTAGCTTACTTCTTCTTCATTTCTTCTGTGAGGGCCAACTCGCCACCCTTTCCCTCTGAAATGGTGATTGGATCCTCTCCTAAGTAAGCTAGCCATGTAATCCGGTGAATCAGATGGTCAGTGATGGGGATGGGCTCGTCTAGCCACAAGCATCCATCATGCACCAAGCACAACAGCTGTCTGACAACAAAGATGGTCACTGGGGCATGGTGGTAATGCGACACCGAGAGCACGATTTGCAACCCAACCTTCTCTACACCTCTGAGCCATGTTTGTAGCTCCAATTGAATTGTTCTAGCGGTCACATTGATCCTCTGGCACATTAGCTTCTCAGTCACTAAATGCGGGAACTTCTCGTGGTCTTCGAGGTCCCAATCTTCAAATTTCAACACAGGAACCTATCCCAAGTGCGGTCCCTCAAAAATAATATCGTCTAGGAGTAGCGGAGTTTGCAGAGAACTCTTTCTCTCATTTATGTCCTTTGGCACCTTGGTTTTACTCTTACGCTGAGGCACATATTCAGGTAACCAGGTAATAGGGTCCACACCGTAGGTTTCAACTTCCATCTCTACATCCTCCTCTTCCACCAGGATTTCTTTAGATTCCTCCTTGTCAGCATCCAGATTAATGTCCTTCCCCTTTTCTTGCAAGGTGATCTTGTTCCTCTGTGGATTTTTGGGTGAGACGCGCGCCAGGATCATAGCCTACTTTTCCTTCTTAGGTCTCAGTGTTCAGGGTGATTTAGGGACCTCAAATATTGGTTCGGCACTCTCTGGGCTTCTACTTCCACAATTTCTTGTGCGACTTCCGTGGGTGTTGACATCAGTCTAGTTAGAAGGTCCTGCATCTCCTTTGGAAATGTTTTAAACACTGAACTTGCTCTCAAACCCTCAAAGTTCAAAAGGCCCATATACACTTGACAGCGCAACAACTTAGTTTTCAAAATGCCAAGTGTTTTCTGCTGGACAGCCACTTGTAATTTATAGGGCCTTTTGAATTTGAATTCGACTGTTCCCCCCACATTCGACCCATTAATGCTAGATTGGTGGCAGATTTTCAAGAATGTAACCCATAAAGTCTGCCTTAAATGCCTGCCGCCCACTCCATTTGGCCTGAAACCAACCATAAAATCATGTTTAGTGACTTTAACAGTCACTTTCCAGTAGACCTACGCGCCATCACAGCTATCTTCACATTGTCGCAGACCCTATGACACTTCGCTGGTTTGTGCAGTCCTGAAATCACGCAGCTCTCGGGCAGTGTAGTTTATAGTCTCGTGTGACCTTTTAGTTGTCTAGAGCACTAATACTATGCCACTTTCATATAGTGACATTGTTGGATCTCCAGTGTATGGCTTCAAGCGACTTCCATTCACCTTTCCTGGGAAGGGTTCTCCAGTTAACTTGATGAGTTGTATCAACATCCATCGATAATCTCCTTAATAATATACGGCCCTAACTAGTGCATCCTGAACTTTCTGGGGAATTTATCAAACTTATTATCATACAACAAAACTATATCTTTTACCTTGAATGTGCGGAGCTTGATGTGTCGATCGTACCATGTCTTTTCATGCTACTTTTGGACCTGCTAGTCAAATCCAGCTAAACATCTCTCTTCTTCTAGCTCATCCAACTACACGAGCCTCTTTTCTAGGGCTCCGTGATCTGTCATACCTATGGGCACTGCTATGCATAGACTAGGCATGATATATTCCATAGACATTATGGCTTCCACTCCATAGACAAGCCTAAAAGGTGTCTGTCCCGTCAGTTTCTTGCATGTCATCCGATAAGCCCTAACACTGCAGGTATGCATAGGTCCCAGTCACTTCGCTGAGCATTGCATACCTTGATGAGCGCATTTTCAAGAACTTTGTTGAATGCCTCCAATATCTTGTTAACCTATGGGTGATAAGGTGTGCTCTTTTGATGATACACCTGAAATTCCTCCGTTAGTGCACTGATCGTCTCATTCAGGAAGTGTGTACCGTGATCACTCATCAAATTCTTTGGACATCCAAATCGCATTACTACATGTTCAAATAGAAACTTCATGGTAGTGGAACTTGTACAATCCTTCACAAGTTGCACTTCTGCCCAAGTCAAATACTATGTCACAGTGATAATATACCTCATGCCAGTCTTTCCTTGAGGTTTAATGGGTCCTACAAATATACTGCTCACTTCTTGTAAGCTTGCAATGTCATTTGTGGATTCAAAGGCATTTCATCCCTCCACGATGGCTTGCCTATTCTTTGACATACATCACATGCCCTGCAATATGCTTTTGAGTCCTGATGAAGGGTTGGCCACCACAATCTTATGCGTAGAATCTTCTACGTGGTTTCTCTTCCTACATAATGTCCTCCCGCGGCGCCCCCATGAGCATCCACGATGATGCTGCTTCGTTCAAACTCAAGTACATACCTTCGTAGTATTTCATCATTCCCCATCTTGTATAGATGCCCAACAATGACATAGAAGTCTGTCGCGTGCACCACTAATTCCTTCTTTTTTTGGATAGAGTATCCTTCCAATGCAGTTCTAGTTGTTAGAAAGTGTATTATTTCTTCAAAATGTCCATCCGCAACACGCACAAAAAAGATCTTCGCATCAGGTAATCCTTCCTCCAAACTAGTAGGTTCCTCCCCTGTCTCAATGCACAACAGATGATTTGGTCCCATGTTCAATCATCCAGGCTTTACAACAACCTCAAAATTGTACTCCTGGAACAATAGGAGCCATTTGCAAATTTGTCCCCCTAATACAGGCTTATTGACCAAGAACTTTAGGGCAGAGTATAGGTGCACTTGCACAGGTTGGGGCTTTTCTTCATAGGCCTGCATCCATGTGTGCAGACCATTCTACCCATCATACTTGTCTGTCAGTTGCATTTTAGGCTTCCCAAATCATGCTCACATCATTCTCCTACATTCGTGCCAATCATCAAAGCTTCCTTTGTGTGTACACCACCATCTTGCCATAGCAGTGGTGAAAATTTCTATAATTAGTCTTGAAGTGGGAGATTGTTGGGTGTGGAGCCTAATTATCTTCTGTATTCAAAGGTGTCGCCGCATTGGACCCTAGTTCGTAATGGGGCGGCAATGCTGCCTGTAAAATATTCACTAAAGGAGGGGGGCCACGGGGTCAGCTGTGACCTTTGGGAGCCCCCCCTAGCAAGGGGATCAAGGGAAATTCCCCTAAAGCTAAAAATAGATGTAAAATTGCCTTGTAAAATGTTGTAATTTCATAGTCAATATGGGCCATTCATTAAGCGAATATCTGATGGTAGAAGTTATGTTTAATTTAAGGTTTTTTGCCCTAGAAGGCAACCCCTCACTATATATGAGGGATTGTATTGTGTCTATGTAGATCGGTATTCTGCGTGAAGAAGAGAGAGGAGATTGAGAGAGAAGAGGGAATTACAACGGATCTATTGTAGGTTGTATCTCTTCAGTTTGCTAGATAATAAGAAAGGAAGGACTGGTTGTTTCTACGTGGACGTAGCCCAAACTAGGTGAACCACGTATTTCTGTGTCTCTCTTATTTTATGCATTTTTTGTGTTTATATTTCTGCAATATTTTATGTGTTCCATTGCTCTGTAATATATAATTTTCTAATAGTGCGTACCCCACCATTTTGCAGGCACAGCGCGTAATACCCAGTCTAAGGCCTGGAAGCATTACTTTTCTATCACCTCCCTTTCAAATACATCCAAGAAGGCATCTACCTCATTTAGACCATCATAATTAGGCAGATTCCTTTCTTCCGATGACACACAGTGCAGCGACCGGGCCATCATATTGCAATTCAACATAGTTACTTTGTGTAACCGATTCTGCCAATGTTCTATTTCTTCATCGGAATCCGAAGTGCAGGAACTCCCGCGCTCCCATGTAATCCACCCATTTGCAGTGGGATTCACCCAATCTTCATCTCAGGCTATTATCTTATAGATGCATTCTAGATCATCATCACTCTCATAGTCATGCACTGGTTCTATATAGCGCAATCCTTCAGCAGGATCCAGGGGTATTATTACACGTAGTGACTTTTTCTCAAAGATCATTTTTCGCTTCTTCAGATTGATTACCCCATTCATATCAGAAGCCCATTCAATTCCAAAGAGCAGAGGATAGGGGTTGTTGTCATCAACAATCTCTATTACTTCAAAATCTTCCAGCATGCTCACTCCCTCAATATCCACAGTCACTCCCTGCAGTCGGCCCATGGGTAGGATTTTCTGCTGATTCGTCATCCTTAGCTGAATTAGAGACCATTGCAGTGCAGGTCACCCCATTCGCTCCCATGTCTGTTTCGATAAAACATTTTCATTTGATCCCAAATCCAAAATGACTTGATCCATCTCGTATTCTCCAATCTGCATGGTGAGTCTTATTTCATGTCCCGTCCTTCTCTTATGCTTTCCGATCCTCTGAACAATGCATAGTTCAACTGGTGCGGTCCGAGCACATCTATTGATAAGTTCCTGTAACCCTTTCATGGCCTTACTGTCGCATAGTAACTTCACATAGCTTTCCAGGAAAGTAGTGAGCATAGAGGGGTCCATCTTTGGCTCAGGATTATCTTTGCTTCCTAAAGTGGAGGCCTCAATGAAGCTCTTCTTAGCTTCCATGAAGGTTTCCTGAGCATGCTCCAAATCAACCTCTTTCACTGGGGCCTTATGAATCTAGGTACTCTCTTCTAGCTGTTTCCCCTTATTGTCTCCCATCATGATTCCACTTCAAAGCACTATATTTACATTCGGATCTTCATCGCATAGCTCAGACCTCATCATTTGTAGGTTCTGAGTTAGGGGAGGCGGTAGCGCTCCTTTGTCTCGTATCCTAGCTATCAGTGTAGAACAGTATTTTGTTTCATGATCTAATAGTGTGCAATACTTTCACGATGGACATGTTGGATTAGTGCAATTGTAGGCATAGTGTCCTGGCCCTCTGCAATTGTAGTAAATCAACTGTCTGCAACCTCTACGAGGTCCTCCTCTACCTCAGCCTCATCTGCGCCCACGAAATCCTATCCGCGCCATCCCTACATTATGGTCAAGGGGCCGCATTTTGGCCTGAACTTTGTAGGTCAAAGTTCTATCCATCATCAATTCACAGCTCCTGCAAATATGCTCATCATGTCCCACCGACCTACAAAATTTACAGAACAACTGTTGCGGAGTTTGTGTATACTTCTGTAACAAGTGGCAATTATCTGTAGCATGTTTTCCAACTATTTGACAGATAGCACACCACAAAGAAGGCACCGCGCTAGGTCCTGCTTGAGCTTCCAGCCTTAAAGGCATCGATCCTCTTCTTGCAAGGTAATTTGTAAAAACCAGGCAGTGGTCCTTGTCGTGACCCTAACTCTTGCATTTCACGCACCATACCTCTTCACGTACCTCTTGCCAAACCGCCATATCCTGCTTCAAGCTTTGCATCTCATGGCACAGATTTTTCAGTTGTGTGTGGATCTGCTAAACTCCTAGATTAGGATCTTTCATCGAGGTCTCATGTAGTCTCATGAAAATTTCCAAGGCCTCTTCCTAAGTTGTTATATTCTACTGTGATAGCACACTCCTTAAGTGTTGTAGTAGTGAAGCTACAAACCACTCATGATGTTGCCCATCTGTCAAATTCATGTTGTCTTCATGGATCATACATTTTAGCCTTTGATCTAGTTCCCAAGGCATCTCACCTGGTAGCATCGTGATCTCTTTGAATCCAAAAATTGACTGTGCTTCAAATTTAGGCCTGCTAAATTCCCTATTCAATGCTGCTTGGATGTCCGCTACTCTAGCATTTGGGTTATCGCTAGAGTACTTAATATACCAAGTTGGCACACAATATTGCATAGCACTAACCATTTTTGCTTTCTTTATATGGTCATCTATAACACCTTGAGCTTCCCATACAACCCTCACAATGAACCAGAATTAGTTCAGGTCCTCATTTCCCAAGCCTTTGAACAAAGGCAACTTCACTGTGTTCGCCAAACTGAATCGCGACAGTGGTGGAGGTGGTATGAGTGAAGTTGGAGTTGATGGAGGTGAAGTCGGTAGTGGTGGAGGTGGTACGGGTGAAGTTGGAGGTGATGGAGGTGAAGCCAGCAGTGGTGTGGGCGGAGGTGGAATTTGCGTAAATCCTTGTCTTATCAACTGAATAACACTTCGCGATCCCTTCTTTGTCGCCTCGCAGAGGTGAAATCAAGGGGCTATGCTCTGGACCCTTGTTTCATTCATTTATGTAAATTCTTCCACTTCACGTAGACCCGAACATCAAGGTAGCTGCGTAACCTACTTTTCACACATCAACATTTTAATCCAATTATTCAAAGATTTGATGTACTTATCTCACGATCCTTTCAAAATTCATTTCTCTACCTCGCTATAGTTGACTGAGGTGTCAACCGCCAAATCAATAACAAATCCTCCTATAATGCGATCGAGCCAATGATTGATGATGCGCACAATCTTATCCTCTGATGCTTCCAACCTTCGCACTAGCTCTGGGGTCCACACAATAGGACTATCAAGTTTCCACCTTCCTTGGCTATCGGCTAGATTTGTGATCCACTCATACAGCTCAGTAGGGAAACAGGTGAAAAATATTTTATGGATCTCCATATTCAAGTAGTTGTCTAGCCACTATTCTTTTTATAGTCACGGGTTTCTGTTCTCCTGCGTCGTGAACTCATGAATTCTTATGTCCAACCAGCCTTCGATTTCTTTCTTAGTTGGATTCCAGTGATAGGACATCACACATCTCTTATGCAGATTCTGGTCCTGGCAACAGAACTATTTATTGGCTTGAGGGGGCCTGACCCAGGTTCAACGTTAGTTAGCTAAAAAAATCCCTACACTACTAGCCCTTTCGGCATCAGCCCATGGAGCACAGACTGAAGTCTCACCCAAAGTAGTATGGGGGGATGTTGGAACCAAGTTTCCACCCCCTTGAGATGGTTGTGATGTCAGTTTATTCCCGCTATACCTGCCTTCATGCAAGTCGCTTATCCCTCTGCTCTACCCTTTAGTACCTTCATGAAATGTTACAATCGGTTTCATGCAGCCCTAATCACGGGCTGAAGTCGTTTCGCACTTCTAGGGCAACAAACTGTGATATCTCCTAAACTAGGCTAAGTATCTTACTTATCTTATTAATAGATCTTAGTTAGCTTCATGTAAATAGATGTTCTTACTTGTGTTCACCTAAATAACACATTTACGTATATTTGCGCACCATATAAGCATTATAAGTGAAATTCATACCCGATGTAATAGATGGATAAATTGGAAATAAAGACACATAAATGATAGAATACTTCTCTTTATTGATAATTCCAGACGATTACAAACTCGACTCGCCCTATGCATTCTGGTGTGGACTACTAGGCCTCTGTGCACTCAGCTACAGAGCCTCTACCTACGATACAACCCAACCCAGACTTCTACTTCAGAGCTATCTCTCATACATCATTATTGATTAGTCCATGATTCTATTCCTCTAAGTACTTAGAGCTTAGCTCTATTTATACAATCCATGGTTTGTGGACCATGGGTACATTTCTTACAACTGACATTACATTATCAAAATAAGGGCGGACAACTCTATGACTCTTTAACATCTACGCGCTCTCCGCCCACAAAATGTGGAGTCTTTACATTTGCATTACGAAATGGACCAAAATATGGGCTTGTAGCCCCAAAACTACCCTTGGGGGATCCCGTGCCCAGCATCAAGGCAGAAAAAAGAAGGACATGTCAAAAATCAAGTGATTTCACTATCGTGAGCTGGGACACTTTTCCAAAATGTGTCCACACAAGAAGGTTTGTAAGAATCCCTCAAGAGGAGTAGTAGATTAAGCTCTTGCTTCACAGTCCGAACTAGATTTTACCCTCATCGCTTGTATGGTGTCATCGATGATGGGTAGTGTGTGGTACCTGGACAGTGGATCTTCATTCCATGTGACTGGTAATAAATAGCTCTTTAGTAAATTGGAGAAGAAGGATCTCTAGATGCATATTGAGATGGGTGATGATGGCAAGTATAACAAAGCCGAGATCGATACAGTTATCTTTCAAAGCGAGTTTGCTTCTCCCCTCACTTTATGAGATGTTATGTATGTTCCAGGTTTGAAGAAGAACTTGGTTTCTATTTCCATGTTGGAGGATAGAGGCTATGATGTGATATTTATTAAGGGAAAGGTGTTCCTTCGTCACATAGCCACAGGACAGGTGAAGAGGATAGGGGTTCAGGTGAAGAACCTCTACAAATTAGAGGTAGAAGACTACACTTCTTTGAGCACTAAAGTAGAGAAGGTACAAAGCCTACACATTAGTGAGTTTTGGCACAGGATATTGGGTCACTTTCATCATGGCACTTTAAAGATATTGCAACAAATTTCTACAGGGCTTCCCAAGGGTACACTACAGTAGAGAGACACATGAAAAGGGTGTAAAGTGGGGAAGTACACCAAATATTCCTTTCATGACAAAGAAAATCGAGCACAGGTGATCCTTGATCGAATTCACTCAGATGTTTATGGACCGTTCTCGACAGCATCCTAGGCCAAGCATAGGTATTATGTTATATTTGTTGATGCTTTTTCTTGTAAGTGTTTGATTTTATTCATGTAGAAGAAAGATCAGACATTTGAAAATTTTTGTGAGTTTAAATCATTGGTTGAGAAATATACTGGAAGGAAAGTTAAAGCTCTCAGAAATTATAATGGTGAAGATTATGTGTCAAATGACTTCAAAAACTTCTATGCATCAGAAGGCATTTGATGGGAGTTAATAGCAAATCATAACCCACAACAAAATGGGGTGGCTGAAAGGAAGAACATGAGTAATGTGGGAGCGACACATGCAGTGTTTCATGATCAGGGCCTACCATTACACTTGTGGGTTAAAGCATGAAACACAACTATTTATTTGCATAACAGAAGCTCTCACCGAATTCCTGGGATGAGTACACCGAAAGAGGAATTTTTAGGGAAGAAACTAGATGTGGCACACTTCAGGAACTTTAGTTCATCAATCTACTTTGATGTTACCAAAGATGCACAAAAAAATATAGAGTCAACAATAGAGTCGGGCATATTTATGGGGTACACTGATACACCTCACAACTATTGGGTGTACCCTCCAACCAACACGATGATAATGGTTCAAAGATACGTAAAATTTGATGAAGAGAAGGCCATGAGATGTTACCTTGAGAGGGAGATTCAACTACATTCAGATGAGGAGATTTTAGCTCCAAAGGAGGAACCTCGGGATGATGTTGAGCAACCACATGTAGAAGACCGGGGAGTGGAAACACCCACTCATGAAAACTCTTCCAGAGATGGGAAAAAGTGCACCAGAGAGGCTCATAAGTTATTACAAGATGCAAGAGATAATGTGAGAGAACCCACATCACAGCATAGAAAGAGGAGGTCACCATAGAGGTACATTGGCTACATGTCTCTAATGAGCGGGAGTGTAGAGATTGAGCCATCCTATTTTGAGGAAATAGTGCAACAAACAATTTGGGTTGACGCCATGGTTGAGGAGTATAACTCCATTATCAAGAAGAATTTTTTGGAAGTGGTCCCAAGACCGATAGACAAGTCTTTGGTGAGTCCCACATGGCTTTACAAGGTAAATCAAGCAGTTAATCGTAGTGTGGAGAAACAAAAGGCCAATTTTGTGGCCAAAGGGTTCTCTCAGGTGAAAAGGATTGATTACGATGAGACTTTTGATCCTGTAGCAAGATACTCATCAATCAGATCCATTATAGCACTATTAGCACAAATGGGATGGAAGATACATCAAATGGATGTAAAGACAACATTCCTCAATGGCATGATTGAGGAAGAGGTGTCTATTAACTAGCTTGGACGATTTTAGTCCTTCAACAAAGAGTCACATGTGTGAAAAATCAAGTGAGCATTGTATGGACTGAAGCATGCACCCCATGCTTGGTACACCAGGATCGATAAATCTTTCACTAGGTTGGGCTTGACCAAAACTGAAGAAGATGCAAACCATTACCATATTATGGTTCAAGGGAAATTGTTGATTATTTTTTTATATGTTGATGATTTGATTTTGATAGGTGATGATATGATTCGAATTTAAATAGAAACGCAACAAATTATAGAGATAACCATAAACACAGAGATGTAGTAGAAATAATACTTCATTTCATTAATGTAAAATACTGTAATATGCTTACAAACAGAAATGGAAATAAACCAGCTAGGGCAATGGTATCTCACCTCTGAGAAGAGATGTGGCAGATACATGCCTTTGAACTGCCTTACGATGAGGCTCAAGGGCCTTTTTATTATTGAACAATAAGAGCAAACCCTAAACAACCAAAACCCTAACCTGAGGAGATGTAACACCAAGACTGGGCCCCGTTGGGGTGTTGGACAACCAAATTCCTGGGGTCATGACTTGGTCATATTATCTCTGTTTGACGCACATGTTAACCCATTTGAAATATCTCTCCAAGAAATACGACGGAAAATATTATTTTAGAAAAAAAATCGATGGCGGTAGATTTCTGAAAAAATGTCATTTAGGGCCTCAAAACGGCTCCTAAAGTTTAGGACCCGAAAAAACCGCTAAAAATAGTAAACTGTGCTACAATTAAGGAAACTGAAAAAATGAAAGAAGAAATGGTGGGGGTCCAAGTGGAATTGGCAGGTGGCCACCAATATCCACCTGGATCATTCCTCCCCCCTTAGGAATCAATGGTCCCCATTGCATTGAGTTCCTCCATGAGATGAGGAAACTTCTGCTGAACTTGGTCCCTAGTGAGCCACTTACCCTGCTGAAGGAGTTGGCCTGCTTTGTGTTAGAGACATTTTTCGGCACTGCAACCCCAATCATAAATATCCATAAACCAAGGGCTTTTAAGTCCCTAAAAGTGTTGTTCCAACCCTTAAAAGAACAAGTTCAGCTGATTTCATCATCTCCCAGAAGTTCTCCATGAAAAACTACTTAGAACTGGTCAAAACTGGACCATCTCACCTGCTCCATGGTCAAAGTGCGCTGCATCCCACCTAAATGCACACGGGAGGTGTGATGCATACTGAAAAGCCCTTCTATGGGGTGCGATGGGCGAGAGTGGACAAATGGCAGGGTCAATCTCCAAGGTGGACGATCATGGAATCTTCCAGAAACTTCTCCTATGACACTTGCCTCTCTACATTCGCCCAGGGATGAGTAAGAGATCATCAATCTCCAAGTGGAATCAAGAACTATCAGAGAGAGGACACTAATCAAATCTCAAAAGCTGACTCACCCCCCTTACAAGCATCTATATATGGATCCCTCATCCCAGAGATCCAAAGGCTGGAATTTTGTATCTTGTAAGGAAGTGCTGCTAGTTTCTTGGTGTAACATCATAGTGTTGGGTGATCTAAGCTTTTCATGAGGTGAAGAAGGGCTTTCTTGCTGAGAGGATGATGCTGGGTCAGAACAATTGGTTGTAATCCTCTTTGTTATTCTTGATTATTAATAGAGCTATTCAAGTTTTCCTCCACATTCTTGTATGATTGACGATATATGCATTTGTGTGGTCAATATATATCTGGTCCTATATTGTTTATGATAGTAGATCTCTGCTCTTGTATAGTGTTATGCTGCTGTGATTCCATAGGTGCTCTTTGAAGTTGGGTAGACGAGGAAGCGAGTGGCAAAGATCTATCAGAAGGGAGAGGAATCAAGCAAGGAACCAAGCACAAGACAGAGGTTGGTCTCCTTTATTCCCCTCTTATCTACTTCTCATAAAGGAAAACGAAAGTAGTTTTAGTTTGTTTGTTTCTAAGATAGCTACCAGTCTTAGTGGGACTAGCAGCTCTACATAGACACTAGATTTCCCGATAACAAAATGGCGACTCCACTGGGGAGCGAATAGATTGTTTGTTTGTCTATATTTGTTTGCTTTATAAACTTACAAATGGAGCCTGAAATCAAGCCAGCTAGCCTTCGAACTGCATTTGCAAGTAGATCAATGCTGCTTCAGTCTATCTCTTGGTTTTGTTTATGAACTGAACAATCGATTTACAAACTCTCTAATTGCCCTTGTGGTGGCTCTAGTAACCTCTTTAGATCTACCCCTGTCATTTATTTACTGATTACCACTTGCTCGGCCTAAATCCCTAAACTGTGCTACAAACTGTGATCAAGAACTGGATCAAAAGTCTCACACTATACCATCACACCCTCTCTTCAAGGATATCAGTATGCATCGCACTTCCCGTGTGCTGTAGGTGGGATGCATAATGGAATCCCTGTGTAACAGGTGCGCTGATTAGAAAGGGCTAATTTTGCCTCCAGACTTTGGTTTTTTCACTCTTTTCAGCTCTATTCAGGAGTTTTGCTGTCTATAGTCAGTATACCTCTGTTGGAAACCCCCTTCCTTACCGTTATTCCACCTCCATTGTGCAAAGAACTGTAAATGTTTTTATGTATTGTGAGCCATTTTCAGTTCTGTTTTACAAAGAAGTAGCATAATTGAACTGTCGTTTCTTGATCTGGAAGTGTCGCAAGTGTTGTTTTCAATCATAGAAGAGAATCCGATTGTTCTTGATAGTTGATTACACTGTTACTCTTGTATTTGATTTGAATTAGTAGTTTTTCAAGTGTCGAAAGCAAGTTTTCAATTCCAAATCGCAAAGTGTCGTCATTGTCTTCATTTTGTCTTGAAAAGAAACTTGTTAGTAATGTCGCTTTGAAAAATAATTCGGATTTGCGCTTAGCTTTATTTTTATCATTCACACATTAAGAAGGCTGAAAACAAACACATGCATGTGCATTTGCATTTAGATTTTTTGTTGGTTTGATTTAGGACAGTGCATATAGTGTGTGCTCGCTGCTCTATGTCGAAATAATATCGTCTCTCTTTCCTTAGTAGCTAGGATTTTCATTGCAAAAAGAAGATTAAACGATTGTTTATCATCTTAGATTTCATTTTAGGAATTGTATATCTACATCATGCGGTGAACCTAAAAGGCAAATTTCTTAAGCAAGATCAACTGTAAAATAAATTTAATGAATCTAAAAATGCTTTGGAACCTAACGCACAACATTTAGAAGTCTAGGCTAGAGACGTATTCCGGTGTCGTAAAGCCTGGTAACTGTTGTTTTCATTGCTGGTTGGGTGATTCCTCCACTTTGAGACGATAAGTGCCAGTACAGACTTGTGCTCCCACGTACCGTCGAGTATATATTGGGAGACCACAATAGGCTTTATCCTTTATCCATAGGAAGCCGTGTCTTCCTCCCTATCGATCGCAATGCACTGAACACAACATTCGAGAAGATTGACTGCCGTACCGTAAAAGGTATTCTGCAGTTTTGCGATTGGTTTGGTAATCCCTCTATCTAGATTTCTAGAGTAGTCTCTTTTGTTCCTTTTCAGACTCCTTAAAGGAAAAGGTCCATCTGAGCACTTGTCACTTCAAGCTCATTAAAAATCGAAGGTGACTAGAGTCATCTTTTGTTTTTTCTCGACTCTTAAAAATTGAAAAAAAAAGTTGTGTCAAAGCATCTAAAATTCATTTAATTCAGAAACATATTTCCCCTTGATTTTTAGTTGACCGAGTAATTCGCAATCGAGGAAGAAAGTCAATTGAAACCCCGTTGTTCACGGAGGCTTACGAGTCAACCGTCTTTGTCTCCAGAATCAAAACTGTTACGGACAAAGTGAACTCATTTAACCGGTTCCAAATCCCCTCGTAAAGTTAGAACAAGTGTTCCAACACCATCGGAGACTCGGTTACTCCAAACATTTCTGGTATCCCTGCCTTTACAGAAGAAGTTCTGTAGCCACCAAAGGAAAGTAGAGCTGATCCTACTGTGAAGGTAAACACTTGTATTACTAAACCAGCTCCATCTACGGCTGATTCAGAAGGTGTTATTCCCCAAACATCTGTCACTGCAGATTCTATACCTTCTTCGGCACCAGAAATATTTTACGGACCTGACGGTCCACCTCTTCCACCTGGTCTGATTGCTATAGAAGAGATTGTGGACGATCCTCCATCTACTACTCCATCGCAATTTGGAGTCGGGATCACCCTATATCCTTCTTCATTAGAAATTAGTCTACCATTATCAGAAGCTCCTGTAGAATCGCTAGGAAATCTTTTGGATAGACTAGAAATGTCTGAACAACCATCGACATCTAGGACTGTGTCATCCAACACAGCAACGACAGAACTTCCTGCTGTCACTCCAACAATGTTCGCGGGCATACCATCTGTCCCAACTAGCTCTCAATCACTAGATGGGGCCCACTCAGGGGCTATTTCGACAGTATGGTCCATTATCGTTTGTTCATCCGGAATAATATCCGGGAACTCTTATGTTGAGTCTCAGCAAATTGATCCTTCACGGTGTCAATTTGGGCAGTCCAGTCCTCAAGGAAAAACCATTCCTTTGAGTACCGGATTACCGACGTATGGGGGGAAATATACCCTTTCATTGTCTCCTCCAGGAGGACAACCATACGAGAGTTCACAACAAAATTCAGGTTATACTGGAATTACATCTAGCGGTTGGGTGCCAATACTGCCTCAACAACCAAGAGTTGTATATTCGATGCAACAATGTTTACCTATGTCAAATATACCAACTATGCCGGCTATTGTGATAGTGTCACAAGTACAAGTGTCGCCTATTGTATGCCAACCTCAGGTTTCTCGGGTTGTAATGCAATAGCCTTTTGTCCCTGCGACTCAACCACAATCGCCAACTAGTGTAATGACACAAGCCCAAACGGGTACAATTACACCTCATCTTGGTCAAACACCCAGTTTTGGACAACAACACATGGCTTCACAACCATGGCTGGTGCAATATCAACAACTGCAATTCCAACAAGTTTACCAAGGATTGAGCAACAAATCTTTGCAAATAATGGGCAGCCGTATATTCAAAATGGTCAAAATCAACCATTCTACAATGGTTATGCCCATCAACCTTATCAAAGTTACCAGCATCAAATGCATTATGCTAGTATGCAAAGACCAACTGCCTAGGCAATTCCATCTTATCCTGGGTATGCTTCACCAAACCTGAATCAACAGTTACCCTTCGTGGCGACTTTAAAGTTACCGGATCTAAATTGGCTAACGAACGATCCAATTGCTTACGCCCCTTGGTGGCCAAGGATTCTGCATAAACTTCCGTCAGATATTCCTAAATTTAATGCGAATCTGAGTGGAGATCCGTCGAATCATGTGATGACATTTCATCTGTGGTGTTCATCAAACACCCTAAATGATGATTCGATTAGGCTTCATTCTTTTTCAGAGAATGTTAACCGGTCTGGCAGCAAAATGGTATATCGAATTACCTAGAGCTTCGTATGATAACTTCAGTACCCTAGCCACAACCTTTTTAACCCATTTTCAGTTACCCATAAGGTACGAAACGGGAACAGAACTTCTTACCAATTTCAAACAAACGACGGCCACTCACATATCCGATCATATTCATGAGTGGCAACGTCGCCGTAGAATGGTAAAAATGTATGTTCCTGATAAGCTTTTAGTTGAATGGTTTATTAAGTCATTGTTACCTTCCATTATAGAATATGTGGCAAAGGGGGGAGTCATCACTAAAGAGAAAGTTATTGCTCGTGCGCAATATTTAGACTTGATTTATACTCAGTCTGGCACGCTCTACGATAAAATCCCTGATGCTCCCAGGCCAGAATTTTCCGTTCCTCCTCCTCCTAAATTGAACAATGAATCTCATTCCGGCGATGGTGTGATTGGTACGACGGCCACGAAATCAGCAAAGGCTACATCTAAAAAGGCTCGTAAGATTTCTAGTCAAAATGAAAAAGAAGAACTTCTCGTCTCAGAAGTAGATGTCGTCTCAACTAACAAAGGCAAAGAAACCAAGCAACCAGGAGGCAAGAAGAAAAACAAAGGGAAGAAGAAGAAACAGGAGGAATCATCACCTAAAAAATCTTCTGCAAACCCTTCTGGAGATAAGAAACCAAATCGTCCATGTCTTATATGTGATGAGGATCATTAGACAAGAGAGTGTCCATATAAAGCTGAGCTTAGAAAATTCTTCAAGAATTCGAAAACCTTGACGGTATTGACTGATCCATTTCCAAATCCAGGAACAAATCTTGTTTCTAGTGACAATGCTTCCCCGTCCCAAGTGCTAATGTTTTCAGTTTCAAAACAACAAAATGATGCTTTGATAACGACAAGGAATAAATATTACGACAATCCACAGCTGTCGAACAACAAGGATAAAGATCAACCTAGTAGTTCGACAACAACTTCGAAAGAAGTTGCGTCGCCCATCATTCCAGAGCTGAAAATAAAACTGCCAAAGGGAGTAGTACACAAGTCGACATTTAATCTGTGTGCCAGAGCAGCACAACATTATAATATAGTGGAAGATCTGGCCCAATCGCCATCCGCTATGTCGCCACTTGAGGTACTGCAAAATTGCCCCTCCCAAAAGCAGGCTTTATTATCAGCAATAGGTGGGATTGACCCAAAGGATTCTAATCTTGTGTCCTTTAATCACAAAGGATATGATCCTCAGTTACCAGCTCAACTAGCTTTCCTCATTCAAGTGAAAGCCCTCAACAAAACTGTTCATCGAACAATTATTGATGAGGGGGCATCTACATGTATTATGTCGATGAGTTGCTGGAAAACTTTAGGATCTCCAACATTGTCGCGATCTTCAACGACATTAAAAGCATTTGATGGATGAACATATACCCCATATGGGATTCTAAGTAACTTTCAAGTTGAACTAGGGGGAAAAACAGTAGAAATAGATGTTGAAGTAATCGACAGAAACCTCGATTACAACATCCTACTGGGAAGGCCCTGGATATATGCTATGGCTGCCGTTGTGTCGACCTACTTTAGGAAGATTGCATTTCCTTTTCAAGGAGGAATTACAATCGTCAACCCACAAACATTTCTCCCCAATAGTTCCCAAGTTACGGGAAGCATTCCGATGATCGATGGAAGCCCCCATTTACTTCAAAATATCGGAGTAGAACTACTAAAAGACCCTATATTAATGGGGACTTTTTCCCTCCTGCCTCCAATCAATCTGGTGGAAGTGGTGACGGCAGGAACCTGCAATATGATATCTTCTATTCAAAATATCTTAGAAAGCAATACTAACATGGATCATCTGCAGGTATTCCCTCCAAGCCCAATAGAAATATTGTACCAATCAATTGTTTTGGCATGGGAGGCAGACCCGAATCAATGCTCATCAAGCATTTGGATAGATAGGTCTAAGGAATATGGCACACCTTCAGATCCTTGGTCACAAGTGCATTACACTAACGAAGGAATTGTTCAGTCAATGATAATTGACGGGGTACCATGGGAAAATTACCACCATTGTTCCCATCTTCCGGATTGTCAAGAAGATACTCCTGATGACCTTCATCATCCTTCAGTTTTTTATTTCCCATCAAATACTGTAAACACGGTGGATTCCGAGCGAAACTTGTCCAATATTGAAGAGACTATCACCATAAATATCTCGACCAAAACAGATGTTGTAGAGAATATTTATGTTGGCAAATGTTGTTCTCCTTCAGAACTGGAAATATACAAATTTCTTTTTCACGAATTCAGAGATGTCTTTGCTTGGTCATATGATGAAATGCCAGGCATTGACTCGAGTATAGTTGAACATGAAATAAAGATGTATCCAGATGTCAAACCAGTATGGCAATGGCTACGGAAGGTGCACCCCAAGAAAGTCGCTGCCATCAAGGCAGAAGTTGAAAAACTTCTCCATGCTGGTTGTATTTACCCGGTTCCTCTAACCGTTTGGGTATCGAACATTGTTCCTGTAATGAAAAAGCAACGAACGATTAGAGTGTGCGTTGATTATAGGGATGTAAATCAAGCTTGTCCAAAAGACAACTACCCTACACCCTTTATTGACCAGATAATTGATGAATGCGCCGGATGTGAAATCTTTTCATTTATGGATGGATTCTCCGGGTATAATCAAATAAATATCTGCCCACAGGACCATTCAAAGACTGCATTTATTTGTCCGTGGGGCACATTTGCATATCGCAAGTTACCCTTTCGTTTAAACAACGTAGGGGCAACATTTCAGAGGGCAACGAATTATGCCTTCCATGACATCAAAAACATCGTTCAACCATATCTCGACAATCTTCTGGCTCATTTGCGAAAGCGGACCGATCATCCGCAGCATTTAAGAGAAATATTTCTACGTTGCCGACACTACAAGATACGATTCAATCCGCACAAATGTGTGTTCTGTGTCAGTTCTGGTCGTTTACTTGGCTTTGTAGTCTCAAAGGATGGGATTCGTCTCGACCCATGTAAGGTTCAGGCAATCATAAATCTGCCTCCACCTTCAAATTTGCTTCAAATTCAGAAACTCCAAGGGAAAGCAAACATTCTGAGAAGGTTCATTCCAAATTACACTGAACTTGCTAAAGGTTATACACGTCTATTGAAAAAAGAAGTACCCTTCATCTAGGATCAGGTCGTGCAAGCTTCCTTTGATGCTTTAAAGGAATCCCTAATGAAAACATCATTAATGTACGCTCCTAATTATCAAAAAGACTTTAACCTATATATGGATGCAGTGGATACAACCATCGCAATCGTTTTATTTCAAGAAGACAATGGAATTGAACATCCCATATATTATTTGAGTATAAACTTAAATGATATAGAAATCAAGTATTCATATGTTGAAAAGCTGGCTCTCGCAGTTGTTCAAGCGATACAGAGATTTCGACACTATGTCCTCTTTCAAAAAACTACCATTTTGTCAGATTGCAACCCCATGACTTATATATTGTCGCAACAGTTGCTGGGGGGAAAATATTCAAAATGGATAGATATTCTTCAAGAGTTTGATCTGGAATTTGTAAAATCCAAATCAAAGAAATCCCTGGTTTTCGCGGAATTACTATGCGATCTCCCATCTTCGTCCAACGATGAAACATCCGAAGAAATCATCGTGGATGAGTCTTTGTTTCTGATATCTTCAAGCAATCTGTGGTATGGAGATATAATCATCTATCTCCAAACCCAAAAATATAGGTCTAATACCTCTCGCCCGAAACAAAAATGTATTTGATACCAATCAAAAGACTACATGATCATCGGTCATACACTTTACCGTCGTGGTGTCGATACAGTTCTGAGGAGGTGCCTCACCCATGAGGAGGCCGAAAAAGTCCTGAATGATTGTCATTGAGGCGCGTGTGGGGGGCATCAATCTGGTTATGCTACGGCACAAAAATTTTTACGAGCAGGATACTTCTGGCGAACAATGTTCAAAGATTGCATAACCACAATCAGAAGTTGCCATGCATGTCAAATTTTCGATAGCAAAACCAGAAGACCACCCGCACACCTGCAACCAATAATTATCGTTGGGCCATTCGCCAAATGGGGCATAGATTTCATGACATGTAACCCCACCTTGACCGGGGGGCATGGGTATATCATAGTCGCGGTAGACTATTTTACCAAATGGGCCGAGGCGATGCCTACATTAAACAACACCGGCGAAACAGCTTCCCTTTTCTTTTTCAATCAGGTAGTCACCAGATTTGGCATTCCACAGGCCATAGTCATAGATAATGGATCACATTTTCGCAATCACATGATGGTTGAATTGGCTACCAAATTGGGGTTGTCCCACGACAGCGCTACTCCATATTACCCGCAAGCCAATAGACAAGTTGAAGCAATCAACAAAGTCCTGAAGCAGATGCTGCAAAGGATGATTGGAGTCCACAAAAGGAGTTGGCACTTGATCTTGTACTCAGCCTTGTGGGCATACTGAACATCGGTAATGAATGCAATCGGGTTTACACCCTTTCAACTGGTGTATGGCCTAGAAGCAGCCTTACCAGTTCAGTGTGAGATCTCGTCCCTCAAACTCGCAGTCGACCTTCTCCCCGGAACTTTAGAAGAGGAGGCTCGTTTCTTGGAACTAATCCAATTGGATGAAACCCGTCATGATGCCGCTTTGGCTAACAAATCCCATAAGAAACGAGTCAAGGCACAGTTTGACAAAAATGTCAAACCCCGTGTCTTCGCAGAAGGTGACTTGGTCTTACTTTACGACCAGGAATCTGATAAATTGGGAGCAGGTAAATTCAAGTCTTTGTGGATGGGCCCCTATATTTTTAAACGTGTATTAGCAAAAGGGGTGTAGGAATTTACAGGGTAAGTTCCTCAGAAAGAACACCAAAAGGACACCGCTCACAACCAGATCTCAAATCAATACACCAGTATTTTTGACGTGGTTAAAACCCTCAAAGTGCAAGGAGGGAAACAGTCCACGGCCTGTCCCAACGTGGGTACTACAGGAAATTTATTAATCAAAGAATGAAAATTTACATAAGCTTCTCTCATGCACAGATTACCCGAACAATGACCCTCCATGCGCTTTAAATAGAACTCATGGACCAATCGGGTGTCAAGCCACGGATCAAGTGTCGGTAATACCGAGGTGAGAGTGAACCGTCGGATCACTACATATCGTGACCGTCGGATTGTAAGTTACAAAATGTACAACGGTAAAGAAACACACTTTACCTAACTCTAACCTAACTCTATACTAGACCAAGTTGAACTTAACTATATCCTATGTGTCGGAATATCCTAACATCCCCCCTTAAGAACAACTTGGGATAGGATTGAAGGATTTACAAATATGACACAATAGGAGAAGGAAGGAGGCACTAGAGCCTATCCCCCCTTAGTGACAACTTCCTGAACTCCAAGCATATATCGAAGTTTAGTGAACTTCGCCTCTGTGAGAGCCTTTGTGAAGATGTCTGCAACCTGATCATCTGTTGGACAATATTGCACTTCAAGAACATGGTCATGAATGAGCTTTCTGATGAAGTGCATGTGTAGTTCAATGTGTTTGCTGCGCTGATGCTGGACTGGATCTTTGCATAGCTGAATGGCACTTTGATTATCACACCAAAGTGTGGTTGGATGCTACTGCTCAAAGCCAAACTCTGATAGGATCTGACGAAGCCACAAGGCTTCCTTACTAGCTTCCACGGCACCACGATACTCTGCTTCTGCTGACGAAAGAGAAATGGCAGCCTGTTTCTTACAAGCCCATGTAATAGGTCATGAACCAAGAGTGAAGACATAACCGGCAGTAGACTTCCGATCATCAGGGTCACCAGCCCAATCAGAATCAGTGAAACCAACTAACAGAGGAGCTGCTTTGGCACTGTAATGAATCCCAAACTGTATTGTACCTCGAACATAACGAAGTATTCTTTTAGCTGCTTTCCAATGACTTTCACGGGGGTTTTGCATAAAACGAGCAACAAGGCCAACAGCAAAGGAAAGATCAGGACGAGTATCGGTTAAATACAAGAGTTTTCCGACAAGTTGACGGTATAAGGTAGCATCAACTTCAGGAGAAGTACAAGAGACTGAAAGTTTGACTCCAGACTGAAAGGGAGAAGGGCTGGCTTACAGTCTTCCATGTGAAAATGACGAAGAATATCACAAGCATACTTGGACTGGGAAAGGAAAATACCCTCCTCGGATTGCAAGACTTGAAGACCGAGAAAATAGTGTAAGTGTCCTAAGTCTGTCATTTCAAATTTCTTTTTAAGGCTGGACTTCACATGGTTTATAAGGTTGGGATCACTACCAGTAAGAATAAGATCATCAACATAAAGAACAAGGATGATAAGAGAGTTGCCCACTTTCTTGGTGTAGACAGTATTGTCAGAATGACACCTAGAAAAGCCAGATTCTAAAAGAAAGCTATCCATTTTGGCATACCAAGCCCGAGGAGCTTGCTTGAGGCCATAAAGGGATTTCTTAAGTCGACAAACAAGGCTGGAGTCTGTTTGTATGAAGCCAATGGGTTGTTCCATATAGATTTCTTCCTGCAAGTCCCCATGCAAGAAGGCAGATTTAACATCCATCTGATGGACTTCCCATTTTAAAGAGGCAGCAAGGGAAAGAACAAGGCGGATAGAGTTCATTTTGGCAACAGGGGAGAAGGTTTCAGTGTAGTCAATGCCTTCAACCTGTGAAAAGCCCTTAGCAACGAGACGAGCTTTATGTTTATCAACTTTCCCATCTGGTCCATACTTGGTTCTGTAAACCCATTTACATCTAACAAGTTTGCGTCCCTTTGGTAGAGGAACAAGATCCCATGTATCATTTGTCATCAATGAATGATATTCTTCATTCATAGCTGCTTCCCAATGTGGATGGCCTGAAGCTTCTGCAAAAGTGTCAGGATCATGATTTACTGGAGCTTGAGCCAGTAAAGAAGAGGCTCTTTCAAACTGAGAACGTGTACGTCGCTGATCTGTAGGATCACCGACAAGATCACCTGCTGCATCCCGAGTAGCACGGACCCATCGTGGAAGTTGAGGATCCTGAGAAGGTGGGGGAGGATTATCATCCTCGCTTTCATCATCTGAAGAAGAAATGTTTTCAAAAGTAGAAGAGATAGGAAGAGGTGGCACATCCGTCGGACTAGGCTCGCAGGCCGATTTATTTTCATCAAACTTTACATCTCTTCTAATGATAACATTTTTGGACTTAAATGGAATAAGTCTATAACCTTTTACATCTTCAGAATATCCAACAAAAGTACATTTCTCACTCTTAGGTTCTAAATCTTTATGCTTTTCATCTGGAATATGGGCCCATGCTTCACTTCCAAACACACGAAAGTGACTTACATCTGGTTTAATGGAACTCCAAGCTTCTTCTGGAGTGATATTCTCTAGAACCTTAGTAGGAGTGCGATTGATTATATAATTTGCACAATTAATTACTTCGGCCCAAAAACTAAGACTGAGTCCTTTAGATTGCAGCATACAATTAGCCATTTCCTTTAAGGTGCGATTTTTCCTTTCAGCTACACCATTTTGTTGTGGAGTGTATGGAACAGTATGTTGCATTTGAATTCCATTTTCGGTGCAAAAGTTGATGAATGTGTTTTTAACATATTCTCCACCATTATCAGTTCTTAGCTTAAGAATTTGATGTCCAGATTGTTTTTCAACAAAGGCTTTGAAGGCCAAAAAGGTGTTAAATACTTCGCTCTTGAGTTTTAAGAAGTATACCCAAGTGCGTCTGGAGAAATCATCAATGAAAGTTAAGAAGTACTTGCAGCCATAGAATGAAGCAATAGGAAGAGGACCACATAAATCACTGTGCACAAGCTGTAAAGGGGCTGAGGCATGCCAAGAGGCACGTTTGTCAAAACTATCCCGATGATGTTTTCCGAGTACACATCCGGAACAAACACCATCTCTGCAAGATACCATAGGAAGACTTGTCACCATATTTTCTTTACATAGATGCTGAAGGGAGCGATAGTTTAAGTGACCAAATCGCTCATGCCAAAGTTTTCTCACTTCATCATTATGAGCAATAAATACTGAGGGAAGATTTGATGACCCAAAGTTGTGAAACTTATACAACCTTTTGGAATCATCAGCAAGACCAGTAGCTAGAATCTGTTTAGGATCTTTTAGATCCTTGATTACAACATCATGAGGTGAAAATTCAACAATTTTACCTTCACCTGAATGAGTTATCTGATAGACAGATAGAAGGTTGCAGGATAAGGTTGGAACACATAATACATCATTAAACTGACCATTGTCTAGATGAACAGTTCCAGTCCCTACAACATTAAGAGATCTATCATCACCAACATATATATTTTTGGTGTTACAATCATTTAAAGAAGAAAACATGGCTTGGTTTTTGGCCATGTGACAAGAGGCTCCAGAATCAATGAGCCACTCATGAGAATGAGAAGAAGAAGAAGATACATTTAATGCATAACCAGACTGAGATGATTGACAATGACATGCAGAAATTTCCATTCCGGAAGTTGAAGTTGAAGTAGGCTCCACATGGATGTTATGTTTCTTCATTGCGGCTTCCAAGGCTTCCATCTTCTTAAAGCATTTAGATTCTAAGTGGCCATCTCGATTACAAAAGTTACAATGTCTATCAGTCTTCTTCCATTTGTTTTTATTGGTCTTATCATTTTGCTGAAATGATCTTTCATTTTGAGGCTGAGATGGTTTAGGACCATTCTTTTGAGGATATGACTTCTTAGGATTCTTTGAATTTGGTTGCTGCTGGGCGGCTAACGCTTTCGTGGAAGAGTTTCCAAGATTAAGAAGACCAAGGTGTAAGAGTTTTTCTTGTTCTCTTATTAAGGAATCACAAAAGGAGTCAAAGGAAGGGGCCTTGTAGTCTTTTCCTTGACAAATGAAAGCTTCCCTTGTAGAATGGAAAGTGGAAACAAATACAGAGTAGGCTGGTCCCAACTTAGTAAGGATGGAATAAATAAGGTTACCATCTTCTTTCTTAACTTTAACACCTTCCAAGAGATATCTAAGGGTCTTGAATTTGGACAAGAAATCTTCAATGCAAGAAAAATTATTAGGATCCAAAGTAAGCAGTTCATTTTCAAGTTGATGGGCTCTAATTTCATTTTTAATCCCAAAAACTTTAGCGAGTTTTTCTAATGCTTCATGAGGAGTCTCAAGGTCTGTAATGTGGAATCTAAGATCAGGAGAAATAGACATCCCTATCAAACCACGTGCTTGATCTTGTCTATTTTCCCATTTTGCAACCTTGTCTTCATCTTTTGGTTTCTTCTCTTGGTCTGTGGCTATTCTGAAGAGACCTTTACTTCTAAGTAAATCTTCCATGTAGGCTACCCATTGGAAGTAGTTAGTGCTGTCAAGAATGACTTGGCATGGAATTTCCATTTTAAAAAAACAAAACTGAAGCTGAAGATGCTGAAATTAAGTGTTCCAATGGATAGATCTTGAAAAAATAGGCGGTTTTAAAAAAAACGGCTCTGAAAAGGGCTTCCGAATGAAGAAGTTATGGCTTTTTGAAAAAAACATTGTTGACGTTGCCGGCAAAGTGCGCGAATGTGTGGGAATGAAAAAAAATCCACCCCCACAAAATGGAGACTTGAACCCAAGACCTCTACTCTCTTAAAATAGCTTTGAACCAATTGATCTATACAAAAAATTTGAGAGAGAGAGAGAGAGAGAGAGGGGGGGGGCCTTGGTTTGCGTGCTTGCCTTGAGAAAGCTCTTTTTTTCCCTACAAAACACAAAACACAAAACCCAACACGAATATGCAAAGAAAAACGAACCTTGTGGCTCGAAGTTAGCTTTAGCCAAAAAACTAGAAATTTTTTAAAAAAATCTCAAAGTTAGCTTTAGCCGAAAAACTAAATATTTTCCTCAATGTTTCTGATTTTCCGAGATCACACTAAGGTGCAGGGAAAAGAGCATACGCATGAGAAAAATCTTTCCTTTCTGTTTCTGATTTGCCCAGATCGCACAGAGTCGCAGGGCAAAGAGCATACGCAGAAATGAAAGGTATAGATCCGGTTAAAAAAAAGGCTAAATAAACTGAGACCGAAATAAGCAGAGAGAAAATAACAGTAAACTGCAAAAAAAAACACTGTATACCTCCCGATCTGAAAAATGACGCAGCTAGGGCTACCGGAAACCTTTTCGCGTGAAACGAAAGGGGTTCCTCACTGGAACAGATGCTCCGAACGCAACAGAGCAGCCCTCTCGGCCCGAAAGCAGTCAGAAACAGCAGATCTAGGAAACGACAGCCGCATGCAGTTCTACCGGCTTCAGATTTGGATCACCAATGGACGCGGCCCTCAAATAGCTCCGATACCATCTAGGAATTTACAAGGTAAGTTCCTCAGAAAGAACACCAAAAGGACACCGCTCACAACCAGATCTCAAATCAATACACCAGTATTTTTGACGTGGTTAAAACCCTCAAAGTGCAAGGAGGGAAACAATCCACGGCCTGTCCCAACGTGGGTACTACAGGTAATTTATTAATCAAAGAATGAAAATTTACATAAGCTTCTCTCATGCACGGATTACCCGAACAATGACCCTCCATGCGCTTTAAATAGAACTCATGGACCAATCGGGTGTCAAGCCACGGATCAAGTGTCGGTAATACCGAGGTGAGAGTGAACCGTCGGATCACTACATATCGTGACCGTCGGATTGTAAGTTACAAAATGTACAACGGTAAAGAAACACACTTTACCTAACTCTAACCTAACTCTATACTAGACCAAGTTGAACTTAACTATATCCTATGTGTCGGAATATCCTAACAAGGGGCCTATGCATTAGTGGATTATGACGGGATTCCACTGGCGCAACCCCGTAACGGGTTGCACCTTAGGCATTACTACGCATGATTCAGTGTAGTAACCCCTATGCTTTTGTTACATTTTTGTTTTCAGTAAGAGTAATTATTTTTGGTCAAGTAATCCACTTTTTACATTTGTCATAGATGTCGAACCTATTGGAATCTTTTGTTGGATATGCCGATGGAGCAAGTCATAGTTCACAGAACCTATCTTCTGCGGCCTGGGCCATTTTTGATCCAAGCGGTGAGTTAGTAAGTTTCAGAGGGGTATGTATTGGTCGGTCAACAAATAACATCGCTGAATATAGAGCATTGATAGAAATTCTCTCTGATGCCATCTCACATGGCATACGCTGACTTGTCGTCAGGCTAGACTCACAACTCGTCATCCTACAACTCAATGGTATCTACTCTGTCCAAAATCTAGCTATTTATCGCATGTTCCTAAGGGTCAAGATTTTGGAAAGGAAATTTGATTTTATTCAATATCAACATATTTCCAGAAACTTAAACACATTAATAGACTCATTGGAGAATTATGTGTTAGATAGACATTTGCAACATTCATAAAAAGAATCATTTCATCAATATTTGCATTAGGATCATGTAACTTAACCAAAATAAAACTCCAAAAATCAAATATATATATATATATATATATATATATATATATATATATATATATATATATATATATATATATATATATATATATATAACTGTTTATGGTTTACACATAATGTTCTGTAACCAAGACAAAATTGGTCAGATGACTCAAAACTCAAAACCCTAAGGGGCACCCTAGTCTAATGATGCTGCTGATAACAAGTCACCGCCTGTACAATCATGCATAAAAGCCTAGTCCATCGACTCGGCACGCCGGTAGTATGTCACTGCAACCTCAGAGGCAACTCGTCATTCCTCACGTCCGGAATACCAAGAGTGAGGCCTTCGACCTAATCCTGCAATGCTGAAGGAGTCTCGGCCACATCAAGGTCGCGAAGGATAGCCCTTCCCACAGCCTCTCCTGCTGGAGCGACAGCTAGCACTCTCAGGCGTACTACTGGCCAAACTGGTCCGACATCTACATGAGCACATGAGTTTTGATTAGTCCTGATAGAAGAAAGCACAAGAAAATTATAAAAGAAACGATAAACAGAGATATGGTCAGAGCATTTACCAATGATACCCCACTGCTCGCCAGCCAGCAGTACCAAATCCAGATCACCCCTGAAATCCATACCAGCATATGGATACTTGGAAAAAACCTCTCCTGACGGTTGAACCACTTAAGAGGGTGTCAGAAACGGAAACCTGGGACTGACCAGCATGTCTGGCCATAAGGTCGACCCATCTCTACATCTGTGGCTCAGTCGGTGGAGGTAAACCAAGTGAAACATACTGCGGCTGCATCAACGGGATCTTTTCCAAGGAAAAAGCGGTCAAAATAGAACCATATCCAAAGTTCTTCAATCTTCTGTTTTTCACCTTGGTCAGTTGTTCTTTCATCACAGAGAGTACTGCATCACACCAGTTGAACACCTTTGGTTCAAGGCATTCTAAGGCATACTGCATATAAGACCTGTTGGCCACATGAAGAGCCACACTACCAGCCAGTCTAGCAAAAGTGAACAGAATGGTCCTCAAGGACCTGTTAGTGACATCTCGGATATTGATCTTGCCGTCCTTACTCGGCTGAGATCCGTCTCCGCAATACCTGCGAATGTAATCTCTCACGGATTCACCCCCACAGGCCGAACCTAATAATGAGATAGGGGCACCCTGCCTCGATAAGCCAGTCAAAAAATAGATGTCCATGACAGTCAAGGGGATGGACTTGCCCCTAATCTGGAATACCTGGGTGGTAGGATCCCATGCATCGAGAAAATATTGCAACAAGCTGATTTGTTGCCTCATGCTAGAGATGCGGAAAAACTTGAACAGGCCATAGTTCCGTAGTGCATTTACCGTAACCGGATCATGTAAAGCAAGCATGTCCTCTTCTTCATGCTCACGTTCTCGCCACGTAACAGGCATTTCACTCCGATGAATCTCTAAAAGCAAACAAGAGGAGAGTCAGGATCCTGATTTGGTGAAAAATAGGCAAAAATTTCCATGAAAAACTGTGCACAAATTTCCCTCCTTGCGCTCATCACACCCCCAGCGGTGTTCTGGGTGGGATGCATGCTGACTGGCCAATGGCCAAGCCAGCATGCATCGCACTTTTCGATATAGAAGAGGTGCGATGGAGCCAGGGCGAGTTTTTCAAACCCTAGAGGCTCAGAAAAACCAGAAAACATGCTCAGAATTCAAAAAAGAAAGAATGAAACTGAAGAGCTCAGGTTTAGCTCCTACCTGGTCCAAACGGTGCCAAGAATCATCCACAGAATCTCCCGGAATCAGCTAGTGAAAATCAAGGGGGAAAGCATCTCCAAAGCTTGAACAAACCAAAGTTCAAATGAAATGGTAAAATGAGAGGTAAAACCACTTTTAAATTACTTTTCAAGTAATTCAAGTAAAATATTAGTGTTTTGACTCATTTTTCAAACATATATTGTTTGTTTCTAACTGGTTTGATGAAGCAATTGAGTAGGCAGTACAACCTTTGAAGGAACAAAGTTGTCAATGGTAAAATCAAGATAATCAATGACCATTATATCGAGCAGTTTTAACGTGGAATTCAAGTTCGTTAAAAAATAAACATAAGCAATGAGCAAATGTTTCCCCCAGAGTTTAAGCTCATCTATTAAAAAATGAACCAATTTCTGGTAAATAACCATCATGAATGCATTATCATCACCTCCACTCTGTATTGGCTGATCATTCACCTCCATTTGATTGTTTACCCTTTTTGAGGAACAGCTACGAAGAGTGATCCTGTTAACCATCCTTGTGAAACTAGCGTGATTGGAAAATTCCAAACCTTACCTAGAATTAGTTGCTACCTTAACTTATCACTCGTTCCTCGAAAAACGAGTCTCCTTTAAGCTATTTTCATCTGACTCGTAAAATATGAAAAGATTGCCGAGCAATTGGCCTCTTCGGCTCGTTAAAGTGACCAGAAGTGCTATCCCTCCTTTGGATTTTAATCTTTTTGGACATGACGGATTATTACACAAAAAGATCGAGCGCTTGCTTTGTTCAGCTCGTTAAAATTACCGAAAATTCATCCCTTTTGTTTTATTTTATACTTTTTTGGACTTAAGGGATTATATGACAAAAAAGGATTGTTGGTTTTCTTTACGTCCCTTTTCAGACTCTCTAAAATTGAAAAGGACCGAGTTATCTTTGTCGTTAAATTCGTTAAAACCGAATAGCGACAAACTTGTCCATACAAACAAGAACGAGTTTCACTATTGCTAGGCTCATTAAAACATAGCGATGGGTTTGCCCGAAGGGAAAATTATAGAACAAGCATATGTTATCCTCCTCAAGCTTGACAAAAATAAAGAGGTACTGGTTAGCAATGACTGGGGAAAATTGGGAAGAAAACTTGAAGAAACTTTGTTGGTAGCAAGTCGCTCTTGAACATGACACTTTCACTCCGCATCCGAGTCAGGTTGGGTTGTTCTGTTCACTGGTCATATCACCATTGGTCCATCACCCATCCATATTTGGGGTTAATGCTACCAATCCATCATGTCAGTGTCGCCGATATTTTCAAGAGAAGTCGCTCAGAGAATTCACCTGTGTCTCATCCACTACAATACATTTACGCTCCATTCTTTCATGATCGCCACCCTGAACCTTATGTCATCAGATCGTTTTCACCTCCATTAAAATCATTTTCTCCGTTCCATGTCATTGATGTGGGATTCACTAAAGCCCTCCTATGACGGATCGCTTCTTGTCGACATCAGCTCATTATCCAGGAAGTCGATCTAGGAACAACCCTTTCAGTACTTTGAAGCTTGCATGCCTCAATGGAAAGTTTCTCACTTCCGGCGATAGGTTTACATCAATGGCCTTTGACCGAAAGATTTTTGGTGGTGTTCGATGCCAAGTCCCTTATTCACACCATGTGAATTGTACTGTAGTACCTTGAGGGTCATCATCATTATCGATGATTCCTCTCGTGCCTTTTAACAACTTACATCATTGGCTAGTAATCAGGCGATGTCTTTCCATGTTCGACTCCAGAACATCTCTCACATGGATCGACTTGTACTTTGAGTGAAGATCGAACAAGATTGAAGACCCAGGATCTAGTTTCATCCATCCGGAATGTGATATATATTCAGGAAAATAAAGACATCAAATGTACATCATTACTACATAGATAATCATCCAACCTAAGGGATGATGGCTCTACCAGAATCATCAGTCTGCACATAGACGATTGTCTGTCTTATGTACATGAAAATGAATTTATAAAGTGGAGCATGGGAATGCCCACCTCAGCTAGATCATGAAAATATTATGAAGATAATGTGTTGTATTGTATCTTATTACAGGTCGCCTTCCAGCTCGAAAAAACTTCGGATCCTCATGATAAATCATTTCACCCGACATCAAAATATTAACGACCTCATGCTTTAGGGGGCAACTGTTATAGACATTTTTGGGCACTGCAACCCCAATCATAAATTTCCATAAACCAAAGGCTCTTAAGTCCCTAAAAGTGTTGTTCCAACCCCTAAAAGAACAAGGTCAGCTGATTTCATCATCTCCCAGAAGTTCTCCATGAAGAACTACTCAGAACTGGTCAAAACTGGACCATCTTACCTGCTCCATGGTCAAAGTGCGCTGCATCCCACCTAAATGCACATGGGAGGTGCGATGCATACTGAAAAGCCCTTCTATGGGGTGCGATGGGTGAGAGAAGACAAATGACAGGGTCAATATGCAAGGTGGAGGATCATGGAATCTTCCAGAAACTTCTCCTATGACACTTGCCTCTCTGCATTCGCCCAGGGATGAGTAAGAGATCATCAATCTCCAAGTGGAATCAATAACTATTAGAGAGAGGACACTAATAAAATCTCAAAAGCTAACTCACCCCCTTACAAACATCTATATATGGATCCCTCATCCAAGAGATCCAAAGGCTGGAATTTTGTATCTTGTAAGGAAGTGCTACTGGTTTCTTGGTGTATCATCATAGTGTTGGATGATCTAAGCTTTTCATGAGGTGAAGAAGGGCTTTCTTGCTGAGAAGATGATGCTGGGTCAGAACAATTGGTTGTAATCCTCTTTGATATTCTTGATTATTAATAAAGCTATTCAAGTTTTCCTCCACATTCTTGTATGATTGATGATATATGCATTTGTGTGGTCAATATATATCTAGTCCTATATTGTTTATGATAGTAGATCTCTGTTCTTGTATAGTGTTATGCTGCTTTGATTCCACAGGTGCTCTTTGAAGCTGGGTAGACAAGGAAGCGAGTGGCAAAGATCTATCAGAAGGGAGAGGAATCAAGCAAGGAACCAAGTGCAAGGCAAAGGTTGGTCTACTTTGTTCCCCTCCTATCTACTTCTCATAAAGGAAAACGAAAGTAGTTTTAGTTTGTTTGTTTCTAAGATATCTACCAGTCTTAGTGGGACTAGCAGCTCTGCATAGACACTAGATTTCCCGATAACACTTTGACAACTCGATACTATTGGATATTCTGCTGGCGAGTGTGCTTGATCTGTGTGTCCATGATCTGATCAATTGCATCTTGTTCCATGCAATTTGGATTTAACTCTATGGGTGTGAGTTGTTCTGCAATGTCGGATGTGTCTAGTAATGGTGGAAAGAATGGCTGAAGATGATCCACATTGAACACTGGGTGTAGGCCAAGGAATGGGGGAATGCTGACCTCAAATGCATTGTCTCCCACAACCTTGGTAATGGTGTAAGGACCATATCAGAGTGGTTTGATATTCCGATAGGCTTCGGTAAGGCGTTCCTGTTGCAAATGCAACTAGACTTTGTTGCCCACCTGAAACTTGTGTGGCACCTGATGTGATCATGTCACTACTTGTACTTAGCATTTGATTTCTCCAAAATGTCATGGACCTGCTGGTGAACATGTTGGATGTGCTCAATGAAGATGTTTTCCTTATCTGTTTTGGACTGGACATGAGCCAAATCTACGTGAGTAGCTGCAAATGACATGGCCACAACAATGGGACATAGTGGCTAGAATACCAAGCCCACCTGAAAAGGGTTGTGGCCAGTCAAGCTGTGGAAAGCCCGTTTGTAGCTGTGTTGAACATAGAGGAGGATCTCGTCCCATGTGCGTGGATGATTTAAGTTGTATATGCACAAAATGTGTATGATCATCATGTTGACAACCTCTGTCTAGCCATCAGTTTGAGGATGGAATGCTATGGACTTAGTGAGTTTGGTGTCCAGCATCGACTAGAGACTTGACCAAAATGTACTTAGGAACTTGTTGTCCCAATCTGAGATGATAGACTGTGGGATCCGAAACTGTACCCACACTCGTTCAAAGAAGAGTTTAGCAGTGGCTTTGGTTATGATATTTTTTTTGTAGGCCGCCATAATGGCCATCTTGGAGAACCTGTCAAAAACCACAAAAACACAGTCGTTTCCATGCTTAGTGGAAGGAAGGCCTAACATGTAATCCATGGAGATGGATTCCCAAGGTCAACTAGGGGTAGGCAGCAGGGTATAGAGGCCTTGCTTCTTGATGGTCAGTTTGGCAATGGCACAAGAAGTGCATGATCTGATGTACTTCCTGACATCTTGTCGAAGATTCGACCAATAGAAATACTTCTGTAGTACTACCATCCTTTTCTCGACCCCGAAATGCCTAGTAGCCTGACTGTAGTGTGCTTCCCAAATCATCTTGGCACGCTCACTTGAAGGAACACAAAGGTGACCCAAGAGGCATAATAGGGCATCCTGGAGGTGAAAATCTAGAACATGTTGACCCTCCAAGACTGTCTGGTATGTGTGGCTGAATTCTGGGTTGCTTTTGTAGAGAAGTGGCCAATCAGAAGTCTCGCGCCCACAAGAGTTGAACACGGTGGTTAACGCTATGATCGGTGGTCGACTAAGGCAATCTGAAACATTATTGGTGCTGCCCTTCTTATACTTGATATTCAAATGGAACTGTTGCAGGTATGTGGACCACTTCTAATGGCGATCATTCTGCAATTTCCATGGGGTCTGTATGAACTACAGGGGTCAGTGGTCTATTTGGATGACCATTTCCTTCCCCAAAATGTAATGCTTCCATTGTCGGCAGGCCTGCACAATAGAATACACCTCTTTGTCATAATTTGAATACTTTCAGACAATTTCTAAAAGTGTCTCACTGTGATATGCCACTGGATGCCCATGTTGAGTAAAGACTGCCCCAATAGCATAGTCAGAGGCATATGTATCGACCTCAAATGGTTGTTGCAAGTTTGGTAATGCGAGCATTAGTGTCGAGTAGAGGCGATCTTTCAACTCTATGAATGCCTTCTGTTGAGATTCAGACCAAAAGAATTTTTCTTTTGCTCCTCCCTTGGTGACTTGACTCAAGGGACAAGTGAGATGAGAAAATCCCAATACGAACCTACGGTAGAAGTTGGCAAGACCTAGAAAGCTACGGAACTCTGTTAGAGTGGTTGGAGATGGCCAATCCCAAATGACTTGGATCTTGGCTAGATCCACATGCACCCTCTATTCATCAATAATGTATCCCAGATACTAAACCTGGGTAATTCCAAAAGTGCATTTCTCCAAATTGGAACATAAATTTTGTTGTCGCAGTGTTTGGAGAACCTATCAGATGTGGTGGAGGTGCTCTTCCCAACTCTGGCTGAAGATCAGGATGTCATCCAAGTATACCACTACAAATGAGTTGGTGAATGGCTGCAATATGTCATCCATTAGCCTCATGAAGGTTGCAAAATCATTCATTAATCCAAAAGGCATAACCAACCATTCAAAAATGCCCTCCTTAGCTTTGAAGGAAATCTTCCACACATTAGAGGGTTCAATTGGTACCTAGTGATATCCTAACGTCAAATCGATCTTGCTGAAATATTTTTCCCCCTTCAGCTGGTCCAGGAGGCCATCAATCCACGGGATCGAGTAACTATTATGAACAGTGATCTTGTTCAGTGCCTGATAGTCAATACAAAGTCTCCAAGTCCCATCCTTCTTCTCTACCAACACGATTGGGCTCCCATAGGGCAATGAACTCAGACAGATGTGACCTTTCTGCAACAGTTCCTGAATCTGCCTCTTGATTTCATTGTTCTCTAGAATGAATCACTGATAGATTGGTCCATTTGGCAACAGTGCACCTGGGGTCAGATCGATGGAGTGCTTGACCTGACAGTGCAGAGGAACCCCTGCGGGGGAGGAGAAGATGTCCTCGTACTCCTCGACGATCTTGTCCATCTATAGTTGTCATGCAGAGATGCCCTGTCTGGAGGTCGTGGCCGCCATCTTCTTCTTTCCTTGAGGGTGTATCATCAAGAAAAAAAATTTCCCAGTTTTGGAAATGAGATTACTACATTGTTTTGCAGTAACCAAAGAGACAGTGGTAGGTTGTGCTACCTCTGGTATCCTGTACAACTTATTTCCCAAAGTAATAATAACAACATAGGGCCTTGATTTATACATAGCATGTCACTTCCACAAGTATGGTTGTCCCAATAATACATCACAAGCTTCAAGGGGAGCAATGCCACACAATACCTCATCCGTGAAGGGCTTGATGTTGTATGGAAGGCGACACTGCTGGCTCACGCGAAGATCTCATCCTTGGTGAAGCCACCTGAGGGTGTACGATTGTGGATGTGTTTTGGTCGGTAAGCCCAATTGCTTCACGATCTCTGCCGAAATGAGGTTCTTTTAGCTCCCTCTATTGACAATGAACTGTAGCAGGGAGCCCTTGACCCACATCTGGGAGTGGAAGAGATGCACCTCCTCCTCTAGATCTTCGGGTTCCTCCTTCTGGATCTTTGTAATGGCAATGGTAGCGTTGGGCTCTGCATTAATAATATGCTTCCCTTTCTCATTCACCTTGTCAGGTTCTAACTCAGAGTCAGAACATGCATCTGATTCTGAAACCTTTAGCTCAACCACCAGTGACTTCTTGGCCTGACACTCACTTGTGTTGTGAGTGGAGCTCTTATGGAACTCACACCACTTTCCCATGTCCTTTTTCATCTTTGCGACGTTTTTCTTCGCTTGCAACTTTGGTGGGTTGTCTTGGGCTGACCCATCTTGGCTTTGTCCTTTGTTCTGAGGTTTGGGGCACCTTTCCCTTGCTTTGGATTCGCAGATCCAAAGTCTTGCTTCTTATGTTTAAACTTTTGCTCGACCTTGATGGCATATCGGTATGCCATGCCGAGCGAGGAGATGTTCAGGAATTCTATTTCTTCCTAGATGTACTTGTCCAGGTAGTCGCGGTATTTAACTAAAAAATGTCACTCTGAATCCTTGATACCCAACTTTGTGCGAAGGGTATGGAAAATATTGGTAAACTTCGGCACGTCTTGGTCCCTTCCCTACTGCAGCGTGGTCCACTTTATGTATTGATCCTCATAGCTTCCGACAGGATGGTACTGCTCCTTGATGGCATCCCGGAATGAATTCCAAGTCAGTGCGGCTAAAAATAATGAGCCTGTACTTTCATCCTTCTGCTTGCAATAGGTTTCCCGCCAATCCTTGACATGGGGGGCTTCTTTGAGAAGAGAAAAATAATCTTTTTCCGATTGGAAAAATCATGAATAGAAAAATAACCCTCTAGCAGATTTAACCATTCATCGACGACATCTGCGTCTATCTGACCCTCGAATATGGGGATTTCAAAATTACCTTGTACCTTAAATGATGTGGTGTTTCCAGAGTAGCTATTGGAATTTGATGTGTCGCCCTTGGGTAGCCGCTAAAGGATCTGGGCAAAGTTGTCCATCATCGTGTTCCTTTGTCACTCAAGGGCTTCTTCAAGCAAGATTTTGATAGGATCTCCTGCCCCCTTGTCTTTCTTTTCATTTTCCATGGGAGGCCATCGTGATTTGCAAGGCTGGTCTTGCAAAGGTTCGAATATTTCAAGCTCTATCTTCTTATATGTCAACCTCGTTGGGGACATGCAAAGAAAAACAAAGAAAAAAAAAGTAGACTACTCTGATATGGCTGATTTGAATTTAAACAGGAATGCAAAAAATTACAAAGATAACCATAAACATAGAGATGCAGTGGAAATAATACTTCATTTCATTAATTTAAAATAGTGAAATATGATTACAAACAAAAATGGAAATAAACCATCTAGGATGATGGTAACTTATCTCTGAGAAGAGATGTGGTGGCTACATGGCTCTGAATTGCCTTACAATGAGGCTCAAGGGTCTTTTTATTATTTAACAATAAGAGAAAACCATAAACAACCAAAATCCTAACTCGAGGAGATGTAACACCAAGAGTTTATGGGCCTCGTTGGGGTGAGTTGGACAACCAACTTCTCGGGGTAGTGACTGTTATAGACATTTTTGGTCACTGAAACCCCGATCATACATGTCCATAAACCAAGGGCTCCTAAGTCCCTAAAAGTGTTGCTTCGCACTCTAAAGAAGCAAGGTCAGATGATTACATCATCTCCCAGAAGTTCTCCACAGTAAACTGCTCAGAACTGGTCAAAACCGAACCATACAGATTGCTCAGTGCTAAGGGTGCGATGCATCCCACCTACCCAGTGTAAAGGGTAGGATGCATACTGAAAATCCATTATGTAGGGTGCGATGGGCAAGAGTGGACAAATGGCAGAGACAGTTTGCAAGGTGGATGATCATAGAATCTTCCAGAAACTTCTCCTATGACACTTGCCTCTCACAATTCGCCCAGGGATGAGTAAGAGATCATCAATCTCCAAGTGGAATCGAGAACTATCAGAGAGAGGACACTAATCAAAATCCCAGAAGTTGACTCACCCCCTTGCAATCATCTATATATGTATCCCTCATCCCAGAGATCCAGAGGCTGGAATTTTGTGTCTTGAAAGGAAGTGTTGTTGGTTTCTTGGTGGAATATCATAGTGTTGGGTGATCTAAGCTTTTCATGAGGTGAAGAAGGGCTTTCATGCTAGGAGGGTGACATTGGGTCAGAACAATTGGTTGTAATCCTCTTTGCTATTCTTGATATTAATAAATCTATTCAAGTTTTCCTCCACATTCTTGTATGTTTGATTATATATGCATTTGTGTGGTCAATATATATCTGGTCCTATATTGTTTATGATTGTACATCTCTGTTCTTTGATAGTATTATACTGCTTTGGTTCCACAGGTGCTCTTTGAAGCTGTGTAGATGAAGGAAAAGCGGCAAGGATCTGTCAGAAGGGAGAGGAACCAAACAAGGAACTAAGTGCAAGACTGAGGTTGGTGTCCTTTGTTCCCCTCTTATCTACTTCTCATAAAGGAAAGCGAAAGTAGTTTTAGTTTGTTTGTTTCTAAGATAGCTACCAATCTTAGTGGGACTAGCAGCTCTGAGTGGACACTAGATTTCCCGATAACAAAATGGTGACTCCATTGGGGAATGAATAGATTGTTTGCTTGTCTCTATTTGTTTGTTTTATAAACTTACAGACGGAGCCTAAAGTCAAGCCAGCTAGCCTTCTAACTGCATTTGCTATGCAAGTGCAAAGTAGATCAATTCTGCTTCAGTCTATCTCCGGGTTTTGTTTATAAACTAAACAATCAATTTGCAAACCTTCTAATTGCCCTAGTGGTGGCTCTAGTAACCTCATTAGATCAACCCCTGTGATTTATATTTACTGAACATCACTTGCTCGGCCTAAATCCCTGAACTGAGCTGTAAACTCTGACCTAGAACCCAGTTGAAGTCTCATCCCTGGACCATCGCACCTTCTCCTCTTGGGAATCTGGATGTATCGCACCTCCTGTGTGTAGTACGTGTGCTACATCGCACCATCCCTGTGTTGCAGGTGCGCTGATCAAACAAGACCTCTTCTGCTCTCAGAATTTGGTTTCTGTGTTCACTCTCTTCAGCTTTATTCAGGAGTTTTGCCGTCTGTGATCAGTATACCACTGTGGAAAATCCCTTCCTTTCCATCATTCTGCCTCCATTGTACAAATAACTGTGAATGTTTTTATGTATGGTGTGTCATTTTTAGTTCTCTTTTACAAAGAAGTAGCATAATAAAACTGTCATCTTTTGATTTGAAAGTGTCACAAGTGTCATTTTCAGTCAAAGAAAAGAATTCTATTGTTCATGATGGTCGATTATACAGTTACTCTTGTATTTGATTTTAATTAGTAGTTTTTCAAGTGTCGAAAGCAGTTTTCAACTCAAAATAGCAAAGTGTCATCATTATCTTCCTTTCGTTTTTGAAGATAAATTTGTTAGTACTATCGCTATGAAAAGATAATTCAGATTTGTACTTAGCATTCTTCTTGTCATTCACACATTAAGAAAGCTGAAAACAATACATGCATGTGCATTTTCATTTAGACTGCTTGTTGGTTTGATTTAGGACAGTGCATCTAGTTTGTGCTCTCTGCTCTATGTTGAAAGAATATCATCTCTCTTTCTTTAGTAGCTAGGATTTTCATTGCAAAAAGAAGATTAAACGATTGTTTATCATCTTAGATTGCATTTTAGGAATTGTATATCTACATCACGTGGTGAACATAAAAGGAAAATTTCTTAAGAAAGATCAACTATAAAATAAATTCAATGAACATAAAAACGCTTTGGAACCTAACGCACAACATCTAGAAGTCTAGGCTAGGGATGTATTCCGGCGTCGTAAAGCCTGGTAACTGTCACTTTCACTATTAGTTGGGTGATTCCTCCTCTTTGAGATGACAAGTGCCAGTACGGACTTGTGCTCCCATGTACCGTCAAGTATATATTAGGAGACCACAATAGGCTATATCCTTTATCCATAGGAAACCATGTCTGCCGCCCTATCGATCGCAATCCACCGAACAAAACATTCAGGAAGATTGACTGCCGTACCGTAAAAAGTATTCTGCGGTTTTGCGGTTGGTTTGGTAATCCCTCTGTCTAGATTTCTAGAGTAGTCTCTTTCGTTCCTTTTGAGACTCCTGAAAGGAAAAGGTCCATCTGAGCACTTGTCACTTCAGGCTCATTCAAAATCGAAGGCGACTAGAGTCATCTTTTGTTTTTTCTTGACTCTTAAAAATTGAAAAGACAAGTTGTGTCAAAGCATCTAAAATTTATTTTAATCGGAATAATATCACCATTCCTGCATTGGTCTTAGGTTGAGAAAAATGGAGTCCACCAACCAAGGATTTCCCCTTGGAGGAAATCCTAGTCCTTTCTCTTCTTGGGGAGATGTTGGTGCACCTCATATGGCCACATTGTCACTTCCAGGATTGATGATTGGCTTGCCAATATGGCTCTTCTCGACCTCCATCGTTCAGAACACCGTAATTCATGAACAATTGAGTCAGCAAATAGATGATACTAAAGTTACCCCCCAACCTTCTACTTCATCCAATTCTCCCTCTCCTCCTTCCTCTTCACTTGATGAAGCTGGTAAAGCCAAAAATCAAGTAACTAAGAAGGAGAAGAAGGGGAAGGAGAAGAAAGAGAAGAAGAAGAAGGAGCCAAAGGTGAAAAGGGGTAACCAGGCATCGTCTAGTGAAAATCCACACACTGCACCGTCCAAGCCTAAATCTCCATGTGTCATTTGCAAAGGAGACCACTATCATCGAGATTGTCCTTGCATCCCTTGGATCTTAAGGGACTGGTCTCCTCATTTTCACAATCCGGTGTCATCAACCTCTGAAGATCATGTTGAAAGTACACCATCAACTAGTGAAAGTGAAGCATTTGGACAAAAAAGAAAATGTAAATTTCCTTGTAAACTATGTGAAGGAGATCATGTCGTCCGCCATTGTCCCTTCCTAGATGAAGCTAAAAGAGTTTTGGATAACCGTCTGGCTTCACCACTACGGCTTCCTCCTAGATATAAGAAACTCTTGCCGAGTCCGTCACTAGTTGAAAATCTGATCGACGCGCCATTATGGTTGGTCGAAGCATATGTTATTGAAGATAAACCCGCTAAATCAATACCAGATGAAAGTCAAAAGGTTGAGGCGGCAGTCAGCCCAGTCTTGTCTTTGGAAGGTCCATCTTTAGATGACACAATCACCGAAGAGAATGAGAACGACACCATTCAAATTCTTTTCATAAACACAGACCCCGATGAACATGGGGGCAATCTACCCATTCCTTTATCGCAGGAAGGAAGTTCGTCAGAGTCATATCTGGCCGTCTATTTGGTCCCACCTCCAAGCAACCTAGTCATTTCCTTCGATTGGAATCTACTAGGCAGACCCCGTGTACTGGCTAATGTACCATTCCGAATCATTGTACAATCTTACAAAATGATCATGGTCGGTACCATTAGAGACGAAGGGGCTTATGTGAGTATCCTTTCCTCAACTGCTTGGGAAGCGCTTGGTTCACCATCACTTCTGCCTGAGATGAGAAATCTAACAGGCTTCGACAAAGGAACCAGTCGACCGTTAGGGATCCTTCCCAATGTGCCCATAACATTGAGAAGGAAAACCATTTACATGAACGTAATGGTAGTCCAAGGACCTTTGGATTATAATCTACTCCTTGGGCACGACTATATTTATAGCATGGGAGCCATTGTCTCCTCACTCTTTAGAGTAATGTGTTTTCTGCATGAAGGCTGAGTGGTCAAGCTCATAGACCAACTTTTGTTCCCTGGCTCACACATAGCTAATAGTCAAATGCCATCCCTAAATGGTCTTTCCATGCATGGAATGTCTCATCAATCTTCAGTCCGTCCACCTGAAGAGAACGAGCGATTCGGGAGGACATGACTGAAACCCAGGGGGCATGCACCCTAGTCTATTTCGGAAGGAAAACCTTGGGTATAGGGTAGGTTTCCATGGAGGATATATGACTAGTTTGACACACCCGTCCGTTTAGGAAAATGGGATTAGACTGGAATAAGACTCCCTCGTCAAAGTTATGTGAGTGGAGGCGACCGCGCCACTCACCTTTTTCTATTTCAGTAGACATCGCCAAGGAAGCATTTTTTCTGCAACGCGGATGGAGAGCTTTCATATGATAACTTGGAAACTCTACTTCGCTATGTCTAGGGGCATGCAAACCTTTTTGCATGCAAGCAAAGAGCGGCCATTTATTTTCTTAGTTTGTAGTTTCTTAATCCCTTAAACTCGTAGGATTGGTCGTTCCTAGCATGCATAATGAAAGGATCTGAAGCAAAGTTTTGAATGGTGCAAACTCCCTAAAAATTGAACCTATCGATGAGACATCCTTATTATATGACTAGCACGAGCAGTTTTTATGTGGAGTTCAAGCTCGTTAAAAATTAAACCTAACTAATGAGCAAACGTTCCCCCAGAGTTTAAGCTCATTAAAAAATGAACCAATCCCCGGTAAATAACCATTGTGAATGCATTATCGTCAGCTTTTTGAGCCCTCGTCGTGTTCTTACCATCACCTCCACTCTATTTTAGCCGATCATTCACCTCCATTTGATTGTTTACCCCTTTTTAGGAATAGCTGCGAAGAGTGATCTTGTTAGCCATCCTTGTGACACTGCCGTGATTGGAAAATTCCAAACCTTACCTGGAATCAACTGCTACCTGAAAATTATCACTCATTCCTCAAAAGACGAGTCTCCTTTAAGCTCTTTTCATATGACTGATAAAATATGAAAAGATTGCTGAGAAATTGGCCTCTCCAGCTTGTTAAAGCTACCAAAAGTGCTATCCCTCCTCTAGATTTTAATCTTTTTGGACCTGAGGGATTATTACACAAAAATATCGAGCGCTTGTTTTGTTTGGCTCGTTAAAATTACCGAAAATTCATCCTTATGTATTATTTTGTACTTTTTTGGATTTAAGGGACTATATGACGAAAAAGGATTATTGGAGTTTCCTTTACGTCCCTTTCAGACTCTCTAAAATTGAAAAGGATCGAGTTATCTTTGTCATTAAACTCATTAAAACCGAATAGCAACAAACTTGTCCATACAGACAAGAACGAGTTTCACTGTTGCTAGGCTCGTTAAAACATACCGATAGGTTTGCCCGAAGGGAAAATTATAGAACAAGCATATGTTATCCTCCTCAAGCTTGAAAAAAATAAAGAGGTACTAGTCAGCAATGACTGGGGAAAAATTGGGAAGAAAACTTGAAGAAACTTTATTGGTAGCAAGTCACTCTTGAACATGACACTTTCACTCCACATCCAAGTCAGGTTGGGCTATTCCATTCACCGGTCATATCACCGTTGGTCCATCGCACCATCCATATTTGGGGTTAACGCTACCAATCCATGTCAGTGTCACCGATATGTTCAAGAGAAGTTGCTTAGAGAATTCACATGTGTCTCATCCGCTGCAATACATGCACACTCCATTCTTTCATGACCACCACCCTGAGCCCTGTATCATCAAATCGTTTTCACCGCCAAAAATCATTTACTCCATTCCATGTTGTAGATGTGGGATTCATTAAGGCCTTCCTACGACGGGTCACTTCTTGTCGACATCAGCTCATTATCCAAGAAGCCGACTTAGGAACAACCCTTTCAGTACTTTGAACCTTGCATGCCTCAATGGAAAGTTTCTCACTTCCGGTGACAGGTTTACATCAATGGCCTTCGACCAAAAGATTTTGCGTGGTGTTCGACACTAAGTCCCTTTTCACACCACGCGAATTGTACTGTAGTACCTTGAGGGTCATCATCATTATCGGTGATTCCTCTCATGCCTGTTAACAACATACATCATTGGCTAGTAATCAGGTGATGTCTTTCCATGTTTGACTCCAGAACATCTTTCACATGGATAGACTTGTACTCCGACTGAAGATTGGATGAGTTTGAAGACCCCGGATCTAGTTTCATCCATCCGAGCTGCGATATATTCAGGAAAATAAAGGAATCAAATGTACATCACTGCTACACAGATGATCATCCGAACCAAAGGCTGATGACTCTATCAGAATCATCAGTCTGCCACACAGACGGTTATCTATCTTATGTACATGAAAATGAATTTATAAAGCTGAGCATGGGAATGCCCGCCTCAGCTAGATCATGAAAAATATTATGAAGATAATGTATTGTATTGTATCTTATCACAGGTTGCATTCTAGCTCGAAAAAGCTTCGGATCCTCATGATAAAGCATTTAATCCGACATCAAAAGATTAATGACCTCATGCTTTAGGGGGAAACTGATATAGACATTTTTGGGCACTGCAACCCCGATCATACATGTCCATAAACCAAGGGCTCCTAAGTCCCTGAAAGTGTTGCTTCACACCATAAATAAGCAAGGTCAGCTGATTACATCATCTCCCAGAAGTTCTCCACAGTAAACTGCTCAAAACTGGTCAAAATCGGACCATACAGGTTTCTTAGTGCTAAGGGTGTGATGCATCCCACCTGCCCAATGTAAAGGGTGGGATGCATCCCACCTGCCCAGTGTAAAGGGTGCGATGCATACTGAAAATCCCTTCTGTAGGGTGCGATGGGTGAGAGTGGACAAATGGCAGAGACAATTTGCGAGGTGGATGATCATAGAGTCTTCCAGAAACTTCTCCTATGACACTTGCCTCTCTCAATTCTCCCAGGGATGAGTAAGAGATCATCAATCTCCAAGTGGAATCAAGAACTATCATAGAGAGGACACTAATGAAAATCCTAGAAGCTGACTCACCCCCCTGCAATCATCTATATATGGATCCCTCATCCCAAAGATCCAGAGGCTGGAATTTTGTATCTTGTAAGGAAGTGTTGTTGGTTTCTTGGTGGAATATCATAGTTTTGGGTGATCTAAGCTTTTCATGAGGTGAAGAAGGGCTTTCATGCTAGGAGGATGACGCTGGGTCAGAACAATTGGTTGCAATCCTCTTTGCTATTCTTGATATTAATAGAGCTATTCAAGTTTTCCTCCACATTCTTGTATGTTTGATGATATATGCATTTCTGTGGTCAATATATATCTAGTCCTATATTGTTTATAATTGTAGATCTTTGTTCTTCGACAGTATTATGCTGCTTTGATTCCACAGGTGCTCTTTGAAGCTGTGTAGACGAAGGAAAAGCGGCAAGGATCTGTAAGAAGGGAGAGGAACCAAACAAGGAACTAATCACAAGACTGAGGTTAGTGTCCTTTGTTCCCCTATTATCTACTTCTCATAAAGGAAAGCGAAAGTAGTTTTAGTTTGTTTGTTTCTAAGATAGCTACCAGTCTTAGTGGGAGTAGCAGCTCCGTGTGCACACTAGATTTCCTGATAATAGTGACTTGGTCACATTATCTCCATTTGACGCACATGACAACCCATTGGAAAGATCTCTCCGAGGACTACGACGGAAAAGATAATTTTAGATAGAAAATCGATGGCAGTAGATTTCCAAAAAAACATCATTTAGGGCCTCAAAACGGTTCTAGAAGTTTAGGACCCGAAAAACTGCTAAAAATAGTAAATTGTGCTATTTAGGAAACTAAAAAATTGAAAGAAGAAATGGTGGGGGTCCAAGTGGAATTGCCGGATCGCCACTAATATCCACCTAGATCATGATAAGTTGATCAAGTCTTGCAAAGAGGATCTTACAAGAGAGTTCGAAGTGAAGGACTTGGGGCTTATGCACTACTTTCTGGAGATGGAAGTATGTCAAGGAGATGAGGAACTATTTGTATCTCAGGGAAAGTATGCCAACGAGATAATGAAAAAGTTGCACATGGAGACTAGTAAACCCATGGAGACTCCTCTAGCTGGTAATTGGAGGAAGGAGGATGCTACTTCCAGTGAGGTAGTGGAGGCTACTATTTATAGGTGGATTATGGGTTCGCTCATGTATTTGATGAACACATGATCGGACATGTGTTATGTAGTTAACCAGCTTAGTCAAGCTATGGTTAAGCTGACCAAACTATATTGGAAGGAAGCCAAACATGTGTTGACATACCTTAGAGGCACTAATTAGTTTGGTCTTTGGTATAGATGGATAGAGGGAGTGAAGCTTCAAGGCTTCACCGACGCATATTCGGTAGGAATTCCATCTAACAGGAAGAGCACATTAGGTGGGATATTTAGTATTGGGTTAGTAGTTGTTTCTTGGTACAACAGGTAACAAAGATCATTTGCACTCAGTTCAACAGAAGTAGAGTAGATGTTTGCTAGTCAAGAAGCTTGTGAGGCTATCTGGATCAGGAAGATTCTTTTTGGTTTGTTTGGTCATCAGATGGATCTAATAATGATTTACTGTCACAATCAGAGTTGTATCAAACTCTCTGAGAATCCAATTTTTCATGATCGGTCCATGCATATTGATATCTGGTATCATCATCTTCAAGGTTGTGTGTAGAGGAGAATCAAGTTGTTGGAGTACCTTCCCATAGAGGAGTAGGATGCATCTACTCTAAAAAAGGCCTTGTCAAGATGAAAATTTGAGTTTCATAGAGGCAAGAGTTTCCCATTCCTTTTTACTAGTGCACTTATTCCATAGAAGAGCTCCATATACAAGAGGGATAAGGAGATAAAACGTAGAGAGTATTTGTGCACTAAAGTAGTCCATGGGCAATGGGCCTTTCTTCTTTGTACTTGGAGCCATTTTATATTCAAACAAAGGAAGTAGAGAGGCCTCACCTTTTAGCTAGGTTTTTTATCAAAAGCGTTTCCGAAGATATATCTTGTGTCAATTGTGGTTTGTGCAATTTTATTTCACTATTATTTGTTTTCTACATAATTATAATTTGCATGCATATTGAATAAACAATAATTACAGATCCATAAATCTAAAGAGAAATAAACCCTCGTAGTGTATATTTCATATTTTAAAGTATAATTTTATCAATTCTATTGTGATGAAATATATAGTGGGATGCCCATGGTAGTTTAGAGATCATTATAGAAGAGAGAATCTAGAGTTTTTATGGATGTCTTGATGAGTTGACATTTTTTTTCCATGTAATATTTCTATTTGGCATATTTTTAAATGGGTTAGGCAACATTTTCCCTAAAATGGAGGATTTTATCCCATCCACTGGGAGCTAAATTATTTCTCCAATGAATTGTATAAATTTCAATGAAAATACAAAGAAGGGAGTGAAAAGGAGTGAAGGACTAGGAGAGTGGTTGATAAACCTAATACTATGATTCCTTGTAAACAAATAGATTAGGAATTTTGTGATGAGAGATTTAGGGGTATTGAGAGTTTCTTAATATTTTGTGTGCAAGCAAAAAGAAATATCAAGGCTATACAAACAACACAATTTTTTAATTGTTCCCCTTTCATATTTCAAATAATAATTATTGTGTATTTTTTCTCAACGTTTATTTGTTGTCATGATATCAATTTATATGTTTGTATAAGCTATATCATTGAAATCTTTTCCAGACACATACAATAGCTTTGAGGTGTCCAAAATGACTATATTAATCCTTGCAGACAAACATATTATGGGACTTTTGAGGTCTAAAATAGGTCTCCTAAGGAATATAATAAAATGTTAGTTAAAATAATAAAATAATAGCTATGAATTTTTAAAGAAAAATAAAGAAAAATACTTTTTTTTTTAATTATATTTCTGACTTATCTCCTTTTAGGTTTACTCAAATTTCAATTGTTAACAACCATTGGATGTGAAACTAAATTCCACATCCAATGTGTACCCGCTAATAATATTTCCAAGTAGAACTACACTGAGAAAAAATCAAAATAGATGAAAAACATGTGTTTCACACTCTTCTTTAATTTATTTTCATTTCTTTTCAATCTGCATCTACTCAAAAGTATGCAAAGTGGGAACTTGTTGCGTGTGGAATTTAATTCCACATCCAATGGGTTTTTTCACTTGACATTTAAGTAAATTTATAAGGAGATGAGTCAAAAAATACAATTAGAAAAATTAACTTTCTTCTTTTCCATCTAAAATATTTACCCTTGGGGATGACATCATCATCTTGAATCCTATTGATTATATTAGAGAAAATTTTTTGTACACATTTTTAGGCCCATTTTTTACCTAAAAATTCCCCTAATGTGTCACATCTCAAATTATCAAGGGCTGTGGACTCAGATTGATGTTACAATGTCTCTTAGCTATTAGTTATCCAAATTAAATCTATATTCGTACCTACAACACAATGTGAAGACTAACCATACTCATTTCAAACTATTGGTAAGTGTCATATCTATTATTTGAAGGAATGTAAATAGTTCCATTGAAGGTTTCAATGAACCTTCCTTTATAAAAGCTATCCAATTGTTATCTGTATACGACTATGCTAATAATCAAGTGGTGTAATAACCCTTGGATACCCAGATAAGAGTTTATGAGACAGGTTATAAAATCATTTAGGGTACGCCCCACATCAAGAATATGTTTTAATCCATAACATTTCCAAGGCTACGGTGATTGTAAATGTTTGGATCAAAATTTTAGATAGGAAATATATTCAGGCTTATGGGATATTTTGCCCCATTTGAGGGTTTTAAACTTTCTTTTCTCCAGATCTCAGAAATATCTGGGCCTAAAACACATTCAAGCCTATTGATATATTTAGTCACGGAGAGATTAAAAGTCCTAGATAGAAGTGATTTTGAAATGATTTGGGCTAGACCCCACCAAAATGGGTGAAGTGATATTTGGATATAAATGTATATGTGTAAGACAATAGTGGAACACATTTGAATTATCTATATCCTCAACATTAGGATTACACACAACACAAAAATTCCAACATATAAAGGAGATAGGTCTTCTCATTTTTTGTTAAGTTTCAAGTCTCATCACTTGATTACATGAACGTGATGTTGTTAAGCACGAAGTAAAGGATCTCTAAATTGAGGGTTACAAAATCATTCCTATATGGTGGTTGGTCATCAATGAAACCATGTCTGAATTTGAGAATGCAAAAAAAAAAAAGTGATCCATAGTCAAAAGTTGATGGGGATTCCTAGGATTTTCCAATGTTGATATCAAAGCACGAAGAAAGGAGTTTAGTGGAATTGAATTTGGGCCACCTTGAAAAGATGAAAAATGATGTATTGGTATCACAACATTTTGAAAATTATATAATGACCTAAAAGCTTATGCTTTTGGGAAGACATGAAAAGGGACTTCCATACAATTATAGTCAATTTTATACATGCCAAAGAAGTACACTAACACATTACAAATGCCAATTATCTCAACTACCATCTAGGATGACATTTTGAATGCATTTTATAGTTTGTATTCCTAAATCTAATAATAAATTTGAAATCATGATTGTAGTTGACCACCTTCCTAAATATTGTATTTTTTGTTCCTTAAAGAAGTCATTTATGCCATTCATAAGTTTACAATTCTTCACATATCATATTTTTAGATGAAATGACATTCATAATTCTATTGTGATTGATGGTTATCCCACCTTACAAACAAATTCTAGCGATAATTTCTTAAAGTATAGGCACGCACTTGAAAATGAGCATGGTTTTTGGTCTTGAAAAAGATAGTCATGAAATAGAGGTGGTTAATAGGTGCATAGAAATTTAATTGGAATGTTTTGTAGTGAACCAATGGCACCATTATGTTTATTGGTCACTAACGGTCATATGGCGATATATAAATCGCAACATATGAAGTTTCCTATGGTGAAAAATATTCATTTCTCACTTCATGATTTCTAGGAAGATCTAAGGTTCACGAAGTGAATCCCACTTAAAACAAGAGCGACCATTCATAGTGCACTTACAAATTATTTGGTTTTATATAAAAATAGAAAGAAGCATTAATCAAATCTACATCATTCCAAACACTCATTTAAAGAAGAGGGTTATGTGTTTCTTCATCTACAAACCTATTAGAATTCATATTTCAAAGACATAAGCCACCATAAGCTAGTGCCATAATTTTTTATGAACCTTATTAGGTCCAGTAACTCATTGGACAAGTTTGCTACAAATTGGCTCTTCCATCCCACTCCAACATATACCTAGTCTTTCATGTCTCTTGTTTGAAGAATGTAGTGGGGTTACATTTCTATTTTTAGACTATAAATCCCAAACTTGATGTAGAAGTCTCCATTTTCTTATTACCAATTGCCATAAAAGAGTATCAATTTTACACTAGTTTCCACCCTTCTAACATTAAGGAAAATAATGTTTTTTAAGGGTGACATCGTGTTAGGACAATAATGCTTTTTAAGGGTGGCATCATGTTAGGGTGCTACCCTAACCTCCCTACTTTAGGGTACTTAGCATTTAGTAAATTATATTATGAGGCAATATTCTTTGAATAAATTCTATTAGGTAGTTGGTGTGTGATTACTCAATTTAAAAAGTCTCCTTTACTAAATAATTCCAAGTAATGTTTAGTACTAATTAATGAGGGGACCACAACTAACTCAGATTTTGTTAATGAGAAACTATTTATAGAGATAGAAGTCTAGGTTTATCAAGTATTTTCATTATAATGGAGATCCAGTCATTTGAAGTCCCCCCCACCCCCCGCCTTATAGAATCCCATTAATATGACTTTATTTCTATATTAAGGGTTCATATTCTACAAAGTTCAATACTCTTATTTCTCCTATCTGACTTTTTAGATTTATTTTTTCTATTGATTAAGTACTCTACGTTATTAGGCTCAAGCACCATGATTGCATCCTCTAAGAATCATAGAAAAAAGTTAAATAATGAATTTTATTTATTTATTTCTAGAGGGATAAGGGCACCATTAATTGGTTTTTAGAACCACAAATTGAACTCAAGGTCTAACTATTGTCAATATTCAAGTGGGGAAGGCCTTGGTTCAAAAAAAGCTTTCTCATATCAATCATGATGGAAAACATGTAACCACACATATCTATAGAGATATTTGGCTCTCAATTAAAGTATGGATTCCATTAGGAGGTTTTACACATTATGGATGCAACATGAGACATTGAATATCATCAAATAAATAAAATGAGTTCTTTAGGATCTTGTTGAGCCTTATTAATCTTAAAAACCTTGAGTAAGTCCTTCAACCAACACAGAAAATTTTTACAGTGGTATAAAATTTGAGTGGAATAAGAGAACCATGGGAAATTTGTATACACTAGATATGGGTCTTGAGTCATAAACATGGACAAGGGAGAAACAATGTACTTAAGCCCTAATTTAACCTTATAGAGTTCAAGAACCCTGAAAAACTCTTAAAACCCATGGCATGGTTCCTATTTAGAGTGGTCTTGATATCTGAGTTGAATTATATGAACCTTTACAATGTCTTACGCATCATGGATGGTATGAACTCATTGAACATAATTGGGGGATTCAAACAACCACCTCCACCCCTCAATATTTCTTCTTACTCTCAAATTCGATGGACAAGTCCCTGAACCATGGCATATAACCTCTATAGGTGTCATTCACTTCCAAGTGGTATATGGACACCATGACTAGGTTATTAAGGAAGCAATCATTTGTCTCGAGGTTCTAAAAACATCAAAAGATATCAATGAGGGAATTTTTCCGTAGATGAAAATTCTTGAGCCCAATTGCCATGTAATGATCAAACGCATATGCAACATTCCATTCATTAGAATATTTTTATTATAAGTCATTTATTAGGGGATAGTATGATGACTATAATTATAATAATGGATCTTTGGGTCATGATACTGGTCAAGGAAATATAAGAAGGGCCTTATAAATTTAACAAAGCTTCTTGACCTTAAGCATCATGAAGATGCATTTAAACAACACATCGGATCTTTCTATAGGATTAATACAATATGGAAACCACTAATTGGTTTGATGTAACAATAATGTGTCTCTAAGCCTTATCCATGACAAAAGAATAAAATAAGGGAATTACATATGAAAACAAACCTTCATGATCCCAAGAATGTTGAATAAGTACCTCCGACCACATGATATGCCCTCTATGTGGGGTCTTCCATCTTTCATTTTCTACACGTCATTAGGTGGTTTTTATGTAAAAGATATTTTTTTTGGGGGTGCCTTGACTATGGTGAAGAGATGAAAATAACTTATATTTCCTTAAAAGAAGATTTTTGTGTTAAATATTTTGGTGAAACATATGAGGGTGAGAGAGTTTTACATGGTTATAATTTCATATAAAAACAAATAACACATGTAATAAAACACTAATGTTAATAATTTATGTACATTTTTGTAAATTCAAAAACTGGATTTTTAGAATTACAGTAACAAACTTAGTGGTTTGGGCTTGCAAAAACACACTATTTTTTGGGTCCCTAGTAAAATCCCCATTTTTTATAGGATTTTTAAATATGTTTCACATATTCATCTTCAATGAAACCACATATACTTATAGATATATGTATGTACATTCCAAAATTGTGTACACATATGGAGAGAGATTATTATTTACTATTATTATTCATTTTTTTTTATAATCATATATGTTTTATTTATATAATTGTTAATTTTCTCTCCCTTGTAGATAAATTATATAATGTACAAGTATAGATGAAGATGTCCATATTTTAAAAAATTAATTGATTAAAGGTTAATGCCATCAAACTCATTCTCAACATTTCGATCTTATAGTTTTATTACTCCAAAAAAAATACCAAATTAATGTCATTTTTTTTTTGGAAAAGTAGTGTTCACAAGAAATAAGTGTTATTTGTAGTCATGAAACATTGTTTCCAGAAATTATGCCATTTAGATATTAATTTGACTTTTTAAGGTGAACATACATTTTATGTTTAAGAGGAAAAGTAACATAAAAGGATATGTTTTTGTTTAACTATACAAATTTTTAATAAATAAATTTATATATCTCCAAAACTATTTCAATTTCCTACATTTTATTTTTTTTTACTATTTTCCAATAATTTATAACTTTACCTCAAATAACTTTTCATTAATTATTTTCTATTATAACTCATACATCATGATTAAAAATCATTGAGTTACCCTAGCTTTGTTTTTCATGCATTATCTATATATCTCTCTCTATATATATATATATATATATATATGTTAAAAATAACTTTTTTGATATCACCAAGTAAGTTCATAAATTGAAACACAAAATATAAAGTCCTTATTCAAATAGTAATAAAATCCATTAAGAAAAAAAAATTACTTAACATATTTAACCTTTTGTTAAAAAGATATTAATTTGAGGGACTAACTTCAACAACAACAAAATACACCTTTCCAAAAAAGATCTGTAACATATTTATCTCTTTATAATTTTTAATATTTTCCTTATCTTATTTTGGAGATATATTAATTTATTTATCTCTTTATAACTTTTCATATTATCCCTATCTTATCTTGAAAATATATTAGTTTAATTTTTTCTTTACAACTGAGTTTTTCTATTAAGTTTTAGAAGTAAAATTAAGGATTTTATATGAAAAAATAAATAAAAAATCATATATAAATGTGATTAAAATTTATGATAATAAAAAATTATGAAATATTCCATATTTATTGATAATCTTAATAGTAATTATTCCTTTTCACATTAATAGTTTACAGAGAAAGTCTTGATAACAAAATGACTCTAAGTGAAATGACATTTTAATAACATATAAATTACACTCAACATGATTGGGAGAAACTTGTTTAGCCTATGATATGGATTGGGAGAAAATTGTTTAGCCTATGATATAGAGGTATTGTTAAACCTACCAAGTTTAAGATTAAACAACAATGTGCTTTTAAATTTTGCAATATGTGATGTTTTAAAATATTTATACTTTAAGTATGTAGTATTTTAAATATTTAATTTAAAAGGTGTTATATTTAATTTCTATAAATTTAAATTAATAGAAATTTTTGAATGGATGTGGTGAATCTTAAACATTTAAAATATTTATAATGATATATACTATTTTAATTTATAAAAAAATTTACAATTTTATTAATTTTGTATATATAATTTAGTATATTGATATTATTATATTAATTTTGTTAATTGAGTTTATTTTAGATATTTAGAAAAATAATTGTTATTCTTTTTATTAAAATTTAATTTTTAAAATGATAAAATGAATTTTATTGTAATGTTTTTAAATTTTATTGACAAATTTGAAAATTTTCTAAAAAACCAACACATATTTATTAAATAAAAATATAATTATTTTTAAATAATTTATTTTTAAATAAATAAAATTATATATATATATATATATATATATATATATATATATATATATATATATATATAATTATATATATATATAATTTAGGTTTGGATAGGATAATTAAAAAAACAAATTAGATAAGGATGAAATATAAAAAAAGAATGTGTAACTTTAAAAAAAGAAATATAAAAATAATTTTATGTTTTGACAACTCTTTTGAAGGAAAGAATATAAGGTCAAAGCCTTCCTCTTTGCTAGCATTTCAAAGGAAAGAAATATCTTATCTTATCAAATAAAGCGAAGATAGACTGACACGGCCTTTATATTTACTCTAGACTTAGAAATACCTTTTATTTATTCTATAGAGATTTTAAAAGAACCATTTTTTAATACCTTGTATTTACTCTATAGAGAATTTATAAGTATCATTTTTAAATACATGTGGGAGTAAATTAAAGGACATGAAAGGAAAGTATTAGAAACAATATCTAAGTACCATCTTTAAATACCTTTGAAAGTAAATTGAAGGACATGTAAACTTCATATGTATTTGTTTTAAGAAAAAGTTGTGTCAAATTATATATATATATATATATATATATATATATATATATATATATATATATATATATAGATATATAATAAAAAGCATTACCATATTATTAACTTGCAACAAATGACTCGGCAATCTTGTCTAGTTTGTGTTTATCGAAAATTGATATTTTTAACTGATCTGCTGCAGCAATCCTGGGCCGATTTGATGGACAGCTCGTCGAGCTATAAGGCTAGAAACAGCTGTTCAAAACAGAAAAAAAGGCCCTTGCACAGCCTTAAATTCCATGTTTAAAGAATATTTCTTTATACGTTCCAACCTTTAATATCTGAAATTCCACGTTTGGGTCAAAAACAGCAATGATTACACCATGTGATAGTGTATCAGCTCCATTTATTCGCCTAATTAAAATTAATTGCAATTCATCTTAAGGGCATCCACAATTTAAAAGATCGACTTTGTACTTACAGTTGAGAAGGTTGATGGTAAATGGTATATCAATTTTTTATTATTCTAATATTAAGGCATTTAATTGGTATTTATTGGAAGTAATGTTTTTTTGTCATGTATAATTGTTATATAGTTGTGATAATGTTGTCGTTATAAGTTACGAAGAGTCAATTTAGAAGTTTTCAATTTTTATACTATGAATTAAAATAATTATAATTTAAATGTATGGAAATAAGTGTGTTATGTCTTATATATAATGTTCTTGAACTCAATAAGATCACAGTTTGTTTGATCACAGTTTGTTTGGTGATGTGTGTTTAATAGTTCTTTCTACTCTCTCAATTTTTCTAACTGTACGGAGCAAAGTTAATTATTGCTAAATGCTCAAATCTGTAATAGATATAATATCAACTAAACAATACTAGATTTTACTACGTTCACGATTTATATTTTTTAATGGTAAATTAGTAATATATAATGAGTATAAATAAAGTTAATTAGTGTTTTACTTCGTATTAGTTGATACCCAAATTCGTAATAAATATAAATAAAAAAGTTTTCACATTAAAGAGAAAAAATTATATTTCTCTATTTAAAATAACAGTGAATTGATTTTACTTTATATCCAAGGTTTAAGTTTATAATCTTATAATCCATATAAAATATGAATGTATATAAAATACCCAATAGACATCATAGTATGTGTTCACACCTTTTAAACCTTTTTGACTTTTGAAAAGGTACCAAAAGAGTCTCTCAAAAGATATTGGATAATAAATACATCACAGTTTTCAACCATTTTTTATCACTGCCTCACCATATAAGTTCACTAAGAATCATGAAATAATTCCAATTACTTCCTTTAATCCAGCAGAAAATTTGGATACCAAAAAACATTGGAAATTAATTAATCACAGTTTCCCAATGATTTTTTTGGATAATAAATATAAATCACAGTTTTCCACATTTTTTAATCAGCGCCTCACCATATAAGTTCACCTAGAATCATGAAATAATTTCAATTACGTCCTTGAATCCAGCAGAAAATTTGGATACCAAAAAAATATTGAAAGTTAATTAATCACACTTTCCCATTTTAAATTGGTCGTATGCCGCAAATTCGTTTGGAAAGTAGTTTGTTTTTTTTTTATCTGTTAAATAAATTAAAAAAAATTAAAATGTTAAAATATTTGAGTCTTTTGTTTTTGGGGTAAAATTAGATTTATTATTTTTTAGAGGAGTTTTTCGTGGACATCACATCATAATTCATTTGTCGTGAACCAACGAGTGTGGTTCATTGTCAGGGCAAGTTGAAGAATCAGATCATCCCTATAATATAAATAGAGAGACCAGAAACAACTATATTTGACCAGGAAATGACTATAATTGACATTATATTGGGAAATTGGACAAAATCAAGAGATAAGGAAAAAGACCTAAAATAAGTTAATTCAATATTAATTAGTTAGTTTTAATTATTTTGTGATGGCTTGCATTCAACTAAGAATTCATTGATGGTCTTTTTTTATTTAAATCTTCAAAGACCTATATTATTATATGAAACAATAATAAATGAGAATAATCAAATTAGATAGTTTGTTTTTCCACTTATATTCCTAGTTTAATAAAAATTCTATATTTGGGGACCTATAATTAGTTAATTAAATAAACAATTAGCTAGTTTTAGTTATTTAGTGACTATTGCATTCAACTAAGAATTAACTAATCGACTTTTTATTTAAATCTATAAAGACTTATATTACTATTATTATATGAAATAATAGGAAGAAATAATAAATGAATAATAATCAAATAACCTAATTAGTCATTTGGTTCTGTGACCAATGGAAAAATATAACAATTTACAATTGATTAGTTAGTTTGATTTATAATATCAATTTATTTATATTTTACTCTTCTGCAATTTACAATTGATTAGTTAATTTGATTTATAATATCAATTTATTTATATTTTACTCTTCTGCGACTTAATTCTCAGTTTAATAACAAATTATAACTATATTGGAAATGTACTATGAAAATTTCTGGGCACCCAAAATCTCTAAGTTTGACAGCTGGAACACAGATTTTCAAAAATTTCTACATGATTTTATCAAAATATTATTGGAATTTCCATTATTTTACATGTTAATTTGTGGATTGTTTAAACTATGCTTTTTAAATCAAAGTCTCTCAAATAATATAATTACATCATGAAATATTAAGTATTTTTTTTGTAAAATTCAGTGTTATTAGAAAATATTATCTCATTCATCCTGTTTTAATTTATATTTTTCTAAAATTGATTAGATTATTCTTAATATATCAATATTTTTTAATTCTAAATTGTGTTTTTCTAAAATACATTTTTTTTATAGTGAGAAATTTAGTTTTCAAAATAAAGATTATTCTAAATTATGTTTTTCTAAAATAAATATATTTTTTACCAGTAAGAAATTTAATTGTCAAAATAGCAATGGAATAACAATTATAATTAGTTGATATTCATTAACATAAATTAGCTCATCATAGTTATTCAAAAACAACCAAACTATTTAAATTATAAACCCTTAGTTACAAAATATCTCAATAAAAACATATTCGAAACCCAAAATATTTCTCTACTGATTTGTAACAATATTTTTAACCATTTTGTTGGGCTATAGAAATTTCAAATATTAACGTGATGGGTTCTTTGTCTAGAACTTTCTTCATTTATAAAGTTCCGGATAAGATTATTACAGTCATTTATAATGTTCCGGAATAGAATATTACAGATGTCTAAAACTAGACTTGTCAACTTTTTAACCACAGTTGTCAAAGCAGAGACAACTGTTTAAACGAAAATGGCTCCTCACTGTCATGAATTCGATGCCAAAATATATTATATTCCTGGTTAATCCCTCAGATTCCTCCTTTTGGCTTAAAAAACAGAAGATGGTATCAGTTTTCCATTATGGCATAACCATCCTTATCAACTTCTAACCACAGCTGTCGAACCAGAGACAATTAACTGCTATGAATTCGATGCCAGAATATATTTCTTTAATGGTTGGAACTGTTAATTCTTAACATTCTGACGTATAGTTAATTCGATGCCAAAATATATTTGTTTAGTGGTTGGAACGGTTAATTCTTAACATTCTGGCTTTACTTAACAATGGCAGAAGAGTGTAGGATTTAGTGGGAGTCAGATCTCAGGAAAAGATGAAATCGAAACCATTTTCGAGAATTGAATATTATTTAAAAAACAAATCTAATTCCATCTAGCTACTGACTATAATAAACATCTATTGTGAAATAATAAATTTTGTTTTTCAGTATTGACCAAACTCACTGTAATAAACATCTATGTTCACTAGAATAAACATCTATTGTCAAGATGATAAACATCTATGGTAAAATAGTCATTGTTTCTGAGTATTGACTAAACTAAACTAGTCCTGGCATAAGCTTATTCTAGTGAGCTAGTCATGTCTTTTTAGTGGCGGTTATTTTTGGCAAGTATTGTGTTTTTTTTTCAAAATTATAATTGTGGGAATGTTTGAATCATTTTTTATGGTGAAAATAGATTCACAGCCATAAAAAAACCTATGGACATCCAAAATTCTTGAAACTTACAATTATAACTCATCAAAATTTTAGTGATTTTTTTTTGTCAAAATTATGCCAAAAATTCCATTGTTTTCCAAGAGAAAATGTCAATTGGCTGTTGGGTTTGTTATATTCCTTCCATGACTAATCCCAAGAGTTGTTACCTTGTGTCACCCACAATAACCCTTTACCGAAGGGTTTGCAAGGGGATGGTAGCCTCTCTCCACCAGATTTTTTTAAGTGAACCAAATAATAGCTAGGTGGAGCCAAAGATCATTGGTTTTTGGCATGATAGTATTTGCCCATAGTATTTTGTAGATCAAGTGAAGGGAGCTACCCAAGATTAATAGATTGGGGTAGTAGTTTGTAGATAGGTGCTAAGGTTATATTCTATGTTACACAAGAACCGCTGCCAAGAGTTGGGAAACCCGTTCCAATGGTTGCTTTGGAACTGTATGTAAACGTTCCCTTTTCAGTGGGAGTTGCAATAGGAGCTTGGGAAAGTTCCGGGAGCTTTGAAGACTACTATTTTTTTTGGAGTTTCGGCTTTCGGGTTGGGGAATACAAAGTCTCTAGAGAAATATGCCCACAAAACATGAGCCTAAGTTGAAATCTTCGCAGGGAAGAAAGGCCAAAGACATCCTTAACACTGATATCCTTAATTGAGAAACTCGAGCAATCTCTTGATGGGTTAAGCATGTGGCACCCCGATGTAAGGGTGATATCTAGGATGTCATTCTGATGAGTATTTCTTTTGTTGTTTATGTATATATATCGTACAAGATTGTGTATGCATATTATATGTGGCATTCAATGCTTAAACATTAAAGTTGCTTTACTTTTTCTCTTAAGAATAATTAGAGAAACATATGTAAAACTGTTCTTTTGTATTTTTAAGGCAGATCGTTTCAAAGACTCGTCATGTGTCATAATGAACTTGATATTTTAATATTATATTATATATATATATATATATATATATATATATATATATATATATATATATATATATATATATATATATATATATAAGGTAGAGACTTAGGGAGAGATGATATATGTATTATTTATATATTTAAATTGATTTTAATATTTAAATAATTTGATTCAATATTAATTTTGATTATTATATAAATCATATAATTAAAAAAATAATTTTTATTTTTATATTTTTAATTTTTTTATTATATAATATTACCGCTCCCAATTTTGGGGAAACCTTTAGCCGTTCCGGACACCCGTACCCAAGTTCTCAATGTTCCCACATTCGAGAAACTCATGCAATATAGGTAATATTTAATGGGTTGAGGGTTAATAGATTGGGGTTTATGAATGTTTAGACATGTATATATCTTGTGTCAATTGTGGTTTGTGAAATTTTGTTTCACTATTATTTGTTTTCTAGATAATTATAATTTGCATGCATATTGAATAAACAATAATTACATATCCATAAATCTAAAGAGAAATAAACCCTCGTAGTGTATATTTCATATTTTAAAGTATAATTTTATCAATTCTATTGTGATGAACTATATAGTGGCATGTCCATGGTAGTTTATAGATCATTATAGAGGAGAGGATCTAGATATTTTATGGATGTTTTGATGAGTTGAATTTTTTTTTCCAAGTAATATTTCTATTTGGCATATTGTTAAATGGGTTAGGCAAAATTTTCCCTAAAATGGAGGATTTGTTCCTGTCCATTGGGAATTGAATTATTTCTCCAATGAATTGTTTAAATTTCAATGATAAGACAAAGAAGGAAGTGTAAAGGAGTGAAGGAGTAGGAGAGTGGTTGGTAAAAGTAATAATATGATTCCTTGTAAATAGATAGATTAGGAATTTTGTGATGAGATATTTAGGGGTATTGAGAGTTTCGTAATTTTGTGTGTGCAAGCACAAAGAAATATCAAGACTATGCAAACAACACAATTTTTTAATTGTTCCCCTTTCATATTTAAGAGAATAATTATTGTGTATTTTTCCTTAGCATTTATTTGTTGTCATGATAACAATTATGTTTGTATAAGCTATATCATTGAAATCTTTTCCAGAAACATACAATGGCTTTGAGGTGTCCAAGATGACTAGATTAATCCTTGCAGACAAACGTGTTATAGGATTTTGCAGTCTAAAATGGGCCTCCTAAGGAATATAATAAAATATAAGTTAAAATAATAAAATAATAGCTATGAATTTCTAAAGAAAAATAAAAAAAAATATTTCTTTTAATTGTATTTCCGACTTATCTCCTTCTAGGTTTACTCAAATTTCAAGTGTTAACAACCATTGGATGTGAAATTAAATTCCACATCCAATATGTACCCTCTACTAATACTTTCAAGTAAATCCACATTGAGAAAAAATAAAAATAGATGAAAAACATGTCATCCACACTCTTCTCTAATTTATTTTCATTTCTTTTCAATCTGGATCTACTCAAAAGTATGTTAAGTGGGAACTTGTTAAATTCCACATCCAATGGGTTTCTGCACTTGACATTTGAGTAAATTTATAAGGAGATGAGTCAAAAAATACAATTAGAAAAAATAACTTTCTTCTTTTCCATCCAAAATATTTACCCTTGGGGATGACATCATCATCTTGAATCCTATCAGTTATTTTAGAGTTAATGTTTCTTGTACACATTTTTAGGCCCGTTTTTTACCTAAAAATTCCCTTAATGTGTCACATCCCAAATTATCAAGGGTTGTGGACTCAAATTGAGGTTACAATGTCTCTCAACTAGTAGTTATCCAAATTAAATTTATATTCATACCTACAACACAATGTGAAGACTAAACCATACTCATTTCAAACTATTGGTAAGTGTCATATCTATTATTTGAAGGAATGTAAATACTTCCATTGAAGGTTTCCACGAACCTAGCTTTATAAAATTTATCCAATTGTTATGTGTATATGACTATGCTAAGAATCGAGTGGTGTAATAACCCTTGGATACCCAAATAAGAGTTTATGAGACAGATTATAAAATCATTTAGGGTATGTTCCACATCAAGAATATGTTTTAATCCATAACATTTCCAAGGCTACTGTGATTGTAAATGTTTGGATCAAAATTTTAGATAGGAAATATATTGAGGCTTGTGGGATATTTTGCCCCATTCGAGGGTTTTAAATTTTCTTTTCTACAGATCTTAGAAATATTTGGGCCCAAAATAGATTCAGGCCTATTGATATATTTAGTCACGGAGAGATTGAAAGTCCTAGATAGAAGTGATTTTGAAATGATTTTGAGGTATACGTCAACAAAATGGGTGAAGTAATATTTGGATATAAATGTATATGTGTAAGACAATAGTGGAACACATACGAATTATATAGATCCTCGAAATTAGGATTACACACAACACAAAAATTCCAACATATAAAGGAGATAGGTCTCCCCATTTTTTGTTAAGTATCAAGTCTCATCGCTTGGTTACATGAATGTGATGTTGTTAAGCACAAAGTAAAGGATCTCAGAATTCAGGGTTACAAAATCATTCGTGTATGGTGGCTGGTCATCAATGAAACCATGTTTGAATTTGAGAATGCAAAGAGAAAAGTGATCCATAGCCAAAAGTTGAGGGGGGTTCCTAGGATTTTCCAGTGTTGATATCAAAGCACAAATAAAGGAGTTTAGTTTAATTGAATTTGGACCACCTTAAAAAGAGGAAAAATGATGTATTGGTATCACAACATTTTGAAAATTGTATAATGACCTAAAAGATTCTCTTTTTGGGAAGACATGAAAAGGGACTTCCATACAATTACAGTCAATTTTACACATGCCAAAGTAGTTGACCACCTTCCTAAATATTGTATTTTTTGTTCCTTAAAGCAGTCATTTATGCCATTCACAATTTCCCAATTCTTCACATATCATAATTTTAAATGAAATGGCATTCATAATTATGTTGTGATGGATGATTATCCCACCTTCCAAACAAATTCTAGCAATAATTTCTTAAACTATAGGCACACACTTGAAAATGAGCATGGTTTTTGGTCTTGAAATAGATAGTCATAAAATAGAGGTGGTTAATAGGTGCATAGAAATTTATTTGGAATGTTTTGTAGTGAACCAATGGTGCGATTATGTTTATTGGTCACTAATGGTCATATGGCAATATATAAATTGCAACATATGAAGCTACCTATGGTGAAAATATTCATTTCTCACATCATGCTTACTAGGAACGTCTAAGGTTCGCGAAGTGAATCCCACTTAAAAAAATAGTAACCATTCGTAGTGCACTCACAAACTATTTTGTTTCATATCAAAATAGAAAGAAGCATTAATCAAATCTACATCATTCGAAATGCTCGAAGGGGGTTATGTGTTTCTTCATCTACAAACCTAATAGAATTCATATTTCAAAGACATAAGCCACCATAAGCTGGTGCCATAATATTTTATGAACCTTATTAGGTCCAATAACGCATTGGACAAGTTTGCTACAAATTGGCTCTTCCATTCCACTCCAAGATACACCTAGTCTTTCATGTGTCTTGTTTGAAGAATTTAGTGGGGTTACATTTCTATGTCTAGACTAGAAATTCCAAACTTGATGTAGAAGTCTACATTTTCTTATTACCAATTGCCATAAAAGAGTATCAATTTTACACTTTTTTCCACTATTCTAACCTTAAGGACAATAATGTTTTTTAAGGGTGACATCATGTTAGGACAATAATACTTTTTAAGGGTGACATCATGTTAGGGTGCTATCCTAGCCTCCCTACTTTAGGGTACTTAGCATTTAGTAAATTAATTTATGAGGCAGTATTCTTTGAATAAATTCTATTAGGTAGTTGGTGTGTGATTACTCAATCTAAAAAGTCTCTTTTACTAAATAATGCTAAGTAATGTTTAGTACTGATTAATGATGGGACCACAAGTAATTCATATTTTGTTAATGAGAAATTATTTATAGAGATAGAAGTCTAGGTTTATTAAGTATTTTCATTATAATGGAGATCCACTCATTTGAAGTCCCCCCCACCCTTATAGAATCCCATTAATATGACTCTCTTTCTATATTAAGGGTTCATATTCTACAAAGTTCAATACTCTTGTTTCTCCTATTTTACTTTTTAGATTTATTTTTTCTATTGATTGAGTACACTACATTATTAGGCTCAAGCACCATGATTGCATCCTCTAACCATGTATGGATTCCATTAGGAGGCTTTACACATTATGGATGCAACTTGAGACCTTGAATATCATCAAATAAATAAAATGAGTTCTTTAGGATCTTGTTGAACCTTCTTTATCTTAAAAACCTTAAGTAAGTCCTTGAAGCGACACATAAATTTTTTATAGTGGAATAAGAGAACCATGGGAAATTTGTATACACTAGATATGGGCCTTGAGTCATAAACATGGATAAGGGAGAAACAATGTCCTTAAGCCCTAATTAAACCTTATTGAGTTCAAGAACCATGAAAAACTATTAAAACCCATGGAATAAGTCCTATTTAGCATGGTTTTGATATTTGAGTTGAATTATATGCACCTTTACAATGTATTAGGCATCACAAATGGTATGAAGCCATTGAACATAATAGGGGGATTGAAACAACCACCTCCACCCCTCAATATTTCTTCAATGAACAAGTCCCTGAGCCATGGCATATAACCTCTATAGGTATCATTCACTTCCAAGTGGTATATGGACACCATGAATAGGTTGTTAATGAAGCAATCATTTGTCTCGAGATCTAAAAAGAATCAAAGGATATCAATGAGGGAATTTTTCCATAGATGAAACTCCTTAAGCCCAATTCCCACGTAATGATCAAACACGTATGAAACATTCCATTCATTAGAATATTTTTTTTATAAGTCATTTATTAGGGGATAGTATGATGACTCTAATAATATTGATGGATCTTTGGGTCATGATAATGGTCAAGGAAATATAAGAAGGGCCTTATAAATTTAACAAATCTTCTTGACCTTAAGCATGATGAGGATGCATTTAAACAACACATAGGATTTTTGTATAGGATTAATACAATATAGGAACCACTAATTGGTTTCATGTAACAATAATGTGTCTCTGAGCCCTATCCATGATAGAAAAGGAAAATAAGGGCATTGCATATGAAGACAAACTTTCATGATCCCAAGCACAATGAATAAGTACCTCCAAGCACATGATATGCCCTCTCTATGGGGTCTTTCACCTTTCATTTTCTACATGTCATTAGGTGGTTTTTATGTAAAATATATTTTTTGGGTGCCTTGACTATGGTTAAGAGATGAAAATAACTTATATTTCCTTAAAAGAAGATTTTGGTGCTAAATATTTTGGTGAAACATGTGAGGGTGAGAGAGTTTTACATGGAGATCGTTGTGTAGATAATTAGACCTCGAAGGCACTGGTGGCTCTACAATCTAAAGTAGGGTTTGGGTTAGGTTTTGGGCGCTGGTAACCATGGTGGGTCATGGAGGAGGGAGTTCTTCTCCCTCCTACAGTCAAATAGCCGTGAACAGAAGTAAGGGAACTAGTCTGCATTGCTTCAAGAAACCATCAGAGGTGATAACTGAGGATATTAACACAGGAAATATCAAACCTCATGGACATAAAGAAAATCATGAGGAAGATAACAAGGAGAAGAGGAAAGAGGGTAGCAATTAGAAAGTTGCACCTATGAGTGCGACAGGGGTATGTAAACCCAAGTCGACCATTATTCCTTGGGTCGTTTTAAGTGACCCAGGACTACAGGTGCACAAAGAACACATGGTGGAACACGCGGTTATATGAAAATTTATGGGGATTTGACCGACGGAAAAGGCCTTACACACATGGATAAGGAACCACTGGAAACCAAAGGGGGAAATAAACCTTCACCTTGGATCCAAGGGCTTCTTTACGGTGGTGTTCACGATCTTTGAAAATAAAGACAGAGTGTTTGAGGGAGGACCCTATTTTTACACTATTGCAGGCCTTTACATGCGACCATGGGTGATGAATTTTATCCCAGAACGAGAAACGATCACTTCAGTACCGGTATGGATAAGAATATACTCCCTTCCTTTAGATTATTGGTTTTTGGAGTCTCTAAAGGCTATCGGCAATAAACTAGGGCATTTTATAAAAATATAAGATGCGACTCTAAGAGGTAAATACACTTATTTCACCTGGATCTGTGTGGAAATGGACTTATCTGGGGCACTTCTGGACGAGATCATTTTAGAAGTGTATAATGAAGAATGGGTGTAGGTAGTGGACTATGAACATGTCCCATTCAAGTGTCATAAGTGTCATGAACACGAGCACCTATACAAAGACTGCCGATCAAGCAAACTGGAGAGCAACACAAAAACCACCACAAACAAAGATCCTGAGGTTTTCACTAAGGTGGGGGGCAAAGGGAAAGGAGGAAAGAGGCACCAAAAGAAAATCAACGAGGACAAGAAACTGAGCCATAATAGTTTCAAAATCTTAGAAGAAGAAGTTGGAAACAACAGGGCAAACCAGGAATCGAAGACTAATACCAATAAGAAGGATAGGGATGCTAGCATGGAGGATATACTAGAGAACAGCTAGAAAAGGGATGATCTACCGAGCATTGTGGAGCTCAGTAAAACCATGAGATGACCCCAAGTAAGGAAGCAACAGAGGACCATGAACTGTAGGAGATTCTTGAGAGGGAAAGCTTAGATCTAGAAAAGTTTCTTGAGTAGGGTATTGCCAAAGGGGTTGATTCCCTGCCAAAAGAGGAGTTTGATAGGGTTCAACAGCTCTTCCTTTAGAGATCCCAATTGAAGGGCGTTGGAGTCAAGAGAAACCATGACATCCAAGAGAGTAGAGGGATGAAAACAATGGAGGAAACATTGGGGCACTCTTCCAAGAATCTGGGTAGGAAAAGAGGAAGAAAAAGATAGAATGAGCTGCTAACCGAATGTTGAAAACTCATGATTACCATAGGTAAGATGAGAGATCTCACTAGCTAATCCTTTACAAACCTTTCTTAATGAAGCTTACAACCTGGAACATTAGGGGCCTAGTGTTATGAAACCAGCTCACAAAAAGATAGAAAAGAGAGATCCACGCCTTAGAATTCAGCCTCTTCGAGGGGGCAACCTCCTTTACATTACATAAATGAACAATTCTTGGATGATACAAATGAAAATACCTCCTTTCTATATATAGGAGTCTAAGTGGTCCAATACAATCAAAGCCTACATAACAATAATATTGTAGGGCACAACAATAACAATAGTGGGCTTCTATGTGGCACAATAGTAACAATATGGGCACTACATGGGTACATCAATATAAATAAGGGGTATAACTACAATAGTAATGGGGTAATCACTAGTATTATAGGGACCCAACATGCCCCTCTCCTTCAAAAAAGTGTTGTCCTCAACGCTTGAGTAGTTCAGGATACTTCTGCATAAAATTCTCGTCCTCCCATGTGGAATCTTCAGCGGATAAATTCTTCCACTTGATAAGGTACTCTGAAATTGATCGATTTCGTAGCTGTCGAGTTCTTGTTTCTATAACTGCTTCCGGTTCCAATATAATTTTTCCTTCTTCGTCAAGTTCTGGCAATATTGTTTGAACTGGGAGCTTGTCGCCTATAACCTTCTTTAAGCATGAAACATGGAAAACTGGGTGCAATCGAGAAGCTGCAGGAAGCTCCAATTTGTATGCCATAGTACCAATCTTTTGCAACACCTTGTATGGACCATAATACTTTGGTGATAATTTATTATCCTTCTTAGCTTGCTTGAGGGACATTTGCTTATATGGTTGTAGCCGTAGGAATACCCAATCACCTACATCAAAACTTCTTTCACTGCGATGCTGATCTGCCTGTTGTTTCATTCTATTCTGTGCCAACACAAGGTTATCCTTTAAGAGTTGGAGGACTTGTTGTTGATGTTCGATGTGATGTTCCACTGCCTGAACCTTAGAATTTTCTCTTAAATATGATGTGATGGATGGTGGTTGATACCCATAAAGTGCCATAAATGGGGTCATTTTTGTTGCTGTATGAAAGGAAGTGTTATACCACCATTCAGCCAGAGGCAACCATTTGACCCATTGTGTCTGTTTATCAGATACAAAGCAACGAAGGTATCCTTCCAAACATTTGTTTACTATCTCAGTTTGCCCATCAGATTGAGGATGATAAGATGAGCTATGAGCTAACTGAGTACCAAGACAAGAAAATAATTCTGTCCAAAAATTTCCAGTGAAAATGGGATCTCTGTCACTTACAATAATCTTTGGGTTTCCATGTAGCTTTTGAACTGTTTCCATAAATGCAGTAGAAACTGTACTGGCTTTAAATGGATGTGATAATGCACAAAAGTGTGCATACTTGGTAAGTCTGTCAACTACCACCATGATGACACTCTTTCCCTCAGACTTGGGTAAACCTGTGATAAAATCCATTGAAACCTCCTCCCAACGTTGGCTTGGAATGGATAAAGGTTGTAATAGACCCGGTGTCTTAATTGTTTCAACTTTATTTTGCTGGCAAACCAAACATTCCGCCACAAACTTTTGAATATCTGATTTAAGGCCATCCCAAAAAAATTCCTTCTTAACCCTGTGGTAAGTTTTTAAAAATCCTGAGTGCCCTCCTAAGGGAGAAGTGTGCAATTCCATAAGAATCTTTTGTTTTAGCTGGGAATTCTTACAGAGGTATAAGCGATCTTTGTACCATAACGAATCATTTTTCCAGCTAAATGTATCAGAAGTACTGGAATCTTGTTGTAGCTTTCGAATAAGTGCCCACACTTCTTCGTCATTCTTCCATTCCTCCCTTGCTTCGTTTATCCAATCTGGTTGGATAATAGAAATGGCACACAACAATGCTTCCACATCCTCATCCTTTCTTGAGAGTGCATCTGCCACCACATTTTGCTTCCCTTTTTTGTAGATGATTTCAAAGTCATAACCCAACATCTTTGTGACCCACTTTTGTTGCTCTTCAGAGGATAATCTTTGTTCTAAAAAGTATTTAAGGCTATCATGATCCGTTTTTACCTTGAAGTGTCTTCCCATTAGGTAGGGTCGCCATTTCTTAAGTGCATGGAGTATTGCCAACATTTCCTTCTCATAAATAGCTTTTCTTAAAAACTTTCCCTTGATTGGACGACTTTCAAAAGCAATGGGTCTTTCATCTTGCATTAGAACAGCACCAATTCCATTTCCTGAAGCATCACATTCCACAATAAAGGTTTTTGTGAAGTCCGGTGTAGCTAAGACCGGTGCTTGGCACATTGCCTCTTTAAGATGTTCAAAGGCCTTTGTTGCTTCCGAAGTCCATGAAAATGAATCTTTCTTCAATAATGTTGTTAGAGGTGCTGCTATTCTCCCATAATTCTTAACAAACTTGCGATAATACCCTGTCAACCCAAGAAATCCTCGCAGATGCTTTATGGATGTGGGGATTTTCCATTCCTTAATGGCTTTAATTTTGCTAGGGTCTACCTTAACTCCTTCATGAGATACAATATGACCCAAATATTCCACCTCCTGGACTCCAAAGAAACATTTGGATCTTTTTGCATATAATTGTTTCTCCTCCAATAGTTGTAACACCCTGTCAACATGTTCAACATGATCCTTCCAAGACTTGCTGTAGATTAGTATATCATCAAAAAATACTAACACAAATTTTCTAAGGAATGGTTTGAAAATTGAATTCATCAAACCTTGAAATGTTGAAGGTGCATTGGTAAGGCCAAAAGGCATGACCAAAAATTCATAATGACCCTCATGAGTTCTAAATGCTGTTTTCGGAATGTCTTCGACCTTCATTCTGATTTGATGATATCCCGAACGAAGATCCAACTTGGTGAAGTAAATTGATCCATGCAATTCATCCAGTAATTCATCAATAACAGGAATGGGGAACTTATCTTTAATAGTGAGCTTGTTGAGCTCCCTATAATCTGGACACATGCGCCATGATCCATCCTTCTTGTGCACCAATACTACTGGAGCTGAGAAAGAACTTTGACTCGGTTGAATTATACCAGCCTCTAGCATTTCTGCAACCATACGTTCAATTTCACTTTTTTGGACATATGGATATCTGTACGGCCTGATGTTTGGAGGAACACTTCCTGGAATCAGATGAATAGCATGATCATGATCACGCATAGGTGGGAGACCTTTGGGAGTCTCAAATACCTTGGAATGATTGTCCAGGACTTTTTGGAGATCTGGAGAAATAGATGATTCCAATGTGGAAACATCTAGTGAACATAATTGTGCAATTACACCTCTTTGCTCCTTTTTTAGAAGCTTTGTCATTCCATTAGAGCTGATTATCTTTCCTGGTTTCCCTGCAATACCCCTTAATTCAACTTCCTTTCCTTCCACAGAAAATTTCATGAAAAGTTCTTGAAAATTAAAAGCTATTGTACCCAAGGATTGTAGCCATTGGACTCCTAGTACAACATCAGCACCTCCCATTGGAATGGAAAGCATTGGGCTAGTCAATACATATTCTCCCATGGATAGCTTGATATTATGGCACTTTCCAGAACAATTTATTGTTCCTCCATTTGCAATCATCACTTGACACTCTGGTGCTGGATATAGGAAGCAATTCAATTCTTTTGCTACCCTACAATGAATAAAATTGTGGGTGCTTCCTGAATCAATCAACACTATTACCTTTTTCTTCTTGATTTGTCCTTCTATCTTGATGGTTTGAGGAGTGGTAATTCCCGCCAATGCATTACAAGATATGGTTGGATTTATTTGTTCTTCATCTAGGCTTTGTTCCTGGAATATATCCTCTTCTTTTGACCTTTCTTGCTCCTTTTCTTCTTCCTCTTCACAATCTATGTAGAATAATTTCTTCTCAGCACATTTATGACCTTTTGTGTATTTGCTATCACAATTGTAACAAAGCCCTTTTGCTCTTTTTTCTTCCAATTGTTGTGGTGTCAACCTTGTAGGTTGTGGAAGACTATGGGCAACAACACTTCCTTCTTTATAGTTGTGAATGGTATGCTTCCTAGTTGCCATAATTTTGCTTTCCATTTTTCTTGCTAACCTGAATGCCTTCTCTAATGAATCAGGTTCCCAAAGGCGCACATCATGTTGGATATTATCCTTTAAAGACCCTATGAACACATCAATCCTATGATCTTCTGGAATATCTTTTATCCTTATGTTCAATTTTTGGAACTCCTCAATGTGCTCCATTATTGAACCCTTTTGTTTGAGACTTATCAATTGGCTAAAAAAAGTGTTGCTTTTTGTATCCTCATAATGTGCTATTAATTCTTCCGTAAAAATTGCCCAAGTGATAAATGGTTTACGAGAACAAAGCCATTGATACCATACAAACTGATTTGGTTCCAAATATAAAGTTGCCATACGTACCTTTTGTGTGTTTTGCACATTATTGAGATCGAAGAATTGCTCCATCTGTAATATCCATGTGGCGGGATCCTTGCCATCAAACTTCCTCATATCGATTTTTGGAACATGGTGAGTCTTTGATCCAACATTAGAGTCTATGGAATCATGATTAACATTTCTTTTGTTCTCATCATGAGTTTCCTTTACTACCTTTTCACCATTAGTGACCCTTTCTTGTAGCAACTTCTTCAATTCTTCCATGTTTGTATTCAAATCTATCTTCAAATTTGCCATCGAATCCTCCATCTTAGCTTCCATGCCCTTTATCTTAGATTCCACACCATTTACCTTAGATTCCACGCCACTTATCTTAGCTTCTGTTAGCTTTTGTGAGCGTGACATTTGTTGCACTTGTTCTTGTAATTTTGATATATCATGTAGCATTTCTTCCTCTTCTTCATGAGTCATGCTAGAGCTTTCAGGTTCCTTACTAGGTGTTTGCATTTTCTTTCCTCGGGGCATCAGTTACCGATAATAATGCTTTACTATGCCCTTTGAATTTTGTTAAACCAAGCTTACACAAAAATAAAAATAAAAACTACACACCTTTTTTCACTTTATAGAAGCCTGATATTGAATCTGATGTATCTCTGTAATTTCGGATCATCCAATTCTGAAATTGCTACCTGTAGTAGCCTTCTGCGTCCTCTTTCCAATGCCACAAGTCTGAGCCAAATTGGATTCTCCAAGGAAGAGTTATGTGAAATCTCCCACGGTGACTTGCTTTTAGACTGGTTCAGTAGAGCGAAGTTGTACGACGTGCCACGATTCACTGTTTCGATCTTTGGATCTGAAAAATACCCACAAGAAACTACAGTCCGTCCTCTTTCTGTACCTTCTTACAAAACTTCAATCCGATGCTCAGAAAGAAAGTTATGACGATTTTACCCAGGTCACCTGTTTTGAGTGTAATTCAGGAGTCATCAAAAAGACCAACTTCCTGAAATCATATCTCCGAAAATATCGCGCAAACAGCTCTGAAATTCGGACCCAAGGTTCAGCGCGATGTCTTCTCAAATGGGTTTTTTTTGCGACTTCTGAAACGTCACAAAAAAAAAGTTATAGCGAAAATTCCACGATGACCTGTTTGGAGCAGCGAAACCCTAGAATCCAAAGCTCTGATACCAAATGTTATGAAACCAGCTCACAAAAAGATAGAAAAGAGAGATCCACGCCTTAGAATTCAGCCTCTTCGAGGGGGCAACCTCCTTTACATTACATAAATGAACAATTCTTGGATGATACAAATGAAAATACCTCCTTTCTATATATAGGAGTCTAAGTGGTCCCAATACAATCAAAGCCTACATAACAATAATATTGTAGGGCACAACAATAACAATAGTGGGCTTCTATGTGGCACAATAGTAACAATATGGGCACTACATGGGTACATCAATATAAATAAGGGGTATAACTACAATAGTAATGGGGTAATCACTAGTATTAAAAGAGGAGTTTGATAGGGTTCAACAGCTCTTCCTTTAGAGATCCCAATTGAAGGGCGTTGGAGTCAAGAGAAACCATGACATCCAAGAGAGTAGAGGGATGAAAACAATGGAGGAAACATTGGGGCACTCTTCCAAGAATCTGGGTAGGAAAAGAGGAAGAAAAAGATAGAATGAGCTGCTAACCGAATGTGGAAAACTCATGATTACCATAGGTAAGATGAGAGATCTCACTAGCTAATCCTTTACAAACCTTTCTTAATGAAGCTTACAACCTGGAACATTAGGGGCCTAGGAAGTAAAAGGAAAGAAAGAAATCTTAGCAGTAGAATAAAAGAAGAAAAACCAAATATGGTTTTTATTCAGGAAACTAAGTGTTTGATGGATAAGATCAGAGAAATATATACGAAATGGTTAAGCAAGTATGACTATATAGAGGTTAAGGCAGATAAATCGACACGAGGGATTCTTACGCTTTGGGATCCCCAGAAACATGGAATCGTAGATGTGAAAGCATCTAGGAACTATCTATTACCGGTGATTCAACCTTTGGGTGATAGGGAGACTTACATGATTACAAATGTCTATGGTCCTCAAAAACTAAAAGACAAACTCAAGCTTCTCACCTCCCTTGAGGAGCTGAGAAAGAGATATCCTGATATGCCCTGGATTCTGGCAGGGGATTTCAATATGATCAAGTCTCTTACAGAGAAAAAAGGTGGCACCAGAACACTAGGCAAAGACTCGATTATCTTCTAAAACTTCATAAATAAAATGAGACTAGTGGATGCTGAAACAATAAATGGCACTTTAACTTGGAACAATAAGAGAGGAGGGGCTTCTCAAGTTGACTCTAAACTAGATATATTCATAATCTAAAAGGACCTCCTTCTCACAGGCCTTGACATGTCAGCTCTAATACTTCCCTTTGGAGTCTCAGACCACTGGCCTGTCCAACTTGAAGCCACTTCTATGGGTACACCGAGGAACAAACCTTTTAGGTTTGAAAATGTCTGGCTCTCTCACCCTGACTTCACCAACAATATTGACAAATGGTGGATGGAATATTTTCCCATTCAAGGCACTAAAATGTTCATGCTGCAACAAAGACTTAAACACATCAAATCCAAACTCAAAGATTGGAACAAAAAAGAGTTTGGTAATATTTTTAAAGCCAAAAGAGAATTTGAATAGAAACTCCAGGGAATTAATCAAATCATAATCATAGATGGTTTTACTGAGGAAAGGAAAACTCAAGTTGATTTTCTTCAGAAGGAATGGGAATATAGGTGCATCCAAGAGGAGATATTCTAGAGGTAGAAATCGAGAGTGCAGTGGATTAGAGAAGGGGAAAGAAACACAAAGTTTTTTCATAAATCAACTTTGGATCACAGGTCAAATAATAGAATTTCAAAACTCAGAGATTTTCAAGGGAAAGAGCTTGTCTCCCACAAAGAAATGGAATCTATCCTAGTACAACACTTCCTTAGCATTGCAAAGGAGCCTCTCTTAGACAGGTCATGGTTCATTAACAATTTCACAAAGTACATTCCCAAGCTTGTAACAAGGGAAGACAATCACAATCTTAACAGGACAATGTCTGAAGATGAGGTCAGTGAAGTTATCAATGAGATGCAAAATGGGAAAGCTCCTGGCCCAGATGGATTCAATGTGGACTTCTTCAAAGCATGATGGAAAAAAGTCAAACAAGACATCCTTGATGTAGTGGAAGACTCCAGAAGATCTAGAACGGTTTTGAAGGATCTCAATGCCTCTTTCATAGCTTTGATTCCAAAGCAGGAAAAAGCTATGACATCAGACAGATTCACATGCTTTATGTAATGTGGTGTACAAGATTATTTCTAAAGTGATCGCTAACAAACTCAAGCCCCTTCTTCCAGCTCTTGTCTCAGAGGAGAAAATTGGTTATGTGGAAGGAAGGCAGATTCTCAATAACATCATATAAGCTCATGAGGTGGTACACTCTCTTAAGAGAAATAATCAAGCTGGTATGATCATACAGCTTGACCTAGCAAAAGATTATGACAAGCTAAGTTGGTCTTATATCAGTGCAGTGATGAGAGCTTATGGTTTCAACCACGGTTGGATTAGATGGGTTGTGGCCCTAGTATCCACGGCTAGTTTTTCAATCCTGCTTAATGGCTCACACTCAAGAACCTTTATGCCTTCTAGGGATCTCAAACAAGGAGATCCACTTTCCCCCTTCCTCTTTGTGCTCATGATGGAAGGGCTAGGCAGAGCAATAAAAAGTGCAAGTGTTGAAGGAAGAATCCAGGGACTAAAAATTACCATAGATGGAGCTGCTTCAACTCACCAACAATTTGTGGATGATACTATGTTGCAGGGCATTTCCATGGTCAAGGAAGCCAAAGATTTTAAACAAATCTTGAAAGCCTTTGTTATGGCCGTTGGTACTAAGGTAAGCCTTGACAAATCAAAAGTTTTATTTTTTAACACTGACATTGCTATTCAGAGAAACCTCACTAGAATTCTAAGGTTTCAAAGGGATCAATTACCTTCTAAGTACCTTGGAATCCCTCTTACAACAAACCTCTAAGTAGGGGAGTGTGGGAGCCGGTAATTAACAAACTTCAGGATAGGATCAGGAAATGGACATGCAGTTCTTTGAATTTGGCAGGGCGCCTTGTGCTTACAAAGTGTTGGGTGTGAAGCCTGATTATCTTCTGTATTCAAAGGTGTCGCTGCATTGGACCCTAGTTCGAAATGGGGTGGAAACGCCACCCGTAAAATATTCGCTACAAGGGGGGTTCAGGGCAGGGCGACTGTGACCTTTGGGGAGCCCCCCCGGGTAGGGGGCTTTAGGGGTAGTTCCCTCGAAGCTAAGAATAGATGTAAAATTTCCTTGTAAAAGTATAGTAATTTCTAGTCAATCTAGGTCATTCATTAGGCGGAGATCTGATGGTAGAACTTATGTTTAATTTAGGGTTTTTTGCCCTAGAAGGAAACCCCTCACTATATATGAGGGAATTGTATTGCGTCTATGTAGATCTATATTCTGAGTGAGAAAGAGAGAGGAGATTGAGAGTGAAGAGGGTGTTACAGCGGATTTGCTATAGGTTGTATCTCTTCAGTTTGCTGGATAATATAAAAGGAAGGACTGGTTGTTTCTCCGTGGACGTAGCCCAAACTGGCTGAACCACGTATATCTGTGTCTCTCTTGTTTTATGCGTTTTCTGTGTTTATATTTCTGCAATATTTTATGTGTTCCATTGCTCTGCAATATATAATTTTCTAACATAAAAGTTGTCCTGTAGGCCATACCCATTTTTATGATGTCAGCACTTGCTGCTCCTATAAGAGTTATGCAACAGATCAAGAACATTCAAAGAGATTTTCTTTGGCAAAAAGGGGAAGAGAAAAGGAAATGGGCTTTGGTAGCCTGAGACAAGATTTGCAAACCTAAGGCCCATGGTGGTTTGGGGCTTCATGACCCTGAAACCCTCAGTGGAGTTTCGGATGCAAAACGTTGGTGGAGGTGGCTTAAGGAATCGGAAACCCCTTGGGCCAAGCTTTGGAATCAAAAATATGAAAATAATTGCTAGGAGAGGGATCATATCCGAATTTCTAGGCTTATCAAGGGCTCCCACATTTGGAATCTTGCTTGGGAAAATAGAGCCATTATCCACCAGCATAGCTTCTGGGAGATCCGAGCTGGGAACTTAGCAAGATTCTAGGAGTACTACTGGTAGTAGGAACCAAACTTGTTTAGGGAAGAACTAACCGCTCTCAAGAATGACACTGACAACAAAGGTTTATGCATGGTAAGTGACTTTTGGGATCAGGCAAGTAATAATGGTAAATGGAGAATATGGAAGGATCTAGGCTACAGTGAAGAGAGCCCTTTGAAAGCTCAGGTAGGCTCTCTTGCTCAGGACTTGGAACGCAGGAAGATTTTGGTATCATCCTAGTCTAATCAACTGAGATGGGGAAGAAACAGATAAGGTAACTTTAACCTCAAATAAGCTAAACGAATAGCCCTAGGGTTTGAGTATCAAAATCCTGATAAGGTATCGAAGGACCTTTGGCAGCACTAGCATTGGATGAAAATAAAGTTGTTTATGTGGTTGGTTTAACAAAAGAAAATTCTAACCTGGGAAAATCTTCTAAAAAGGGGTTTTGTTGGCCCATCCAAATGCCATCTATGTGCTTCACAAGAAGAGATGATGGAACACTTACTCAACCTTTGCCCTTTCACCTCTACCTTGTGGGATTGGGTGGCCTCAATCTTCAGGCATACTGACAGGGATAGACTCAGTATTACAAACACTTTGAAGAATTGGAGAAAAGACTTCTCAGGAAATGAAATCATCAACAAAGCTTGGACTCTAGTTCCAGGCTTCTTAATTTGGGATGTCTGGAAAGAACACAATGGCAGGATTTTCAAGAATAAAACTGGCTCAACCTAGAACATTATTGCACAAATATTAAGACAGCTCAAAGACACTATTGGAGCCCTTTTAGGGAGACCTCCTGAGGACCCTACTCTACCCCAGGACACTCGTATATTGCTCCAGTTGGGTCTCCATTCGCTAGTTCCCTAGAGCATAAACAAGGGTGTGAGCTAGATAAATGCTGGTAAAGACTTCTGGAAACCTCCTCCTCATGGTTTCTTGAAATTAAATATAGATGGAGCCTCTAAAGGTAACCTGGGGATGGCTAGTTTTGGATGGGTCATCAAAGATGAGAAGGGTTGCATTAAGGATATCTTTCACAGTCATTTAGGGACTACCACTAATAACATGGTGGAGCTCATGGCCTTAGATCAATGCCTAGAAATACCGATCGAGTCAAATTTACATAATGCCATCATTGAAGCAGACTCTGAATTGATTATTAATGCGGCAAAGAAGATATGTAATGGAAAAGCATCAGGAAAAGTTTCAAAACATTGGCGACATTTGTAGGTCTTTCAGTGCATTCATACCCACCTACAAACCCTGAGAATGATTAGCTTCGTTCATGTGTGAAGAAAAGCCAATATGCTAGTTGATCGTCTGGCGAATGAAGGAGTGTTATGCAAAGAAAGTTACAATAGGTATGCTTGGGATTCAACACCCTTGAGAAAATTCTGTGAGGATTGTCAAACACAGGCGGCTAAAGAAATGGAGAACTTCCAGAATATTAGGAATGAACAAGAAAGAAGACTAGTGGAAGCAGGAGTGAGCGGAAGCGAAAGTCTTTCTTAACCATTAATCCATCAAAAATGCGTAAAACAGAGCTTTCTACAGGGGAGGGGCACTTGATAAACAGCAGGATTCTTAGTAGGTTCTTGTCCACAGATCTTGATAGCCTTTGCCATCAAATGGCTATCAGGTGGGAAAGTGATGGAAGGTTTGTTGTTGGGAAAAGTATCCAATACGGAATGACCCTATCCCACTCTAAGGGTGATAGTACCTCAGCAACAACCGAATGCAAAGCTATTCGAGATTACTTCTTTATGAGATGTAAGAGAGGGGAGAAAGAGATCCACTAACCGTTGTCTTCCGCTAATGATTGATCCAATCTTCTCTCTTTGCTGCTTGCTCCCAGCTCCTTGCTCTTTCACTGGCCCAGCTACACAAAGATCCTACAAAAGGGCAAGAGAGGGAAACTACAAGAAGCATACATTCATAATTGATTCAAGGATTAGAATAAATCAAATACACAAGTATAACAATTCACCATTGAGACACATGCATATAGAAGAACCTCAAATGCTTTATTAATGGAAGAAGTAAAGTTCTGAGAGTGTTACAACCATAAGAGGCCCAATCCAGCAACACCTCCCAGCAGAAAGAAATCTCCTCTTCACCTCCTTCAAGCAAATCACCCAATAGTTCTATACTCAAACCAACAGCACTTCCTTACATTCACAAGATTCCAGCCTCCATAGACCTCATGAGAGAGCTCTATATATAGGAGATTTGGAGAAAGGATGAGTCAGCTTGGGCTTGGCATGGAGCTGACTAGTGTCCTCTCCCACTTCAGTTATTCTTCAGTTCTTGAGTCCACTTGGAGGTTCTTGCTTCCACTTGGAGATCTAGATCCTCTTACTCATCACAAGGCAAATTCCCTGATCCAAGTGTCATTTTGGAAGCTTCCTAGGCATTGACACCTTGAGGAATGACTGTGCCACTTGGCCAAACTCGCCCAGCGCAGGTAGCCTTCATTACTGTTGACATTCAGCGCAGGTACAGAGTGGAGCAGTTGACATTCAGCGCAGATGCTCAGTGGAGAAGTTGACATGATCCAGAATTAGCTTGTTTTTGAGTGTTTTCAGGTGGAGAAATGATATTTAGTGCTGTGGTTTGCTGACCTTGTTCCTCTAGGGGTAGGAACAACATGTTTAGGGACTTTGGATCCCTTAGATTATTGACATTTCATGCTTCATGCTGTAAGGCACAAAAATGTCTATAACAGTTGCCCCCTAAAGTATGAGGTCGTTTATCGGGTGAAATGCTTTATCAGGAGGATCCGAAGTTCATTCAATCGCTGAGAGGTGACCTGTAATAAAAATACAATACAATACATTATTTTTCATTTTGATTTCATGATCTAGCTGAGGCGGGCATTCCCATGCTCAGCTGTATAAATTCATTTTGGTACATAGAACAGACGATCGTCTGATGGTAGACTGATAATTCTCTGCTGAAATTATCATCCTTTGAGTAGGATGATCATCTGCTGCAATGATGTACATATCAAATGTCTTTATGTTTCCTGAATATATATCGCAGCCCGGATGGATGAAACTAGATCCGGGGTCTTCAAACTCGTTCGATCTTCACTCTAAGTACAAGTCGATCCATGTGAGAATTTCGCTGAAGTCGAACATGGAAAGACATCGCTTGATTACCGGTCAATAATGTGAACCGTTAACAAGCGCAAGAGGAATCACTGATAATGATAATGACCCTCAAGGTACTGCAGTACAATTCACGTGATGTGAATAAAGGACTTGGCGTCGAACACCACGCAAAATCTTCCAGTCGAAGGTCATTGATGTATACCTGTCGCCGGAAGTGAGAAACTTGCCATTGAGGTATGCAAGCTTCAAAGTACTGAGGGGGGTGTTCCTAGATCAACTTCTTGGATAATGAGCTGAAGTCGACAAGAAGCGATCCGTCAAAGGAGGGCCTTAATGAATCCCACATCAGTGACACGAAACAGAGCTAATGATTTTAGTGGAGGTGAAAACAATCTGTGAAATATGATTCAGGGTGGCGATCATGGGTGGATGAAGGATAATGTATGGCAGTGGATGGGACACGGTTGACTCTTTCTGAACAACATCTCTTGAACATATAACGACACTGATGCGATGGATCGGTAGCATTACCCCAAATGTGGATGGTTTGGCGAAGACCATGGTGATGAGACCGGTGAATGAAACAACCCAACCCGATGTGATACAGAGGACAAAGTGTCATGTTCAAGAGCGACTTGCTACCATTAAAGCTTTGAGGTTCTCCCAATTTTTCCCCAGTCATTTCTGACCAGTACCTCTTTATTTTTGTCAAGCTTGAGGAGGATAACATATGCTTGTTCTATAACCTGCCCTTCGGGCAAGCCCATCGCTATGTTTTAACGAGCCTAGCGATAGGGAAACTCGTTCTCATCTAAAGACAAGTTTGTCGCTATTTAATCATTTTAACGAGTCTAACGACAAGGAAAACTCGGTCCTTTTCATTTTTAGAGAGTCTGAAAAGGTACAGAAAGTTAACTCCAGAATTCCTTTTTTGTCATCTAATCCCTTAAGTCCGAAAAAGTATAAAACAATACAGAAGGGATGAGTTTTCGATAACTTTAACGAGCCGAATAAAACAAGCGCTCGACCTTTTTGTGCAATAATCCCTCAGGTCCAAAAATATTAAAATCTAGAGGAGGGATAGCTCTTCCGGTCATTTTAACGAGCTGGAAGGCCAAAACTCGGCAAACTTTTCATATTTTACGAGTCAGGAGAAAAGAGCTCAAAGAAGACTCGTCTTTTGAGGAATGAGTGATAAACAGGGATAGCAGCAGATTCCAGGTACAGGTTGGAATTTTCCAATCACGGCAGTGTCACAAGGATGGCTAATTGAAATCACTCTTCGCAGCTGTTCCTCAAAATAGGTAAACAATCATATGGAGGTGAACGATTGGCCAAATGGAATGGAGGTGGCGGGTGCAAACACGACCAAGGCTTTTTATGGCTAATAATTTTACGATCACAATGGTTATTTACCGGGACTGGGTTCATTTTTTAAAGAGCTTGAATGCGCCAAAACACTGCTCAATCTTATGTTTATTTTTTAACGAGCATGAACTATGTGCTAAAACTGCTCGGATCTCGCTTTTCTTTTTTTTAAAAAGCATAAATTCCGCGGTAAAACTGCTCGATTATACCAGTCATAAGATAAGAATGTCTCCTGTGAGATAGCTATTTTTTATGGAGCTTTATCTCACGAAGCTATGCTCCCTCTCATCCTTTCTTTATGCAAGTTCGGAAACGGCTAATCTAAAAAATAGATAAATAACCGCTCTTTGCTTACACTCCAAAAGGTTTGCATGCCCCCAGGTATAAGGTATAATTTCAAGGCTGCCCCTACTTATCCGATAAAACATTTGTTTTAAAGGGTGAGGCTTGCCTATTTCTGGTTACCCAAAGATTGTTTTGTTAACACCATCAAACGAAACCATCTCCTCGGCACTGTCTACCGAAGTAGGCAATGGTGAATGACCTTTGTCAAACAAGTAACCTTGACAAAAGAATCTTGTTCCAGAACAACCCCTCTTCCTTCTTTCGGACGGGGTACGGACTAGTCATATTCTTTCGCGGAAATTCTACCTTATACCCAAGGTTTCCTCTGCTCGAAGCAGACCAGGATGCATGCCCCCTGGGTTCCAGTCCCATCTTTTCGAATCACTCGCACTCATCGGGAAGGAGGACTGGGGGTGGAGACATTTCTTGATTGAATAGACCATTCAGGGTTAGTATGTGACTATTTGCGATGCGTGATCCTGGAAATGAAAGTTGGTCTACGAGCTTGACCATTCTTCCTTCGTGTGGAAAACACATTACTCTAAAGAGTGAGGAGACTATAGCTCCCATGCAATATATATAGTCTCGTCCAAGGAGTAGGTTATAATCCAAGGGTCCTTGAACGACCATCACGTTCATTTGAACGGTCTTCCCTTTCAATGTAACAGGTACATTGGGGAGGATCCCTAATGGTCGACTGGTTCCTTTATCAAAACCTGAGAGATTTCTTATCTCAGGCAAAAGCTCCGGGGAACCCAGTGCTTTCCAAGCAATAGAGGAAAGGATACTCACAGATGCCCCTTCATCAATGATAGTTCCAGCCATTACCATTCTGTAGATTTGGACCATGATTCTGAATGGTATACTGGCTGGTAACCGGGGTCTGCCTAGTTGGTTCCAATCAAAGGATACAACCAGGTTGCTTGGTGGTGGGACCAAATACACGGCCGGATATGACCCTGACGATGTTCCTTCCTGCGATAAAGGAATGGGCGCATTGCCCTGATGCTCATCAGAGTCGGTGTTGATGAAAAGAATCTGGATGGTGTCATCCTTATTCCCTTCAGTGAGGGTGTCATTTGAAGATGAATCTTCAGTGACGGTGTCATTTGAGGATGAAACCTCTGAAGGAAGAACCGGGTCAACTGCCGTATCGACCTTTAGACTTTCGTCTGGTCTGGATTCAGTAGGTTCATTTTCAATGACTGACGCTTCAGCTGACCACTTGAGCGGGACAGCTGTATTTTCAACCAATGAAGGACTTGGCACGAGTTTTTTGTATCCAGGAGGAAGTCTCAACGGTGAAATCGGACGATCTTCCAAAACTCTCTTCGCTTCATCTAAGAAGGGACAACGGTGGATGGCGTGATCGCCTTTACACAGTTTGCAGGGGGATCTTGCTCCCCCTCTTTGTCTTGAACCTTCACTTTCGCTGGTTGACGGTAAGCATTCAACATGGCTATCAGAGGTTGATGCTCCCGAATTGTGCAAACGAGGTGACCAGTCCCTTAGTATCCGAGGAATACAGGGACAATCTCTATGGAAGTGGTCTCCTCTACATATGACACATGGCGATTTAGGCCCGGTCTGTGCTGTGTGTGGATTTTTGTCAGATGTCTTTTGCTTGCCCCCAGTCGCCTTAGGCTCCTTCTTCTTCTTCTCTCTCTCCTTCTTCTCCTTCTTCTTCATGGGAGCTTGGCTTTTGCCGGCTCTACCTTGCGAAGATGAAGGATCGGAGGAAGAGTTATAGGAAGTAGAAGGTTGGTGGGCAGCTCTAGACTGATCTGACTGTTGACTCGACTATTCAGGAACCATGGCGTTCTGAACTACATTGGTTGAGAATAGCCAAATAGGCAGGCCAATTGTCAGTCCTGGAAGCGACAATGTGGCCATGTGGGGCGCACCAACTTCTCCCCAAGAGGAGAAAGGACTAGGATTTCCATCATGTGGAATTCCTTGGTTGGGGCGTTCCATATTCTCAACCTACATATCAACGCAGGAATAGGAGGTGATTATGTTCCGTTTAAAATAAATTTTATAACGACGCTTTAGACACAACTTGCTTTTTCACTTTTTAAGAGTCGAGAAAAAGCTAAAGATGACTCTAGTCTCCTTCGATGTTTTAACGAGCCCGAAGTGACAAATGCTCGGATGGACTTTTTCAGTTATAGAGTTTGAAAAAGGCCAAAAGAAACTGCTCTGGAGATCTAGGCAGAGGGTGTGCCAAACTTTTCGCAAAACCACAGAATACGTTTTACGGTACGAGTGATCGATCTTCGTGAATGCTGTGTTCACTGCATTGCGATCAGTAGGGCGGCCGACACGGTTTCCTATGGATAAAGGCTTTGTTCCTATAGGGGTCTCCCAATATATACGTGACGGTACGTGGGAGCACAAGTCCGTATTGATACTTATCGCTTCACCGTGGAGGAATCACCCAACCACTCAACGCTAAGATATCACGTTTAACGACGCCGGAACACGTCTCCAGCTTAGACCTCTATGTGTTTGCGTTATGTTTCAATGCGTTGTTATGTAAATTCAATTTATTTTAAGGTTGATCTTGTTTAGCAGTTTGCCTTTATGGATCACCACGAGATGTATAGTAACACTCCTAAATGCAGTCTAAGATGATAAGCAAGCTTTTCAATCTTTCAACTTTGAAAATCTTAACTACTGAGGGAAAAGAAAGACAACATCTTTTCACATAGATCATAGAGCACACACTAATGCACTTTTTCCTAAATCAACATGCAAGCTGTCATAATGCACATGCACAATGCAGGTATTTCTTTTCTCTTTCTTAACGTTGGTGCGATACAAAAAGAAAGCTGTTGTATAACTTTGAATTCAATTTCAAGTGAAAGCAAACAAGCTTGTCCAAAATCAAAAGACACCTTAAGATTTACTTGTTTCGACACTAGAAATATATAAATTCAAACCATATGACGAAAGCAAAATCTCAATCAGCTATGAACAGCAAACAAACTAACTCTTAAGACCAAAACGACACTTTATCACAGGTCTAGATCTAAGAGGCCACAGCAAGACTGATTCACTTTCGTTATGGGAAACTGCAAATGATATAAGAAATACACAAAGAACAAATACAGTTTCTTTATACAACCGAGGCAGAATAGTGGCAAGGAAAGTTGGTTTCAGATAGGTACACTGACTGGTAACAGGCTGCAAAAACAAGGGTGAAAACAGGGCAAGAACCAGCAGGAAACCCCAGTAGCACAAGGCAAGACTGGTTCAGCGCAGGTAGTACACTTGCAGTTTGACCTTCAGCGCAGGTAGCCCCTTCGGGAACTGCGCTGAAATGCAGACAACCTTCACACAGCCTGCACTGAAGAACGAAACTTTCGTTTCTCTTGGTTTCCGGGTCACAGATTGCTCAAAAATTCACAGTTTTTGGCCAAATCAGAAGCTATCAGTCAAGTACACACTAAGGGATGAAAAGGAGGATGAAAAGCTATCACTAAGAGCTATTTAGAGTCCTTGTGGATCAGCTCTTCAAATCATAAACTTGCCCAGAAACTGAGCTAGAGTAGCTGCCCTCTACTTTGCATTTGAAAGATCCAAATGCAGTTCGATTCGGTACTCCCTGTGTTTATGAAATGAATAGCAAAAAACACAAACAACCAACAAGATACGATCCCCAGTGGAGTCGCCAATTTGTTGTTGGGAAAAGTATCCAATACGGAATGACCCTATCCCACTCTAAGGGTGATAGTACCTCAGCAACAACCGAATGCAAAGCTATTTGAGATTACTTCTTTATGAGATGTAAGAGAGGGGAGAAAGAGATCCACTAACCGTTGTCTTCCGCTAATGATTGATCCAATCTTCTCTCTTTGCTGCTTGCTCCCAGCTCCTTGCTCTTTCACTGGCCCAGCTACACAAAGATCCTGCAAAAGGGCAAGAGAGGGAAACTACAAGAAGCATACATTCATAATTGATTCAAGGATTAGAATAAATCAAATACACAAGTATAACAATTCACCATTGAGACACATGCATATAGAAGAACCTCAAATGCTTTATTAATGGAAGAAGTAAAGTTCTGAGAGTGTTACAACCATAAGAGGCCCAATCCAGCAACACCTCCCAGCAGAAAGAAATCTCCTCTTCACCTCCTTCAAGCAAATCACCCAATAGTTCTATACTCAAACCAACAGCACTTCCTTACATTCACAAGATTCCAGCCTCCATAGACCTCATGAGAGAGCTCTATATATAGGAGATTTGGAGAAAGGATGAGTCAGCTTGAGCTTGGCATGGAGCTGACTAGTGTCCTCTCCCACTTCAGTTATTCTTCAGTTCTTGAGTCCACTTGGAGGTTCTTGCTTCCACTTGGAGATCTAGATCCTCTTACTCATCACAAGGCGAATTCCCTGATCCAAGTGTCATTTTGGAAGCTTCCTGGGCATTGACACCTTGAGGAATGACTGTGCCACTTGGCCAAACTCGCCCAGCACAGGTAGCCTTCATTACTGTTGACATTCAGCGCAGGTACAGAGTGGAGCAGTTGACATTCAGCGCAGATGCTCAGTGGAGCAGTTGACATGATCCAAAATTAGCTTGTTTTTGAGTTTGTTTTGAGTTTGTTTTGGGTTTGTTTTGGATTGTTTCAGGTTAATCTTCATCGAGTTAGCCCTTTTTGGTCTTTACACTTGTAAACACATGTAATATATGTAACATTTCTTGTGATTAATAGAAGGCTCCACTATAAAAACAAATAACACATGTAATAAAACACTAATGTTAATAATTTATGTACATTTTTGTAAATTCAAAAACGAAAGATGGATTGTCTCTTCGAATTTAGAATTATAGTGACAAACTTAATGGTTTGGGATTTATAAGCAAAAACACACAATTTTTTTTGGGTCGCTAATCAAATCCCTATTTTTTATAAGATTTTTAAATATGTTTCACATATTCATCTTCAGTGAAACCATATAGATATATGTATGTACATTTCAAATTTGTGTACACATATGGAGAAAGATTATTATTTACTATTATTATTCGTTTTTCTTTTTTATAATCATATATGTTTTATTTATATAATTGCTTTTTTTCTCTCCCATCTAAAAATTAAATATATAATGTACAAGTATAGACCAAGATATCCATATTTTAAAAAATTAACTGATTAAAGATTAAGGCCATCAAACCCATTCTCAACACTTCGATCTTATAATTTTATTACTCCACAAACTCTTTTACCGTGAAAAAAATACCAAATTAATGTAAAAAAAAATTGTGGAAAAGTAATGTTCACGCGAAATAAGCGTTGTGAAGTAATTGTTATGTGTAGTTATGAAACTTTGATTCAAGAAATTATGTCATTTAGATATTAATTTGAATTTTTAAGATGAACATGTATTTTATGTTTAAGAGGAAAAGTAACATAAATATGTTTTTTTTTAATTATATAAATTTTCTATAAATAAATTTATATATTTCTAAAGATATTTCAATTTTCTACCATTTTTTTTACTATTTTCCAATAATTTATAAATGTATCACAAATAACTCTTCATTCAATTATTTTCCATTATAAATAATACATTATGATTAAAAATCATTCTCTTACCCTAGTCTACATAGCTTTGCCTTTCATGCATTTTACATATAATTTTTGTTTGGTTAAAAATAACTTTTTTGAGATAAAATACTTTCGAACCACTAAGTGAGTTCATAAATTGAAACACAAAATATAAAGTGCTTATTCAAATGGTAATAAAATCCATTTAAAAAGAAATTTAACTTACTTAACATATTTAACCTTTTATTAAAAAGATATTAATTTAGGTTTCTTTTACCATGTGCTAACTTCAACAACAACAAAATACACCTTTTCAAAAAGGATCTTTCTAATTTTATGTAACATATCTATTTATAATTTTTAATATTTTAATTATCTTATTTTGGAGATATATTAATTTATTTATCTCTTTATAACTTTTCATATTCTTCCTATCTTATCTTATCTTGGAGATATATTAATTTAATTTTTTCTTTCCAATTGAGTTTTTTTATTAAGTTTTAGAAGTAAAATTAAGGATTTTCTATGAAAAGGTGGATTATGTGTTTGGAGGCAAGCGGACTTGTGAACTAGGGTTACGGACTTTCAGAGTTGGTTTTCCATGGAGGGACACAAAGGAGGGAGATCCACTCCCTCCTATAAGCAGGCAATTGCAGGCAAAGGTAAAAAACCAGTTGAGGAGGACAGAGGTCCTTCTGATGATGTAAGGAAAAAAATAAGGAAGAGGAGCAAAATGGCTCTAAAACCAGGGAAAGCCACAACACCGAAGTAATGAGGAAGAATACAAGGAACATAATATAAAAGGCAAAGCACAAAAGGGACCATGCCAGCCCAAAACCTCAATAGCGCCCAGAGTGGTGTTGAATGACCCTATGCTACAGGCGCATAGGGACCACATGCAGACGTATGCAATCATTTGTAAATTCATGGGCTTATGGCCCACTAAAAAGGCTTTACAAACATGGATTAAATACAACTGGAAACCAAAAGGAAGCATAGAACTTCATCTTGGGTCAAAAGGATTCTTTACTGTAGTCTTTGCAAATATTGAAGACAAGTAAAAAGAGTTTGGAGGGCCCTAATTTTACACAGCTGCAAGCCTGTATATGCAACCAGGGGTGATGAATTTTGTCCCGGAATGCAAAACATTCACCTCGGTTCCGGTTTGGGTAAGACTCTACTCTTTACCTTTGGATTATTGGCAACTGGAATCCTTAGCTGCCATAGGAAATAAGCTAGGGCATTTTGTCAAAGCCTTTGGGGCCACTAGAAAAGGAAAATACACATCCTTTGCAAGGATATGTGTGGAGATGGACCTCTCTGGAGCTCTACCGGATGAGGTAATATTGGAATTGTTGGATGAAGAATGGGTGAAAACAGTGGATTATGAACACACCCCTTTCAGATGTTGTAAATTCCATGAACATGGGCACTTATTTAGAGATTTCCATCTCAGTAAAATAGAAAACAAAATTAAAACTAACACCATGAAAGATACTGAAAGATTTCATAAGGTGGTCCAGAAAGGAAAAGGGAGCAAATGGGGGCCGAAACTACCTCAGGAAGACAAGAATTAGGCCAGTCAAAATAGGTTTCAAGCCCTAGAAGAGTAAGAAGTGACGATGCAAACAGATCATGTCAACGAAGGTAGTCCAGTGGAGGAAGAGAAAGAAGATAACGTTGGGCAAACACAAAACAGAAATAAACAGAAAGAAGACATGATGAGTGACACAAATCTGGAAATGGACCAGGAAATGACCCAGAGTGATATGGAAATGGAGGATCACGAACTACAGGAAATTCTTGAGAAAGAGAATCTAGATCTAGAAGGTTTCTTGAAACAAGGAACCAAAGAGGGAGTGGATTCGTTACCTCAAGGGGAGTTCCACAGAGTGCAACAACTGTTCATCTGGAAAACTCAGAACAAAGGATCAGAAAAGAAAAGGAAAAATGAAAAACAGGGTAATGAAGGAGTGAAAGCTATGAAAACCACACCAGGATTAGCACCAAGAATCCCAGGAAAGAAAAGGGGCCGGAAAAAGAAGAACAAACTGTTGATGGAATGTGGAAAGCTAATGATAGACTCAGGTAAGATGAAAGACCTATCCAGTTACTCCTTTACAAATCTTTAATAATGAAGTTCACTTCTTGGAATATAAGAGGTCTAGGTAGTAAAAGAAAACAAAGATTACTAAGTAACAAAATGAAACAAGCAGCCCCGGATGTGATCTTCAATCAAGAAACTAAATGTTCCATTCAAAAAGTAAAAGAGATTCATAGTAAATGGCTCAATAGATTTGAGTTTTTGGAAGTCAAAGCAGAGAATACAGCAGGAGGAATTCTCATGCTTTGGAACCCCCAAAAGATTGACATTATAGATGTTGAAGCATCTAGAGATTATCTTTCAGTGGTCATTCAACCAGTGGGAGATAAGAAATTGTACCTGGTCACGAATGTGTATGGCCTCCAAAGAATGGATGGTAAACTCATGTTTCTTGATTCCCTACAGAATCTTAGGGAACGTCATGCAAAAATCCCTTTGATCTTAGGGGGTGATTTCAATATGATTAAATCTCTGTCAGAGAAAAAAGGAGGAACCAAAATTCTAAACAAATATTCTGGTGCTTTTCAAACCTTCATAGACAGTATGAAGCTCGTGGATATTGTTATGAACAATGGTAATTTTACTTGGAACAATAAAAGAGGAGGAGAGTCTCAAGTGGCCTCCAAATTCGATATATTTATAATTTTAGAATATCTTATGATCAAGGACAAGGACATAGTTGCTAGCATTCTTCCCTTTGGTGGCTCGGATCATTGATCGGTACAACTGGATATTCAGGGCATTGGCAAACCTAGGAATAGACCTTTTAGATTTGAGAACATCTAGCTCTCCCACCCAGACTTCCACAATAACATAGCTATCTGGTGGGGAGAAGATTTGGAAATTCAGGGTACAAGATTGATCCTGCTTCAAAAAAGACTCAAGCATATCAAAATGTGGCTCAATAAGTGGAATAAGAAGGTGTATGACAATATTTTTGAAGCAAAAAGAACTGTGGAAGGAAAAATTCAGAAACTCAACCAAACCGTGATTATAGAGGGTTTTGATAAAGAGAAAAATGAACTGGCAACTAAATACCATCAAGATTGGGAGAACTTATGTAACCAAGAGGAGATTTTTTGGAGGGAAAAATCCAGAGTGCAATGGCTAAAAGAAGGAGAACGCAACACTAGATTCTTCCATAGATCCACTATGGTGAATAGAGCTCACAACAGGATTTCTTCAATCAAGGACAAGGGAGGTAACATGCTCAGCATGCATGAAGAAATCGAAGCACTACTAGTTCAGCACTTTTGTGGCATAGCACAGAAAACCTGCTCTGACAGAGATCAATCCATCAGGGCTATTTCTAGACATATACCTAAGCTGGTTTCCAGAGAGGACAACTTCAATCTCAACAGACCAGTGTTAGAAGAGGAGGTTAGTGAGGTCCTAAAAGAAATGAAAAATGGTAAGGCACCAGGTCCAGATGGTTTCAGTGTAGACTTCTTCAAAGCATGTTGGAATATAGTAAAACATGACATTCTAAACGTAGTGGAAGACTCCAGAAAAGGATAAAACCATCTTGAAGGCGCTTAATACCACCTTTATCTCCCTAATCCCTAAACAATATTTGGCTCTAACCCCTGAGAGGTTTAGACCCATTGCCTTGTGCAATGTTGTCTATAAGATTATTTCCAAAGTGGTGGCCAATATACTCAAACCTCTTCTTCCTACCCTGGTGTCAGCTGAATAATCAGGATATGTGGAAGGCAGAGAATTCCTTAGCAACATCATTCAAGCTCATGAGGTGGTACACTCATTGACAAGCAATAAGAAAGCTGGAATGACCATGCAATTGGACATAGCTAAAGCATATGATAAGCTAAATTGGACTTACATCAGAAAAGTTCTCACTGCTTTTGGGTTTGATCATAACTGGATCAGATGGGTTATGGCCCTAGTTACTTCTCCCAGTTTTTCAATCCTTGTTAATTGCTCACCCTTGGAGACTTTTACTCCTTCAAGAGGCTTAAGGCAAGGAGATCCACTCTCTCCCTTTCTCTTCATACTCATGATGGAAGGGTTGGGTCGAATGATCAGACATGTTAACGTCGTGGGTAAAGTCAAAGGGCTCCAACTTTCTGAAGATGGTCATGCTTTAACACATCAACAATGTGTTGATGATACCATGCTGCAGGGTATCCCCATGGTCAAAGAAGCTCTAGCCTATAACCAAATCCTGAGAAACTTTGCCATGGCTTCAGGTATGGAAGTAAATCTCTCAAAATCTAAGATTTTTTTCTTTAACACTCACATTTCTATTTAGAGAAATATAGCCAGAATTTTGGGATTTCAAAGGGAGCTCCTCCCCTCAAAATATTTGGGAGTTCCTCTTACTACCAAACCATTACACAAGCGCATATGAGAGCCAGTAATTAACAAATTGCAAGACAAAGTCAAGAAATGGACTATTAGATCTCTGAATTTGGCTGGTAGGTTAGTGCTAACCAAAGCTATCCTTCAATCTATCCCAGTCTTTATGTTGTATGCTCTCCTAGCTCCACAAGGTGTCCTGCATTAGCTCAAATCTATTTAAAGAGATGTCCTTTGGGTTAAGGAGGAGGATCGTAAGAAATGGGCCTTGGTAGCCTCAGAAAAAATCTCAAAACCCAATAACTTTGGTGGGCTAGGTTTGGATGATCCTAAGATTCTTAGCATGGTTTTAGGAGCTAAATTATGGTGGCGATGGGTTAAAGAGCCAGAGGCGCAGTAGGCAACAATTTGGAAAGAAAAATATGCTATCACCTGGCATAACAATGATCTAATTATAATGTCAGGACATAGAAAGGGCTTGCATATTTGGAATAAGGCCTAGGATAACTGAAGTTTGGTCCAAGGAAACAGCTTCTGGGAAATCAGAGAAGGAAATCTTAGCATGCTCTGGGAAGATAGATGGCAACAGGAGCCTATTTTATTAAACACGGACTTAAGGGATCTCAAGGAAGAAACAGATAGCAAAAGACTTTCTAAGGTGAAAGACTTTTGGGATCAAACCAATAGTAATGGTAAATGGAGAACCTGGAGGAATTTTAATTTTAGGGATAATAACACCCTGAAGGCTAAAGCAGAAACTCGAAAAGATAGGTTAGATCATAGAAAGATTCTGAAATCTGAGGGCCATGATCAACTAAGATGGGGCAACAATAATAAGGGGGTTTTTAATCTCAAGGAATCAAAGCTCATTCTCCTTGACCTCAACACTCAAGCTCTGGATAAGATTTGGCATAGCCTTTGTAGACATCAAGGCTGGATGAAAATTAAACTATTCATGTGGCTGGTCCAGCATAGGAAAGTTCTGACCTGGGATAATATTAGGAAGAGGGGCATTTGGGGCCATCCAGATGTCAGCTCTATGAAGCTCAAGAGGAAACTATGGAGCACCTTCTCAACAATTGTATGTTCTCCTCTAGTCTGTGGGATTCTTTTGCCTACATTTTCCATCAGACGGATAGGGACAAAAGGAATATCTGCAACACCCTATCCAACTGGAGAAGAAATTTTTCAGATAATGAAGTACTTGCCACTGCATGGACCATCTTTCCAAGCTTCATTGTCTGGAATGTATGGAAAGAAAGGAACAACCGAATCTTCAAAGATGAAAAGAGGACTTCCCAATGCATTTTTGAGCTGATCTTAAAACAGCTCAAGGAAACGGTCGGTACCATAGTGCGAAATCTCCCTAAGAACCCTCCTTCGGCTGCTGAACTGAGAATTCTCTATGAGCTGGGCTTGCAGGGTATTTCCCCTCAGGGTCTGGATGGAAATGTTATCTCCCTGAAGTCTGAGAAAAATTTCTGGCATCCTCCTCCTAAGGGTTATCTAAAATTCAACATTGATGGGGCTTCAAAAGGCAACCCGGGCACCGCTGGTTATGGAGGTGTGTTAAGGGATGAGAATGGAAGTGTCCTTTTCATCTTCCTATCATCTAGGAAAAGCTACTAATAATATGGTGGAATTGATGGCTATGGAGCAGTGTTTGGATTTACTGAATCAGGAAAACCAACAAAACGTGATAGTGGAGGCTGACTCTGAGCTTATTATCAATTCGGTCAAGAAAATCAGCGGGGGAACAAAGCCAGAAAAAGTCTCAAAGAACTAGAGACTGATTCAGGGCTTTCAATGGATTCAACATCACCTACAGAGCCTGCGTACAGTTAGCTTTAATCATGTTCGAAGATCGGCGAACAAATTGGCAGATCTGCTAGCCAATCAAGGTGTGATTAGTACAAAGAATGGAGTAGCGTCAAAATGGCATGAGTTGCCTCAAAGCAGGTTAAAAGTGATTTTACATGAATAGGCAAAAGATGATATGTTGGTGTTTTGTGGAAGAGCCATGGCCCTAGAATCAAGTTGATTCAACCATTGACTCCCATTCAATTAGCTTTTGGGCGAATGGTTCCTCTTTCCATAGCTCGGGAAGGAATGACAACTCGATAGGCACTCTTGGCGGCCACATTACTGGGATTTTTCCATCTAGATTTGGCAAACCGGCATGGGGGTGGTTTTCTGGCGATCACATGCCTCCCAGGCAGAAAGCAGTATTTTCGTTTTGGTAGCGATTCCATTCAGAGGGTGGCACGTGGCGGTGGAGCCGGTTTGAATACCACCCCCATCACACACTAATGTTTGGCAATTTAGGTGGGTGCAATATGATCCATGACCGTCAGATCATTTGAAGCTAATCGATGGCTGAGACGGGTTGAGCAGGTTGGTGGCAGTGTTGGTTAAGAGTCATGCTTCTTTTCTACGCGACTTTGTCTGCTGTCGTTCGATAGGGCTCGATGGATCAATGGTGTAGATTAAGGAGATAGGTTGTTTCGTTGGTGGGAAGAGTGTTTTCTCTTTTTTGTTAGCTGGCTTCTTTTGGGCACGGTTCGCTCCACTTTTAGGAGGGTTGGTGGGGCCTTGTGGTTTTTTTCTGTTTCGTCCACTGCTTAGGTTCAGCTTTTGGCCTATTCTTGTTTAGCTTTTAGTTGCTGAATGGCTAGTTTTTTGGGGTAGAGACTTTGGCCTCGGGCCCGATCTCAGGTCCTTTGGGGGGTCTCTCCCTTGGGCCACATTTCCATGTGGTTAGTTGTATTTTTTTGTAAATTATTAATGTAATAGAAAGTCCTACTCTTGCTTCAGCAAAAAAGAAGAAGGATTTTCTATGAAAAGAAAGAAATAAAAAATTATATATAAATGTGATTAAAATTTAGGATAATAAAAAATATGAAATATTCCATATTTATCGATAATTTTAATAGTAATTATTCTTTTCACATTAATATTTTACAGAAAAGGGCTTTATAACAGAATGATTCTAAGTGAAATGACATTTTAATAAAATATAAATTACTATCAACATGATTGGGAGAATGTTGTTTAGCCTATGATATGGACTGGGAGAGAGTTGATATGTGTCATGCCCCTACACCTGCGGTAGTCTTTCAACCGCTTATAGCGAGGTGCGGCACCACCGAATACTTTCTTTTTGCCAATACTTATGTTCATGGAATATGCCTTAACATTCGATACTTAGCTTTATTTTTCTTCACCAAGTATTATTATTATCCTTTATACCAATGAACACCCATACACATTCATTATCCATAGCAATTATAAACAACAAGACAATTGCAACAGTATAAAGGGAGGGGCAACTCCCTGAACAGTGATTCTACCCAAATTCAATATATTAATCAACTTTTACAAATATCCTTGCGAAACCCCAAGTTTCATACTTAGTCAAATTTACAATCGGCAACACCTTCGTGTAGCCTCACCGTTTCAACACACGAGTTTCCTTGCCCGAGTTGGGCGAACACGCCCTCACACAGACCAACAACTGAAACTCCTCAATCGAACTTCGTGTCCTGTCACCCGGCAATACTTCGTTCCCCCGGTGGGCGGGCGCCTTCGTGCACCCTCCACCTACACTTACGATCTTTAGGTGAGTACCTCACTGCACTCTCCACCCAACTCTCCAACCGGCAGACGGGCGCTCTCACGTACCTTGCCACCCGAGACTACAACCAAACCGTTGGGCACCTTCACCCAAGACTCACCCATGTTCACCCTTTGCATGACGGGCACCTTCACCCAAGGCTTCACTTGCTTTTCCTTCCAAATGGTGGGCGGGCACCTTCGTGCGACCCATGACCCATGCCTTCACCTCTTCACCAAGAACTTGTGTCACCGTGTAGCACTGCCCAAGAGCAGGCGCATAGACCTGCGCCCTGTTGCGGCCTTGTCTACACCTTCGCACTTCCTCTTTGATGTAGAGCGAGCTTGTTCGAATGATGTTCGATGTTGTTCATTGATGCCAAATGCTCCAACTCTCCGCTATGTTTATATGGGCGGTTGGGCGAGTCGAGTCACCTGGCCAACTCGTCCACCACATGAACTGATGCCCTCATTTCATTGCTAACTCGCCTATCTTTGTTGGTCGGCCAACAATCCTTCACTCGAGTTTCCTATCTCATGAGGTCGGCCTTTGGGTGTCACCAACTCATCCCCACACTATAAATTAACCTTCGCTCAACCATCCACGCACATTTTACAAGTGTTCCTTCACACGCCTTGGCCTCAGCTCGTCGCACTTCACATGGTGGTTGTGACTTGGACCGCAGGTCCTTACATCCTCCTCCACCTGAAGTCATTGTCATCCTCGACAATAAGTCATCCTGGTAACCATCCTGCCACCAAGATCATCATCTCATCTGCCTCATCCTCGGTCCATGATATCAACCAGTCCATACACTGCAAACATCCCTACAACATATGTAAAACAACTATCTCCATCATGTGTCGTCCCATCCTGTGAACTATCATCAAATACTCCAACATAATGCCAACATCTCTCTGCACACTTCCGGACCTCATGATCTGAACTAGTCGGGTGATTAGTCCAACTGTCATGCTCAAACCATAAGAATGCACATCCTTATGTCTACACCAGTCTTTCTTAGACTCTGCCACATCCTGGACTCACCAAGAATCTCACCCATGCTCAGGTCCATGGAAACTCCATCCCATCTGCAACATGTCATGATGCTAATGCCAAGCCATTCCTGCACCATCTGTCATACCTGCTCAACCTATTTTAAGGACTCACTGCCATGAGCAGCTAACAATGAGCCCCATCTTCTATGTCATCTAAGAAGATGTAGAGGGAGTAGAGCCTGAAGTCTCACCCTCACTAATAAGCTCAATCCATCTGTCAGGATCCTATATTTCCATCCTCTGCAGATATGCCACCCAATTCTCTGCATGGACATTCGGTCTCACATAAACCTCCTTGTCATCTTCATCTTCAACCTCTTCTAGCCTTCTTGACAAATCCAAGATACTATCAGAAAGTGACCCTATAACCAATGACTACTCGGTAAGCTTTGCCTCAGCAGTAGACAACCGTTTACATACATCATCCAATCGCTTCTCATCCTCCATTTGCATCACTGCTAGTTTACAATCAGGCTTTGTCACACCAATGGTTGGAACACCAATGGGTACATCTTCCCTTCCATCGTAAATGTACAGCTTCTTCAAATGTGGAACAATCATAGCATCATATTGTTTCAAGAATTCCATCCCCAGCATAGCCTCATAGTCATCAATCCACACTATAGTGAAGTTGACTTTCCCGATCCACTCACCTAGTGTTGTGTCCACCCTTTCAGCTACACCAAGTACAGAATCAGGAGGAGAATTCACCGTCTTCATTTGTGCCTTCACTGGTACAAATTTCAGCCCAATCCTTCTCGCAACATCCTCACTCATGAAGTTATGAGTAGCTCCACTATCTACCATAGTGAGTACCTCCATACCTCCAATCTTCATCTGAACATACTCCAAGTTGTTCCTTTCAGGATCTCTTCGAGAGACCACTTCCGTAGCAGTAGCAGCTCCAAGAATCTGCATCATCCCCATAGAAGGTTCTTCTTTCTTCACATTAGATTGTGCAATAGCGACCACTTTCAATCTGGAAGGACAATTCTTCACCGTATGTGGTTCAGCACAAATCCAACACTTCAATGGTTTCTTCGTCTTCGTCTTCTCATCCAATTTCGAAGCATCATATTTCTTCTTCTCTTTCGGCTTATCGAACTTCTTCTTTTCATTAGAAGCTTCGTCATAATGCTCCACCAATCAATCCACAGCAGCAAAAGCTTCTTCAAGTGTCTTTATCTTCTGCCTCTTCACTTCATTGCATGCCCAAGGTTTCAATCCAATAATGAAGTTGAACACCTTGTCCCTCTCCGCCATGTCAGGAAGTTCCAAAACCGCACTTGCAAACTCCTGCTAATATGTCTGTAGGTTCCCTGTCTACTTAATAAATTTAATCTTCATCCTTGCTTCCCACATTTCATCTTGAGGACTAAAATGAGCCTGCAAAGCTTTCTTCATATCATCCCAAGAAGTAATGTCACCAGCACTACCATTAGCAATCTGATCCATTCTCCTTCTCCACCACATCTTAGCATCTTTCATCAAGAATTGAGCAGCCACTTTCACCCTTGTCTCATCATCGGATAGACCCAAGTGTTCCAAGTATTGCTCCATATCCCAGAGAAAGTTACCAAGAGTCTTCGCACTTCTTGTACCATCATAAGATTTCGGTTCCTTGACTTTCACATGAGACACTCCTCCACCTGAGTTATGTCTCACGGCCTTCTTCAACACCGTGATCTCATCTCTTGCATCATCAAGAGATTTCTGCAAGTTCAAGATCTCTGCTAGACCTCGATCCCTCGCTTCTCCAATCTCCTTGACTTCATCTTCAAGTTGTGTACACTTAAGATCAGTGTACTCATGCCGAGTCCAGAGTTCATCAAACTCTTCCCTCATCTGCACATGATCCTCTAGTTCCTTTGTGACCAGAGTCATCTTTGTAGTCCAGTAAGATTCCAATGCCTCCATTCTCTCTAGTATCCTTTCAATAAAGGCCTCGGTCGCATTGTGGCTAGATTCACCCGATACAACATGAGTTTCACCTGCCATCTCTGCTTCCTCTTTCCTTCTTTGTGATCTAGTATAGACCATCCACTAGCTTCACTAGTTTCCCTGCAAACCGAACCAGTCCTTGTTTCACTTGTGTGAAACCAACTTCCTTCACCTGCAAGTACTTGTTTCCACTGTCAATTCGTCACGAGCAACCCTGCTCTGATACCAACTGCACTTCAGTGTAGTTGTGTAGTAGCTTCAACCTTCAATGCCTGAATCAGCTACTCTGATACCGACTGCACTTCAGTGTAGTTATGTAGCAGCTTCAACCTTCAATGCCTGAATCGGCTGCTCTGATACCATCTGTCATGCCTCTACACCTGCAGTAGTCTTTCAACCACTTATAGTGATGTGTGGCACCACTGAACACTTTATTTTTACCAATATGTATGTTCATGGACTACGCCTTAACATTCGATACTTAGATTTATTTTTCTTCACCAAGTATTATTATTATCCTTTATACCAATGAACACCCATATACATTCATTATCCATAGCAATTATCAACAACAAGACAATTGCAACAGTATAAAGGGAGGGGCAACTACCTGAACAATGAGTCTGCTCGAATTCAATATATTAATCAACTTTTACAAATATCCTTGGGAAACCCCAAGTTTCATACTTAGCCAAATTTACAACCGGCAACACCTTCATGTAGCCTCACCGTTTCAACACAGGAGTTGCCTTGCCCAAGTTGGGCGAGCACGCCCTCACACGGACTGTCAACTGAAACTCCTCAGTCGAACATCGTGTCATGTCACCTGGCAATACTTCGTTCACAGAGCAGGTGGGTGCCTTCGTGCACCCTCCACCCACACCTATGATCGTTGGACGAGCGCCTCACCGCACTCTCCACCCAACTCTCCAACCGGCGGGCGAGCGCTCTCACGCACCTTGCCACCCGAGACTTCAACCGAACCGGCGAGCGCCTTCACCCAAGACTCACCCGCATTCACCCTTTGCACGACGGGCGCCTTCACCCAAGGCTTCACCCGCATTTCCTTCCGAACAATGGGTGGGCACCTTCGTGCGACCCACGAACTAGGCCTTCACCTCTTCACCAAGAACTCATGTCACCATGTAGTACTACCCAAGAGCAGGCGCATAGACTTGTGCCTTGCTGCGGCCTTGTCTACACCTTCGCACTTCCTCTTTGATGAAGAGCGAGCTCGATCAAATGATCTTTGATGTCGTTCGTTGATGCCAAATGCTCCAACTCTCCGCTATGTTTATATGGGCAGTTGGGCGAGTCTAGTCACCCCACTGACTCATCCACCGCATGAATTGACGCCCTCATTTCATTGCTAACTCGCCTATCTTTGTTGGTCGACCAACAATCCTTTGCCCGAGTTGCCTATTTCGTGAGGTCGGCCCATGGGTGTCACCAACTCGTCCCCACGCTATAAGTTAACCTTCGCTCAACCATCCATGCGCATTTTACAAGTGTTCCTTCGCACGCCTTGGCCTCCGCTCATTGTACTTCACACGGTGGTTGTGACTTGGACTGCAGGTCCTTACAATATGGATGGTGTTATGAAACCAGCTCAAGAAAAGATAGAAAAGATAGATCAACGCCTTAGAATTCAGCCTCTTCGAGGGGGCAACCTCCTTTACATTACATAAATGAACAATTCTTGGATGATTCAAATGACAAAACCTCCTTTCTATATATAGGAGTCTAAGGAGTCACAATATAATCCAGCCGACCTAACAATAATAATATAAAGCCACAAAAATAACAATAGAGGGATTCTATGGGGCACATAAATAACAATATGGGGGTAATAGGGGCACAACAATATAAATAAGGGGTATAACTACAATAGTAATGGGGTAATCACTAGTATTATAGGGACCCAACATGCCCCTCTCCTTCAAAAAAGTGTTGTCCTCAACGCTTGAGTAGTTCTGGATACTTCTGCATAAAATTCTCATCCTCCCATGTGGAATCTTCAGCGGATAAGTTCTTCCACTTGATAAGATACTCTGAAATTGATCGATTTCGTAGCTGTCGAGTTCTTGTTTCTGTGACTGCTTCCGGTTCCAATATAATTTTTCCTTCCTCGTCAAGTTCTGGCAATATTGTTTGAATTGGGAGCTTGTCGCCTATAACCTTCTTTAAACATGAAACATGGAAAACTGGGTGCAATCGAGAAGCTGCAGGAAGCTCCAATTTGTATGCCATAGTACCAATCTTTTGCAACACCATAATACTTTGGTGATAATTTATTATCCTTCTTAGCTTGCTTTAGGGACATTTGCTTATATGGTTGTAGCCGTAGGAATACCCAATCACCTACATCAAAACTTCTTTCACTGCGATGTTGATCTGCCTGTTGTTTCATTCTATTTTGTGCCAACACGAGGTTATCCTTTAAGAGTTGGAGGACTTGTTGTTGATGTTCGATGTGATGTTCCACTGCCTGAACCTTAGAATTTTCTCTTAAATATGATGTGATGGATGGTGGTTGATACCCATAAAGTGCCATAAATGGGGTCATTTTTGTTGCTGTATGGAAGGAAGTGTTATACCACCATTCAGCCAGAGGCAACCATTTGACCCATTGTGTCTGTTTATCAGATACAAAGCAACGAAGATATCCTTCCAAACATTTGTTTACTATCTCAGTTTGCCCATCAGATTGAGGATGATAAGATGAGCTATGAGCTAACTGAGTACCAAGACAAGAAAATAATTCTGTCCAAAAATTTCCAGTGAAAATGGGATCTCTGTCACTTACAATAATCTTTGGGTTTCCATGTAGCTTTTGAACTGTTTCCATAAATGCAGTAGAAACTGTACTGGCTTTAAATGGATGTGATAATGCACAAAAGTGTGCATACTTGGTAAGTCTGTCAACTACCACCATGATGACACTCTTTCCCTCAGACTTGGGTAAACCTGTGATAAAATCCATTGAAACCTCCTCCCAACGTTGGCTTGGAATGGATAAAGGTTGTAATAGACCCGGTGTCTTAATTGTTTCAACTTTATTTTGTTGGCAAACCAAACATTCCGCCACAAACTTTTGAATATCTGATTTAAGGCCATCCCAAAAAAATTCCTTCTTAACCCTGTGGTAAGTTTTTAAAAATCCTGAGTGCCCTCCTAAGGGAGAAGTGTGCAATTCCATAAGAATCTTTTGTTTTAGCTGGGAATTCTTACAGAGGTATAAGCGATCTTTGTACCATAACGAATCATTTTTCCAGCTAAATGTATCAGAAGTACTGGAATCTTGTTGTAGCTTTCGAATAAGTGCCCACACTTCTTCGTCATTCTTCCATTCCTTCCTTGCTTCGTTTATCCAATCTGGTTGGATAATAGAAATGGCACACAACAATGCTTCCACATCCTCATCCTTTCTTGAGAGTGCATCTGCCACCACATTTTGCTTCCCTTTTTTGTAGATGATTTCAAAGTCATAACCCAACATCTTTGTGACCCACTTTTGTTGCTCTTCAGAGGATAATCTTTGTTCTAAAAAGTATTTAAGGCTATCATGATCCGTTTTTACCTTGAAGTGTCTTCCCATTAGGTAGGGTCGCCATTTCTTAAGTGCATGGAGTATTGCCAACATTTCCTTTCATAAATAGCTTTGCTTAAAAACTTTCCCTTGATTGGACGACTTTCAAAAGCAATGGGTCTTTCATCTTGCATTAGAACAGCACCAATTCCATTTCCTGAAGCATCACATTCCACAATAAAGGTTTTTGTGAAGTCCGGTGTAGCTAAGACCGGTGCTTGGCACATTGCCTCTTTAAGATGTTCAAAGGCCTTTGTTGCTTCCGGAGTCCATGAAAATGAATCTTTCTTCAATAATGTTGTTAGAGGTGCTGCTATTCTCCCATAATTCTTAACAAACTTGCGATAATACCCTGTCAACCCAAGAAATCCTCGCAGATGCTTTATGGATGTGGGGATTTTCCATTCCTTAATGGCTTTAATTTTGCTAGGGTCTACCTTAACTCCTTCATGAGATACAATATGACCCAAATATTCCACCTCCTGGACTCCAAAGAAACATTTGGATCTTTTTGCATATAATTGTTTCTCCTCCAATAGTTGTAGCACCCTGTCAACATGTTCAACATGATCCTTCCAAGACTTGCTGTAGATTAGTATATCATCAAAAAATACTAACACAAATTTTCTAAGGAATGGTTTGAAAATTGAATTCATCAAACCTTGAAATGTTGAAGGTGCATTGGTAAGGCCAAAAGGCATGACCAAAAATTCATAATGACCCTCATGAGTTCTAAATGCCGTTTTCGGAATGTCTTCAATCTTCATTCTGATTTGATGATATCCCGAACGAAGATCCAACTTGGTGAAGTAAATTGATCCATGCAATTCATCCAGTAATTCATCAATGACAGGAATGGGGAACTTATCTTTAATAGTGAGCTTGTTGAGCTCCCTATAATTCGAACACATGCGCCATGATCCATCCTTCTTGTGCACCAATACTACTGGAGCTGAGAAAGAACTTTGACTCGGTTGAATTATACCAGCCTCTAGCATTTCTGCAACCATACGTTCAATTTCACTTTTTTGGACATAGGGATATCTGTACGGCCTGATGTTTGGAGGAACACTTCCTGGAATCAGATGAATAGCATGATCATGATCACGCATAGGTGGGAGACCTTTGGGAGTCTCAAATACCTTGGAATGATTGTCCAGGACTTTTTGGAGATCTGGAGAAATAGATGATTCCAATGTGGAAACATCTAGCGAACATAATTGTGCAATTACACCTCTTTGCTCCTTTTTTAGAAGCTTTGTCATGCCATTAGAGCTGATTATCTTTCCTGGTTTCCCTGCAATACCCCTTAATTCAACTTCCTTTCCTTCCGTAGAAAATTTGATGAAAAGTTCTTGAAAATTAAAAGCTATTGTACCCAAGGATTGTAGCCATTGGACTCCTAGTACAACATCAGCACCTCCCATTGGAATGGAAAGCATTGGGCTAGTCAATACATATTCTCCCATGGATAGCTTGATATTATGGCACTTTCCAGAGCAATTTATTGTTCCTCCATTTGCAATCATCACTTGACACTCTGGTGCTGGATATAGGAAGCAATTCAATTCTTTTGCTACCCTACAATGAATAAAATTGTGGGTGCTTCCTGAATCAATCAACACTATTACCTTTTTCTTCTTGATTTGTCCTTCTATCTTGATGGTTTGAGGAGTGGTAATTCCCGCCAATGCATTACAAGATATGGTCGGATTTATTTGTTCTTCATCTAGGCTTTGTTCTGGAGTATATTCTCTTCTTTTGACCTTTCTTGCTCCTTTTCTTCTTCCTCTTCACAATCTATGTAGAATAATTTCTTCTCAGCACACTTATGACCTTTTGTGTATTTGCTATCACAATTGTAACAAAGCCCTTTTGCTCTTTTTTCTTCCAATTGTTGTGGTGTCAACCTTGTAGGTTGTGGAAGACTAGGGGCAACAACACTTCCGTCTTTATAGTTGTGAGTGGTATGCTTCCTAGTTGCCATAATTTTGCTTTCCATTTTTCTTGCTAACCTGAATGCCTTCTCTAATGAATCAGGTTCCCAAAGGCGAACATCATGTTGGATATTATCCTTTAAAGACCCTATGAACACATCAATCCTATGCTCCTCTGGAATATCTTTTACCCTTATGTTCAATTTTTGGAACTCCTCAATGTGCTCCATTATTGAACCCTTTTGTTTGAGACTTATCAATTGGCTAAAAAAAGTGTTGCTTTTTGTATCCTCATAATGTGCTATCAATTCTTCCGTAAAAATTGCCCAAGTGATAAATTGTTTACGAGAACAAAGCCATTGATACCATACAAACTGATTTGGTTCCAAATATACAGTTGCCATACGTACCTTTTGTGCGTTTTGCACATTATTGAGATCGAAGAATTGCTCCATCTGTAATATCCATGTGGCGGGATCCTTGCCATCAAACTTCCTCATATCGATTTTTGGAATATGGTGATTCTTCGATCCAACATTAGCGTCTATGGAATCATGATTAACATTTCTTTTGTTCTCATCATGAGTTTCCTTTAGTACCCTTTCACCCTTAGGACCATTTCTTGTAGCAACTTATTCATGTTTATCTTCAATTCGTCCATGTCTGTCTTCAAATCTATCTTCAAATCATCCATCTTAGCTCCCACGTCAATCATCTTAGCTTCTACGCCTTTCTTTAAACAATCCATCTTAGCTTCTACACCTTTCTTTAAACCATCCATCTTAGCTTCTACATCTTTCTTTAAACCATCCATCTTAGATTCTGTTCCTTTTTGTGCAAGGGACATTTGTTGCACTTGGTCTTGTAATTTTGATATATCATGTTGCATTTCTTCCTCTTCTTCATGAGTCATGCTAGAGCTTTCAGGTTCCTTACTAGGTGTTTGCATTTTCTTTCCTCGGGGCATCAGTTACCGATAATAATGCTCTACTATTCCCTTTTAATTCCCTCAAAATAAATTTTCAAACCAAGCTTAAGAAAAAATTTAAGAAAATCTACACACCTTTTTTCACTTTGTAGGAGCTCGATATTGCCTCTGATGTATCTCTGTACTTTCCAATCATCTAGTTCTGAATTTGTAATCTGTAGTAGCCCTGTGTCCTCTTTCCAATGCCACAAGTCTGACCCAAATTGGATTCTCCAAGGAAGAGTTATGTGAAATCTCCCACAGTGACTTGCTTTTAGACTAGTTCAGTAGAGCGAACTTGTACGACGTGCCACGAGTCACTATTTCAACCTTTGGATCTGAAACTCGCATACAAGAAACTATAGTCCGTCCTCTTTCTGTACCTTCTTACGAAATTTCAATCCGATCCCCAGAGAGAAAGTTATGATGATTTTCCCCAGGTCACCTGTTTTGAATGTAATTCAGGAGTCTGCAAAAAGACCAACTTCCTCAGATCATATCTCCGCAAATATCACTTGAAAAGCTCTGAAATTTGGACCCAAGGTTCAGCGCGATTTCTTCTCAAATGGGTTTTTTTGCGACTTCTGAAACGTCACAGAAAAAAAGTTATAGTGAAAATGCCACGATGACCTGTTTGGAGCAGCGAAACCCTAGAATCCAAAGCTCTGATACCAAATGTTATGAAACCAGCTCAAGAAAAGATAGAAAAGATAGATCAACGCCTTAGAATTCAGCCTCTTCGAGGGGGCAACCTCCTTTACATTACATAAATGAACAATTCTTGGATGATTCAAATGACAAAACCTCCTTTCTATATATAGGAGTCTATGGAGTCACAATATAATCGAGCCGACCTAACAATAATAATATAAAGCCACAAAAATAACAATAGAGGGATTCTATGGGGCACATAAATAACAATATGGGGGTAATAGGGGCACAACAATATAAATAAGGGGTATAACTACAATAGTAATGGGGTAATCACTAGTATTATAGGGACCCAACAGATGGGGAGAAAGTTGTTTAGCCTGTGATATAGAGATATTGTTAAACCTATACAGTTTACGACTAAACAATAATTTACTTGTGAATTTTGCAATATGTGATGTTTTAAAATATTTATACATTAAGTATGTAGTATTTGAAATCTTTAATTTAAAATATGTGATATTTAATTTTTATGAATTTAAATTAATGGAAATTATTAAATGAAGGTGGTGATAATATTATTAATCTCAAATGTTTGAAATATTTATAATGATATATAATATTTTAATTTATAATAGAATTTATAATTTTATTAATTTTGTATATATAATTTGATATATTGATATTATTATATTAATTTGTTAATTGAGTTTATTTTAGATATTTAAAAAAATAATTGTTATTCTCTTCATTAAAATTTAAGTCTTAAAATGATAAAATGAATTTTATTATAATGTTTTTAAATTTTATCGAAGAATTTAAAAATTTTCATATATATAAAATATAATTATTTTTAAATAGTTTATTTTTTAATATATAAATTAGTAAAATAAATAAATAAAATTTAATATATATATATATATATATATATATAAATAATTAATTTAGGTTCAATAAGATAATTAGAAAAGCAATTTCAATAGAGATGAAATATAAAATAAATGTACGTATAACCTTAAAAAAAAAAAATGTATTGACAACGCTTTCGAAAGTAGAATATAAAGTCAAAGCCTTCTTTTTCGCTAGCATTTCAAAGGAATGAAATATCTTATCTCATCAATAAAGCGAAGATAGACTGACACAGCCTTTATATTTACTCTAGATTTAGAAATACCTTATATTTATTCTATGGAGATTTTAAACAAAACCATTTTTTAATACCATGTATTTACTCTATAGAGAATTTATAAGTACCATTTTTAATTACATGTGGGAGTAAATTAAAGGACATGAAAGTATTATCACTTATATTTATTTTACAAAACAATATATAAGTACAACTTTAAATACTTTGAAAGACATGGAAACTTCATATGTATTTCTTTTAAGAAAAAGTTGTGTCAGATTTTATATATATAAATCAGTTATGAAAATAAAATAAAAAGCATTACTATATTATTAACTTGCAACGAATGACTTAGCAATATTTTTTCTAGCAAGATTTTATTATAAGGAGTTGTCTTTATTCTGATTTTTTGGAGATTTTAGTGATGGAATTTGGCGGAAAAAATTGAGGTTAAATCTTGATTTGTATTATTTAAAACGGTTTTTTAACTCATATTTGGATTCAGCACCCTAAAAAATCCCTGAGACTCTTTGCTTGTGCAAAAATTAACTATCAAACTTGGGATTTCAATAAATTATTGCCGAATTTTAACCAGAAAAACACCCCGGAAAAACTTCCAAAATAATAAATATAAAACTAGTACAGACAACTCTAAGTGAAAATCAACTTGCATAGTGCAGTAAAAACAGTAAACCATACAAATGACTCAGCAATCTTGTCTAGTTGTGTTTATCGAAAATTGATATTTTTAACTAATCTGCTGCAGCAATACAGGGCCGATTTGATGGACAGCGCGTCGACCATGTCAACTTCTGAGACAGCTATAAAGCTAGAAACAGCTGTTCAAAGCAGAAAAAAAGGCCCTTGCACAGCCTTAAATTCCATGTTTAATGAATATTTCTTTATACGTTCCAACAGTTAATATCTGAGATTCCACATTTGGGTCAAAAATAGCGATGATTACACCATGTGATAGTGTATCAGTTCCATTTATTCGCCTAATTAAAATTAATTGCAATTCATCTTAAGGGCATCCACAATTTAAATGATCGACTTTGTACTTACATTTGAGAAGGTTGATGGCAAATGGTATATTAATTTTTTTCATTTCAATACCTATTAAAAGTAATGTTTCTTTGTCAGGTATAATTGTCATAATGTTGTCATTATGAATTAAGAGGAGTTAATTTAGAAGTTATTGATTCTTATACTATGAGTATATTAATTTTTTTTCATTTTAATATTAAAGTGTTTAATTGGTACGTATTGGAAGTAATGTTTCCTTGTCATGTATAGTTGTCATAATGTTGTCATTATGAGTTAGGAGGAGTCAATTTAAAAGTTATCGATTCCTATGTTATGAGTTAAAGTCATAATTTAAATATGTCTACATAAGTGTGTCATGTGATATATATAATGTTCGTGAGCTCAATAAAATCACAGTGTGTTTAGTGTTGTGTGTTTAATAGCTATTTCTACTCTCTCTCAATTTTTCTAACAGTACATAGCAAAATTAATTATTGCTTAATTCTCAAATTTGTAATACATATAATATCAACTAAATAATATTAGATTTTACCATGTTCACAATTTATATTTTTTAATTATAAGTTAATAATATTTAATAAATATGAATAAAATTAATTATTGTTTTATTTTGTATTAGTTGATACCCAAATTTGTAATAGATATAAAAAAAAAAAAATCCATATTAAAGAGAAAAAAATATATTTCTCTATTTAAAATAACAGTGAATTGATTTTGATATAAAGAGTTGGGTGGAGATGGCATGCACAGCTAGGGTTTGTCAGCTTTTAGAAGCCGAGCAGGCCACCGACACACTGGTAGTCTGCAGCGCAACAACCTTTGGCAACCTTACCCATGGCCACGGGCCAGCCCTGGTTACCTTGATGGATGGCATTGGCTCGCACCTCCAGGGCCTTCGCTGGAAATGACCAAAAGCGCTAATTGAATCCCCAAAAGAGATCAAGAATGGTGGAGGCCTTGTTTTCTCAATCAAACTTATATATTGGGTCCGCTCCGCTTCGGACGAAGGGTCACAAAGCACTTACCAGGTAATATGTGAGGGCTACTGTGCTTGGGTCTACTCAATAGAGACGATGAGATGGAAGCTAAAATATGGCCACCGAGGAACTGCAAAAATATCTGAAAATGTTGTTCATGCCGACGCTGCTCCCAAACCCATCGATTTGGGCAATAATGGAGTACGCGGATTATCAGGAGCTGTGCAGGACGAGGCGGTAAAGCAGCCAATCGTTTGGCGGCACCGTGCACCAGCATTCAAACTCCCAGAGGCAGATCGACCCCCGCAAAGGCCATGGACGACCTCTCCCCACCTGAAACGAGGCATTCCTTACAAATCAGGGCTGCGGATCTTTGTTAAGGGTAGTCAGATGGCAGATCAGCTCAAACATTGGCCAAATCTGGCTGTCTGCAAACCTCCTTCCTATATTTTCTATCGGCTAGCGGACTCGATGTCATGGCAACGCAGGAACAAGTATGGGGCTACCCTCAGGGGACTCTCCACTGAGATCTACCACCCAAACTAGAACAGTATCCCTATGATGGCAAAGATCCGTATAGAAACAACACTAGAATGGGAAGTACCACATCCAGGAGGTCTACTGGCATCGCCAGGACTAATAGCCCAGATAGGCTAAAACAAGAACCAGACAGAGCATTAACATGCACAGAACCATTAGATAGCCCAGACCTGGCGAAGCATGACCTAGATAAAGCACTAATATGCCTAGATCTGTCAGATCTGGGCACATGGGCAAGAGATCAAGCACTTCCTTAGATAAACCCACACTCTACAGAGGCGGACCTGATACAAATTTTCATCAAAACCCTGGAAGGCAGGCATATTTGCTCGAAGATCTGGAAGGGGAGGAGAATCCAGGATTTAAAGTATAAAATCTAGAGCCACCTAGGTATACCCGCATGCAAGCAAAATCTGATCTTTCCAGGTCTCATTTTATAGGATAACCACTCACTTCAGCATTATGGAATTGCCACAAGCTCGACCATCATGATCAACTTGCAATTGAGGGGTGGATGCTCTGGAACTAACTCAAAGGCACAGGCTCTTTTAAGGATGCAGTCAAAGGAAAGGAAAAAACACAAACCAAACCAACACCACTCCACGAGCTACCAGGGCCCTACATTGTAGAACAAAAATTTGAGAATCACGCTCTCACCATCACAATGCCTGAGGTAAATTATTTGTACACAGATCTCTATTCCAAAGTAGTTATATGTGGATTTAATGGTTTCTAGCATAAATCTGATGTTGTATGGTCACCAAACTATGAAATATATCTATGCCCCAAGGGGTTTTTTATAGTCAGATTCACAACAGTACAGGAAATGGAACATATCCTCAATAAGGAACCATGGTTCTAGGGTAATGCAGGACTTTTCATGACCCCTTGGTTTCCCGAATTCAATGCCAACATAATGGTGGTAACAAAGATGCCAGCTTGGGTCAGGTTGCACAACCTTCCATTACACTTCTGGCACCATATTGTTTTAATAGCCATAGAGAACTCCCTGGGAAAGTTTCTTAAGATTGTTGGGGACAAACTTACAAGGGGAATATTTACATTTGCCAAGATATGTGTTGAAGTAGATGTCAACCAGGGACTACCAGACAGCATCACTTTGAATTCCAATAATGCACAGTGGACTCAATCTTTAGATTATGAAAATACAAATTTCTGATGTCGTGGATGTCTTTAGATTATGAAAATACAAATTTCTGATGTCGTGGATGTCTACAAACTGGCCACCTCCATAGTGCCTATCCACAAGCAAAACAAACCCCCAAATGGCACAAGAAGCAACATAGAAATCCAAAAATATGGCAATATACAACCCCTTTGGATGATGAAGAAGAAAAAGCAGAATATAAGGCAGAAATGGATGTAAAATAGGCCCAGAACAACACAGTAAATGAGGACAAAGAACCCAACAACCCTTTGCAGCAACAAAAATCCAAGTAATGGAAATATCTGGCAACAAGTGAACTCATGCATCAAAAGGATCTGATTTTGATAAGGACTCTCCCATAAATACAAAAAATCAACTATCCATTGTAATGGTCACTCCCAACTCTAGAGGTTAGCAAAAAGTGGAAAAAAAAAAAGAGAGAAAAGAATAGTTTTTTATATTTTGTATTTTTTTCTTTGTATGTTTTCTGTGAAAACAGGAAACCATATACATATGCTTTTTAGCATCTACAACATATAATTTTGTCTCTATAAATATATAAATAAAATTACAATTTTTTTTTGAAGAAAAACAGTGAATTAATTTTACCTTATATCCAATATTTACATTTAGAATCCACATAAAATATAAATGTATATAAAAATTCCCTATAGACATCATAATATGTGTTCACACAAACCCTTTTTGACTTTTGAAAAGGTGCCAAAAGAGTCTCTCAAAAAGATATTGGATAATAAATAAATCACAGTTTCCGACCATTCTTTATCACTGCCTGACCATATAAGTTCACTAAGAATCATGAAATAATTCCAATTACTTCCTTTAATCCAGCAGAAAATTCGGATACCAAAAAATATTGGAAATTAATTAATCACGGTTTCTCAATGATTTTTTTGAATAATAAATAAATCACAGTTTTCAACCATTTTTTAATCAGTGCCTCACCATATATGTTCACCTAGAATCATGAAATAATTTCAATTACGTCTTTTAATCCAGCAGAAAATTTGGATACCCAAAAAATATTGAAAGTTAATTAATCACAGTTTCCCTTTTTAAATCGGTAGTATGCCACAAATTCTTTTGGAAAGTAGTTTTTTTTTTAATTTGGTAAAATAAATTAAAAAAAGAAAATATTAAAATATTTGAATTAATTTTTTTAGAAATAAATTCAGTATTAGGAAAAATTCTTATATCTAAAATCTTTAAGTTTGATAGCTGTAATATAGATTTCCAAAAATTTCTACATGATTTTATCAAAATCTTATTAAAATTTCTATTATTTTCCATGTTAATTTGTGGATTTTTTAGACTATGTTTTTTGAATCCAGGTCTCTCAAATAATATAATTACAACTTTTTATCAAGCATGAAATATTAAGTGTTTTTTTGGTAAAATTTAGTGTTATTAGAAAATAATATCTTAGTCATCTTGTTTTAATTTATATTTTTCTAAAATTGTTTTGATTATTCTTATATATCAATAATTTTTTATTCTAAATTGTGTTTTTTTAAAATAGATTTTTCTTTTTATAAAATAAAAATTACTCTAAATTGTATTTTTCTAAAATAAATATTACTCTAAATTGTTTTTCTAAAATAAATATATTTTTTGCCAGTAAGAAATTTAATTGTCAAAATAACCATGGAACAATTATAATGAGTTGATATTCATTAATATAAATTGGCTCATCATAATTATTCAAAAACAACATTCAAAAACAAGTGAGGTATTTCATATCTCAAAAAAACCAATTCCCAACCCAAAATATTTCTTAACTAATTTGTAACCATATTTTTAACCATTTTGATGGACTGATTTTAATAGAAATATCAAATATTAACGTGATGGGTTCTTTGTCTAAAACTTTCTTCATTTTAAAGTTCCGGATAAGATTATTACAGTCATTTTAATGTTCCGGATAAGAATATTACAGATGGCTAAAACTAGACTTTGTCAACTTTTTAACCACAGTTGTCAAAGCAGAGACAACTGTTTAAACGCAAATCGCTCCTCACTGTCATGAATTCGATGCCAAAATATATTTCATTATATTTTAGAACGGTTAATACCTCAGATTCCACCTTTTGGTTTAGAAAACAGAAGATAGTATCCAGTTTTCTATTACGGCATAACCATCCTTATCAACTTCTAATCACAGCTGTCGAACCAGAGACAATTAAAACGAAAATGGTCCTTAACTGCTATGAATTTGATGCCAGAATATATTTCTTTAATGGTTGGAACTGTTATTTCTTAACATTCTAACGTTTAGTTAATTCGATGCCAAAATATACTTGTTTAATGGTTGGAACGGTTAATTCTTAACATTCTGGCTTTACTTAAAAATGGCAGAGGACTGTAGGGTTTAGTGGGAGTCAGATTTCAGGAAAAGCTGAGAATGGAAACCATTTTCGAGAATTGAATATTATTTAAAAAAAAATTCTAATTCTATCTAGCTACTGACTATAATAAACATCTACGCTGAAGATGATAAACATCTGTCGTGAAATAATAATTTTTTTTTTTTTTCAGGATTGACGAAACTCAATGTAATAAATATCTATTTTCACTAGAATAAACATATATTGTAAAAGTCATTGATTTTCAGTCTGACTAAACTAGTCCGGGCATAAGCTAATTCTAGTTAGCAAAAAGGCAGGGTATTGTTATAATTTTTTTAGTGGTGGTTATTTTTGGTAAATACTGTGTTTTTTTGAAAAAATTAACCATTTTTTTATGGTGGAAATAGATTCACCACCATAAAAAACTTATGAGCACTTAAAATTTTGAAACTTACAATTATAATTCATGAAAATTTCAGTGAATTTTTGTCAAAATCATGCCAGAAATTCCATTGTTCATGTCCGTTGGTTGTTGGGTTTGTTATATTCCTTCCATGACTAATCCCAACTGTTGTTACCTTGTGTCGTCCACAACAACCCCTTACCACAGGATTTGCAAGGGGGTGGTAGCCCCTTTGCACCGGAATTCTTTTTTAAGTGAACCCAATAATAGCTAGGTGGAGCCAAAAATGGTTGGTTCTTGGCATGATAATATTTGCCCATAATATTTTGTAGATCAAGTGAAGGGAGTTACCCCACGATTAATGGATTCGGGTAGTATTTTGTAGATAGGTGCTAAGGTTATATTCTATGTTACACGAGAACTGTTCTCAAGAGTTGGAAACCCGTTCCAATGGTTTCCGCTCCCCGGATCTTTGGAACTGTATGAGAACGTTCCCTTTTCAGTGGGAGCTGCAATAGGAGTTTGGAAAAGTTCCGGGAGCTTTGAAGACTATTTCTTTTTGGAGTTTTAGGGTTTCCAAAGTCTGTAGAGAAATACACTGAGCTACCCACAAAACATGAGCCTAAGTTGAAATTTTCCAAAGAAGAAAGTCCAAAAACATCCTTTAACACCGATATCCTTAATTGAGAAACTGGAGCAATCCCTTGATGGGTTAAGGAAGTGTGTGGCACCTAGATGTAAGGGTGATCTCTGAGATGTCATTCTGATGAGTATTTCTTTTGTTGTTTATGTATATGTATAGCAGAAGATTTGTCATAACAAACTTGATATTTAATATTTTATATAGATATATAAGGTAGAGACTCAGGGAGAGAGACACCCAAAAAATATATTTGTATACAAGAGATATGATATATTTATTATTTATATATTTAAATTGATTTTAATATTTGAATATTTTGATTATTATATAAATCATATAATTAATTTTTTTTTCTTATATTTTTTATTTCTTAATTATATAATATTACTGTTCTCCGTTTCCTGTAAATTTTGTGGAAATTTCTCGCTGTTTCCCACACCGGTACCCAAGTTTGCAACATTCCAACATTCGAGAAACTCATACGACATAGGTTATGTTTAATGGATTGAGGGTTATCATTATGTTTTAATCCAAGGTTAATGCATTGGGGTTTATGAATGCTTAGCTATGTATATATCTGTATTATAACATTAAAAAGAAATAAAAAATCAATCAGTTGTCTATAATGCGACTTTTTGGAAGCTTTTCCGGTGGGTTTTTCTGGTCAAAATCCGGCAGCAATTTATTGGAATTGCAAGTTTGATAGCTAGTTTCTGCACAATCAAAAGGTGTTGAATCCAAATATGCAGTTAAAAAACCATTTTAAATAATACAAATCAAGATTTAACCTCAATTTTTTCAGCCACTAAAATCTCCAAAAAATCTCATTAGATAAGACTCCCACGAAAATTGGTGAAAAGTAAAAAATAAATACCATGTCACATGGTATCTATCTTTCTGTACAGTGTAAAACCTGCCCAAATAAAACTCCCCGCACCAAAAAAGGTAAAGGGTAAAAGATAAACCTCCATGTCATATGGTATCCAGTTTTCAATTACCACAGAACCGCATGCCACCATCTATTTATCGTTTCTGGGATAGGAATCAGTGCAAGTCCATGATGGACCCGCCATCGAAAATGACACACAGATAATAATATCGCGAGGACTGTACATTTCATACGGCTCTGATAATTTTACTAATAAATGCGAGCAAAATCGGGCGAAGAGAATCGAATAATATTGAAGTTCTTGAGAGGATAAAGGAGAGGAAAACACTTATTTTATGGGAATGCACATGGTAGTTTCAAGGCTTCACGTATTGGAAGGCGACGTACTCTCGGTGGCTCATGTGCTCACGTGCAGGCAGGGCGGTACTTAACCTGAACATATTCCATGATTCTTCTTCCCTTGCCATGATGTATGACGTCAGCTTATCGTCATGGGACTCGGATCTTCCCCATATCAGGCGATTTTGTGGCGGGTCCCCTGCGCCGCAGACAGTATCGCATCATCTTTCCAAAAAAATAATGGGAATTTCACCCTTGTGTTTCATACCTCTCGAGCTTATCTGTGTATCTATTATAGCCCGCGCCCCGCCCTTAATATTCAATTCCCTCCTGCTAGCACAGCGCCGGATCTGCCTGCGTTCCGCCGGGCCACTTTTCACAGATTTTAATGGCGGGCACCCAGTTTTTCTCTATTTTCTGACCTGGAAATTCCTATCAGCTTTGCTCATCATTGACTTGTTGGGTTCAGAAGGTGCTTAGAATCTGTCTGTGATTATATTTTTTTGACTTGTATTTCTCTACTAAAGAATTGCGAGATATGAGAATCTGATAGGCATGTTACATTACCATCGGTATAGCGCCAGTTGTTACTGGCAAGGACTTTGCAATATTGAATCCGATATGCAGTAATATATGTGACCGCTGTTTTGACCCGGCCCCTCTGATTTCGCACTGCACGATTCTGAGATCCAAAGGCCTGCACTGACTTTGACTAATCACGAGATCCTTTGCACTCGAATATTATTGCGTACACAATGAAATCTCAGAAAATTCTTGATAAGTCTTGAGCAACCCAACTTGGGCGTTTTGTGTTGGGAAGGTTACGTCCTGGGGATTGTATTTCGTGAACGGAATACATACCTAGGTGCGTGAAACGCCAGGGAACTACATTTTCTCAACTCTTGGTGCTCATTTCAGTCGCTTTCCAGGCTGAGGATAATATAGCTTGTATCGCCATTATCTTCTTGGAATTCCTCGTACTGATCGAATAAAAGAGAAGGCCGGCCTTGTTGAACAGTATATTCAATTTTAGAAAGTTTCAGGTTTGTTCATTATGCCCACACCCATGGTTTTGGGTCTGGGTCTATGGAAGTGGATTTTTTTTGTTATGATAGAATTCTGTTTGTGGAGAATTTTTGGAAGAAACTGTGTAAAGAAATCTGTCTAACTTTTCCACCTTTCTATTTAGAACCGTTCAAATTTTTTACACAATTTTTTTAGAAAAAATTTGTACAACATAAATGAATATGAAAATATGCACTCACTTAAAATTTAGAATTCAGTTACTTGCATCCCTGTCTAAAGTTCAAATTTTATTGATTTCAATTTATACCTTCAGTAATTTCCATTCCTATTGATTGCTCCAAGTTCCAACATGTTAAGGTAGCCATACAACACACAGAGGTTGGAGTCAAACTTATTACAGCCCGTTATAACATATTAGAAACCCAATCCTTTCTCAACCTTTCCTATTTCTTATTGAGCTATTAGGGGAGATAAAAATTTGAAAACTGGTTACCCATTGGCATTGAGCCGTATAACAGTGTTCACATTCACTGTCAATAGGGAGGCTAGCAGTTTTTGTATGAAGTGACTTAACAGTGTATCTATTCACAGTAAAACTCACAACCAATAAGACCAATAAAATAAGTAAGATGAAAATTTAAATGAATGATAAAATTAGTGAGGGAAATCTGGGAGATTTTACATAGTTTCATTGAAAATTTAAATGAATGATGAAACTTTAAGTGAATGAAATATTGGAGATTTTAGATGGTTTCCTTAAATTTAAATGAATGATGAAATCTTAAGTGAATGAAATCTTGGTGATTTTAGATGGTTTCCTTGTTTTGCATTTTGAAACTTGTCTCAGTCATGACCAATGTACGCAAGTAGGAACCCAATGCTTTCCATGTTCTTCTGAATGTTTGCCATTGCCATTCTAATTTATGATGAGAATTTGGGTGAATGTGGTGCCGATATTCTACGATGGTTTTCCTGTTTTTCAATCAGACTCTGATGTAAGAAATCCTTGTTATACTACCTATGCTAGGGCATATATTGAGCTCGCATAGGCAGTCAGTTTTATGGAATTAGGTTTTGGGTGAATGTGGTTCCGGGATTCGAGTAGGGTTTGCTAATTTTTCATTTAATTTTTTTATGCTAGTAAGCTTGATTGTTAGCTTTGCTAGAGTGCATACTATGCTTGCAGAAAAATCACTTTTAAAGAATGATGATCGCCACAAAACTAGGTAATAGGAATCCACGACTCAATTTTTTCTAAAGCAGAAGAAATACTAAAATTAAAATTGGTTTGCTCAATTGGGATCTGGAGTATCTATGAGTTTAATAGCACTTATGTTTGTTTAGTTTTAAGTTTTAGACCGCCATTGAAGTATTAAGAATTGCATCTAACATGTTCAAATTGTTTTCATAATTGTTGTAGCTTTCTACTATTGATGAATTAAAATTTTTTATTCGCTGGGGTTTTTTTATTGGTGTTCAGGAATGGCAGCTGCCAATGGTCAATCGTGTGTTCCTCCGGGGTTTAGGTTTCATCCCACAGACGAAGAACTTCTGCATTACTACTTGAGGAAGAAGGTCTCTTATGAGATGATTGACCTCAATGTTATTCGGGATGTCGATCTGAACAAACTTGAGCCCTGGGATCTCCATGGTCTGTTAATTTTCAGACCAAATTCTATCCTTATTGCTTCCAGTTTTGAGAGACTGTCAGATGTTTTAGTCAAACTGTACTGTTTCAATAATATATGCTTATGTCTGAACTGAATTGTCTATTGCAGAGACATGCAAAATTGGGTCTGCTCCACAGGATGAATGGTACTTCTTCAGTCATAAAGACAAGAAATACCCAACGGGCACTCGCACTAATAGAGCAACAGCTGCAGGCTTCTGGAAGGCAACTGGCAGGGATAAAATCATATTTATGAACTGTAAGCGAATTGGCATGAGGAAAACACTTGTATTCTACACAGGGCGAGCCCCTCATGGCCAAAAAACAGAATGGATTATGCATGAATACCGTCTAGATGACAAGGAAAAACTACAGGTAAATGTAAGTGCCAGCACCCCATGCTTGTTTATACTTTTACTGTTGATTTCATACATCACTCTTGATCAACTATAGTCAATGAATCCACTGGTACCTGCTTGTAATTAACACAATTACATTTACTAATAGGTTTATATACTTTTTATAAGTAAATTTACATATGAAAATGAGGAAGATCAATCTATATCAACCACATTAGTAAATATAGCTGTACTAATTTATAATTACCATTATTCCACTAGAATTTAATCAAGGAAGCAAGGGTGGTTTGTGGTTAACTATGCTAATTTAGAGACTAATTATCTAGGGTTTGCAGGAGGATGGATGGGTCGTGTGCCGTGTATTCAAGAAAAGGATGCACAACAAAGACGCCAAAGACATTAACAGTGAACGTGAACGTTCAAGTCCAAGTGGAAATGATGAAGAAAGAAGTGCTCATGCCCTACCACAGCTCATGGATTTCCCCTCTGGGGAGCAAGTGCTCCATCAATATAATCACCAACATCTTGACCTCGGCAAGCCACCACCTCAAGCAAGATACAGTTTTTCCCATGATTTATTTGCTCAGATGTCAGATTTAAAACCCCTAGATGGGGCCACCTGCAACCCTAGTTCTACAGTTATCAAAAGCTTCATTCCACAAAGCCTGCTACACATGACTAACTCAAGGCGCCCCCAGTCAATCAATATGCTTATGGGGCATCTCCCTGAAGGACCACAGATTAAGCTCACTGCAAACGACTTTAGGGAAGATCAGCGTTCAAATGATTGGACTTTGTTGGACAGTCTTATGGGCTCCCATGTCGATCAAACAGAGCCAAATAAACAAATGAGATATAACGATCATCCCCAAGCTTTGGATGGATCTTCACATGGATTGGCACTTGGGGTTAACCGATATGATAATAATCACTATTCCAGCACTGGAATCGAATACTGGAACTTCGAAAAATAAAGCCAGACCATATAAGGTCGTAATGGGGATTATGGCATATGGAACAGCGCCTTCGATTTTAGCCATTCTTGCAAGTTTACACAGTCAACAATATATGTTTACGATTGAATATGTATATAGTATTGTACTGCCAAGTGTTTTTTCTACTAGCATTATGCAATATTTTTTTGCATCATATAGCTGAGCAGGTTTGATGTAACCTTAATAATATCTATGCTGGATACTGTACCCAAATTCTTATATTTAGCTTTCCATTTTGCAGAAACAAAATAAAGTGCTGTGCTTGTTTAAAGTCGCTTGCTTGATAGGGCGTCGGCTCCTTGATCTTTAGCCAGTTTGGTATATAGGGAAGAAGCGTTAATGTGAGTAACAGTACTCTCATTTTAACATATTTATGTGATAAAGGATTTTTTAGTTGTGTCCAGATCTATTTTGGGGAAGAGTTAATGTGAGTGGGTATTTTTTTATCCGTAAATATCTAGTTCGGAGGGTTAATGATTCAGCTTCAAACAAACTTCTTTATAAAGGTTGGCATATAATTTATTAAATTTTATGAAAGTTTGATATATAAATAGTTAGGCTTGACAAAGGAATTGAGGAAGAGATACCAGGTTTGGTCACTCAACTCATCTAAAAGAGTGTGTTGTATTGCACACAAGTTCAAATTTCAGCGATACAAGAATTATATATAAATTAAATATGTTTGAGAAAGAAATATGTAAAGAATGAATAATTCAAATTAAAAAGATATAGTGTATGAGATAAAAGATTAGCTAAATTGACATGGTATATAAATTAGTTTGATATGTTTTTGTTTTTCCAGATTTATAATTTAATTTTGTTTTTTGAAAATTGGATTTATTCTCTTTTGAGAGTAATTTTATTGGGGATTTTATGATATTATGAGCCCATTTTTTTAATCTAAGCTAGACTATAACTTAAATAATAAATAATAGTTTGATGTGGATAAGTGTAGAAGTATTAAAACAGGTCTAAAAATTAATGAACAATGTTTGCTATTATATGACAATGTAAAATGTAAAAATTTTATTTAAATAGAGAAAAATATATGGAAAAAATTGTATTAGTTTATTAGTGCAATAAAATATTATAAAATTATATAATATTTCATGGTGAGAATGACTAGCTCCAACATTATTTTTGGAATGAATTGTTTTTTTGGAAAAATTCTCTAACTATGTTCAATGAAAAATATTGGTTTCTTGAGGAAATAACATATTGATGAGGGAAATAAATCAATTTTATAAATGAAAGTGTGAGATGATTGATGTGTAAGCTCATTCCTAGTATATAAATTTGCAATTATTCTCTTCTACAAACCCTACCCATTTACTCTCATTTTGGGAACATTTTGTAAAGAAATAGTTTCAATGTGAATGTTTCCCATTCAAAACAAGGTTGAGAGAGACCCTTCGGAGGCCCATTTACTCAACATAGGTGAGATAAGAGCTTCAATTCAACCTAGATATAACCCTAAGGCCGCCTAAAATAGCCATATTAGCCTTTAGTGCAATGATTGAGTTATTCTTACTAGTTTTAATAGAATTTCACACTTATTGAAGGTTATCATGTGAAAGTTTCACAAGTGTGAGAATAGGTAGGTTATGCAAGTGAATGAAGACACTATTTTAAGTTTTTTCTCACTTAGTAAGTTGTGTCAATTAGCCATGAGGTAGTGTTATAATGTTGTGTTATTGACAATTGGTGACACTTTAGAGTATTCTTTCCAGAATATTGCTTCTCAAAAAAATTGAGGTGATAATAGTTATTACTTATGGAAGGAGCACCATATAACCAAAATATATGATTTTTTGGTTCCCATGTACTTGTGCATGAGTTGTTGAGAGGGAGAGAAAGGGAGAGGTAAAAATGATGGACTACCCAAGAAGGTGTGAGGAAGGCCACCTACAAAAAATTCAAATATATAATGAAGGTTATTTCTTAATAATGATGAAGTCAACATTTATGTGCTCATAAAAAGTTGTTAAAGTATAATACAAGATAATATATGGGCACTTGGGGCCAAATAAAAACACCACAATCTATCCTTATGAAGGTAGCTTTAATAACTAAGAAAGAAAGTTTGTAGCTAAATATTCTTGCATGGAAACACTACCACCATTAAGGGTAAAAATAACAACAAAAGATTTCTCATTTGCAGGGGTGCCAAAACCTATAACCAATCACCTAAAGGGAGGGTCCTTCTTGAGGGCATGGATAGCTCTACAAGCCTAATGTTATTTTATTAATAATGGGACATTATAACTACTATCTTATATAATCTTCCCTATTGTGATAATAAGTTAACATTGAACGTAAGGGAGTCTACTAAATAAGAGAGAAATGATGATCCTTCCTACTAAATCCAAGATTAACCATTGATACTGATGAATAGGGACCAAGGTACATGGAACCTACTTTACACATTCCTAGACTAGACATAGCCAATATTGATGGGAGTATTTGAGAATGAATGGTGAAAGTTATTCGTAAATCACAAGGATCAATAATGAACCAACTATAATGGAATAGGAATTTCATAAGGATAGGAAATATCTTGTAATGAATTGAGACTCAATACTTCCCTTACGATCCATGTGGATATCGATCTTCACCTACCTATTCCACTAGCTCATAGCACAATTTTTCTATTTTGACATATTTCTATTTTTAGCAATTTTTAGGTCCTAAACTTTCAGAGCCGTTTTGAGGTCCTAAAAGACATTTTTTGCGGAAGAAAGACAATATCAATCAATAATGCAAAATTTAATTCTTAGATAGACATTTCCAATGGGATATCGTGCACACCAAACAAAGATTGTATGCCAAAGTTATGACCTTAGGAAGTTGATAGTCCAACTTACCCCATTAGGGCCCAAAATCCTTTTGTGGTTCATCTCCTAGGATTATTGTTTTGGATGTTTAGGGTTTCTCATTACATATTTATGATAAATAGGCCTCTCACCCTTATTTTAACATAATTTGGTAAAGGCACATAATCATCACATCTCTTCTCAAACATAAGCTACCATCATTCAAGCTAGTCTATTTTCATTTTACATGTATAGAGTTTCAACATTTTCCATTTATCAATAAAATTCAAGTTTCACTATATCTCTATGTTTTGTTTATAAATTTTGTATATCATTTTGTTTCCTTTATAATTTTGGATCAGTGATATTAGAGCGGTATACTCTTTATCTATTTTTCTAATCATGTCCTCAACGGGGGTGGGGTATAAGGAGTTAGGACTCAAACTGCATGATCCCTTGTAGGACGATCTTCACCGGCCTCCATGGCCTCCCACGACAAAAGAAAAGAAAGACAAGAGAGCAGGGGATCCTATTAAACTATTGCTCAAAGAAACCCTTGAGTGATAAAGGAATGAGATGATGGACAATTTTTCCTAGTACTTTGATGGATGCCAATAGGCGACACATATTCATCTAGTGGCCACTTTGAAGGCATCACCACCTTTATGGAACAACTTATTTTTTATATTCCTATATTCGAAGGCCATATAGATATGTATACTCTAGATAAATGATCAAATATGTTTGAAGGGTGATTTTCATCCAAAATTTTTATGATAGAGAAAATATCACCATTTCACTCCTTAAGAATACCCCCCATGTCAAGGATTGGCGGGAAACTTACTGTGAGTAGAGAGACACAACATAACCTACACTATTTTTAATTGCACCCTCTTGGGACTCTTTTAGGTATGTTTTTAAGGAATAGTATTACCATGTTTGAAGCTATGAAGACAAGTACATGATATCAACCACATTATGGCAATAAAGGGAATGAGAAGTGATAGAGTTCACAAATATCTTTCATACCTTGCACAATAAGCTAGGTATCAAAGACTATGAGTTACATCTAGTGCTCAAGTACCATCACAGTTTGCACAAAAACATCCAAATAGAAATGGAGTTCCTAGACATATCCTCACTTGGCACAACATACCGATATTCTATCATAATAGAGAAAAAATTTAAATAAAAGAAATGATACATTGGATCTACAAATTTTTATAGTAGAAGAATGGTAAGCGAACCCCTAAATAATAGAACAAAGGACAAATCCAGGGTGGAATGCCCCAAGATAACCCACCTAAGCCACAAACAAAGAATGGCAATGTGAATATGAAGAAAGGCACAGGAAAGTGGTGTGAGTTTGACAACATCCCCTCTCATAATGTCAATGAATGGCATGCAAGGAAGTCATTGATGTCTAAGTTAAAAGCCTCATATTTGGACACAAGTTTCAACTCTGAACCAAACCTAGACAAGGGGGAAGAAATCATTGATGCAAAACCTAGTGCCATTATTACCACCACCAATGTATAGCAAAATGAGCCTAAAAATCCAGAAAAAGGTGAGCACCTCTTTCACTCACAAATTTGGGTGAAGGGTTCTCTATTATGGTTCATTTTCAATAGAAGGAATCATAAGAATCTCATCTCAGCAAAGGTCATTAAGTGGTTAGTTCTATCGACAACAACACATCCATAGCCATACATTATCCAGTGGTTGCACCAAGGGTGAGATCTTTGTTTCAACCAACAATGTTTCCTACCCTATAGAATCAAGCCTTTCAAGGATCAATTATTGTGTGATATTGCTCCCCTTCAAGTTTGTGATGTTTTATTAGGCCAACCGTACTTGCGGAAGCATCATGTTGTATGTGAGTCTAGACCTCATAGTGTTATTATTATTTGGGAAGGCAGCTATACATGATACTAGAGGTAGTCTCGTCTCATTCCATTTCCTTAATCTATGCTAAGCAATGTACTACAGTCATTTCCTAGACTAGGAAATTTTTCCTCTTCTTTATGCACTCTCAAAGTGAGGAGAAGATTGTGAGAACACCCATGGCCTCCACAAAAGGTTTCTTCATGCAACAAAGGCAAGTGGATAAGTTCGTGGAAGAATATAGAGACATCTTATCCTCACCCATTGGGGTACTTATGCTTTTTCAGGTTAAGCATTCAATCGATATGACCCTCGCTACACATTTACCCGATGGTCCAATATATTACTGCTCTATTGTGGAAAATAGGGAAATCAATGGAAAGATCCAAGGAATTCTCCAAAAAGGGTACATTCGACCATGTTCCTCACCATGAGAAATCCTTATTACACTTGTGTAGAATAAATATGGTTCCTAACAATCTACACTGATTATAGATCCTTTAACAAAATCACAATCAAGAACCAGTACCCAATTCCCTAGATTGATAACCTTCTTAACTAGATAAAGAGGGACAAGTACTTATGTAAGATTGATTTGAAGTGCGACTACCACTAAGTCCTAATAAAAACAAAGAGTGTGTGGAAGACTACTTTCAAGTCTAAGGAGGTCTTCTTGAATGGTTGTTCATGCCCTTCGATTTGATAAATGCCCCAATAAATTTCATGAGATTGATGGATGGTATCTTGTAGCCTTTCACAAACTCTTTCATGGTTATATATCGAGATGATATCCTCTAATTTAGAAATCATTTGGAAGAACACTTGCAGCATATTCAACTAGTCCTTCATGCTCTCTGACATAAGCTATGTCCTAACTTGGAAAAATTCCCGTTCAACATGGACAAGGTCCATTACCTATGATACATTATTGATGAACAAGGGGTGCATGTGGATCTAGCCAAGTTCCACGTCATTCGAGATTGTCCAACCCCAATGACTCTAAAAGAGCCTGACAACTTGTTGGGCATTGCTAACTTCTACCAAATATTTGTGTTGGGGTTCTCTTATATTGCTTTGACCTTAAGTCAAGTGACCAAGAGAAATGAAAAAAAAAAAAAAAATTGGTCCAAGTCATAATAGAGGATGGACTAAAACACTTCATTTTCAATGTGTAACATACCTCTTCATCCTCTATACTCAATACCAAGGGTAGAACGAGATGCAACTTTCATTGACCCAACATACATAATGTTGTCATGGAAATGGGGTCTTAAAATTTTATCATTTTTCAAACTCCTCAAAAATAAAAATAAACATTTCCATTACAACTAACTCATTGAGAGCTTTCGAGTGATACAAAATTTTCCTTGTTTGAGTCCCAAATCAAAATACATGGGCATTTAAATATTCAATCAATAACCTCATGACATGTCATCAAGCACTTCCATGTATCACCCACATAGCCCCCACATGGTACCCAAAAATCACTCCACCTTGTTGCCAAGTTATCACCTGAATGGTTCCACATCATCACACCCTACCCTGTGGCCGACATTGTGGCTAAACTGTATCATCCTAGCTAAACTCATCCATACCCCATTTGGCCTTCCTTAGACATAAATAATTCAGTTTTCCACGCTTACCTATTAGTTTCACTTGCTAAGACGCACATGGAATCCTCATTCTCCAATTTCACTTAAATATAAAGAAATTTTTTGGGACATTTAATTTAACCATTAAAATACACAGTTATCGTAGAAAATACTTGAAACCTTGTAACTGATAATGAGAGAAAAAATGATCACAAAAGACACAATATTTCTCTACCAAAATTATGTGGAAAGAAAAAATGAATAGAAACATAATCACACATAGAACAAAAAACTTATCTAGGGAACCAAACTGGGAAAAATGCCCTTGCTTGTATTAAATCAACTCAGCAATTTGATCTATTACATAGAATCTACTTCAAGCCTGAAGCTCTGTACAATATTGATAAACTCTCTCTCAACGCTTGCCCAACACATAGGAAAATAAGGCCTGTTAGGAGTTCCTATTTCCTAGCGCAAATTTTCCCCTAAAAAATAATAATTTCTCCTATTTCCTTTTGTAATTCCCAACTGAACTTGACTTTCTCAATCCTGAGGCATGTACAAAAAAATTATTATACAATAATGAATTATAATTGTGCCTTTATCCAATCTCAATAGGAAATTCAAATTGCATGACCTAGTAGGGATAAATTTAGCAGCTACAATAATTAAATGAGAGTAAGTTGAGATAACAGAAAGCCAATTACTCAACTAAGGCTCAAATCTATCTCTATTCTAGAACTAGAGATCAATTAGCTTACAAACACTATAAATAACTCCACTAGATAGGTAATTTTAGACATCGATTAGTCCACAACTCACTTAAATCCATCTAACTCGAATTAACTAATAGTGACTTAGTGATAGGCCACATCACACATGTTAACTAACAACTAACTCAAGTATCTATGAGACTGAAATCGAACTAGCATCTTTGACTAAGGAATAAGTCAAAGAAGTCATTCCCTGCTACAATTTCAAGGAAGGAAGGAATTTTGAACAACCCTAATCCTACCTCTGTGGAACTTGAAATTTCCCCTTGATAGGACCTTCTTTAAGATGTTTTCATCATATTGCTTTGTAGGAATGTAATGTATCATAACAATCCTCCTCTACACACAATATTTAAGATCATGGTACATGATGTCTATATGCTTGGACCTATCACTAAAGATTGGATTCTTAGAGATTTTTATGTAACTCTGATTGTCACAGTGGATCAATGTAGGCTTCATCACTAAGCTGAAGAGTCCTACCAAGATATTACTCATCCAAATATCCTTGCAAGTTGCCTGACTAGTAGCCATGTACTCAACCTCTGTTGAACTGAGTGAAAGTAATCTTTGCTTCTTGTTGTACCAAGAAACTGCAACTGACCCAATTCTGAATATTGCTCATGAAGTGCTCTTCCTATATGTGGGATTCCCTATCCATTCTACATCTATGAAGCCTTGAAGCCTCACTCCATCAGTCTATCTCTACCACAATCCATAGTCTATAGTGCCTCTGGGGTATCTCAAAACATGTTTTCCATCTTTCCACTAAACCTTGGAAGAATCCACCATGAACTAACTCAACTAGTTCATTGCAAAACAAATATCGGGTCGTGCGTTCAAAAAATTCATCAAGGACACAATCAATTGTCTGTAGATTGTACCATCTAGTACATATTTTGTGGATGAATCATCCTTCCTGCAGTTAGTACCTACAGATTATCCATGGGTTTGCAATCCTGCATGTGGAATCTCTGAAGGATCTCAGAGGTTTAGTTCCCCTGTCTAACAAATATCTCTCCATCACCTTGCCAAACAGCCAAGCCAAGGAAATAGTGAATCAACCCCATATCCTTCATCTTGAACTCTCTTGCAAGGCCCTCCTTTCAATCCAAGATCAAATTCTCATCTCTTGTCAAAATCAAATGATCTACATAGAGAAATAAGATGAGAATACAACCATCTACCATAATTTAGTATAGGTTGGCATCTGCTTCACTCTTAGTGAATCCCAATCCTCTGAGATAAGAATTTATGTGAGTGTATCATGCTCGAGGTGCCTAATTTAGCCCATAAATAGATCTCTTTAGCCTACACACATGTGTGTCTCTGCTAAAGGTATCGAATCCCCCTAGCTACCTAATTTAGATCTCTTCCTAAACTGCTCCATTGAGTAAATTTTTCTTGACATCAATTTAGTGGATCTTCCACCCCATTTGTACTGTAAATGCAAGTATGGCCGTAATAGATGAGTACATTTCCACTGCAAAAAGGGTATCCTCATAATCAATCCCCTTAATATGTTAGAAGCCCTTGGCCACAAATCTGGCCTTGTACTTCTCTACACTGCCATCTGCTACATGTTCCACCTTATACAACCACCTGGAGCCAACAACTCATTTACCTTGAGGTCTAGGCACAACCTCTGACACATCATTCTTCATGATGGATTCATACTCCTCCACCATATAATCCAACCATACATGTTGGGATGCAGAGTCTTCAAAAGAATATGGCTCAAAATCTATCAATTGTGTCATCAGAGCCATGTATCCTATGTTTCTATCTGGTGATTTGTGTTGTATGTGAAAGGAACTAGGAGGTACATCCTACTCCTAATTAGCTTCCTACACCAATCTGTCAACCGAAAGGGTCCTCTTTCTCCCTTCTCTAGGAGTCACTATGTGAATGGGTGCCTCTACTCGACCTTCTCTCTGCTCCTCATTATGTGGTGGCTCCACATCATCGTCCTAGAATGCCCTCTTTCCCTTAGGTAAGGACTGACAGTGTTAATCTGACGGAGGCTCCTCCTTGGGATCTAGAATCTCATTCTCTGGTGATATGCTCATCTATCACTCTGGAAAGCTCTTCATGTCTTTCTCCTCATCAAATCTCAAATCCCTTCTCAAAATCGTCTTCTTGAGAGAGGGAATTTACGTATTGTAAACATGAGTTGTCTCAGTATAGTCCACAAATATTCCCCTCTCTTCATTGGCCTCCAATTTCTTCCTACCATCTTTAGACACATGACAATACACTATGGACCCAAAAATGTGAAAGTGGGAGACATCAGGCTTCCTACCAGTGAAATCCTTCTAAGGTGTAATCATCCCAAGAACTCTGTGAGGACTCTTTTTCTACAAGTACATAGTTGCGTTGCAAGCCTCTACCGACAAGGATAAGAGAAACCCCTGTCCATGCAACATAGATCTAGTAGCCCCAACAATACTCCTATTCTTCCTCTCTGCAACCTCATTCTGCAAATTATTATGGGGTGCAATCAAATCTCTCCTAATGCCCTCCATAACACACAAATCCTTGAAGGAATTTGAGACATACTCTCCTCCATTATCACTCCTTAGGGACCTAATCTGCTTCCCTGTCTCATTCTCTACTAAGGCCTTGAATTCTAAAAACTTGGAATAGACCTCATCCTTCTTCTTCAAGAAATAAATCCAACATTTTTTAGAAAAATCATCAATGAAGATCACATAATACATGTGTTTGGTAATGGAAATTGTGGAGAAAAGGCCACAAATATGAGTGAAATCTCTTCAGAATAGTTCGAGCTCTGCTATTTCAACCATAAAAGGATTTTTGGCATACTTTCCAAGAGTCCCTCCCTTGCAGATAGCATGTTGATCAAGGGTGCACTATGGTATCCCATGGTAATTTGTTGAAGTATATTCAAAGCTCCATGATGTAGATGTCCCATGCACCTGTTCCAGAGCTTTCCAACATCTCAACCCTAAACAAACTCTTCCTTGCTACTCAAGGTTGCATATGCATCAACCTCTAATTTCTAGAGGTTCATGATCCTAACACTAATATACTTGACCTATCCTAAAGAAAAATTCTTGAGTTAGGCCTTCCCTTTGTTGAATACTACATCATACCCTTCGTCTTCAACGAATTCTACTAAGACGAGGTTTTTCTTCAATCCTGGGACATATATCACATTCTTGAGATGGAGAAGGGAACCAAAATCCCTCTTAAATATTACTATACCATCTCCTTTTGTCATGTATCTGCCATCATCTCCAAGCTCAATATGGAGTTGCACATCTTTCTCCTCCAAAATTTTGAAGAATTGTTTATTCCCTATCATGTGAAATGAAGCCCTTGAATCAATATACCACACACTACCTCAAATTGAGCTTTCCATGCAAGCTATTAGAGAGAAATCAAATTTGAATTGAGAAGGGAGTGCTTCTCCTTCTACTGCTACTACAACATGCTTGTTGTGTTTCTTGTTTATAAATTTTGTAGCATAATGTCTGAATTTATGTCAATAAAAACACTTCATCTTACTAAGATCCTTATTTTTCTTGCCTCCATTATGACTGGATTCATTCTTTCCTTGGACCTTCTTTCCCTCGGTTTTCTTTCCTTTGTTAGCTAAAGAAAATTTCTCCTCTTCATTAGTTCTATCTGAGACTCCATCCCTTGTATTCCTCGTTATCTCTTCCTGCACAAGATTTGACCATAGTCTCTCCCAATTAGGGAGCTTATCTCTGTCATCACTGCATCCTAGAAACTATGCCAATATTTTTGAAGGCTAAGAAGAGTAAGGCTTACAAGATCTACTAATGGAACTATCTCTCCAACTCCTCCAATTTCATCCCTCACTTGATGAGAAAATCTAGACATACATGTAACAATGGGATCATTTTTTCCAATTCAAATGTTCCTCAATTTATCCTTCAAAGCTTGATTTCTAGCATCACTACCACATTTGAATATATTAGTAAGGTCCTTCTACATCACGAATGGTGTTTCCTTCCCATGCAAATTTGGAACAATATGGTCTCTAACTCCTTCTAGGATAATCCTCCTAGCTTTGGAAGTATCCTTCTTCCATTGAGTCAGTTGTTGTGAATTTGATGCATGAGTTTTAGAAATATCGTTCTTGATGTATTCGAAAACCCCATTATCATCTAACAAAACCTCCATTATTTCCTTCTATGCACAACAATTCGAAGTCCCTTCCAGGGCATGCTCTATCCTCAAACCATAGGCTGACATGATTCTTGCTCTTGTAGAATTCCCGCACTAAGTGATCTCCTCTTCAATGTGCTTTGAATCTGATCAAGGAAATGGGTCTCTATCTTCTTTTTTTCTCTGGTACCATGTAGAAAATCTTTGAAACATTGCAACTGCTAATGAGAGAAAAACGGATAAAAAAGGACACAACATTTCTCTACCAAAATTCTGTGGAAAGAAAACAATGAATAGGAACACAATGACACATAGAACACAAAATTTATTTGGGGAACCCAACTGGGAAAAACCCCACTTTCTTGTATTAAACTAGTTGAGCAGTCTGATCTATTACATAGAATATTCTTCAAGCCTAAATCTCTCTGCAATATTGATCAACACACTCTCAAGGAATTCCCAACACTTAGGAAAATAAGGCCTACTAGGAGCTCCTATTTCCTAGTGCAAATATGCCCCTAAAAATTAAGAATTTATCCTATTTACTTGTGCAGTTCCCAAGAACAATTCACCTGTTCAATCCTCAAGCCTGTACACAAAAGTTGTTGTACAATAATTAATTACAATTTTTCCTTCTTCCAATCTCAATAGGAAATTCAAATTGCATAACCTACTAAGGCTAAACTTAGGAGTTGCAACAGTTAACTGAGAGTAAGTTGATGTTGACACCTAATCATTGAGATTGGGTGAATATATGTAAAATAGTGTAAATAGAAAATAAGGAGGATAGGAATATGATGAGACACTAGGAGATGAAGTACAAGATTCTCTCCCTCCATGTATATATCTACAATCAACCTTAATGGAAAAACATAATTCATTTGAGGAGTTACCTCTTGGCTTGACATGGTATCAAAGCATAGGTCCCACTTTACACTTGTAACTCCTGTATTCTGCTAGTTTTCTTCTCCCATTTAGACTTTTATTCCCAGAGATGTTGAATGCATGAGGGTGTTAGAGCTTTGCTACTTGGTGCATGGTGCGGTGCGGTGAGGTGCATTAAATCTAGAAGCGACCTCTCTTGTGTGAATGGTATGCCAAATATCTTATGACCGTTGCATGCATCACTGTGTTACTCTGACCATTATCATAGAGGTCACTGGAGGTTTCGCTACTATATTGTTGTACTACTACATTACCATGACTGACTGTGTTAATTCTTTTACTAAGTAATTGTCTATTGTCTGTGCACCGCTCCTTTGTTTGAGCTCAAAGGTTTACAATTACACCACTGTGTTGTGTTACACCATTGTATTAGTCGTATTACTATATAAAACACCCTATTATACCACCCTCCACCACCCAAAACATATATCACATCACTCACTGCTTAACAACACCACTGCTCACACCACTAATTTCTCCCTCCTGCTCCCACCGAACTTCCATAACATTGTTCCTGCATACTACTCCATTGAATGGTATAAAATTGGTATCGTCATTGTGATACCCACTTAACAATGTGATACCACCATCCACATAACAGTTTTTAATATATAACCTGCAACACCTCCATGTTGGCCTGTCCATGGCATAATATATATAACGTTGATATTTTCGTTACATAATACATATTGGAAACAAAGTACATATATATAAGTGCAATTTTATATATTTGGCAGTAGAGTACATTTTACACAATATACATTTTTAAGATGCATTCATTGATATCTATTGTTGGAGTAGTTCTCTCTGGAAAAGAGAACTATCATGAATGGTCAAGGAAGATAAAACACACTCTCATTTTCAATGAGTTGTGGAAAGGAGTTTGTGTAGGATAAGGAGATAATGAAGCTGAAAATCCCACCTCGAGTAAGGAGATTTCCATTTGGGAAAATAAGAACAACAAGACCTATGCCTTGATTACAACATCTGTAAATGAAGAGGTGAGTCGCCATATTTCACAATTTTCAAATGCTTTGAAGCATTACAGAAGTTGAAGGAACTGCATGACCCACACTCTAAACTTGAAGTTTTATAATTGATGATTAAATTGTTCAATCTTGAATTGAAAAATGATGATCCTCTTGCTTTAGCATCAAAAGTTAGATCCATTATGCATGACGTAAAAAATATTGGTCTTCAAATAGATATTCCTCTCATAGATTATGTCAAGGCATTATATCCCGTTTATTCAAATTATCTTGAGTCATTGCAAGCAAGTGAAAACCTCAAGGAGATTACCTTTGAATCCCTTGAAGTTTGCTAAGAGAGAGAAGGATTTTGGGAAGAAGACAACTCCTCAGTCTTCTGAAGAAGTTGTGTGTCTTTCACATAGATAGAAGAATCATGCACAAGATTCTTCTAGAGGAAGAGGTAGTCAAAGAGGTAGAGGAAAAAGGAATTTTAGAGGAAAGGGGGGTAGATAGCTCCAAGGAGAAAAGTATGATATTCATTGCATACGTTCCAATAGAGATGGACATGATGCATCCACATTTAAGTTTCCTTGGGACAAAATTGAGCAGGCAAAAAATGAAGCCAAAGGTAAAACTAATGACAACGAGAAAGGTAAAGACCCTGAATCCACTCACTATGTTGTGGCACATAGTAATATTGGAGTAACTGAAGACTTATTTAATGCTTCACCTACTTCTTGGAAAAATTATTGGTTGCTTGATTAAGGGGAAACTTGCCACATGATTTTTAGAATCTATTTTTATAAATAATTTACTGACAATATTGATGGAGTAGTATACTTTGCAGACAAGTCAAAACTCAAGCCGTCAGAGCTTCACACCATCAGGCTCAAACTGCCTGGTCCTCCAGATTTTATTTTGCATGATGTTCTATATCTCCTAGAGTTGAAGAGAAACTTCTTGTCTTTATTCCACATATTCCAGCAAGGACACTCCATTCATATGTTTGATGTCAAGGTTGAGGTAAAACAATCATCAGATCATTCACTTGTCATGATATGGATAGAAGAAGAAAGACTTCTGAAGCTGGAAGGAACCTCTACTCATGCACAAAACTTCTCATACAGTTCTCATTATGATGAAGGTACATTTCCATCAAGTCTTTTATAGCATGCTAGACTTGGACACTTGAATTATGAAATCCTTTGTATGTTGAAGAAAAGTGATGTTATTGGTTGTTGTAGCGGCTACAACAACCCTCCAAAATTTTTCTTTGCTTCATTTTGGAGCCTCCCTCGTTGAAATCATAGTAGTTATCCTGCACTAATTAGGTACTTGTTTTCATTTGATTTTATCTATTGCTTAACATCTTGTGTTCACTCACTTGTTCTGTCGACTAACCACAAGTTGACCCAGCACTTGGTTCACATCTAGTTATTGGGCTGTCGGGTAAATCTATGAAATCCTAGAGGGCAGTCTGTCTTCCCCTCAAGAATTGCGTAGATCAACCTAGCAGTTTCCCTGCACTCCAAAAATGCACAGAGCAAGCCAGCTGAAACTATTCTCTAGAAATGCGTAGAACTAGCCAGCAACACTACTCTGAAAATGCACAGAGCAGGCTAGCAACACTGCTCCTAAAAAATACACAGAGTAGGTCAGAAACATTGCTCTAGAAAATTGCACAGAGTTGGCCAGTGAGCCAGGGTCACTCATCCTAGAAACAATGCAAAAGTTTTCCCTTAGTGACTATCTATTGCATGTGATGGTAGGTTGCCCAGTTCCCTCTAGAACTGTGCAATCCTTCCTTGGATGCTAGGAAACTTTTCTTGAAAAAAAGAAAGAGAAAAAAGTGAAAAGAATCCCTAGATTTTAGGAATCTATTTTTAGCAGCGGGAGTTACATGCAAAGTCGATTTTAGAAACTCCCTGCCAAGCGTCACTTTTTTTCCTAGATTTGTGGTATGCGCATCATAAACCCTAAATTTCGCCAAATCTATTTAAACGAAACCTTAGAGATCATTCCTCACATTCGATCTTGGAGCTCTAGCATTCGCAAGTCATCTAGAATCCTTCGACATAGTCAGAGCAACTTTTCATGGTAAGTTTTCCTTTTCATGTCTTTTTCCACTTTTTCAGTCGTTTTTTATTTTTCGGCTTGTATGAGTGTTGTTTCCCTTGTTTTATTGAACAATCACTAGAGTTTAAATGTGTTTTAACTTGTATAAGTGTTGTTTCAAGTTTTTCATTACCTTTCCTTAATGTCGAATCCATAACACTGTTTCTACACTAATAGTCATCATTACGGAAACTCTCTTCATGAGCTTCATGGTTTTTCCATTTCATTGACTTATAAACTTGTCTGAATTACATGCATGTCTATTCACTCATATCTACACCAAATTTGCACACACATTCAGTCCTTCAAGTTTTCAGGTTTCCATTGTGCAGATCTAGGCTGTCTTGGCCCAAATTTTGTTTCTCCCAGCATTATCTACACATTCTTGGCAGTGAAGGCTCTGCCTTGCCTCCAAGAATTGTGTAGTGGCTTCCCACACAAAATCCCAATTGTCTACGGAATCCTGGGAGGTAGTGCCCCAGTCCTACCCACTGGAACTACACAAATGATAGTTCTAGCCAGTTACCCAACATGACTATTTTGTGCATTGCGCGGTTTTAGTTAGTAGTCAGCCTCACTAGACTGTGCATTATGCTATTTCAGTCAAAATTCAAACTCACTGAACTACGCATTGTGCATTTCCAGTCAACAGTTAGCCTCACTGGCGAATGAGACTGTGCAATGCATAGTTCCATCTGATAGCCTCCCCACCTACCAGAGTTAATGTTGCATAATCTCTCCCAAAAATAACTAGTTTGTTGCCCGATTGATTCTCAAGTTGATTTATGTTTTTAGCTGACATTGTCTTTCTGTGAGTGTATTCTCTGTCACCAAGTACCACAGGTTTTTGAGCAGCTTCTCATTAGTACAAGTATCATGGCCTCCAAGAGAGATGGATCAAACGACACAGTTGAAAGTAGTACTGGATAGGTGGTTGAGTAAGGGTCTATGAGCTTGCTTGTATACACAGACACACATATTCATTGAGAAAGACATCAAGATCACATGGCAAGACTTCAACAATATATTCGCATGCAGGTTTGATGAAAATCTAGATGATCATCAAGTCTATGTCAATATTCATAAGTCGGGATTGTACAAGGTTGCATGCAAGTATCCCGCCTTCCTGTGCATAGATGTGATCCACTAGATTGCCTCACACGCTAATCCTGAGATGATGATACTGAGTAGTTTCAATTGAGTAGAGCTTGATTCCTTTACGATTGAAGATTATCAGTAGATGTACCATTTTCCTCAGCCAGTGAACAAGATGGATGCATCTTTATATACTCCCAACAACAGCATGAATACAAGAGACATCTTGAAGCATTGGGTAAGGGAGCCATCAAAGTTCAGGATGGAATCCAACTAGATATATAAGACAAAGACACTCAGGAAGGCTTATCAATTCTTGGTCATCTTCATATGCCGCTTGTATGGCCAAGGGAGTATGGAGACCTTCCCACAGATTTGGGTTTCTATGGTGGATCAACTGGAAAGTGAGGGAAAACCATTCAACTTGATTGATATGATGGCTCTCCAGCTGAAAGTGCATGTATCCAATGCCCAGAGTCCACCCAAGGATCAACAACCAAGATTCTTTATGTTTTCCTACTTGCTCAATGCAATCTGCACCCGTCAACAGTTTCCTGGCATGGGTTGGGCATGGACACCTTTAGAGAACATTGTGAACACATATTGCAAGTTTCTCTTAGACTGTAGTTGTAAAGGAGTCATGGCTAGAATATCTGACCATTTCATAACCCCTTTGTACACGATGATCTTTGAACGAGATCCACCTTGCATGTCCCAGGAAACAATGGAGGCGTTGTTAAACATTGCAGATCAGTATGGCTCACCCGTTGGCACCTTCATCATGATGTACAATGCAAAGAAGGCTCCTCATTTGTTGTCGATGTTTTCCATGGACAATTTGGTCATGCAGGAGGTTGAATACCACATTTTGACAGGGTTATCAGCTGGGTTTCACAGGAGGAAGAAGGCACCATGACCTATGCTTCATTTACGAATTGGGCTGTATGTGATCCAGAGTTTGAAAGAAGTCGATGCTGAGGTCGAAGACTTCAAGATGTTTAAGTTCAATGCCAAGAGTTTCAATCCATACGATCAACATGGCTTATGCATGAACCACTATGAGAGATTGTACAATTCTTGAATCCACGGGGCGTGTCATTGGCCAAAGGAATGTTAGGCCAGGAGGTAACTCCTCAAATGTAATTGTATTATTCATTTAGGTAATTCATTATTATATACAAGAGGGAGTGAATGTTCAGTTCATCTCTCGATGACTCTCCATTTCCTATATTATTTATTTACACTAATTACAGATGTTCACCCAATCCCTATGATTAGGTGTCGACATTCCCGCGCGCCCCCCCCGCCTTAATTTGAAGGGATGTTAGTGAGTCCAAGCATCATTCTAAATATTTCAAGCTTTTCTCTTCCAAGAGCTTTGGTGAAGATGTCTGCAATCTTTTCATTAGTGGAACAATGGTGAAGATGGATTGTTTTGGCCTCAACATGATGTCGAATCAGATGATATTTTGTATTGATGTGCTTCGTTCAATCATGGAACTTTGGGTTCTTGGCCAACTTTATTGTTGAGGTATTTTCAAGCATGAGTGGAGTCGATTGTAGTTGTTTTACCTGTAAATCTTCAAGAATTTTCCTGAGCCACACAATTTCTTTTGTTGCTCAACTGCTGCCACATATTCTGCCTTTGTTGTGGAATCTGTTGGAACTGATTGTTTACGTGATCTCCAGGAGACAACTCCTAATCCAAGATTCATAGCATAACTTGAGGTAGATACCCCAGTTTCTTTGTCTCCATTGAAATTTGAATTAGAGTATCCAATCAAGCTGAAGTCGCCCACTTGCGTATACTTCATTCCAAAGTCTTGAGTTCCCTTCAAGTACTTTAGAACTCTTTTTGTAGCAGACCAATGTCCCTCACAAGGTTTTTGCATAAACCTGGAGAGGATTCCAATAGAAAACGAAATGTTTGGTCTGGTAGTAGTTAGGTAGTTGAGACTTCCTACAAGCTGTCTATAGTTTTTTGCATCCTCAAATTCTTTTCCTTCAATGGAGGTGAGCTTTAAGTTTTGTTCCATTGGAGTAGTTAGAGGATTGCATTCAGTCATGCCAAATCTATTCAACAAATCTCTAATGTACTTCTTTTGAGGAAGGAATATGGACTTTGGATGTTGAGTTACTTCAATACCAAGATAGTAATGAACATAGCCCAAATCAGTCGTTTCAAAACCTTTCCTCAAATCCTTATTTATGGATGCAATGTAGCTCTCATTGTTCCCTGTCATCAAAAGATCATCTAATATACCACAAGATATAAAACTGCTTTTCCAACCTTCTTGCCAAACAAAGTTGCATCATCAAGATCATAAAGTTTGAAATTGAGTTTCAGAAGATGCTCAGTTAGTTTTTCATACGAGGCTTGCGGTGCTTGTTTGAGGCCATACAAGGATTTCAAAAGTTTGCATACTTTATGTTCATGTCCTTTTACAAAAAATACTTCAGTCTAGGACATAAAAACATTCTCTTTTAGATCTCCATTCAAGAAAGCAGTTCTTACATCCATTTGATGGACTCTTCAACTGTTCTGAGCTGCTAGGGCAAAGAGTGTCCGAATGGTAGCCCATTTTGCTATGGGAAAAAAAGTCTCCTCATAATTGACCCCTTCCTTGTGTGCAAAACCTTTTGTCGCAAGGTTGGCTTTGTGCTTGTCAAGTGAGCCATCAGCTTTATGCTTGTTCTTGTAGAGCCACTTACAGAAAATTGGTTTGGTTCCCAATGGAGGATCAACCAGCTTCCAACTGCCATTCTTTATTAAGGCATCATAGTCCTTTTGCATTGCTTCTTTCCATTCATCATGAGAAGCAGCTTCTTTGAAGGAATTTAGTTCAAAATCTGTAGACAAATTCAATTCACAATCATAAGAAACATCCATGTCAACAGGTGAATCAAAGTCATCTACATCACCTCCATTTTTCTGGTTTGAATTTCTAGTTCCTGTCTTTCCAACCTCATCAGGATGAACACTTTCAAGTGTCTTTATCAGCCACTTTGGGGGACTTTTCTCAAATGGTCCAAGCTACTCCGTTGATTGAGTTGGGACTGAATCAAGATTGAGTCTCCCAATTCTGGCAATCACATCACTCAAAAAATCATCCGTTGTTGGAGTTTCATGAGACGGAGAGAGTGCTTCAGAAAAGATTCCATAGGTTCATCTAGTATTGGAATCCCCCCTACATTTTTGGAAAACATCATGTATTGCACCATATTTAAGATTGTCCTATTCATTCTTTTAGCTACTCCATTTTGTTGGGGATTATAAGGCACAGTTGTTTGATGTTTGATCCCCTGTTGGCGAAGATAGTTTTCAAATTCATTTGAAGTGTATTATTTTCCATTATCAGCGCAAATAGAGCCAATATGAGATTGTGCATCATTTTTAATCCATGTATGAAAGTTATTGAATGTTTGAAAAGCATTAGTTTTGTTCTTCAATAAATAAACCCAACACATTCTGGTGTGGTCATCAATAAATGCCATCATATATTTATTTCCATTTGCAGAAGGAATAGGAATTTGACCACATAAATCTGAATGAATGAGTTCAATTTTTCTATGTGCTCTGGAATGTGAATCATGAAAAGATTGTTTGCTATGATTTCCTAGAATGCAAGCATCACATTGCTTAAGCTTCCTAGGAATTGTAGGCAAACCAGTAACACCATTTTTCTTTAACAAGTAGAGGTTGTCATAGTTCAACTGTCCAAATCTAGCATGCCATAATAAACTTCATGGAAATGTACCTTCTCCATAATGAGAATTGTATGAGAGATTTTGTGCACGAGCAAAGGTACCTTACAGCTTGAGAAGCCTTTCTTCTTCAATCCTCGTCATGACAAGTGAGTGGTCTAATGCTTTTCTCACCTCAAGCTTTCCATCAAACATATGAATGGAGTGTCCTTGCTGGTGGATGTGGACCAAGGACAACAAGTTTCTCCTCAGCTATGGGAGATATAGAACATGATGCAGAAGAAAGTCTGGAAGACCAGGCAATTTAAGCCTGATTGTGCCAAGCCCTGATGGCTTGAGTTTTGATTTGTCTGCAAAGTATACTACTCCATCAACATTGTCAATAAATTCTAAAAAGAATCTCTTCTAGAAGTCATGTGGCAAGCTGCTCCTGAATCAAGCAACCAATCATTTTTCCAAGAAGCAAGTGAAGCATTAAATAAGTCTTCATTTACTCCAATATTACAGTGTGCCACAACATAGTGAGCAGATTCAGGTGCTTTACCTTTCTCTTTGTCATTAGTTTTACCTTTGGGTTGGTTTCTTTCCAGCTCAATTCTGTCCTGAGGAAACTTGCATGTTGATGCATCATGTGATCCATCTCTTTTTCAGCGTATGCAGTGCAAATCTGACTTTTCTCCTTCAGAGTGTCTGCCCCCCCTGCCTCTAAAATTTCTTCTTCTTCCTCTTTGACCACCTCTTTCTCTGGAAGAATCTTGAGCAAGATTCTTCTCTCTACGTGCAAGATAGACAACCTCTTCAGAAGACTGAGGAGTTGTCTTCTTTCCAAACGAATTCTTTCTTTCAACATTTTTTTTTCACAAGAGAGTCAAAGGTAATATCTTTGAGGTTTCCATTTGCTTGCAATGACTCAAGATAATTTGAGTAAGTGGGATAAAGTGCCTTGAGAAAAAATATCAGAGGAATATCTAGTTCAACATTAGTGACTTTGATATCATTCATAATAGATTTTACTTCTGATGCAAGAGCAAGAGGATCATCATTTTGTAATTCAAGGGTGAACAATTTAATCATGAGTGGAACAACTTCAAGTGTAGAGTGTGAGTCATAGAGTTCCTTCAGTTTTTGTAAGGCTTCTAAAGCATTTGAAATGTAGGTTTTAACCCCATACAGAAATTACCTGCATACAAATTCTAAAACACAGAAAATAAACAATGTGAGAGCATAACACATAAAACACATATACATAGAGATTTTCCCATAGATCCCAAAACCGGGACTACCATCTTGATTTTTCATTATATTCCTTTCAATGTTATAATACATACATATACATGCTGAAGCATCCAATACCATGGACCGAAAACTATCGCGTCCAAAACCATGGACCAAAATCCATCGGTCCAAAACCATGTGCAAAAATCATGCACAAAACCATAGGTAGGTTCGCCCAACCTAATATAGCGTCCAAAACGAAAATTTTCCAGGGGGGTTACCTGCACCCCTCAAACCCTCTGTGACCTCCCCTCTACACAATCGGTGCAACGAAGTGGCGGCTCCGCCCCCCTCTAACCCCCTGGTTAACTACGTGGGCTAGTCGTGGAAAGAATATAACACAACCCAACATTCTCCCACTTGTTGTTTTATTTCCATAGGGGGCCACAAGAGAGCTTAGTCATTTATCTAGCCCTGCAATGCCCATTGTTTCTCTACACCAAGAGAACTTCTCAGAGCTCATAGATTTTGTCAATGCATCTACAGTATTCTTCAAAGTGTCCACCTTTAGCAGCGACACCTTTTTGTCTTCTATCATATCCCTCACAAAGTGATACTAAACATTAATATTCTTTGTCTTTGAATAATATGCAGGGTTCTTTGCCAAGAAAATTGCACTTTGGTTGTCATAGTCTATCCTTATAGCTCCTTGTACTAACCCCATACTTGAACACAATATCTGCAACCAAATTACTTCCTTGCTTGCATGAGTGGCAGCCATGTATTCTACCTCTGTAGTTAATAGTGCCACTACAGATTGTTTCTTACTCATCCAACTGACTACACCTCCAAATAGGTTAAACACATACCCACTTGTAGATATTCTCTGATTCAGATCTCCAACCCAGTCTACATCAAGAAAGCCACGAATATCCAACACTCTATCCAATCCTGGTCTTCCTTGGTAGCACAAACCATAATCACTACTGCCACGCAAATACCTAAAAACTCACATCACTGCTATCTAGTGCTCCTTCCCTAGTTTTGACATAAACCTTCTGAATATTCCCACTGCATGTGCAATGTCTGGTCTAGTATAGACCATTTCATACATTAGGCTATTGACTGCACTTGCATATGGAACATGGGACATCTAATCTTCCTCTTCTTGTGTCTTGGGACACTGTTTAGCAAATAACTTCACACCTACAGGAATAGGAACCTTCACCGGTTTACTATTGTGCATATTAAACCTCTGCAGTATTGTCTCGACATACTTCCTCTGGTTTAACCAGAGCTTCCTCTTTTCCCGATCTCTGTTAATTTCCATGCCAAAATATAGTTTGCAGCACCAAGATCTTTCATGTCGAATTTGGAGGATAACTAGGTCTTCAAATCATGGATAATTTCTTTGTCATTTCCAACCAGCAACATATCATCCACATATAAGACCAGATGAATAACACAGTCACCAATTAATTTAAAATACACATAGTGATCTACTTTGCTTCTAGTGAAGCCAAGTCCTCATATAAATGTATCAAATTTTCGATACCACATCCTTGGTGACTGTTTTAACCCATACATAGACTTCTTTAACTTGCATACCTATTCTTTCTTACCCTTCACCGCAAAGCCTTCAGGTTGCTTCATGTATATTTCATCTTCCAGATCCTCGTGAAGAAATGTTGTCTTCACATCCATCTATTCTACCTCAAAATCAAAAGCAGAAGAAATAGATAAAAGTAATCTAATAGAAGTTAACTTGGCAACAGGAGAAAAAATATCGCCAAAATCAATTCCCGACACCTAGGAATAACCTTTTTCTACCAACCGATCTTTATATTTCTCCACCTTTCCTTTTGCATTTGTCTTCTTCTTGAACACCCATTTGCTACCAATAGGTTTCCTTCTAGCTGGAAACTCCACCAGATCCCAAGCCTCATTTTTGTGCAAATATGTCATTTCATCAACCATGGCCTCTTTCCAGAGTTTGCCATCCTCTGAATCTACTTCTTCCTTCAGAGTTCTGGGATCATCATTAGTAATAGATAAAGAAAATTTTGAACAGAAAGCAGATGGACTATACCTTTTTGGCTACCTTCTTTCTCAAAATAATCTTCTCACACCCGGAGTTTGTGGCTCTTCATATTCAGATTCCTCCTCTGATGTAGAGTCTGATTCTTCCTCCTTGATTTCAAACTCTATCTTCTCATGTTACTGTGATTGGAATTCATGTTTAATAACATCTTTCACCTCTTTGAACACCACATCTTAGTTGTACACAACCTTCCTTGTTACTGGGTTCCAAAGCTTATAACCCTTTGAACCATCCTTATACCCAATAAAGATGCACTTTTTAGATTTACTATCCAACTTGGTTCTTTTCTCCTTTGGAACATGTACATATGCATCACATCCAAATACCCTCAGATGTGAAAGAGAGGGTTTCTTACCAGTCCATACCTCTTGCGGAGTCTTATCCTCTAATGCTGATGAAGGTGATCTGTTTACCAGGTAACATGTTGTCTCCACCGCCTCTGTCCAGAATTCCTATCCTAACCCGGCACCACTAAGCATGATTCTTTCACTTTCCATCAATGTCTTGTTCATTCTTTCTGCAACTCCATTTTGCTCAAGTGTGTATGGAGTAGTCTTCTATCATGCTATACCAAACTTCTTACAGAATTCTTCAAATTCCTTACTGCAAAACTCTCCACCATTTCCACTAGAACCTTAAATTCTTTAAACCTGTCAAAGACTTCATATTTCTTCTTAAGGAAATATGTCCATGTATTCTTCGAGAAGTCATCTATAAATGATACATAGTACATAGACTTCCCCAATGATGGAACCTTCACAGGTCCAAACACATCACTGCGCACAAGTTCTAATATCTATTTCACCCTCTTACCACCAGAGGGGAAACTCACCTGATTCTGCTTCCCATATACACAATTTTCACAAAAATCAAAATCTAGAGAGCTATTACTCATACCTTCTACGATACCTTTACCATAAAGTATTCGAAGGACCTTCTCTCCAATATGTCCAAGACTTTGATGCCACAGCATGGTCTTCTCTCTAGAGATCACTAGATTTTCTGCTCCACTTTCACGAACCACAGAGCTATTGCACCCATCAACGACTGTGCTACCTTGCAGCTTGTACAAAGTTCCAATCCGAACTCCTCGTATCAATACCAGTGCTCCCTGAACCATCTTGTAGGTATCCTTCTTGAACACTATTTTTACACCTGCATCATTTAGCTTGCTTACAAAAATCAGATTTCTGGCCAACGCAGGAATATGCAGAACACTGAGAAGTGTTCTAACCCTTCCACCTTGCAACATCAACTTTACTTTTCTGTGACCAATGATTCTAGCCTTCCTATCATCCCCTAAGAAGACATCACCACCATTGTATTTCTCATACTTGCAGAACCACTCTCTATGGGGAGTGAAGTGAAAGGATGAACCTGAGTCAATCAACCATGCCTCATGATCTACATGTGTACTTGAAGAAGCCAAGTACACATCCCCACCTTCATCTGAGGTGGTTTTTTCCTCTGCAGAAGGAGCATCATCAGATCCATTTCCTTTATCAGGAGCTTTAGATTTACAGTCCCTTTTGTAGTACCCTTCCTTTCCACATTTCCAGTAGACCACCTTTACAGGTTTTCCTAGAGATTTAGATCTCCCTCTAGATTGAGATCTCCCATTCGATGACTTATTTTTGTTTATGTTCTGGGACCATCCTTGTATAGACAAGGCATCACCATTCTTGCTCTCCATATTTTTCCCTCTCATCTCCTCCATCAGCAAGGATGAGACTATTTCATCAAACTGAAAGGCTGTTACATTGCAACCTATTGCAATAACCAGACTATGCCACGAATCTGGTAGAGAACACAACAAACTGATGCACTTATCTTCATCTGAAATTTTAAAATCAACAGATAATAACTGACTTACCACAATATTAAATGCGTTCAAATTCTCTGTCACCTAGTCTCCATCTTTCATCCTCAGGTTATACAACTTTTTTCATAGGAACAGTTTATTGACCAGAGACTTAGATTGGTACAAAGTCCCTAACTTGTCCCATAGAGCCTTCTTCGTAGCTTCCCCTGATACATTCAACAATAATGAATCTGAGACACACAGTCATATTGTGCTCTTAGCCTTCCGATCCAACTTCTTCCATTATTCATTAGACACTCCCGTTGGTTTAGTACCTAGATCTACCATGATCCACTAATCTTTATCCACCAACAGATCCTCCATATTGAGTTTCCATAACTCAAAACTCTGACCATTAAATTTCTCGATCTCTATCTTTCCACTTCTCGCCATCTTCTTTCACCACCAGAATCAATCTCGCAAATCTCCCACTGAACAGGGTCTACCACAGGCCCGAGCGAAACCCCTCAGCAACAAAGGCATCCCCTTGAAGCCAAAATAGCTCTGATACCAAAAGTAGGTTTTAACCTTGTACAAAAATTACCTGCTTACAAATTCTAAAACACAGAAAATAAACAATGTGAGAGCATAACACATAAAACACATATACACAGAGATTTTCCCCTGGATCCCAAAACTGGGACTACCAGCTTGAGTTTTCATTATATTCCTTTCAATGTTACAATACATATTTATACATGCCGAAGCATCCAATACCATGGACCGAAAAACATCATGTCCAAAACCATGGACGAAAAACCATCGCGTCCAAAACCATGTGCGGAAATCATGCACAAAACCATAGGTAGGTCCGCCCAACCTAATATAGTGTCCAAAACCAAAACCACATAGAGGGGGGTTACTTGCACCCCTCAAACCCCCTATGAACCCCCCACTATGTAATCAGCGCAACAAAGGGGGGGCTCTGCCCCCCCTCTAACCCCCCGGTTAACTACATGGGCTAGTCGTTGAAAGAATCTAACACAACCCAACATGAAAATGGTGAAAAATGGTGACTCACCTCTTCATTTATTGATGCTGCAATCAATGCATAAGCCTTGCTGCTCTTATTTTCCCAAATGGTGAATTCCTTGTCTGAGGTAGGTTGTTTTGGCTCTTTGTTTCCGTTTCCAACACACACTTCTTTCCACAACTCATTAAAAATGATAGTGTGTTTGATTTTCCATGACCATTCTGGATAGTTCTCTTTGCCGGTGAGAACCACTCCAACTATAGAGATCAATGAATGCATTTAAATGTGTACTGTGTAAAATAATGCTCCTCTACTGGCAAAAATTTGCATTTGCTATGTAGACAAAAATGTAAAAATATTATTTTGATATGTAAATATCATAGGTATATATGGGAGAGGTATATATGGCAGAGGAGTGTGGTATGTGGACCTGCAATTAAAAGCCTTATGCAGTGGTGGTATCTAGATCAGTGTTTGGAAACCACGTATGGAGGTATGGGTGGGGTATATGGAGGAGAGGTGATTCAATGAACCAAGTTATATAGAGGCCAACACATGTATTAAAAAGTGGTGTATTAAAAAACATAGCAGTATATTAAAACGAGAGTGGGAGCAGTGTATTAAAACACACAGTGGTGTATTAGAAATACCTAGTGGTGTATTAAAAACACATCATAAACATGTATGAGCTTTCGCCCTCCGACTTGACTGTCATTGTTTTACTGCTCTTTCACGTCCATGCTCTCGTAGAAGCGTTGCTGTTGTCCATGGTGGCTGGTGGAACTATCGTCATTCTGTCAAATGGTCGATTCTCGGCCTCATGTTTCTGGAACAATATGAAAATCTACAATGCCAATAAGTACATAGCGGTGGCTACCATTCATTAATTTTTTTTTAGAGGCACGACACAAAAATCGACATACCATAAAATTGTTCCTCCAACAATACAGGTTTTGATCGTCGACTGTTAGGAGGGAAGAGAAAATGCGTGAGGAAAATTATGCACAGCCCAAGGAGCGTAGTGTTGGAAATAATACTGAGAGGGGGGGGGGGAATCAGTATTATCAGATCAGTAAAAACTTTCCAATTTCATACTCAGAAACATATACGCTACTTCAATTAAGTGAACCCACGTGTACACGCTACTGTGTCTAATGAAACTCGCGTATATCCAGAGATCTTATAATTCAGTTAGCTTAATCTTCAGTAAATGCATCAGAACATTATTAAGCATATTAACAGTAAACAGGTGCAGAATAACAGAACAGAACATCACACAAGAGCCACACACATGAACACCATGATATAAGGTGGAAACCCAATGTGGGTGAAAACCACCTGCTGTAATTCGTCTCTTTCTTCTTTTATAAGAAACTTCCTTTACAATGTACTGGTGCAGTACTTTACCAGTATGCAGGCTACAACCTGCAGAGGGCTACAACCCTCTCTTGTTTTCCAACTACTTCTGGAAGGGAGCTACAACCCCCTCAGCTCTTGTACTAGCCGATCCATTTACTAGTACGTAGGTGCTGACCCTACAGCCTTCTTTCCTTTAGGGACCACGTTTCATCAATTTTCAGACTGGATCCAAGAGTACACAACAAACATTACTGCAATACAATCATCAACTTATACTTGCATCATAATTCATTAAACAACCCAATACTGAATCACTGAAACCCTGTCATCAAGATCACAGAACCCAAACCAGAGCCCAGAACTCTGCAACAACCACCAGAATCAGCAGCAACCTGAAATATCAAATCTTATTATGCATACGCTACTTCACTGTACCAAAACCGCGTGTATACGCGCTTTCACCAAAGGCAACCCGCGTGTACATCTAGAAATAATTACTTATACCTTCGCTGTCAGATCCGACCCTTGCCAAGCGTCCCAAACAGATAACCAGCAGTACCAGATCTTCTCACTTCGTCAGACACCCAATGCTTGCTCCTTTGCCTAATGATCTTCTCCTTATATAGCCTTAGGTACTTCACAATACCACGGTCCAAAACCATAGTAACACAATCCCATCAACCTCAAAACGAGGGATTGACACGCCCATCGAGACACCATGGTCCGAAACCAAAGGCACAACTTCCAAGGACTAACCGCCACGGACCAAAGGTACTTTTCCACATACACGCTCTTTTACTGAAGCCAACCTGCGTGTACACGCGACTTGATATATAGAGAACCTGCGTATACGTGACTTGGTATATAGTGAACCTGCTTGTATACGCGACTTGGGCTTAACGAACCTGCGTGTATGAACTTTCTTGGCATGCTGTACTAAGATCTGTCCTCTGATTAAGTTGCCATCACCTATACCAACCTCTGAGCACCTGTACCAACCTCTGAGCACCTGTACCAACCTCTGAGTGAGTTGCCATCAAGGACAACACTTGAATCATAATGCCAAAAATCTGCCCCTTTGGACTTGATGGCAACCACCACACCAAGTCACTCTCCCCCTTTGACATCAAGGGCAAAGGGCGGACCAAGATATTTTCTTCTTTGGTATACCTTCTGCTGTCCATACTGCTGTCCATACTCTCCCTGAGTACATGCTGAAGTTTTTGATTTGGCTCCCCCTTTGTTTATGCCAAAGTGTACCAATCTATCCATGCTCCCCCTGAGCAGATGCAGGTTCTAAGACCAGCCATTCAGATCTGTACTATAAGCATCAGCCTGCAATACTATTCCTTTGATCAAACAATAAGATGTATCATTTAGTTTCATCAGCCACTTCTAACCATAATGCCAACAATGAATTATTTGAAGTATATTCTCCCCCTGAGTGTGAGCCAACCATGACCGAACCATTTCCTGAGTCTGTTCTGCTCCCCCTGAGCCTGAGCCAACCATGACTGAACCTGGGTCTGTTCTGCTGCCCTTTCTTCATATACGCGACTTTGCAGCCTGTAACTCGCGTATATACGCGACTTGTCTTCATTATATCAGCGTATGCAAGATGGAATACTGAATTTCATCACTTTCAGATTCCCTTGTGTCTGTTATGTCAGCTGTCTGAATTATGCCACACCTTTCTGTCTCTGTCTTCTTCAGTTCCTGGAACTGTGATGATGTATGGTCCTCTTGTTTTGAATTTTGAAATCTGCTCCTGCATTCCCTTGCTTTATGCCCATAGTTGTTGCATGTATAACACCTTACATTTTTCATGTTCCTTCTATCACAATCAATTGCTTTGTGTCCATATGCATTGCAGGCAAAGCAATATCCTCTGAAATACCTGGGATGCGATGATCTTTCTTGAACCATTCTACTTCTACATCTGGCTGCAACATGTCCAAGATTATGACATACATAACATTCAACATTATTCAGTGGAGGAAATAATCGTCTATCACGTCCATAGTTAGGAGTAAAGGATCTTCCTTGAGGAATTTCTTTCCTTGGTTGTTCCTTGTTGAGCATTTCAGATTTCTCATTAGAGTTTCTTGCCTCACCTTGTGAACTAGATTCACCTTCAACATATTCATGAAAACCAAGACCAGTCTTGATAGCAGGAGACCTTTGACTATTAAGAATATCATCCAAGACTTTAGTACTATCTCGAAATCGTAAAAGCTTATCCTTTTCTTCTATTTTACCTTTCAAGATATTTACCTCAACTTGATGTTGTTCTTCCTTTTTCAGATATTGATTCCTTAGGTCTTCTTCAGATTTTCTTCCTTCTTCCACTTGTCGCTTTAGTTTGGTCACTTCATGTTCTTGATCTTCAAGATCTTCTCTGTTCTGTTCTCTTGATTTTTTAAGATCTTCTTTTAGAGAGAGGATCTTTGATTCAAGTCTCTGAATAGTTGTACTCTGATCCTTTACTATATCCTGCAATTGCTCCCTTACCCTGATTTCTGTCTCCAATTGTTCTTTTAATTTGGAAACTTCTTCAGTTTCTGCATTCTTCTCTTCATGTGCCATGAGACTTTTAATATCTTCGCTATTATTGGATGAAGCATTCTTCTTCTTATGTGCCATGAGACTTCTAATATCTTCACTATCATTGAATGAACTTTTAATATGGGTATAATAGCTTCTACCATCTTCTTCAGATATCTTTCCTTTGTTATGAGGACATCTAGCAGCATAGTGACCAACTCTACCACATAGAAAACATTTGAAAGGTAGCTTACCTTTGAACCGTCCAGTTCCCCGTTCAAGATTCTTGACAAAATTTACCTCATCTTCTTCCTCTGACACTTCGAATGCGGCCTCTGGTGGTACCTCTTGTCGCATTTCAAAAGCAGTTAAGATCCCGTGAAGCTGTGACATGGTGATTTTCTGCACATTCTCCTTTTCTTCTATGGCAGATACTTTAGAATCAAATTTAGTAGACAGAGACCTCAAAACCTTTTCAACTAAGACAACTTCCTCAAATTCTTCACCCAGATCCCTCATACAATTCACAATCTCATCCATACGCAGGAAATAATTAGCTATGCTTTCATTACTACGCATCTTAAGAGTTTCATACCGGATTCTGAGAGTTTGAAGCTTTGCTCTTTTTACCTGATCATCTCCTTCGTAGCTTGTAACGATTTTGTCCCATATTTCCTTAGCTGATTTGAAATGCATGATCTTCATAAATTCTGATTGAGTCAAACTACTCAATAGGACAGTAACAGCTTTGGCATTGAGCTCATATTGCTTTTTCTCTGCTGGATCTGTAGGAGTTGCTGATGGGAATTTGTATCCTCCTTCTACGATTCCCCAAACTTCTACTCCAAGTGATTGTAGATATGCAGTGGTTCTTATCTTCCAGTGCGTAAAATTGTTGCCGTCAAAGACTGGTGGCCTGATGTGTGCCTCTCTTTCTGGATTATCCATTCTGATGGATCTTTTCCTTCAAGCGATCAAGCTTCCTCTGAAGGACCTACTCCGATACCAATTGTTGGAAATAATACTGAGAGGGGGGGGGTGAATCAGTATTATCAGATCAGTAAAAACTTTCCAATTTCATACTCAGAAACATATACGCTACTTCAATTAAGTGAACCCGCGTGTACACGCTACTGTGTCTAATGAAACTCGCGTATATCCAGAGATCTTATAATTCAGTTAGCTTAATCTTCAGTAAATGCATCAGAACATTATTAAGCATATTAACAGTAAACAGGTGCAGAATAACAGAACAGAACATCACACAAGAGCCACACACATGAACACCATGATATAAGGTGGAAACCCAATGTGGGTGAAAACCACCTGCTGCAATTCGTCTCTTTCTTCTTTTATAAGAAACTTCTTTTACAATGTACTGGTGCAGTCCTTTACCAGTACGCAGGCTACAACCTGCAGAGGGCTACAACCCACTCTTGTTTTCCAACTACTTCTGGAAGGGAGCTACAACCCCCTCAGCTCTTGTACTAGCCGATCCATTTACTAGTATGTAGGTGCTGACCCTACAGCCTTCTTTCCTTCAGGGACCACGTTTCATCAATTTTCAGACTGGATCCAAGAGTACACAACAAACATTACTGCAATACAATCATCAACTTATACTTGCATCATAATTCATTAAACAACCTAATACTAAATCACTGAAACCCTGTCATCAAGATCACAGAACCCAAACCAGAGCCCAGAACTCTGCAACAACCACCAGAATCAGCAGCAACCTGAAATATCAAATCTTATTATGCATACACTACTTCACTGTACCAAAATTGCGTGTATACGCGCTTTCACCAAAGGCAACCCGCGTGCAGATCTAGAAATAATTACTTATACCTTCGCTGTCAGATCCAACCCTTGACAAGCGTCCCGAACAGATAACCAGCAGTACCAGATCTTCTCACTTCGTCAGACACCCAATGCTTGGTCCTTTGCCTAATGATCTTCTCCTTATATAGCCTTAGGTACTTCACAATACCACAGTCCAAAACCATAGTAACACAATACCATCAACCTCAAAACGAGGGATCGACACGCCCGTCGAGACACCATGGTCCGAAACCATAGGCACAACTTCCAAGTTCTAACCGCCACAGACCAAAGGTACTTTTCCACATACACGCTCTTTTACTGAAGCCAACCTGCGTGTACACGCGACTGGATATATAGAGAACCTGCGTATACGCGACTTGGTATATAGTGAACCTACTTGTATACGCGACTTGGGCTTAACGAACCTGCGTGTATGAACTTTCTTGGCATGCTGTACTAAGATCTGTCCTCTGATTAAGTTGCCATCACCTGTACCAACCTCTGAGCACCTGTACCAACCTCTGAGCACCTGTAACAACCTCTGAGTGAGTTGCCATCAAGGACAGCACTTGAATCATAATGCCAACACATAGAGGGCATAGACAATGATTAAAAAATACCATATGGTAGAGAGCCCAGAGAGCGCAGAGAATAGAGGGACAAAATATGGCAGAAAACTGATACAAGGAGTTACAACACAAAAGCTAATTTTGGGAGCTGGCTCTGATACCATGTCAGGCCAGGAGGTAACTCCTCAAATGTAATTGTATTATTCATTTAGGTTGTTCATTATTATATACAAGAGGGAGTGACTATTCAATTCATCTCCCGATGACTCTCCATTTCCTCTATTATTTATTTACACTAACTACAGTTGTTCACCCAATCCCTATGATTAGGTGTCAACAAGGAAGACCCATCGATATATTGTTATAACTCCTCTAGGCCCAATGAATTGTTCAGCATGGTAGTAAAGTGGCTAGCAACACCACAGGGAGTAGCAACAATAGCAGCAGCAAGCTGCAAACCTGTGCAAGATAAAGGGAAGAGGAAGATTTCCCAAAGCACAGAGACCGTGCAAAGTGTAACAACCCTGGTGAAAATTCCATGTAAAATATATAAATACCATAGATGATGGGACATGTATTCCAAGCTAAATGGTGGGCAAGACATCCTATTGTGTGTTCATTTGGTTGTTTATGGCTAAGGAAATTGGCAAAGGCAATGGCTAAGGCATTAAAGAAGAAAAATGGCATTTTTGGGACATTTAATTATGAAAATAATGGAAATTAGTAGAAAAAGAAGGTGAAAGGTCACAGGTTGCATGTGAGAAGGAAATTGAAGGAAATAATGGAAAATGAAGAAAATAGAGGCCTCATTAACAAAAAGGCTTTTGAGGATCAGTGGGCAAGGCTTGGTCAGTATAGCTTTGGAGCTCTCTCATTATTCTCTCTCTCTCTCATACTCTTGGACACTTAGAGTTTTCTTGGAGCACTTTGGCATTTGAGCAAGAAAGGCAAAGAAGGCAAGAGGAAGCAAAGATCAAGTAGGGAAAGGCAGGATCAAGTAGCTACAATAGGCTTCATTGTAGGTATAAAATTGCATGTGTATTTTCCTTGCTAGATTTGGCATGCATGGGATTTCATGTGTTTCTTTTCAACCATGGCATGGATTTTTCCAGGTGTGATAGTATTTTCAACCTAGCCTTGCCATTTCCTGATAGCTTTGATGAGATGGGTTCTCTCATGTGCTTTGTGGGGGATGTCTGGATTAGATTCGAAGATGAGTGGGGTGGATCTCTGAATTGACAAACACATGGTGGTAGTGGTCCTTGAACAAGACTAAGGATGCATGAAGCCACTGGCCTAGTAACCCCTGAACTAGACCGTGGGTTGTGGTAAAGCTAGATTGTGTGCCTCAGTGGGCCTAGGAATCCTTGTCGATGAATGGCGGGATATACGGTAAAGCCAAGAGGTGGATTTTCTCATTGTTGGGCCTAGTGATTCCGAGATGGAATGCACGGTAAATCCTAGAGAATATGTCTCGATGTAGGGCCTAATGATCCCTGGATCAGACTGCGGATGCATGGTAATGCCTGAGAGACTAGGAGGAACTCAAATTCCTCATGGTGCAAGCGGAGAACTCCGATGGCATCCACATTGCTTAGTGTTTTTGATGTGCTCTATGAGTCCCACATTCATGCTTGGAATATGGCAAGGGGGTGATTGGATAAAGAGAAACTTGGCTCAGCCAATCTATGGTCAGGTGGAACGTGGTAGTCCCATCCTTGGTTGGTTCATTGCATTTATTAATGAGAAATTCATTCCCTTGATTTTCATGTGCAAATATATATATATATATATATATATATATATATATATATATATATATATATATATATATATATATATATGGATTTTGATGGCTGATATGTCCATTGTATTTATGTTCCTATTATGCTGGTTATATGTACATTTTATGGCAGCAACTATGTTTGGCTCTCAACATGTTTTTACTTGTGTTTGAATGGATATTGTATTTATGACCCAATAAGTGATAAGGTAGCAAAAGAAATGAGGAATCAATGGTTCATGGAAATTCTTAGATAAGTATGAGATGCGTACATCTAATTCTGTTGTTTACACCTGTAGGTTACATGTTGATGATATGTTTGACGAAATTCCTGTCATGGCTAGTAGGGGTCTGGTTATGATTTTGTTCATATTATTGCTTTTGTATCCTTGTTACCTTGTATCCTTACCAATTCTAAATGATCATTCCATTCTGGGTAGTGTCCCGGGCTCTGGGCTGAAAAAGGTGGCTCAAATCCTAGAATGCTAGCATTAGTGCTGAGACTAACTTGCCTGGGCAGTGTCTGGGAAGCGTTATAAAGCACCTAGGTAGTGTCTGGGAAGCGTTATAAAGCACCTGGTTAGTGTCTGGGGAGCGTTAGTCCTAAAGCTAACTTGCCTGGGCAGTGTCTGGGAAGCGTTATAAAGCACCTGAGCTGTGTTTGGGAAGCATTAGTCCTGAAGCTAACTTACTTGGGTAGTGTCTAGGGAGCGTGACCCTACCCTTAAGTCTCTCAAATAGCTGTAGGACCCAAGGATAGGAATTCTAAGTGGCTGACTTGTCGTCTGAAGGTTATGTGGATGATGTTGGATCACTGTTTGTGATGTTCCATAGATTCCATTTTCTTAATGTCCCCAAGGAGGTTGAATCTTATCATAGTGGCCTATCGTCGCATGTTTACCATGGTTGTCGAGTTGCTTGGGTAGATGTGGGAGGAGGGTGTTACAGAGTGGTATTAAAGCGTGGTTCAACTCTCGGACTGAATGGGTTGAATGTGTGTTGGTCATGCATGCATGTCTGTTGCATGTGTGTCTCTTACACTTATATACATGTTGCTTGGTTTGATGATTAAATATGGTTGTCGTATGGTTGTTATGAAGAAATTGATGTTGATTTCGTGAAATGTATTGGTAATGAGTATGTGACTAGTTTCATATGGATTATATGCCACTTACATTTTGATTTCATGTTGCCTACTTACATCCTTGTATGTTAGTTTACGTTTTTAATATTTTGATTACATGTATCAGTCTTGTAGGTTGATTACAAGAACTGATCGATTATGTTAGACTACATGTGGTTATGTGTATTGGTAGTTGGTTTGGCATTGCTTATGCATACTGTTGGTTGAATGTGGCAATTTGTACAATGGAGTAATGGTTATTGTCATGCATGAAGTCATGGTTTCTGTAGTTGATATGGTCACGCATTGATGATTGGACTCTAGCTAGAAGGATGTGTATACGGTTTTGTACTTATATGTTATATGTCTATATGTAATCATTATGCATGTATGGTCTTGATTATAGTATTGCATGAATAGTAGGTAGAACATGCCTTGTAAAGTCATTGTATGAAATTTAGGTCATCATGATGCTATTGGTTGTTATGATTCTAATGAGCTAGTTGAGATAGGGCAAGGGATGCAGATCATGATAATGAGGTTGCAGCATTAGACTTTGGGATAAGAGAAGATCATCATACAGGTAGTGTATGGTTGGCATGCATGTATGTAAGTTATGGATTGTTATATGCATTAGGTTTATATAAATTAGGTTTATTTAGATGTATTTTAATGTTATGGTTACATTCATGATGGGTGTTAGTTAATTTGTGTAGCTATATGCACATGAGTCAGATAGTAAAGAATGATAGTAGCTTGTAGTTGTATGAATTGCCGATGTTGTTTTATATTAGATAACCTCATGATTATGTTATATGTTGTTGATGAGTATGTTATAGGTTAACTTGTTTATTTTTGTATGATAGTTAGCTTGATGATTCAATTTTATGTTGTTGATGAGCATGATATATAGATTATTGTGGTTATATGCTATTAACGTGATGATTAGAGTTATTTCATTGAGATCTTGATGTCATAATTTGGATTGGTCATATGTGTGATGGTTATGTTCATTGCATTGAAGATATTGATGTTATATGTATCGTATTAACTTGGTTTGACCTATGTAGATGGTTATGGTTGTGATACTTAGGTATGAGATGACATATTTGTGATATGGTGTCGTACTAACCTAGATTGATCATACATATGTGATTTTCATGCATGAACAACAAATGCTTATGAGTTTATGATGTTAAAATATTAGTTAGTTATTGATATGATATAATGATCTTACTTGTGTTTGAACCGATATGTTGTGAAGCTATATTACGCTAATATGGATTGATTGTGAAGATGATATAGTCTCCCCTAATATACATTAAGGTATGAGTTTTCTTATGTCATATATTTGGTGCTTATTTTTTTGGTCATGACGTCTATTTGGTGTTTGAGTGCTTGGTGCCTAGTTGATTTATTTAACATGGTATGATTGTAAGTGGTTGAATGATTGATGAATTGTTTAATATGAGTATGTGTTCCAATGATCTTGTTTTAAGATGATTGTTGAGACAATTGAAATGTACTTGAGTGTAATAGGTGATAGATGTAGCATTATGTCTAATGACTCTGAGTTGACTATGGATTATGACATGATTGTTAGTTTTTCTAAATGTTGATTTCAAATTAATAAATCTGATTGTCTTGATATTTGGAACATATGGTTTACATGTGTGAGAAGTTGGAGGAAACATGTTTGGTATTAGTGTGACAAGGTAACAGTTGATGTGTTTACATAACTAATAGTTGGGTGATGTGATAGTGCATAGTAAGACACAGTTGCAGTAAAGTAAAAAGGTAAAAGGAAGGAGTTGGACAAGAATTCCTTTGGCTATGTTTGGAAACGCTAATTTCGAACGAATGAGTGCTTTGCATACAGAGAGTCTTCTTAACCTTGATTTTGTTTGACATTATGTGGATATGTGCTAGATTCATGAACATGTACTTGATAGGTATATTTGCTAGCCTTTAGTTACAGGTGGATCTGTCAAAGCATTGGAGTCTCTTGCGACATGGCGCAAATGTGTTGAGTTGCAAGCCAGCAAGATTGACACAACAAGATAAGGTAACTGGTGTATTGTTATGCTTATTTATACATTAACAATTATGTTTTTATGGTAGCATGATGCAGGGAGTTGCATGGCAAGAGATATTGCCATGAAATATTGAAGAAGGCTTGGTTTGAGCTTTCCCTCGGATGCACTAGGAACCATGGGGATTGATTCATGGTGTTTTTCGTTAGTGTTGTGATTTTGGTCTTTTGTTATTTTCTTGTTCTTGATTTGTGGTTTTGTTATGTCAAGTGCATGATCATGTGACTTTGTTTGCGAAGTCATGTTGTTATTGGTTTTTATGGTCTTATTCTTGTTTGTTTCTTATCTTTCCTTTTTTATTTTTTGAGTTTGGGGAATTGGTTGGGAAAGAGGAAAGTTAATGTAGATTGAGAAGAGCTATGTGGTACCCAATAGGTGATGCAAGACGTAGATGAAGCTCTGTGTATGAGTGAGCATAGTGGAAGGTAAGACTATGACATTCGTTTGGACTAGTTGGGTTCATTGTGGTAAATGGACCATGGTAGTACAAACATGAGAAAAGTAACTAGAAAAGGCATAGTAAATGGATTTGAGGCGTCAGATGCCTTAGCTATGTTGGGAACTATTGTTCTCAATGTTGTGTATGAATAAAGTTATCTTAACCTTGACCTTATGTTGTATGGAAATTTTGTTCTGATCATGAATATGTTGATGTTTATACATGTAGGTATGTATGCATGTCATGTTTGACAGGGTTGTCATGGATCATGATTATTAATGCTAACATTTATATCTATACATGTATGAATGTATGTTGTTGACTGACTAGATCATTAGTATTCTATGTTGATGTTTATGTATATGTATGTATGTATCCATGTATCTATGTCACTGTCCGATAGGTCATTAGGAATCATTCTCATAGAGGAATGATTTCTTATGCAGGAGAATCGCATGACAAGGTTCGTGGTCTTATGAGGAATCAATTGGGAAGAGTAGTCACGACGATATACGAGGTTAGTATCATGTGGATATTAATTGATATTGTATACTTGTATTATACCTATGTTTATGTTATGACATGTAATGTTGAAGGATACATCAACAAAGTGAAAGCAGTGTGGTTTGCAGCATGCTAAGACAGGCATGGATAACACATTGGAAGCAGGGTTGCTTGGTAGAGTGTGTGTGGTTCTGAATGTGTGGTACTATCGTTGTGAATATGTTGTATATGTTCTACATGTTGCATCTATGATATGTGCACTTGTGGTGTTATGTATGCATAGCATGTGTACATGTTATTTATGAAATGTTATGTACAGGATGGTACAAATAGGGTTGTGCGAATATTGCATATGGGGTGTTGTATACATATTGTACTATCTCCATGACGTATATGCGGTGTGTCTACATATGGTGCTATGTACATGTTGGATACGTAGTGTTGTGTATAGATGATGCTATGTACGTGTTGGATATGCAGTGCTATGTACAAGTGGTGTTGCGTGCATGTGGTACATTGGTACTATGTTCATATGGTGTGGTATGCATGATTGTACAAGTGGTGTTGTGTGCATGTGGTGTTGTGTACACATTGTACAAGTGGTGTTATGTGCATGTGGTGCTATGTAAATGTCGTGCATATGGCGCTATGTCCATGTGGTGTCCTGTACATGTCATGCATGTGGTACTGTGTACATGTGGTATTGTGTATGCATTTTATAGTGGTGTAGTGTACATGTGGCATTCTGTACACGTTGTACAGGTGGTACCATGTAGATGTGATGTTGTGCACACGTTGTGCAGGTGGTGTGGTGTACCAGTGGTACTCTATACATGTTGTACATATGGTATTGGTGCACTTATGGTATTGTGTGCATGTCATACATGTTGTGTTGAGGGCATGTGGTATTATGTATGTGCATCATGTAGTCATGGTATTGTGGCATGTGTACTCATTGTGTGGTACTCTGTGTAGGTACATGTATTGGATAGTACTTCACATCAGGTATAGATGGATGCATTGTATTGTATACACTGGGTGTAGGTGTATGTGTTGTATGTCAGGTGTAGATGCATGTATTTCATGATGTGGTATGTCGTGTGGTTGTATGGGTTTGATGCATACTATGTGTCTATGCACATGGTTGTGGAGAAGGCACTGGGAGATTGTCAGTTGTGGAAACTGATCCAGAGAGTGTATGGGATAAAGAAAAAGGTAGAAGATAAGGATTGCTGAAAGGATAAGTATCAACATTTTATTTCAATTTTATTATGCACGTGATTTATGACTATGGTATATGATGATTATATGTGATCTATGGTTTTGGTTTATGATGGTTACATGTGATTTATGGTTTTGATCTATGATGGTTGTGTTTGAGCTAACCTGATGAGATATATTTATATATGTTGACTTTGTCAAATATGCTAGTTTGACTTGTTGTGACAAGAAGCGAATAGGATTTCAAATGTACCCTATTGACGAGCTACCAATGAGGTATGATTTGAAGTTATTTCAATTTATTTTGAATCTAATGGAAGTTATGTGCTTGGTACATGAAGCACAAAAATGCTTAGTTGGGTGATTGAAATGGACTGCAAGAATTAGCAGCAACAACAAAGGAATTGAAACATGCAACAATATGTTGGTAAAGCACTTCACGAATAGAGCCATTGTGGGACACTGGTACCCAATAGTGTCCATTGATTTCCACGAGTATCCTATGACGGGTATGATATGTTGAGGTACGTATATGCCCTGGTTTTTGTATCTTCCGATGCAAGGAAGCCTTGCCAAGGGATGGACTACCCAAGATGGGGGTGCCAACAGAACTTGGAAAGTGAGTGACTGCACGGAAGGGGTGACTGGATTCCCGAGGGACTTTGTAGCAGAGAAGGGAGGGTCACGGATGGATTTATTTTGGTCATTAGCATTACCATATGGAATTTTATGCACATTGGGAGTGCACCCTGGAAAAATGAGTCGGTAACTGTTCACTGAGAGGACAAGTGGCATGGGATTATAGCGCTGGACATTGGATGCAGATTTGGCTTCACAGTGGATTTTGGACTTCCTAGGAAGGAGGTGAATCTTGGTATTACTTTGAGGGTGGAGGTGTGAGCCTCTAGATTACCTTGTTGCGGATGCAAGAATCATATTATTTTATTTGTTGGTTGAGAAAATGTACATATGTGTATATGTATATGTGGTTATTGTAAATACCATAATGAGCTATGTTATAAAGCTCCAGTATGCGGTATGTTGTCATGTTGTCATGATGTTTTGATTTTGAGTAGATATTTCATTGTAAATACTACAACGAGCTATGTTATAAAGCTCCATGGCAGTATGATTTGTTTTCCGCAGGGTTTTGGTTATAGGTGTCATTAAACACCGAGGACGGTTGTCCCCCAATGGGGAGGGTTCTGTAACAACCCTGGTGAAAATTCCATGTAAAATATATAAATACCATGGATGATGGGACACATATTCCAAGTTGAATGGTGGACATCACATCCTAGTGTGTGTTCATTTGGTTGTTTATGGCTAAGGAAATTGGCAAAGGAAATGGCTAAGGCATTAAAGAGGCAAAATGACATTTTTGGGACACTTAATTATCAAAATAATGGAAATTAGGAGAAAAGGAAGGTGAAAGGTCACAGGTTCCATGTGAGGAGGAAATTGAAGGAAAATAATGGAAAGTGAAGAAAATAGAGGCCCCGTTAATAAAAAGGCTTCTGAGGATCAGTGGGCAAGGCTTGGTCAATTTAGCTTTAAAGCTCTCTCATTATTCTCTCTCTCTGTCATACTCTTGGACACTTAGAGTTTTCTTGGAGCACTTTGGCATTGGAGCAAGAAAGGAAAAGAATGCAAGAGGAAGCAAACATCAAGCAGGGAAAGGTATGATCAAGTAGGTACAATAGGCTTCATTGTAGGTATCAAATTGCATGTGTATTTTCCTTGCTAGATTTGGCATGTATGGGATTCATGTGTTTCTTTTCTACCATGGCATTGATCTTGCCAGGTGTGACAGTATTTCGGCCTAGCCTTTCCATTTCCTGATAGCTTTGATGAGATGGGTTCTCTCATGTGTTTTGTGGGGGATGGCCAGATTGGATTTGAAGCTGAGTGGGGTGGATCTCTGAATTGAAAAACACATGGTGGTAGTGGTCCCTGAACTAGACTGAGGATGCACGAAGCCACTGGCCTAGTAACCCTTGAACCAGACTGTGGGTTGCGGTAAAGCTGGATTGTGTGCCTCGGTGGGTCTAGGAATCCTTCCCCGTGAATGACGGGATATATGGTAAAGACAAGAGGTGGATTTTCTCTTCGTTGGGCCTAGTGATCCCTGGATCAGGCGCCGGATGCACGGTAAAGCTTGAGAGACTAGGAGGCACTCAAATTCCTCAGGGTGTAGGCAGAGAACTTCGGTGGCATCCACATTGATTGGTGTTTTTGATGTGTTCTATGAGTCCCACATTCATGCTTGGAATATGGCACGGGGGTGATTGGCTGAAGAGAAACTTGGCTCAGCCAATCTATGGTCAGGTAGAACATGGTAGTCCCATCCTTAGTTGGTTCATTGCATTTATTAATGAGAAATTCATTCCCTTATTTTCATGTGAAAATGTACTGATATATATATGGATTTTGATGGTTCATATGTCCATTGTATTTCTATTCCTATTATGCTGGTTATATGTACATTTTATGGAAACAGCTATGTTTGGCTTTCAGCATGTTTTTACTTGTGTTTGAATGGATATTTTATTTATGATTGTTTTGGAGAATTTGGTATCTACAGATAAATACTAATTCCCTAGATAAGTAGCTTTATCTAGAACAACAATTTAAAGTGTTTTACTCTTTTCCTATAAGCAATAGATAATATGAGAAGATGAGAAGACCTACTTGTAATTCCACTTTCCTCTCATCTCCCTTGTATCAATCTTGTCACTCCTTCCCGTACTTAATATGCTTCATAAGTACTTGTAAACACAACAAAAAACAAAGAATCAACCAAAGAACACGATCTATTGAATATAAGTGAAAGGAATCAGATACAATTCACACATATAAGCATTATGAAATAATACAAACATATGGGAGAAAGGTTGAAACACTTTATTGAATAGAAGAAGGAGTTAAAACCATTGGTGTCTGATTCAAAGCCATTCCTCCAGCTTGGATCCCATCCACATCACATCAAAAGCATGACAAACTTGTAGCATTACAATACTTGCTTCAAATCAAAATCTCATAGCAACATTATTTCCTAACAATTCAACATAATCTAGCCCCTTGATCACTTAGATGAATTGTCAATTTATAGGAAGATGAAGGAGGTTTTTTTCATAAATGGTGGCATTAAATGGCTTTCCATACTTAGAATTAGTTCGATGGAGGAAGGGATGAGAGGATAGGATGCACCTTAACTCATTCCTCATCCATTTTCAAGCTCATAGGAGTTTATAAGTGAGGGAACCTTTTAGATGACTCCAAAAGATAAGAATATTCCCCAAACCCTATGTGAATTTCGCTCAATCTTGCCCATCGTAGGTCAAAGGAATCCTAAGTGCTCTGCAGAGCACCCTGGCATGGACTTAACTTCTCTGCAGCGCACCCTTACATTGGCCTACCTACACTAGTCCCTCTAGAGGCTATTTTTGGATGTCTTCAAGTCATGAAACTGTCTCGAAAGGAGGCATTCAAAGGGGTGACTTGTTTAGGGCATGTAGCAACTGAAATTAGCCTTTGATGAGCCCTAAAACACTGATCTGGATGATGGGATTGATGTGCCCAAATGGATCGGTAAAAATTACCCAATAAGTGATAGGGTAGCAAAAGACATGAGGAAGCAATGGTTCATGACGATTCTTAGATAAGTATAAGATCCCTACATCTAATTCTATTGTTTACACCTGTAGGTTACATGTTGATGATATGTTTGACGAAATTCCTGTGATGGCTAGTAAGGGTCCGGTTATGATTTTGTTCATATTATTGCTTTTGTATCCTTGTTACCTTGTATCCTTACCAATTCTAAATGATCATTCCATTCTGGGCAGTGCCCTGGGCTCTGGGCCGAAAAAGGTGGCTCAAATCCTGGAATGCTAGCATTATTGCTAAGACTAACTCACCTGGGAAGTGTCTGGGAAGCATTATAAAGCACTTAGGCAATGTCTGGGTAGTGTTAGTCCTGAAACTAACTCACCTGGGCAGTGTCTGGGAAGCGTTATAAGGCACCTGGGCAGTGTCTGGGGAGTGTTAGTCCTGAAACTAACTCTCCTAGGCAGTGTCTAGGAAGCGTTACCCTACCCTTAAGTCTCTCAAATAGCTATAGGACCCAAGGACAGGTAGTCTGAGTGGCTGACTTGTCTTCTGAAGGTTATGTGGATGATGCTGGATCACTATTTTTGATGTTCCATAGATTCCATTTCCTTAAAGTCACCAAGGAGGTTGAATCTTATCGTAGTGGCCTCTCATTGCATGTTTACCCTGTCTGGCCAGTTGCTTGGGTAGAATTGGGAGGAGGGTGTTACACAATGATACAAGTTTAAGGATGACCCATTTGTGGAAAGAGTAGCTTTGGAGATAAATGCAAAGAGGTGACTGGAGAATAGTGCAAAGAAAGAGGGGGAAACAAAGATTGGAAGAAGCGGAGAGGAAGTTACTGGAAGTAGAGAAGAAGCTCAAAGAGGAACAGGAGTTGCACAGAAGGGAGAAGGAAGTGCAGCATGAAAAAGAATAGGAATAGGAATAGGAGGAAGTGCAAGGTGCACAGACAGTGTAAACCGTGCCGATACATGTTGAAGACTTTGAAGTAGTAGGAGATGAGGAACAGGGTGAGCATCTGCAGGAACATGAACTTTCTTCTTAGGATGAACCGATAGAAGAATTGATGGAAATGCAGATGAAGCATCCAGAACAGGATCAGGACATCGACTTCATGCTAAAAGCAACCGAGGTCACCCCACAAGCTTCACTAGCTCCAACAGCAGAGCAAGTCCTGAGTGAACAAGGGGATACAATTCTCATTGAGGATAATCTTGGAATAGATGTGTACAACATAGCCTTTGATGAGTCACAGCATAGAGTTGTACAAGCACATATAGCGCACACCCTGAATGAGCATTCATCACTTGCACACTTTAAAGAACGAGTGATTGTGTCAAATGTACAAAGACATCCAGCTACCTTGGTCGATACTACAAAGGTTTATGTTGAAGCCACGAGCTCAAGTGTCAATTTCTTGATAGAGGAAAACGAGCGCATAGCTAAGGAGTTGCAAGAAACGAGGTAGAGAGAGGAATAATGAAGACGATTTGCGAGAGCAGAGATGAAGAAAGCGATACTTGATGAAGTATTGGATCTCAAGACAACCACACAGAGATTGTATGACAGGTTCATCACCATGCGCAGCACAGTTTTCCATCTACGTGGTCATCAGCAGTGCTGCACCAAGATAGCACGAACACTAACAGATATACATGCCATAGTTGATCATATACAAATATGGACAATGACGTATAAGGTAGCCCCACTTCACTTGCACAAGTTGATGAAGCTGCAGGAAGAGTTGGATAAAGCCCGCATTCGGAGTCTGATTCGGAACTATGAAGAACTCCCTCCGCTCATCACCATTATTGAGGTTTCATATGCATGTTTTTTCAGGAGTTTGGATGTCATGGTGAGAAAGTATGGCACCCCATCGATTGGTACGCTCACCGAGGACAAAGAGAAGAACCAAGTTAGACTGGAGCTCGATGCATACTTTGATTAGTTGATGCTCATGGCCACCAACACAAAATTTTCAGTCAGTGCAGAGAATATGAAAATATATATCTCCGGTCTGTCCTTGCTCAAGACTAAGTTTCGCATGTTACAACAAAAGTTGGATAGAGTTTCCAAATGAGTATACCTAAAATTAATGGAGACAAGAGTTCATTTCATGAAAGACATCATCAAAGAGTACACGGACACCATTGCGCACTACCAAGCATGGCATCAGTTCGTCACCGAGGATCATGAAGAGGATGTTGATGAGTGTTTCTTTCCACTAATGTTCGAGTCTTAGATTTGTCTTATCTAGATAACTCAAGCCATTTTTGTCCCACATGGGTATATGTGGAAAATGTATCATTTTTGTAAACATGATGTAAAGTGAAATTCCAATTGTCATTAGTGGAATGCAAACAATCATATGGAATTTAAAGAGTTATGTAATTAAATTGAAGAGTCACGAGGGTAGTCCAAGAGACACAAAGGGGAATGTCAACAGTCACCTCACCCTTTGTTATAATTAGAATCTCATAACTCATAGAACAAGATTTTTGGAGCCAAGCTTTTGCTAGGCATCACTTAGAGAGGGATTGTAGAGTATTATGAGGAGCCTTGGTTTCGCCATAGTGCAGAGTGAGTAAATCTCTTTGGAAGAGTATGTGGTGTTGACAGTAACATTCCACTATTAGGCCTAGTGGCTATTGTGGTTGTATGTATGGATGGAACTTTCACTTTACATAATATAATGAAGCCAACATGTTTCATGCATATGTTGTTATTATAGTTCAACTATTATGGTTACTTTAGAAATGTATGTAGTTTTAACTTATGCATTTATGTATGGACTATTCCATCAGTGATTGTATGAATATGATTGAAGCATGTTGTTGGTTTTAATCATCACTTTGGATTTTCGACTATTCTTCTTTCCAGTTTGTGACATCTTTAAGCTCGTGTGTTCCTTTCAGGCTACATACTATTACAGGCTTCTAAGGGACACTTTTTTCCCCTTCCATGTGTTAGAAGCTCCCCATGTATCTCTCTAAGTTGTTGCAAGGTCACACACTTGGTTCTGATAGGGATATCTTTCTTACCTCTACACGCTATCACAGTCATGGCATAGATTTACTACCATCTGTTGGGACTCCTACTCCAAACGGTCTGAGGTCTATTTGGGACTTCTTACTAGGGAGATCACTTGACATGTTGGTAAGTCTAGTATCGTCAACATTTCTAGCAGTAGAAGGAGGGCCAGATGACAAGTCGTGTCCTCAAAATCTATTTTGAATCCCTACACAGCTATCATGACTTATGTTATAGTTCACCCTCCCAGATGTATGTCTTATGGAAATGTGTTTGAAGTCTGTAGGGAGTTTTGGGATCTGTTGTCAATATACACATATGAAGGTGAAGGTGGAACAACTTGGCCTAGGCATAGAGCAACTTTCGAGGATTTCTATGATATCTTGGAAGAACCTGAGGATTATGTGGCCTAACTATTGTTCACATTCACGCTTCGAGGGCACCCATTGTAATGGTGTGTTACAATGCCTAATAAATCTATTCACTCATTAAACCAGTTCATTGAAGGGATAGGTCGTGATCTCCATCATTTTGACTGTAAAGCACTTAATAAGAAAAATTTTGAATTACGGAAAGCTCCTGATGAATCCTTGTTGCAATTTTAGGATCACTTTAATAATCTTGCATTTCAATTCTGATAGGATGAAATTGATTGGAAATTTCTTCGTGAAATATTTTAATATCTTCTTCACATATCTAAAAATCCACAAGTGTTAGAATCATTCAAACCTATCCCAGCATACCTCAGTGTTAGAGCTTCTAAATCTAAGGTGGACAAGGTTGCTGTCACAAGTGACTATCCGTCCTCATCTTATCAAACATATCTGGCCCCACAGTGTGAGATGGGAGAAGGTACACACACATATGTTGAACTATCACATCCTCCCACCCCACCTTCTCTTGATTCCTGCATAAATTTGGCTTCAAAGATTGTTCGTTGTCATGTGGACTTGTTTCCTCAACCTTCGTCTCCGTGTTTTATTGATCCTCCAAATTGTATTGTGATGTGTTCTCTTGTTTTAGAATCCACACTTGTCTTTCACAAGGATCAAGTTGTCGATGGAGTTGGGATGGAACAACCAACCTGCGCTATCATTTATGATGGGTATGTGTGGGAATCTGAAGAAGAACCCATAGTGAAGGATGACCTCCTTCTGTCCGCACCTCATCCTATTTTCCTTGACATATTTGGTGATTCTGCCATTGTTAATTCTTCATGTGAGAATTGATTCCAAGATGCATCTACTTCTTATCATTCACATAACACACCGGATGTTAGTCTGTCATTGCATAATGGAGATGAGAAATTTGTGTTTACAAATGCAATCAATATTTCATCTATCGCTTCTGAAAATGTAGAGGGTGAACATTCTTTCTTCTCATCAACCCCAATGTATGATTCATCAAATCATGAGGATGTCAATGAACATACAAAATTTTCTGATCAAGGTTTTTGTGTTCTCTTTACTCCTTCATTCGATCATGATTTTGACTCATTTATTGTTGGAATTTCTAATCCACCTGTCTTTGATGATCTACCTGCTGATGAAGTGGAAACTCCACAAGCTATCGAGGCACTTCAGCGCGAGCTGATGGTTATGACAGGTCCTTGCTGCCTTGAGGTCATTTCCACTCCTAATTATAAATCTGATAAAACACCAAAGGCTCCTCATAACTCTCCTATTTATAGAGAATATCAATCTAGTTCATAGAATTCACATCCTCCACCTGAATGACATGATCTTATCACTCATGCATTAGAGGAATCATACACAATGAACACTCTTGCTAAATGTAATTTGTCTTTCTTTCTCATGTTTACTTGTTCTTCATGGTCAAAATAGTTTGCATGTTTACTGTCTACGCACAATGTGATGCATAACCATGATATGTCTGCAAAGTGCTTATCTTTCACTTTTATTCTCTTCTTTTCTGTGGACAATTTTAAATTCAGAGCATGTTGGTCTTCACTTTTTCATTTTTCTTGTTTGCTGGTTTACACGTATAGCTTTCTCATAAACCATGCCTTGACCAACATGTGTCAACCAATACGCTAATGGCTACATTGGAAATATCACTTTTCATGAAGAGGCCCATGTATTGTTTAGTTTAGGAGTAGGAGTAGTGTTTGGTTTCTTTTTTTTCTTTGTTTGCATGTTTGCATTGTTTACTTTGTTTGTGTTGTGTGTTTTCCTACTTTTCTTTCTTAATTTGCTTTCATTTACTTTTGTCCTTTGCTTTCTTATTTGTTTACTTGTTTTTTACCCATAGGTTTACTTCACATGAAACCATGTGTGGCTCTCGAGACAAGAAAGGTAAAGTATAAGAGGACTTGTACAACTACCAACACTTGGTTATCTGTTGTCCTCTCCCTTTACGAAGATATTTTTGTCTTTAGTCGACAATACCCTTATGAAAAATACATTATGTTCAGAGTGAGTCTTGGTGAAAACACAACACTTGCACTTTTAACTAGTACGACCTACTCTAATCGGTTCTTTTGGGTTAACCCTTGTTAGCTCAGTCAAGTAGAGTAAGGTGGGAGGAAAATCCTTAACAAGTATTGTCATAGGTATATATAAAACACTTCTATAAAGGGATAACCTCTTTTGCTCTCAATAAGTCGGGATCCCTCTTCCACCTCTGAAATGAATAAGTGCCTATGCATAGTTCTTTGAAAAATGAAAAAAATGAAAAAAAAAAGGTGAAATAAGAGAAAGGCTTCCTACACAGATAGGTGATGCAAGTAACTCCACCGGGGTACTATCCAGGCTCGCTTGTAGTGGAGCGATGCTTATGTCCTTATGTGACTCCACTAGGGTACTATCCAGACCTAATAGTAGTGGAGCAACACTAGAGATGAAACTAAGACTCTAACATCTATATTACTTGTGTACCAATATACCCCTCATCCCTAATCGAAAAAACTTAGTTGAATTGGGTTGGTATGTATGCTGATCGATCAAGAGAATGGTAGGGAATATATCTTTAACTTAAGTTGGGTGTTGAAGCTATGATGATTAAAGAATCGAACAACACTTCTAGAGGAGTTAGACTCATTTTCATGTACAAGGTCCATACAAAGAGCTGGAGTTCTGCCAACATGTTTCCAATGTTGTAGTAGCTACAGCCACCCTACAAAATTTGCACTTCACTTCATTTTGAAGCCTCCCTCCTCAAAATCATAGCAATTATCCCACACTGATCAAGTACTTATGTTTGTTTGATTTTATTTGTTTCTTAATAGCTTGTGTTCACTCACTTGTTCCATCAACTAACCATAAGTTGACCCAACACTTAGTTCACATCCAGTCATTGGGATGTCGTGAAAAACTGTGCAATCTTGGAGGGCAGTGTATCTTCCGCTCAGGAATTATGTAAAGCATCCTAGAAACTACCTTACACACCATAAAGAAATGCGCAGAGTAGGCCAGTTGACACCGCTCTCCAGAAATGCGTAGAATTGGCCAACAACACTGCTCTATAAAAATGCGTAGAGCAAGCCAGCATCACTGCTTCAGAAAAAAAGCACAAAGCAAGCCGCCAAGCCTAGAAACAACGCAAAATTTTTCCCTCAGTGAATGTTCATTACATGTGCCAGTAGGTTTCCATATTCCCTCCAAAACTCTGCAATCCTTCCTTGCATGTCGAGCAAATTTTCTCGAAAAATAAAAAATAAGAAAAGTGAAAAGCATCCCTATATTTTAGGTATCTATTTTTAGTAGCGGTTTTGCATCAAAAGACGATTTTAGAAACTCCCTGCCAAGTGTTGCTTTTTCCTAGATTTGTGGCATGCATGTCATAAACCCTAATTTCACCAAATCTATTTAAACAGTGCCTCAAATCTCATTCCTCACATTCAATCTTGGAGCTTTCGAATTCCCGAGGCATCTAGAAAGCTTTGGCACAGTCGGTGCAACTTTTCTGAGTAAGTTTTTCTTTTTGTGTCTTTTACCGTTTTTCTGTCGTTTTTTATTTTTCAGCTTTTATGAATGTTGTTTCCTTTGTTTTATTAAATGACCACTCGCGTTTCAATGTGCTTTAACTTGTAGAAGTGTTGTTTCAAGTTTTGCACTACCTTTCCTTAGTTTCTTATGCATAACATTATTTCTGCACTAATAGTCATCGTTGTGGTGACTCCCTTCATGAGCTTCATGGTTTTTCCATTTGACTGACCTCTGCACTTGCCTGATTTACATGTATGTCTATTCACCTAGATCTGCACCAAATTTTCACGCACATTCAGTCTGTCGCGTTTTCAGGTTTCCATTGGCGAGATCTATGTTGTCTTGGCCCAAATCTTATTTCTCCCAGCATGCTCTGCATATTCCTAATAGTCAAAGCTCTACTTTGCCTCCGAGAATTATGCAAAGGCTACCCACACTGGCTCCCAGCTATGCTCTTCACAATCCTAGGAGGTAGTGCCCTGGCCTTGCCCACTGGAGCTGCTCAATGCACAGTTTCAGCTAGCAACCCAGCCTGACTGTTATGCACATTGCACAGTTTCAATAAGAAATTAGCCTCACTGGACTATGCATTGCACAATTTTAGTTAGCAATCAGCCTCACTAGACTTCACATTATGTAGTTCTAGTCAACAGTGAGCCTCACTGGTAGTCGAGACCATGTAATGCGCAGTTCCAGCTAACAGTCTCCCAACCTCTTGAAGTCAATATTGTGCAATCTTGATCAACAGCCTCCAATTTATTGCCCAATTGATTCTAAATTTGCTTTATGTTTTTTTAGCTGACATTTTCTTGCTGTGAGTGTCTTATTTGTCTCTAGGTACCACAGGTTTTTGTGTAGATTCTCAACAGTTCAGGTATCATGGTCTCCAAGCTAGCTCAAAAGACACAGTTGAAAGCAGTACTGGAGATGTGGTTGAGCAGGGATTTATGATCTTACCCATTTACACATACACACACCTGTTCATTGAGAAATACATCAAGATCACATGGAAAGACATCAATGCTATATTGAGAGGCATCTTTGAGGAAAATCTAGAGGACCGTCAAGTCTATGTCAACATTCATAAGTCGTGACTGTACAAGGTTGCTTGAAGGTATCCCACCTTCCTGTGTGCAGACATGATCCAGTAGTGTTATAGCACCATTTACCATCCTTGGTATTTGTGATGCTTGGTTTATGGCCTAGGAAAAGCCCTCCTTCAGGACTTCGTCCAGATATATAAAAAACTGTGTTTTATTCCCTGTATGCTACTTTGCCCTGAGATAAAAGCGTGTAAATGCGGGTCAGTCAATACCCAACCCACATATATGTGTTAAAACACTTCAAAAAATTAAATTTCCTTAATTAGGGGTGGAGTTCATGGGTTTTACCTATTGATTACCTCCTGTTTCCTGTGGCCCAACTGTTTCCCCACTAAAAAACTAATTGGGAGAAGTATAAATAGATTTCTATGGGAAGGCCTAAAGGAGGAGAAGAGATAGAGTTATTATACTGAGATTATCCTTGACTGAGTATGATGAATTCCTATGCCTCATGCACTTCCCCAAGCTTCAAGAAACCCTTGTTTCCTTTATTATAGATATTCTCCCTCTTGCTTGAGATATCATGTTGTTGTTATTGAAGAAGATTGTTGAAGGCTGGGATAGGACGAATATAGAGGATGGTTCCACTTGGAGCTGGAAGAAGAAGACTCAGGTGGATTCTCTCCATGTTATTTATAGCTTACTGCAATAAAAGAAATGTTGTCTTGTTTCTGAAATTAACTTTGTTTATGCATCAAATTATGTTGTAATTCACATATGAATGTTGTTTTGATTTATGATCAATCATTTGTTTATATGATATAAAGTCAAATTTCGTGAATATGCTTTATCTATATATTGCTATGTATGTTCGAATTGAATGATTTTCAGGTTTGAAGAACGTCGGGAGTTGTAGAGGGTATGAACCCTGCGGGACCTACTCGAATGAAGGAAATCTGTGTATGGTCGCTCTTACGTAGTTTGATTATATAAGCATTTTGCCTGAGTTGTATGAATGTTTCTTGTTGTAGTTTTCTTCTGATTTTTTGGGGTTCTAACCCAAAGCCCTAGGGTACTTATTCCCAAAACAACTAAATTGTCTCACACACTAATCCTAAGATGATGATACTGAGCAGTGTGAGTGGAGTAGAGCCTGCCTCCTTCAGGATGAAATATTATCTGAAGATGTAAAATTTTCCATAGACGATGAGCAGGATTGATGCACTATTCTACACTCCCAACAACAACATTAATACAAGAGACATCTTGAAGCGTTAGGTAAGGGAGACATCAAAGTTCAAGATGGCACCCAACTAGATATACAAGATAAATACATTCAAGACGGCTTACCAATTCTTGGTCATCTTCTCACGCTGCTTGTATGACCAAAGGAGTATAGAGACCTTCCTACAGAGTTGGTTGCTATGTTGGATCAGCTGGAAAGTGAAGGAAAATCATTTAATTGGTCTAACATGTTGGCTCTCCAGCTGAATGTGCATGTATCCAATGCCTAGAATCTTCGCAAGGATAAAAAAAGAAAGATTCTTCATGTCTTCCTACTTGCTCGATGTAATATGTGCCCATCAACCATTTCCTAGCATGGGTTAGGCATGGACATTGTCAAAGAATTTTGTGAACATTTATTGTAAGTTTCTCTTTGAGTGCATCTACTGAGGATTCATGGCTAGAGTATTTGACCATTTCATCACCCCTTTGTACACGATGATCTTTGAACAAGATCCACCTTGCATGTCCCAGGAAGAAATGGAGGCATTGTTGAACATTGCAGATTGGTATGCCTCACTTGATGGCACCTTCATCAGGATGTACAACATAGAGAAGGTTCCGCATGTGTTTCTGAGGTTTGCCATGGAAAAGCTGGTCATGCATGAGGGTGCATACCACATCGTGACGAGGTTATCAACTGGATTGCACAGGAATAATAAGGCACCATGGCATATGCTTCCTTTGCAAATTGGGTTGTACACGATCCAGAGTTTGAAAGAAGCAGATGTCGGGGTCGAGGAGTTCAAGAATTTTAAGTTTGGCACCAAGAGTTTCAATCCATACAATCTGGATGGCTTATGAAGGGACAATTGTGCGAGAGTGTACTATTCTTGGATCCAAAGGGTGTGTCATTGGATAGAGGAAGACCCATAGAGATATTTTTGTAACTCCTCTAAGCTCAATGAACTGGCTAGCATGGCAGTAGAGTGTCTAGCAGCACTCAAGGCAGAAACACCATAGGGAGCACCAACAACAAAAACAGAAAGCAATAAACATGTGCAGGACAAAGTCAAAAGGAAGATTGTCGAAAGAACAGATACAGAGCAAAGCTACAATTTTAAGGAAGACCCACTTGTGGAAAGAGTAGCTTTGGCGATAGATGGAAAGAGGCGAAAACATAATAGGAGAATAGCACAAAGAAAGAGGGAGAAGCAAAGACCGAAAGAAGAAAAGAGGAAGTTGTAGGAAGTAGAGAAGAAGCTCAAAAGATAACAAGATTTGCACAAAAGGGAGAAGGAAAAACAACATGAAGAGGAATAGGAACAGGAATAGGAGGAAGTGCAAGGTGTACAAACAACACAAACTATGCTAATATAGGTTGAAAACTCTAAACCAGTAGCAGATGAGGAACATGGTGAGCAGTCGAAGGAATAGGAACTTGCTCCACTGGATGAACCGATAGTAGAACAGATGGACATGGAGATGGAGTAGCCGGAATAGGATCAGTACAATGACCTCGTGACAAAAGAAATCAAGGTCACCCTGCAAGCTTCACCAACTCTAACAATAGAGAGTCTCAAGTGAACAAGGGGATACTATTCTCCTTGAGGATAATCCGGGAACAAATGTATACAATATAGCCTTTGATGAGTCACAACACTAAGTTATATAAGAACGTAGAGAGTGCATCACGGATGAACATGCATCGCCCGTACACTTTGAAGAATGTGTGATTGTGTCAGATGTATGAAGACATCCAGCTACCTTGGCTGATGCTACAAAGGCTCATGCTAAAGCCATAAGCTTGAGTGTTAAGTTCTTGATAACATAAAATGAGTGCATGGCTAAGGAGTTGCATGCAGCAAGGCAAAGAGAGGAAAAATCAACAAGATCCTCCAGAGAAGAGATGAAGAAGGAGATACTTGCTGAAGTATCAGCTCTTGAGATAGTCATGCAGCAAGTATATGACAGGTTCATCACCATGCACAAGGCAGTTTTCCATCTACATGGTGATCAGGAGCACTGCACCAAGATAGCACGAGCTCTCGCAGAGATACATGTCATAGTTGATCATGTACAGACATGGAAAATGAGGTATAAGGGAGCCTTGCATCAGTTGCACAAGATGATGAAGCCAAAGGTAGAGTTGCACAAAACAAACAACCAGAGTTTGATACGGATCTATGAAGAACTATTGTAGCTCATCACTAGTGTTAAGGATTCATATGCATGGTTTTTCAGGATTTTTGATGTCTTGCTGAGAAAGTATGCCACCTTGTCGATTGGTACACTCATCGAGGCCAAGGAGAAAGACCAATTCACACTAGAGCTAGACATGTACTTTGATAAGTTGATGCTCATGGCAACGAGTGCATATTTTGCAGTTAGCTCAGAGAACATGTGGATGTATATAGTTAGTCCTCCCTTGCTCAAGACAAGGCTATGCATGTTACAGGACAAGTTGGATAGAGGTTCCAAATCAATAATACTCGAAAGAAATGGAGGCAAGAGTTCATTTCCAGAAATACATCATCAAAGAGTACGCAGAAACCATTTCGCACTATCAAGCATGGCATCCAGTTCGTCACCAAGGATTATGGAGAGGATGTTGATGAGCTAGTATTTCCACAACTGTCTGAGTCTTAGTGTTGTCTTGTCTAGCTGACTCAAGCCATTTTTGTCCCACATGGTTATATGTGGAAAATGTATCATTTTTGTAAAGATCGTGTAAAGTGAAATTCCAAGTGTCATTTGTGGAATGAAAATAGTCATATGTAATGTAAAGAGTTATGTAATGAAGTTGAAGCAGAATGAGGGTAGTCCAAGAGTCACAAAGGAGAATGTTCAGGGTCATGCCACCCTTTGTTATAAATAGAAGCTCATAATTCATAGAATGGCTTTTGCAAGCCAAGGTTTTGCTAGGCATTGCTTAGAGAGTGCTTGGAGAGTATTGTGACAAGCCTTGGCTTCTCCATAGTGCAGAGAGAGTACATCTCATTAGAGGAGCAGGTGGAGTTGGTTGTAACGTTCCATTATTGGGGCTAGTGGCTGTCGTGGTTGTATGTATCGATGGAACATTCACTTTATATAATATAACAGAGGAAACACATTTCATGCATATGTTGTTATTGTAGTTTGAATATTATGTTTGCTTTATTAATGTATGTAGTTTTAACTTACACATATATGTATGGAATATTTCATATGTGATTGTATGAATCTTATTGAAGCATGTTGTTGGTTTAACTCATCACTTTGGATTGTCGACTATTCCGCGTTCTAGTTCGTGATGTCTTTCAGCTCGTGTGTTCCTTTTAGGCTATGTACTATTATAGGCTTGTAAGGGACACACTTCTTTCCCCCTCCGTGTGTTATAAACACCCCATGAATCTCTCTTGACTTGCTACAAGGTCAAACACTTTCTTCCAACAAGGATATCTTACTTACCTTTGCACATTATCGCAATCAAGGCATAGCTTTACTACCCACTACTGGGACTCATACTCCAAATGGTCTGAGGTCTAGTTGGGACTTCTTACCGGGGAGATCCCTTGACATGTTGGCTGGTCCAACACTCTCAACACTAGTTTTCCTACATTTCCTAGGAAACTGAAGCAATGTGATGCTTATATCTTAGGAAATCATATAACAAACAGTAATTTCATGATTCACATTCCAGAGGACATATAAAAATTGAACTTATTCATTCATACTTCTGTTGCCCAACGCTTGCTCCTTCTTCAAATGGAAATAAATATATGATGGAAATTATTGATGACTACACCAAAATGTGTTGGGTTTATTTATTGAAGAACTAATCTAATGTTTTTCAAATGTTCAAGAAATTTCATGCAGGAATTGAAAATAATGCACATTCTCACATTGGAACTATTCAAAATGATAATGGAAAAGAATACACTTCAAATGATTTTGAAAACTATCTTCATTGGCATGGGATCAAACATCAAACACTTGTTCCTTATAATCCCCAACAAAACAAAGTAGCTGAAAGAATGAATAATACAATATTAAATATGGTACTTCCATAATGTTTTTCAAGAATCTAAAATTCGTGTTTTGGTATGATGCATTTCTATGTGTTGTATATATAGAGAATAGGTGTCCATCTAATTCTCTTAGAAGCAAGACTCCTTATGAAATGTTTTATGGCCACATTCCTTCAGTAAATCATCTCAGGGTCTTTGGTTCCACCTGTTATGCTTTGATACCTAAGGAATAAAGAAACAAACTTGGTGTAAGGAGTTGCAAGTGTACCTTCTTGGGGTATTCAAATACCTCCAAAGCGTACCGTCTCTATGATGAAGTTAACAAGAAGTTTTCAGTCTCTAGAGATGTGATATTTCTTGAATCTTCCAAGGATAATAATGTTGTTGAGTGTTAGCTTGATTGCTTGTTTAGATTTGGACATGCCAAGTCTTTTCAAGAATTTTATAATGAGATTCCACATCTCGAAGGGGGGATTCGTATACTGGATCAATCTGGGAAATCTTCTTTTGAAGCACTTTCTCCCCCACATGAAGCTCCAACCACTTGATGGGCCTCTAAATTAGATACAAATTAAGGGCCATCTAACCTTTCTTAGGCACATGAAGGTTATATTAAGCATCTCCTTCTACACCTAATAATGTTTTTTATCTTTAATATGTTCATTAGAAAGGTTTAAAGATAATTTCATATTTGTGCCTAATATTATTTACTTTTGTAGAATATTGTGAGAATATTGGGAATATTATGAAGATTTGGAGGAGGAGGTAATCGATGGACTTTCTACTTGTTGGCTAATAAAGGGTGTCTTTTAAAACTCCTAATTACCCCACATTAATCATCAACCCAGGCAAGTCCTCTTATTTCAAGAGTGTACACAATGTGTGCATGCTATGAATCCAGAGAGTAATGTTTCTTAAAATGAAGTACAAACCTTTGATACAAGAGTAAACGGATGCATTTATAAAACTCAAATTGCAACTGCTAAAGGAAATATTGCATCTAAACATCAAGACTTAATCCTCTACTGAAATCATAATCAAATCTCACACAGGCAATTCAATTAACAATAGCATCAACTGAGAGCATAGTAGAAATAACCAATCTCTTCTTAGCTGATTCAATCTAAATCACGCTCAATCTCTACGAAGCAATCTAAATAGAACTAGTGTAAACCAAGATCTCAATAGCGATAACCAAACTCTTACAACTGATTAAATCAATACGGTTCACTGTCTAAATAATTTAATCTGCAATAAGCGTAAATAGAATCAAGTGACAATGCTGTAAAAAATATAAAGAAAATATATTGCTTCAATATCGGAAAGTGGTAAATAAGAAATTAGATAAACTCACAGAAAATGGGAAAATTATCAAACCAATCAAACTTGTGAGAAACAGAAATATATAACACAAGGAAGTAGTTTAATCCACCAGAGGCCAAGCCCTTAGCCATGAACGAACACTGTTGAGCTACTTCAGAGAATACGAATGAAAAGCAACGTTAATTATATATTAATCATTGAACTTAAGTAGCATTACAATACAGTGGTGTTCTCCGACAGAATGAGTCTGTAAATTAAAATTACAATTTGAAATAACCGAGATCAATCCCCTTTCTTCCTACAATCTTTTGCTTTTACAGTCGGAAAGAGGTAAAAAATAAATGCACTGAATGCTATCTTTAGACACTCTTCATATTTAGCATTGATCCTCCTGATTCGTCCTCCTATCTCTCCACAACTGACATGCTCCTATTCTTCCTTTGTTGGCTTATGTTGTTCTGTCGCTAGGGAACAACAATTGTTCCTTTGATTGTTTCTCTACATAAAAATGAGTAAAAGTTCATTACAATGGCTAAATCTCAACTGAGGGTAGTTCATGCATTTCTTATCATAATCCATCAATATGTTAGCGTATCGAGATATGAAAGAGATAAGAAAAGAGGAAAAAGGTAATGGAATTAAGAGTAAATACATACCCATTTCATAACTCAACATACTCCCCTGCTTACCCTGTTTCATGTCCTCATGAAAAGTAAGTAGTTCTTATGCAGTGTAGTTAAGTAGGCTAGAGAGGAGGCATCGAAAATTGGTCTAAAACCATGATGTTGAGACAGGAGTGCAAAAGGTGGGTCCTTCCTTTCCTTCAAGCAATTCATAGATAGCCCGATAACCTTCAGGGGGATACTAAATAATGGGGCTTTGAAACCGACATCCTAACCAATAAGGTCCTTCTCTCAAAATAACATTGCTATAGGTGACCAAACAGGCCACAACTAATTTAGAATTTCTGTAATTAAATGGTTCCCTATCTTGCACACTACTAGTGGAGACCATCCACCTGAGCTTAGATGCAACCAGAGATATTTCTTGAATGGAGAGGAAATATGATACTCCTTGCTGTACAATCTCCTTATGAATGGGCCCTAAGGTTTTGATCACCCCTTCTCATGTCATCAAACTCTTATGGTTGGAAAACATTTGTAAGGGGTGCTTAGGTTCACTTCTTACCCAAAGATCCAATCCATGTTCCTGTCTTTGAAATGCATTATAAGCTTTAAACCATTTGATTTGGTTAACTGCAAATGAAGTAAAGGCCTGAAATTGAACATCTCCTACAAAAGGATTAGGATTCTTTTCCACCTTGTTTCTAATACAAAATTGTGCAGGTAAAACTCAGAAAGTAGCCTTTGGACCTTGACACCATGTTGCTTGCAGAAACTTATAAAATCTTCAATTGTTCTTAATTCAATTGATTTACCAGCTCTCACAGCTTTAATTTTCAACAACAGGTACTGTTCTAATAAAAACAAGGCATAATTGGTGGTGGAAGATCTGCATGCCAAGACATCCATATACAGTGAGCAGATGGTGCATGTCTGACCTATGAATCTATCTAGTTTGAGCTTGATCTTCTCTATTTTTTCTTCCGCCTTTATTCATCTATTGAAAGTCTCACTCTCTATTGTATTCATTTCCCTAAGTTGTTTTTGCAGCTCTTGATATTTCAGTCAGGAAAGGGTTTCTTGTTCAAGTCATTCCAACACGAGCCGAGCTTGTGCCAATTCTTCCTGAAGATTCAGTATAATGTGGTCATTATGTGTCATGATGTCTTTGGCTTGTATGCCCATCTAAGTGCTTATGCTATGAGAAGGGATATCTTCTGTCTATGTTTCTTTATTGCAGGAGCTCCAAACCTCCGTCTGAGTGCCCATGCTATAAGAGGATACCTCTTCTATTTGTACTTCTTTGTTGGGGGAGGCATAAATCTCCATCTGAGTAGCTACGTCTACTAAATTTGCATGTTGTTCCTCTTATGTGATGACTGTTTGAGTAGGTATGTGTTGTGGGGAAAAGTATCCGACTCGGATGACCCTATCCCTACTCTAAAGGTGACAGTCTTTAGCAACAACTGAAAGTAAAGCTTTGATGTTTTCCTTTATGAAAGTACAGAGAGAAGGAAGAAGAGATTAACCAACCTGGTGTCTTTCGTTTAGTCGATCCTTATCCTCTCTCTTTGTCTCTTGTTTCCAGCTCCTTGCTCTCTTTGCCGGTCCAGCTACACACAGATCCTGCACAAACAAGAGAGGAAACTACAAGATACATGTACTCATAACTGATGCATGGATTAGAGTGAATCAAATATACATGTAAATACAATACATCAATGCAATACAAGTATATAGGAGAACATGCAAAACTTTATTGATAGAAGTAACAGGGTTCTGAGAAGGTTACAACCAATGATGGCTCCAATCCAGCAGCACCTCCCCAGCAGCAAGAACTCTCCTCTTCACCTCTAGTAAAACAATCACCCAATAGCTCTAACTGTAAACCAACAGCACCTCCTTGCTTTACACAAAATTCCAGCCTCCTTAGACCTCATAGAAGAGCTCTATATATAGGAGAGAAGAAGAAAGGATGAGTCAGCTTGAGACTGACATGAAGCTGCCTTGTGTCCTCTCCCTCTTCAGTTAATCTTCAGTTCTTGAGTCCACTTGGAGATCCTTGCTTACACATGGTGATCAAGTACCTCTTACTCATCACAGGGCGAATCTCATGAACCAAGTGTCAGTTTGGAAGCTTCCTGGGCAGTTGACACCTTGCAGAATGACTGTGCCACTTGGCCAATCTCGCCCAGCGCAGGTAGCCTTCATTAGATTTGACTTCCAGCGCAGGTACAAGGAGGAGCAGTTGCATTCCAGCGCAGATGCTCAGTGGAGCAGCTGACATGATCCAAAATTAGCCTGTTTTGAAGTGTTTTCAGGTGGAGAACTGATTGGAAGTGCTGTTGTTTGATGACCTTGTTCTTTTAGGGGTAAGAACAACATGTTTAGGGACTGAGGATCCCTGTAATTATTGACATTTCATGCTCCATGTCGCGAGGCACAAAAATGTCTATAACAGTTGCCCCCTAAAGTATGAGGCCGTTTATCGGGTGAAATGCTTTATCTAGAGGGTCCGAAGTTCATTCCAGTGCTGAGGAGGCGCCCTGTAATACAATACAATACAATACATTATTTTTCATTCTATTTTCATGATCTAGCTGAGGCGGGCATTCCCATGCTCAGCTTTTATAAATACATTTTGGTACATATGACAGACGATCGTCTGAAGGTAGACTGATAATTTTCTGCTGAAATTATCATCCTTTGAATAGGATGATCATCTGCTGCAATGATGTACATGGCAAATGCTTTTATATTTCCTGAATATATATCGCAGCCCGGATGGATGAAACTAGATCCGGGTCTTCAAACTCGTTCGATCTTCACTCTAAGTACAAGTCGATCCATGTGAGAATTTTGCTGAAGTCGAACATGGAAAGACATCGCTTGATTACCGGTCAATAATGAAAACCGTTAACAAGCGCGAGAGGAATCACCAATAATGACGATGACCCTCAAGGTACTGCAGTACAATTCACGTGGCGTGAATAAAGGACTTGGCGTCGAACGCCACGCAAAATCTTCTGGTCGAAGGTCATTGATGTATACCTGTCGCCGGAAGTGAGAAACTTGCCATTGAGGCATGCAAGCTTCAAAGTACTGATGGGGGTGTTCCTAGATCAACTTCTTGGATAATGAGCTGAAGTCGACAAGAAGCGATCCGTCAAAGGAGGGCCTTAATGAATCCCACATCAATGACACGGAACGGAGCTAATGATTTTAGTGGAGGTGAAAACAAACTGTGACATATGATTCAGGGTGGTGATCATGAATGGATGAAGGATAATGTATGGCAGTGGATGGGACACGGTTGACACTTTCAGAATGACCCCTCTTGAACATATAACGACACTGATGCGATGGATCGGTAGCATTACCCCAAATGTGGATGGTTTGGCGAGGACCATGGTGATGAGACCGGTGAATGAAACAACCCAACCCGATGTGGTACGGAGGAAAAGTGTCATGTTCAAGAGTGACTTGCTACCATTAAACTTTGATGTTCTCCCAATTTTTCCCCAGTCATTTCTGACCAGTACCTCTTTATTTTTGTCAAGCTTGAGGAGGATAACATATGCTTGTTCTATAACCTGCCCTTCGGGCAAGCCCATCGCTATGATTTAACGAGCTTAGCGATAGGGAAACTCGTTCTCGTCTAAAGACAAGTTTGTCGCTATTTAATCATTTTAACGAGTCTAACGACAAAGAAAACTCGGTCCTTTTCATCTTTAGAGAGTCTGAAAAGGTACAGAAAGTTAACTCCATAATTCCTTTTTCGTCAGCTAATCCCTTAAGTCCGAAAAAGTATAAAACAATACAGAAGGGATGGCTGTTCGGTACTTTTAACGAGCCGAACAAGACAAGCGCTCGATCCTTTTGTGCAATAATCCCTCAGGTCCAAAAAGATTAAAATTTAGAGGAGGGATAGCGTTCCGGTCATTTAACGAGCTGGAAGGCCAAAACTCGGCAAACTTTTCATATTTTACGAGTCAGTGAAAAGAGCTCAAAGAAGACTCGTCTTTTGAGGAACGAGTGATAAACAGGGATAGCAGCAGATTCCAGGTACAAATTGGAATTTTCCAATCACGGCAGTGTCACAAGGATGGCTAGATGAAATCACTCTTCGCAGCTGTTTCTCAAAAGAGGTAAACACACAAATGGAAGTGAATGATCGGCCAAATGAACAGTGGAGGTGATGGATGAAAACACGATCAAGGTTCTTATGGCTGATGAATTTACAATCTCAAAAGGTTATTTACCGGGATAGGTTCATTTTTTCCATGAGCTTGAACTCTGGGGGAAACTTTTGCTCACACTTTTCTATTTTTTAACGAGCATAAATTCAGTCATAAAACTGCTCGAATTTTGCGTTTATTTTTTAACGAGCATGAACTATATGCTAAAACTGCTCGATATACCAGTCATAAAAAGAACGCCTCCTATGAGATAACTATTTTTTAAGGAGCTTTATCTCACAAAGCTATGCTCCAATTTTGGCAAATTTTACTTTTGCCCCACAGGCTTTCTTCATGCAAGGTCGGAAACGGCTAATCCTACGAGTTTAAAGGGTTAGACCTACAGGTTTAAAGGGAGGACCTAAAAATTTAAAAAATAAATAGTCGTCCCTTGCTTGCATTCCAAAAGTTTGCATGCCCCGAGGTATAGGATAGAATCTCGAGGCTGCCCCTCCTCTCCCCTACCTCTGCTTTTCTTTGGGTGTTCACAGTTATTTGTCATCTTGCTAATCTGATGTTAACGATACTTGTCTTCTCGTTATTCTAAGGGGTCTTGCCCACTTTTAATAAACAGCTATTTGTGACAATAGAAGAACACTACTCAAAGACAAAACATTGGTATTATTGAGGGAGGCTTGCCTCTTTCTTATTATCCGAAGAGGGTTCTATTCGCTGCCGCAAATCAATCTCTTTCTTCGGCGGTGTCTATCATTGGGTTGTCCAAAGATGGTTACCCTCTGTCACAACAATATAGTCCCCTACTTTGTAAGCTGCCCCTGCTTATCCTTCAAAACATATGTTCTAATGGGCGAGGCTTGAATTCAAAGATGGTTACTATTTGTCGCAATAAGGGAATTCCTACTTGGGCAGTGCCCACCTCTTTAGACAAAGGTGAATGACTCTTTTGCCAAACACATAACTTTAACAAAAGAACACTATTCCAGAACAACCCCACTTCCTTCCACGGACGGGGTACGGACTAGTCATATTCTTCTGCGGAAATTCTTCCTTATATCCGGGGTTTCTTCTGCCCGAAGCAGACCAGGGTGCATGCCCCCTGGGTCCTAGTCTTTCTTTCCGAATCACTCGCACTCATCGGGAAGGAGGACCGGGGGTGGAGGCGAATCTTGAGTGAACAGACCATTTAGGAATGGTATTTGACTATTTGCGATGCGAGATCCCGGAAACGAAAGTTGGTCTACGAGCTTGACCACCCTTCCTTCGTGTGGAAAACACATTACTCTAAAGAGTGAGGAGACTATCGCTCCCATGCAATAAATATAGTCGCGTCCAAGGAGTAGGTTATAATCCAAGGGTCCTTGGACGACCATCACGTTCATATTAACGGTCTTCCCTTTCAATGTAACAGGCACATTGGGGAGGATTCCTAATGGTCGACTGGTTCCTTTATCAAAACCTGAGAGATTTCTCAACTCAGGTAAAAGCGCTGGGGAACCCAGTGCTTTCCAAGCAACAGAGGAAAGGATACTCACAGACGCCCCTTCATCAATGATAGTACCAGCCATAATCATTCTATAGATCTGGACAATGATTCTGAATGGTATACTGGCTGGTAACCGGGGTCTGCCTAGTTGATTCCAATCAAAGGATACAACCAGGTTGCTTGGTGGTGGGACCGAATATACGGCCGGATATGACTCTGATGATGTTCCTTCCTGCGATAAAGGAATGGGCGCATTGCCTTGACGCTCATCGGAGTCGGTGCTGATGAAAAGAACCTGGATGGTGTCATCCTTATTCTCTTCAGTGAGGGTGTCGCATGAAGATGACTCTTCGGCGACGGTGTCATTTGAAGACGGGTCTTCAATGACGGAGTCATTGGACGATAGAACCTCTGAAGGAAGAACCGGGTCAACTGCCGTTTCGACCTTTAGACTTTCGTCTGGTCTGGATTCAGTAGGTTCATTCTCAATGACCGACACTTCAGCTGACCACTTGAGCGGGCCAGCTGGATTTTCAACTATTGAGGGATTAGGCACGAGTTTTTGGTATCCAGGAGGAAGTCGTAACGGTGATACCGGACGATCTTCCAAAACTCTTTTTGCCTCATCTAAGAATGGACATTTGTGGATGGCATGATTGCCTTCACACAATAGACAGGGTGATCTTGGTCCCCTTCTTCGTCCTTCACTCTCATTAGTTGACGGATTGCAATCAACATGACAACCAGAGGTTGATGCTACCGGATTGTGGAACCTCGGGGACCAGTCCCTTAGTATCCGGGGAATACAAGGACAATCACGATGGAAGTGGGTCCCTTTGCAAATGACACATGGCGATTTAGGCCCGGTCGGTGCAGTGTGTGGGTTTTTGTCAGCTTTCTTCTGCTTGCCCCCAGTTGCCTTCGCCAGAGGCTCCTTCTGCTTCTTTTCTCTCTTCTTCTTTTCCTTCTTCTCCTTGGGAGGCTGACTTTTGCCAGCTCTACCTTGCGAAGATGAAGGATCAGAGGAAGTATCATAAGAAGTGGAAGGCTGGTGGGTAGTTCTAGATTGTTCTGACTGTTGATTCGACTGCTCAGGATTAGTGGCGATCTGGACTACATTAGTTGAAAAGAGCCATACAGGTAGGCCAATTGTCAATCCTGGAAGTGACAATGTTGCCATATGAGGCGCACCAACATCTCCCCAAGAGGAGAAGGGATTTGGACTTCCGCCAAGGTTACCTCCTTGGTTGGTGGGCTCCATACTTTTCAACTGAAAGATCAACATGGGAATAACAGGTGATTATGTTCCGCTTAAAATAAATTTTATTAACGACGCTTTTAGACACAAACTTGCTTTTTCATGTTTTAAGAGTCGAGAAAAAGCTAAAGATGACTCTAGTCGCCTTCGATGTTTTAACGAGCCCGAAGTGACAAATGCTCGGTTGGACTTTTTCAGTTATAGAGTTTGAAAAAGGCCAAAAGAAACTGCTCTGGAGATCTAGGCAGAGGGTGTGCCAAACCTTTCGCGAAACCACAGAATACGTTTTACGGTACGGGTGGTCGATCTTCGTGAATGCTGTGTTCACTGCATCGCGATCAGTAGGGCGGCCGACACGGTTTCCTAAGGATAAAGGATAAAAGCCTATAGGGGTCTCCCAATATACGCGACGGTACGCGGGAGCACAAGTCCGTGTTAGTGCCACCGACTCTCAGGAGGAATCACCCACCTTCGTAGAGATCGACAGTCACTATGTTTAACGACGCCGGAACACGTCTCTACCTAGACCTCTAGATGTTTGCGTTATGTTACAAAGCGTTGTTATGTAAATTGGGTTTATTTTAATGTTGATCTTGCTTAACAGTTTGCCTTTCAGGGTCGCCACGAGATGTATATATACAACTTCCTATATGCAATCTAAGATGAGAAGCAAATCTTTTCAATCTTTCAACTTTGAAAACCTTAATCTACTGAGGGAAAAGAAAGACACAACTTTTTCCACAGATCATAGAACACACACTAAAATGCACATTTCCTAAATCGTCAAGCACACAGTCAAATGCAAAATGCACAATGCATGTATTTCTTTTCGTTATCCTTAATGTTGATGTAAGACAGAAAGGAAACTGTTGTATAATTTTGAATCTAATTTCAAGTAGAAATAAACAAGCTTGTCCAATAATCAAAAAGACACCTTATGATCGACTTGTTTAAACACAGGAAATGTATAGATCCAAACCATAAAAATGAAAAACAAACAAACTCAAACAGCCATGAACAGTAATAAAACTAGCTCTTAAGATCAAAAAGACACTTTTACAGTTCAGGATCTAAGAGGCCACAACTATACTGGTTCGCTTTTCACAATGGGAAACTGTAACTGAAACAAGAAATACTGAAAGAACATTCACAGTTTCATCACACAACTGAGGCGGAATAATGTCAAGGAGAAGTGGTTTACAGCAAGTACAATGACCAGCAAGCAATCAGCAAAAATCAGTGAAAACAAGGCCAAGACACCAAGGGAAAGCTGAGCAAGACAATGGCTAACTGGACCAGCGCAGGCTCTGGTCTGTCAGTTTGACTCTCAGCGCAGTTCCCGAAGGGAGCACCTGCGCTGTAATGCAGACTGCCTGTGGACAGCCTGCTCTGGGACACGAGAGTTACGTCTACAAAGTTTTCCGGGTCATAAAAAGCTCAAAAATGCACTGTTTTTGCTGAAATAAAAAGCTATAGGTCAAGTACAGGCTAAGGGATGATCAAGAGGATGAAGATCTATCACAAAGAGTAAAGAGTCTTTTGTAGATAAGCTCTTCAAATCTTGAATTTGCTCATCAAATGAGCAAGAGTAGCAGACCCTCTACTTCGCTTTTGATATAGTCAAAAGCTTTTCGATTTGGTACTCTTTTCTTCAAGAAATGAATAGCAAAATACTACAAACACCAACAAGATACTAGGTTCCCCAGTGGAGTCGCCAGTTTGTTGTGGGGAAAAGTATCCGACTCGGATGACCCTATCCCTACTCTAAAGGTGACAGTCTTTAGCAACAACTGAAAGTAAAGCTTTGATGTTTTCCTTTATGAAAGTACAGAGAGAAGGAAGAAGAGATTAACCAACCTGGTGTCTTTCGTTTAGTCGATCCTTATCCTCTCTCTTTGTCTCTTGTTCCCAGCTCCTTGCTCTCTTTGCCGGTCCAGCTACACACAGATCCTGCACAAACAAGAGAGGAAACTACAAGATACATGTACTCATAACTGATGCATGGATTAGAGTGAATCAAATATACATGTAAATACAATACATCAATGCAATACAAGTATATAGGAGAACATGCAAAACTTTATTGATAGAAGTAACAGGGTTCTGAGAAGGTTACAACCAATGATGGCTCCAATCCAGCAGCACCTCCCCAGCAGCAAGAACTCTCCTCTTCACCTCTAGTAAAACAATCACCCAATAGCTCTAACTGTAAACCAACAGCACCTCCTTGCTTTACACAAAATTCCAGCCTCCTTAGACCTCATAGAAGAGCTCTATATATAGGAGAGAAGAAGAAAGGATGAGTCAGCTTGAGACTGACATGAAGCCGCCTTGTGTCCTCTCCCTCTTCAGTTAATCTTCAATTCTTGAGTCCACTTGGAGATCCTTGCTTACACATGGTGATCAAGTACCTCTTACTCATCACAGGGCGAATCTCATGAACCAAGTGTCAGTTTGGAAGCTTCCTGGGCAGTTGACACCTTGCAGAATGACTGTGCCACTTGGCCAATCTCGCCCAGCGCAGGTAGCCTTCATTAGATTTGACTTCCAGCGCAGGTACAAGGAGGAGCAGTTGCATTCCAGCGCAGATGCTCAGTGGAGCAGCTGACATGATCCAAAATTAGCCTGTTTTGAAGTGTTTTCAGGTGGAGAACTGATTGGAAGTGTTGTTGTTTGATGACCTTGTTCTTTTAGGGGTAAGAACAACATGTTTAGGGACTGAGGATCCCTGTAATTATTGACATTTCATGCTCCATGTCGCGAGGCACAAAAATGTCTATAACAGTATGGGTTTAGTTTGAGTTCCTGCAGCCCTACCTTCATATAATTCTATTTGCACTGCCGCATTTACTATCTCCAGGGTGTTGTTCGAAACCTTTCCCATTGTGATTTCTTTTATTTTTCTTCGGAGCCTCTTAACAGTCTTGCGAAGCTTCTGATGTTCTTTTCTTAGCTTCCTAAATTTGGCTCTATACCTTTTTGAAGGAGTAACTAGTTTGCTGATAGTCTCGTTAATGGCTTCTGTCTGTAAAGAGCTTCTGATGTTCTTTTCTTAGCTTCTTAAATTTGGCTCTATACCTTTTTGAAGGAGTAACTAGTTTGCTGATAGTCTCGTTAATGGCTTCTGTCTGTAAAGAGCCTAGTTGTTCACCCTGGCTTTGTTCCAATAAGACCATGTCTCCAGATTGACTATTAGCTTCCCGAATAATATCTATCTCTGCTTCTTCTTCTTGGCCTATGTTCTTTGTGTTTAGGCCTTCATGGATGTTTTCCACTGGGAGCATGTCACCAGATTGGTTCTCTAATTGTTGAATGGCCTCTGTATCTATTTCTACTTCGTGGCTTGCATATTTTTAGGGAGATAGAATTATGGTATAGCCAGAATTCCCAGGAGATTGGGTTTCTCCTAAGTTAATATTGAGCAGTCCTTCAGGGTGCATGTAGACATTCATGTTGGCCAGGACGTGGGCCATCTTGAGATCGTGCCACAGATCATCTTGGGAACTCATATTTGGTGTTGTGGTAGGTCCCATTCGTTTCTTTTTTCATCTTTAGAATGCCTTGTTCCTTCTTCAGGTTATTGTTCAGGGTTATCTTGTCCTTCTAACTCTAGCTGCAAGTATTGTTCACTTACTAGGCTGGATAATTCTATAGGTTGACTAGCGCTGCCTTGAGGATTTTCAGATGCTCGTTGTTTTGACTTCAACCTTGTGGATCGTCTGCATTTGTGAAGTATGCTTCCTGAAAGGTTAGTCCTCTTTCTTTTTGGAACAAGGTTAGGTGATGGCAAGGCTTCACCTCTTTCGAGGGCCAATATTAGATCATCCCAAGTTGATTGTTGTTGGGAAAGGTTATGGATAATTATTAACCTGATCATACAATGATGGCTAACTATTGTTTCTGTGTGTTGGGACCGTCTTAGCCTCTCGGCAGTGTCATACAGTAATGAATTCAACAGTGTAGGCAAATTAACAGAGCATTTTGTTTTAAAACTGCTAAAAGTTTGAGTTGCCGCGACCTTAACACGTCTTTACGCCCATCACAGGTAATATATTTCTGGACAATTTGTGCCAATTCTCCCCATGGCTCTCCAAGAGAATATGGCCGAATTCCTTTGCCCTTCTTGATTAGCTCCTGTCCTTCGTCCTTGAAAGCCTCCATAGCGTCATGCAGCTTTAATTGCTTTCTAGACCATACTGGTCCTTCTGCGGGCAACCCAGACACTTCTGCTATCACAGCGTCTATTACAGTGATTTGTCTACCTCTTACCATGGATTGTCCCTTCTATAGATGTTGTAAAAATTCGATGGTGATTTCTTGATTGGGGGGTTGAAATCTTGTAAAATATGTTATCCATCCTATGGGAGCTAGAATTTCCCTGGCTTCATCAGAGAAAGCCAATGTTAAGGGTTCTCAACGCACTGTTCTTCCTCCCATGATGCTTGAATTCTGTAAACAATTAGTGTACTGGGGAAAGCACAGCAATGAACAGAGCCGAGAGATGGAACAACAAATGGTTGTAATGGCTCTATCAGATGATACTTTATAAACATAAATACCGTTATCGAGGACTTGTTATAATGCCACATGCTCTGTGATCATGGGATGTCGTATTGTTCTGCGAAATCAAATGAAAAGATGACAATGAATGCATAAGTATATTGGAGGTCCTCTCCCCCTCTCGAAATAATAGGTCGCCTATGACCAAATGAATGAAAGGATAACGCGCTGGCGGCGAAGTACAGGGGTGATGGATTGGGTAATGAAAGTGGCAAGGTACACATATTAATGAAAGGATCATAAAGGATATTGGAGTGATGAAAACAATGTGTGTAATGAGAATTATAAATAAGTGATAAAATGCCATGAGGTTATGTGATAAAGAAAAAGGACAACATATGCAAGAAATAATACTTTACTGCCGTTATTCCACTTAAAATCATTGTGATTGATTTTAAAAGATTAACTCATGCATAAAGGTTCAAGGTAAGTTAGGGACATAATCTCTCCATAGAAAAGATAAAAACATAAGAAGAGGGCATTATAATAATTCTTGATGTAGAAAATAAAACTTCAATACCATCAACAGAGCTTCTGTTGCCTGCAGGCGTCCATAGCCTCGATAGAGTTGCTTTCTAACCCTTGGGAACCATGGTCCTCTATGTATAATTGGGGAAGTGCATTATGATGTCCATAGTAGAGACCAATGTGAAGGCATGGTAACCAGATGAACACATTGCCATTCACTGGGAAGTAGAGAAAGTGGTCAGGCCAGCTCGTGATGAGACCCCTTATCCTCCATCTATGGAAAACAATCATAAAATTGTTAGTGAATGGATATATATATATATATATATATATATATATATATATATATATATATATATATATATATATATATATATATATATATATATATATATTAAACACTCCCCATTTTATATATAGAGGGTGGCTCAGCACTCCTTAAGAGTAGGGATGGCGGAAGAAGTTTGAACATAACAATAGGAAAAAATATACCCATCATCTTATAGATAATAAACAGAGGGAGTTATATGGGATAGGGGAGAACCAATATGGTACATATAATCAATCAGTTTGATTTATAATGGAAATGAGGACAGTGAAGTGATATAGATAATTTTGTCCTTTCATTTTTGATCATCACAAAGCAATATTGTTTAAGATGATAATATTCAAGATATTTGCCAATTGCAATAGACTCCATACTTATTGTCCTTAAATATGTATTGTACTTTTATGCCATAAAGAGGATCATAAAGAGTGGAATGGGATGGTCTAGGGATGATCACACAAGGGGGAGAAAGGGTGTTCTAAAAAAATACTCACAAGGTGTTGCTCCCTGAAGGGGACAACAAAAGAAAACCCACACAAAGAGTGTTTCTCCGTATAGGGAGAAATAGCTATTCCCTGTAGGGAACAACAAAGAAAAACACACAAAAAAGGTGTTGTTCCTTATAGGGAACAACAGTTGTTCTCTGTAGGGAACAACAAAGAAAAAATACATGCAAAAAAGTGTTGTTCCCTATAGGGATCAACATTTGCTCCTTCTAGGGAATAACAAAGAAAAATACTCGCAAAAAGGTGTTTTTCCCTATAGGGAACAACAGATGTTCCCTGTAGGGAACAGTAAAGAGAATACACATGAAAATTGTTGTTCCCTATAGGGAACAACAAGGGAAATACACATGAAAATTGTTTTTCCCTATAGGGAATAGCAAGGGAAATACACATGGAAATTGTTGTTCCCTGTAGGGAATAGCAAGAAAAATGCAAGCAAAAAAGTGTTGTTCCTTATAGGGAACAATAGTTGTTCCCTATAGGGAACAACAAAGAAAAATACACACGAAAAGTGTCATTCCCTATAGGGAACAACAAGGAGAATACACACAAAAAATTTTGTTCCCTATAGGGAATAGCAATTGTTCCCTGTAGGGAACAACAAAGAAAAATACACACAAAAAGTGTTGTTCCCTATAGGGAACAACAACTGTTCCCTGTAGGGAAAAACAAACAACTATTCTTGTAGGGAACAACAAAGAAAAGATAGGAAAAAAAACTAATAAACAATCATCTCTACTGTTCTAAGCAAATCCGATGAAATAGAAAGAAAATAAAAAAGAAATTTTATGTACAGGTTTCAAAAAATAAATTCTTCATTATACTGGTGTTGTTGAAGAGTTTCCCTCTTCAGCGAGAATTTTTATCATAGAATCTTCACGTATCTGTTGGAAAAAGGATTCCCTTGTAAGCGGTTTGTGGTAGAGGCGTATTTGATGTCCATTTGTTTTAAAAGAGTATCCAGACCCATCAATGGTGGCTAATGTAAGGCTGCCATTATCGTGCACCTCTTATATCTCGTAGGGACCTAACCATCTAGTCTAGAGTTTGCCCGGGAAATCCTGGAACCTAGAATTGTACAGAAGTGCCCAATCACCTTCATGGAATATCTTTTTCTTGATGAGGGCATCATGCCATTTTTCTCTTTGTTGTTGAATCAGTGCATGTTGAAGAGATGATAGCCGGATTTCATCCAATTCATTGATTTGATGTAGTCTGTTAACCCGTGCTTCATTCAAATCTAGCCCTACTTCTTGGGCCATCCTCAATGTATGAATTTCAAACTCTATGGGGAAGATAGTTTCCTTGCCAAACACTAGATGATATGGGGAGTATCCTATGGTATTCCTCCAAGTCGTGCGATATGCCCACAGGGCTTTTTGCAATCGGGTAGCCTAGTCACGTCTATGCGAGGCGAATATCTTTGTTAGAATGGCCTCGATTACTTTTTTGGTACTTTCTACCTGGCTGTGTGCCTGCGGGTGGTATGGAGATCTGATCCTATGTAAAATGTGATGATTTTTTAATGTAGAAACAATCTTATGGCCTACAAATTATGGCCCTCCATCCGTAATTATTTCTTTGGGCAAGCCATACTACATGAAAATTTAGAAAAGAAAGTGGATTACTGTGTCCTCTGTTGCCCTTGGTAATGCTTCTACCTCCACCCATTTAAACACATATTCCATTACAACCAGTATATATGACTTTTGAGTAGATGATGGGTTTATTGGGCCAATGAAATCTGACGACCAACATTCAAAAGGTTCGACGACTAACTGTGGATGCAGGGGCATCTCGTTAGACTGGCCAGAGCAGCCCATTCTTTGGTAGTTGTTCCATGCCTAGACAAATTTCTTGGCATCCTTAAAAATGGTGGGCCAATAATAGCCGATCTGTAAGACTTTATGCCTAGTCCTATGGTCTACAAAGTGTCCACCGCAAGGTCCATCGTGGCAGACTTTTAGGATATCGTAAATTTCATCTTCCCTGACACACCTTCAGATATGCATATCGGCTCCTATGTGAAAGATGTATCCTCCGATCCAAGAGAATTGAGTGTTTCATTGCACAATTAATTTCCTTTCTCTGGGCATCAAGTGCTTGGGTAATTTTCCCACTACTAGGTAATTCGCGACATCTGTGTACCACGGTGTTCTCACAGTTAGAACAAATAGGTGCTCATCAGGGAACTATTCTTCTACTGCCACTACGTCGTCTGTTCTTGGCACACGTGAGAGGAAGTCTGCCACCAGATTTTCCTTTCCTAGTCGATCCTTGATTGTTATGTCAAATTCCTGCAAAAGGATTAACCATCATGTCACTCTTCCATTTGTAATATGCTTGCTAGCTAAATATTTGATAGCAGAGTGATCAGTATACAAAACCACAAGGTATCTTGTTATCTAGTGTCTGAATTTGTTAATAGCATAGATTAAAGCTAGAAACCCTTTCTCGCTCACAATGTAGTTCAACTCGGTAGAAGTTAAATTTTTTCTAATGTAGTATATCGCATAGGGTTTCTTGTCTTCCTCTTGGCTGAGAATTTCTCCAATGGTCGTATCTGATGCATCAGATGAAATCTGGAATGGTAAATCCCAGTTCGGGCCCCGTAATGTTGGGGCTATTGATAGTAGTTGTTTTAATTCTTCAAAGGCAATGTCACATTTGTCAATCCATTTAAAATTGATATTTCCTGTCAAAGCATATAATGTTGCAGCAATTTGGGAGAAGTTTTTTATAAATCTTTGATAATATCCAGAAAAATCCCAAAAAACTACATACCTCAGTTTGAGTGCGGGGGGTAGGTAGTAAGAGGATTACCTTAATTTTTGCTGGATCTACCTAAATTCCATCTGTTGAGATGTAATGACCCAGGATCAGGCCTTTGGTCATCATCATGTAGAATTTCTCGTGGCTTAAGCAGAGCCTAGTAGTAAAGCATATTTCCAGGACTTTCTCGAGTGTCTGTAATGTCGGCTCGAAGTCATCTCCATAGGGTGTAAAATCGTCCATGTACACCTCTAGTCCCTCATTTATCAAGTCTGCAAAAATGTTGATTATGGATCTCTGGAATGTGGCAGGTGCATTGCATAGTCTGAAAGGTAATACCCTGTAAGCAAATGTCCCCCAAGGGAAGGTGAAGGTAGTCTTATCTTGGTCTTCAGGGGCAATTTGGATTTGGTTGTAGTGACTGAAGCCGTCTAGGAAAGAGAAGAATTTTTTACCTACCAATGTGTCTAGAACCTGGTCGATGAATGGAAGGGGAAAATGGTCTTTTTGTGTTTCTTTATTAAGCTCTATTATCGACACATATATGCCACTTCCCATTCTTTTTAGGAACCAAAACTAATGGAGAAACCCATTTGCTATCAGATATAGGATAGATGAAATTTACATCTAACAGTTTCTATAGTTCATCTTTAACAACATCCTTTAGGTGAGGATTTAATCTTCGTTGAGGTTGTCTAATGGGTCTCGCATCTTTCTCAGTGTAGATGTGGTGCATACATAATTGGGGGTCAATCCCTTTCATATCTAGGTAATCCCAAGTGAAAGCCTCTTTATATTTTCTAAGGAGTTGGATAAGCCTCTACTGTTGGTCATCAGTCAGGTTTGTGTTAATGTTTAGGACTTTCCCTGACTTAATTTCATTGGGTTTGCTGTTATAAACAATTGTTGTTGGTATTTCTTGGTCATTCATATCTTTTAAGGGATCTTCTTCAATTTCATTATCCATCGTTGCTTTAATCATGTGACATTTTAGATTAGATGCCACAGCTAGGTGGTTAATGTAAGTGTTAATAATGTCATCTTCTGTTTGATCTTTAAATTCAAGAGCATCTGCTACAGTTAGTGGTGATCGAATATTTTCGGTTAAATATGAACTAGGTTGTTTCCTAGTTTTTATTATAGTTAGGCTTGGTTGAGCTGGAGGATATAAAGCTAGGTTCTTCACACTGTTTCCTCTGCCTATAGTCATATTTCCTGTTCAACAGCTTATATAAGCATCTGCGGTCACTAGCCAAGGTTTTCCTCATATTCGAGAATGTCCATCTAGCTGGTTTCTAAGATTAATAATCAAGAAATCTGCTGGGTATTCCCAAGTATCTACAAACACCATTACATCCTGTAATGTCCCTTCTAGTTTGACAACTGATCGGTCAACAAGTTCCAGCAAGGTCGTAGTTGGATCTAAGGCTATGATGCCAAGTCTCTAACAGGTTGTTGTTGTGAGAATATTAATGGTTGCCCCTAGATCGATTAATGCATTGGGAAAGGAACATCCATTTATTTGTACTGTGAGTATAGGGTTTCCTGGGTCCTCATATTTTGTCGGTGTTTCTCTGCCTAATAATAAATTAGACAAAGTTCCGACTACGTGGACAGTTGGTGTTACTTTTATTTTCCTCGTAGGCTTTTTGGTACACAATTCCTTAATGGTTTTTGCATAGATTGGAATTTCCTAAATAGCCTGGATGAGGGGTATTTTTACACAAATATTTTTAATTCTCTAAGGAGATCGAAATCGAGATATTCGATTGGGCGGCGTATAATTAATCTTTCTGGGAATGGTGGAGAATAGGTAATAGTTTGTTTGTGGATTTTATGTTTGGCTGTATTCTCCCTTTGAGGTGTTTGTTCTATAGGTAGTGGTTCTTCTAATTGTATATTTTTATCACCCTATGACTCGATTATCCATCCAGACCTCAATTTGAGTTCATTACACTCCCTCAACTTAGTTTCCGGATCTAGCCCTTCAATAATTTGTATCGAATGGACTAGTCCGTTGTTGGGATTTTGGTTGGGTTGGGCTGGGAGTTGTGGTCGTAGATTGGGTTGAGGATTCTATTGCAAAGTGTAAGGTGCTAGTAGCGTAGGTTGAGGCAAGGGGATTGTTCCTTCTGGCTAGTTTGTAGGTCTTTGCCAGCTTGACTGCTAGTTTTGGTTTTGTGAAGTGGAGAGGGACCATTGAGATGGATATGGATTGTTCTGCCATAATGGTGGGAAGTAAGAGGAATTTTGCTAACTATTGTTTGGAATTGATTGATTGGACCAACGTGGCATAGAAAATGCTTGCGGTGACCAATTAGGAAAAGGTGGTTGGTTTTTCCATGTAGCTCCTGTGTATTGATGAGAATTATATTGTGAGGGCTGAAAGAATGATGACGGGCCGGCAGGCATACCTGTTTGTTGTGCTTGCCATTGGCGACGCTGATTTAATAGGTAGACTGGTTTCGTTTCTTCCTCTGCCTCTTTGAAGACTGCTTTTAACCTTGGGAGCGATGGGCAATTTTCTGTGGCATGTTCTTTATTTCATATGGCACAGGTTTGTACCATATCCAGTGGACATTATTTATGACTATGTTTCTTCCTGCATCAAGGGCAAAAAATAACCAGGTTCTGTTCTGCTTTGGCCTGCTTCTGCTTGGCTTGCATGATGTCTAATTGTGTTGTCAAGGTTCCCCAGATATCCACTTTGAAATATTTCAATATGAGTAATGCTTCCACCAGAGATTTTTCTATCCCTGGTAATCATATCGTGTTCTACTGGTTTCAATCTTGTACTACCCCTTGAACACTTGATACACAGATTAATAATGCTAGCATAGTCTTCTTGATAGATATCACCTTTACCCATAATATTTAATGTCTCTATCCACTCGTCTTTCATTCCCTTAATCATCATGGTTTTTAGCACATTATTAGGCAAATTTGTGTAGGGAGAAATTTGGAGGTTACATTGGAAATGCTCCACATACTCTTCCAAAGTTTCACTAGGTCTTGCTACCATTTGGAATATCTCATCCTTTAGTTCTCTAGATCTGCAATAATCCTGATATTTTTTAAGGAAAGCAGTTTTCATTTGGTCCTAATCATTTATGCTGCCCCCACCCAGTCTCATAAACCAACACAGGGTTGCTGCCTTTAAAGTGGAGGGAAATAGCTTCAGTTTCTGGGGATCGGTGGTGTAATCATAACCCTGACATAGGATGTCGAATTCAAATAGGAACGCATCTGGATCTTCTCAAGTGAGTCCATGAAAGGTGGGAATATTTTGTAGAGGGATAGATTTCATGGGGGCGTTGACAGTTATGTCAACAATAGGATACTGTAATATATAGGTTTGGGGTGTTTGTGGATTATTGGCCATTTGATCAAAGATATGCCAGTACCCTTCAGAGATTTCTAGAGCTAGAGAGTTATCCGTGGGATGTCTAGAAGAGGTGGGAATGATCCTAATAGCACTCCCTTAATCTGTGACATTGGGTGTCCTCTGTTCAATTACTACTTGAGGGGATCTTGGTTCCTCTGTTTCCCCTGTTTATCCTCCTCCTTCACGAATGTTGCAAGAATTCCCTTGTTGTGAGAGAATTGGTTGCAAATTTTCAATGTCTTGAAAACTCTGCTCAGTCCCTTTAGTTTTATTGTGGACCTCAGCGTAGACTATAGATGGTGAGCATGTGGCCCAAAGGGAGATATTAGGTTGTCTGGAAGCAACGGTTCAGTGACCTACTAATGGTTTAGATTTCGCTTTTCTTAAGATGTCGTTGATAAAATTTGATTGTCCAAGGGTCATTGGTCCCTTAGATTTTTCAGGTTTGGGAAGTGGAATTTTATTGTTTTCTAGTCTTTTCTTCTTAGTCATTCATGCAAAAATTCAAATGTTTATTTCTACCTTAACTTCCTAGCAATTTTGCTGAAAAGAGGGCAGGGAAGAAGGAATTTTACTTGCTTCGTACGGAGGTTCTTACCTTCCATTTTTAATACCCAGTTCTCTCTCCACAGACAAACATCAAACACTTGCTTCGCTTTTCTATAATTGTGTTGAAAAGCAGGTGAAGGAGCAAGCACTTTACTTGCTGGTTACATAGGTTCTTACCTTCCGTTTTTAATACCCAATTCTTTCCCAACAACAATTATCAGATTTACATCACTCTTTGTAAAATGGCAACACTCCCTGGAAATGGCGCCAAAATGTTGGCTAATAAAGGGTGTCTTTTAAAACTCCTAATTACCCCACATTAATCATCAACCCAGGCAAGTCCTCTTATTTCAAGAGTGTACATAATATGTGCATGCTATGAATCCTGAGAGTAATGTTTCTTAAAATGAAATACAAACCTTTGATACAAGAGTAAACAGATGCATTTATAAAACTCAAATTGCAACTGCTAAAGGAAATATTGCATCTAAATATCAAGACTTAATCCTCTGCTGAAATCGTAATCAAATCTTAAACAAGAAATTCAATTAACAATAGCATCAACTGAGAGAATAGTAGCAATAACCAATCTCTTCTTAGCTCACTCAATCTAAATCACACTCAATCTCTATTAAGAAATCTAAATAGAACTGGTGTCAACCGAGAGCTCAATAGCGATAACCAAACTCTTACAGCTGATTAAATCAATACGATTCACTGTCTAAATAATTTAATCTGCAATAAGCATAAATCAAATCAAGTGACAATGCTATAAAATATATAAAGAAAATATACTACTTCAATACAGGAAAGCGGTAAATAACAAATCAAATAAACTCACAAAAAATGGGAAAATGATCAAACCAATCAAACTTGCGAGAATCATAAATATATAACATAAGGAAGTAGTTTAATCCACCAGAGGCCAGGCCCTTAGCCACTAGCAAACACTGTTGAGCTACTTCAGAGAATACGAATGAAAAACAATATCAATTATATATTAATCATTGAACTTAAGTAGCATTACAATACGGTAGTGTTCTCCAACAACATGAGTCTGTAAATTAAAATTACAATTTGAAATAACCAAGATCGATCCCATTTCTTCCTACAATCTTTTGCTTTTATAGTCGAAAATAGGTAAAAACTAAATGTGATCCCTCAGGATCTCCCGATCCTGAGGGATTCACAACTAAATGATATCTTCAGACACTCTTCATATTTAGTGATGATCCTCCTGATTCGTCCTCCGATCTGTCCGCAACCGATGCGCTCCTATTCTTCCTTTGTTGGTTTATTCTATTCCGTCGCTAGGGAAAAGCAACTGTTCCATTTATCATTTCTCTACATAAAATGGAGTAAAAGTGAGTTACGATGGCTAAATCTCATATGAGGGTAGCTCTTCCATTGCTTATCATAATCCATCAATATGTTAACATATCGAGATATGAAAGAGATAAGAAAAGAGGAAAGAGGTAATGGAATTAAGAGTAAATACATACCCATTTCATAACTCAACACTAACTACTATAAGAGGATCCATATTGGATAATAAATCAAGAGCATATTATGAAACTATTGCCCAAATTCTGGAGCTCCAGTGATTGAGAAAATCTAGAAATGTGTTTCCTGTCATTTAATGCAGATTCCTATTGTTGGGAACCAGATCCACTATTTGAGGGATTCTAGAGGGGAAAGCTTCCTCCTTTCAAGGAGAATGTTTCCCCATCATTTTTTATAAGTATCAATTTGAATTTTCCTCTATGGGGGTGTATTTTGTAGTCTTCTTGTGGAGAAACTTGTATTTTTGCAGCTCCACTTTCATTTCTAACAGGGATGTAATTTGATTGATTCAAATAATCAATTTTGGTTCCATTTCTAGCTTCTAAAGCTTGTTATCCTTCATACCACTTTGAGTTTCATTGGGCTTGGCCATCACAAAAGCCTTAGAGCCTTTTTGTATAATTTAGTTTTCTTCTTTTCACTTCTTATTCACATGCATCTCTTGTTCTTGTTTTTCCTATTTCTGCATTTAGTATTGATGATTTTTTGTTGTAGGATTGGGTTAAAGGGTTGAAGTGATTTTTGTTGCTGGTTATTTAGAGAGTAATAATAATTATTTCATCCTTGGAACATATTTAGAATGTCATAGATATCATTGAGATCCTTGGATTAGTTTACTTATTCACGAATCTAAAATTTCTGGAAGTCCCTTGTAGCAAATAGTAGTAATTTTCAGCTATTTTTTAGAACATGTTAATGAGATTCATTTGATTTTATTCCACTTTAATTAGATCATAAAAACATTAAATTTAATAATAATAAAAAATCCCATTTCATTTTCACTTGATTAGATTAGGCATTTGATAGGTTAACTAGCTCTAGTTCTCGAATTTTCAGATTTTAGACTAGTAATTTTCTGTTATTTTTTAACATGTGGGAACAAGGGTATTTTGGAGTGATTCCACCTGTAATGGATACCTAAGACATCCTATTCAATAAAAAAATTTGTTCCATACCATTTTCATTTGATTTACTTGGTCATTCGGCGAGTTATCTCCTCCTGTAGCAAACATGTCCCTTCCTGTAGCAAACTTGTAACACCACTTTCCTTCATCATCTTTGATCCCCACTACAAATATGACATACTCTATATGAATAATGACCCCCAGCTATGATATTAGTATCAGGGGAAGCTCCTAAGCCACTCCAACCCTTCCTTTTATTCACTGCAAATGCATAGTAGACTTAGTTTCTTTATCACAAGTATGATGCAAGTAGGCTACTGATTTATAAGCAAGTATGAACTAGGTAGATCGTTCATGCAATTCTGATTGGTAGTTTGATGAATTATGCAAGATATAATAACTTTCTTTCTACAATTACGTTAACCTTTTTCCTTGCATGAATTGATTAATTAGCATTTAAAGTTCAGAAAGTATCCTTTCCATTTCTTGCAAATAGAGTAACAATTCCATTTTTTCTTTCATTTCATGACATTCACTCCATTACATTAGATTAAGAAAATAAGGACACGTTTTATGCCACACATATAGTGCTGATACCTCTTAAGTTTATATGAACCCTGAGTTGATAATTAAAGTTGGTGCCCTTGGGAGTTGCAACATTCTTGTTGCAATACTGAGGTTCATCACTTTTCGGCACCGTTGTCGGGGAGGTGTAAAAGTATGCATTGTTTTCTTCCCTAGTTAAGTCATTTCTTTTTACTTTATCTAAAAACAAAGAAAAATCATTAGGCATCTTTCATTTCAATAACAGAAAATTTCATTGAATTAGCATTAGCCTTCTTATTCAGAAAACAATTCTCCAACACCAACCCCCCCATTTGATCACATGGTGCAGTAAGAGCCACATCACCAATCATTTTTGCAAGTAGAAGAAGAAGAGGTGATATAGAAGGTAGAGTAAACAGATGGAGATGATGACAATGAAGAAGATCCTCTTGGATTTAACATTCAAGATATTTATGTCAATGTTCATATGAAGAACATCCCTCCATCTTTCCTTCCCAACTTCCATGGTATGCAGTTAGAGGACCCTGTTAGTGTCAGTCTTTCCAGCCTTCCTCCAGTGATCAAATATGCTCTTACCAAGTGATTTTGAAGTGTCAAGGTCAAATTTTGTCATTTCAGTGAGTCTTCAAGAAAAAATTTGGTCACTAGGCATTAGGTCTAGGGTTTGATCTCACTCTTTTCAAAGTTGCCCAAATGCCAATCTATGTCACTATTCAGTTGAGTCTATCATCATTCATAGGGTTGTCACTAGTCATTTTACATCTTGTTCATGCTTCAGTTGCGCCTAGGTAAGGTCATTTCCCTCTTCTAGGGTTTTGAAGGCAATTTCTCGTGGACGATCAAATCATTAGAAAAACTTGTATCCAGATGTTCATACACCTTCCCCTACCCTTAATTTACCTTATCAAATGCTTCCCATCCCTGAGATCCCCCAAAATCCTCATTTTTGCACAAACCCTAGTTTCTAGCTACAACCTGGCAATTTTCTAGGTTTGGCCTGTGTTTTGCCCTTTTGGACCCTTTCCCCTTGCTCAATCTCTGATATTCCACTTTCTCCTGCTTCCTAACATCCCTCTCTACTTCCAAAAATTTCCCCAAGAATTTAGAAGCCCCCTATCCCCTTCATTTCGCTCCATTTCGACAAAATTCCTTGTTTCACACATCGGGACAAGTCGCACTCAAATGATGTTCCAGAGCAATCAAAAATGAATTTTGGAAACATGAGAGAGGTTTTTGTCCACAACATGCCAAAGAAGAAAAACCTTCTTCACTTTTTGCACAGGTGTCATGGTTTTAGAGAAATGTCAAAATTGCAATCGCCAGATCCAAGGAGGTTGGCCAAGGCACAAAAAAGGAGAAAGAGGCCCGATCCCCTCCATATCTTGGCCGAGGCTTCACTGAAGGACCAAGGCACTAAATAGCCCAGCCACAGCACAAATCCCAAGAAATTTTGAACATTTTGGGTCAATTTTGATTTTTCAGGCAATTTACAGGTTTTGTCCATTAACGGGTCTCACCCCCCGCGCGACCCTTCATCCTGGCAACTCCATTTTGCAAAAACTCAGCATTTCCAGATTTTTCATGAGAAGTTACATATGCTCATTAATGGACAAGAGATTTTATGAAGTTTTGGGCCTCCAGAAAGTCAAAAAACAAGCAAAAAATGACTTTCTGCCACATTTTTGAGACACAGAAAGCAGTCTTGGGAGATTGCAACTTTGGAGGGGAAAATGACCACCAAATTCAGAAATTCCAGTTGGGTTGGAAAGTAGACTCACAGACCTTTCCAAAAAGCCTACTCTTGCTCAATTTTGACACTTGGAAGTTCCCCAAAAGTGGTCCCCAAGGCGCGCGACCCGTCAGGCAGAGGCGCGCGACCCGTCAGGCAAATTTCTCCAAATTTCACTGTACAGCTCAGAAAAACGCAGTTTGACCTTGTTTGACTTTTTGGGGTGGATTATTATGCTCTTTGATGTAATTAATTTACTTTTATGACACTTTTACACTTATGTACCTCTTCTATAAGATTCATTCATGAAAAAGGTGAAAATTAAATGAATGAATTGGTTTCCTAGCTTATAGAGGCAAGTTGTTTTGACTGCCTAGTTTGTAGTTCTTAGTTTAGAAGTGGTTGAAACAGCTCCTAGGATAGTGAGCTCGACCCATGGAGGCAGGTAAAGAGGTTAGATGATCTATAATATGTACTTTCTTGCTCATTTTCATGGTTGGACTTTTGAGGGAGAAGCTCTTATTGTATTATTCACTGTATCTCTGCAATTTTTGGCAAAGGAAGACCAGGGTTTTGCAGTCCTTTCTGGGATTCTTGTGGTCACATGTATTGATGGTGTGTTTCTCTTTGTACTTGTAAGTGTGTTATGTGAATCATTTCCTTACTTTTCCTTTTGCAAATTAGGCAAATGAAGTGTTAAAGTAGAATTCATGACTGTCATGCTCTGCTTTTAAGTTTGCTTAATATGAATGTTTTCAACTATTTAAGGGGAATTCAAGGTTATTGCTTTCTCTCCTTAACTCCTCACCGGTCTTTCTCATCCGTTCACCTCTATCAAAGGCATCAATACTGTCTCCTACCTCGCCCCAAAGAACCCCCTGCAGAAACTGTGTCTAATCCCCACACCCAAAATTGCCATTTCCTCAATTTTTCACCAAAAACCCTAAAAATCCCAAATCAACCCTTTTGATTAGTTTACTAGCCTAAAATCAGTGTTACCCTATTGGTTATCTCACCCATTGAATATCTTTATCGAGATAGACCGGAGAGAGCCCTCTCCCGCCCCGTAGGGCTAGCTACGAGGCTAAGTGGTTTGATGTTGCCTTGAGGTTTACCTTTTTCAGCCTGAGGTGAAATTTCAAGCGCTAACAGACCCGAAAACCTTTCTCTTTGAATTTGAAATCCTTTGTAGATCTTATGGTTACTTACTAAACACTCAAAATTTGAGATTGTTTCAAGCAACATTGAAGGATATTAAAACATTCATGTGTTTAGGGACTAATTCAATAATATCATGGAATGATCTGCAAAAGATATTTCTAGAAAAAAATATAAAGATCATGATATTAAAGAAGAAATATTTAGAATGAATCAAAAAGAATATGAGAGCCTTGAGGATCTAATAGAGAGGTTCATCTATAATGTTACGAGGACAAAACTACATCATTTAGGATTTGACACATTAAAAACCCTCTTACTTAGAAAAATTAGGGATGAGTTGATTGATCTCCTTGATATCATGAGTAGAGGTGATGTCTACCAATTATCACTTGAAGAAATTTGTGAAACATGCAAACACATATCAAGAGGAAGAGCAAGAGTAAGTGAATCAACATTAAGATCAGTAAGTCAAGCTAAACTTGGAATTTTTTTTTTATGTCTTAAAAAAATAAATCTTAGCAATTTAAGTGAACAAGTAGAAAGGTTAAGAATGGAAGATGAAGAAAAGGAGGATGTTAATATTTGTGTTGTCCATGAAGAATCACATGCTATTAAATATTTCCCATCATTAGCAAGTTTTAATGAAGTTTACCAAGAGGAAAATGGAGCAAGTTAGTTGCCAAAGTAGTTATGTTATGTAGCTCCAAGAAGACTATGTCATCCTAGTCAACCTAGTATGATGTAAGAGCCTAATTCAAAATTTAAAAGTTATGCAAATCCATCTCAAAGTAATTGCAACACACCCTTTCGTTGGTAACCTTGGTCATCTCAACTCCAAAACAAATCATGGCAACAATGTTGGAAAGAAACTTATGGGAAAAATGCACAATATCCTCAATATTTTCCTCAATATCCTCCATACCAAACTCTATGTTATCCCTACCATCCACCTCCACCACAACCACAACCTCAACCACATCCATCTCAAAGATCCACTCCCACTCAACTACCTGTACCACCATTTCCAAACTCACACAAGGAAGTAGCTCAACCTACTTACAATGCTGAGGCACAACAATTCCAAACATATCCTCTTGATATAAATGGTATTCATTGTGGATCAGGAAAGGTAATGCAAAAAAATTATTCTATTGATGTCATTGAAGGACAACATCCAGAAGAAGAATTTTCAAATGAGGAGACCAAAGGATCATTGGTTACATTTGATCGAAAGCAGACATCAGAATCAGAGATTGAGGAAGTTACATCATGTTCACCATTAGAGTCTCTATGTGCTCAAGTGAATAATCAGTAAAAAGAAGAAAATATGAATTTCATGGAAGAAGAAGACATCAAAGATGATCCAAATCTGCAAGTGGACTAGGGGCATCACAACTATATTAAAATATAGTTCTAGGAAATTGTTAAGTTGCAACAACACACTCTTCTTCAACAATTTTTTTTATCTCATCTTAGTCAACGCAGTTGGTATTGTTGGGTGTGGAGCATGATTATCTTCTGTATTCAAAAGGTTTCAATCGAATGTATACCGTAGGAAGATTGTACACCCCTCCATGCGGGGGGGCTAATCCCCCCCAACTGGGGGGTCTAGGGATCAGCGATCCCTCGACGGGGGTTCGGGGGCAGTGCCCCCGAAGCTAAAAATAGATGTAAAATTGCCTTGTAAAAGTATAGTAATTTCTAGTCAATCTGGGCCATTCATTAGGTGGATGATCTAACGGTAGAAGTTATGTTTAATTTATGGCTTTTTGCCCTAGAAGGCAACCCCTTGCTATATATGAGGGAATTGTATTGCGTCTATGTATATATGTATTCTAAGTGAGAAAGAGAGAGGAGATTGAGAGCGAAGAGGGAGTTACAACGGATCTGTTGTAGGTTGTATCTCTTCAGTTTTCTAGATAATATAAAAAGAAGGACCAGCTGTTTCTCCGTGGATGTAGCCCAAACTGGGTGAACCACGTATATCTGTGTCTCTCTTGTTTTATGCATTTTCTGTGTTTATATTTCTACAATATTTTATGTGTTCCATTGCTCTATAATATATAGTTTTCTAACAGGTATGTCACATTCAGGAACATGGTTTTATATATCATCCTATTTTCCTAGGTGAAAAAATCCTTTGGTGCACCTAGAAAAACCTACTAGTTGAAAACCTCATTGAGGAAACTACAAGTCCTAAAAGAAAAGAAAAATGAAAAAAAATGAAAAGAAACAAATCTTTGATCTATGTATCTCTCTCTAATGAATGCAGGTGCTGTCCAACCTTTGCAAGCAACAAGAACACTTTAGCACGAAAAGGAAAAAAGTGATTAAAAATTTAGTCAAAGGAAGTCAAACTTGGTCTTTCTCCTTCTTTGCCCAAATGCTCCAACATGACCAAATCCATGCCAATACATCACCCTCATCTGTTTCCACCATCCACCCATCATTCGCAAGCTTTTCCCATTCATTTTTCTCATTGTCCTAAAATTCTACACGAGGGCTATGTTTTAATACATGAGACCAAAATACACAGAGCACAACTTTTTTTTTATCATATCTTGAAAACATTGCATCCATTTTTCAATTTGTTTCATGGGGAGATTCATATGGATTATGGTAACATGGGAAAGCAATTTCAGCAAATTCCAATGCACACTTTTTGAGAAATCGACCTCCATCACCTACAACCATTTTATTTTTTTCGAAATTTGTGCATCGATTCACCAAGATGTCTTATGGGGAGGTGTATAAGGATGATGACAACATGCTCAAAAATTTTTAGGTCAATCCAATCTACGGTTTGAGAGATACGGATAGAACAATCTAGAGGAAGTTATCATGAAATGCTACAAGAGTGACCAAAATTGCTACAAGAGGTGGATCTGATTGGAGAAAGAGCCCAAAAGGTCATGCATTCTTCAGGAGATGTTGATATAGTTCCACCTTAGCCTCATAATTCATTTTCCATACCACTTTACCTCTTATCCACTCTAATTTTCATCCTTGTCCATGAAAAAACCTTGTTTTCACCCCTTCATTACTTTCACCACAACCAACGTTTTGGATCCTTGTCCATATATTGTTCATGAATTATCAGTGTTTTCAGAAGAATTCTATGAAGGATATTGTTTCATTGAAGGTTTTTTGTAACTGCTACAGGGAGAACTACATTCCTATAACGGTTTGCAATTACCTTATAAAACCAAAATTGATAGCACTAGAATGAAGAACCAATAATATTGAAGACATTGGAGAGTCATTTGCTCAATTTTGGCCAGCTACATGACCTGTATAGATTGTTGCAATATCATTGTTCATCTCCAACAACAACCTCTGATCCATGGTGGCACATATATTTTGATCACATGAAACTTCAGTCAGAAATGAGAAGATTCCATCCAATGAAAAATTATTGATGAAAGTGGAATTTTTTTCCTCAAAGATAATTCCAACAGCTTCATTAATGTTCCAACAACCTCATGCAAGCATCAATTCAATCATCAACTACAACACTCACATCATGAGCATCCCAGCAATAACATTTTAGCCAGGGATGTGAAGCAACAACAACAATAACAACAAAAAATGAAAACACCACTAGATTCAAGGCTATTAGCAATAGGACCTCCAGCGTATTATCACATGCAGCTCCAGGATCATCAGCAGTAGCTTCAGAACCACCAACGGAAGCTTCAACAATTATATTAACAACCTCAATATCACCTGCAAAACCACATCAAGGGTAAGGCTCAGGTATGAAATCCTATAAAACTTTCCTATGAACTTATTTTAGCTTAAAAAACGTTGCAACTGTATGATGGAAAAGTTTTTTTTATAGCCAAAATGACTACCAGAGCAACTTCAACTTTATCTAGCAAATAACTTCACCTTTCCGCCAACACACCCACATGTGTGGGAGAGGAAGAAGAGAAAAGTGAAGAGGACTTGAGAAAGTGGGTTGTAATCATTTAATTGTGATGGAGGACAAAGAGTGTGAAGGGATAAGTGAGGGCCAACTTAGTTAACTCAAAGAAATTTGAGTTTATTTTGCATGTAATGAAAAAAAGACAAAAAAATTGAAAAAAAGAAAAAATAATGAAAAAATCAATGAAAAATAAAAATAAAAGAAGAGAAAGGTGGACCCACCACCTATTGGCATGCAAGGAGTTGTTTCTACATGATTTAGGTTGGTTTCTACAGGAGAAAACAAAGCTTCTACCGGAGAAAATAGAACTGCTACAGGAAGAACAAATTTCCTACAGGAAGGACGAATTTTCTACAGGAAGGAACAATCTGCTATAGGAAGTTATCAGAGTGCTACAGGAAGGAAAACTTCGCCAGAACAACCACTAGAGACTTGGCAAGCAAGGAAATATTAAAAGGAAAAGTATGTAAAAATTCCTTCTCTCCAACATTTGGCTTAAGGATTCCAAAATCACCTCAATCATCAAGAAAAAGTACTTTGCAAATTTACAATTTTGATTCTAGAAAGATAAAACAATTGGATTGGTTGAGCATTTTCCTAAGGATATGGTGTGTTGAATAGGGAAAGGGTGCATCTTGTAATTTTTCTTTCCTCAACCTTGATAAAATTATGCCAACAACTTCTATTGTAACAACAACCTCCACTTCATAAGAACCTACAGGGTTTGCAAAAAGTGTTACAGGAAAGTCACAAGTTGCTACAAGAAGCTTGGTAGTGGACAACATTTCCCTCAATCATATGAAGGTCGAAAGAATAATGAGGAAAAGGGGGAAGTTACATCCACATCAATATGGGATATCATGAAAGTCATCTGATGCATAAGACAAGAACAACAGGGCAAGAACATGAATAGGTTGCTCAGAGGATGAGCGACATTTTCAACAGGGGGTATGATGGGCCTCTAAATTATACACATATCAAGGCCCATCTAACCTTTATTAGTGACATTAATGATATATTAAACCTCTGCTTCTAAACTTAATAATGTTTTTTAGATTTATTATGTTCACTAGGAAGGTTTAAAGATAATTGCATATTCGTGCCTAATATTATTTATTTTTGTAGAATATTGTGAGAATATTGGGCAGATTATGAACAATGGAGGAGGAGATAATCTAGGGAAATTCTCCCTACTATAGGAGGATCAATATTTGATAATAAATCAATAGGATATTATGAAATTATTTCACAAATTCTAGAGCTCCAGTGATTAAGAAAATCTAGGAATGTGTTCCCTGTCATTTAATGCAGATTCCTAGTGTTGGGAATTAAATCCAATATTTGAGGGATTTTGGAGGGGAAAGCTTCCTTCTTTCAAGGAGAATGTTTCCTCATAATTTTTTATAAGTATAAATTCTAATTTTCCTCTAGGGGGATGCAACTTTTAGTCTTCTTGTGGAGAAAACCTGTATTTTTGCAGCTCCACTTTCATTTCTAGTAGGGATTTAATTTGATTGATTCAATAATGAAGTTTGGTGTCATTTTTAGCTTCTAAATCTTGGTATCATTCATATGACTCTAAGTTTCCTTGCACTTCTCCATCCCAGGAGCCTTAGAGCCCTTCTCTATAATTTTGTTTTCTTCTTTTCACTTCTTATTCACATGCATCTCTTGTTCTTGTTTTTCCTATTTCTGGATTTATTATTATTGATTTGTTGTTGTAGGATTGAGTTAAATGGTTGAAGTGAGTTATCTTTCAGGTTATTTATAAATTCACAAGAATGATATTATCCTTGGAACAAACTTTTAAGGTCACAAACATCATTGAGCTACCTGGATTAGTTTACTTATTCACAAATCTAAAATTTATGGAAGTCCCTTATAGAAAATAGTAGTAATTTTATGCTATTTTTTAGAACATGTTAATGAGATACATTTGATTTTATTCCACTTTCATTAGGTCATAAAAGCATTCATTTTAATAATAAAAAATTACCCCCTTGCATTTGTACTTGTTTAGGTTAGGAATTTGATAGGTTAACTAGCTCACTTGTTCTCGAATTTCTAGATTTTAGACTAGTAATTTTTTGCTATTTTTTAACAGGTGCGAAAAAGAGTATTTTGGAGTGATTCCACTTGTAATGGAGACCTAAGACATCAGACAGAGTAAAATAATTTGTCCCATCCCTTTTTAATTTGATATACTTGATCATTGAGTGAGTTATCTCCTCCTGTAGAAAATTTGTCATCTCGTGTAGCAAATCTATCACTTCTTGTAGCAAAACTGTAACACCAGTTTCCTTCATTAGTTTTGGTCCTTACTACAACTATGATGTATTCTATATGAATAATGAACTCCATATATGATTTTATGATCATGGGAAGCTCCTAATCCACTCCAACTCTTCCTTTTATTGATTGCAAAAACATAGTAGACTTAGTTTCTTTATCACAAGTATGATGCAAGTAGGTTATTGATTTACAAGAAAGTGTGAACTAGGTAGACGGTACAAGAAATTTTTATTGGTAGTTTGATTAATTATGCAAGATAAAATAACTTTCTTTGTGCAATTAGATTAACCTTTGCCTTTTAATGAATTGATTAGTTAGCATTTACAAGTTGAGCAAGTAGCCTTTCCATTTCTTGCAAATAGAGTAACAATTCCATTTTTGCTTTGATTTCGTGACATTCACTCCATTACATTAGATCAAAAAAAAAGGACACATTTTATGCTTCACATATAGTGTCGATGCCTGTTCAGTTTGTACGAATCCCAAGTTGATAATTAAAGTTAGTAGCCTTGGGAGTTGCAACATTCTTGTTAAAATGCTGAGGTTCATCATCACTAATGATACTTTCAGTGACATGATTGATAGAATTGGGAGACTAAATCTTGATTCAGCCCCAACATAGTCAATGGAGCAGCCTCGGCCATCTTAGAAAGGTCCTCCAAAATGCTTGACAAAGACACTTGAAAGTGTTCATCATGATGAGGTTTGAAAGGTAGGAACAAGAAGCACAACCAGACATAATGGAGGTGATGTACATGATTCTGATTCACCTATTGATATGGATGTTTCTTATGATTGTGAACTGAATTTGTATACAAATTTTGAACCAACTTCCTTCAAAGAAGCCTCTTATAATGATGAATGGAAAGAAGTGATGTAGAAAGAGTATGATGCCTTGATAAAGAATGACACTTGGAAGCTAGTTGATCCTCCATTGTGAACCAAACCAATAGGATGCAAGTGGGTCTACAAGAACAAGTATAAAGTTTATGGCTCACTTGACAAGCACAAAGCCAGGATTGTGGCAAACATTTTGCATAGAAGGAAGGGGTTGACTATGAGGAGACTTTTTCCCCACAACAAAATGGGCTACCATCCGGACACTCTTTGCCTTAGCAGCTTAGAACGGTTGGAAAGTCCATTAAATGGTTGTAAACACTACTTTCTTCAATGGATATCTGAAAGATAATTTTTTATGTCCCAACCAGAAGGATTTGTTGTGAAGGGCCAGGAACATAAAATATGCAAGCTTGTAAAATCCTTGTATGGATTTAAGCAAACACCATGAGCTTGTTACGAGAAGTTAAATAAGCATCTTCCGAAACTAAACTTCAAACAATATGATCTTGATGATGCAACATTGTTTGTTAAGAAACTTGGAAAAGTTGTTGTATATCTTGTGGTGTATGTAGATTATCTTTTGATGAAAGGGAACACTGAGAGCTATATTGCATCCATAAATAAGGAATTTAGGAAACGTTTTGAAATGACAGACATAGGGTATGTTCACTACTATCTTTGTATTTAAGTAAATCAACATATGAAGTTTAGATTCCTCTATTAGAAGAAGTACATTGGATATCTGTTGAACATGTTTGGCATGGATGAGTGTAATCCTTTGACTAATCCAATGGAATAGAACTTAAATTCCACATCCTCTAAAGGAAAAGAGTTTGAGGATGCAACAAAGTATAGAAGGCTTGTAGGAAGTCTCAACTACCTGACTACTACTAGACCAGGAATTTCATTTGTGATTGGAATCCTCTCTAGATTTATACAAATGCCTTGTGAGTGACATTGGTCTACTGTGAAAAGAGTTCTAAAGTACTCGAAGGGAACTCAATACTTTGGGATTAAGTATACATAGGTGGGCGACTTCATATTTATTGGATACTTTGATTCAGTCTTCAATGGAGATAAAGAAACTGGGGCATCTACTCCATGTTGTGATATGAGTGTTGGATCAGGAGCTCTTTTCTGGAGGTCACGCAAACAATCAGTTCCATCAGATCCACAATAGAGGCAGAATATGTGGCAACAGCTGAAGCAACAGAGGAAATTGTGTGGTTGAGGAAAATTCTAGAAGATTTGTAGGTGAAACAAGTGCATTCAACTCCACTTAGGATTGACAACAATTCTGCAATAAATTTTGCAAGGCCCCAAAGTTCCATGATTGAACGATGCACATCAATACAAAATACCATTTGATTCGACATCATGTTTTGGCCAAGCCAATCCATCTATGCCATTGTTCCACAACTTAGTAGATTGTAGACATCTTCACCAAAACGCTTGGAAGAGAAAGGTTCAAATATTTAGAATGATGCTTGGACTCACGAAAATCCCTTTAGATTAAGGGGGGGAAATGTTGACACCTAATCATTGTGATTCAGTGAATATATGTAAAATAGTGTAAATAGAAAATAAGGAGAATAGGAATATGAAGAGACATTGGGAGATGAAGCTCAAGAGTCTGTCCTTCCATGTATATATTTATGCTCAGCCTTAATGGAAAAACACAATTCATTTTAGGAGTTACCTCTTGGCATGACAGTTGAGTTAACAAAAGATAAACTACTCAACTAAACTCAAATCTATCTCTATTCTATAACTAGAGATTAGTTAACTGACAGGCAATAGAGATAAAGCCACTAGATAGCTAATTTTAGCCATCAACTAGTCCAAAACTCACTAAAATCAATCTAACTCAAATTAACAAAGAATGACTCGATGATAGGCCATAATAAACATGTTAACTGAAGGCTAACTCAAGTATATATGAGACTGAAATGAAATTAACATCTTTGACTAAGGCAGAAGACAAAGAAGCCATTCCTTTCTACAATTTCAACAATTATCATACATGTGGATGTAGATCCCTAATTGTAAACCATGGGAACACAAGGAAGCTTTCTGTGCTCCCTATATACTTATAAGTAGTTACACAACCAAGTTCATTATGATAGCTCAACTTATACACGAAGCATAAGAATATAAACAATAACATTACATGCTCAAACCCATGTTCATATATTGGATGGGCTAGATGACTTAGTCAACTAGCCCAGTTGAGTTGATAATCTAAATTGTAAAGTTAGTTGACTCTCTAGTCGAGTTGAGAGTCTAAGTCAGAAAAACTAAGCTAAATTTGATGGTTAAACTATTGTAATTATCTTGACTGAATATATATATGATAGTGAATATAAAAATGTACTTTTTCTGATTGGATTCCCAAGAGATTATAATATAAGTATTATCTTGTTGGTTCTTTGCTACTTAGTGTCTCATATCTTATTCTTTTGTTTCATATGTTCATATGAGTCCTTGTGTCCTTTCTATTCCTAACAAATGCACACTATTTTCTATATTAGAGCATTGGCTTTGATGGCAGTAGTATTGGACTCAAGAACTTGCAACATGCAAACATAAACGTTAACCTTAGAAGAGATATAATATTGGTGGAAAACAAGGATTAACAATTATTTAAAGAACTACGCAAGGAAAAATTGACTATCAATCACGGAGGCTAGGGCACATTTTTCCATAGAAGCACATGAACGGTGTTCGTGAACAAAATATCCCTATTTTTACCCCATTTCTATAAACATTAACCTCTATTTTATCTCAACATAAACCTCTCTTTCCTACACTAGTCCAAGATAACTACCTATTCCTGCACATGCTTCATATTTTACATTAAGATTTATTAAAGTTCTTTATTAATCATTTTTATATGGATTTCATGCCTATTACTTACCTCTTGTAACTTATGTTAATTTCCTAGAAGTAATTGACGAACTTAGTATTAATTATGATTTAGCATGATCAATGTAGGGAGACTCTTGCACCGCCACGAGGATTGTATGAGATTTCTGTGTGCTAAATCTTTCCACGCCGATGGGTTTGATCCTTGACTCCAAGTTTAGTTGCTGATGAACTAAAGAAGGATATCTGTGGTGCACAATCAGGGATGTTTTCCAAAGATGGTCTATGGCCAAGAGAGATACACGTTTAATTATAATTGTTGGTTGATTTTGTAATTTCAGTTGTTAGTCTGTTTGGCCGAAAGGCCTGAATAAGAAAATGTCTATAATTAGTGGAATACGGCTAAGGTCAAAAGGATGTATAAAATATAGATCGTATGTAGAACTAGCTAGTGATGCTTTGATTGTAGTTTCATTTTCTATGTAATTAGTATCACCCTTTTCTCTGGGCTAGACTTGCACTGCTATGTACATTTTCCGATCAAGTAATACAACGAATCCACCATGATTTTCATACACTGTGTTTAATTTATCTTTGATGTGTATTTGAGTGTTGAACCTTTTCATTTCTTAAATGGGAAACGAGATGGTTAGCTAGGGCCTAGCCAACCCAGCTCGTTTACCCCTTATGCTTCTAGTATTCAAAAAGATAACGTGAATATTTCTTTTTGGAGTTGCCTGGTGTGAGCAGTTCTGATATTTATTTTTGAAATTCTGATTTGAATCCATGTTGTAGTTAAAGTTTGAAATGGATCCGTGGATTGGGAGTTAGCTGAGTTTATTCCTTTTATGAAATTCATTTCTTGCATTCATTTACTCGCAATCCTTGTCCCAATTCGCTTTTGCTTGGATTGTACGGGAAGCCTTTTCCTGCACTAGTGCATGCTATTACCTGCACTTTGGTTTAGTTATTTATTTTACAGCAAACATTTAATTTCTTTCCTGCATATTATTTCTAGTTATTTTGCAAGAAAATGAGTTGTTAACTTCAGTAATTGTCTTCAACATTAAAAGTATATCTCTATAGTATCTGAGAACAGTTGCATCAATTTATCATAAACATGTTATACTTTCATTTTATGTCTTATGAACAAGGAATAGAAACACTTTGAGTGGATTTCCAAAGTTAGTTGACTTGTGCAGATCACTTAGACTACTGCTCTGATTACTTTGAGTTGCTTTCATTTCATGAAGTTTACTTCCTCTGCAAGATTTAATTAATTAAAGAATTTCCTTTCCATCGACAATTTATTTTAGGATTTCATTCGCAGTTGCAATTATTTTTCAGGACGTCTTTTAGTCTTTTCGAAATTAATTAGAAACCTGGTGAAGGAAACTCTGCCTCAGTGCATGAGATGTTCTCTTGTCACAGAAACAGAGTGCTCTAAGCCCTGAAGCTTAAAGCATCTTCACAAAGAAATAAATCTTCAGTAAGAGAGGTAAAATATACTTTTACACAAAAACACTATACCTGCACTAGTGCAAGTAGATTGCAATAGTGCAAGAACATGTTTTTTGTGTAGAAGGAAGATCAAGAGGAAAATAGATCTCTATAAGGGCCCACTTGTCAAACTGTTAGCTATCTATCTAAATATGCACATAGCATTTCATTCCAGCATTTAAGATTGTTTCAGTTGTGTGAAAACTCCTTTACTTGATTTACTTGCAAATTGTTCTTTTACATTCCTGTTATAGACATATTTGGGCACTGCAACCCCAAACTCATATGTCCATAAAATAAGGGCTCTTATGTCCCTAAAAGTGTTGTTTCACACCCTAAAGGATCATGGTCAACTGATTACATCATTTCCCAGAAGTTACACCTGAAAAACCACTCAGAACTGGCCAAAACTCGACCATACTGACTGCTCCATGGACAAGGTGCGATGCATACTGGTTACGACACTCCCCAAGTGTGATGCATACTAAAATGGAATTTTGTGGGGTGTGATGAGCGAGAATAGACAAATGGAAAAGATAGTTTGCTAGGTGGATGATCATGGAATCTTCTAGAAACATCTCCTGTGACACTTGCCTCTCTGAATTCGCCCCGTGATGAGTAAGAGATTAAAGAAATCTCCAAGTGGAACCATGAACTATCAGTGGAATGAAACTAATCAAAAACCCAGAGCTCACTCACACCCTTGCAAGACATCCATAAATGGATCCCTCATCTGAGAGATCTAGAGGATGGAATTTTGTAATTTGTAAGGAAGTGTTGTTGGTTTGTTGGTGAGAAGAGACATTGCATTGTTGGGTGATTTTCTTGTTCATGAGGTGAAGAGGGCTTCTACACTGGGAGGATTATGCTGGATCAGACAGCTGGGTTGTAATAATCTCTTACACCACTATTAATAAAATTCTTTGGGCTTTCCTCCATATAATCGTGTGTTTGTGAATCTTATTGTTTATGAATGCAATTGTATGGTCAATGTGTTTTTGATTCCGCATTGTTTATGATGTTTTATATGGAGATGCTTTGATAGTTTGTTGTTACTTTGACTCTACAGGTACTCTTTGAAGCAGGACAAGTAGGAAAGGAGTGGCAAATTCTATCAAGGAAAGGAGAAATCAAGCTAGGATCAAAGCGGAAGATCCAGGTTGGTCCTATTTTCTTCCCTCTCATCTATCACACTTAAAAGAACTCTTGAAAATATTTCATTGTTTGTTTCTAAAATAGCTACCCATCTTAGTGGGACTAGCAGTTCGAATCGACACTAGTTTTCCCTGAAACAAAACGGCGATTCCGTTGGGGAACGAATAGTTTGTTTTGTTTGTTTATTGTTTTCTTTATAAACTACAGATGGAGCCTAAAGTTAGCTAGCTAGCCTTCAAAACGCCTTTGCTATGCAATTGCGAAGTAGATGAATGCTGCTTCAATCAATCTCTAGGTTGGTTTATGAACTGAACATTTGACTTACAAAGCATTCTAAGTGCCCTTGTGGTAGCTTATAACCTCATAAGATCTTACCCCTATGCTTTTCTTTTACTTTCCATCATTACTCAGCCCAAATCACTGAACTTAGCTGCAAATTTTGAGCAAAAACCAAGCTCAGTTTCGCTCCCTGGTCCATCACACTGTCTGTAACTATGCAACCTAGATGCATCGCACCTCCGTGTGTTGCAGGTGAGATGAATCCCTATTTCCCTATGTTGCAGGTGCGATGATTTAGTGATACTGCTTTCTTCTCTGAAAGTTGGTTTTTTCCTCCTTGTTTTCAGCTTTATTCAGTAGTTTTGTTGTCAGTATCTTCTTGCTGAAACCTTCTTCCTTCACATTTTCAGCCTCCATTAGTTAGGAATTGTAAATGTTTTTGTGTATTTGTGGATCATTTACAGTCTTCCCTTTTCGAAAGTAGTTTAATCGAACTGTCATTTTTTATGCAAGTGTCATAATTGTCATTTTGAATCGAAAGGAGAGTGTCGTAAAGTCTTCCTCTTCTAGATAGTTGATTATACTTTCGTCATTGTACTTGATTTGAGTTATTAGTATTTGAAGTGTCGAAAAATAGTTTTCAATTCAAAATCGAAAAGTGTCGTCTTAGTCATCCTTTCATTTTGAAAAAGAAATTGTTAGAAATGTCACTTTGAAAGAAAATAGTTCAGATCTGTACTTAGCTTTTATTTTTGGCATTCACACACTAAGGGAGCAGAAAACAAATACATGCATGTGCATCTGCATTTTGACTGCATGCGAAATTTGATTTAGGAAAGTGAATTTAGTGTTTGCTCTATGGTCTCTGCTAAAATAGAAAATCGTTATCTTCTTTCCTTTGGAGCTAGGATTTTCATTGCTAAAAGAACATAAATGATTGTTTATCATTTTGGATTGCATATTTAGGAATTTCACATCTACATCACGCGGTGAACCTTGAAAGAAAAACTTCTAAGAAAGATCAACTCTAAAATAAATCTCAATGAACATAAAAATGCTTTGGAACCTAACGCAACACATCTAGAAGTCTAGGCTAGAGACGTGTTCTGGCGTTGTAAAAGCTGGTAACTATCATTTTCATCAAAGGTTGGGTGATTCCTCCTCTTTGATACGACAAGTTCCAGTACAAACTTGTGCTCCCTGTACCATAGAGTATGTATTAGGATACCACAATAAGTTGTTATCCTTTATCCTTAGGAAGCCGTGTCTACCGCCCTATCGATCGCAATGCACTGAACATAGCATTCAGGAAGATTAAATGCCATACATAAGTCCTTGGTATTTCCTCTATCATTTATCACCAAGGTGTATTTTGCAGTTTTGCGATCGGTTTGGTAATCCCTTTGTCTAGATTTCCAGAGTAGTCACTTTCATTCCTTTTCGACTCCTTAAAAAAAAGGTCCATCTGAGCACTTGTGACTTCAGGTTCATTAAAAAGCTAAGGTGACTAGATTCACCTTTACCTTTTTCTCGACTCTTAAAAATTGAAAAAGAAAGTTGCATCAAAGTGTCTTAAAATTTATTTTAATCGGAATAACATCCCTGCTCCTTCGTTGATTTGAGGTTGAGATAATGGAGTCTACCAATCAAGGAATCCCTCTTGGAGGGAATCCTAGTCCTTTCTCCTCTTGGGGAGATATTGGTTCTCCATATATGGCTACATTGTCCCTTCCAGGAATCACAATCAGCCTGGCATTATGGCTTTTCTCGACCTCTGTCATTCAAAACACCGTAATTCCTCAACAATCTAATCAGCAACCAGATGATACTGAAGTTACCCATTCACCTTCTACTTCATTAGTTTCTCCTTCCCCTTCTTCCTCTTCGCTTGGTGGAACTAGTGACACTAAAATCCAAGTAGCTGAGAAGAAAAAGAAATGGAAGGAGAAAAAGAAGAAGCCAACTAAACAAGGGAACAACCATGCATCATCTGGCGAAAATCCGCACACTAAACATTCCAAACCAAAAACTCCATGCGGAATTTGCAAGGGGAGCTATTACCATCGAGATTTCCCTTGCATCCCGTGGATCTTGAGAGAATGGTCTCCCCATTTGCCCCATTTTGTGTCATCAGCCTCTGACAGTCAGGTTGACAGCACACCATCAACTAGTGAAAACGAATTCAATAGACAAAAAGGAAAATTCAAAGTTCCATGTAGGTTATGTGAAGGTGATCATACTCTTCACCGTTGTCCTTTCCTAGATGAAGCCAAAAGCATTTTGGATAACTATCCTACTTCACCGCAACAATTTCCACCTGGATACAGGAAACTCTTGCCAAGTCCCTCGCTAGTTGAAAACCCAATTGACATAACTCAATTGTTGATCGAATCATCTATCATTGAAAGTGAACCTTTTGATTCCATACTGGACCAAATTCAACTAGTCGAGATGGCAGTCGACCCAATCTTGCCTTCAGAAGGACCACCTTCAGATGGTATAGTTCCCAAAGAGAATGAGAACGACACCGTTCAAATTCTTTTTATCGATACAGAGTCTAATGAACATGGGGGCAATCCACCCATTCCTTCACAACAGGAAGAGACCCCCCTAGTTCATGAAACTTACCCGGAAATTTATCCGGTACCTCCTCCAAGCAGTCTAGTTGTCTTCTGTGATTCAAATCAACTAGAAAAACCCTGCCTTCCATCTAATGTACCATTCCGAATCATAGTACAAGTTTACAAACTAATCGTGTCTGGCACTATCATAGATGAAGGGGCTTCAGTGAGTATCCTTTCCTCAACTGCTTGGAAAGCACTTGGTTTGCCATCTCTTTTCCTCGAAAAACAAAATTTGTCGGGCTTCAACAAAGGAACTAGCCGACCATTAGGGATCCTTCCAAAGTTGCCGATAACTTTGAGAGAGAAAACCATTCATTTGAATGTGATGGTAGTCCAAGGTCCACTAGATTACAATCTACTCCTTGGACTTGACTATATATATAGCATGGAAGCTATTGTTTCCACATTCTTTCGAGTTATGTGTTTTCTACATGAAGGCAGACTGGTGCAACTTGTCGATGAAATTTCATTTCCTGGTTCAAACACAACTGTAAATCAACCATCACCCCTAAATGGTATCTTCGCATCAACACTATCTCTTCAACCTTCATTCCATCCACCTAATTACCATGAGTAGTTCGGTGAGTGTGATGAAGATTAGGGGGCATGCACCCTAGTCTACTTCAGTAGGTGAACCCAGAGGAAAAGAGAGATTTTCTTGAAAGGTCATAATGATTGGACTGAAGAAAAATTCCCGTCTAGGTTATGTGATCAGTCTGAAACACCTATTTCCTTGTACGTTATGTGATTAGAAGCCCACACCATTCATCTCTTGTACGTTATGTGATTGGAATCTCACACCATTCACCTCTTGTACGTTATGTGATTGGAAGCTCACACCATTCACCTTCATCCATTTCGATGGACAAAGCAAAGGAAGAGTTTTTGTCTACCGATAGAAATGATCCTGCCTAACCGCAAGGACTTCCATTTGGTAACCTGGAAACTCTCCTTTCACTAAAACACCTAGGGGCATGCAAACCTTTGTATGCAAGTGAAAACACCCTTTGATTTTCTAAGTTTGTAGGTTCTCAACCCTTTAACCTCGTAGTTCAGTCATTTATAGCTTGCATAAAAAGGTAATGAGCACATGTTATAGTAGTGTTCAAGCTCATTAAAAAAAATAAATCTACCAAGAGACATTATCAAAAGACTGGAAAGAGTAATTTTCCCGCAAGGTTCAAGCTCGTTAAAAAATCAACCTGCACAGAGCGTAGTTTCTCCTGATTCAAGCTCATTAAAAAATGAAACCACCTCTCGTAAATAACCTTTGTGATCGCTTTGCTATTAGCCCTTTTGAACCTTGGTTGTGTTCCTTCCATCACCTCCATTCATTCGGCTGACCATATGCTTCCACTTGATTGTTTACCCTTTTTAGGAACATCTGCAACAAGTGATTCTTATTGCCACCCTCTTCACACTGCCATTTTTTGAGAAGTTCCAAACTTACCTGGAACCAGTTGCTACCCAGAAATACCACTCATTCCTAAAAAATGAGTCCCTTTTAAACTCTTATTAGACTTGTTAAATATAAAAAGATTATTGAGCCATAGGCATTTCCAACTCATTAAAGTAAAAGGAATGCCATCCCTCTCATATATTTTAATCTTTTTGGACCTGAGGGATTATTAAACAAAAAGATCGAGCGCTTGTCTTTGTCGGCTCGTTAAAGCTATCGAAAAGTCATCCCTTTCGTATTATTTTATACTTTTTTGGACTTAAGGGATTATGCCACAAAAAAGGACTATTGGACTCTCCTTTTTGTCCCTTTTCAAACTCTCTAAACATGAAAAGGACCAAGTTATCTTTGTCGTTAAACTCGTTAAAACAATAGCGACAAACTTGTCCACCCAAACAAGAACGAGTCTCACTGACGCTAGGCTTGCTAAATACAAAGCGACAGGTTTGCCCGAAGGGAAAATTATAGACCAAGCATATGTTATCCTCCTCAAGATTGACAAAAATAAAGAGGTACCGTTCAGCAATGATTGGGGAAAAATGGGAAGAAAACTTGAAGAATTTTATTGGTAGCAGGTCACTCTTGAACATGACACTTTCAATCCATCATTGTGATTGAGTTGGGTTGGGTTTTTCTGTTCACCATCACCATTGGTCCTCCGTACCATCCATGGGGTTAATGCTACTAGTCCATATCAGTGTTGCCAATATGTTCAAGAGAAGTCATTCAGAGAATTCACCATCCAGCAAATGCCTCATCCACTACAATACATCCACCCTTCATTCTTCATGGCCACCATTCCTGAACCTTATATCATTAGATCGTGTTCACCTCCACAAAAATCATTTGCTCCATTTCGTGTCATAGATGTGGGATGCATCAAGGCCCTCCTATGGCAGGTCACTTCTTGTCGACATCAGGTCATTATCCAAGAAGTTGACTTAGAAACAACCCTTTCAGTACTTTGAAGCTTACATGCCTCAATGGCAAGTTTCTCACATCCGGCGACAGGTTTACAAACAATGACCTTCAACCGAAAGACTTTGCATGGTGTTCAACATCGGCTCATATATTCACACCATGTGAATTGTACTGTAGTACCTTAAGGGTCATCATCATTATCGGTGAATCCTCTCGCGTCTATTAACAACTTACATTATTGGCTGGTAATCAAGCAATGTCTTTCCATGTTTTACTTCAAAACATCTTTTTCACATGGATCGACTTGTACATGGGGCGAAGATTGAATGAGTTTTGAAGACCCCAAATCTAGTTTCAACCATCCGGGCTACGATATATTCAGGAAAATAAAGACATCAATTCTACACAGAAGCTACACAAATAGTCATCTAAGCCAGGGAAGATGACTCTTCATGCGAAGAATCACCAGTCTGCAACAACAGACAATTGTCTGTCCTATGTACATGAAAATGAATTTATAAAGTTGAGCATGGGAATGCCCCCCTCAGCTAGATCATGAAAGTAATATGATGATGATGTATTGTATTGTATCTTATACAGGTCACCTCCTAGTACAAATACCTCGGATCCTCATGATAAAGCATTTCACCCGACATCAGAAGATTTGCGACCTCATGCTTTAGGGGGCAGCTGTTATAGACATATTTGGGCACTGCAACCCCAAACTCATATGTCCATAAAATAAGGTCTCTTAAGTCCCTAAAAGTGTTGCTTCATACCCTAAAGGATCATGGTCAACTGATTACATCATTTCCTACAAGTTCCACCTGAAAAACTACTCAGAACTGGCCAAAACTGGACGATATTGACTGTTCCATGGACAAGGTGCGATGCATACTAGCTGCAACACTTGCCAGGTGTGATGCATACTTAAATGGCCTTCTTTGGGGTGCGATGAGCAAGAATAGAGAAATGGAAAAGAGAGTTTGCTAGGTGGATGATCATGGAATCTTCCAAAAACTTCTCCTGTGACACTTGCTTCTCTGAATTCGCCGAGTGATGAGTAAGAGATCAAAGAAATCTCCAAGTGGAACAAAGAACTATCAGTGGAATGACACTAATGAAACACCTAGAGTTGACTCACACCCTTGCAAGACATTTATAAATGGATCCCTCATCTGAGAGATCTAAAGGCTGGAATTTTGTAATTTGTAAGGAAGTGTTGTTGGTTTGTTGGTGTGAAGAGACATTGCATTTTTGGGTGATTTGCTTGTTCATGAGGTGAAGAGGGCTTCTACACTGGGAGGATGATTCTGGATCAGATAGCTGGGTTGTAATCCTCTATTACACTACTATTAATAAAGTTCTTTGGGTTTTCCTCCATATAATCATGTGTTTATGAATCTTATTGTTTATGAATGCAATTGTATGGTCAATGTGTTTCTGATTCTGCATTGTTTATGATGTTTTAAATGGAGATGCTTTGATAGTTTGCTGTTACTTTGACTCTACAGGTACTCTTTGAAGAGGGACAAGTAGGAGAGGAGTGGCAAATTCTATCAAGGAAAGGATAAATCAAGCTAGGATCAAAGCGGAAGAACCAGGTTGGTCCTTGTTTCTTCCCTCTTGTCTATCACATTTAAAGGAACTCTTGAAAAGATTTCATTGTTTGTTTCTAAGATAGCTACCCAACTTAGTGGGACTAGCAGTTTGAAACGACACTAGTTTTCCCTGAAACAATTCCAGCACTAGAGTTGCCTTGGTGTCAATTGCCTTTAAGATTGTTTTTTGTCTGATTCTGCAAGAATTTCCTTTAATAAGAAGTAGGATTAGGAATAGGAAAATTTCATACCACTTCTAGCATTGCCTGTGCTTCGTCTCTATGTTTATGAAAACCCCAGATTGATAATTAAGTGTTGAGGAGTTTTCTTAAGCGCAATTCCTACACCCAACATTTTGGCGCCATTTCCAGCGAGGCGATTTGAATTGGTAAGAATTTTCCATTTTTTGAAATAGGGGTAAGTTTGTTATTATTTTTACTGTAGTGTGCTTCTATTGTTTGAAGGAATTTATAGGTGCTAGTCTATTTTTTTGAAAATTGCAGCTTTTATTTGAATTTCGTTTTGCCATTTTTTTTAAATGAATGCCTAAAAGAGGTAGGGGTTCGAAGCCCACTAGGGGCCAAAGAAATAATAATAAATATAAAACCAAAACTCATATTGGGCCTTCTTTTTCGGGAATAAAGTCCAAACAAACTCAGACTCATCACGTAGGAATAATCCACTTATGCTCCAATAGCAGTGGTCCAAGTGTGACACGACCCATAAAGGGGAAGAAGGGGACTGTTGGAATCCATAGTCAGCCTTCTCAGCCTATTGAGAGAAAATCGTGTGGAAGAACAACAATGGTAGATATGGAATACCATGCAGAAGGAAGTGGTGAAAATTAGGTAAATGAGGAGAAGTCCACTTTCAGATTCCCAATTGTGAATCCTAATATACAAGTACAAATGAAAAGGATTCCACCATCAACTCTTCCTCATTTCTATGGTAAGGTACATGAAGACCCAGACTCTTTTTTATTTGAGTTTGATATTTTGTGAAGAAGTTATGATTATTCATCTAATGCCCAGAAGGTTTCCTACAATTGTGAAGGACGTAGCACTCTGCTGCTTCATGGGACTAGGAGGGAACACTATAACTTCTTGGGAGAAAATGAAGAGAGTGTTCTTATCGAAATATCAGGAATATTGTAAAACTAGAGATATTCAAGATGGAATCTTTACTATTGTGCAAAATGATGATGAGATGCTAGAGGACTACTTGGAGAGATTCATGTACATCCTCGAAAGGTAAAAGCACAAATTTGATCTAAGTACCATTAGGACCTTGTTCTGATGTGGGATTACTGATGATGCTAGGAATAATTTAAATCTGTTACGAGAAGGGGATATTGCTCAAAAACCTTTTGATCAGATCTGTGACTTGTGTAGGAAATTCTCGAGGAGCCAATATAGATCCGGTAAAGGAATTCAAAATAGAAAAAGGAAAACTGAATGTACTAATGCTATGATTATTAGATGAGAAAACAAAATGGACAATATGAAAATTGAAATAATGAATGTTGTTAGTAAATAAATAGACTCTTTGAAGTTTCAGTAAAAACTTGTAGAAGAGCAAGAGACATTGTCTATTTTCTGTCCTAGATGTAAAAGAAAGCATCCTTTAAGAGAATGTCCTCTCAATATTAAAGAAACTAATAAATGTGCAATTTGTGCAGATAACCATGCTACAGAAAGATGTCCCTCCATACCTGGGCTGAAAGCTATATTTGAAGGAGGACAACCTGAAGCTAAATCACTACATGCTATGGGAGCACGAAGAAATTGGCCTCAAGTAAGTGCAAGTATGGTTCCTGAACCTCCACGACATTTTTTGGTTATAATGAAAACTCATATTCCTACCCTAACACTGGTCACTCTCAACATTGGCAGCATGCGAACCAATATCAGTATGGAAAACCCTCCCAATCTTGGCAAAAAGGATGGAGAGGGCCAAAACATTCACATCATTCACATCATTCCTATCCTGCACCTATTCAATCATACCCTCCTACATATGCACCTTACCCAATGCCTCAACCATCATTACCTCAGCTAAGTCAACCTATGCCACCATTACCTTTACCTCCAATGTTTCGACCTTCTCAACTGCCTGCTCAACCTATACCCAACCCCAATAATAAAGTGGTACAAATGATCCATTCTATGAACTCGATTTCTTCATCTAGATATCAAACTATGCCAGTTGGAGTCAATGATCTCCAATTGAGATCAGGCAAGATAGTAACCTTAGAAAATCAAAAGAAGCTTATGGTGATAATCAATGAGAAAGGAGAGGAGGAAACACTTAACCATTCTGAAAAGGATGACACCATTCAACCTATCCCTGTACATTTTGATCCCTTTACATCTTCTTCCAACCGACCTCCCTATCTAGAGAGGTTAGTTTTGGAGAAGAAAGACCCCATTCCTCTGTCTAGCCTGGCTTCTTAGCTTAGCAACCTTTTCATATGGGTACCTTTGCTCCAAGCTATCAAAGAGATCCCCATATGTACAAAAATCATTAGGGAACTCTGTCTCAAGAAGCCAGAAAGGAGAATATTGGAACCTCAAATTTAATTTGTTGGTAGAGCAGCAGAGTTAATGATGGGGTGTATGTACATCGAAAAATATACCAACACCGGAAACCCTGTTGTCTCTTTTCAAATAGGTGATGTCCTTGTCTCCAATGTACTTATCGACCTAGGAGCAGCCATCAATGTTATGACCAAGCAAACTATGGATCAACTTGGATTGGTCCATATTCGTCCTACTCTCACTCTACTTGAACTGGTGGATAGATATAAAATCAAGACAGAAGGGGTGTTGGATGATTTGGTCATCTCCCTAGAATCTTGGGAATATCCCATAGATTTCATTGTGCTTTAGCCAAAGAACCCTGTCATTCTGGTGATATGTATATTTCGCATGGAGATTCTAGAAAGAAGGTCACCTTATATCCACCCGCTAGATCCATTCAGGAGCTCCTAGACACTTTATGGTTAGACTATAGTAGTGATGAGGAGACTCATCCTATTTCCTTGATACATCAGAATGATGAGTCCTTGCAGGAGGATACGATTCAAGACTTCCTCGAAAATCTAGACACCATGCGTAATTTTGAGTCATTGAGTCAGATTTTTAGTCTAGATTTTTAGGAACAATATGACTCTCTACCTCCATCACCACCATCTCTAGCAACACCTTTATGTACTCTTGAGCCTGATACTAATCTTGTTGAGATTAGTCCTGTTAAATCCTTGTATATTAGTTCAGACTTGGATCCTTCTCAGCAAGAGCAGCTTGTGAATTTGTTGCGAAACCATCTCGATGCCTTTGCATGGGGTTATGAAGATATGAAAGGCATCCCTCCTAAAACTTGTACACGACATATCTATATTCAAGATGGAGCCTGACCTGTCTGACAACCCTAGAGGCGAATGAACCCAACTCTAAGAGACCTTGTAAATGAAGAATTGCAAAATCTCTTAGATGTTGAATTTATCTATCCCATTTCTGACAACCAGTGGGTCTTTCCATTAGTATTAGTCCCAAAGAAAGATGGGAGATGACAGATTTGTATTGACTATAAAGAATTGAATAAAGCCACTCTCAAAGATTACTTACCCCTTCCTTTCATCGATCAGGTACTCAATACCCTTGCTGGTAAGAAGTACTTTTCTTTTATAGATGGCTTTAGTAGATATAACCAGATACAGATGGCACCTAAAGATCAAGGAAAAACCCTTTTTACATGTCCATGGGGTACATTTTCTTCCATTTGGGATATGTAATGCCTCAGCTACCTTTCAAAGGGCAGCCTTGGCTATTTTTGCTAACCTTGAGTGCGTAGAAATCTATATGGATGACTTCTATGTGTTTGGTGATTCATTTCAGGAAGCCCTCAAGAATCTAGAAAAAGTGCTTCTTCGTTTCCAAGAGTCTCACCTCGCCTTGAGTGATAAGAAATGTAGATTAATGTGCAACGCGGGAGTGGTTCTTCGCCATCTTATTTCCGACAAAGGTATCTAGGCTGACCCTGCAAAAATAGAAGTCATTCTGAGTCTTCCTATACCCAAAACTCAAAGGAAAGTGACAGGTTTTCTAGGATATGTGGGTTATTATAGGAGATTCATTTAGAATTTCTCAAGGATAGCTACCCCCATTTTTTGACTTTTGGCTAAATACAGTGATTTTTCTTGGTCCATAGCTTGCCAACAGTCTTCTGAGACATTGAAGGAAAAATTAGTCCAGGAACCAGCCTTGAGAGGACCAAATTGGTCCCTACCATTTCATATTTCCTTTGATGCCTCAGATACTACTATTGGCGCATCTTTAGTACAAGAAGAATAAAAACAATCTTATGCTATTTATTTCATTGATAAAAACTTGTCACCCGCTGAGCTTAATTATACGATTATTGAGAAAGGGTTTTTAGCTGTAATTTTTTCTATTAATACATTCAGACATTATATTACAGGATATGAAGTCTTTGTGCATACTGACCATTCTGGAGTAAAATATTTGATGAATAAACCATTAAGAATGGTAGAGTGACTAGGTGGTTTCTATTGTTACAGGAATTTCATATTACTATTGTTGATAGACCAGGAAAATAGAATGTAGTAGCAGATTATCTTTCAAGGTTAAATAATCCTAGTGAAGCAATTCTTGTTGTTGATGACTTTCCTGACGAACAAATTTTTGTTGTATCAACAAAATCCCCATGGTTTGCCAACATATCTAACTATTTAGTCACTGGAAAATTACCACCTCACTTATCCACTCGTGAAAAGAAAAATATCATTCATAAAAGTGCTGCATATTCCTAGATCCAAGGAGACCTCTTTTACACTGGAGCAGATCTCATTATCCGTATATGTGTAAGAGAGGAATAAGTGTTTGATATTTTAAAATCTGCCCATGATGAACCTTGTGGGAGTCACTTCGCTGATAAGTGGGCTACATACAAAGTGTTACGAGCTAGCTATTTTTGGCCTTCCTTGTTCAAGGATGCCAAACAATATGTCAAGCGATGTGATAGTTGTCAGTGAGTTGGCCAACCTAATCAAACGAATGAAATTCCTTTATGTGCTCAAGTTATGATTGAACCTTTTGAAAAATGGGCCACTGATTTCATAGGACCAATAAATCTAGCATCATCAAATAAAAATGATATTTTGGTTTGTACAGATTTTGTTACGAAATGGGTAGAAGCTAAAGTTGTTTCCTTTGCTACTGAAAGAGTTGTTGTTGATTTTCTTTTTACTGAAATCTTTACTAGATTTAGTGTGCCTAGAGAAATTGTTTCTAACAATGGGCCGCAGTTTATTTCTAATCTGGTACAGGGTGTGATGGAGCAGTACAAAATACGACACAGGAAATATACACTGTATCACCCTCAAGCAAATGATCAGATGGAATCCACAAAAAAGGTGATTGAGTCCATCCTCACAAAGAAGATAAATATGAATAGAAAGGATTGGGCTAACAAATTGCCGGAAGCATTGTGGGCCTACCGAACCACTTGGAGAAACATCAAAGGACATACACCATATGAGCTGGTGTATGGAAAATAAGTCCTATTGCCGATATAATTCCATATCAACATTTTTAGGACTGTAGTCTAATAGGGGCTAGATCTTTCTGAAGCAAAACAATAGCGTCTTCTACAATTCAACAAGTTAGATTAATTCCGAAGGGATGTTGTTCAATAGAACATCTTGGTTCAACAACAGTGCAAGAAGTGGCATGACAAGTCCATTCAGAAGAAGCAGTTCCAACCAGGTGATTGGGTACTCCTTTACGATTCTAGATTCACATATTTTAAAGGAAAAATCCATACACACTAGATGGGACCCCATGAGGTGGTCAAAGTGTTCAAAAATGAGTGATAGAAATCAAAACTATTGATGGACGGAATTATGTGTTCCTGGTAAGCGGGCATAGATTGAAGGTATATTTTCGGCCCCTTACTAAAGGATATTTTATGCAGCAAGTCCAACATCCATTTGAAAAGGAGTTGGTAGGTGGTAACACCAACCTCTTGAAGATTTGATTCCTTCTTGTCCTTATTGAAAAAATAATAAAAGAAAAAATGACAAAAAAAAATTAAAAAATCCTGTAATTATGAAAATCAGTTGACTGGCATGATTGTAGAACGATCGACCTGAAAACCAGCATGTTGGCAGGAAGATCAAAATTTTAATAAAAAGGGAACGTTACTTGAGTTTTAGATATGTTGGCTACCACTAAGCAGAAGTAGGTTCACGAAACCGAGCACTTACCCAAGTTTGGGGTAACTAGCATGGACATTTTTATCCAAGTAAACACTTACTTCCTGCTGTAGTTATTTTTCTCCTACACTAGTGCAGGAAGATTTCAAGGTAAAAACTTTTGCTTTCGTCTATTTCCCATTTTGAGAATTCCCACTAGTTTCATTTCTAAATTCTCCAACGAATTACCTTCCCCTTTCTTCTAAGAAACTACCCTTGCCCGATTTCGTAAAATCCCTCTTTTCCCTTGAATCTTTTCCCATATCCCATTTTGTTTATCCCTCTTGGTGATATTGTTTCTGGAATCCTTGTTGTAATATTCCTTCCCATTCTAATTTTTTTTTTACCCCCTTCGCATTTCTTTATTCCCTCATAAATTGATTGCATAATTTGATGCAGTCAATCCAAAAGGCATGCTTGTGAAACACCAAAGGATGGCAAATAATTTTTTCTTGTATATTGAGGAATTTTTTTTTAAGTCCAGCTATAGAATTATGTTCTATCCGATTCTCTATTTTGGTAAAAGTCCATGGTGCAAGATGCGCAGTGCAAGCACAGCACATTGCAAGGAGGTTTAATGCAAGAACACAGCTGATTGTTAAAGAAAGTAAAATTTACACAGTCCAAGAGTGTTTTATCAAGGATATTTATGGATCTTTACTTTCATGTACATGTGTACTGATATATCATAGCATTGCATGTTTTAATTGATACTCTGTTTCATTATTTACTAACCTAGGAAAAATCTTTAAAGTGCAAGATGTATAGGGTTTTGAAATCTAATATTTTTAATAAGTGCTGAAGTATGTCTTGGTTAAATTATGATGCTGACTGTGGGATAGTACTGTTGTTTGATAGTTTGTATTCACCCTCCTTGAAATAATTCTGCATTACTTGTCCATTATTACCTTGCTTGTAAACCGATCATTGTAACCATTGTGCCATCTCTGCCTACACTTCCACTACACCTAATAATTATGATTCACCCATAGTAGACTGACATGAATCTACACCTGATATGAAGGGTTGTTCCATCATGACCGAGTGAGTGGGTATAAAAAGACGAACGGTGATGAAACTTTGAAATAAAGCTCTGGGAAAATGTTGGAGTCACTCGTATAAAATATTTCGAGTGTGTGACCAGAAAGGGTGAAGTGGAGTTCGAAATGGAACTCGTAAGGAGTGAGCCATTGTCTTTGTAGGAGATTGAGCAAACCGCAAAGTATAGGAATAGTCTTGCACTATTGCAAGAATCTGGGTTCCTTCCATTCCTACAGAAGTTTGACGGGTTCGACATGGCTGTGGTGCTGGAGTTCGCAAGGACATTCAAAGAAGGCCAAGTTAGGGTCAACTCATTGAAGTTCAAAGTTACATAAGAGTCTATTGCGTAGGCCACAGGCTTGCCACTTACAAGAGAACATTGGCTTAAAAAGGAGTGGCTCGCGAAGAAATGATGGCACCGGTTTGTGGTTGACAAGAAGATTAAGGCTGAATGGAGGAAGGGACTTCCACAAAGTGCAATGGTTGGGAAATGGTGAGACCTATTGTTTATACTGTAGAAATTCATAACCATGGAGGGATGCTATACATTGGCATTTGTATATCACCTTCAGTTGTTGTTGCACTTCGAGTCGGGAAAATTGATTAATTTTCCTTACTTCCTGCTCAGAAGTCTTAAGAAGATGGAAAAAGGCGTGTAGAGTGGAGACGTGAGCCAAGTTGAAACCAAGCTCTACCATCATGGGCTTATTATGATTTTGGTCAAGAAGAAGCCGAATGAAAAAGGAGTAACTTGGGGAAAATTCCTGAAAGAGTTTCAAGTGAGGGGTGCAAATAAGTCTGCTAACACGAGTACAAGTAAGAAGAGGAAAGCAAATACATCATCTCTTGCCAAGAATGGAGATGAAAGTACACCAGTGCAAGTAGAGAAGTAGACTGTCAAAAATATGCCACCCGCAGCTAAGAAGAGAAAGACTAGAACCTTGGTGAGGAGGAAGACTGTCTCCAAAGGGACGAGCCAGTCAAGTTCTCTGATAATAATCAACGAATCACCCCAAGTTTCACCTATAGTTCGTAATCTCTCAGTGCTTGCAGATGTAGTAGCACACACTGTGGAAGATGAAGAGAGCGCAGAAGACGACGTCTTGTTGTCTACTTTTGTCAACAAATTAAGGAAGAGGAAGATGACATGGAGTACTGGTGAAATCCAAATAGAGCATCGTGAGGATGAAGAGGAACAACATGTAGAGACCCTCGATAATTTCAATGAACCAAACATGGAAACCATTAATGATTTTAAGGAATGCGGTACTGAAGTTCCTACTATTTTAGAAGGATAGGGAACTGAAGCCCCTACTACTGTAGAAGAACTAGGAACTAAAGCCCCTACTGCTTTGGAAAGACAGGGTACTGAGACCCCTGTTGGTTTAAATGGACGGGGTACTGAATCCCCCAAGGAATTGAATGCACAGGGCATTGAAAACCCTGAGGAATTGAGTGCACAAGGCACGAAGGTTGTGGAGGGTATCAAAACCCTTGATGACAAGAAAACCCCAAGTGCAGAAACCCTCAGTGACATCATAATGCAGACATTTGACGGCCTTGACCTTGATGACGATGGGACCTATTTCGAGTCCATTGTAGAGAATACATTCACACCTAAAGATCTTAGTACGACACCCTCCACTCTCTACCTCAACAGCCGAATAGTAGATTTGGAGTAGCAAGTTCATGACCTGGAGGCTTTGAACTAGATCATGAAGGAGAAGCGTTGGTAAAAGGAGAGCGAGGTGGAGCTACTTGCAGAGGTAAAAGGGTAGAAGTAGCAAGCAAAGGTATGGATGTATCGGGTCTCCAAATTCTAAAAATGCCTCAAGAGGGTGACTAAGAAGCTACGAAGATCCCAACACAAAAAGCCGAAGATAGTGAAAGCAGGAATAAACATTGAAGTTCAGGATTGAGGAGCTAGGCATTCATTTTTGAGGATTTTTTACAGAAGGTAAAACATTGTGTGAGGGCACACAACAACTTAGGGATAGGACGATGTTGGTGTCCCAAATTGCCCTATTTTTACCCCATTTCTATAAACATTAACCTCTATTTTATCTCAACATAAACCTCTCTTTCCTGCACTAGTCCAAGATAGATAGCTATTCCTGCACATGCTTCGTATTTTACATTAAGATTTATTAAAGTGATTTATTAATCATTTTTATATGTATTTCATGCCTATTATGTACCTCTTGTAACTTATGTTAATTTCCTAGAAGTAATTGATGAACTTAGTATTAATTATGATTGAGTATGATTAGTGCAAGCAGATACCTGCATCGCCGCGAGGATTGTCCAAGATTTCTGTGAGCTAAATCTTTCCATGCGGACAGGTTTGATCCTTGACTCTGAGTTTAGTTGCTGATGAAATGAATAAGGATATTGATGGTGCACAATCAAGGATGTTTTCCAAAGATGGTCTACGGCCAAGCGAGATACACGTTCCATTATAAACGTTGGCCGATTTTGTAACTGTGGTTGTTAGTCTGTTCGACCGAAAGGCCTGAATAAGAAAATGTCTGTAATTAGTGGAATATGGCTAAGGCCAAAAGGATGTATAAAATATAGATCGTATGTAGAACTAGCTAGTGATGCTTCAACTGTAATTTCATTTTCTATGTAATTGGTATCGCCCTTTGGCTCTGGGCTGGACTTGCACTGCTATGTACATTTGTTGATCAAGTAATACAAGGAATCCGCCATGATTTTCATACACTGTGTTTAATTTATCTTTGATGTGTATTTGAGTGCTGAACCTTTTTGTTTCTTAAACAGGAAATGAGCTGGTTGGCTAGGGCCCAACCAACCCAGCTCATTTACCCCTTGTGGTTCTGGTATTCAGAAAGACATTGTGAATATTTATTTTTCTAGTTGCTGGTGTGAGCAGTTTTGATATTTATTTCTGAAATTCTGATTTGAATCTATTTTTTAGTTAATGTGTGAAACAGATCTGTGGCTTGGGATTTAGCTGAGTTCATTCCTTTTAGGAAATTCCTTTCTCACATTCCTTTACTCACAATCCTTGTCCCAATTCGCTTTTGCTTGGATCGTGTAGGAAGCCTGTTGGGTCCCTATAATACTAGTGATTACCCCATTACTATTGTAGTTATACCCCTTATTTATATTGTTGTGCCCCTATTACCCACATATTGTTATTTCTGTGCCCCATAGAATCCCTCTATTATTATTTTTGTGGCTTTATATTATTATTGTTAGGTCGGTTGGATTATATTGTGACTCCTTAGACTCCTATATATAGAAAGGAGGTTTTGTCATTTGTATCATCCAAGAATTGTTCATTTATGTAATGTAAAGGAGGTTGCCCCCTCGAAGAGGCTGAATTCTAAGGCGTTGATCTTTCTTTTCTATCTTTTCTTGAGCTGGTTTCATAACATTTGGTATCAGAGCTTTGGATTCTAGGGTTTCGCTGCTCCAAACAGGTCATCGTGGAATTTTCGCTATAACTTTTTTTCTGTGACATTTCAGAAGTCACAAAAAAAACCCATTTGAGACGAAATCGCTCTGAACCTTGGGTCCAAATTTCAGAGTTTTTCGCGTGATAGTTTCGGAGATATGATCTGAGGAAGTTGGTCTTTTTGCAGACTCCTGAATTACACTCAAAACAGGTGACCTGGGAAAAATCGTCATAACTTTCTTTCTGAGCATCGGATTGAAATTTCGTAAGAAGTTACAGAAAGAGGACAGACTTTAGTTTTCTTTTATATATTTTTCAGAGTCAAAGGTCGAAACAGTGACACGTGGCACGTCGTACAAGTTTGCTCTACTGAACTAGTCTATAATCAAGTCACTGTGGGAGATTTCGTATAACTCTTCCTTGGAGAATCCAATTTGGGTCAGACTTGTGGCATTGGAAAGAAGACACAGAGGGCTACTACAGGTCACAAATTTAGAACTAGATAATTAGAAAGTACAGAGATACATTGGAGGCAATATCGAGCTCCTACAAAGTGAAAAAAGGTGTGTAGATTTTCTTTAATTTTTGCTTAAGCTTGGTTTGAAAATTTATTTTGAAGGAATTCAAAGGGCATATTAGAGAATTATTATCGGTAACTGATGCCCTGAGGAAAGAAAATGCAAACACCTAGTAAGGAACCTGAAAGCTCTAGCATGACTCATGAAGAAGAAGAAGAAATGCTATATGATATATCAAAATTACAAGAACAAGTGCAACGAGTGTCACTTGCACAAAAAACAACAGAATCTAAAATGGATGGTTTAAGGAAAGATGTAGGAGCTAAGATGGACGGTTTAAAGAAAGGTATAGAAGCTAAGATGGATGGCATGGAAGCTAAGGTGAATGGCATGGACGCTAAAATTGATGGCATGGATGATAAGATGGATAAGTTGCTACAAGAAATGGTCACTAAGGGTGAAAGAGTACTAAAGGAAACTCATGATGAGAACAAAAGAAATGTTAATCATGATTCCATAGACTCTAATGTTGGATCGAAGACTCACCATGTTCCAAAAATCGATATGAGGAAGTTTGATGGCAAGGATCCCGCCACATGGATATTACAGATGGAGCAATTCTTCGATCTCAATAATGTGCAAAACACACAAAAGGTACGTATGGCAACTTTATATTTGGAACCAAATCAGTTTGTATGGTATCAATGGCTTTGTTCTCGTAAACAATTTATCACTTGGGCAATTTTTACGGAAGAATTGATAGCACATTATGAGGATACAAAAAGCAACACTTTTTTTAGCCAATTGATAAGTCTCAAACAAAAGGGTTCAATAATGGAGCACATTGAGGAGTTCCAAAAATTGAACATAAGGGTAAAAGATATTCCAGAGGAGCATAGGATTGATGTGTTCATAGGGTCTTTAAAGGATAATATCCAACATGATGTGCGCCTTTGGGAACCTGATTCATTAGAGAAGGCATTCAGGTTAGCAAGAAAAATGGAAAGCAAAATTATGGCAACTAGGAAGCATACCATTCACAACTATAAAGACGGAAGTGTTGTTGCCCATAGTCTTCCACAACCTACAAGGTTGACACCACAACAATTGGAAGAAAAAAGAGCAAAAGGGCTTTGTTACAATTGTGATAGCAAATACACAAAAGGTCATAAGTGTGCTGAGAAGAAATTATTCTACATAGATTGTGAAGAGGAAGAAGAAAAGGAGCAAGAAAGGTCAAAAGAAGAGGATATATTCCAGGAACAAAGCCTAGATGAAGAACAAATAAATCCGACCATATCTTGTAATGCATTGGTGGGAATTACCACTCCTCAAACCATCAAGATAGAAGGACAAATCAAGAAGAAAAAGGTAATAGTGTTGATTGATTCAGGAAGCACCCACAATTTTATTCATTGTAGGGTAGCAAAAGAATTGAATTGCTTCCTATATCCAGCACCAGAGTGTCAAGTGATGATTGCAAATGGAGGAACAATAAATTGTTCTGGAAAGTGCCATAATATCAAGCTATCCATGGGAGAATATGTATTGACTAGCCCAATGCTTTCCATTCCAATGGGAGGTGCTGATGTTGTACTAGGAGTCCAATGGCTACAATCCTTGGGTACAATAGCTTTTAATTTTCAAGAACTTTTCATGAAATTTTCTGTGGAAGGAAAGGAAGTTGAATTAAGGGGTATTGCAGGGAAACCAGGAAAGATAATCAGCTCTAATGGCATGACAAAGCTTCTAAAAAAGGAGCAAAGAGGTGTAATTGCACAATTATGTTCGCTAGATGTTTCCACATTGGAATCATCTATTTCTCCAGATCTCCAAAAAGTCCTGGACAATCATTCCAAGGTATTTGAGACTCCCAAAGGTCTCCCACCTATGCGTGATCATGATCATGCTATTCATCTGATTCCAGGAAGTGTTCCTCCAAACATCAGGCCGTACAGATATCCATATGTCCAAAAAAGTGAAATTGAACGTATGGTTGCAGAAATGCTAGAGGCTGGTATAATTCAACCGAGTCAAAGTTCTTTCTCAGCTCCAGTAGTATTGGTGCACAAGAAGGATGGATCATGGCGCATGTGTCCAGATTATAGGGAGCTCAACAAGCTCACTATTAAAGATAAGTTCCCCATTCCTGTCATTGATGAATTACTGGATGAATTGCATGGATCAATTTACTTCACCAAGTTGGATCTTCGTTCGGGATATCATCAAATCAGAATGAAGATTGAAGACATTCCGAAAATGGCATTTAGAACTCATGAGGGTCATTATGAATTTTTGGTCATGCCTTTTGGCCTTACCAATGCACCTTCAACATTTCAAGGTTTGATGAATTCAATTTTCAAACCATTCCTTAGAAAATTTGTGTTAGTATTTTTTGATGATATACTAATCTACAGCAAGTCTTGGAAGGATCATGTTGAACATGTTGACAAGGTGCTACAACTATTGGAGGAGAAACAATTATATGCAAAAAGATCCAAATGTTTCTTTGGAGTCCAGGAGGTGGAATATTTGGGTCATATTGTATCTCATGAAGGAGTTAAGGTAGACCCTAGCAAAATTAAAGCCATTAAGGAATGGAAAATCCCCACATCCATAAAGCATCTGCGAGGATTTCTTGGGTTGACAGGGTATTATCGCAAGTTTGTTAAGAATTATGGGAGAATAGCAGCACCTCTAACAACATTATTGAAGAAAGATTCATTTTCATGGACTCCGGAAGCAACAAAGGCCTTTAAACATCTTAAAGAGGCAATGTGCCAAGCACCAGTCTTAGCTACACCGAACTTCACAAAAACCTTTATTGTGGAATGTGATGCTTCAGGAAATGGAATTGGTGCTGTTCTAATGCAAGATGAAAGACCCATTGCTTTTGAAAGTCGTCCAATCAAGGGAAAGTTTTTAAGCAAAGCTATTTATGAGAAGGAAATGTTGGCAATACTCCATGCACTTAAGAAATGGCGACCCTACCTAATGGGAAGACACTTCAAGGTAAAAACGGATCATGATAGCCTTAAATACTTTTTAGAACAAAGATTATCCTCTGAAGAGCAACAAAAGTGGGTCACAAAGATGTTGGGTTATGACTTTGAAATCATCTACAAAAAAGGGAAGCAAAATGTGGTGGCAGATGCACTCTCAAGAAAGGATGAGGATGTGGAAGCATTGTTGTGTGCCATTTCTATTATCCAACCAGATTGGATAAACGAAGCAAGGGAGGAATGGAAGAATGACGAAGAAGTGTGGGCACTTATTCGAAAGCTACAACAAGATTCCAGTACTTCTGATACATTTAGCTGGAAAAATGATTCGTTATGGTACAAAGATCGCTTATACCTCTGTAAGAATTCCCAGCTAAAACAAAAGATTCTTATGGAATTGCACACTTCTCCCTTAGGAGGGCACTCAGGATTTTTAAAAACTTACCACAGGGTTAAGAAGGAATTTTTTTGGGATGGCCTTAAATCAGATATTCAAAAGTTTGTGGCGGAATGTTTGGTTTGCCAACAAAATAAAGTTGAAACAATTAAGACACCGGGTCTATTACAACCTTTATCCATTCCAAGCCAACGTTGGGAGGAGGTTTCAATGGATTTTATCACAGGTTTACCCAAGTCTGAGGGAAAGAGTGTCATCATGGTGGTAGTTGACAGACTTACCAAGTATGCACACTTTTGTGCATTATCACATCCATTTAAAGCCAGTACAGTTTCTACTGCATTTATGGAAACAGTTCAAAAGCTACATGGAAACCCAAAGATTATTGTAAGTGACAGAGATCCCATTTTCACTGGAAATTTTTGGACAGAATTATTTTCTTGTCTTGGTACTCAGTTAGCTCATAGCTCATCTTATCATCCTCAATCTGATGGGCAAACTGAGATAGTAAACAAATGTTTGGAAGGATATCTTCGTTGCTTTGTATCTGATAAACAGACACAATGGGTCAAATGGTTGCCTCTGGCTGAATGGTGGTATAACACTTCCTTCCATACAGCAACAAAAATGACCCCATTTATGGCACTTTATGGGTACCAACCACCATCAATCACATCATATTTAAGAGAAAATTCTAAGGTTCAAGCAGTGGAACATCACATCGAACATCAACAACAAGTCCTCCAACTCTTAAAGGATAACCTCGTGTTGGCACAAAATAGAATGAAACAACAGGCAGATCAACATCGCAGTGAAAGAAGTTTTGATGTAGGTGATTGGGTATTCCTACGGCTACAACCATATAAGCAAATGTCCCGAAAGCAAGCTAAGAAGGATAATAAATTATCACCAAAGTATTATGGTCCGTACAAGGTGTTGGAAAAGATTGGTACTATGGCATACAAATTGGAGCTTCCTGCAGCTTCTTGATTGCACCCAGTTTTCCATGTTTCATGTTTAAAGAAGGTTATAGGCGACAAGCTCCCAGTTCAAACAATATTGCCAGAACTTGACGAGGAAGGAAAAATTATATTGGAACCGGAAACAGTCACAGAAACAAGAACTCGACAGCTACGAAATCGATCAATTTCAGAATATCTTATCAAGTGGAAGAACTTATCCGCTGAAGATTCCACATGGGAGGATGAGAATTTTATGCAGAAGTATCCAGAACTGCTCAAGCGTTGAGGACAACACTTTTTTTGAAGGAGAGGGGCATGTTGGGTCCCTATAATACTAGTGATTACCCCATTACTTTTGTAGTTATACCCCTTATTTGTATTGTTGTGCCCCTATTACCCACATATTGTTATTTCTGTGCCCCATAGAATCCCTCTATTATTATTTTTGTGGCTTTATATTATTATTGTTAGGTCGGCTGGATTATATTGTGACTCCTTAGACTCCTATATATAGAAAGGAGGTTTTGTCATTTGTATCATCCAAGAATTGTTCATTTATGTAATGTAAAGGAGGTTGCCCCCTCGAAGAGGCTGAATTCTAAGGCATTGATCTTTCTTTTCTATCTTTTCTTGAGCTGGTTTCATAACAAAGGCTTTTCCTGCACTAGTTCATGCGATTACCTGCACGTTGGTTCAGTTATTTATTTTACAGCAAACATTGAATTTCTTTCCTGCATATTATTTCTGGTTATTTTGCAAGCAAATGAACTATTAACTTTAGTAATTGTCTTCAACATTAAAACTATATCTTTGGAGGATCTGAGAAAAGTTGCATGAATTTATCATAAACATGTTATACTTGCATTTTGTGTCCTAGGAACAAGGAACAAAAACACTTTGAGTGGATTGCCAAAGTTAGTTGATTCATGCAGATCACATAGACTACTTCTTTGAATACTTTGAGATGCTTTCATTTCATGAAGTTTACTTCCTCTGCAAAATTTAATTAATTAAAGAATTTCCTTTGCATCGACAATATATTTCAGGATTTCATTTGTAGTTACAATTCCTTTTCAACACATCTTTTAGTCTTTTCGAAAGTAATTAGAAACTTGGTGAAGGAAACTCTACTTCAGTGCAAGAGCTAGTCTATTGTCATGAAAACAAAGTGCTCTAAGCCTTGAAGCTTAGAGCATCTTCACAAAGACATAAATCTTCAGTAAGAGAGGTAAAATATACTTTTACACAGAAACACTATACCTGCATTAGTGAAAGCATATTGCAACAGTGCAAGAACAAGTTGTTTGTGTAGAAGGAAGATCAAGAGGAAAATAGATCTCTGTAAGGGCCCACTTATCAGACTGTTAGCTATCTATCTGAAGATGAACATAGCATTTCATTCCAGAATTTAAGATTGTTTTAGTTGTGTGAAAACTCATTTACTTGATTTACTTGCAAATTGTTCTTTTACATTCCAGCACTAGAGTTGCCTTGGTGTCAATTGCCTTTAAGATTGTTTTCTATCTGATTCTGCAAGCATTTCCTTTAAGAAGTAGGATTAGGAATAGGAAAGGTTCATACCACTTTTGGCATTGCCTGTGCTTTGTATCTAAGTTTATGAAATCCCCGGGTTGATAATTAAGTGTTGAAGAGTTTTCTTAAGCGCAATTCTTGCACCCAACAAACGGTTTGTCCAAGTAGCTCTTGTTGATATTAAGAAACTCCTCGACTAGACTACTAATGTGACTAAAACTCACAAATGGTGGACAACCTAACCAGAATGAGTGGGTTGAAAATATATTGGTTTAATTTTGTGAATAACGAAAAATAAAAGAGAGAACTTCTATTGAGAAAACCAAAGGAAGGTTTTTCGAATATTTTCATGACATCATTTTTTACACCATATCGACCTTACCTCACAAGTTTCTCCTTGATAAAGGACTCAAACATTAGTGGAGTATTGACCACCTCTTCTAATACCATTAAAATGCCACGACCAACAAAAATAGATCGACTAGGTGCATTTTCTTGACTCTCCTATAAAAGTATGAAAGAAGCATGGGACTATTTACAAAGAAAATAAAAAATGGATGTTAATTTTACCATTGTTGACCAACACTAAGTTGGCTTGGCATCAGGGAATAATGATTCGTGAAGACTAAAAATAAAAGTAAAAGAAGAAAATGAGAAGCATTATCATTTAAAATAGCAAGACAATAATCAACTAATAAGAAACAACAAGAGGAAGATAGTAATTGGAAGATCTTAGATGATCTTCAAATGTACAAATAGTCAACTGAGATTAAAAAATTAGTATGGGAAAAGGAACAAAAAAAGGTGAGAAGAAATCAAGGAAGAATACTAGAGGAATAAAATTAAAACTCAGGAGCATGGGAGCAAAGATGCATGGGACTCCCGTGATTCTTAGCATCAGGAGTTGAGGGGTGTAGCACCTCCCATTTTGATAGAGAATGATGGTCAACAAATAGGTCCTAGAAGACAAGTAAATGATATGGAAGTATATGGTTATGGTGTAATAACCCCTAGTTTATTTTCCATGTAAATAAAATAATACCAAAGTCATGGGACACATATTCCAAGTTGAATGGTGGAAAAACATTATAGTGGGCATCACTTCTAGTTTATTAAATGATAAGGAAATTAGAAAAGACATTGAACAAGGAAAATAGACAGTAAATGGAATTTAATTATGAAAAATAAAGGAAATAGGATAAAAAGAAGTTGAAGAGACACAAATATGCATGCAAGGGGAAATTAGAGAGTAAATGAAAGAGAAAAAGGGAAAGGTAGAGACTAGACAACATTGATAAAATGGGATCATAGAAACAATTCATGAATTTTGTCAGTTTAGCTTTTGGTCCTCTTCCTTCACACTCTTACGCACTCATACCCTCTTATAAACTTAGAACATTCTTAGAGCATTCTAGCATTCACTTGGAAACAAGTGGTGAGATTTGGTATTGCACCAAGAATGTTGCAACTTCTAGAGGCTCTTCAACTTTACTTATCAACTTGGGGTTCATACAAACTTCTAGGTGACAGTTCTATATACACAATAGATGAATTCTACTCATGCCACCCTCAACTAGGTAATTTGATCATTAGGGTTCCAAGATCATTCATCTAATGAACTTAAAGGAGATTAACTACTTAAAGTCGAATGTAAAAGCTATTCCTAGTGGAGAGAAAGTAAATGCTTTTCAACTCTAAGCTGTAAATGCTATCAACTTGTAAATGCTACTGATTCCATTTAGGAAAAACACAAGAATTATGCTAACTGCAGAAAGGAAACTACTCTAATTTGTAATCAATCATCTAGCTATCACATTTTCCTGAAAACTAAAGATCATCCTACCATTTCACAACTCAAGAATGCATGCATTATTTATCTATTTCACACTTATAGATTAAGTAAGCTCCTAATTGCCAAATTTGGAATCAGAGAACTAATGTTATTCACTCTTGTAGGAAAGGAAAAGGAATGAAGGGAATGGCCTAGGTGGTACTTCTAGTCATGGAATCCACATTGAGGGGTCAACCTACTCCTAAGCTAAGTTATGCTATCATTGCAGGTAAAAAAACATTGAGAATGGGATGTTAAAGGTGTGCTACATGAAGTCTTGAAATGCTACAGGAACTTGGCCGAGAGGTTTTGGAGGGTAAGGATGAGGGTATGAAGTAATGGCAATATGAATGAAGGTTGTGGGGAATGTAGGGAAGGTGACCCAAAACCCTAGCCCAGTCCAACACTTCAGGAAGGCTAGATTTGGGATAAGAGAGTTTCTCACAGTGACAAAAAATAGAGATCAAGAACATGGGTTGGGATGCATCAAAATAGGTTGGAGAAGTCCTAGATGGAGTTGGTGAACAAATTTCTTGCCTGCAGATCCAACAACCTTGCAACATCACATGCACCTATTCCTCTTTTCATTTGAAAAATAGTACAGTTAATGGTGGAAAGGATGAATTGACTTTGGAACCTATCTAACTAATGCTAAGAACTTCATCTATGTAATGAACTACTTCTTAAGCTAAAATAATCATATTTGAAGCAAGATAACAAATGCAAACCTTTCCAAGAAATCATAAACATGAAATCACACATTATTTTTGGGCTGTGATGATGGGGTCCTCTAATCATTCTCCCATTAGAGAGATGACATAGGGATCACAATCGCAGATGTTCTGAGGGATTATACTCTACTGAATTGCATCAACCAATCAACATTCTAAGCTAAAATAAGTATAAATAAAATCTACTGAAGTACAATAAGAAATCAACATTCTAGGCTAAGAGAAATAGAAGTAGACAATAGGGACCTAAGCTGCTAGGGTTGAGCCCAAACCCAAGAGCTTCAGCCCTCTGAACTAACTCAATGATGGATCAAGATAAAACTTCTCATTATGATTCCAGAAATGTGAAATAAATCATCAACATAATAGTCACAAGTGCTTCAGTTCAATGGTTTCTTAGCTACAATAACACTGTGAATCGTAATGCATTCCTTAGCATGCTTATCTATATAAAAGGGTAGTTACCAAAAAATCCCTATAAAATAGGGACATTTGTCTCCGTAACTCGAGAATAGGTGGATCTAGATCTCCCTTGAACTGCACTGGCTTGGTTGCCAATGATCTCAGTCTACTTGGCTACCAATGACCATGAGTTGATGAGAGATAGAGTTGTGATCTTTTGCTGATTTAAGGAGTTAAGGGGATGGACAACATCCTAGAATCTCTCTAATATGTTTACTCCAAGATTCTACACTCAAATTTTCTCAAAATTGCTCCAACTTCTTCATTTAACACACATTAGGCCACATAACATAGCAACACATCTTTTACTCCTCACACTAAGCATAATATAAAAAAATTCGTAGATAAATGTGAGAAAAATATAATTTCATAAGCTAGAGGATGGAATTGTGACCCTTATGATATACCTATTGATGAACCTCATCGTCACCCCCTATTGAAACTATTGCTCATATTCTAAGAAATGCAATCATCTATGTCCATGTCTTCCATGACCCTGGTGGCCTCTCATACATCCCAAGGTTCTGTAGATGGTGTGCCCTCCTGATGATAGAATCATGCATCATTCTCAATGTTTGTCCACTACTTCCTTTCCTCTTCTTCATTCCTTCCTTATTGTAAACCCAATAGCAAAGGTGGACTGAGCTTGAATCCAATCCGGTTGATCTTTAATCTTTACATGGCCCTTTTGTACAGGGGTGTTCTATCCAATGCATTCCTCAACCTTTGAGGAGTGTGATAATACCTGATTTGGATCCTGTGTGATAAGGCATTCCTTCTTCTCTGACATTATTGTTTGATCTCTATCCCTAACAGCCTAAGAGTGTCCTCAAAATGGGAGATGGCACGCTCTTGAGTGGCAAGGTATCTAGGTGCTAGCTTAGCATCATTAGAGATGATGATGTGAGTAATGATTATATCCATAGGACTTATCTGCTCTGCCCTGAGGTAGAGGGGATTCTTTTTCTTCATTTTCCATTAATTTCTTCACCTCATAAGCTTTGCCCTCCTCATGAGTCATCCAATATGCAAGGGCCATTAGCTACAGGTCTCCCAAATTTTCATTGGGCTCCAAAACATTCACATCAGTTACGGTGAGGTTGTGTAGGTAGAACTCAACTAATTTGATTCTATATTCTATGCTACTTTGGTCACAGAACTCAATGAACTACTTGTAATCCTGAAATGGCATGGATCCATGTTGTTCTAATGTCTTGATTTGGAATTGCATAAATTGTTCTTTGAGGAAGAGTGCATAAGAATTGGATGGAAGTCTACACTGTAGTGTCTCCATGGAGAGGCTTGCGATTGTGGCCAACTGGGTTTCCTTTTCTTGCAATTTCTTCCTCAACCATCTATTTTCTACCTGCAACTATTCTCTCGCTGTGGACTCTTTTATCCTTAACTCAGTTAACTCCTTAACCATTATTGTCTTAAAGGGGTTCTGACCCAAGATCGAAGTTAGTTACAACGACCAACAAAACCCTACACTGTTGGCCCTTTCAGCAACAACTTTCATAACGCAAGCTACAGTCTCACCCAAAGCAATATTAGGGGATGCAAGAACCAAGTTTCTGCATCCAGAGACTAGTGTGATGTCTTTCAACGCCCTTTATCTACTTCTGCATAGATCGATAAAATTCAAGGACTATTTATTATAACTAAGCTAAAGTTGCCTCCAGACGTTCGTGAAGGTCCACGATCAGTCCTTGTGGAACTTAATTAGTTGATTACCTACTTCCATGCATCAACAAGCAACCCTAGATCAAAGTTCATGTAGATATACTTAATTCGTTATAAAACATAAGAGAAATAGATTTTAACTTCGCAGAAGTATATAAAAATTCATATCATGCAGTGTTTAGACAGATTCAGTGAAATCACGCACTATTTAATCATTATTTCATAAAACATATCATTCAATTGGTAAAAGATAACATAAATAGATTCAACGACAATATAGAATTATTCTCCAAAAAGATATCTTTAGTGTTCTTTCATTCACAGATTACAGACTCTCTACCCTACGCACACAACTGCAGGGGTCTATGCACTCAGCTGCGGACTCTACCTAGACCTCTTGCACACTCAGTTGCAGCAGGATTCCCTTCTTCACCTAAGTGCAGGAAGCAGAGCCTTCATGCCTTAGCGCTTCCGCAAAAACCCTTCAATGTACCCAATTCTCTATAAAAAGTTATCTCTATGACTTGCTAAGACTCAACTATTTATAGCTTTTCTGATACAATAAAATGGCCCCCAGTTCATGGGTGAGTCTTCAAAATTGACCAAAAGCAGGGGCTAAGGCCCTTTTGAGTCTTATCTATCTGTGCGCTACACATCCACATATCGCAGAGAATTTAATTCTTTTTACAAAACTTTTACAAAATTGAGTTAAATTAACCCCAAAACTAACCCTAGGGACCCTGTCCCAACAGGCCCCCAACACAAAGATCGTGACTCGCCCTTGAGCCACTCAGTTGGTGCCGCGATGTTGCTATGAATATCTCCCAACTCAACCTGTACTACTGCCACTTCTACAACACTCTGCACTGCTACCTGCTGCACTTCTTCGACCAATTTTTCATTTGTTGGCCCTTCCACTATGAGGCACATGGTCCTTTACGTCTGCTATAATCCTTTGAGCTTCTCATGGAGTGACAGAGTAAGATGACATGCTTCCTCTAGTCATGGCTGCAGTCTGGCCTTCAACAAGGCCTCTTTCCTCTACAAATCCTCCACTTATGTAAGCAATTACTTTCCATCCTATAGCTTGGTGAGGCATTGCACTGGCGCCAAAGTGAGTGCAGTTGCTTGAACCTTATCATATTGTCGGTTCATTTCTCGAACATCTATGTTCAGCTTTTGTAGGTTCAGGTCCTCCTGCAAATTCTTCCATATCTCCATCGTGACATCAAATATCGATGAGAAGTCATTAACTTTGATGTCCAGTGTAGTCATGGCCTCCTTTATTGTTGCTCTCAGACCTCTGGTGGAGTCGTCGGCTGCAACTTCAATTGAAGCTCTGTTATTTACATCTAAAAGTTGAAAGTCACCCTACCTATTTATTCCTTTGAAGCGCATACTTCAATAGCCAATTTCCTCACTTTGGCTAAGGGCTCTGCATCCTGTGGTTTATTCAGCTCAAGCACTAACTTGCACACTTTCTCAATCATTGTTACCAGGTGTTGATAGTGCTGGACCTACCAACATGTCAGGGGATCTCCCTGGTAAGAAGTATCAATTAGACCTCGGACCATTTGGTGTAGGAGTCCCATCAATGGGTCATATGGTAATGCCTTGAATGCGATTTCACACAGAGACAAGTAAGATAACTTTGTTGGTGGCAAGGGTGTGACAGCTACAGTGAGACAAGGAAGGTGCATGATAGGTTCTAACACACTAAGGGTGAACCAAGTGCACCCCTTAGAAACCTATAATAGTACTCGGCTTGGAAGGGAACATATGGGCGAAAATGCATCACAAGCTGGAAAAAAAGTTAAAGAGCGATCCAAAGTGATGATTAAACCAACAACACATTTCAGAAAGATTCATACATACTTATATAGAATAGTCCATACATGCATGCATAAGCAAAAAAATACATATATCATTTAGAGTAAACAAGATAGCATAGAATACAATACAACAGATGCATGAAACGTGTTGGCTCTATGCTATTAAGAAGTGTAAGTTCCAGTCATACAATACATCCATGTCCAACAACTAGTTCCAATAGTCGAATGTTACAACCACAACCGCCTACTCCTCCAAAGAGATGTACTAGCTCTGCGCAGTGGAGAAGCCAAGACTCATTATAATACTGTCCAAGCTCTCTCTAAGATAGTCTTATCGGAAGCTTGGCTGACCAAAAGCCTATACAATTAGTTATGAGGTTCAATTTATATCAAATGGTGGGGTGACACTTGACATTCCCCTTTGTGACAGTTCATCTACCCTCATGACTCTTCATCTACTCTATGACTGTTACATCCAACTATCAACACTTGAACTTCCACTTGACAAAGACGTTACATCACAATTCACATGTGCTCATGTGAGACAAAATGGCTTGAGCAAGCCATGCAAGACATCACTGACACTTAGTCCATTGTTGTGAGACCAAGTCTTTGACATGCTTGTGATGGTGAAGGTGGTGAGATGATGCCAAGCTTGGTCATCCATGATGTTGTGCATGCACCCCATGGTGACATCTTGCTGAGGAGAACTCTTGCCTCCATTGCATCTAGGTGCATTGGTATGGCTCCTCCATCCAACTCATCTGCTAGCATGGGCATGGTCTTCTTGTGAGTGGAAAAACCAAAAACACACTGACGCATAGTGTCTGTGCTGATCTTTTGGTGTGTGTTGGTGGTCATGCGCATCAACTGTCAACTACATGTTTAGCTCCAGTTGGAATTACTTCTTGTCTTTACCTTGGTGAGTGTGCTCAATGGGTGGGATTGCATGTGTGCGCATAATGACATGCATGCTGTTGCATTCCCTTGTATGCGATCAACAAAACTACTCACCATGTTTGCTTTGTGCCAGCTACTAGGATGGATCTTTAACTTGTATGGGCGTAGTTTCATCCGTGAGTGGATGTTGCAACCACTAATGTTCCTGTTCTTGCTGCAACTCATTCATTTATCTGTGCAACTCATGTTCTTCCTTGAGTTGCTACTTTAGCAGATGTGACTCCTTGTTTGTTCCATTCTCTATCTTCGCACGATCTTCATGTCGCGGCGTGACCTCATAGCCCGAGTCTCCAAAGTTTCTTTTATCACCAGTGGATTTGCTTGAGCTTGCAACTTTGTTACGGCTTTGTGTTGTCAACAAACTTCCTCTTGCATTTGTTGAACCCAGTATGCTGCCTTCAACTGCTATTCATGATGCTACTCGTTGTGATGCTGCTACCATCATATCTTGATGTCCTTTTCTATGAACAACATGATGTCTTCATGGTTAGGCAAGTCAATAAGCACTTGACCAACTACATCCCCAAGTGTGCTCTGAACGCTATCTTCGACTCTTCACTCTAGGAAACCATTGTACCTATATTGCTAAGAGGTAGTTGAACACCTATGATACCTAGAGACATGAAAACACTCATGGCAAGCAATCTGTCAATCGAAAACCAAAATGAACTTTGAGAACTGACTTTCAACATACATGTGTGACTGATCATGAAGGTTACATAAATTCCGCCGGTAGGTCAGGAGACTGACTACCAAGATTGTGCAAGACAAAGTCTAAGCTGCTTGGAGGCTGACATACTGCTAGAACTGCACAATGCACAATCCAATCTGGCTATTAACTATTGGAATTGGTTAATACGCAATCTCAGTTGGCAATGATTGCAGGATCAGTGATTGCATTGTGCAATTTTTTGGCCAGCAGTCACTGTCCCTTAGAAATGCGCAAAATAGTCCTCAAGGATAGTGCCTATGTAGAAATGAACATTTCTGGAGAGGAAGACAGAGCATTCCTTCCCCAAATTGCGCAATGCTTCTCGGTGAAGGCAAAGTCCAGGCCAAGGCTTCCTAGACTCGTCGATGGGCAACTGAAAGCGAATGTGAATGCAAATGCATGGCACTACTAAGTGTAAGAATAAGTGAATGATCATTCATGGAAATGGTGAATGACAGATTCAGAAAATGGAACAACATGCATGTGGGTGAGGCGAGTCGTTGAATCAGTGATCGTTGATGAAAACCAATTTCATGCATGTGACAATAGTGGGATGTTAATGAGAACTGAAATGGTGTGTACTACAAGCTAGTATGTATCAAAATGATAGCAAGTGCTCACTAAAATCAAGAAAACATCGTTCATACGAAGCAAAACACAAAAAGCGTCAGAAATGCAACACAAGACATGGAAAGCGGGCTTACCCCAAAATAGTTGAGCTTAATGTGTCGACAGCTCCTATATGCAATGTGGAATGTCAAAGATACAAGTTTTATGTGAGGGATGAGCTCTACAACATCTGATTAATGAGTTTTGATGAAATCGAGGTTATGACGTGCATACCACAAATCTAGGGAAAGCGACACTTGGTGGGAGGATTCTGTAATGATCGTTGCATGTAACCTACAACTGCCAAAAATGGATCCTTGAAACCTAGGATGCCTTTGCATGTTGCCTTGGGAGAAGCAGCCCATGCATGCAAGTCTATTTTGCTCGGTCCCAAAGGGAACCGGTCCACTCAGCTGCACATGTAAGAGGTTGTTCAATTATTGGGAGAAAATGTGCATTTCTGGCTAGGAGCTGGGCTGGAAGCTCAGAAGATTTATGTAATTTCTGGGTAGAGTAGTTGACTGATTCTAAAATTCGTACAAGTTCTGGGCTGAGTAGCCCAGCTCGGAAGGATTGCGCATTTTTTTGGGTGAAGCTTGCTCAGCAGAATTGCGCAATTCTAGGACCTAGCAGGTTACTAGTGAGGATTGCACAATTTTTGAAGGGAGGCCTAGTTACCCTCCAGATATTCGTAAATTCTTAAAGGAGTTGCTCAGCCTATTGCTAGACCAAGTGCAGATGAACAACCTGTGAGGGGAATGCACTAAGGTTTGATCGACAGGGTATCTTTCTGTAAGAAAATCACTGGAGCTTGTGTACTTGATGAAGCAAGACATGTTGTTGTGAAGTTTGGTAGGGAGGCTCCAAAATGAAGCTAAGGAAACATTCGGGAGGGTGGTTGTAACTGCTACAAAACTTTGTGACACACTGGTATAACTCCAGCTCTCTGAATGGACCTTGTTCATGAAAAGCAAGTCTAACACCTCCAAAAGTATTGTTCAGTTCACAACTTGTCTTGCTTTCACACTAGCTTGATTGTAAGATGTAGCATTTGCCAATCTCTTGGTCGATTGACACATTCCAAGCCATGTCAACAGTTGTTTCGATTGGGATTGAGGGGTATATTGATGCACAAGCATAATAGTCATCAAAATCTTAGTTTCATCTATGGTGTTGCTCCGCTGCCAGTAGCCCTTGACAGTACCCCGAAGGAATCACATAGGAACACAAGCATGTCTTGCTGCCAGCGAGCCTAGTCTATACCTTGTCAGAGTTTCTTTCATCACCTCTCTGTGTAGGAAGCCTTTCTCTTCTTTCACCTAATTCATTTTTAATTTTTTAAGCTTTTTTTCACTTTTTCAATTTTTGATTTTCATAATTCTGAATAGCACTTATTCATTTCAGAGGTGGAAGAGGGATCTAGACTTATTGACAGTAGAAGAGGTTGTTCCAGTAGAGAAGAAATTTATTATACCTCTGACATGCGTATTAAGGTTTTCCCCCTTGCCTTACTCTAATAGACTAAGCTGACAAGGGTTAACCTAAAAGCAACTGACTAGAGTAGGTGACACTAGTTAGCATGCAAGCGTTGTGTTTTCACCAAGGTTCACTTCAAACATCACGTATTTTCCTTCGATGTATCAAGGACTAAAAGTAACAATTTATTCATACAGAGGCAAGATGATAGATAACCAAGTAGTGATAGCTCCACAAGGCCTCTTGTACTTTACCCATCTTCTTTCAAGAGTCATACATGGTTTCATGCGAAACTAACCTATGAACAAAACAAGCAAACTAACAAACAACAAAGCAAAGCAAGAGTAGAAGCAAAAAGTGAAATCAAAGCATGTAAGAAAAAAAGCAAGCAAAAAAACAAACAAACAAAGCAAGTAAGCAAAAAAAAATGCAAGAAAACAACTAAAAGCAAACATTAATCCTACTCCTAAACTAATGGTGCATGGGCTTGATCACGTGAAGTAATATTTCCAATGCAGCCACCAGCACATTGGTTGACCCATGTTGGTGAAGGTTTGGTCCACGAGAAACCCAGTTGTGTGAATCAGCAAGAAAGAAATATATAACAATGAAGACAACCACACTTCACATTTCAAATTGCCCACAGTACATAAGTGAGTGCAAGTGCATGACGAGAAGTTCGTGGACTTATCGCGGTGTTGTGCAGCACTGTGTGCAACTTTGAAGAATATGCACACTCTTGACTGTGACATGCAAGAAAAAAAGAAACATAGGTAAATTGCGTTGTGCATGTGTGCTCATGATGTAAGATTCCTCCAATGCATGAGTGATGTGATCATGTAGTTCAAGTGGAGGAAGAACAATCTGTGTGTGAGATTGATCTTCAGTGCATACAGATGAGTGATGAGGAGCCTTGGGTGATTGAACAATTTCCTTATCGAAAGTGAGACTAACCCCAAGGGAGTGATGGCCTACCATAACCACCAACTCAAGCTGAAGTGCCCTGACAGTCTTGGGTGTTTCATCTTCATCATCAAATAGATAATCATAAACTGATGGCTTCAAAATATCAACTATGATAGAGTCATGATCATGATCAAATATGGTAGTATATGGATCACGACTGCCATCATCAGAAAAATCAATGAGCTCATCGACATCCTCGTGATCAGATGAATCAAATCGAGGGTTAGATGAAAAGTGAACAAACTCATCCTCTGTGTTTCTAGAAAAGGAAGATGAATGATCAAGTGTATTTTCAATGAATAACTTATCCTCTCCGTTTTCGAATGATGGACCAACATCCGATGTGTCCTGTGAGTGATCAACAATGGGTGCATCCGTGGATGGAGATACACATGCAAAATCATGGATGGCAGGTTCACCAAAGATGTTAGGAAAGAATGGAGGAGGCTTGAATGGAAGGGAGTCAGCCTTCACTGAGTGTTGATGTTCAAGCTCCCACTCATACTCTTCATGAATGACAATGCATGTTGGGTGTGCAAGACCAACTCTGTTAGTGGATTGTTCCATGTTCACAACAAGTGTAGAGATTGGAATGGAAGAACACAAGAGAGTATCATCTGGAGGAACAAGCAAATGTGAAGACAGAGGTTGTGGAACATAATGCATATAACAACTCGAAGGACTCACAACCAAATCTACATGAAAATTAAGTGAAGTGATTTTGGGAGGATATGAAGGTTGAGGGGATGGCAGATAGTCACATGTGATAGTGACCACATCTGACTAACATTGCGTAGATCCCTCACTCGGTAGTGGTGGAGTTGTTTGATGAGGGGCTGGCAGATAGTCACATGTGATAGTGACCACATCCGACTGAGATTGCGTAGATCCCTCACTGAAGAATGTCAAGCAAGGCTTGATTTCAAACTTCTTCTTGGGATGAGAAGATTTATTAATGAAATACTCGAATTAGTCCCAAAGATAGAGAAATTTCATCTAGCTCCTCGGAGCTTGAAACTGCAAGTCACGGAAGCTCTGCCAAAAATCCATAATCAATTCATTTGGAGACTTCCATTGTTGTAGCAGGTTTTGGTCAAGATGGTCTATATCAAAATGATATAAAGTGTCTTCAATGAGATCATAGAAGTGCTCAAGTGAGTGCACGACGTCAGCTGGTAGGCTGAACAACCATAGAAGTGTGTATGCATGAAGCAAGCTATCTTGTTTGTTAGAACACCCATCTTCCTCATGAAGCATGGAAATAAATCCATGTAAGTACTTAGGCTAGGCCACTTCGCCTTCACCATCATATGTGTAAGTGGACAAGTGATCGAAAAACTCCCTCGTGATGGTGACATCTTCATGATTCAAAAAACATCGTAGAGGGAGAAGAGTGCAAGAATCCATGAAAGATATGCAAAGGTTCAAAACCGTATGAGAGGACATAGCTTCTCATATGGCCCTCCTTCTAGTGCAATAAATTTTGATGGTGCCAGACCCAACAACATGTCAGGGGATCTCTCCGGTAAGAAGTCCCAATTAGACCTTAGATCGTTTGGTGTAGGAATCCCAGTAGTGGGTCGTACGGTAATTCCTTGACCACGATTTCGCATAGAGGCAAGTAAGATAACTTTGTTGGTAGCATGGGTGTGACAGCTGCAGTGAGACAAGGAAGGTGCATGAGAGGTTCTAACGTACTGAGGGTGAGGTGAGTGCACCCTTGGAAACCTGTAATAGTAATCGGCTTGGAAGGGAACACACGAGTGAAAATGCATCACAAGCTGGAAAGAAAGTTAGAGAGCAATCCAAAGTGATCGTTAAACCAACAACAAATTTCAAAAAGATTCATACATACATATACAGAATAGTCCATATATGCATGCATAAGCAAACAAATACATATATCATTTAGAGTAAACCAGATAGCATAGAATACAATACAACATATGCATGAAATGTGATGGCTCTGCGCTATTAAGAAGTGCAAGTTCTAGTCATATAATACATCCATGTCCAACCACTCGTTCCAATAGTGCAACACTACAACCACAACCACCTACTCCTCCAAAGAGATGTACTAGCTCTGCATAGTGGAGAAGCCAAGGCTTGTTACAATACTGTTCAAGCTCTCTCTAAGATAGTCTTATCGGAAGCTTGGCTAGCCAAAAGCCTATACAATGAGTTATGAGGTTCTATTTATAGCAAAGTGTGGGGTGACCCTTGACATTCCCCTTAGTGACAATTCATCTACACTCATGACTCTTCATCTACTCTATGATTGTTACATCCAACTATCAACACTTGAAATTCCACTTGACAAGACATTATATCACAATGAACATGTGCTCATGTGAGACAAAATTGTTTGAGCAAGCCATGAAAGACATCACTAACTATTATAGACATTTTTGGGCTCTGCAACCCCAATCATACATGCCATAAACCAAGGGCTCCTACGTCCCTAAAAGTGTTGTTTCATACCCTAAAGGAACAAGGTCAGTTGATTACATCATCTCCCAGAAGTTCTCCACAGGAAACTGCTCAGAACTGGTCAAAACTGGACCATACAGGTTGCTCAATGCTAAGGGTGCAATGCATCCCACCTACCCAGTGAAAAGGGTGCGATGCATACTGAAAAGCCCTTCTATAGGGTGCGATGGGAAAAAGTGGACAAATGGCAGAGACAGTTTGCGAGGTGGATGATCATGGAATCTTCCAGAAACTTCTCCTGTGACACTTGCCTCTCTGAATTTGCCCAGGGATGAGTAAGATATCATTAATCTCAAAGTGGAATCAAGGACTATCAGAGAGAGGAAACTAATCAAAATCCCAGAAGCTGACTCACCCCCCTGCAATCATCTATATATGGATCCCTCATCCCAGAGATCCAGAGGTTGGAATTTTGTATTTTGTAAGGAAGTGTTGTTGGTTTCTTGGTGGAACATCATAGTGTTGGGTGATCTAAGCTTTTCACGAGGTGAAAGAAGGGCTTTCATGCTGGAGGATGACGCTGGGTAAGAACAATTGGTTGTAATCCTCTTTGCTTATTCTTCATATTAATAAAGCTATTGAAGTTTTCCTCCACATTCTTGTATGTTTGATGATATATGCATTTGTGTGGTCAATGTATATCTGGTCCTATATTGTTTATGATTGTAGATCTCTATTCTTCGATAGTATTATGCTGCTTTGATTCCACAGGTGCTCTTTGAAGCTAGGTAAACAGAGGAGAAGTGGCAAAGATATATCAGAAAGGAGAGGAACCAAGCAAGGAACCAAGCACAAGACTGAGGTTGGTGTCCTTCATTCCCCTCTTATCTACTTCTCATAAAGGAAAACGAAAGTAGTTTTAGTTTGTTTGTTTCTAAGATAGCTACCAGTCTTAGTGGGACTAGCAACTCCGAGTGGACACTAGATTTCCCGATAACAAAATGGCGACTCCATTGGGGAGCGAATAAATTTTTTGTTTGTCTGTGTTTGTTTGCTTTATAAATTTACAGACAGAGCCTGAAGTCAAGCCAGCTAGCCTTCGAATTGCATTTGCTATGCAAGTGCAAAGTAGATCAATGTTGCTTCAGTCTATCTCCGGGTTTTGTTTATAAACTGAACAATCAATTTGCAAACTTTCTAATTGCCCTAGTGGTGGCTCTAGTAACCTCATTAGATCATCCCCTATGATTTCTTTTTACTGTACGTCACTTGCTCGGCCTAAATCACTGAACTGAGCTGCAAACTCTGACCCGGAACCCAGTTGAAGTCTCGTCCCTGGACCGCCGCACCTTCTACTCTTGGGAATCTGTATGCATCGCACTTCCCATGTGCAGTAGGTGCACTGCATCGCACTTTCCCTGTGTTGCAGGTGCGCTGATCAGACAAGACCTCTTCTGCCCTTAGATTTTGGTTTCTGTGTTCACTCTCTTCAGCTCTATTCAGGAGTTTTGCTGTCTGTGATCAGTATACCACTGTGGAAACCCCCTTCCTTTCCGTCATTTCGCCTCCATTGTGCAAAGAACTGTGAATGTTTTTATGTATTGTGTGCCATTTTCAGTTCTCTTTTACAAAGAAGTAGCATAATAAAACTGTCATCTTTTGATTTGAAAGTGTCGCAAGTGTCGTTTTCAGTCAAAGAAAAAATTCTATTGTTCTTGATGGTCGATTATATAGTTACTCTTGTATTTGATTTGAATTAGTAGTTTTTCAAGTGTTGAAGGCAGTTTTTGATTCAAAATAGCAAAGTGTCGTCATTATCTTCCTTTTGTTTTTGAAGAGAAATTTGTTAGTACTGTCGCTTTGGAAAGATAATTCAGATTTGTACTTGGCATTCTTCTTGTCATTCACACATTAAGAATGCTGAAAACAAATACATGCATGTGCATTTGCATTTAGACTGCTTGTTGGTTTGATTTAGGATAGTGCATCTAGTGTGTGCTCTTTGCTCTATGTTGGAAGAATATCATCTCTCTTTCTTTAGTAGCTAGGATTTTCATTGCAAAAAGAAGATTAAACGATTGTTTATCATCTTAGATTGCATTTTAGGAATTATATCTACATCACGCGGTGAACCCGAAAGGAAAATTTCTTAAGAAAGATCAACTGTAAAATAAATTTAATGACCCTAAAAACACTTTGGAACCTTTCTGTGCAGGGATTCAATTGTTGAATTGAGGCTTCTGTGATCCATATCAAGTTTAAGAGAAATTCTTCAGCATAAATCACGAGATAAATCATTTGTCGACGGGTTTCGAACCAACAAGTGTGGTTTATCGTCAGGACAAGTTGAAGAAACAGATCCAGCTTAGCATGTTAAATAGTGTGAGCAGAGACTCCAAAGGCTATCCTGACTAACGGCTAATTTTGACTTTAGGACCAGAGTCAAGATTTAATGGAAATTAGTTAAATTATGTGAATATATAACAATATAAAATAATTTAAAAAATGTTAAAGGTTAGTTAGAAAGTTATTAAAAATTATAATTTGTTATTTAAATGGGACTTAAAGTATAAATTATACGTGTATATATATATATATATATATATATATATATACAAAGGTTAGTTAGAAAATTATTGGAATAATAAAATTGAAATATACATAAAAATAATAATATATAAAGTTTAATTACGAATAAATAAATTCAAAAAAAAAAAAACATATATATATATATATATAATAAAACAAATAAATAAATAAATAAATAATAATAATAATAATAATAATAATAATAAAATAAAATAAAATAAATAAACAAATAAATAAAATCAATTAATTAATTAATTAATTAAAATAAATAAAACAAGTGAGCTAAGAAAAAAAAAACCTAATAATAATAATAATAATTATAATAATGAAAATTAAATTAATAAATAAATCAAGCGATATATATATATATATATATATATATATATATATATATATATATATACACACAGAGACAAAATGAGAGACCCTAGGAGGAAGGAGAAGACAAGGTGCCAAGGAAAAACAGTGACATAAAGGGGAACCAACGAAAGCAAGAAAGGGTAAGACTAGGAAGAAATGGCCGGGATCTAGCAGCTACTGATCTTCCATCCGTCATCTCTATTGAGATTGCTCGGCCTTCTTTCAATTTCAAAGGAAGCTATTGAAATTGAAAGAAGGCCGAGCAATCTCAATAGTGATGACGGCCGGAAGATAAGTAGCTGCTGGATCCCGATCCTTTCTTCCTAGTATTACCCTTTCTTGCTTTCGTTGGTTCCCCTTTATGTCGCTGTTTTTCCTTGGCACCTTGTCTTCTCCTTCCTCCTAGGGTCTCTCATTTTGTCTCTGTATATATATATATATATATATATTTATGTTTTTTATTATATTATTTATTATTATATATATATTTTAATATCGCTCACTTGATTTATTTATTATTTAATTTTCATTATTATTATTATTATTATTATATTTTATTTTTTTAATTTTTTAATTTTATTTTTATTTTTATTAATTTATTTTATTAAAATGAAATAAAATCTTTTTACCTTTTATAACTTTCGTAATTAAACTTTATATATTATTATTTTTATGTATATTTCAATTTTATTATTCCAATAATTTTCTAACTAACCTTTGTATATTATATATATATATATATATATATTATATATTATATATATATATATATAGATATATATATATATATATATATATATATATATATATATATATATATATATATATATATATATATATATATATATATATATATACACGTATAATTTATACTTTAAGTCCCATTTAAATAACAAATTATAATTTTTAATAACTTTCTAACTAACCTTTAACATTTTTTAAATTATTTTATATTGTTATATATTCACATAATTTAACTAATTTCCATTAAATCTTGACTCTAGTCCTAAAGTCAAAATTAGCCGTTAGTCAGGATAGCCTTTGGAATCTCTACTCACACTATTTAACATGCTAAGCTAAATCTGTTTCTTCAACTTGTCCTGACGATGAACCACACTTGTTGGTTTGGAACGCGTCGACAAATGATTTATCTTGTGATTTACGCCGAAGAATTTCTCTTAAACTTTGGAACCTAACGCACAACATCTAGAAGTCTAGGCTAGAGACGTATTCGAGTGTCGTAAAGCCTGGTAACTGTCGCTTTCACTGTTGGTTGGGTGATTCCTCCTCTTTGAGACAACAAAAGCCAGTACGGACTTGCGCTCCCACGTACCATTGATTATATATTGGGAGACCAAAATAGGCTATATCCTTTATCCATAGGAAGCCGTGTCTGCCACCCTATCGATCGCAATGCACTAAACACAACATTCAGGAAGATTGACTACCGTACCGTAAAAAGTATTCTGCAGTTTTGCGATTGGTTTGGTAATCCCTCTCTCAAGATTTCTAGAGTAGTCTCTTTCATTCCTTTTCAGACTCCTTAAAGGAAAAGGTCCATCTGAGCACTTGTCACTTCAGGCTCATTAAAAATTGAAGGCGACTAGAGTCATCTTTTGTTTTTTCTCGACTCTTAAAAATTGAAAAGACAAGTTGTGTCAAAGCGTCTAAATTTTATTTTAATCGGAATAATATCACCATTCCCGCATTGTTCTTAGGTTGAGACAAATGGAATCCACCAGCCAAGGATTTCCCCTTGGAGGAAATCCTAGTCCTTTCTCCTCTTGGGGAGATGTTGGTGCACCTCATATGGCCACATTGTCACTTCCAGGGTTGAAGATTGGCTTGCCAATATGGCTCTTCTCAACCTTCGTCATTTAGAACACCGTGATTCCTGAACAATCAAGTCAAAAGCTGGATGATACTAAAGTTACGCCCCAACCTTCTACTTCATCCGATTCTCCCTCTCCTCCTTCCTCTTTGCTTGATAAAGCTGGTAAGGCCAAAAATCAAGTAACTAAGAAGGAGAAGAAGGGGAAGGAGAAGAAAGCGAAGAAGAAGAAGGAGCCAAAGGTAAAAAGGGATAATCAGGCATCTTCTAGTGAAAATCTGCACACTTCACCGTCCAAGCCTAAATCTCCATGTGTCATTTGCAATGGAGACCACTATCATCGAGATTGTCCTTGCATCCTACGGATCTTAAGGACTGGTCTCCTCGATTGCACAATCCGGTTGCATCAACCTCTAAAGATCATGTTAAAAGTACACCATCAACTAGTGAAAGTGAAGAATTTGGATAGAAAAGGAAATGTAAATTTCCTTTTAAACTGTGTGAAGGCGGTCATGCCGTCCACCATTGTCCCTTCCTAGACGAAGCTAAAAGAGTTTTGGATGACCATCCTGCTTCACCGCTATAGCTCCCTCCTGGATACAAGAAACTCTCGCCGATTCCATCACTAGTTGAAAATCTGACCGACACGCCATTATGGTCGGTCGAAGCATCTATCATTGAAGATAAACCCGCTGAATCCATACCAGACGAAAGTCAAATGGTTGAGGCGGCAGTCGACCCGATCTTGTCTTCAGAAAGTCCATCTTCAGATGATACAATCACCGAAGAGAATGAGAATGACACCGTTTAGATTCTTTTCGTAAACACAGACTCCAGTGAACATGGGGGCAGTCTACCCGTTCCTTTACCACAGGAAGGAAGTTCGTCAGAGTCATATTTGGCTGTCTATTCGGTCCCACCTCCAAGAAACCTAGTCGTTTCCTTCGATTGGAATCTACTAGGCAGACCCCATGTACTGGCTAATGTACCCTTCTGAATCATTGTACAAGCTTACAAAATGATCATGGTCGGTACCATCATAGATGAAGGGGCTTCTGTGAGTATCCTTTCCTCAACTGCTTGGGAAGCGCTTGGTTCGCCATCGCTTCTGCCTGAGATGAGAAATCTGACAGGCTTCGACAAAGGAACTAGTCGAACGTTAGGGATCCTTCCTAATGTGCCCATAACATTGAGAAGGAAAATCGTTTACGTGAACGTAATGGTAGTCTGAGGACCTCTAGATTATAATCTACTCCTTGGGCGTGACTATATTTATTGCATGGGAGCCATCATCTCCTCGCTCTTTCGAGTAATGTGTTTTCTGCATGAATGCAGAGTGGTCCAGCTCATAGACCAGCTTTCATTCCCCAGCTCCCATATAAAATATAGTCAAATTCCATCCCTAAATGGTCTTTTCATGCAAGGAATGTCTCATCTGTCTCCAATTCATCCACCTAAAGAGCGCGAGTGATTCGGAAGGACATGACTGAAACCCAGGGGGCATGCACCCTGGTCTGCTTCAGTAGGGAAACTTCGGGTATAGGGTAGGTTTCTGCGAAGGATATATGACTGGTCCGATCCCCGTCCATATAGGAAGAGAGGTTTAGACCGGATAAGATACCTTCGTTAAAAGGTAGGCCTTTCCTGACAGAACAAACATTTTGTCTGCAAATTGAGGGGTAACCTAGAGGCTCTACTTTGCTATACCTTGGGGCATGTAAACCTCTTGTGAGCAAGGGAGAAACGACCAACTAATGTTAACTCTATGATTTCGCTGACTTCAACCGCTTAGGTCAGGTGAGTGGCCAAATCGACCATTCATCTTTGCAGGGGCCACCATGGCATCGACAAAGTAAAGGAAAAAGTTTCCTACCTAACCTTGGTAGTGATCTTGGTAGTTAAGTAGAGGGGTGTAGTTGGTTGTTCCTAGCTTGCATGCGAGAGGCACCAGAGCATAGTTTCGAATGGTGCAAGCTCCCTAAAAATTGAACCTATCAATGAGACATCCTTATTATACGACTGGCATGAGCAGTTTTTATGTGGAGTTCAAGCTCGTTAAAAATTAAGCATAAGCAATGAGAAAACGTTCCACTAGAGTTTAAGCTCATTTGAAAAAAAATGAACCAATTTCCGGTAAATAACCATTGTGAATGCATTATCATCAACTTTTGAGCCCTGGTCATGTTCTCATCATCACCTCCACTCTGTTTTAGCCAATCATTCACTTCCATTTGATTGTTTACCCTTTTGAGGAACAGCCGCGAAGAGTGATCCTGTTCACCATCCTTGTGACACTACTGTGACTGGAAAATTCCAAACCTCACCTGGAATCAGGTGCTACCCGAAATTATCACTCGTTCCTAAAAAACGAGTCTCCTTTAAGCTCTTTTCACCTGACTCATAAAATATGAAAAGATTGTCGAGCGATTGGCCTCTCCAGCTCATTAAAGTGACCGGAAGTGCTATCCCTCCTCTAGATTTTAATCTTTTTGGACCCGAGGGATTATTACACAAAAATATCGAGCGCTTGTTTTGTTCGGCTCATTAAAATTACCGAAAATTCATCCCATTCGTATTATTTTATATGTTTTCAGACTTAAGGGATTATATGATGAAAAATGATTATTGGAGTTTCCTTTACATCCCTTTTATAGTCTCTAAAATTGAAAAGGACCTAGTTATCTTTGTCGTCAAACTTGTTAAAACCGAATAGCGACAAACTTGTCCATACGGAAAAGAACGAGTTTCACTATTGCTACACTCGTTAAAACATAGCGACGGGTTTGCCTGAAGGGAAAATTATAGAACAAGCATATGTTATCCTCCTCAAGCTTGACAAAAATAAAGAGGTACTGGTCAGCAATGATTGGGGAAAAATTGGGAAGAAAACTTGAAGAAACTTTATTGGTAGCAAGTCGCTCTTAAACATGACACCTTCACTCCACATCCAAGTCAGGTTGGGTTGTTCCGTTCACAGGTCTTATCACCATTGGTCCACCGCACCATCCATATTTGGGGTTAACGCTACCAATCCATGTCAGTGTCGTCAGTATGTTCAAGAGAAGTTGCTCAGAGAATTCACTGGTGTCTCATCCACTACAATACATTCATGCTCCATTCTTTCATGACCGCCACCCTGAACCCTATATCATCAGATCATTTTCACCTCGAAAAATCATTTACTCCATTCCGTGTCGTAGATGTGGGATTCATTAAGGCCCTCCTATGACGGGTCGCTTCTTGTCCACATCAGATCATTATCCAAGAAGTCGACTTAGGAACAACCCTTTCAGTACTTTGAAGCTTGCATGCTTCAATGGCAATTTTCTCACTTCCAGTGACAGGTTTACATCAATGGCCTTGGACCGAAAGATTTTGCGTGGTGTTCGATGCCAAGTCCCTTATTCACACCATGCGAATTGTACTGTAGTACCTTAAGGGTCATCATCATTATCGGTGATTCCTCTCGCGCCTGTTAACAACTTACATCATTGGTTGGTAATTAGGTGATGTCCTTCCATGTTTGACCCCAGAACATCTTTCACATGGATCGCGTTGTACTCCAAGTGAAGATTGAACGAGTTTGAAGACCCCGAATCTAGTTTCATCCATCTGGGCTACGATATATTAAGAAAAATAAAGACATCAAATGTACATATTAAGAAGAAGGTCAGTTGATTACATCATCTCCCAGAAGTTCTCCATAGGAAACTACTCAGAACTGGTCAAAAATGGACCATACAGGTTGCTCAGTGCTAAGGGTGTGATGCATCCCACCTGCCCAGTGAAAAGGGTGCAATACATACTGAAAATCCCTTATATAGAGTGCGATGGGTGAAAGTGGACAAATGGCAGAGACAATTTGCGAGGTGGATGATCATGGAATCTTCCAGAAACTTCTCCTGTGACACTTGTCTCTCTGAATTCACCTAGGGATGAGTAAGAGATCATCAATCTCCAAGTGGAATCAAGGACTATTAGAGAGAGGACACCAATCAAAATCCCAGAAGCTGACTCACCCCCTGCAATCATCTATATATGGATCCCTCATCCCAGAGATTCAGAGGCTGGAATTTTGTATTTTGTAAGGAAGTGCTGTTGGTTTCTTGGTGGAACATCATAGTGTTGGGTGATCTAAGCTTTTCATGAGGTGAAAGAAGGGCTTTCATGCTGGAGGATGACGCTGGGTCAGAACAATTGGTTGTAATCCTCTTTGCTTATTCTTGATATTAATAAAGCTATTCAAGTTTTCCTCCACATTCTTGTATGTTTGATGATATATGCATTTGTGTGGTCAATATATATCTGGTCCTATATTGTTTATGATTGTAGATCTCTATTCTTCGATAATATTATGATGCTTTGATTCCACAGGTGCTCTTTGAAGTTGGGTAGACAGAGGAGAAGTGGCAAAGATCTATCAGAAAGGAGAGGAACTAAGCAAGGAACCAAGCGCAAGACTGAGGTTGGTGTCCTTCATTCCCCTGTTATCTACTTCTCATAAAGGAAAACAAAAGTAGTTTTAGTTTGTTTGTTTCTAAGATAGCTACCAGTCTTAGTGGGACTAGTAGCTCCGAGTGGACACTAGATATCCCGATAACGCTAACACTTGGTCCATTGTGGTGAGACCAACTCTTTGACATGCTTATGATGGTGAAGGTGTTGAGATGATGCCAAGCTTGGTCATCCGTGATGGTGTGCATGCACCCCATGGTGACATCTTGCTGAAGCAAACTCTTGCCTCCATTGCATCTGGGTGAAATTGTATGGCTCTTGCATCCAACTCATCTGGTAGCATGCACATGGCCTTCTTGGGTGTGGATGAACCAATAACACACTCATGCATAGTATCCATGTTGATCTTCTGGTGTATGCTGGTGGTCATGCGCATCAACCGTCAACTACATGTTTAGCTCCAGTTGGACTTGCTTCTTGTATTTTCCTTGGTGAGTGTGCTGAATGGGTGGGATCACATGTGTGTGCACAATGACATGCATACTACTGCATTCCCTTGCACGCAATCAATAACATTGCTCACCATGTCTGCTCTGTGCCAGCTATTGGGATGGATCTTTAACTTGTACGGGTGCAGTTTCATCCGCGAGTGCATGTTGTGCCCACTGACATTCCTGTTCTCGCTTTAACTCATTTGTTTGTTTGTGCAGCTCATGTTCTTCCTTGAGTTGCTGCTTCAACACATGCAACTCCTTCCTTGTTCCATTTTTTGTCTTCATGTGATCTTCATGTCACACCATGACCTCATAGCCTGGGTCTCGAAAGTTGCTTTCATCACTAGTGGATTTGCATGAGCTTTCAACTTTGTTCCGCCTCTGTGTTGTCAACAACCTTCATCTTGCATTCGTTGCATCCAGTATGCTTCCTTCAGCTATTTTTCATTATTTTTCTCACTATTATGGTGTTTCTGTCATATCTTGATGTCATTGTCTACAACGAACTTGATGTCTTCGTGGGTAGGCAAGTCCATAGACACTTGATTGACTACATCCCTAAGTGTGCTCTAAATGGTGTCTTCAACTCTGCTCTATGGGAAACCATTGTACCTGTACTACTAAGAGGTAGATGAACACCTACAATACCTAGAGACATGACAATGATCATGGCAAGCAATCTATCAGTCGAAAACCAAAATGAACTTTGAGAACTAACTTGCAACATACATGTGTGACTGATCATGAAGATTGTGCAATTTCTGTCGGGAGGTTGGTAGACTAACTGCTAAGACTGCACGAGCCACAATATGGGATTCTAGTAGGCTGACTCCCTGCTGGAACTGCATAATGCACAATCAAGTTTGGCTGCTGGCTACTAGAATTGCGCAATGCATAATCTCAATTGGCAATGGTTGCATGCTTAGTGACTGCACTACGCAATTTTTTGGGCCAGCAGTCACTGTCCCTCAGAAATGTGCAAAATAGTCTTGGATGAGAGTCCCTGGGTAGAAATGCACATTTTTGGAGAGGAAGACAGATCCTTCCTTCCCCAAGTTGCGCAATGCTATCTTCGTGAAGGTAGAGTTTGGGCCAAGGCTTCCCAGACTTGCCGACAGGGAACTGAAAGTGAATGTCAATGTGAATGCATAGAAATATTCAGTGTAAGCATAAGTGAATGATTGTGCATGAAAATGGTGAATGATTGATTCAGAAAATGGAACAACATGCATGTGGGTGAGGCGAGTTGCTGAATCGGTGACCGTTCATTAAAAATAGTTTCATGCATGCGACAATAGTGAGATGCTAATGAAAACTAGAACGGTGCTAGTACAAGCTAGTATGTATCAAAATGACATGAAGCACTCACTAAAATAAAGAAGACAACGTTCATACGAAGCAAAACATAAAAAGTGCCAGAAATGCAAAACAAGACATGGAAAGCGGGCTTACCCCAAAACAGCTGACCTGAATGAGCCAAAAACTCCTAGATGTGATGCGGGATGTTAGATTTGTAAGGTTGATGTGAGGAATGAGCTCTGTAGCATCCAGTTTATGAGTTATGATAAAATAGAGGTTGTGGCATGCATGCCACAAATCTGGGGAAAGCGAAAATTTGTGGGAGGTTTATGAAATGATCCTTGCATGTAACCTCCAACTGCCAAAAATAGATCCCTTAAACAAGGGATACCTTTGCATGCTTCCATGGAAGAAGCATCCCATGCATGCAAGTCTGTTTTGGTCGATGCTGGAGGGAACCATTCAAATCAGTTGCACATCAAAGAGGCTACTCAACTACTGGGAGAAAATGCACATTTCTGGATGGGAGCTTGCCTGGCTGCTCAGAAGATTTGAGTAATTTTTGGGTAGAGAAGCTGACTGCTGCCCAGATTTGTGCAAATTATGGGCTGAGTAGCCCAGCGAGGAAGGATTGCACAAGTTTCTGGGTGAAGCTTGCTTAGCAGAATTGCGCAATTTTGGGGCCTAGCAGGCTAACAGTCAGAATTGCGCAATTTCTAGAGGGAATGTTGGTTACCCTCTAGATTTGCGCAAATACTTGAAGGAGTTGCTCACCTTGCTACTAGACCAAGTCTGCATGAATAGCCTATGAGGGGAATGCATTATGGTTTGGTTTGTTTCTACAAGAAAATCGCTGGAGCATGTGTAATTAATGAAGAAATACATGCTGTTGTGAAGGTTGGTATGGAGGCTCCGAATTAAAGTTAAGGAAAAATTTTGGAGGGTGGTTGTAGCTGCTACAACACCAAGCTACTCATTGTTGACTTTAAAATCAATTGATGATGGTGAGTATGCATTTTTCTCTGATCTTCAACTCATCTAAGACCCCGTGATGCAGCGCATGAAGGGTCTGGAGTGATGACGTGGCAAGGTTTAGTCCCATATCCTTCACTATGTTGATCACAGTGTGAACTTCAGCTGATTCAATGCAGACTGACCCCTCTGTTAACGCAATGACTTTGAGGTCCATAGTCCATTCAATCTCTATTACTATGCCAATTCCCTGTGTTAGGCTCAATTGCGCTCCGTTCGCCTATCCAACACACACTTGAATCATGTTTGCCTCAATCTATAGCTCGCGTATATCCTTTTGGATACTCCTTAGCATCTGCATGAATTGTTGCTCAAATTTTTGCAGCACCTTCATGGTGGTGTCCCATATCTTGTCCCCGATACCATCGAGATCGCCTTCTGTCAATACCATGGGATCAATATGGGTCTGCTTATCAGACTTATGCTTCTTCCGTTGTCTACCTACCTATTCCTATTCACGCCTATTCAGGATGAAAGGAGTACTCTGCTCCTCACCACTGCCTCCTCCCTGCTTTGACAACTCTTGTTCATCGATGTGATGGAAAGAAAACTTCCCACCCTCCTCTGCATCTTACCATGCTTTCTATCCTTTCTCTTTAGCAGCACGCTCTTTCTCCATACGTGTCTTATCCGCAATTACCTTAGCAGCTTCTGTCTTCTTTTGTTCAGTTAGGGTGCGTGCAACATTATGAATGACTTCCTTCCACTTCTACACAACGCAGATCTTTGCACCTTTGTTGGTTGCCACATCCACCATTGTAGGTTCGTGCCACTCTAGTGGCCAATACCCTACAACTTCCTGCACATCTATCACAGACAATAAATATGGAAATAGGTGCCAAGTTTCCTTTGGGTCCTTCCGCGCATGGATTAATACATTGTGAAAGTATGCCTTGAACTCTGCATAGACTTTAAATTGTTTAAACAAGGGTGGGGACAACCTTGGCCTCTGATTAACCACCATTCGAAGGTCCATCTCTATTAGGACCCAGAAAATCTTTGTTTCCTTGATTCGTGCCACATCCTTTGTAGACCAAAGTGAGGCAAACCTCGTGGCCTTGGGCAAATCTTCCTTTTGCAGAGGAAATTGGTTGTCCTCTAGCAACCTCCACACAACTAATATGATAGACATCATAAGCGAAGCATAATGAAAATTATTGCTTTCATCTTGGGCTTCTTTGCAGTTCACGACGAACTCCTGGCAGAGATATTTGGACTAATTATACTACATGCCCTTTGCTCACTATGCAGTAAGTGATACTACCAGTGCTAGAACTTTCTCTGCATGACACTTCCTCATGATATTTCCTGCGAGGATCTGGGCAGAAAATTGGATTGCCTGGTATTGAATTGATAGGATAGAGTATCCGTGCAATTTTTGACAAGACCATATTCTTTCTTCATTTTATCAACGAGTTCCTTTTCCCCAGTTTTCCGTCCAAACTATTTGACAAGGTCCACTCATTTGTGAGGCAACTTTGTTATCCTGTAGATCAACATGTCAGTTATGGGAATAGGCTGCCCAAGCCATAGAATGCCATCGTGCACCAGTGCGAGGAGATGGTGCACACAGACTGTATTGATAGGTGAGCAGTGATAGTGTGGTATTGAAAGCATGTTCAACAACCCCGACTACTCAATGCCGCAGACTCACTTCATGGGTTCCAACTGTGTAACCCCTGTCTCATCATAATATATATTCATCATGTACTTATGGGTCACCATATGTGGAAATCTTTCATGGTCCACAAGGTCCCAGTCCTCCATTTTCAATATTGGGATGTGTGTGAGCTTAGGTCCTTCAAATGTGACCTGCTCAGGCAGCAGGGGAGTGAATACTACAATTTTCCAGAATCAGGATCCATGGTCACTTTAGTCTTTCACTTCCATGGAGGGATGTACTCAAGAAGCCTAGAGGCATGCTCTATTCCCTCAGTATTGACTTCTTCGATACCTTGGTACTCCTCTTCTTCTAAAAACAACACTTTTTTTCTGGTTGCTTGTCCTTTTTCTCCTTCGGTTGTGCCTCTGGATTCTTCCTCGGTGACATTTGCACAAGCACCAGCTTCTTCTATTTTTCTTTCGCGGATGAGAATTTTTCTTTCATGGCGGGCTTCTTCTCTTTTGTGACAGTTTTTTTCGGCCTAGGAAACCTCGAGGCTATGGGCACAACGGTCGTAGCTTCCATACTAGCCACTTCAAGGCATGGCGTGTCAGACACAACTTCTTCTAAAATTATGGCTTCAACAAAGTTATCACTCTTGGGCTACTGCAAAATAGTTCACAAATGAGGGGCACACCACAAATTCTTCCCAAAATGCACAATTCATATGCTTCATACTGTAAAATGTGCCAGCAACTCTTAGAATGCAAAGTGTTCTTCGTTGGACTAGTGTGCATAATTTACAGGGGGGTTTGAATTCAAATCTGACCATTCCACCCAAATTCTAATAAGAAATGTTGTTTTGGTGGTAGACCTTCAAATATTTTTAGCATAAAAAGCACCTACCCACTTCACTTAACCGCTTTTTAGCCATCAAATCATGAATAGTAACCTCAATAGTTATCTTTGGACCCACCTACACGACATTATTCTCCATGGTGCATCTCATATAGTGCAGCTTTACCTATTGCAACCCTATTATCCATCGTGCAACCTTTCTACTGAGCTTTTCCTTGAGTTGGGAAACATAGTTTAGAGTCCCACAATCCCTTGCATCGGCCAAGATTACTTAGACTGTCATGCTGCCATATAGTCATCATGTAGGGGCAGGATCAGTTTTATATAACTTCAACCTACTTTCGTTTACTTTTCTACGGAAAGGTTCCCCATTTAGCTTCGCAAGCTAAACTACGCCACCATCTGTAATCTCCTTGATAACGTACGACCCCAACCAGTGCATTTGAAACTTTCCTAGAAACTTCGTGAACTTGCTATCATATAACAACACGAAATCATCTACCTTGAACATGTGCAACTTAATGTGCCTATCATGCCATGCTCTTTCTATTTTCTTTTTCACTTGCTAGTGAAATCCTGCTAGGAAACGGCCTTCCTCTAACTCCATGATCTACACAAGCCGTTCCTCTAAGGACTCACAATCCGCCATATTTTTCAAATCTTCTATACGCAAACTAGGTACAATGTACTCAGCAAGCATCACCACCTCAATGCCATAGACCAATCGAAATCACATTTCTCCTATCAGCTTCTTATAGGTTATCGTATAGGCCCATAGTACTACAAGTATGTGCACATCCCAATCATTTCGCTGCACATTAGAGACCTTTGTTAATGCGTTCTCCAAAGTTTTGTTAAAAGCTTTGACAGTCCCATTTACCTATGGTTGATATGGTGTGCACTTATGATGGTAGACCTGAAATTCATTATTCATCGCGCTAATCGTTTCATTCAGAAAGTGCGTTCCCCTATTGCTCATTAATACCTTTAGGCAGCCAAACCATGTTAAGGCATAGTCAAATAAGAAATTTGTTATAGTATCCATTGTGAAATCCTTCAATGGTTGTGCTTCCACCCACCTAGTTAGATATTCTATGGCGGCAATAATATAGCATTTGCTTGTTTTCTTCCTAGATGGCTAAATTGGCCCAATAAAATTGATCGCCCACTTCTTAAATGTCTGCAAAGATACCCGAGGATGTAGTGGTAGTTCATCCCTTCGTGATGGTCTATTAGTCCTTTGGCATGCATCGCATGCCTTACAGTATGCTTTGGAATCCTTGTGCAATGTTGGCCACCATAACCTTGCACATAAAATCTTCTGCACAGTTTCTTTCCCTGCATAATGGCCTCCTGCAGCTCCCCCATGAGCTTCAGTGATAATACTATCACGCTCAAAATCTAGCACGTATCTCCACAATATTTCATTTGCTCCCATTTTATACAAATGTCACGCAATGACCGAAAGTCAGCTGCGCAAACTACTAGTTCTTTATTCTGCTGATTTCTATATCCTTCAGGCACCATCCTTGTATTTTAGAAGTGAGTAATGTCAAAAAATGGTCATCCACTATAGGTACCACAAATATCTTCACATCTAGAATCCTTCCTCCAAATTACTAGGTTCTTCACCTATTTCAATCCTCGACAGATGGTTAGGTCCAACATTCAACCTCCCCAGCTTCACAATCACTTCAAAATCGTGCTCCTGAAATAATAACAAACACCTACAAATCTTCCCCCCTAGCACAACCTTGTTAACAAGGTACTTTAAGGCAGAATTATTTGTATACATCTTGAAATGTCCCCCTAATAGATAATGCTTGAATTTTTGTAGTGCGTAAAACATGGCCAACCCATTCCGCTCTGTCATTGAATAATTTTTCTGAGCCTTTGATAACTTTCTACTTGTGAAGGCTATAGGATGATCCAGTTCACCTTCGCCTACCTACGTTAATATTGCACCCATTGAAATGCAAGAAGAATCCACGTGTACATGAAACTCCTTTTTCCAATCGGGAAATACTAGGATTAGTGCAGTCACCACCTTTTCTCTTAACACATCTAAGTTGTGCTGACATTCCTCATCCTAGCAGAATGTCGCATCCTTATTTAGCAGTTTTTCCATGGGCACGATAATTTGAGAATAAGATTTAGTTAATTTTCTATAGTATCTTGTGTGTCCCAGCCTTGCGCGCAATTGTTTTGACATTCCTAGGGGCCTCCAAGTTTATAATCACTGTGATCTTTGCAGTGTCCACCATTAATCCTTGCTTACACACAACATGACCTAGCATGACCCCAAAAGGAACAAAGAATATACAATTTTTTCAAATTCAGTGCTATTTGGTGTCCTTGACATGTATCCAACATAAGGCAGATACTTTTTACATGGCGCTCTACTAATCCAAACATAGTCCAATCATCGAAGTATACTTCCAGAACCTAAGGAATGAATTATTTGAACGCTGCTACGACTATGCGAGAAAATATTGCAGGCACATTTTTTAATCCAAAAGGCATAACAATGTACTGAAAGCACCCCCATTCTACCATGAAGGGGGTTTTACTTTGATCCTCTTTCTCAATCATAATTTATTGATAACCAGAAAACGCATCAATAAAGGAATAGGCCTCCTGCCCTCCTACATTGTCTAACACTTCATCTGTAAACGGCGTTGGAAATGGATCATGAACATACAAATCCTTCAACTTTCATAGATCTACGTAGATCCTTATTTCGTCCTTTTGTTTCTTCTCTTGGAATACCATGGGGTTCACCCAATTTGGACTACCATGGAGCTCACCCAATCATTCTAATCAATTCCCAAGAGTGCAGGGTAGGGATTACTGTCATCGACAATTTCTCTAACTTTGAATTCCGCTAATGAACTCGCACCTTCAATATCAATCGTCACTCCATACAATAGTCCCATGGGGATTTTTCTATTTATTTTCCATTCAGAGTTGAATCGAATACCACTGCAGTGCAGGTCTCCCCATCCTTTCCCATGTCTGTTTCAGAAAAGAATTTGTATCAAACCCCAGATCCAAAATTACCTGGTCCATTTCATAATCGCCTATATGCATTGTTAGCTACATCTCGCATCTAGTTTGTGCCTTATGCTTACCAATATTTCTAACTATGTGTTTCTCCATAGGAGTCTTTTCCTTATTGGTTCACTTTTCTATTAAGTCTTGCAATCCTTCCACAGCCTTTCTATCATGTAGTAACTTCAGGTCTCCAAAAAAGTAGTGAGTACAGAAGGATAAACCTCTTGTGTTGCACTGGTCTCTGGTGTCTTTTCCTAGCTTCTTGAGGTGAGGCCTCAATGAAGATCTTCGTTGCTTCGAGGAACATTTCCTTAGCGCGATTAAGGTCAAAGGCGACTTCTTTCTTAGGAGATTTGTGGGCCCATCCATCTTCTTCATGCTGCTTACCTTTATTTGTGCCAATCGACATACCACTTCTTACTACAATATTGATGCTATGGTCCTCCTCGTGGGGCTCATACCTCAACATTTGTAAATTCTATATAGGCTACTCAGGCTACGTTTTCTTCTCTTTCATTTTAGCTATTAGCATCAGAAATTATTCTATGGCATGGTCGAATTGTCTACAATATTGACACGAAGGGTGTGTAGGATTCAGGAAATCTTGTGCAAAGTGCCTCAACTATTCACAATTGTAGTAGATAACATGACCACAAACTCGAGCAGGTCTTCCTCCTTGTCCTCGGCCTTGAAAACCCTCACACGCTCCTCCTGCGCTAGGATCTTGAGGCTAGTTTTCTGCCTGCATATGATAAGTAGGGGTTCTTTCCATCATTAGCTCATAACTTCGACAATGGCACTCATCATGGCCCCCAGATTTACAAAAATTGCAAAACAACTGTTGGGGTGTCTGGACGAACTTTAAAAGTAACTGGAAGTTATCTGCCACATGTTACTCAGTGAGTTCACAAATGGCGCACCATAGCGCAGCTCCTATGCTCGGCCTGACTAGGGATTCTAGCTTCAGGGGGGCTGGCCCGCTCCCTATAAGATAGTTTGCGTATACTGGACAATGATCTTTACCATGCCCATGGCCCTTTCACTTCAAGCACCAAACCTCTACACGCACTTTTGGCTTAGTCTCCTTTTCATTCTTTAGACATTGTAATTCTAGGTGCAGGCTCATTAACTGTGAGTGAATCTGTTATACCCCTAGGTTCATATCCTGGATAGGCGATGAGTGCAGCCTCATCACAATATCCAAGGCTTTTTCTTGGGATTCTTAAATGCAACAAAAGTGATGCGATAAATGAGTCGAGATGCTGGGTATCTAAGATTTTCATGTTAGCCCGTCTGATCTGGCACTTCAACCTCTGATCAAAGTTCCAAGGTGTCCCATCAACTCTCATTAGGATCTCCTTAAATTCAATTACCAACTGCGCCTCAGGTTTAGGCTTAATAAATTCTTTGTTCAAAGCTATCTGAGTCTCTACTAACAATGCATGAGGATTATCAGTGTAATACTTAATGTACCAGGTTAGCGTGCGACCCTACAAGGCTGTAACCAATTGTGCCTTCTTTATATTATCATTGGTGATTTGTTGCATTGTCTATACAACATTTGCAACAAACCAGAATTTCTCTGGATCTTCACTTCCTACTCCCTTGAAGATAGGAATCTTCATTTCATTTTCCACGATGAATGGTGGAGGTGGAGGCGGAGGTGTAGGTGAAGGTGTATGCGGTGGTGGTGGAGGTGGAAGTGGGGTGGATGGATGAGATATTTTTTGAATACCCTGAGTTATTAACTGAACAACACTTCGCGGCATATTCACCGCCAACCCTTTATCATCACTTGAAGGAGGTTCAATTAATGGACTATACTCTGTACCTGATCCATTACTTGTGAAGAATCTACCACTTTGCGTAGCTCCGAACATTAAGGTAATGGAATTACCAACTTTTCACATAATAGCATCCTAATCCAAGTATTCAATGACCTTAAGTACTTACCTTATTGTCCTTTGAAGAATCTTCACTCCTTTTTGTTATAGATAATTGATGTGTCAACTGCAAATTCATTAAAAAATCCTCCCATAATTCAATCAAGCCAATGATCAACATCCCGCACAATCTTGTTTTCAGAGGCTTCTAGTCATCATACCAACTCTGGAGTCCACACTATAGGACTATCGAGCTTCCACCTCCCTTGGTCATCTGCCAATTTTCTAACCACTCATATAATTTGCATGGAAAAGTCAAAAAGAAAATTTCGTGTATCTCTGTATACAGATATCTATTCAACCAATAATTCTTCGATAGGTTTGGATTGCTATTTCTTGAGCTGCAAACTCATGAATCTTCTGATCTCAATCTCTTTCTTAGTTGGATTCCAATGATGCGACACCACACATCTCTTAAGAAGATCCTGGTCCAGCAATGAAACCATTTTTTGGCTTAAGGGGATCTCGACCCAGGTTCAGAGTTAGTTGCGCCAACCAAAAAAACCCTACACTGCTGGCCCTTTTGGCAACAACCCAGATAGCAAAGGCTACAGTCTCACCCAAAGTAGTATTGGGGGATGCAAGAACCAAGTTTCTACATCCAGAGACTAATGTGATGTCTTTCATTGCCCTATATCTGCTTCAGCACAGATCGATATACTTCTAGGGCTCTTTACTATGACTAAGTTAAAGATACCTCTAGACCTTCATGAAGGTCCACAATTAGTCCTTGCAGACCTCAACCAATTGATTTACCTACTTTTGCACATCAACAAGCAACCCTAGATCAGAGCTCATGTAGATCTACTTAATTCGTTAGAAAACATAAGAGAAATAGCTTTTAGCTTCGTGGAAGTAGATATCCATTCATATCATGCAGTGTTAAGACAGATTCAGTGGACTCGTGTAGTATTCAAGCATTATTTCATAAAACATATCATTGAATTGGTAAAAGATAACATAAACAGATTCAACAGAAATACACAGTAATTCTCCAAAAAGTTGTCTTTATTAATCTTTCGTTCATATATTATAGACTCTCTACCCTATGCACATAGCTGCAAGGATCTGCATACTCTACCCAAGCCTCCTACACACTCAGTTGCAAGAGCCTTCCATTATTCACATAGAATAGGAAGCAAAGCCTTCCTCCCTTATCACTTTCGTAAAAACCCTTCAACATACTCAATTATCTATCAAAATTTATCTCTAAGACTTGCTAAGACTCAATTATTTATAGCATTTCTAATACAATACCATGGCCCCCAACTCATGGGTGAGTCTTCAAAGCCAAGCAAAAATAAGGGCTAAGGTGCTTTTGACTCCTATCTATCTGTGCACTCTGAATCCACATATCACAAGAGACTTTAGTTTCTTTTTACAAATATTTTACAAATTTGGGTTAAATTAACCCCAAAACTAACCCTAGAGACCTTATCCCAATACCCATTTCTAGGACCTTCTCATCCAATATGAGGCCCACGTCTTCCACCCTCTTGGATTTAGCAATATGCATTCATTTATGGGTCCTTCCTCTTTCCGCTTCAATTTCAAAGAAAAGTGGGAATGCAATTTTTTGTGGGTTCACTCTGCCTCCTTCATTGAACTTATAATAGAAGCTCAAACTAGGCTATGGATTAGGCTCCTATAGCTTTGGGAAATCCTTTTCAAATGTTCGTGGGTAATTTTACCCCTCTTGTAACTATTGTGTTGCCTTATTCTCTTCTTGTTTATCCTTCTTCTCTTCATGTAACATCTTCTATTCTTCCTGTAGCATGCTCCGTCTTTCCTATAGGATGCTCTGTTTTTCCTATAGCATCCCTTTTGCATTTTGTTGGAGTGTGGTAGGTACCTTGAGTTTTTTAGAGGAGATGTATCTAGTGATAGGCCTCCTTACATATGCTATGGGAGTCTTTGATATGGCTTCAATAGAGGTGACCTCATAAACTTTCCTTTATGTGGGTCCTAGCTCCTCTTTTTTACTAGGGGATTCTTCAATTGTAATAGGGGCCTTTGTGGGAGTTTGAGGCCTCCCCTATTTAATCCTGGTGCTTTTATTAGTTTGATTGGTTTGATTAGTGTGCTCAAGGAAGCTAAGGTGGCAGCTACCTCTTTTTTAGTGGGCCCTGGAGACAAACTTGTTTTCTCTGGGGATACCTCTTCTTCTCTAGATGCAGTGTTTTTCTCAAGGCTTGGTTCTTCCTGCTGCTCCTTGTCTTCTTATTCATATTAATATTTCTATACTTCTTCTTCTTTCTCTGCTTCTTCCTCTTTCTTTAGTTCTTCCTCTATTTTCTATGCCTTTGCCTCTTCCTCCTCTACCTCTTCTTCCTCTTATTTCCCTTCTCTTCCTCTAGCACTAGAGGCTAGGGTCTCACTTGGTGTGAGGGTTTGAGTGTGAATGAAGGCTTCTTTGTGTATATCCCTAAATTTGGACTAGAGGACAGGGATCCTTAGTTTATTCAAGTCATATTCCACTATAAGTTTGATGAGGTCATGGTGGCCTAAGTGTTGGTGCTTTCTCTCTCTCACCTTCTGGCTCATGTCCTTGATGGACTGTAAGAGGAAGTAAGATACACCGAGTCTTTAGCCTAGGGGAAATTATACTTGAAACCTTAGTTCATGGAATGATCTGAAATGGTAGCCATAGACTACATCCAGTCTTCCTTCACAGGAGATGAATTTGAGGATATGGTAGGCCACCTCATCGAAGGTATAGCGTAGGCTTTCCCTTCTAAATCATTTTTTTTATCTCGAATAGGTTTCTCATCAGCAGTGAAGAAGTTCTTTTTGGAAATGGCACTACTTCTCTTATCTTCTCTCCTCCATTGGATTCGTAGGGGAAGTTTTGTCACCTCGCTAATTAGCTCAGGACTGATGTAAATGACTTATCCCCTTACCACAATGGTGTTACTGACTATTGTCTAAGATTTTAGGGCCATGGAAAATTCATAGGTAATTTCATCATCATATCCTATCAATAGATCAAAGAAATCTAACTAGTTATGCCTTCTAAAAATGTCTAATGCATGAGGGTGAAAGTGAATTCTTTTAGTGTCTGTAGGCTACCTTCTATTGAACCTCCCTCTGATATTTTCCTCTATTTTCAGGTAAGTGTAGGGGGGTTGCTTCCTGTAATTGATTCAATGTGTAATTCAATGGGAAGAGACGGTTGGAATCTCTAGTTAATGACCATAATGTATATTCCCTCTAATCTATAGCCAGAAAAATTCTTTTAATTCAGAGGATGATTGTTATTACTTGTAGAGTTGAGGGTGCACCAACATGTAAATTATAGATAGATGAATGACAGGGGCCACTAATGTTTCACCACATGGCCTGGGATAAGGCTAGTTGGAGACGAAATCAACCCTTGGCAGTGTTCCTTCACCCTTGGAGGCTTCCTGTAGTAGTTTTTCACGCTTCATGTAGCTTCATGTAGCTTCATGTAGCTTCTCGTAGCTGCCTCCTATAGAAATGACATAGTAGGGTTCATCTCTCTTCGATGGCTTCGCAGGATCTTCCTTACCTTAACTATTTTTGAGATGAGTGTAGATGCAAGATATTTGAGACTCAATATGTTATATGTTATTTTTGGCCAGGGCTCAGAGCATTGTGACGACTTGGAAGATGTACAAGTTTTCCTCATTTGGACTATTTTCCCACTTGGAGTGATCATTCCCTCATCCCTCATAATCAATGCCTAATCTGTGTTATCTAATATTGAATGATGTGAGACTCCCATGTTCCATGATGACTCATAAATCAATTTTTGTTCAATGACCGAGTGTGGCCAAGTTAATTAGCCACCTCCAACTGATAAAAAATACCTTACCTCGAAATTCATATATTTTTCATTATTTTTCACATAGGGAGGAGCTGAGAGGTTACCATACCTATGCCTACCTCATTTTCGATTGATGCATGTTGGAGTGTTGGACCTTTGTACTGTTTGATAAGGAGTTTTTTTGTTGTCTTTTTCTGCTCCTATGTGTTTGACTGTTATTGTTTCTAGATGTGTAGGTCCATTCTTGATATCCCAGGCATTATTGCTTCTACTATAGATTTATTATTGGAGTGGTAGAGTGCCTCTTGAGTTGGTATCATCCCCTCAACTTGATCGAAAGGAAAAAACTAGGCTTCTGGCTTTTCTACAACGGTTGCACAGGCAACTACAGGAATCCTACATCAACCCTTTTCTTCTCTTCCAAGGTCATTTAACATTGAGGGATTGACGAGAAAGAGTGTAGATGACTTGGAGGATGATGTTAGGGCCTTGATTTAGTAGTGTAGGTTGTGAAAATAGAGGGAATGTATTGTGTGTTCTTCTTAGAAATTTTCAGGATGAGATAGAGTTTAGGGTTATTTTTGAAAGATATTGACGTTTTTTTTGAACAGGGATGTATGAATGATGGATGAGTGGAGGATCAAGGTGGGAGGACCTCATTTAACTTTGGAAAAGTCATGCTTGGTAGTTTTCTCATTCATATCCCCTTCTTATAGATTTTCAGGACCTTCCTATAGTGATACAGGATCTTCCTGTAGCAATTACAATCCTCCTGTAGCAATCCAAAGAGGGCCTAAAATTGTATTTTTTGAGCCACCAAGATGGTGGAGAGTTGTGAGGACATGGGTTGCATGGAGGATATGGAGTGGATGGAGGGAGAAGTGGATGGAAACTTGAGGATGTTGGTCCTGTAGCCTTGAAATTTTCCACTATTGTCAAAACTTCCAAAATGACAAAAATTATTAATGGACATGTTGTGGCTCAATGCCATGAAATTTCCCTCTATTTTTTTCTCCTTTTTTCTTTTCTTTTTTTCTCTTTTTTTTCTAGGGACACACAAGTTGCCTCAGGAGAGATTTTCACCCTATATGCCTACCTTGAGTGCCTCAAGGGAGGTTTTCACCTAGGGATATTTTATCTATTTATTTTCTCTCTTTTTTTACTCCTGAGCTGCCTTAGTGAGGTTTTCAACCCAAGAGTTTGCCTCAGATGCCTCATAAAGGTTTTCATCCAAGCCTTTTATTTTTTATTTTTTCACAAAAAAAATACTACCTAGGAATGTTGTGACTTAGAAGCTATGACACTTCCAATAACATTAACCTCTATGTTGATGGTGTTGATGAATTCCTCGGACATAGGCTTTTTGTATACCTTCAACCTATAGTCATTGACAAGCAAGGGAATCTCTTCCTCATCAATCATCCTGACTTGAACAACTCCATTGTCATGGCATTTCTCTATCAGGTATGGGCCTAACCATATTGTCATAAATTTTCCTTTAACTTAATTGAACCTAGATTTGTATAGAAATGCCCAATACCCTTCTTGAAATGCTTTTTCCTTGATAATCCTATCATCCCATACCTTCATCTACAATTGGATAGCTTATGTGTTTAGGAGGGCCTACATTCTGAATTCATCCAAGCCATTTAACTGGAGCAAACTCTCCTATTGTGCTTTGGTGATACCTAAATAAAATTGTGATTCCATTATCAAAGTATTGTACTCAAAATCAATAGAGAGAATATCCTTCTTTCCACACACCAAATCATAAGGGGTAAAACAAATAGTTGTTTTCCATGTTGTGTTATAGGCCCAAGTGGCCTCTACTAATCTGTCTACCCAATCCTTTTTGTTGCAGCTCACAACCTTGGTGAGTATGCCCTCTAATGCCCTATATGTGACCTCTACTTGTCCATTGGCCTGAGGATGTTAGGCGATATCTTTTTTGTGCTTGATATGATGTTGCCTTAACAGATTCGTGGTCAGATGTGATGTGAATTGAGATCCTTGATTGGTGACTCTCTCTTTGGGGTACCCATATTTGTAGAACACATTCTCTCTTAAGAACTTGTTGTGGTCACCAACAACCCCCCTCTTTGTTTGGTATTAGCAATACCATCAAGCAAAGGGGGACCCTTAACAAAAAATCCCAAAAATATTTTTATCAAAATTTTTGTATTTAACTCCCTAAAAGCTATATCGCATCGCAAAAAGAGAGTGAAGCGTTTTCCTATGCGCATAAATAAGCTGCAAGAAGCGACGCGAAATTCATCGCATCGCATATTTTGAAAGTGCTCTTAAAAGAAAAACCTAAGGAATCGCCAACGGCCGATATGCGACATCGCATATCGCAACATCACATAAGTAGCGCACAATGATCAAATGAAAAATGCGATCTTGCGATTTGCGATCTGCGATCTTACAAACTGCGATCTTGCGATTTGCGATCTGCGATGAATGAGACTATCAATTGCTGCGATGACACCTCTCGACATCGCAATCCTCGATGCTGGGATGCGAATCGCAGAAACCACTCATCTCAAAGTTTCCTCGGCATGATCTGTAAACCCAAAATTGAGCGCGCACCTTAAGGGAAATTAATGATTGTACGCGTGAGTATCCAAGGATGATCGTGTTGCATTTTTCGAAGAGTCAAGTCATTATGAGTGTCATGATTATGCATTCATTAGAACTTAAAGCTTTCATGTCAATCTTTTCGTCATTTCTCTTTTCCTTTGCGTAAACTGTAAGGCAGCAACTAATATAAATCTATATGCAGGAAACATCTAAGGAAAAGGGGAAAGCGCCAATACTAGGAGAACAGAGAGATGCCTTCGCAAATGGATGCCGCATGCAGCAGGACCGCGGATTCCAGAGTATCACTCAACAGACACTGATGAAAATAGACTATCCAAGACTCAGAGTCAAAGGCGCACAAAAGCAGCATGTTTGCAAAAGACCCTAAAGCTCAGATTGGGTAAAGCAAAAATAAAAACGTTAAAGAGGGAGGACGCTCCAGAAAAGCCTGGAACAAAGAACGGAAGCAATTTTCAATACGGAAGATTGTTTAGACAATGAAATCCCTAACTTATTGAGTCATTTGCACGGCCGGAAATCGAAATAGCAACAACACAATCAGTTTGAAAGAAATCTGGGTTATACTAAGTATACACACAACAAATACACCCAGCCAGAGAAGATTTTCGAAAATATCTTTTAGTTTGTCAGAAAGAGGTGCCAGCTTTTGTTATTTCTACTTTTATCGCTCGAACAAAAGGAAAAGACAACCAGCTGACTCTTTCCAAGCGAACCTTGCATTGCTTACAGCACTAAGGAGCAGATACAGAAACGGTTAGAAATTAGATTCAATTTTTAGAAATAAATTTGTTTTAGTAAAAGGGCGGTCATTTGAAGCCGTTTCCTAAATTTGTGTAATTAAGATTAGTTAGTTAGTAGTATTTAACCCTTCTCATGGCATTTGGAGAAGGGTCCGGAAATTTGTCAAAAAACGTGTCCTCAGAACATGCACTTTTGCACCCTCGGAGGGGGTTTTTGATGAATGGTTGGATCGAGATTTATTTATGTTTGCATTTTAGTGTCTGCTACTAATGTTGCACTTCTGTACTCTTAGTAGATGTTAGAAGTAAGTAGAGATAAATCATTATTGCTTGAATTTTGTGAGTGAAATCAGTCATAAATGGTACTTTTATCTCTTGATTAATTTCTGCTTATATTCTTAGAGTGATATACAGCTGAGTTGTTGATATGTTAATGTATGAATGTGTGGGTTACCATTTGGCACTTTTGTACAGTGGAGTCATTTATTTGTGCTTGACATATGAATAACTTATTATGCGATATGTTGTTCACAACTGTTTTGCCTAACTTCTTATGCAGAATGGTTTATCTTAATTGATTTATATTCTTATGATAGCTGAATAATCTTTATTACCAGTTGTTGTATGAAATCTTTTTAGATCGCATGATGAAAGAATTCTACCCCGGGTTAGTGTAGATTAGATGTGTTGTTTTTGTTAGATTACTGTAGCATAGAGTCAGTTCATTAGTTTCGAATTAAATTAGCTTAAAAATTACCTCTAGATTAGCATCATCAAAATCTACACACACACACACACATCCTTTAGATTGGGAAGCTGGTCCCATTATCCCCAGTCGGACCCGTTACACCAAACAGGCAAGGAGCTGCCAACCAGGTTCCGGACCGGGTGGGTATCCCCCTTGTTGTTGACCCGATTTTAGGGCCCTCAACATATTTGGCGCTAGAAGGAGGGCACGAACTATGAATGGCAACTAAGTCAAAATCTAAACACCATTCTGAGAGTAAATCACCCTCATCAACTCCCCCGACTTCTCCAGTATGGTTAAACCCGGAGTTAGAAGTCGCTCGAGTATCCACCGCTGCTACCTACCCTAATATATCAGACCAGCTTATCATTGAACCCCCTGAAATTCAAACTTTGATTCGTAAACTCCAGGGATTCTCTATTTTTTCTCAGAGGTCTGATAAATCTCACAGCAGCGTGACTTCGCAGTACAATCCTGCTCATCCCCTGACCATATTGAAGAGTGAAAAATTTGGCATTCAACCAAGTGAACTCCCTCTCCCTACTAGGAAAAGAGCAAGGAAAACACCACCAGAGTCTGACAGTGAGACTCTTTCATCTACTTCGTCCATTTCAATCCCCTCACCGCGAAGTCAACCACCCACATCCTCATCCCAAATCACTCATCCATCTTCCACAACCCTTCCTCTTCAATCATCAAAGATCATAATATCTTCATCGTCTCAGCATCAGGGACCATCCTCTGCACTTTCATTAACTAGCAGCTCAACGATGGCCCAGTCTCCATGGAACAATCCTGGGGTGGTTTTAATGCCTCCACCCCTGAGCCCAATACCAGCCCATCCTGAGAAATGGCTACCTAAATTCAATCTAGAAACAGGCATGCTAGCTGAAGAGCATATCAATAATTTCATCCTTTCTGTTAATCTCAATGGAGTTACCAACAAAGATGCTGTCGTCCGGCTTTTTCCCTATACAATGCAAGGAACAGCCGGGTCATGGTACTTTTCGTTACCTTCCAGGTCTATCACAAGTTGGGACATTTTTCAAAGTCAATTCCTCACCAAGTTCGGTGATGACAAATCAACAGCGACATTGATCAATGACCTATCTAATCTTAAAGCTGAGGCTAGAGAACCAATTAAAGATTTCAATTTACGGTTCAATAAGATCCTCAACAAAATTCCCGCTGCTTCTCAACCCAGCGAGGAAGTAAGATGTGAATGGTATATCACGGCCTTAACATCAAACTTGGCTATCTTCGTAGATAGGGCAAACAAGACGACCTTAGTTGAAAACTTGACAGAGGTGTTAGCAGTAGAAAAGCGCGTAGTAGCCCTAGAAAAGAGATCTGCAATAGAGGAACGCAAATCTAAGAAAATCTCTTTCAAAGAAGACACCTAGAAAAAACAAACGAAATATCCTTTCGATATGGAAGGATTACAAAAAGTGTTAAAGGCCATGTCCAATGAGATGATTGACATAAGAAAACAAGTAGCAGAGACTTCCTCGAAAAAGCCCTACAGAGCTTTTAAAAGAAATCCTCCCATGGTGGTGAAACCACCCAATGCTGTCTCAAACGTCGAATCTGAAGAAGAAGAAGTAGAAGAGAATACCACTGAAGGGCAGACCGATGATGAAGAAGTTGTGGAACTACAAGGAATGTGGGATTTCATCCTCCCACAAGAAGAAGATCAAGAAGCATTTCCGGTTAGCACACGAAGCAAAAATCAACTTGATCCTCCCCAAACTACCCCTAAACAGAAGGGCGCAAGCCCTGCAACAAAAGATAAGGTCGCAACAAAGAAAACAACCGCTAGAGCGACCCAATTTAGCCCAGTCCAATCAGATCAAGCACCTCTATCAAGAACACTGATAGTGTCGGATGAAATGGAGTATAACATTATCGATGACATGAAAAAGACTAGGGATAATATCACTCTTTACGAATTGAGCAAATTGAAACATCAACAGAAAATAATGATGAAAGAATTACATGCCGTGCCTACTACATCTTTACCTACAGCTGTAGCTTCCCACAACATGGGAAGACCTCCAACCAACATGATCAATAAGATTGATCCAAATGACATTGCCTTGATTGGAGGAAGATCAAGATCCCATACTCCTCCTTTTCTTCTCACTTATGAAATTTTCAATAAAAACGTGCACAATTGCTTGGTTGATTCTGGTGCTTCAACGAATATTTTACCCAGATCAATATGTGCCAAATTGAATGTTCAACCACAAAAATCCGCAGTGCGCATAGTTCAACTTGATCGATCTCAAGTCGAAGTGATTGGTGAACTTAACCAGGTGACCATAAGATTGTCGTCTAACCCGAAAGTATTCCAGGTTATCGACATTCTAGTAGCTGATATCCATGAATTCTATGGTTTAATTCTTAGCAGGGATTGGTCCGAAAAACTCCATGGATATTTCTCAACCGACTGGTCGCACATGTGGTTACCCTACAACGGTAAACCGAATCAAATAAAGGTTGAACGAGAGTTGCACCAAAAGTACATAGTGACTGAATTGGAAGGAGAGAATGAAGCAATAGCATACAACAACAGTATCATAGGCAATTACTCGGTAGATTCTTTCCTCGGCAATTTCAATGCTCATATTTCACCTTAGAAAATTCAGTTTTGTCCCAAGTTGAAAATTTTTCCCAAACTGATGATTCAAAGTGTTTTAATTTTTTAGATAACTCTGTAAATACATCTTTGTTTTGGAAATTATATTTTGATGGCTCTAAATCTAACGAGGGAGCAGGAGCAGGATGCGTTCTGATTAGCCCAGACGGAAACAAGATCATGCTTACATGCAGACTTGAGTTCGATTGCACAAACAATACAGCGGAGTACGAAGCCTTGGTGCAAGGCCTATACAAAGCAATCGGGTTGAATGTTAAGTATCTTCAAGTCTTTGGAGATTCTGAGATTGTCGTCAAACAGGTACGTAACACCATACATTGCCTGTCAAGTCATTTAAAGCACTATCAATCTTTAGTACAAGATCTGACTTGACATTTCATAGCATTCAATATTTCATCAATCCCAAGACTCCAAAATGCGAGCGCAGACCTGGTAGCTAACGTAGCTTCTAGACTTATTCCCTCCGAAGATTTTAGTCCAGATAGGTTCTCAATAGAATTAATCTTTAGACCATCCATCCTTGACAACATCACCAACTGGAGAGTATTCAACGACGATCCTGACATTGTAAATTTCCTCACTTCTGAAGGATCCTACTCAAATCAAATAATTGACGAAGACCATCATGATCACCAAATACAGCAAAATAGCACTGATAATGCTATACCTAAATCTGTGGTTAAATTAGAAGATTTATATGATTTGAAAAGTCGATTTAAAAGGTCCGCCAATTCTAAACTCTACAATTCTACTCTGAACTATGAATTAGTGAACCTAGGGACCGATCAGAAGCCACAAAACGTTAATCTAGGCCACGGCCTAGCCCCTGAAGAAAAATCAGCATATATCCGTCTTCTGAGACAATACAAAAACATTTTTGCATGGAATTACGATGAGCTAAAGACATACAACACTTCTATCATTCAACACACTATCCCTATGATTGACAATGAAAAACCTGTCCAGCAGAAGCTCAGAAAAATCCACCCCAACTTAGAAAATCAGATAAAGACTGAGCTAAATAAGTTGTTGAGAGCCAGAATAATTTTCCCCGTCAGACATTCCAAATGGGTATCCAATATGGTGCCCGTTAGAAAGAAAAACGGAGATATTAGAATCTGTATTGATTTCCGGAATCTCAACAAAACCTATCAGAAAGACAATTTTCCCCTCCCACCTATGGAGCAAATACTACAGGCAGTAGCGGGCTCAGAATTAATGTCTTTCCTGGATGGATTTTCAGGATACAATCAAGTGCTGGTACATCCCGATGATCAGTTGAAAACCACATTCCGAACCAAATGGGGCACATACGCATATCGGAAGATGCCATTTGGTCTGATCAATGCCGGCGCTACCTTTCAGAGAGCCATGGACATCGCGTTTAAAGGTTTAGTCAATAAATCGGTAGTGATTTACCTGGATGATATAACAGTGTACTCCAAGAAACGAAGCGACCATCTCAAAGACTTGAAACAAATCTTTCAAAGATGTTTAAGGTACGGGATTTCACCTAACCCAAAGAAATCTTTTTTCGCATTAAGTGAAGGGAAATTGCTAGGATTCATAGTGTCAAAGTCTGGTATTCACATTTAACCTGACAGAATCAAAGAAATTTCCGAAATATCCATGCCCCATAACAAAAAGGCCATGCAATATTTCCTTGGACAAATCAATTTTGTAAAAATGTTTGTCCCGGACTTTTCACGTATTATTTCTCCTTTACAAAATATGATAAAAAAGAATTCAAATTTTAAATGGGGTCAAGATGAGCATGAAGCATTCAACTTGATCAAACAAGCTATCATTAACGCTCCATCTTTAGCTACCCCAAATTTTTCAGAATCTTTTATCTTATACACTTTTTCCTCAGAAAAATCTTATGCCGCGATTTTAACTCAAGAAAATCAAGAGAAGGCGGAAGCTCCAATCGCATTCTTTAGCTCGAACTTACAAGGTGCTGAACTCAATTATTCAGACGTGGAGAAGCAGGCGTATGTCGTTTTCAAAGCAATTAAATACTTCAGACCTTTCTTACTTAAAGCCCATACCAAAGTTGTAGTACCGTTTCCAGCGGTAAGAAACCTTCTGATACAGAAGGATGTGGGCAAAAAGAGAGCAAATTGGATTACCGCCTTACAGGAATACGATCTTGAGATCAAGCCAGCAAACATCGTAAGAGGTCAAGGCTTCTGCAAGATGTTAGCTGGAGCATCGCAAATTCCTGAGAACTCATCTGAAGAGGTACATACATATCAGGTAAGCCTAAATGACGCAGAATCATTATATGCGGACACCATTTATTATCTTAAGAACGGGTATGCTCCATCACACCTGGACCACACCAAGAAAAGAGCTCCGAGATTGAAAGCTAAACAATACCAGCTCATAAATGATGTTCTGTTTAAAAGGAATTACGATTATGTACTTCTTAGGTGTCTTGAGAAAACTGAAGCCGAAAAGGTTTTGCAGGAACTCCACGATGGACCAGCAGGTGGACACTATGCTGGAGAAGTTACTGCACATAAGATCTTACGTGCAGGATATTATTGGCCCACGCTGTTCAAAGACTCATACAATTACGTAAGGAAATGCCAAATCTGCCAGACTGCTGCAGGGAAACAAAAGAAATCGTCCATGCCACTACAGCCGGTTAACATCGAGCAACCATTCAGCCAATGGGGCTTGGACATAATAGGTGAGATCGTTCCTCACTCTTCTAAGTAGCATAGGTATATTCCTCACGGCGACAGATTATTTTACTAAATGAGTAGAAGCAGTTCCTCTCAAGAAAACTAATTCTGAAAACATTATTGAATTCATAGATCAATTTATCATCACTAGGTTTGGATTGCCAGCGGCCTTAATGTTTGATAATGCATCATACTTTTCTGGAAATACAATGACTGAGTTTGCACTTAAAAGAGGGTTCAAACTGAAGTATTCTGCCAACTACTATCCGCAAGGTAATGGATTGGCCAAATCAACAAACAAGAACCTAATCAGGATTATTAAAAGAACAGTCAACCAAAACCAAAAGAATTGGCACAAAGCGCTGGTAAATGCTTTATGGGCAGATAGAATTACGAAGAAAGCTTCAATCAACACTTCTCCCTTTAATTTAGTTTATGGGAAAGAAGTGGTTCTTCCAACTCACTTAGTCATTCCCTCTTTGTCTTTAGTACAACACATCGATGAAGTATCTACTTCCTCCTTACAATTGAGACAAATGGAAATAATCAAACTAGAAGAACAGCGAGAACAAGCTAAGAAAACCCATGATCACCACCAAGCGCTAATAAAATCCTCTTTTGACTCAAGCATCATAACCACAAAAAACTTTCAGATGGGAGATTTAGTTTTGAAATGGGATAAGGCTCATGAAGAAAAGGGCAAACATACGAAATTTCAGAAGCTGTGGCTTGGTCCTTTTCAGATTGTAGAAGTCATAGGCCCATCGACGTTTATCTTGCAGGATTTGGCAGGTAGAAGAGATTCTTTGCCTGTGAATGGACAGATTCTTAAAATGTATTTTCCATAGAAGATCATTCTTCTATTTTTGTAGGATAGTTTTAGTTTTTTTTATTTGTTTTTTCTCTTTCTTATAAATAAAACCGGTTGTAAATGATCATCAAAAAGGATTCATGAAAGAGCATACCAATTCTCTATCAGATTTTGATTTCGCTTGTACAAATAGCAAAACTTTTCGAAAAATCCGATTTTTATTATTGACAAATAGAGTTAACTTTAGCCTGAATATGATATTAGTTTCAACCTCTCAAAAAACATTGATGAAAGCAACCTTTGGTAAAAAATTGTTTTATGTCAGCACAATGAAAGGTATCATCAATAATAAAATAAATATTCTCTGTAAAGTTGTTGTTTTCAAACTCTATTATTGTCGTCCAGAGCTTTCTTAAGGAAAAACAATGACTCCTCCCTGCTAAAGGAAACCGCAGTATTCAGAGAAACAATCCGAGAAAACACTATATCTCAAAGAATAAGAGGTCTCATCACGAGCCGTCTTATCATGATCACAGATATTATAACTTGCTGACTTTGCCAATACTGTCTATCAAAACAGTGCAACGACTCAAGATTGTTGCAATCAAAAGACAAGGGGTCTCATCACGAGCCAGCTTGTTCAGCAAAAGTTTAAATCAAGTGAATGACTGTGTCATAATTTGGCCACCAAACCAAGACATTGTTCTTTAGAGAATAAAAAAGGAAAAAGTGTCAAAAATGATTTTTCTCTGAAATGTTGTAAATAACCTCAAGCAGGAAAAAGGATCATTGTTGGATAACATGGTAACCCTGTCGAGGCTATGGACGCTTGCGGGCAACAGAGGCTCTACCTACGACAAATGAGCATATTTTAAAGCCAGTACACAGAGAAGACCTTATTTTATCTTTAAAAAAGATCGAGTAATGTCTGGTGTGAATGCAAGAACTAAGCCTAAGGAAACAGACAATTGAAACAAAAAAAGGTTGAGACAAAGTATCATTGACAGGATAAGAGGTAATCTACTCTATCTGTCCATAACAAAATTTAGACATATGAAAATTTTTCTGTTAAGTGGAAATGTCAATAGAAAAGCAGAGATAACTGGTTCTTCACAGTGAATCGCCATTGTTGTGGTCACCAACAACCCCCCTATTTGTTTGGTATTAGCAATAACATCAAGCAAAGGGGGACCCTTAACAAAAAATCCCAAAAATATTTTTATCAAAATTTTTGTATTTAACTCCCTAAAAGCTATATCGCATCGCAAAAATAGAGTGAAGCGTTTTCCTATGCGCATAAATAAGCTGCAAAAGAAGCGATGCGAAATTCATCGCATCGCATATTTTGAAAGCACTCTTAAAAGAAAAACCTAAGGAATCGTCGACGGCCGATATGCGACGTCGCATATCGCAACATTGCATAAGCAGCGCACAATGATCAAATGAAAAATGCGATCTTGCGATTTGCGATCTGCGATCTTACAAACTGCGATCTTGCGATCTGCGATCTGCGATGAATGAGACTATCAATTGCTGTGATGACACCTCTCGACATCGCAATCCTCGATGCTGCGATGCGAATCGCAGAAACCACTCATCACAAAGTTTCCTCGGCATGATCTGTAAACCCAAAATTGAGCGCGCACCTTAAGGGAAATTAATGATTGTACGCCTGAGTATCCAAGGATGATCGTGTTGCGTTTTTCGAAGAGTCAAGTCATTATGAGTGTCATGATTATGCATTCATTAGAACTTAAAGCTTTCATGTCAATCTTTTCGTCATTTCTCTTTTCCTTTGCGTAAACTGTAAGGCAGCAACTAATATAAATCTATATGCAGGAAACATCTAAGGAAAAGGGAAAAGCGCCAATACTAGGAGAACAGAGAGGAGATGCCTTCGCAAATGGATGCCGCATGCAACAGGACCGCGGATTCCAGAGTATCACTCAACAGACACTGATGAAAATAGACTATCCAAGACTCAGAGTCAAAGGCACACAAAAGCAACATGTTTGCAAAAGATCCAGAAGCTCAGACTGGGTAAAGCAAAAAGAAAAATGCTAAAGAGGGAGGATGCTCCAGAAAAGCCTGGAACAAAGAACGGAAGCAATTTTCAATACGGAAGATTGTTAAGACAACGAAATCCCTAACTCATTGAGTCATTCGCACGGCCGGAAACCAAAATAGCAACAGCACAATCAGTTTGAAAGAAATCTGGGTTATACTAAGTATACACACAACAAATACACCCAGTCAGAGGAAGATTTTCGAAAATATCTTCTAGTTTGTCAGAAAGAGGTGCCAACTTTTGTTATTTCTACTTTTATCACTCAAACAAAAGGAAAAGACAACCAGCCGACTCTTTCCAGGCGAACCTTGCATTGCTTATAGCACTAAGGAGCAGATACAGAAACGGTTAGAAATTAGATTCAATTTTTAGAAATAAATTTGTTTTAGTAAAGGGCGGTCATTTGAATCCGTTTCCTAAATTTGTGTAATTAAGATTAGTTAGTTAGTAGTATTTAACCCTTCTCATGGCATTTGGAGAAGGGTCCGGAAATTTGTCAAAAAACTTGTCCTCAAAACATGCACTTTTGCACCCTCGGAGGGGGTTTTTGATGAATGGATGGATCGAGATTTATTTATGTTTGCATTTTAATGTCTGCTACTGATGTTGCACTTCTATACTCTTAGTAGACGTTAGAAGTAAGTAGAGATAAATCATTATTGCTTGAAGTTTGTGAGTGAAATCAGTCATAAATGGTACTTTTATCTCTTGATTAATTTATGCTTATATTCTTAGAGTGATATACAACTGAGTTGTTGATATGTTAATGTATGAATGTGTGGGTTACCATTTGGCACTTTTGTACGGTGGAGTCATTTATTTGTGCTTGACATATGAATAACTTATTATGCGATATGCTGTTCACAACTGTTTTGCCTAACTTCTTATGCAGAATGGTTTATCTTAATTGATTTATATTCTTATGATAGCTGAATAATCTTTATTACCAGTTGTTGTATGAAATCTTTTTAGATTGCATGATGAAAGAATTCTACCCCGGGTTAGTGTAGATTAGATGTGTTGTTTTTGTTAGATTACAGTAGCATAGAGTCAGTTCATCAGTTTATAGTTAAATTAGCTTAAAAATTACCTCTATATTAGCATCATCAAAATCTACACACACACACACACATCCTTTAGATTGGGAAGCTAGTCCTATTATCCCTAGTCGGACCCGCTACACCAAACGGGCAAGGAGCCGCCAACCAGGTTCCGGACTGGGTGGGTATCCCCCTTGTTGTTGACCCGATTTTAGGGCCCTCAACAGAACTCAACCACTTTTTCCTCTATTCTACCTTGAAAACTTTTGTCTCATCCCACTTTGTCAAATAATTAGTGCACACAATGATGTACTTTTTTTCTCCTGATGGTGAATCAATTGGCCCAATGAAATCCATGCCCCACTTGTCAAATGGCTCCAAAGCCACCTAAGGCTGTAAGGGCATTTCATCCTTGGGGATAGGTTTTTGCATCCTCTAGCACTGATCACATCGATTCCTGTGTATCTTCTTGCATCTCGGTGGAGAGTGGGCCAGTAGTAGCCGATATGTAGAGCCTTGAAAGTTGTCCTCCAAAGGGCCCATCATGATAGGTTGGTGTTGGGAAAATTAATTGCTAATTAAAAACACAACTAATCACCTAGACATTAATTATCAACCTGAGGAGCATATTTTTATTTCAAGGGAATCTGAAAAATATATGCAAGAAAATACCAACAATTAACACTGGTTCTACATGATTATGTTCTACACTATCAAGCTTATTTGACAAGAAATTAAATGTAAGAATTGAAAATAATACTAAATTAAAAAGTAGAAAGTAAATGACAAGAAGAGAATTGCTATAATCACACAAATTAAATCAATACAAAATTAAACCATACCTTGCAGAATTTGAAATTTAGCCTATTTCACCCAACATAATTCACATGCTAATCTAGAGCAGTGAGTTAAATGAGATCTAGAAATTGTAGGAAACAACAAATCTGGAAAATGCAGCAACTAAAAAATTACTTGATTAAAAAGGAAAATTTCTTTAAGTAATAAGAATTGAAATTTGAAGGAACAAACACATAACTAAACAGATTTAGACGCTCAAGGCAGCACCTCTTCCAAGGTAGTGGGCCCAACTGCCCAAGTGTTACACTAAAAAATGTCACCATGACTATTCACAGTTAGTATGGCTCAATCAACAGTCATGCTACCCTCTTAGGCAAGTCTTATGCCTCTGCTCTCCATGTCAAACTCCAAAAAAGAGAGAAAGTCTTGTATAAATGTATTTATCTCTGGGGACGCAGGTTCTCTCAACCTTACCTGCGGGGACGCTCCCAACGTTCACAAAAACTGCGTCTTTGGACGCTCTGTATGTAAAGGGACAGGTGCGTCCCCCTGTAAAGGTTAGAATGCGCAAGTTTCATCTTTAAAAAGTTACTTGTGGTCATTTCTAGAGCATTCTAGAAGGTTGTTCGACATGTATTGGGCGCCTCCAGATGGTTCATGCACTCCTATCAAAGAGGAACTTATCCCATCAATAAGGGAGCTATCCCACCCAAAGAGGGGATTATCCCATTGATGGTGGACCTGATTAACCTCCTCTTGAGCACTATAAATACAGGCATTGGGCCAGAAGGAGGGGAGGTTGAAAGCTATACATTTCTAAGGGTAAATGCTGCAGGAATTAGGACTCCCATTTAGAAGCTTGTGAGGAGAGATTGCCATCTTTGCTTGTTCTATTTGGAAGTGGGTGAGCTTTGTCAAAGTAGAGGAAGACTCTTGTGGACCCTGGAAGGAGCTTGCACAACACCAAGGCTCAGGTTGTAATGGTTCCTTTTGATTACCTTTAATGCAAATTGGTCCATTCTTCTCAATAACTTGTTGTTTATGGGTTATTTCATGTACTCCTTGGTCTATATGTTGAATATGCTTTGTTTTATGTTATAATCAGGTGCTATTTAATTGTTTGACTGTTGGTGATTGCAGGTTTTGGAGAAAAGGAGGAGCTCATCCAGATCAACAAAGCTTGGACTTCTACAACAGCGTTTGGACAAAGGTAAGAACGAAACACTTGATTTCTCATATCATAATGCATGTTTAGAGAAGGATAGTTCTAGTTTGTCTTGTTTGTCATTAGAATGTCTTAGACTTCTAGGAAGGTCGTTTGTGTCCGCACTTTTGACTGATTCCGTGTGACAAATTGGCGACTCTGCTGGGGAATCCATTGATGTGAAAGTCTTTTCCTTTGTATGAACTTTGCTCTGAGAACATTGCTTTATTTTTCTGGTTTTTGGCTCTGTGACTTTGTCTTTGGGTGGGTTAGCTTAGGGTTAGATTCATTTTAGTTTTTCTTGAATTTTCCAGTAGGACGCACCCTCTGAGTATTGCACAGTGCGTCCCTGGACGCACTGTCGCTGTGTGCACAGAGCGGGCCCGCACCTGGCTTAACCAGTTGCCTGCGTCCCCTGCTAAAATTTAAGAAAATTCCATTTTTTTGCATTTTTGCTCTTAGATTTTTCTTTTTCTTAGTTTTTACTGCCCAGATCCATTAGTCTCTTGTCAAAGATCTTCACCTAAGCTTGTTTCATTAGCATTCCTGCTCTAAGCTTTCATCAATTGGGTGTTTTGAGTCTCTTTCTTGAGAAATTCTTGATTTGTTTTCCTTTGGTCATTACTTGGAGATTTCTCTCAGTCTTTTCACAATTTTGCATCTTTTTGCTTCTGTTTTTGCAAAAAAATTTCCCTTGAGTGTTAATCGCCTTTGAGTGTTTTTATTTTTTATCTTTGGAACTCTCACCCAATTTTCTCGACTTGCACTTGATTGGCTCTTAGATTACATTAGAATCATCTTGTGTTTGAGAATTCTCTTGCATAGATCACATTTGCATAATTAGAATTCTCATTTTCAGAATATGAATGAAAAATGTGCATAGATTACATTTGCATACTTTTCGAGTGAATTGTGCATAGATTACAATTGCATAGTTTACATTCTGGAAAATTAATCGTAGATTTAGATCAGTTTTCTTTGATTTGAATTTACACAAAAATAAAAATAAAAAATGGTTTGGAATTGATTTGCATTAGTTTTTCTTGATAAAATTAAGGCATTAGAGAATTTGTTATGTTTTCTCTTAGTGATCAATTTTTGCATTGTTGGAAGTGAATGGAAACTCTCTCCTTACTTTAGTTAGGATTCATCGAATTGAAAAGATTACATTATCATATTCGATTGCATTCAGTTGAGTCGGGTCATAACACCATTGGTTTCGTATCCATTTACCCATTTGAGTAATAACAGCCTTAATAACACAGCGCTTAATTAAAATTCATCTAGTAATTTTTACATTTCTAGGGCTCTGAAACACCAACATAGCTTAGGCTAGTGTCTTGGAGTAGGAGAGTAATTAACTCTCCAAGACAGTAAAACCAAACAAGTAGCTCATCTTGTGGTAGGATAAATCCAACTGTTTCATTTATACTCTGGGAAAGCTCCTCTTAAAGGAGAAGCACGAGCTCGTGTCCGAACCAGTGAGGGGATCAATCCTCCCTCGTTGGGAACGACGCCAGACACGCACGTATTACAAACGGTAAACCTCGGATTAACCATTGTCGAGGAGCCAGGAGTCACTTGTCGGTAAACCTTGGATTATTGTCAAGGAGCCGACAAGGGGATTGAGCTTGATACTCTGCCCTTGCGTGCTGTCGGAGTGTAGACTGTTCCCCCAGGTGCATTTGTTGCTGTTGGTAACCTTAGTGACCATTATCTTTAGGGTTCTACCCAAGGTGACGGTGGAGGGAAGATCCCACTGTACCTGGAGCAGATGTCGGCTAGACTCACTTGGATTTTCTGGGGGGTTCACTTCACTCGAGACGGTTAAAGTGGAGGAACTTGGTCCAGTCTATTCATTAAGCAGGTTGCTGGGGTAACTGTTCCGCCCACTACTTCTGCACTGAATTCGGCGATGTTGGATTTCATCACCAACTAGTGTTTTCGGTCCGGAAGGCTACTGTTTGTGTGTGGTTTGACTCCTAGATTTGATAGCGCGTGTTAATTTGTTTTTTTTACTTTTAGAGACCATAGGTGTGAATTGTGAATTTTAGTTGTTAAGTGTGAATTGTGAATTGTTAATTTTAGTTTTAAATTGTTAATAAAATTCACTGAAGTTGAATATAATGGCAAATGTTCCAGAATTTATCAACCTAGGAACCCCTCCTAATGAGAATCCTAGTACTTTTCCTTACTTTGGAAATGTTGGTCCTCCTTATATGGCTACTTTGTCATTACCTGGATTTACAATAGGATTACCGATATGGTTATTTTCAACTTCGTTGGCCCAAAATACTCCAATTGTTCCATCTCAACCGGATGCTTCACCTCAACAGAGTTCACCATCTCAACATCACCAACCTTCTGTTGACCCTTTACCTTCTTCGCCTAATTTTTCTTCCTCCATTTCTTCCTCTTCGCCTGGTAAAAGCCTTGATGCTAGTAACCAGGAGGCTAAGAAGAAGAAGAAAGGGAAGAAGAAGAAGAAGAAGAAGAAGCAGGATAAGAAAGAAGTCAACCAACCAACCATGGCTGTAAGTGTTAGTTGTGTTGAGGAAAACTCCAACATGCATCGTAAACCCAAATACCCTTGCAGGCTTTGTAAGGGTGACCACTTCCTTGTCAATTGTCCTGGTATTCCAAAGGTCTTGGAAGTATGGTCAGAAAAATCTCATCAACTTTCCGTTGATCCATCAACCAGTGATAGTCAGGTTCCTGAGAAAAAGGGTAAAGTTAGGTTTCCTTGTAAGTTATGCAAAGGGAGTCATCAAACTCACATTTTCCCTCACATGGATGAAGCCTCAACATTGTTGGAAAACCTTACTGTTCCACAGCAAGAATTTCCAACTGGTTACCGTAAACTTTCTCCCAACCTACCGTCAACTGACGGAGTGATTGATCTAATTTCAAGTACAGTCAATCACACTCTTCCATTGGAGAGTGAAACTCATGTCACTCAGGTTGATGATCCATTAGTTGATCAAGTGGTCGGTTCAATTTCACATTCGGTCGATCACACTCTCCCTTTCGAGAGTAAATTTCATACCGTTGATGTTCTTCTTGTTACATCGGATTCTTCTATGCCGGGGGGCATTTCACCTGTTTCTACAGAACCCCCTCCAAGTACTGAGGTTTTTTCCTTTGATTGGAATAGACTGACAGAACCTCGTCTTCCTTCCTCCATCCCTTTCCAAATCATTGTCAAGGCTGGTGGTAGGGACATACATCGTACACAGATAGATGAAGGTGCTTCTGTTAGTATTTTATCCTCAACTGTTTGGAAAGCTTTGGGTTCCCCTCAGCTTGCGCCTATTACGCAGAATCTGAAAGCTTTTAACAGAACCATTAGTGAACCTTTAGGGATCCTTCCTAATTTTTCCATTACCTTGGAAGGTAAAACTGTCTGTATTGATCTTATGGTAGTTCGAGGTCCCTTGGATTTCAATTTACTCCTTGGGCGCGACTATGTTTATGCAATGAAAGCTGTCGTATCGACACTCTTTCGCGTGATGTCTTTCCCTCACAATGGCAGTATTGTGACTGTAGACCAGCTTTTGTTCCCTAGTCTTGTTTCAACTACCAATAACATGACACCCCTAAATGTTCCTGATTCTAAAGTGGTATCTACCCTGCCACGGGTTAATTATGTGGCAACTGGTCCCATGTTTTCAGTTACCGATGTAAGTGAGCCTCTCACTATTGATTTAGATCCGGTAATTGACATGGAAAACTCTATGGGATTATTTGAACATGATGTTCTTATCCCTTTTGAGTCCCTTGATATGTGTTCCTTCCAGAGAACTATTCTTCCTTCTGATGAAGACCTCTTGGAAGCCATGATCAAGGTGTGTCCATTGACATGTCTTTCTTCTAGTTGGAAGCCATGATCATTGAGTTGCGAGGACAGTTCTTTTTCCTGTGCCAACCTCGTTAAAAAATGAAACAGGTGTCCATGAGGATAGTTTCTTCTAGTCTCAACCTCGTTAAAAAATGAAACTGGAAGTCATGAGCATAGTTCCTTGTCTTGTGTCAAGCTCATTAAAAAATGAAACAAGGAGTTCCGAGGATAGTTTGTTGCTATCTCAACCTCGTTAAAAAATGAAACTGGATGCTCCGAGGAAAGTTCCTTTTACTGTGTCGACCTCGTTAAAAAATGAATCAGTGAGTATGAGGACGGTTCTTTTCCTGTGTCAACCTCGTTAAAAAATGAATCAGTTAGTACGAGGATAGTTTTTTCCTGTACCAACCTCGTTAAAAAATGAAACAGGCTGTACGAGGATAGTTTGTTCCTCTCTCAACCTCGTTAAAACATGAAATTGGATGTTGTGAGGAAAGTTCCTTTTACCGTGTCAACCTCGTTAAAAAATGAATCAGTGAGTCCGAGGATAGTTTTTTCCTGTATCAACCTCGTTAAAAAATGAAACAGGCTAGCATGAGGACAGTTCTTTTACTGAGTCAACCTCATTAAAAAATGAATCAGGTAGCTTTTAGGATATGTAGGTAGATTGTAGAAAGTAGGATTTTGAGGATAGTTCCTGTTACTGAGTCAACCTCGTTAAAAAATGAATCAGGTATGAGGATAGTTCTTTTCTTGTGTCAACCTCCTTAAAAATGAAACAACTCCCTTTTCAAGTTAAATATTGAAAGTAAACCTTCATTCCATCCATCTGGTTGAATGCAATGAAGCCTGGGGGGCATGTACCTCGTTTTGCCTCATTCAACTGGGGGCATGCAAACTTTTTGAGCATAGTTCCTTGTCTTGTGTCAAGCTCGTTAAAAAATGAAACAAGGGTAGGTTAAGTAGGTAGATTATAGAGAGTAGTCATGAGCATAGTTCCTTGTCTTGTGTCAAGCTCATTAAAAAATGAATCAAGGATTTTAGAGCATAGTTCCTTGTCTTGTGTCAAGCTCGTTAAAAAATGAATCAAGGATTTTAGAGCATAGTTCCTTGTCTTGTGTCAAGCTCATTAAAAAATGAATCAAGGTTTTTAGAGTAAATTTTTGTTAGATAGATTGTAGAATAGTTATGAGCATAGTTCCTTATCTTGTGTCAAGCTCGTTAAAAAATGAAACAAGGGTTTTGAGGATAGTTCTTTTCCTGTGTCAACCTCACTAAAAAATGAAACAACTCCCACAAGTCTTTCCAAGATCTTGACAGTAAAGCTTCATTCCATCCACCTCATTGAATGCAATGAAGCTTAGGGGGCATGTACCTCGCTTTGCGTCATTGTGCTGGGGGCATGTGAACTGTAACAAGCATAGTTTTTCGTTTCAAGCTTGCGTAAACATGAAACCGAATCCGAGCATAGTTCTTTTCCTGTGTCAAGCTCGTTAAAAAATGAAACAAATACTCCCCTAATTGAGTCGAGAGTTTGACTAGATCTCATTTGTTAAGTTGTATATTTAGGTTAGTTATTTCAGTGTTTTGTATAATTTTCTTACAAGTTTTAGGTTGAGTCTTTCAAATGATCTCGTAACTTAAACCTTCATTTCATCCAATTGGTTGAATGAAATGAAGCTAGGGGGGTATGCACTCTAGCAATTATGCTTAGGGGGCATGAAGCATAGTTTTTATCTGTTTCAAGCTTTTGTAAAAATGAAACCTATCTCGAGTCAATTTCAGTTATTTTCAAGACTCGTTAAACTCATGAAAATCTCGAGAATATTTTGTTATCTTTCATTCTCGTAAAACAAATGAAAATGCCGAGTTCTTTCCGTCTTTTCCTGCTCGTAAATTAAATTGAAAGTCGGCCATATGAGTACATTTTTATCATTTTTTCGAACTCATTAAAACTTAAGAAAAAATGAAAACCATGAGTACATTTTTATCATTTTTTCGAACTCGTTAAAACTTATGAAAAAATCAAACCTCAGAGTCATCTTTTAAGCCCTTTTCTGACTCCTAAAACATGAAAAGATTGCCGAGCGTTTCTTTTACGCTCGTTAAAACAGAACTAAAAGACAGTCCCCTTATAGCCCTTTTCTGACCGGAAAAACAGGAAAAGATTGCCGGGTTTTTGTCGTTTCAAACTCGAAACTGGAAATAAAACGACGTGTCCTTGATCGCTTTTTACTTTTCAGGTCAGTGGCACTAACTATGAAAGTAATCCTTGGTCGCAAGATCAAGCTGTTCCCCCAGGTATTATTTTATACTTTTTCGGGCTTGAGGGACACAAATCTACGAAAAAGTTCAACTTGGAGTGTTCTTAAGTTTTTCAGACTCTCTAAAATTGAAAAACGCCGAGTTTCTCCTATACTGGGCTCGTTAAAAATTTCACAGTAAAGGACCTGTTCAATTACAAACGGGAACGAACCACTCCTTCCTAGGGTTCGAATCAAAACTAGGTTGGACTCATCCGAAGGATGAGCTTATAATCAAGCACATGTTATCCTCCTCAAGCTTGTTAAAAATAAAGAGGTACTTGCCAGAAATGGTGGGGGAAAAGAGAGAAGAATGAGCCTATTTGTTACCTTTTGTCTCAGAAGAAGCTTTACTACCACTCTTGAACACGACACTTTTCATTCACCTGGGTTGGGAAATTCTTTACCTCACAGTTGATCAAACCACTTTGAAAGTCTTCAGCCGGGTTCCGGGGATTAACTTTGAGTTATTTAGCACCAAACCATCTGTCGTGTCGTTATGTGTTCAAGAGGTCTGCAAACAAAACTTTCATCTGCAAAATACTTGTCATCCATTTGACCATCCCTGAGTCAGTCCTTGCAGCAACATTTCTTCAACTTGAACAATGATTTCGTGTTGTGGGCTTGCCTACAACGGGTCGCTTTCTATCGACATCAACACATTATCTAGAGAGATGACCTAGAAATCGTCAGTACCTTGAAATCCGCATGCATCAATGGCAGGTTTCTCGCCTTTGACGTCAGTTTACATCATTGACTTTCGATCGAAGGATTCTGTGAAATGTTCGACATCAACTCATTCATTCACATCTCATGGATTGTACTGGGTACTTTGAGAACCATTGACATTACTGGTGGTCTCTCTCACGCTTGTTAACAGTTTTCATCATCGACTGGTAATCAAGTGGTTTCTACCATGTTCGACATCAACTCATTTATTCGCATGGCTAGAATCGTACCAATTCGGGAAGTAGAAATGAAGACCCTGGATCTAGTTTCTACCATCCAGGCTGCAAGGAGTTTTGTATTCATTATCTAAGTAGACTAATCACAAACAGATGGCTGCGCCCATACTGTGTCTACAAAAGTCTATGATTATGATGTATTGCAAGATCATTCCTGTATCAGAGTAGTTAGTCTGTTAGTTAAAGTTTTGATCTGAGTATGGGAATGCCTACCTCAGTGATGATATAATCTTATACATGTATTTTGTGTTGAAAATTGCAGGTTCTGACCAGGCTCTCCACGAGATAATCCTTGAAATGATAAAGTGCTTCACCCTTTCTAGATAATACAAAACCCTAATCTATTTCAGGCTTCGCACTTTAGGGGGCAATCTGTTACACTAAAAAATGTCACCATGACTATTCACAGTTAGTATGGCTCAATCAACAGTCATGCTACCCTCTTAGGCAAGTCTTATGCCTCTGCTCTCCATGTCAAACTCCAAAAAAGAGAGAAAGTCTTGTATAAATGTATTTATCTCTGGGGACGCAGGTTCTCTCAACCTTACCTGCGGGGATGCTCCCAACGTTCACAAAAACTGCGTCTTTGGACGCTCTGTATGTAAAGGGACAGGTGCGTCCCCCTGTAAAGGTTAGAATGCGCAAGTTTCATCTTTAAAAAGTTACTTGTGGTCATTTCTAGAGCATTCTAGAAGGTTGTTCGACGTGTATTGGGCGCCTCCAGATGGTTCATGCACTCCTATCAAAGAGGAACTTATCCCATCAATAAGGGAGCTATCCCACCCAAAGAGGGGATTATCCCATTGATGGTGGACCTGATTAACCTCCTCTTGAGCACTATAAATACAGGCATTGGGCCAGAAGGAGGGGAGGTTGAAAGCTATACATTTCTAAGGGTAAATGCTGCAGGAATTAGGACTCCCATTTAGAAGCTTGTGAGGAGAGATTGCCATCTTTGCTTGTTCTATTTGGAAGTGGGTGAGCTTTGTCAAAGTAGAGGAAGACTCTTGTGGACCCTGGAAGGAGCTTGCACAACACCAAGGCTCAGGTTGTAATGGTTCCTTTTGATTACCTTTAATGCAAATTGGTCCATTCTTCTCAATAACTTGTTGTTTATGGGTTATTTCATGTACTCCTTGGTCTATATGTTGAATATGCTTTGTTTTATGTTATAATCAGGTGCTATTTAATTGTTTGACTGTTGGTGATTGCAGGTTTTGGAGAAAAGGAGGAGCTCATCCAGATCAACAAAGCTTGGACTTCTACAACAACGTTTGGACAAAGGTAAGAACGAAACACTTGATTTCTCATATCATAATGCATGTTTAGAGAAGGATAGTTCTAGTTTGTCTTGTTTGTCATTAGAATGTCTTAGACTTCTAGGAAGGTTGTTTGTGTCCGCACTTTTGACTGATTCCGTGTGACACCAAGACTAAGTTTTACCTTGAAAAACACTTCAAATCAGATTACAAGTAATAGATGTAGAACTCAATGGATAACTTCCTTCATTAAAAGCTCTATGAGAAATAATTACAACATAATGAAGTTCTTAGCTTTGCCTCAAATTTCACAATTGTCCATCCTCTCCCATCTCCCTCTCCTTGATCTTTGTTTTCATTTAAGTCCACAGAGAGCAAAGGGAAGTTACAACAAATTTGATTACAAATTGATTTCCATTAAAAACTTGGATTGCACGAAACAAAGTGATCAGCAAGATAAGATCTGAAAGATCTTTCCATCAAAATTCAGTAGGAACAAGTTGAATTTGGTAGTGCAATTGGAAGGATTTGGAAAACGACTGCAACAATAAATTAGACAAAATCAACTTTAGAGAACGTTGTGTTTCTCTCAATCCAAACCGAATTTCGGAAAAAATCTTGATGGAAAACTAATTTGGTCCATTATGCTCAGAACCCATGTCTCATATTTTGAAGATTCATCTTCATTTTCGTTAACCATCAAACGTAACACTATCACTTTTTATCTGATCGAATTTCTGAGTTGGAATATTTGATTATGAGCTGAAAATCAAATTTTCAATCTGGAAAAGATATTGGAGGCTAAAATCATGAGTGATGTTATAACAAATTCATTAATAAACCATCATTGGAAAAATCATGCATAATAATCATCAATTTATTAAAAATAAAGGAGAGAAAATATTATTTACTCACAAGAGCATAAATAACTATAAAATGGAATTATATGATAGATTACGATAAATAGCACAATAAAGAATGGTAGAAATGGATGAAATAGATCTTAAAAAGTGACAGTAATATCGACAAATTAGTGGCCCAACATCTCCCCCAAACTGAACATATTGCATGCTCTCATGCAACCCAATGCCTTTGTATTAACCATGTTGTAGTACAATAATCAAAATGCTCACCCTAACTTGTGATATTGATTGAACAAATGGATTCTTCCTCAAATACTTCTTTAAAATAATAGATATTCAATTCTAGCGATGTTGGTGAAGGTGTAACAATTGGCACATTGAATTTCAACCATATGTATCTAAAGTTGCAGCAAAATATGATACAAGTAACAACAAACTTCATTAATGATTTTCTCAAAAGCTACAAACCAGATTTTGCTGAAATTTGCAAGAAAATTTTAACTATATTAATGTTTGTCTAATCCAAAAATCAGATATTTCTGATGCATAGATCCTAATATATAAGAAAAATGGTTGTAGGTAACAATGCATGATTTCTGGAATTTTACAAACTGGTTTATCTTGAAATTTTATGGGTTTGTGTATTTCAATAGTACCTCTTTATTGTCAAAAAAATCACAAGAATCTATTTTATAGTTTTAAATATATACATGAATCAATTTCTTCACTGTATAAAAATGTAATTGTATGCCTTAAATGAGGAAGAAAAGAGAAAACAGTCATCATGCATAACAATTCCTTCTCCCCCAAACTAGACAATTACCATGCCCTCATGCTATACTAGAAAATAATGTGAAGTTGTTGCTACAATTATTATTGAAATCTTGGCTAGGTGTAAATCAACATGGAATAAGGGAGGTTCTGAGTATGAATAAGGAGATCAATGGATGATAAAGAGTATTAATGACATAGTCATGATAAATAAATTGATGAAAAGATACACTCCCCCAAACTGAAAGATTTTGTGTCTTTTTAAAAAGACAATGGGAAGTTGTGAAGAAGTGCAACTAATAGTTCAAAAATATGAGTGAATAATTCTAAGTGGTTTTTCATTACGTTCTCCTAAACTTTTAATAAACCAAAAACTTATGTTATTTTACCTCAAGTTTTACCTTCGTAAAAATGTGGAATGGCATGTATGGACTGACATTTGTTGAAGCTGATGTAGGCTGAGCTGATGTTGAAAGTGATGCGAAAGGTGGAATCCATGCAAGCTGAAAGAAAGTAATTACAAAGCATAACAAGCTTTTCTCCCCCCAAACTGATTAGTTTCCCTATCATCAAGATTTCTATAACACATCTCATTAGTAGCGTCAATCAGTAATTCATCACCTCAATTACCTCATTATATATAAAAGTGACATAATCATGTTGTGAATGCCATGGGATAATAATGGATCAGAAGGTAAAACATGCATTCCCTATACCCATAAGATTTGGTTGTTATGAGCATAAAAACTGTGAGAATTAGTTATCTCAATATTTTCTTCTCAAGGTCTAACCAATTACCTGGGATTCAAAATCAAAATTAGGCCTCTTTATTCTACCCCAAAATACTAGTAGTGTTGTTAAGCTAGGAATAAATGACGACTGATTGGGCAAAGCAACTATCTTTAGTTAAATATATGGAACTTGTAGAATAAAGGAATGATATATTAGATGATACAAAATTTAAAATTTAAAATATCTCAAAAGTTTCATCCATAACATGTAAAGTAAATATTTATAACTCAATAATAGATATAAATCATAACCATCATCATCTACGAACTGATTAAATATTACCCCATGAACTGTAAGTTCTAGCAAACCTTATATATGAAATACTAAGCTCTATCAGAAATTAGTTTTGAGAAAACAAGGTAACCAAGTAAATCATAGTATTGAATTAACTTCTATACCATAGGCATGGCCACTGTTGCTAGTAGGAATCCATAGCCTCGACAGGGATTCCTTCTTAACCCATTGAGATGCGAGTGTCCCATCTATTAGAAATAAATACATACTTACAAGAGAATTTTAATTTACTTAGATGTCTACTGAAGATCATTGTTCTAAATTGGTAACCAGTTAATAATAATGTCATTCACGGGAGCTAACAAAATTGAACAAGTCGGCTCGTGATGAGACATCTTTTCCTCTAGTTTTATGATCAAAGGCCATTACCCTCACTTGGTGATTAGTAGTGATAATGTCACTCTATTAGGACCTATGATCATGGTAGGTTGGCTCGTGATGAGACCTCCTATCCTCTAGTTGGCTATTTTTGTTTAAAATTCAACTATGGTTATTGTTAATCAACAAAATATTACTTAATATATGGGGTGGCAGGTCAACTCCTTAAGAGCTAGGGATGGCGTAAAACGATTTTTAGTAACTATTTTCAACTTGGGTAATTTTCCTTCTCAAAAGCTAATAACCTTCAAATGACTATTGATAAATACATTTTTCTTTATTAAGATTGGGGTTGAGGAATAGTTCAGTAGATAATGACGGAAAAATTTAAATACAATTTTTGGGTAATCATCATAAAATTTACAAGATCAAGGACTTGACAAATTAAGAAAGTTGAATATTGACATGATGAAATAATCTTTTCATAATTATTGCTTAAAAATAATATTATGTTTATAGAAAAACAATGATAAATTGACTACCCAATCATTATGTCAAAGAGGACTTAGAACATTAAAAGTATTTCCCATTCGCCAAGGAGAAGAAAGAATCGAAAAGACCTATATGTGTTGAATCAAACATGAAAATTGGATAATAACAATATTTGGGAATGAGGTAACAATAGTTGTGACTTAGAAATAGTAGTTGTGATTCAGGAAACAACAATTGTGACCCATGGGAACAACGACTATGACCTAAGTGATAACAACAGTGACCTAAGGGAACAATAACTGTGATCTGAGGGAACAAATCATGACCTAAGGGAACAACAATCATACCTTTAAAGGGAACAACAACTGCGATCTAAGGGAACAACAATCGTGGCCTAAGGGAACAACAATTGTACCTTTGAAGGGAACAACAATTGTGACAAATGCAACACAAATCGTACCTTTGAAGGGAACAAGAGCTGTGAAAAAGGCAACAAAAGTTGTTTCTATGAAATGGAAAGTAGTTGTGACGAAGGGAACAACAACTGTTGCTTTTAACGGAACAACAATTGTGTCAAAAGGAATACCAATTGTTTATTTTAATGGAACAACATTTGTGTCAAAGGGAACAACAATTGTACTTTTGGAGGGAACAACGGCTGTGAAAAAGGGAACAACAATTGTACCTTTGGAGGGAACAATAGCTGTACGATAAAGAGAGAATGGCTGAGTTGTAAGGATCAGAAATTTTCCCCAAAGGAATGGCAATTGTGATTCAATGATTATTTATCCAATAATACCATTGTTGCATGTTACAACCTTGAAACTACCCATTTTAAGCTTGTATACATAAAGTATCAAGTATGAATGTGGTAATCCTTCCCAAAAACTATCTCAAAGGGAAATCCTAGCAAGGTGACATGGAAAAGGATTAGCCATCCAACAATCATAGTCACTTTACAAAATAATGAGAAATTAAGAGTAAATCATTCTTGACAAGACTTACCATAATAATGTTTAATATTAGATATGAGACAACCATATACTTGATAAGACTTTGGGAACAAATTAATAGATGTGGAGCAACATAATGAAACTTAAGAACTTCCTTATTTTATATTTGGTGAAGGAACAAGACGCGACTTTGAAGTAAACAACACCTGAAACAAACAAACATAAGAGAAATCAAAAAAGAAACAACACTTTATTGAAAAACAATAAATAACTAAATAACTTAAGTTACAACAATTGTGATTTTGGTTGCAACAATGTTGTTTCCTAATGGAACAATAATCTGTCAATGGTGAATGAATGGAAACAAAATATCTTTTGGAAAAATTCTTTGGTAGCAATGATTTGGATCTTCAAATGGACATCAATTCTTCATTTCTCCTATTATGAATCTGTCAAGTCATGAAAAAGTCTTCACATTGTTTTCTCCATGTCAGTGAAGAATACCGGGAACAATTTTGTAACAAGGTATTATGCTTCAAAATATTTTTAGATCAGGACACCTAGAAAAAATCAAAATCATATCATATTAAATTTCATAACACGTTTTTGGATCAAAATCGCTTATTTCATTAACATTGTCTTCAATAATAACTCATTCATAGATTGACCTTCTTTATTCTCATGGGACCTACAAAAAAATGAGCATTTACTTGCAATAAAACATGAAATCGTGGAGAAAGAGAGGTGATCGGGCTCACCTAATCCAAGAAGTATGAAAAAAATAACAAGTAGTTACTTTGTAAAACAAATCCACGGGAAAAAAATAACAAAGTAAGATTAATTTAGTACCTACGGGAGAGTAATGGCCAATCATGCTAACCTATAGTATTTTAATAAAAACTCCTTTGTTTCTCGTCTGATTTAAGTGATTCCAAAGCCAAATGAAAGATAATTCAAAGTTTTATCATTAATAGAAACATGTCTTAAAATTTTTATGATATGATGTGTCAAATTTAATTAGAATGGCCTGCATAACAGAGTCATTTTCGATTTCCCATCTTAGACCAGCAATTGATATTTTAAGCATAACATTTTCACTTGATGACAAATTGAGCTGATTCAAATTGGAAATAAAATTATATTCATGTATATATCTCCAATAGAAATGAGTTTTAAAGGAAATAAGAATTGATGGGTCAAATACTTTGATGAATAGCCAAAAAATCAGAGTTTTAAGAGTGCTGATTTACAATAGATAGTCAGTATTTGGGTCATAAGTTTCTCATAAGATATCAAAGTCGAATGATTCAAATTTCCTTGTAAACTATATTTGTAGGGGAATATACCATAGAATTTTTTTTTCAAAATATAGTCATTTAGGTTTCCAAAAATGGACTGTCCCAACTTTGTCCCTGAGCTACTTACTAGACACCGTATCAATGTTTTGGTCATAACTTTTCCGTTTCATATCCAAATTGAGTAATTAAGATTGGGTTGTAAAGTAGACACCAAGGAGTACTTAGTAAAGAAATAGTATTTAAAAATATGCTCATTTGGTTCCTCAAGGAATGATTGTCCCGATTATTTTTCAGACATTTTATCAAGCCCACAAACCATAAAATATGATAAACAAACATTTTTTCAAAATTGGTGATCAAAATGGATATGAGTGTTGGTATAAATATGATTTTCTATATAAAATTTCTACATACAAAAATAAATTAAAACATTTTATCACCGATATTAATTTCCGTAGCGTGTTGCAACAAAAACCACTATTTTTACCTATAAATAAATTTATTTATTTATCTCCTTATTTATTTTATTTGCTACACTAACCTACTCTATTTTAAAAATAAAATATTCTTACGTATAAGAGTTTTCTAGTGGAGCCATTTCAAAATAAGGCTTAAAGTATGTACATACCTGAATTTGAAAAATGCATGTTAATAGGTAATAGGGTATGAGAGGCCAGTTTCCCTTGAAAGGATCGTGTTAAGAATTGCTAAAGTATGGAGTGATACTCCAAACAAATGATGGAGTGAAACCAATCTCCAATATAGCCTTTACTCTCTTGATTTCCCATAGTTTTCATTTCTTGAAGTCCGTGAGTTTCTAATATCTTATTGATCTCGGGAGCTTGTTGATGTATAATAGAAGAAACCTCATTTTATTCCATAACTTCTGCATTTTTTTTGAAACCTTCCCAATCTCAATATAAGTTTTCTGCAATGGTGCATGTGAGATAGAATTGGTCAGAAAGGTGGGTAAATTTTTCAGTTAAACACTGTAAGCATGTTGTACTGGTTTATTATTGTGAGGGTGTGGAATGTGTTGTGTAGGAAATTTTGTAGGACATGGAGGATTTTAATGATGTAGTTGATTGGGCTGTGTTGATGATTTGGATAGGTAAGCGAGATGTTGTGGAAGAGCTGGTGAAGAATATGGATCATGTGTTTGTGCTACAAGATGAGGGAGAGCAATTATGTAATCATAAGATGAGGCATCCCAAGATTGTGGACAAGATTGGTGAGGGTTATATTGAGATTGTCATGGTTTCCCTACCACAGGAGTATTCCCTAATGAATTATGCATGTAAGAAAATGGAGAGGAAGTGTTTTGTAAAATACATGTTGGCCATGGTTTCCATGGTTTTGACCTTGTTGCAGCTTCCCCATCTCTTTGATATGCTACTTCCATCCTAGATAAGGAAGAGTGACTATCTAAGGGATGATCCTTTCGGTAATGAGGGAAAAACACTTCATCAAATTCTGACTGATTTTTCTTAACCTAAACATGCAATTGTGAATTTAGAGATCTAATAAAATCAATTTTAAAAGTTTCAAATAAATTAATGATTTCAACTCTTATATCTCATCTTCTTGTAGCAGATTTGGAAAAGAAAGAAGAAATTTCTATAGAATTCTTACCAACTCTGGAGATTCCTCTTGAATACCTTATGCACATTTCACAAACATCATAATATGATAACTGAAAAACATCACCTTTTCTCATTAGATTTAAGAGTTCTAAAAATTCGTCTTTGATTCCTTTGAGTAGGAGTGTTTTCAATGGGTCTTTTCTCAAATGCTTATCCTTTGATTTTTGAAGGTTGTATAGAAATTGTTCCATATAGTCTTCTAATCTTTCATCTTCCCCTTGTGTCATACTGAAAATATCTTCACTAGCCTTGCAATAGTCTTGATACATTTTCAAGAATACATTCTTCATGTCCTCCCATGTTTGGATGCATTTCCCACCAAGGCTCATAAACCATCAGAGAGCTGCTCCTTTTAAAGTAAGAGGAAAAATTTTCGACCTTTGAGCATTAGTACAATAATAATGTGCATTTGTGTCACTCCTCCTAGATCTCTAATAGGAAATTCAAAAGTAGCATTTTGTGTCATTTATTCCTAAAATACAAGATGTTTTTCATGTGATACTTTGGGGATCCTCCTTCAAATGTTCTCGTAAATTGGTTAGTGAAATGGGTGGTGCTTAGATCACCACTTGAGTGCAATCAAGAGATTTTTTTCTTTTCAAAATTCTACATCTAAAATTCCTACTTCTATCAATGCATGCTATATGACCTAAGCCTGACTATTGAGGGTAGACCCATCACTAGTTCCCCAAGATGTGTGTGTAGGTTCTTGCTTTCCATCTTCAATATCCAACTCTCATGAAGTCAGGTATGCATATGCAACCATATAGTAGTGTGGTAGTGCTATTTGACTACCTCCCCGATAATAGTGCCAAAATGTTGGGCAAATTAATTGCTAAATAAAACATAAATAATCACCTAGACATTAATTATCAACCCAAGGAGCGTCTTTTTTATTTCAAGGCAATCAAAAAAATATATGCAAGAAAATACCAATAAATAACGCTAGTTCTACATGATTACATTCTACACTATCAAGCTCATTTGACAATAAATAATCACAAAGCTCTATCTTCTATCAAGTTTATCCTATCACAAAGCTCTTCTTCTATAATCATTCAGATTGGTCCTAATAATGGATCCCTGTTGGGATTTGAAACGTTGACAAATATGGTTTCTACTATGGATACTCCGAGACTAAACTCAAAAGAAATGAACCACAGATGCCTAAAATCCAGAATCATTTCCTTGTACGAAGGGGATACATGGACTGAAACTATTTTACTCGAAAATTTTAGAATGAAGATAGCAAGAAGAGTTGCAGGTGTACAATTTCTTAAAAGTTTCCATAAAAAAATCAAATGTTTTCTTTTAACTATTTATCCTATCACAAAGCTCTTCTTCTGTAATCATTCAAATTGGTTTCGATGATGGATCCCTGTTGGGATTTGAAACATTGACAAATATGGTTTCTACTGTCAATACTCTGAGACTAAACTCAAAGGAAATGAACCACAGATGCCTAAAATTGAGAATCATTTCCATTTACAAAGGGTATACATGCAGTGAAACTATTTTACTCAGAAGTTTTAGAATGAAGATAGCAAGAAGAGCTGCAGATCTCAAATTTCTTAAAAGTTTCCATAAAAAAATGTAATATTTTCTTTCAACTATTTATCCTATCACAAATCTCTTCTTCTATAATAATTCAGATTTTTCCTGATGATGGATCCTTGTTGGGATTTGAAACATTGAAAAATATGGTTTCTACTGTGGATACTCTGAGACTAAACTCAAAATATATGAACCATAGACACCTAAAATCCAGAATCATTTCCCTGTACGGAGGGGATACATGGAGTGAAACTATTTTACTCAAAAAGTTCAGAATGAAGATAGAAAGAAGAGCTATAGATCTCCAATTTCCTAAAATTTTCAATAAAAAAATCAAAACTTTCTTTTAACATTTTATCCTATCACAAAGCTCTTCTTCTATAATCATTCAAATTGGTCGTGATGATGGATGCCTATTGGGATTTGAAACATTGACAAATATGGTTTCTACTGTTGATACTTCGAGACTAAAATCAAAAGAAATGAACCACAAATGCCTAAAATCCAGAATCATTTCCCTGTACGGAGGGGATACATGGAGTGAAACTATTTTACTCAAAAAATTCAGAATCAAGATAGCAAGAAGAGCTGCAATTCTCTAATTTCTTTAAACTTTCCATAAAAAAATCAAATATTTTCTTTTAACTATTTATCATATCACAAATCTCTTCTTCTATCATCATTTAGATTGGTCCTGATGATGGGTCCGTATTGGGATTTGAAACATTGACAAATATGGTTTCTAATGTGGATACTCCGAGACTAAATTCAAAAGAAATGAACCACAGATTCCTAAAATCCAGATTCATTTCCCTGTATGGAGGGGATACATGCAGTGAAACTATTTTACTCAAAAATTTCAGAACGAAGATAGAAAGAAGAGTTGCAGATCTCCAATTTCTTAAAAGTTTCCATAAAAAAAATCAAATATTTTCTTTTAACTATTTATCCTATCACAAAGCTCTTCTTCTATAATCATTCATATTGGTCCTGATGATGGATCCCTATTGGGATTTGAAACGTTGACAAATAAGGTTTCTACTGTGGATACTTCGAGACTAAACTCAAAATTAATGAACCACAAATGCCTAAAATCCAGAATCATTTCCTTGTACGGAGGGGATACATGGATTGAAACTATTTTACTCGAAAATTTCAGAATCAAGATAGCAAGAAGAGCTACAGATCTCCAATTTCTCAAAAGTTCCCATAGAAAAATCAAATATTTTCTTTTAACTATTTATCCTATCACAAAGCTCTTCTTCTATAATCATTTAGATTGGTTGTGATGATGGATCCCTGTCGGGATTTGAAACGTTGACAAATATGGTTTCTATTGTGGATACTCTGAGCCTAAACTCAAAAGAAATGAACCATAGATGCCTAAAATCTAGAATCATTTCCATGTACGGAGGGGATACATGGAGTGAAACCATTTTACTAGAAAATTTTAGAATGAAGATAGCAAGAAGAGTTGCAGATCTCCAATTTCTTAAAAGTTTCCATAAAAAAATAAAATATTTTCTTTTAACTATTTATCCTATCACAAAGTTCTTCTTCTATAATTATTTAGAGTGGTCATGATGATGGATCCCTATTGGGATTTGAAACATTGACAAATATGGTTTCTATTGTGGATACTTCGAGACTAAACTCAAAAGAAATGAACCAAAAATGCCTAAAATCTGGAATTATTTCCCTGTATGGAGGGGATGTTAGGATATTCCGACACATAGGATATAGTTAAGTTCAACTTGGTCTAGTATAGAGTTAGGTTAGAGTTAGGTAAAGTGTGTTTCTTTACCGTTGTACATTTTGTAACTTACAATCCGACGATCACGATATGTAGTGATCCGACGGTTCACTCTCACCTCGGTATTACCGACACTTGATCCGTGGCTTGACACCCGATTGGTCCATGAGTTCTATTTAAAGCGCATGGAGGGTCATTGTTCGGGTAATCTGTGCATGAGAGAAGCTTATGTAAATTTTCATTCTTTGATTAATAAATTGCCTGTAGTACCCACGTTGGGACAGGCGGTGGACTGTTTCCCTCCTTGCACTCTGAGGGTTTTAACCACGTCAAAAATACTGGTGTATTGATTTGAGATCTGGTTGTGAGTGGTGTCCTTTTGCTATTCTTTCTGTGGAACTTACCCTGTAAATTCTTACATGGTATCAGAGCTATTTGAGGGCCGCGTCCGTTGGTGATCCAAATCTGAAGCCGGTAGAACTGCATGCGGCTGTAGTTTCCTAGATCTGCTGTTTTTGACTGCTTTCGGGCCGAGAGGATTGCTCTGTTGCGTTCGGAGCATCTGTTCCAGTGAGGAACCCCTTTCGTTTCACGCGAAAAAGTTTCCGGTAGCCCTAGCTGCGTCATTTTTCAGATCGGGAGGTATACAGTGTTTCTTTTGCAGTTTACTGTTATTTTCTCTCTGCTTATTTCGGTCTCAGTTTATTTAGCCTTTTTTTTACCGGATCTATACCTTTCATTTCTGCGTATGCTCTTTGCCCTGCGACTCTGTGCGATCTGGGCAAATCAGAAACAGAAAGGAAGGATTTTTCTCATGCGTATGCTCTTTTCCCTGCACCTTAGTGTGATCTCGGAAAATCAGAAACATTGAGAAAAATATTTAGTTTTTCGGCTAAAGCTAACTTTGAGATTTTTTTTTTCAAAATTTCTAGTTTATTGGCTAAAGCTAACTTCGAGCCGCAAGGTTCGTTTTTTTTTGCATATTCGTGTTGGGTTTTGTGTTTTGTGTTTTGTAGGAAAAAGAGCTTTCTCAAGGCAAGCACGCAAACCAAGCCCCCCCCCCCCCTCTCTCTCTCTCTCTCTCTCTCTCTCTCTCTCAAATTTTTTGTATAGATCAATTGGTTCAAAGCTATTTTAAGAGAGTAGAGGTCTTGGGTTCAAGTCTCCATTTTGTGGGGGCGGATTTTTTCATTCCCGCACATTCGCGCACTTTGCCGGCAACGTCAACAATTTTTTTTTTCAAAAAGCCATAACTTCTTCATCCGGAAGCCTTTTTCAGAGCCGTTTTTTTTAAAACCGCCTATTTTTTCGAGATCTATCTGTTGGAACACTTACTTTCAGCATCTTCAGCTTCAGTTTTTTTTAAAATGGAAAGTCCATGCCAAGTCATTCTTGACAGCACTAACTACTTCCAATGGGTAGAATACATGGAAGATTTACTTAGAAGTAAAGGTCTCTTCAGAATAGCCACAAACCAAGAGAAGAAACCAAAAGATGAAGACAAGGCGGCAAAATGGGAAAATAGACAAGATCAAGCACGTGGTTTGATAGGGATGTCTATTTCTCCTGATCTTAGATTCCACATTGCAGGACTTGAGACTCCTCATGAAGCATTAGAAAAACTTGCTAAAGTTTTTGGAATTAAAAATGAAATTAGAGCCCATCAACTTGAAAATGAGCTGCTTACTTTGGATCCTAATAATTTTTCTTGCATTGAAGATTTCTTGTCCAAATTCAAGACCCTTAGATATCTCTTGGAAGGTGTTAAAGTTAAGAAAGAAGATGGTAACCTTATTTATTCCATCCTTACTAAGTTGGGACCAGCCTACTCTGTATTTGTTTCCACTTTCCATTCTACAAGGGAAGCTTTCATTTGTCAAGGACAAGACTACAAGGCCCCTTCCTTTGACTCCTTTTGTGATTCCTTAATAAGAGAACAAGAAAAACTCTTACACCTTGGTCTTCTTAATCTTGGAAACTCTTCCACGAAAGCGTTAGCCGCCCAGCAGCAACCAAATTCAAAGAATCCTAAGAAGTCATATCCTCAAAAGAATGGTCCTAAACCATCTCAGCCTCAAAATGAAAGATCATTTCAGCAAAATGATAAGACCAATAAAAACAAATGGAAGAAGACTGATAGACATTGTAACTTTTGTAATCGAGATGGCCACTTAGAATCTAAATGCTTTAAGAAGATGGAAGCCTTGGAAGCCGCAATGAAGAAACATAACATCCATGTGGAGCCTACTTCAACTTCAACTTCCGGAATGGCACTTTTGCATCTCATTGTCAATCATCTCAGTCTGGTTATGCATTAAATGTATCTTCTTCTTCTTCTCATTCTCATGAGTGGCTCATTGATTCTGGAGCCTCTTGTCACATGGCCAAAAACCAAGCCATGTTTTCTTCTTTAAATGATTGTAACACCAAAAATATATATATTGGTGATGATAGATCTCTTAATGTTGTAGGGACTGGAACTGTTCATCTAGACAATGGTCAGTTTAATGATGTATTATGTGTTCCAACCTTATCCTGCAACCTTCTATCTGTCTATCAGATAACTCACTCAGGTGAAGGTAAAATTGTTGAATTTTCACCTCATGATGTTGTAATCAAGGATCTAAAAGATCCTAAACAGATTCTAGCTACTGGTCTTGCTGATGATTCCAAAAGGTTGTATAAGTTTCACAACTTTGGGTCATCCAATCTTCCCTCAGTATTTGTTGCTCATAATGATGAAGTGAGCAAACTTTGGCATGAGCGATTTGGTCACTTAAACTATCGCTCCCTTCAGCATCTATGTAAAGAAAATATGGTGACAGGTCTTCCTATGGTATCTTGCAGAGATGGTGTTTGTTCCGGATGTGTACTCGGAAAACATCATCGGGACAGTTTTGACAAACGTGCCTCTTGGCACGCCTCAGCCCCTTTACAGCTTGTGCACAGTGATTTATGTGGTCCTCTTCCTGTTGCTTCATTCTCTGGCTGCAAGTACTTCTTAACTTTCATTGATGATTTCTCCAGACGCACTTGGGTATACTTCTTAAAACTCAAGAGCGAAGTATTTAACACTTTTTTGGCCTTCAAAGCCTTTGTTGAAAAACAATCTGGACATCAAATTCTTAAGCTAAGAACTGATAATGGTGGAGAATATGTTAAAAACACATTCATCAACTTTTGCACCGAAAATGGAATTCAAATGCAACATACTGTTCCATACACTCCACAACAAAATGGTGTAGCTGAAAGGAAAAATCGCACCTTAAAGGAAATGGCTAATTGTATGCTGCAATCTAAAGGACTCAGTCTTAGTTTTTGGGCCGAAGCAATTAATTGTGCAAATTATATAATCAATCGCACTCCTACTAAGGTTCTAGAGAATATCACTCCAGAAGAAGCTTGGAGTTCCATTAAACCAGATGTAAGTCACTTTCGTGTGTTTGGAAGTGAAGCATGGGCCCATATTCCAGATGAAAAGCATAAAGCTTTAGAACCTAAGAGTGAGAAATGTACTTTTGTTGGATATTCTGAAGATGTAAAAGGTTATAGACTTATTCCATTTAAGTCCAAAAATGTTATCATTAGAAGAGATGTAAAATTTGATGAAAATAAATCGGCCTGCGAGCCTAGTCCGGCGGATGTGCCACCTCTTCCTATCTCTTCTACTTTTGAAAACATTTCTTCTTCAGATGATGAAAGCGAGGATGATAATCCTCCCCCACCTTCTCAGGATCCTCAACTTCCAAGATGGGTCCGTGCTACTCGGGATGCAGCAGGTGATCTTGCCGGTGATCCTACAGATCAGCGACGTACACGTTCTCAGTTTGAAAGAGCCTCTTCTTTACTGGCTCAAGCTCCAGTAAATCATGATCCTGACACTTTTGCAGAAGCTTCAGGCCATCCACATTGGGAAGCAGCTATGAATGAAGAATATCATTCATTAATGACAAATGATACATGGGATCTTGTTCCTCTACCAAAGGGACGCAAACTTGTTAGATGTAAATGGGTTTACAGAACCAAGTATGGACCAGATGGGAAAGTTGATAAACATAAAGCTCGTCTCATTGCTAAGGGCTTTTCACAGGTTGAAGGCATTGACTACACTGAAACCTTCTCCCCTGTTGCCAAAATGAACTCTATCCGCCTTGTTCTTTCCCTTGCTGCCTCTTTAAAATGGGAAGTCCATCAGATGGATGTTAAATCTGCCTTCTTGCATGGGGACTTGCAGGAAGAAATCTATATGGAACAACCCATTGGCTTCATACAAACAGACTCCAGCCTTGTTTGTCGACTTAAGAAATCCCTTTATGGCCTCAAGCAAGCTCCTCGGGCTTGGTATGCCAAAATGGATAGCTTTCTTTTAGAATCTGGCTTTTCTAGGTGTCATTCTGACAATACTGTCTACACCAAGAAAGTGGGCAACTCTCTTATCATCCTTGTTCTTTATGTTGATGATCTTATTCTTACTGGTAGTGATCCCAACCTTATAAACCATGTGAAGTCCAGCCTTAAAAAGAAATTTGAAATGACAGACTTAGGACATTTACACTATTTTCTCGGTCTTCAAGTCTTGCAATCCCAAGAGGGTATTTTCCTTTCCCAGTCCAAGTATGCTTGTGATATTCTTCGTCATTTTCACATGGAAGACTGTAAGCCAGCCCCTTCTCCCTTTCAGTCTGGAGTCAAACTTTCAGTCTCTTGTACTTCTCCTGAAGTTGATGCTACCTTATACCGTCAACTTGTCGGAAAACTCTTGTATTTAACCCATACTCGTCCTGATCTTTCCTTTGCTGTTGGCCTTGTTGCTCGTTTTATGCAAAACCCCCGTGAAAGTCATTGGAAAGCAGCTAAAAGAATACTTCGTTATGTTCGAGGTACAGTACATTTTGGGATTCATTACAGTGCCAAAGCAGCTCCTCTGTTAGTTGGTTTCACTGATTCTGATTGGGCTGGTGACCCTGATGATCGGAAGTCTACTGCCGGTTATGTCTTCACTCTTGGTTCAGGACCTATTACATGGGCTTGTAAGAAACAGGCTGCCATTTCTCTTTCGTCAGCAGAAGCAGAGTATCGTGGTGCCGTGGAAGCTAGTAAGGAAGCCTTGTGGCTTCGTCAGATCCTATCAGAGTTTGGCTTTGAGCAGCAGCATCCAACCACACTTTGGTGTGATAATCAAAGTGCCATTCAGCTATGCAAAGATCCAGTCCAGCATCAGCGCAGCAAACACATTGAACTACACATGCACTTCATCAGAAAGCTCATTCATGACCATGTTCTTGAAGTGCAATATTGTCCAACAGATGATCAGGTTGCAGACATCTTCACAAAGGCTCTCACAGAGGCGAAGTTCACTAAACTTCGATATATGCTTGGAGTTCAGGAAGTTGTCACTAAGGGGGGATAGGCTCTAGTGCCTCCTTCCTTCTCCTATTGTGTCATATTTGTAAATCCTTCAATCCTATCCCAAGTTGTTCTTAAGGGGGGATGTTAGGATATTCCGACACATAGGATATAGTTAAGTTCAACTTGGTCTAGTATAGAGTTAGGTTAGAGTTAGGTAAAGTGTGTTTCTTTACCGTTGTACATTTTGTAACTTACAATCCGACGGTCACGATATGTAGTGATCCGACGGTTCACTCTCACCTCGGTATTACCGACACTTGATCCGTGGCTTGACACCCGATTGGTCCATGAGTTCTATTTAAAGCGCATGGAGGGTCATTGTTCGGGTAATCCGTGCATGAGAGAAGCTTATGTAAATTTTCATTCTTTGATTAATAAATTGCCTGTAGTACCCACGTTGGGACAGGTCATGGACTGTTTCCCTCCTTGCACTCTGAGGGTTTTAACCACGTCAAAAATACTGGTGTATTGATTTGAGATCTGGTTGTGAGCGGTGTCCTTTTGGTATTCTTTCTGTGGAACTTACCCTGTAAATTCTTACAGGGGATACATGGAGTGAAACTACTTTACTCTAAAATTTCAGAATGAAGATAGCAGGTAGAGTTGTAAATCTTCAATTTCTTAAAAGTTTCCAAAAAAAAATCAAATATTTTCTTTTAACTATTTATCCTATCACAAAGCTCTTCTTACAACAATGTAAACTTTGAAACGGGAACTATAAACTCAAAATGGGAACTATGGCCAAAAAAACCCGAAAAAGCATCAAAAACAGTGCTAAAAACGAAAAGTGTTGTATACCGGAACGATGATTTTTTTTAGGGTCAATTTTGAACATGTTTTAAAAATGGCAGTGAAAATGAATATTTCGTGCAAAATACATCTTGAAAATGAAAAAGTGATGATACTGGAAAAATGATTTTTTTTTAGGGTCAACCTTATAATTTTTTAAAAATGCTAGTAAACCCAAATGTTTATGTGCCAAACAAAGTTGTTTATGAGGAAAAAAAACACTAATGTTTTTGGTTGAATAACATTTTTCTTTCCTAAGTATAAATTCAACATGTTCTCAACCATAACATGCTAGATACAAAAGAAATTGAAGTTTTTTCAACCATAAAATTAAAAAACCATGACATTATGAGAAAATTACATCACTAAATGAATTCAAAAGTCATTATTTGTATATTGGATGAAACATACATTATATCTCTAATTTAATGTTTCATTGTAGATATTCTAGACAATAAAAATGATCATAATTAAGACATATAATCCAACAACATAAAAATGACTCATAACTTATCATTTAACACCATATGGAAACCAAAAATTTTATTTCAAGATACGATGCACACTTCAGTTATATAAATTGTCTTAAACAATTATTCAAAATCACTCATATTTTCTTGCACACCATCAAAATTCACATATTCAGATGAGTGACTAGATGCTGACGAATATGTTCCATATTCTTCTCTTTCATCAATTTGTTCCCCATCTAAGTCCACATGCATGCTCACCATTTCAAGTTTCAAAATTCTTCTAGATCTACTACTAGTTTCAGCAAACTCCCATCTCAACATTGTTACTTTTGGTAACAACCTTATCAGAATCTCTATCATCTTGAAACGAAGAGTTCATCTCTTTGTTAAGTTGAATTCATAAACAAGTATGTCAACATCCTCCAATTTTAATATGTTTATGCAACGACGATTTATATTTGTACCCTTTATTTTTCTCTTTCCGCCATTTTTTTGTCAACTACCATCTCTAGCTTATACACACCATTGAATGGGTGTGTATTTGTGGCATACCAATGTACTTCAACACTTGTAACATCCTCATTTTCTGTAAAGACCTTTATAACTTTAGCAACCCAGAATGGATAGCCATTGGGATTTCCATCTGCTAGCACTGTGATCATGCAACCCTCCTTAATATCCTATACTGAACCCCTGTAAAGGTCTTCCATGGCTTCACGTTGTGAACGACATCTTCTGGAACCAATATATATCTCTCTTTCCTCTGCCCGTGAAGAATTAATAATACCTTGAAATTGTTGTTGTTCAACAATGTTTATTTCCTCATGTTCATTCGACACATTTTGTGGCCAAATAAATGGATTTTTCAAAGGTATATCTTCATTTGTTGTTCTTGAAATGATATCACTTTGATTATTGAAAATGACTCCCACCAAACTGAATCAGCAATGTCAAAGTACTCATATGTATATCTAATACATTTTTTAATTTCTTCTAGACAATCAGAATAATTTATATCTCTATTTTTTCTGCGTGCATTATGAACTTCACCAACTGATTGTAATAACAATATTTTTGATGCAAATATTGGATGATCTGGAATGAACTTCAAAAATTGAAAACTTGATGACGGTGCCCATTCTGTAGTAGTTGAATACTTCTTGCCCCATATTAATGTTTTCCCATCAATTTTTTTGATATGAAATTGATGTTGGAAGCTAATGTCATTAATTTGTTCAATGCATTTCCACTCACCATATGATCCCAGAATAAACCTTCGAATGTCAACAGTTTCTTCCAACACATCAAAAGTAGGCTTTGTCATGCATGATTTCTGAATACATTCAATTAATGATGGCAAGCTCCCAACTTCCTTCCTCCTCAATGTGACTGAAAAACGACTGAACATCTGATCAATATGGTCATGAGTGTGCCCAACAAGAAGGAAACCAACCTTTACCTTCTGAAAAATTCTCAATTTAACAAGCATCTTTAGATATCCAAAAACAACTTGATTTTTGTTTTCATGGCAAGTGTTGTCCAATTGTAGATACAAAACATGAGGAAGATTACTAGACCAATGAGAAATCACATCATGAATTATGGTTATGGTCAGATTTGCATCATTATGAATATTTGGAGCTGTGAAGTACACCCTTGGCAACATTTTCCCATTGAAGACCATACAACCAACCAAGTGATACTAAATAAAATTTTCCTCCTGTAAATTTTTGGGTGTACGAACAAAATGTTGTAAAAGTGTTTTCTTCGGGTCCATACCATCAGTTATCAAACCCAAATATTTATTCGGATTAGCATAACACTTCTTTCGATGCTTGTACAACTTTTTCCTTTCATTTGTTTGTTGTTCGCGATGCTTTTGAAGTTCTTTCACAATTGAATCTACACAACATAAAAGAAAGCCATTAAGAAATATGTTTTCATAGTTGATGATTATACAATTTTAAAAGTTAAAGTTATGAATGCCTACCTCTTTCTGACCCTTCACATTTGTCCCTTTTTTATTTAAGAGAAGCACATGTACTGCAAATCCCCATTATTGTCTTCTTAGGAATATGGACATTGTTGAATTCTTTCTTCCATACCCTTACAAAATATTGACATGTAATAAATCAGCCTTGTCCCTCAGCACCTTTTGCATATTCTTTGTATAAGTTCTAGATTTCTCGTCTTGAAAAATTATCTGGAATATGTATTGTCTCTCTATTTGGCATACACTCTCCATGCTTTGAAAAGAAATATTTCATCCATGACATTGCAATATTTGATAATGGCCCAAACTATCTTTTATGACGTACTTCTGAATAAAATGTGGGATCCTTTTCCAAATTTTCTTGAAGTCTCGAGAGATGAAAATTCCCAATCGAATGAATCATTTTGAAAGCTTTTCTACAGATAAATAAAGTCCTAATATGATAATCATAACCTGACAATGTAGATTTCATGCACCCAACTAAATATGAATTTTGCATGCTTTTATTCATTGACAAATATCTCTTCCTGCTCTCTAATGCAAATTTGAAATCCATATGTTTCAAGCAATCTTTTTGGCAACATTCACTTGAAATGAGAGCATTGATAGAACTTCTTCTCATCAGATATTCTACTCTAACCCTTCTATAACTAGAACATCTTGCATTGATACAAAAGGGTCTGCTACTACTCCTCGATACAATATTTCTTAGCAACATCTCCATCATTGGATCATCATTTGTATAAGGATTTTCATCATCATTAAGAGAAATGTTATCCACACTATGATCAGCGGTGCTTTTCAAATACTGATTTGGAGAATATCCTTCATCTTCCCTTTCTTCAGTGCTACTATCATAGTCCTTAGAATTCAGACTGAATGGAAAATTTGACTCGATGTTTATTGGATATTGTTCTTCATGTGCATTGTCAATGCTGTTCTCATAATCCATAGAATTAGGACTACGTCGAAAATGTGACTGTTTACCTACTAAAAATGCTACATCCTGTCCTTTGTCACTACTACCTTTATACTCATTAGAATTAGGACTAAGTGCATCACCCTGTCCTTCATCACTGCTGCTCTTATAGTCCTTAGAATTAGGACTAAGAGGACATTGTGACACTCCATTCTCTTGAAATTCATCATCACGCTCTTGATCACTATTTCTCTCATAGTCCTTAGAATTAGGACTAAGTGGACATCGTGACACTCCATTCTTTTGAAATTCATCATCCTGCTCTTCATCACTACTGCTCTCATAGTCCTTAGAATTAGGATTAAATGGACACCATGACACTCCATACTTGTCAAATTCATCATCACGCTCTTCATCACTACTGCTCTCATAGTTCTTAGAATTAGGACTATGTGGACACTTTGACATTCCATTCTTTTGAAGTTTGTTATCACGCTCTTCATCACTGCTGCACTCATAGTCCTTAAAATAAGGACTAAGTGGACACCATGACACTCCATTCATTTGAAATTCATCATCATGCTCTTCAACACTATTGCTCTCATAGTCCTTAGAATTAGGCCTAAGTGGAAACTGTGACACTACATTCCTTTAAACTTCACCATCATGCTCTTCATCATTGTTGCTCTCATAGTCCTTAGAATTAGGACTAAGTGGACACCATGACACTTCATTCTTTTGAAAGTTGTTATCAATCTCATCATCACTGCTGCTTTCATAGTCCTTAGAATTAGGACTAAGTGGAATTTGTGACTCTTTATTTATTTGAAATTCTCCATCCCCTCTTTCATCAGTGTTGCTCTCATAATCCTTAGGATCAGGACTAAGTGGAAGAATTGAATTTCTATTCATAGTGGAAGAATTCCCACTATATTCATCAATATGAATAGATTTGTTACGCGATGAAGATGTTGATGATATATAAATCGAAACTTCACTATCAAGACAATCCATCCCTTTCAAATAGAAGATGTTGAATGATACAAATGGAGAGTCTCCTAAAAATATTATATAACTTCGAGAATGAAATTTTCCCTCCAAAAAGTTTCGTGAAAATATTTCCCTCCTAAAAGTTTGCTAGATTTATTTCTCTTCATTATTTTATATAAAATTTATTGAAAATTGTAAACTAATTTTTTTTTGAAATAAATCATTAAAGTTAAAATTGTAAACTACAACTTCTACTTAAATTATTTTAATAGTTAAAGTATATAATATTTACTAAACAATTGAAAGTTTTTTTTAATTTTTATAATATATTCTAAAACAAATTAATCCCACATTCACCACGCTGTAAAACAATTCCATAATATTATCTTTATCATATTTTCCTTCGTCGCCATAAAAAGAATTAACATGTTAAATTTTTTTTAAACAAATTAATCCCACATTAACCATATGGTAAAACATCTCCGTAATTTCACCTATATGATAAATTCCATTATCACTATTACTCACATAACATCAAGGTTTTCTGAGGTTCGTTGAAACACTTGGAGCGAATTTGTCAAGTAGCTACATTGCTATCAACAACATATTCAACGAAGAATTTTTGCAATTGAAAGGTTAGTTAAATTTTTTTCCTTGAAAATTTTCATATTAAATTAGTTTAATGGAGTAGATTTTTTTTTAAATTAATACTTTTTGTGAGCCAAATTAACCAATATTTCTGTCATGAGCATGGTGGGCCCAGTAGAACTCATGACGACAACCCACCCTGCACCACCCCGGTGGCCTGCTCGCCCACCCGAGGTGGCTGTTGGGTGATTCCCGGAATCGCCTGCCACCCCGCGATTGGGCGGGCCAATGGGGTGGTGCTGGGGGGCTTCTACCATTTATTCTCATATTGATCTCCTTCTCCGTCTTCAATCTACCCCTCAAGGGGGACGCTAAGGGGTAGATTGAGGACAGAGAAGGAGATCAATGTGGGGAGAAATGGTAGAAGTTGTTGCCGCAGCCCCCCTTGTGCAACCCCGCCCAGTAGGTCGCCTGGGTGGCACAGTGGGAAGGTTATGGCAGCCCCTCGTGCCACCCTGACAGCCACCGCTCAGGCGGACTGGCCGCCGGGGTGGCGCGAGGGGAGGCTGTGGCAACAACTTCTACCATTTCTGACCCCATTGATCTCCTTCTCCATCTTCAATCTACCCCTCAGCCTCCACCTTGAGGGGTAGATTGAAGACGGTGAAGGAGATCAATTTGGGGAGAAATGGTAGAAGTTGTTGCTATAGCCTCCCCCCGCGCCACCCCGGCGGCCCGCCTGCCCGTGGGGTAGCAGGCGATTTTCTTAGTATTAATATTTTTTTAATTTCAATTTTTTAATTATACAAATTAAAAATTTATGATATATTTTTGTTGTTAATTTAAGTTAATATGTTTTCGTTATTTACTTATTTATGTGTTTTTATTTTTCAGGAAAATGGCATCAAAGAAGATTTCTATGAATCTTTTTTGACCAAAGACTCTTAAAGGTGCATCTTCAAAAAAAATTGGTGAACGGACTCCACCTGAGCTCATGGATACAAATATTTCAAGTGCCTCAAATGATAAGAAGATGATTTCATACTGGAATAATTCAAAAGAAGTGAAATTTCCATCAAGAATCTGGTATGTGAAAGAAAGAGAAAGCCAAAATGTGAATATATATCTATATATTGATATATCGAATCATAATGGAATTTATGAGGTGATGGGAAGAGTCATAGATATGTGTTCAGCACCAGACACTGAAGTTGTTTACATACTTACAAAACCTCCCAAGTCACATGAAAGGATTAAATACCAGCTATCATATCCATTGTACGACATGAGAGAGGTATCTACAAAGTTGTGTAAACAAATCGTAAATGGGATGAAACAAAACATTGTAAGTATTGTTATTTATATTTGTATTTTGCTTTCTTGTAAGTGTCTCACTATATTTTTTTAGCTTTGATTTTATTGACATATGATATTTTGTTTGGCAGAATTTTGTTGAAAGTTGTTCAATTAGGTTGGAAGGCATTCATTTCATAGAGCATGATATTATGAAAGTTGTTAGCAGTTTCTATTCAGTGTCAGAAGAAGATATGGAAAAAAAGCAAAATGTAGTAATTGATGATGCTACAAAACTACATCTAAGGGATCAGAAAAAAAGGCTTCTAATGGACAAATCTAGCAAGGGTAGACAAGTTACTTTTTAGGACTATGAAGTTGAAACTGACAGTGAAGCATATGTTTCCATTTCTGAAGATGACATTGGAACTGAGAAGAGCCATAAAAGACGAAAAGTAACAATGCCCAAGAATAAATCTGTTACAGCTAATGATGAGAATGTTATGAAGAAGAAAAGTAAAGTTGAAGATTTTGAAGTAGTCATTACAAGCAGTCAAGAACCTAGTGAAACTTCAAAAGAAAGTAGAGAAATCATTACACCAGGAGCCGATTTAGAGGATGGCATTATCAAAACAAAACAAAATGCCATTCGACAGAATTTGACAAAGAGAAACTTAATTGATGGTGGTCGTACATTTTAGCTTACTGTCAGACAAACCTATAAGGAAAGTGAAGGACAATGTCAATATCAAGTCAGAAAGCCACATCATCTGCATGTTCACAATTTGAAGACATTGATGAGGTACAATCCATATGCTCATGTTGTTAGTTATGTGCTTCTTGTTGATCCAGTTCAAGTTCCCAACAAAGAAGCATTTGATATGTCAAAATGTTTTGAATACAATTATTATGTGCTTGGGGGCAACCATTCTGTAGAATCTCAAAGACAATTGATGGATGAATATCCTAATAACCCATGTTTTGAAACAATGAAATGTATCATTTATGCTGGTTTCTCAAATATAGAAGCAAAGTTAGTGGCATGGGATCATAATTTAGATAATGAATATAGGATGTCTATGACTTTCATCCAAAGGGTTAGATTTATTCATAGTGAATTTCAAGAAAAATGTGGTGGGGATATGATAAATGTTACTGTAGATTTCCGAAAGGAATGTTGTATGGAAATAGGCTATCAAATTGAAGAGAAAACCAATTCAAAAGGTGGAAAAGGCAACAAAATTAGTGATTTATTCAGAGGTGTTGATAACATTTTCCAGTTGGCATTTAGAACTGGAGATGTATGGGAGTTGATTGATGAGATTTTTAGCATGTGGGAAAACATTGGCATTAAAAACTAGAAGGTCAAAAAGTCTAAGCCATTGATATGTAGCAGCAATAAATCAGGTCTTGAAATGAAGAAGCCTCCAGAAGATATGACCATCACACCTTGGAGAGCAATGCAAGGAGAGAAAGATGAAAAAATTGTCAAAAACAATATTATCTCGTGTGAGGTCAGGGGAATTATCATTGGAGGAAATGTCTGAGGAATTTCAAAAGTAAGTTTGTTGAATTATTTTTATTTATTTCTAGATTATAATTTTCTTTTAAATAAAACATGTTGTTCTTGGTAGTATTTGTTATACATATCATTATATTAACTTTTTGTTACTTTATCTATGCAGTCACAAAGTTTACATGAAAATTCAAGGACAAATGGTTAAATTGTTGAATGAAGATAGTTGGGATGATGTTGTATGCAACTATCCAGATTCAAGTTCTACATCAACATTAAAAGCTTTTTATATTGCATTTAAAAAGGTACCTTGATTTATAGATTCATTTTTATTCATCTGTGTACTATTTTTAATTTATAACTTACACATATATTTGTTTATTTTATAAAAGATGAAGAAGGATGATAATGGAGCACCAGATAGTTGAGAACCTTTATTGAAAAAATAAAGATTGAAAGACTGAGGAAGCAATGTATTAAGAATGTTGAACTTGTTCCAACTCTTACTCATTTCATTTGGAATGGGCTAGACACTATTCAATATCAAGTAATACAAGGCAACTGTGAAGACATTGTTAAACTCATACCTAAAAGGGATTATGCCCTAGTTATTGCAGATATTCCCCATGGTTTCAATATTACAAACATTGACTATGATAGTGACCCTTATATTTATCAAGCTCTTAGTAAATTGGTTGCGAGATTTGTAGAAGTCACGTCATCACCATTATGGAGATTTGTGACATTTCATTCAGACACACAATTGGCAATGATATTGTCAAGCTTCAAAGGGAAAAAAAATTCAAGGATGCAACTTACATGGTAAGACGTTTAAAATGTATATTTGATTAATGTTAAAAAAATAATTTATGTACAAGTTAATTGAACTTTTACTATTTCATGTTAGAGGAAAAAGTCAAATCTTCTTAGCTGTGAAAATCAACTATTTATAAATGATTGTTAGTTCATTCATATTGATAGTTGGAAAAAAGATGATAGCTATATGTCTATGATTTTTAATCGGGTAGAGGGAAAGAGTCATAGCCAAATATTGACTTATGATGTTGTTGTGAGAAAACTAACATATGAAGACAAAGAAGCAAAAGGAGAGATAGTTAACATTTATCAAAAACCACAATTATTGATTAACTATCTTATAGACATATGTTCAAATGAAGGAGATTGGGTTATGGATTTATTTTCTGGCTCATGTAAGTTTTATTATATGGAATTGAATTTCAATGTATTATTTTTTAATTAATATCTTTTGTGCTTGATAATTAGGTACAACACTAGCATGTTGCCTTCAAAAAGGAAGAAATTACATTGCAATTGAAAAAGATCCAATACAGTGCAATTTCATTCAACAAAGAATTAATGCTCTTCAATTTCTTCCAGATGCAATGCAAGAAATTGGGTTGAAGAAAGGGGACTTTAATGAATCATGTGTGGAAAAAAAGGCAAAGGAACCCAAACCACCATTGCATGAAATGTTTGGAAAGACATACATTGGGAGATTCGCAGACATCAAAGATCCATTAGAAGAGGAAAATGAGCAAAAGGAAGTAGAAAATATTGTGAAAGAAGACAATGATGAAACTTTAGAGGATGAAGAGTTTGGATTACTTGACATTGTTGATTAAATTTAAGTTATTCTTGGAAATCAAGCTCATTTTCTGTAACTATTAAGTAGTTATACTTGTAATATTTTGACTTTGACATTTTATGAGAAGAATATACACTCAATTAAGGTTGTTATGCATTCAATATTTATAATATGTGGTTTTCGCATTAATTTTGAAGTTAATCATTATTTTTTGAAAAAAAAGTGATTATTATTAATTTTTTGACATGAAATTCATAAAAAAAAAACTATTATTTAACCATTTTTAGTTAAAATTTTCGTATAAAAATTGTGATTTTGACATGTCAATTCTACCAAAAAATTATCAAAACGTGTAGTTTTTTAGTTATATTTATGTTAAAAATCATTATTTTTATGTCAATTGTTAAATAATATTGGTTTTTAGAAACTATTATTTCATGTGGATTGAAAAATTAATTAAGGATGTATAAATATGTAGAATATCAAAAATTCAAAATATCGACCTTCTTCTTTAAATATGCAAAACAATAAAAATCTCACTACAAAAAAATTAAAATTACAATAAAAACAAGAAAATATAAAGAAAAAGACCACTTCAATTTTATTAAATTTACAAGATAGTTATTTACATTTCATATATTAGAAAAAAAAAAAAAAAGCATTTAAAAAAAAGCATTTAAAAAAAAGGGCCTAGTGTAGAATTACCACTTTTTTAAATCAGCGTAAAAAACACTAACATTCTAAAACGCAATGTACATAAAAAAATTTATAGTGCCAAAAACTATTCTCTAAAAAAAATATGTGTGTTGTGCATCACCCCTTTTCAAAATCGGGTCACTTTTTTGTTATCTCTACAAAACGGGTAACAGTATGAGTTCCCATTTCAAAGTTTACATTGTTTTATATAATCATTCAGATTGGTCCTGATGATGGATCCCTGTAAGGATTTGGAAGGTTGACAAATATGGTTTCTACTATGGATACTCCAAAACTAAACTCAAAAGAAATGAACCACAGATGCCTAAAATCCATAATCATTTCCCTGTACGGAGGGGATACATGGAGTGAAACTATTTTACTTGAAAGTTTTAGAATGAAGATAGCAAGAAGAACTGTAGATCTCCAATTTCTTAAAAGTTTCCATAAAAAAATAAAATATTTTCTTTTAATTATTTATCCTATCACAAAGCTCTTCTTATATAATCATTCAGATTGGTCCTGATGATGGATCCCTGTTGGGATTTGAAAAGTTGACAAATATGGTTTCTACTGTGGATACTCCGAGACCAAAATCAAAGGAAATGAAACATAGATGCCTAAAATCTAGAATCGTTTCCTTGTACGGAGGGGATACATGGAGTGAAACTATTTTACTCGAAAATTTCAGAATGAAGATAGCAAGAAGAGCTACAGATCTCCAATTTCTTAAAAGTTTCCATAAAAAATCAAATATTTTCTTTTAACTGTTTATCCTATCACAAAGCTCTTCTTCTATAATAATTCAGATTGGTTATGATGATTGATCTCTGTTGGGATTTGGAAGGTTGACAAATATGGTTTCTACTGTCAATACTGTTAGGCATGGAATCCCCCCTCCCACAGCAAGTTTTGGGGCTCAAAGCCCAAGTTTTGGTCAAAGGTTTTGTAAGACTCCATGAATTATGAGCGCAGAGTGAGAAGTAGAGGTCAAGTCATAGGGTTTTCCGCCCTAAAGTAATGTATGTAATGTAAAGTCATGTCAGCCTTCACATGGTCTATGGACCATGGCATTGTATAAATAGAGCAAGGCTCTAAGTTGTAAAGGGATTCTAAGTGTCTTGGGTCATAGTTGTAGGAAGAGGCTTTATAGCTGAGTGTGCAGAGGCCTAGTAGAGTCCACAGCTGAGTGCGCGGACCCCTACAGCTGAGTGTGTAGGGCGGGGTCGAGTTTGTAAGCGAGATTGAAGATTAATAAAAGAGAAGTTGATTCCTATTTTTGTGTATTTGTTGTGCATTATATTCTTTATGTTTCTATTGGTTCATGTATCATGCACTCTGATATAATTACTGAATATGTTGTAATGACCATAAATCTTACACACACAAGTTAAGTAATCGATTAAGTAGCAATAGGCTTGAGTATTATACGAGTCACACCCGAAGTAGGGTTGCGTGAAAGTCGCACCATAGGGTGCAAAGGGATCGCAAGGGCACATAGCGACAGGTCAGACCGCAAACCTCCAGAAGCCCATCAGAAATCCCAAGGGTGTGGAAACCTAGTTCTAGCACCCTCCCATACTACTTCGGGTGAGACCTCAGTCCGCGCTCTGCCGACTATTTCTGAAAAGCTTAGTACTACTGGGATTTTCTTGGCTAATTCACATCTGAACCTAGGTCAGACCCATTAAGCCAACAAATGGTTCCGTTGCCGGGACCAGGATCTGCATAAAGGATGTATGATGTCGTGCCACTAGACTCCTACAAAGAAAGAAATTTAAGAGTGGTTGGAAAAGAATATTCACAAGTTCGCGATGTAGGAAAATAGAAATCCATGAGTATCTAAGGAACAATGGTTGGATCGCTTCTTGTACACTAAAATCCACAAAATTTTCTTTGCAACTTTCCTGTTTGAGCTGCATGAGTGGATCACAAAGTTAGCAGACAAGCAGGGAAGGTGTAGGCTCGACAAAGCAATAATGTGGAATTTGGAACTAATGTGCAGACTAGAAGCCTCAGAGATAAGATAGCATGATATGTGGACCATTGGCTCAACTGAATAATAGGAGGATTTATTACTGAGTTCGCAGTAGACATAACCGTTAGCTACAGTGAGGCAGAGTGACGTTTTCTCAAGGGACCGCGAGGTAACTATATTAAATCTTTTAACACTTCGATTAAGATGCTATTGTGTGAAAAGCGGGTTATGCGAATAAATTAATGTTTGGCACTATGCGAAGTAGAAAGATCTATAGAAGCAGAAGTAGTGAGGAGTTGGAAAACAGTCCCTTAATTTCACCCTCGCAGAAAAGTGAGGAGGAGCTCGCAAAAGTTTCTTCGAGAAGCGTGGTCAGTTTGATAAGACAGAGAATTCCACGTTTACCACATCCACCCACACCACCACCCGTTTCACCCCCCTCACCTCCATCTCTAGCCACTCCACCTCCGCCACCACCGCAGTTTAGTATGGAAAGTGCGATCAAACTGCTAATGTTTAGAGGAGTAGGAAATGAAGATCCAAACCAATTCTGGTTCGTGGTAAGAGTAGTATGGGAAGCACAGGGTGTCATGGATGATAATATTAAAAAGGCTACGCTGGGAAGTGTGCTGCAGGACCGCGCGTTAACGTGGTATATCAAGCACTCTAATGACCACCTGAACAAAGGAATTGCAGAGATCCAGGCCGTGTTGAACAAGGAATTTAGCAGGTCAAACTCAGAGATACAATTAATCATCGGGTTTAAGGAGATCGTGATGCTCCCAGGCGAGACCCCCTAGGATCTGGACCAAAGGTTGAAGAGTATGATCCGTGAGCCAATATGACATTAACAGATGCACAACATTGCACATGGTTTGTGGCCTCACTTACGCGACACTTAAGGATGGCACTCTCACATAAAAAACTTTCCACATAGGCTGAAGCGTTGGATATGGCAATGAGGTTGCATGAGACCCCTATACAAGACCCTGGTTTGGGAGTCCAACAAATCCATGCACAACTGCAGAATCTGTGTCTAGAGATGCAAAGTTTGAAACAGGATAGGACAATTTGGCCAGAGGTGCACAAAGAAGTATGTTGCATAAAATGTAAAGGCCAAGGTCATGACAAGGACTGCTATCTAGTGTTCATGAACTACTTAGTAGGGGGAGGGCCAATGCCATTAAGATCGGAGGCACACGCAAGGTCGAGCACGACATCTGTATTATGGTGCGTGATCTGCCAGATAGGAGGAAAACACACCATGGATAATTGTCATCTATTGCAGAAGTATATGCACACATCCCAACAATTCTTTTGTAAGTTTTGTAGGTTGGTAGGCCATGACGAATGCACTTGCCGAAGCTATGAACTAATGATGGATCAGTCTCCTGCCTATAGGGTGCAGACTGAAACACGAGCCCTCAACCCAAATGTAGGGATGGTGCACTGTTGAGCCTCAAACCTGCACCTTCCTATACACCCTCTCAGCCTTCTTTTTCCACTTACTTCATCCACCAAGCTGTTAAATCATTGCATTATAGTCTAAAAAGAGCTTCTGACATGGTTTTCTAACTATGCTTATGACTATTGTTTGGTTTAGATTTTTGTTCAGGCAGCTGCGGAAACTTGTCAATTTCCGCAGCCAGCACAGGTTTCCGCAGCCATTTTGTTAAAGGCTATGCTACAGGTGTCCTATGAAGAAATGAGCCACATCGGCAAGCTACAGGTGACGTGTACATGGAACGTGTCCCTTCATATCAGCCAAATCATCCATAAACGGTCACGGTCAACAAGGGTCAAAGGCAAAGCCAACCAAGGAATTTAGCGGTTGCACGTCTCTGTTTTGAGCACGTGAAGGTTTACGTGGCACAGTCCTCAGCTCAGGGAGATATCGGCACACCTGGAGATCAACCCCGTAACCTAAATCCAGCAGCTACCACTCTGAGGATTTAATGGACATGATGACTATTACGCTAGATCTCGGGCTGAGGAGATCTACGTGTCTCTAGCAACGCAGTTAACAACATAGGATTTAGGAGTTAGTTACAACACTTTTCATTATAAATAACGCGTTGATAAACGTTGTGTGGTTAATCTTTTGAGATGTAATTTTGACTATTGTTATCACCCCACTGTACTCTATTTTACGTGTTTTGTTGTTGCTTTAATACATGAGAAGACTAATTTCCTGATCTCGTTTTTGTGACTGTTCATTGACTGGCCGAGGTTGCAGAGGGCCCCGTACACCAGAGCCTTGTATAGTTCCTACTTGCTTTCATTTATTTTTTTCTTTCAATCGTTGCTTGTATATATAGTGTGCTGTTCTAATGATCATTGCTGTCTATATTTCCTTTATGTTTCTTTTCTAACTGTTAGATGATCAGTTCTTCTTTTATAGGTTTTGTTGTAGGTAGCCCAGGAAGATTTACATATTTTTTTTAGATAACTACTGACATATGAGATCATCTTGTCCTTCCTGCTAATTTTCATTTTCTGAAGTTTAATTCCAGCACTATCATTTTTCAAATTGTGTTTTGCTTATTTATTTTTCTGCTACTTAGACATCATACTACTCATTTGTTTATGGTTTCTTTCTATAGTCAAGTGACTCTATTAGTAAGGAATCAAAATATTACTTATTGTAGTGTGATTTAGTTTGCTTTCTTGCAATTTAGATATCATATTGCTTAACTTGTTCATGATTGCTTCCCATAAGGTAGATTGAGTTGAAGGGTAAAGGATCAGAAGAGTTGAAGTAGTGTGATTAGTTTCCTTTATGCAATTTAATTTCCTGCAGTTTAGATATCAGATTGCTTAACTTGTTCATGATTGCTTCCCATAAGGCAGATTGAGTTGAAGGGTAAAGGATCAGAAGAGTTGAAGTAGTGTGAATTAGTTGCTTTGCTTTCAGTCTTTGAGTTGCTTTAAGTTCAGTTTTTACTTTTTTTTCATATAGCAGTAAGGATACTGGGCCATTGTCATTAGTTCACTATTTCATACATTTACTTCCTCTTAAGAATTGATTTCATTACAGTTATTTTAGAGCTTTCTTTTTGAACACTTTTAAGTTTGAAAAATCACTGTAGAAATCACCATTACCATCCATACTTAACTTTCATTTTCGTCATCACACACTAGGGAATCCATAAAAGATAAATCCAAAAACAAACTAAAAATTCAAAAACGACAAAAGAATAAGAAAATGGTTATCTTGTACATATAGTACACTTCACTTCGTCAGTTTACGAATCCTGGATTGACATTTTAATCAGCAATTTAGAACACACTAAATTGACCAAACACGCACACTGGGTTTCAGGGGCGCAGTCGGGGTCGAGGTGGAATGGGACCAGGAAGGGGTCGCGGACAGATAATATGTTATAATTGCGGAGGGCCAAGGAATTATGCACGCGAATGTACGAACCTGACTAGGATATCATGTTGGTACTATAATCAGTTTGATCACGAGACAAAATATTTCCCTTCGTTGATACCGAAGATGCGTGAAAAGGGGGTACTCTAGCCCCCTCTGACCTAGAATTTACAAATGATAAGGTCTGAACTGCGCAAAGAAGACCCAAATGTAAACATGATGCTCAGGAGTGCTATGGCCATGGGAGATGATAAAGGGAAGTAGCCAGAAGACAGCGCATGGGTTCGCAAGGCTCCTACAAAGGAACCTGAGTTTGACTTAGAAAGCGCGAAGGAGACATTCATGGAAGCTAAGAAGAGCTTCACGGAGGCCTGCACCTTAGATGGTAAGGATCCACTAGAATCAAGGATGGATCTTTCAATGCCCACTACCTTTCCGGAGACATGCATGAAACTGCTGCGTGACAACAAGGTAGTCAAAGGGTCAAGAGAACCGCACGTGGTCCAAAAACTTGGAAAGCATGCATTGCACACAAGGAGGCAGATGAGGTTGATTGTGCGAATAGGTGAGTATGAAATGGATCAGTTAATTCTAGATCTGGGTTCGGACGTGAATGTAGTACCAAATCAAACATGGGAAAGCATGGGAAAACTTGCATTAAAATGGTACCCTATTCAGTTACGAATGATGAACCAACAGAAGATTTTTTCCATGGGAAGATTGCAAGGGGTGACAGTTGATATTGAAGGCAAGAGCGCGTAGAAGGATTTTTAAGTGATAGAGATTGTCAATGATAGCAACCCCTATCCTGCGCTACTAGGAATAGACTGGGCTACCAATATGAACGGAGTCATAAATCTGAAGAAGCACAAAATGATCTTTGAGAAAAAGTCACTACGTGTGGTAGTACCACTAGACCTAGCTGAAGGAGCATGATACAATGAACCGGTGTGTGACGATGATACTAATTACAACCTTGACTATATCTATAAGATAACTGCACAAGGCAAGGATTGGGTGAATCCAACTGCAGATGAAAGGATTTCGTGGGAACAAAAAGCTCTTACACTTCAGATTTAGATGAAGAGATAGAGCGATGGTAGAATCAGCTGCATGAAGTAACAACACTGAACTGCAACATGATGATCAGGTCATTGCATTGCATAACAACAGAGGCAAGGGAGCTGTGCAAGGGAGCTGTCGAAATATGATGGATTGTCAGTGGTGGATGAATTTTTGTACAAATTCGAAAGTGCAGTACCAAAACAGTAGCGGTTCGATGCACTGAAATGGGCACTGCACGCAACACCCACACGATGGTGGGGTACGCATCAAGGAAATTTTGAAGATTGGTGTAGATGCAGAAGAATGATGTGCCTCCGTTTTGGAAAACCCCTACTTCGAATGAAAGCTAATCAGCAGGGGTGAAACAACTTGCACGCCCACCTTTCCCGATGGGTACAGACGTATGTTGTACAGTTCGCACAAGTGCACAACACCCCCAGCCTAGAGAATAAAAAAAAACCACAGCAGCAGGAAAGGCGACGCGCGTTACCAATTCCCCATGATGAGGCATTCCATAGGGTGTGCAGAGTACTGAACAAGGTTCACTAGGTGAGACGAACTGATTAGGACCAGCGCATGCCAGCGGTTCGATGGGCCTATAGGACCATGTGAAAAAACTTGAGCACGGAGATGATTCCAAAGGTGCTAAATAGAGTAGAGACCGAAATTTCTGTAGGGAATATCAAAAGGAATCCACACATAATAGCCTTTGTAGTTATGACAGTGCGCGAAGACCAGGACGAAGGAATTACACAGCTATGCGAGAACGACCATATAAGGATTCGAGAAAACATTCAATGAGGGAACCTTAGACTTCGTGAACTCGAAGAAGATCGGGTATGATTGAGGAAGAAAAGCATGTAGATCGGTCCTGAGATCAAAAGACGGGAAAACAAGGTCACCCAAGCATGTCTCGTTGATAAACCAAGGATGACAAGGCAATATACGGATGGTCATACCGCTGCATTAGAAGATTGTCGACGATAATTTATGACTCTACTACCATGGCTGAGACCACACCTTACCAAATGCAGTAACAAGGAGAGAGAACCACATAAGGTAGAACACGTGGCACCAGCAGTTGCAAGGGCAATTGAGGAGTGTCCACGGGCTATGCTGGAAGGCAAGTCGAAGTCTCGCATAGGTGGTGCGACCACCTGACTAGTCATAGGGAATGTAGGTTTTTACCTTGTACAAAAATTACTTGCATACGAATTCTAAAAACACAGAAAATAAACAATACGAGAGCATAACAGATAAAACACATATACACAAAGATTTCCCCTGGATACCAAAACTAGTGCTACCAGCTTGATTTTTCATTATATTCCTTTCAATGTTACAATACATATTTATACATGTCGAAGCATCCAATACCATGGACCGAAAACCATCACGTCCAAAACCATGGACCGAAAACCATCGCGTCCAAAACCATGTGCGAAAATCATGCACAAAACCATAGGTAGGTCTGCCCAACCTAACATAGGGTCCAAAACCAAAATTTTCCAAGGCGTTGCCCCGGACCCCATAGACGGGGGTTACCTACACCCCTCAAACCCCCTGTGACCCCCCCGCTATGCAATAAGCACAATGAAGGGGGGGGGCTCCGCCCACCACTCTAACCCCCCGATTAAATATGTGGGCTAGTCGTGGAAAGAATATAACACAACCCAACATTCTCCCACTTGTTGTTTTCTTTCCACAGGGGGCCACAAGAGATCTTAGTCATTTATCCAACCCTGCAATGCCCATTGTTTCTCTACACCAAGAGAACTTCTTAGAGCTCACTAATTTTTTCAATGCATCTGCAGTATTCTTCAAAGTGTCCACTTTTACCAGCAACACCTTTTTGTCTTCTATCATATCCCTCACAAAGTGATACTGAACATCAATATGCTTTGTCTTTGAATGATATGCAGGGTTCTTTGCTAAGAAAATTTCACTTTGGCTGTCACAGTATATCATTATAGCTCCCTGTACTAACCCCATACTTGAACACAATCTCTGCAACCATACTGCTTCCTTGCTTGCATGAGTGGATGCCATGTATTCTGCCTCTATAGTTGATAGTGCCACTACAGATTATTTCTTACTCATCCAACTGACTACACTTCCAAATAGGTTAAACACGCATCCACTTGTAGATCTTCTCTGATCCAGATCTCTAGCCCAATCTGCATCAACAAAGCCACGAATATCCAACACTCTGCCCAATCCTAGTCTTCCTTGGTAGCACAAACCATAATCACTAGTGCCACGCAAATACCTAAAATCCCGCTTCACTGCTGTCCAGTGCTCCTTCCCTGGTTTTGACATAAACCTGCTCAATACTCCCACTGCATGTGTAATGTCTGGTCTAGTATAGACCATGGCATACATTAGGCTACCGAATGCACTTGCATATGGAACACAGGACATGTCCTCTTCCTCTTCTTGTGTCTTGGGACACTGTTTAGCAGATAACTTTACACCTATAAGAATAGGAACCTTCACCAGTTTACTATCCTGCATATTAAACCTCTATAATATTATCTCGACATACTTCCTCTAGTTTAACCAGAGCTTCCTCTTTGTCCGATCTCTTTTAATTTACATGCTCAAAATATAGTTTGCAACACCAAGATCTTTCATGTCAAATTTGGAGGACAAATGGGTCTTCAAATCCTGGATAATTTCTTTGTCATTTCCAACCAGCAACATATCATCCACATACAATACCAGATAAATAACACAGTCACCAATTAATTTAAAATACACACAGTGATATGCTTTGCTTCTGGTGAAGCCAAGTCCCCATATAAATGTATCAAATTTTTGATACCACATCCTTGGTGACTGTTTTAACCCATACAGAGACTTCTTTAACTTGCATACCAGCTCTTTCTTACCCTTCACCACAAAGCCTTCAGGTTGCTTCATGTAGATCTCCTCTTCTAGATCCCCAAGAAGAAATGTTGTCTTCGCATCCATCTGTTCTACCTCAAAATCAAAAGCAACAACAACAGATAAAAGTAATCTAATAGAAGTCACCTTGGCAACAGGAGAAAAAATATCACCAAAATCAATTCTCGGCACCTGGGAATAACCTTTTTCTACCAACTGAGCTTTGTATTTCTCCACCTTTCCTTCTACATTGTTCGTCTTCTTGAACACCCATTTGCTTCCAATGGGTTTCCTTGCAGTGGGCAACTCCACCAGATCACATGCCTCATTTTTGTGCAAAGATTCCATTTCATCAACCATGGTCTCTTTCCAGAGTTTTCCATCCTCTGAGTCTACTGCTTCACATTTCTGGGATCATCATCAGTAACAAATAAAGCAAAATTTGAATAGAAAGCAGATGGCTTATACCTTTCTGTCTGTCTTCTTTCTCAAATTGATCTTCTCACACTCGGAGTTTGTGGCTCTTCATCTTCTGATTCCTCCTCTGTTGTAGAGTCTGATTCTTCCTCCTTAAGCTCAAACTCTATTTTCTCAGGTTCCTTTGGTTGGACTTCATGTTTAGTAACATATTTCACCTCTCTGAACACCACATCTTGGCTCTACACAGCCTTCCTTGTCATTGGGTTCCAAAGCTGGTAACCCTTTAAACCATCCTTATACCCAATAAAGATGCACTTTTCAGATTTACTGTCCAACTTGGTTCTTTTCTCCTTTGAAACACGTACATATGCATCACAACCAAATACCTTCAGATGTGAAAGAGAGGGTTTCTTACCAGTCCATACCTCTTGTGGATTCTTATCCTCCAATGCTGATGAAGGTGATCTGTTGACCAGGTAACATGCTGTCTCCACTGCCTCTGCCTAGAATTCCTGTCCTAATCTGGCACCATTGAGCATGATTCTTGACCTTTCCATCAACGTCTTGTTCATTCCTTCTGCAACTCCATTTTTCTGAGGTGTATATGGAGTAGTCTTCTTCTGCACTATACCAGACTTATTACAGAATTCTTCAAATTCCTTACTGCAAAAATCTCCATCGTTATCTATCCTCAACACCTTTATCTTATTCTCTATTTTGTTTTCCACCAGAGCCTTAAATTCTTTAAACCTATCAAAGACTTCATATTTCTTCTTAAGGAAATATATCCATGTAGTCCTTGAGAATTCATCTATAAATGATACATAGTACATAGACTTACCCAGTGATGGAACCTTCACAGGTCCAAACACATCATTGTGCACAAGCTCTAATATCTGTTTCACCCTCTTACCACCAGAGGGGAAACTCACCCGATTTTGCTTCCCATATACACAATTTTCACAGAAACCAAAATCTAGAGAACTATTACTCATACCTTCTACCATACCTTTACCATGAAGTATTCGAAGGCCCTTCTCTCTAATATGTCCAAGCCTTTGATGCCACAACATGGTCTTCTCTGCAGAGACCACTAGATTTTCTGCTCCACTTTCAGAAACCACATAACTGTTTCACCCATCAATAACAGTGATACCTTGCAGCTTGTACAGAGTTCCAATACGAACTCCCCGCATCAATACTAGTTCTCTGTGAACTATTTTGCAGGTATCCTTCTCGAACACTATTTTTACACCTGCATCATCCATCTTGCTTACGAAAATCAGATTTCTAGCCAATGTAGGAATATGCAGAACACTTGGAAGTGTTCTAACCCTTCCACCTTGCAACTTCAACTTTATTTTTCCGAGACCAGTGATTCAAGCCTTCCTGTCATCCCCCAAGAAGACATCACCACCATCGTATTTCTCATACTCGTAGAACCACTCTCTATGGGGATTGAAGTGAAAGGATGCACCTGAGTCAATCAACCATGCCTCATGATCTACATGTGTAATTGAAGAATCCAAGTACACATCCCCACCTTCATCTGAGGTTGTTTTAGCCTCTGCAGAAGGAGCATCATCAGATCCCTTTCCTTTGTTAGGAGCTTTAGATTTACAATCCCTTTTGTAGTGCCCTTCCTTTCCGCATTTCCATCACACCACATTTACAGGTTTTCTTGGAAATTTAGATCTCCCTCTAGAATTAGATTTCCCACTCGATGACTTTTTTTTTTTTTGTTCGCGGACTGTCCTCGTACAAAAAAGGCATCACCATTTTGGCTCTCCATATTTTTCCATCTCATCTCCTCCGTCAGTAAGGATGAGACTATTTCATCAAACTACAAGGCATTTGCATTTCTACCTATTGTAATAACCAGACTATCCCACAAATCTAGTGGAGAACACAATAAACTGATGCACTTATTTTCATTTGAAATTTTAATATCATTAGATAATAACTGACTTACCACAATATTAAATGCATTCAGATGCTCTATCACCAAGTCTCCATCTTTCATCCTCAAGTTATACAACTTTTTCCGTAGGAATAGTTTATTCACCAGAGACTTAGATTGGTACAAAGTCCCTAACTTGTCCCACAAAGCCTTTGTGGTAGTTTCCCCTGATACATTCAGCGATACTGAATCTAAGACACACAATTGTGTTGTGCTCTTTGCCTTCTGATACAACTTCTTCCATTCTTCATTAGACACTCCCATTGGTTTAGTACCTAGATCTACTGCGACCCACTGATATTTATCCACCAACAGATCCTCCATATTGAGTTTCCATAACTCAAAACTCTGACCATTGAATTTCTCGATCTCTATCTTTCCACTGCTCGCCATCCTCTTTCACCACCAGAATTGATCCTGTAGATCTCCAACTCAATAGGGTCTATCATAGGCTCAAGCGAAACCCCTCAGCAACAAAGGTGTCCCCTTGAAGCAAAAACAACTCTGATACCAAATGTAGGTTTTAATCTCATACAGAAATTACCTGCATATGAATTCTAAAAACACATAAAATAAACAATGCGAGAGCATAACACATAAAACACATATACAAAGAGATTTTCCCCTAGATCCCAAAACCGTTACTACCAGCTTGATTTTTCATTATATTCCTTTCAATGTTACAATACATATTTATACATGCTGAAGCATCCAATATCATGGACCGAAAACCATCGCGTCCAAAACCATGGACTGAAAACCGTCGCATCCAAAACCATGTGCAAAAATCATGCACAAAACCATAGGTAGGTCCGCCCAACCTAGCATAGGGTCCAAAACCAAAATTTTCCAGGGCGTTGCCCCAGACCCCATAGATAGGGGTTACTTGCACCCCTCAAACCTCGTGTGACCCCCCCGCTATGCAATTGGCACAATTAAGAGGGGGATCTTCCACCCCCTCTAACCCCCCGGTTAACTACATGGGCTAGTTGTGGAATGAATATAACACAACCCAACACTTACCAAATGGAGTAACAAGGAGAGCGCACCACATAAGGTAGAACCTATGGCACCAGCTCTCACAAGGGCAAGTGGGGAGTGTCCATAGGCTATGCTGGAAGGCGAGTCGAAGTCTTGCACAGGTCGTGTGAGCACCTTGCCAGCCACAGGGATCACAGTCTCAGCGCTCCAGACAGTTGAAAGAGAGCACAAGACCCTAAAGGAGTCTGTTTGGGAACTCCACGATGAGGGAGGTGCACGCAGAATCAACATGGCATAGTGTTTGCGCTCGCGCACAGGGGGCTGCGCTGTCACGTGGGTAAACTGGGAAGTAACCGTTTGCATCACTGTTCATGACTAGATGTCTAATTTAAGGCAAAAGGGAGCAGGCAGTTAGCAATTAAGAGCTAGATTTGGGACGATCTGCCGCTGAGAATGCATTAATGACTCAAAAGTGGGGGGAATAGTCAAATTCAAATTCAAAAGATGCCATAAAACTCCCAAGGCTAGCGACGAGATAACACTTATTCGTTTGATATTTGAGCTATTACGAAGAGCACAGAGTGTTGAGCGCCAAGTGGTATTTGAGCCCCCAAGTTCACGAACAACCACAAACAGTTCAAGCAAGATGAAAACTACCAGGAGAGGTGTGGGTTTTGTAGAGAGTACCACCGAGGAAGCCATGTAGAGCCCTATAGTATAGGTGGGGGATGCTCCGGAAATTCAAAAATCACCTCGGATGCCGAGGACCAAGAAGGATAAACAGGCAGCGGGACCAGTCCGCATGTCCCCACGAAATCCTTGGTTTGGTAAGATTTCCATGGAAGAAGAGGGCAAGGATGTCAACCTTGAGATAGATGATGAGGAGGAGGACCTCCAGGCTCTCGTAGATGAGATGGAGGTGGATGAAGAAATGGAAGAAGACATCTAGCTGGTGCGCACTGCAGCGAAATCGCCCAAGTAAATTCCTCCACAGAAAGGGAAAGCTAAAGTACCCAAGGATTTGGATGCCGCTAAGTGATCTGAAAATGGAAGTACTTGAAAATGTGTGCAAGGTATCCATTTTCATTAATTTAAATGTGTACAAAATACTTCTCGTCTTGCGGAATAAACAAGGTGATTTTTGGCAAATTTCTAACTCTTATGTGTGAAGGAGAATTATTTCAATTTACTGTTTAATATATGAAATTAGATTTGTTCAGCAAGATATCTTCAGCATAAAATGACACAGATGTTTGATGAGCAATTCACCCCTCCTCGGCTACATCTGCTGGATCAAGCCTTTCAAAATGAGCTTGTCCGCTTGTATTAAAATGCTTCAAAATGCTAATAAAAGCATAAAAATTCCTCAATAGGCAAATCTGAATGCAAAAACAGATTAGGAAGACATGAAAAAGCTAAGAATACCTTTCCAAAATTAGTAAACAGTGAAAGATTACCCCATACAGTGCCTTCTCCAAATGGCCCAACAGGCTCTAAAAACTCTCTTGAATATTTTCGGGCTCTGAAATTCTTCAAACATATCTAAAACCTCTTCCAATAGGTTCAAAAGGTTGAAAATAGCAGGAAATGAACTTTGGTTCACCTCAAACGGAGAGGTACAACTCAAAGCAACTCCATTTCCCAAATGGCCCTAATGGCTCAAAAAGCTTCCCTGAAGCTAAAATGGCTATAGAACACCTCTACTTCCTATGGAACCTATCCTAATAGCTCTGGAATGCTGAAAATGGCTAAAAATGACTATTGGTTCACTTCAAATGGTTAAGCATATCCTAACACAGCTCCAACTCCCTCTTGGCCCTGATGGATCTCTTAGCGTCCATGAAGCAAACAGGGTTGAAGATGAACTCCAATGGCTCTTCAACCTATATCAATGGCTCCATAATAATGAGAAGATACAAATTAAAAAAAAAATCATCCAAAAAGGTTCTTCCTTGCCAAAGTTATCACCTCCAGAAGTTTTCTCCAATTTCACCTAAGAAAACTCCACTAAATGTGGAGGGACTGGCAGTTAACTGCGATAAGTTTGGAAATGGCACCAAAAATGGCAGACTCTGCCAACATGACCGTAACTGCTGGCTGAAAATGTGTGCATGTGACCACGTCCCTTAACCGTCGAGGTTGTGGTTTATCTGCCAGGTTTTAGCCTTCGGTTCCACGCTCCAGGTCATGTGGCTAGGGGGCTGGCCCTTAAAGTCTGGCCCCTTTTCCATACAAATGGAACCTTAATCAATGTTAAATATAACCGGTGCCCATTGAGTGTTAAGTTCCACCATGTAGACGGGTTGGTCGGGCCTGTGGGCTGGTGGCCACCTGGCCTGGGGTCGATTCTTGCGAAGTGCATAATGTTTGCCAAAACAAACTGCAAACTTGGGCCACCTGGTAGCCTCCGGGCTGGCCACTTGTCAGCTTCTGATTGGTCCTCCAAACAGCATATTCCTGCAAATATTTTTGGGAATATTCCAAGGAATATTCCTCAAAATATTCTTTTTTTATTTTTTTTTAAAATTCAAATTTTGCAGTTTATTGGGCATTTTCAAAATGCGATAACTTCTTCATACGGTGTCAGATTTGGGTGTTGTTCATGACTATAGGATTGTATCAATGCGGCCTATCCGGTCATTTAGGATGCAATTGTTTTTGAACACTTTCAATTTTTGAGCCTTTTCCATGGCTTGGACTTGAACCCCTGATCGCTAAGAGCGTGCTCCAAACCCCGATGCTCCCAAATGGAATTCTATTTGAGGGCTCAACCCTTGGTCACATGCCCACAATGAAATTTTAAGACTGGGACCTCATAGATAGCGAAAATTCCCCCCATTTAGAGACTGGGAACCTCATGAAACAGAGAAAGGAGGGGTCGGTTACAGTGCTAGAACCACAGAAATGGCTATGTGGTGTGGAGAAGGCCAAGCTACTCCACCTACTATGGATCCCACACTTTCACCACACCCCTATCATGATCTTTGTCATCAGGCAGCTGCTTTGCCTCGTGCACGATGGGCACTTATGGTTGGAGGATCCTATTCCCATCACAACGAAGCTTATCCATAGGATTTCTCGACTTCCCTGTAAGGGAAAGGACCCTGCAGAGATAGCTGGAAAAAGCGAAGATTTTTGCACTTTCAGAGGCCATGAAGAAGAAGTATAAATTGGAAAAGAAGAAGAGAGGCTATGCAATCAGTAGAATTAAAGACAAAGGGCTGTGCATCACCACCCAACTGTTGGCCGGGAAGGTGATGAGAAAATGCCGCGGAGACGAGGTACCAATGCCAGTCATTGTGCTGGCAGAACAATGTGTGGAGAGGGTCCAATTCAACTGGCTGAATTCCTTTGTGAAGAATTCCTAACCAACTGTAACGAAGCTCAAGAGCAGGGCAAGACCTTCCACTATGCGTGGTTGCTCAAGTCCATTTTATTGGTGACAGGGGAACTGCCTAAGGATAGTCAGTTCCCTCATATTGAACAGGACTTGCCAGAGTGTTATAGACATATTTGGGCACCGTAACCCCAATCATATATGTCCATAAACCAAGGACTTCTAAGTCACTAAAAGTGTTGTTTCATACCTTAAAGCAGCAAGGTTAGCTGATTACATCATCTCCCAGAAGTTCTCCCTAAAAAACTACTCAGAACTGGTCAAAACTAGACCATACAGATTGCTCAGTGCTGAGTGTGCAATTCATCTCACGTGCCACATGCAAAAAGTGTGATGCATACTAGAAAGCCCTTCTGTAGGGTGCGATGAGCGAGAGAAGACAAATGGTAGAAGCAGTTTGCTAGGTGTAGACCCTGAGAATCTTCTAGAAGCTGCTCATTTGACACTTGCCTCTCTGAATTCGCCTAGGGATGAGTAAGAGATCATGAAATCTCCAAGTGGAACCAAGAACTATCAGAGAGATGACACTAATCAAAATCCCAGAAGCTGACTCACCCACCTGCAAACATCTATATATGGATCCCTCATCCAAGAGATCCAGGGGGCTGGAATTTTGTAATTTGCAAGGAAGTGTTGTTGGTTTCTCTTTGAAGACATTGTTGGGTGATCTTGCTTTGTATGAGGTGAAGAGGGCTTTCATGCTGGGAGGATGGCACTAGGTCAGACCAATGGGTTGTAATCCTCTCTTCTACTACTTCTATCAATAAAGCTATTTGAGTTTTCCTCCATATTCTTGTATATCTCTGAATCTTGTATTGCTATATGCATTTGTCTGGTTAGTATACATCTGATCCTATATTGTTTATGGTTATAGATCTCTATGCTTTGATGGTATTATGTTGCTTTGACTCTACAGGTATTCTTTGAAGTGGGACAAGTAAGGAAGGAGTGGGAAATTTCTGTCAAAGGTGAAAGCAAACAAGCAAGGAGCCAAGGGAAAGACTGAGGTTGGTACTCTCTGCTTCTTTCTCATCTATCTCTTATAAAGGAAAATACAAGTAACTTTAATCTGTTTATTTCTAAGATAGCTACCCGTCTTAGTGGGACTAGTAGCTCTGAATAGACACTAGTTTTCCGATAACACAAAGGCTGCAAAATATGTGTCGCTCTAGGCTACAAAGGACACCACACGGTTCCGCAAAACTAAGATCTTATAGGTGCTCATGGATGCGAGCATCTGGATGTGGATTAATAGGAGGTCGTGTCTTTTCCCCACAGTGTATAACAGTCTGCGGAGCTTTGCAAACTTCAAGGTAGATATGCACAATGTGTATATCAAGGCACATAAGGATCTGGCGTAGAACTGGACCAAGCTTCCTTTCATTTCAATTGATGATGCCATATTCTCCATGCTCGAATCATGGCCTCCCGAGTGGTGTGCCCTGAATCTAGCGGAGCAAGATCGAACAATGGCATAATAGTAGAAGGATGCCACTAAGTTGTGTATCAACCAGTTGGCCCAACAGAAATGCAACGAACAATTGGCCGCCGAAAAAGCAGTAGCATAGGCAATAGGGGCCACCACGACGCATGAGGAATGATGCCCGAACTTGACCACATGAAAAGGAGAAGAGGTCACAACAGAAGGCGCAGACCCAAGCACAACATCTACACAGCTGAAACAGTCGCATGGTATGGAAAGAGCAGGCCCACGAAAGAAGACCAAGGCTTCCAAACTAGACAGTGAACCAATTACATTGATAGAGGGTGACCTCTATGACATTGACGACATAGTTCGTGAGGTCACCAGGGAAGCGATCCAAGAAGCTATGACGGAGCAACAAAATGTGTTGGGGGCCCTTAGGGCATAGCTTCAGGAACTTCAGGTGCGGCCCCCATAGGAAGGAACAATAGCCGCTTACGGTGCCGCAGGTACATCAATAGTAGAGTAGTTGTTGCACATAAAAATGGCCAACACCATAGTGCTACCGAAAGGAGTGCTAACAACAGAAAGCGAGGAGGACAGAGCCATGGTGGGCAGGATCAAGGGACTCGGCCTAAACTTGGTTACCCTTCCATGGGATACATTATATCTACTGCAGAATGGAGTGACAGCAAAACTCCATGCTAGGGAAGGACATGCAGTACAATTGCTCAGCAAATAGAGAATCAACATTGAGCAGCTTAGTCTATAGCGTGATGAAGTGCTTGCACAGAATCAACAGCTGGAGCAAATGGTAGAGGAAGCATGTCACCGCATTCTAGAGCTAGAAATCATGACAGACCTACCAGTTGGAGTGTGAATCCACAAATTAGCCAGTGGATTCTGCGAGGCAAAGGAGGAAGCAATGAGGGTACAGCTGGACCTCAACCTTCATATTGCCAAGCTACGATTAAAGGCGCAGCCCTCTATGCCCCTGGAAGTTAGGGAATAACGCGCTGGTGCTATTCAAAAAGGGCTGGAGGAAATAACACAGGCAGTATAGAACTGCACTTCTATGTTTGAAGAATCCCTCACAGTCCACACTTCATTACAGGAGGACCCCAACATACAGTGCCTGGAAACAGAGGCGCAGGAGTTTCAAGTGCAGTATGACAATGTGCGCAGAACGACAGAGACAGTTGTCCTGACCCAATGGCTTGCGAAGCTACAACAGGAAAAGGCGGTGAAGGAACAGGTGGATGTCGTGCAACAAAAAGTGGCATTCCTTAAAGCGCATGTCCCACCTTGGATTGATGAGGCCTTCCTCATCACTGCAGAAATCGAAGGAAAGCTCGGATAGATGAAGGTGATGCATGCCTTAAGATAGGGATTTTCCCCTGACAGCAAGACTTCGACCGAAAGAGTGGAGCAGATCCAGTAGACTACAAAACAGTACGCTGCAGACCTCCACGTAGTGTAGGAACAGTTTGAGGGGCTCTGTACCAAGATCGTCACACTAGCAAAGTGACTCGGGATGAGTCACAACGATTGTGTTGGGCGCTTGTTGGGAATGGAATCCCCCCCGCAGCAGGTTTTTGGGCTCAAAGCTTAAGTTTTGGTCAAAGAGTTTGTAAGACTTCGCGAATTATGGGTGTGGAGAGCGAAGTAGAGGTCATGTCATAGGGCTAGCTGCCCTAAAGTAATGTATGTAATGTAAGGTCATGTCTGCCTACCCATGGTCCATGGACCATGGGATTGTATAAATAGAGCGAGGCTCTAAGTTGTAAAGGGAGTAGAGAATAGAGAGAGTAGCGAAGGAATGGTTCAAGCTTAGAGTACAATTCTAAGTGTCTTGGGTCGTAGTAGTAGGATGAGGCTCTGCAGCTGAGTGCACAGAGGCCTAGTAGAGTCCACAGCTGAGTGCGCAAACCCCTGCAGCTGAGTGCGCAGGGTGGTGTTGAGTTTGTAAGCAAGATTGAAGCTTAATAAAAGAGAAGTTGATTCCTATTTTAGTGTATTTTCTATGCATTATCTTCTTTATATTTGTGTTGGTTCATGTATCGCGCGCTCTGATATAGTTATTAAATATGCTGTAATAACCATAAATCTTACACACATAAGTTTAGTAATCGGTTAAGTAGCAAGAGGCTTGAGTATTATATGGGTCATGCCCTGAGTAGGGCTATGCGAAAGCCGCACCATAGGGTGCGAAGGGATCGCAAGGGTACGTAGCGATAGGTCAGACCACGGACCTCCAAAATCCCATTAGACATCCCAAGGGCGTGAAAACCTGGTTCTAGCACCCTCTGATACTAGTTCGAGTGAGACCTTAGTCCGCGCTTTGCGGACTGTTGTTGAAAGGGCCAGTAGTACCTAGATTTTCTTGGCTAAATCACCTTTGAACCTGGGTTAGGCCCATTACGCCAACAAATACTCCAAGACTAAACTCAAAAGAAATGAACCACAGATGCCTAAAATATAGAATCATTTCCCTGTACAGAGTGGATACATGGAGTGAAACTGTTTTACTTGAAAATTTCAGAATGAAGATAGCAAGAAGAGCTGGAGATCTCAAATTTCTTAAAAGTTTCCATAAAAAAAAAATATTTTCTCTTAACTATTTATCCTATAATAAAGCTCCTCTTCTATAATCTTTCAAATTGGTCCTAATGATGGATCCCTGATGGGATTTGAAACGTTGACAACTATGGTTTCTACTATGGATACTCTAAGACTAAACTCAAAAGAAATGAACCGCAGATGTGTAAAATCCAGAATTATTTCCCTGTACAGAGGGGATACATGGAGTGAAACTATTTTACTCGAAAATTTCAGAATGAAGATAGCAAGAAGAGATGCAGATCTCCAATTTCTTAAAAGTTTCCAAAAAAATCAAATATTTTCTTTTAACTGTTTATCCTATCACAAAGCTCTTGTTCTATAATGATTCATATTGGTCCTGATGATGGATCCTTGTTGGTATTTGAAACGTTGGCAAATATGGTTTCTACTGTGGATACTCCGAGACCAAACTCAAAAGAAATGAACCACATATGCGTAAAATAGAGAACCATTTCCCTGTACGGAGGGGATACATGGAGTGAAAATATTTTACTCAAAAATTTCAGAATGAACATAGCAAGAAGAGCTGCAGATCTCCGATTTCTTAAAAGTTTCTGTTACCAGCAGTCTTGTTAGCCTGTCACCTGGATCAAAAAATTCCTTTTACCATGGCCATTTCAGGGTTTCACCATCAAATTTTTCTGTTACTAGGTTTACACAGCAAATTTGGTCATTGTATGGTTAGTCCAAGATAAAGTCATTGTTTGAAATTTCACTGATGTTGGTTGCTTGTCATATACCATGAAAATTGGTCAAGTCATCCATTAGCTCTTAATAGTCCCCAAGGTCCACCATTTCCATAAAAAGTCAGAAATAAGTCAAAATTGACAAAGCAAAGAAATCAAGAAATGAAACATGGTTTATTTTCATTTTCATGACATCAAAATTTTTTAGGAAAAGAAAGCACCAGCACTCAAGAGATGCAAAAAACACATTTTTAAGGGCAAGGTAAAAGCTGCCTTTTGAAAAAGTGAAATCAGTACACTAAAGAGGATTAGCTTATTTTCTCTTTTTGAAAAAGTGAAGAAATCACGCCTATATAAACTCAAAATGACTCAATACCTTTTCATTCATCTCTCATTCACTCTTCGTCATCGAGCTCACTCGCTTAAAAAAGCAAAAATTCCATTTCCCTAGGAGAATTTGGCCAAAAATTTGCAGGCACTGAACATAGATACATTGTGATACGCTTTTGAAGTAGGCACTACGCATAGGAGAACTATGTTGCGCTTTGGCGACACACACAAGACAAAGTGTCCGAAAATCACCCAAATTTTCCCAAATTTCAAAATTCTTGCTTTAAAACCTGGTCAAATTGCTTTCTAAGGCTGGGAAAAAAGTAAGTACATCATTTCCCTTGATTTTTGCTTTCCCATTTTCATTCAATGTTGATAATATCTCAAGCTAGGGTTTGTAGCAAAAATGCCATGGGAAATGTTAGGGTAGAAATGGTCATCACAATTTTTTTATCTCCTAAACATGTAAGTTGAATTTCTACACCTACACACATGTATGATGAGTCATCTTGACCAGTCCATCCACCTCTAAATCAAGTCTAAACACTAAAAAAACAAAACCCTAGCTCATTCTTAGAGTTATTTTGGAAAAATCACACAATAAAACCTTCTTGGTCGCACTTACCAGTAGCACATTTTTTCATCATCTTCCACACTCATTTCCATCAGTTTCTCAAAGCCATTTCATCTTTCACAAAGCCCCTCCCATAATTTTGTCAAAATCCCTCATATATCACTTCATTTTCATACTCACCTCACATCTATTTCACTTCCTGCTGCTAGGATTTTGTGTCATCATGGAGATTGATTCTTCACCAAAGAGAAAGAGACAACACAAAGGAGGGAGGATTCTCATATATGAACTATTAGATTGCAATCAAATCAACTTCTATCCTTTCATCTAACAATGTTTTCAAGATGTTCACTGTTTGGAATTTTGAAAAAGAGTAAGTGAAGTAGGGTTTTATGAGCAGCTGACAGATTGGGTGGCTACACATTTGAAAGGGGAGACTGTTGACGTTGCTGGTATTGAGTTTAGCTTCTCAATGGCCTCCATATCACTAGCAACTAGTTTACCAGACAATGGTGAATACTGGTTCAAAGGAATGAATCTAGATCTTGAAAACTACAAGCCCTTCTTAAAGACTTCATACAGAGACACACATACTCATCTTATGCCTTTTAGATATTTGCTTGAGAAGTATGCTCCTTTAATGAAGACCATCATGAGGTTCTTTACCTATGAAGGTAGATTCTCAAGGTTGTACGCATATCACATTCGCCTCTTGATGCACTTCACATCTCAAAAGCCACTCAACCTGTGCAATTTCTTATTCAGGAGTATTTCAAAAATGTATGAGAAGATACAGTTGAAGGACAAAGAGCACTCTGCAAGCTTGTTCCATAATAATCTCATCAAAATGATTGTCCTTCATCAGTTGGCAGAGAGGGATATCGCTTGGGAAGCCTTCGTAGAAACAACTCTAAAATGGCATGAGGAAATTGCAGCATCTCAGTCCACAAGCGCACCAGAACAACAAACAGAGATGGGATCATCTAGAAAACTAGCAGAAACGATTTAGCTACCTAGGCCAGATGTCACCAAAGTGTATAAGAAATGGCATAGACTTGTGTTTTCTTCTCACAAAGAGAAAGGGGGCAAGCCTTCTTCATCGACAAAGCAGGCATCAACAGCAAAGGGTAAGAAGACAGTTGAGTATGAATTAGAGATCATTGATCTAGAAGATCAAGATGAGATTTCAATCATGAAGTAGACCATCAGAGGCAAGGAATACCAAGTCAAGGAGCTGGAAATAAACATGGAAAGAGCCAAGTTCATTATATCATTCCTTGAACAAGAAAACAGTCAACTCAAGGAAAAAGAGTTGATCTTGGAAAAGGAAAAAGCCAAGTTATTGCAATAGGTTGGAAAAGGTAAGGAGATCGTAGAATCAAGAAAGCCTAAAGGATCAAAGGGTACAAGAAAGAGGAAAAGACCAAGAACCAGAGGTCTCAAAGAAGCTTTGCAAGAGGAACAAAAACAAATATTTCAAGGAAGACCTTGACCAAGAAGAGAGAATTGCCCTTGAGGTACATCAAGATAAAGAATATTGGCTCAACAAGGTGAATGAACATTTGGAGAAGCTCCTAGAGAAGGAAAATAGAGATAATCAAATGCTCAAGAACATGGCACATCATTATCAAGCTCAAAACATGATCGCCAATGTCAAAGTGAAACAACTCAAAAACAAGCTCAAGGAGACCAAAAAAGAGCAAAAGGATGAGGGAAACTTGGAGATTCTTGCTGAAGCATCCATGAAGCTTTAAAAAACTCATTTTTACACCTTCCCTCAAATTTTGAGCCAATTCTGAGCATTTTGAGTTTTTTGAGAATTTTTGGTCTAAATTCAAAAAATTGGCTTTTCCAGAAGGGCGCTGTGCTTTTTCCTTAGGCATCCATTTGAAGACATGTTTATATTTTTAGAAAGGCCTTGGCATCCTCTAAAAACTAATTTTCCAAGATTTTGTAGAGGTGGCTTAGTTTGAGAGAAAAAGGAAAAATAGTGGCAAAAAACTAGCATTCTGGACCATTTTTTGACAAGCGTTGTGCTTCTTGAGTGACCTTGGGAGAATGGATTTTTGAAGGTCTTCCCATGCTCCAAATTCAAAAATTCAGAATTTTCTGGTAACTAGAATTGAAGGGATAGTTGATCATTCTCTTAGATTTGGATTTTGACCCCTGGAAGGCACTTGAAAATCAGCTCAAAGTTGGCGCTGTGCTTCTGCATTTTCTATGTTTTTATTTGTAAAAATTCACTATGTAAATTTTCTAGTTTCTAGTCAAACTTGGTCAAAGTCAAGATTCTCTTTGTAATGGCACAAGTTATGAGCCTAGTTTATGTAGGCATGAATAAATTCATATCAAATGTAGATTTTGATGTTCATTAGGACTCATAAAAGAAGAAAACTCCTAATTAAACTCTTCATGAGGTGTTTGAGTTACACCTTCTCACTCTCACCTGTTGGTTGAGAGAATATTGGAGTTAGTTCCTCCACCAAGGAGTTCAACTCTTGAAGGTGGGAAAGAGATCTAGGAGAGTCTATAAATACTATTTCACCTCAGGAGAAGAGGGTTGAACTTTTTATGAAGGAAGGCTTGCATTGTAATCATCTTTCAACTATTACAGATACAGGTTGTAGCTATTTTGAAGGAACTCTAGCACAATGAGTTCATGGTGTTTGTGCTTCATTATTTTAGTTCTATCATGGTATAAACATATTTACATTCATTTAATCTCTTCTTTCTATGAATACCTTTGAGTGAAATATTTAGAAATGTCGTTTTTCAAGCTTTGTTATTAGGTTTCATGGTTATATGTTTTGCCTTCTTAAGCTAATGGAATCATTTTTTAATGCTCATTAATTTATTCCTTTCTAAATCCTCTATACTACACTGACAAATTACTTCAAATACACCATGGCTCTGAAATCTAGCTCCTTCTTATGCTTCCCCCTGTATTCCCACAGCCTAGACCTACTTGTGGCCGCAAACCCTAAGTTCAGCAAACCCTTTAAAAACCAAATTTTCACAAACAACTACTTATATCTAGTCTAAAACCTATTTTCTTTAAAGTCATATCACTGATAAAAGACTTAGATAGATCCGTCTCATGCTCAGTAGGGCTAGCTACTGAGCTGAAGTGGTTTGAGGTTACCCTTGTCGATTTCCTTTTCAGCCTAGGAGATTGTAAGGACTAACTTTTTTGGTGCTGCTGCCGGGGAACAATTGTTAAATTATTGCTAGGAAAATTCTTAAGAGCTTTCAAGAGTTGGTTCTATACCTCTCAGATTCCAATATCTGAAGATAGGCTGAATTCATAAATCTTATTAGTTTAGCGTGTATACATTGTAGCTTCCAAAAGGCATACCAGGTCAAATCCTGACCCAAATCCACCCTTTATTGTTGAAGACCCTGTAAGACTGCTCAGAAAACTTAGACTACCTATCACTAAAAGTGTAGTTCAAAAAATTAGAAGAACAACTTCTCTACCTAAAAACCTATTTTCCTTTGAAAAAATTCCATTCAAAGAGTAGATAGAATTATCACTCACCAGGTCTAAGTCTGACGCTTGCATCTTTTATACAACACTAGAATCTTTCAACCTAGAACCTTTAAGGGTTGAAACTCACTCTCTTTCTTTAGAATCTTTGTCTACTAAGACTGATCATGAACTGTGGTAAAACTTCGATAAGCTTCAGAGCCTTGCTGACCAACTCCAAATCACAACTGAAAAAGCTTTAGTTCAATATCAACTTGAATACTTAGCCACAACTTCATCCTCTTATACACCTCCAAGCCCATCTACCACATCTCCTAAAGCTCCAGTTTCATCATATTTCTTGCCTCCTCTGTTCATTCCATCCTTGTATCCACAACCCATTTTAACAGTTCGATCATCCTCATCACAACCTTCACTTACACAAGCCATTGTAACACCTCCACTTACTCCACCTATTGTAACACTACCACTTCCTCCAGCAGTCATGGCAAGATTTGCACCTCTTTTACTGCCTTCTCAACTTAGTGCTTTGCCTCAGAATTATGGTCAAAGACTTCCTTTCTTTGATGGAAGTGCAGAGCCTTGCTGACCAACTCCAAATCACAACTGAAAAAGCTTTAGTTCAATATCAACTTGAATACTTAGCCACAACTTCATCCTCTTATACACCTCCAAGCCCATCTACCACATCTCCTAAAGCTCCAGTTTCATCATATTTCTTGCCTCCTCTGTTCATTCCATCCTTGTATCCACAACCCATTTTAACAGTTCGATCATCCTCATCACAACCTTCACTTACACAAGCCATTGTAACACCTCCACTTACTCCACCCATTGTAACACTGCCACTTCCTCCAGCAGTCATGGCAAGATTTGCACCTCTTTTACTGCCTTCTCAACTTAGTGCTTTGCCTCAGAATTATGGTCAAAGACTTCCTTTCTTTGATGGAAGTGCAGAAATTACAACTCAACAGCATGTTGACAAGTTAACATACTTCATTGATTTAGAAGAAATTGATCAGGAGAATGCTAAAATGAGGATTATTGCTCAGAGTTTCTCAGGAGATGTGAAGAAATGGTTTCGAAGTCTAGCTACAAATTCCATTAATAGTTCTCGAAGACTGATTGAATTATTTCTAGCTCGTTGTCAAGAGAAGAAAATCAATTATAGATATTGGTTGAATATAATTCAATGAAAAGCATCCCCAATGAAACAACTCAAGAATTCACTTCAAGATTTAATACAGTGTACAATACTATACCTGATGATATGAAACCTCCTCCCGGTTTAGCTCTTCTTCATTATCTTGATGATTTCGATCCAGAGATGGCCTATCAGCTCAGAGAAAGAGACCCAACTACTCTTGAAGAAATGCAGCGGAATGAAATCAGTGTTGAAGCTAATCTGCTCATTAAGAAGTCAAAATCAAAGCCAGAGAGGGCAGAAAAGAGAGTTGTTTTCAGAGAAGAAGCTGCATGCAAAGCTTGACAGCCTGATAAAAACTATCGAAAGGATGATGGATAAAATATCTGTAACTGATTGACAAGATGAAACATCAATGAGGAGTCCTAACTTTCGCAGATAGCAGCAACAACATTGTAGAAATTGACAGAGAGAATAGTGAAATCAAGATCCTTAAGGTCAGGTGAAAGGTCCATTTAAGCAAAACTATACTGAAATCCAGGAAGAAGATGAAGAGGAGATCGTAGAAGAAAATCACTTCTTTCAAGAAGATGAACTGCCTACTTTCCTAAATGAAGAAGATGAGTTTTATGAAGACTCTTTTAAACCAAATGACCAGCAATTTGTGCTTGCAAGCGAAGATCTGTGGGTTGATAGGACTCAAGTGTATCAAAGAGGATATCAGAATGCCCTCAGTCATCTCCAAAAGTAGTACAATTTGAGAAACAAAAATGTATCAGTTACTATAATTCAGAAAAGACAAAATTTGAAAAAGGACACACCAAGCAAAGAATCCCCTCCTACAGGCTAGAATAAAGACAAAGCTATTTTCACATAGAATGAGGATAGAAGTAATGAAGCTTCCACTAGCAATGTGAGGAAGGACAAAGAAATGCAAACTGAAAGCCAAAAGAAGGAAACTCAAGCTAAAGGCCAAACAGAAAGGAAGGACATCGCTTTGAAAGAGGTAGATAAGCAATCTAATCTTTTTAGTTTGGAAAATGAAATTTCTAAATTAAAGATAACCATTCCCCTCACTGAATTGGTAAGGAATGACAAATACAAATTCAAGATTGCAAAAATGCTTAGGGTTGATCAGATGTCTGATACAATCAATGTAGTTGATGATGAACCAGCCATACTTTTTGGTTCAGCCTTAGAAGGAGCTCCTGAAGATAGTGAAATTCTTCCTTCTTATCTGAGTCTTAAACTTCATCACCTCATCCTTCATAATGCTATGCTAGATTCTAGTGCCTCTCATAATTTGATGCCTAAAGCTATCATGGATAAACTAGGACTGAGCATCACCCAACCTTACCATGATATTTATTCTTTTGATTCTAGAAGAGTGAAATGCCTTAGCATTATGAAGGACTTGTTAGTGTCCTTAGATAAAATCCCAGCCAAAAATGTACTTATGGATGTTGTAGTGGCTGATATTCCCCCTAGGTTGGCACATTACTTTCAAGATCTTGGGGAGCAAAATTAAAGGGCACTCTATAGCTTCACTTTTCATACGCCACTATCCCTATTTTTTGACAGCTCTGGAAACTTTACAGAGAAAGAAGATGAAATTTATGATCAGCAGTAAAGACAAGCGAGTCAATCATCCAATACATGCTGCTCACACTGATCTTGACTCTTTCATTTTGTTTAGTGATATGGATTCTGTTGACGAAGAAAGTCAATTAGTAGAAATTTCATAAGTTCCTAACTGAATGGGTAGCATACATGATACTATCACAATAGAAAGTAAAGAGATTGGTGAGGAATCTAGACAACCTGTAAATCCTATTGAGGAGATTCAAAGAATAGTGCAGAAAGCAGAAAATTCTGAGCTAGCCATTCAAGATCCAAAAAATCAAGAAATTCAGATTTTAGAAATTCTTTTTTCATAAGAAGAAAATGGTCTTTGGACTATGGAGTTTGACGGTGCATTAGGAAGAGAAGGAGCAAGAATTGGTGTTTGGATACTTGGGCCATTACATCAGCCAAACAAAATCCCTCCAAATGTGAGAATGAGTTCTTACAAGCTAGCATTTGAATGTTCGAATAATGAGACAGAATATGAGGCATTGATCGCACCTCAAAATTCTGAAGAAGTTGGGAGCAAAAAAGATTTTCGTTTATGGCAACTCCGAGTTAGTGATCAAGCAAGTCAAAGGGAATACCAAGCCAAACACCCAAGAATGAGAGCTTATCACAATTTTGTACTTGATATTCTCAAAACTTTTCCAAAATATACATTATCTCTTATTCCTAGAACTCAAAATCTCATAGCCGATTAACTTGCCACTGCAGCCAGCATGGTGAAAATTCCTTTTCATTCTAATAATAAATACTCCATCCATGTTAAGCATCACCCAGCTGCCTTAGATAACATGAGGTTTTGGTAAGTATTTGGTGATGATAAGAAAATGAATAGTTTTCTGCAGTTGGAAGGAGAATTTCAGAATTCTCACATTTATGATGTATACAATCTTGATGATTCCTACACTCATTTAGCTGACACTGAAGTTTTACAGCTCAAGGACAACAACATTCCAAGAGGCTTGGTGCCTTTCAAAGATTTATTTGACAAGGATGATATCGCCATGAAGCCCACCATGGTTCCTACTGAAAAAGGAGTAGAAGATGTTAACATTGGCATAGCTGAGAATCCTAAATTGGTCAAACTATCAAAGTCTCTATCTCCTGAAACAAAAGGTAAGTACATGTCTTTAATGAAGGAGTTTGCTGATACATTTTCTTGGGATTACTCATATCTAAAAGTTTATGATAAGAGTATCATTCAACACATCATTCCTATAAAGCTAGATTAGAATCCATTTCGCTAGAAATTGAGAAGAATCAACCCCAAGTTGTTGCCATCAATTGAAAAAGAGGTAAATAGACTTTATAAGTCTGGAATAATTGTTCCCATTCATTTTTCTGAATGGATGTCTAATCTAGTACCTATGAGAAAAAAGACCAAGGAAATTCATTTATGCATTGATTTCAGAAATCTTAATAAGGTGGCCGTGAAAGATAACTATCCCCTGCCTAAGATGGACCACATACTTTAGAAGGTGGTGGGATCCTCTAGGATGTCATTTCTTGATGGATACTCTAGGTACAATGAAATTCTGGTACGCAAAGATGATCAACTCAAGACATCCTTCACAACGCCGGGGCATACATTCATGTATGCCAAGATGCCTTTGGGCTAAGTAATGCAGGAGCTACCTTTTAGCGCACTATGGATATAACATTTGCAAATGAAAAAGATATATTTCTAGTTATTTATCTTGATGATCTAATAGTATTTTCGAAATCTGATGAAGATCATTTGCATCGCTTGAGGATTGTTTTTTAGAAGTGTAGAAAATTTGGCATCTCACTTAACCCAAAGAAGAGTTTGTTCGCCATGGAAGAAGGTAAGCTACTAGGACACATCATCTCTAAAGACAGCATCCGCATTGATCCTACCAGAGTGGAGGCTATTCAGCAATTGGACTTCCTTAGGAACAAGAAAGAGATTCAGTCATTTAATGGGAAAATTAATTTTTTGAGGAGATTTATTCCTAATCTAGTTGAGCACTTGAAATAAATGACAAATAAGTTGAAGAAGGACAATGAGGTAAAGTGGAATTTAGAGGCTAAAAATCATTTCATGCGATAAAGTTTGCATTATCTACTACTCCAATTTTAATTAGCCCAGATTATACCTCAGATTTCATCATTTTTTCTTTTTCTTCTAAGCACACATTAGCAGCAGTCCTATTGCAGAAAAAAAGATCAAAAAAATGAGTAGCCTATATCATTCTTTAGTCGCACTATAAGAGATGCACCATTGAAATACAATATTATTGAAAAACAGGCATTGGCATTGGTAAAGGCCCTCAAAGATTTCAAAGTTTATATTCTACAATCACATACTAATGCTTATGTCCCCACTGTAGCAGTAAATGAAATTCTTGTACAAATAGATCCAGAAGGCAAAAGAGGAAAATGGATTGCAACAATGTTAGAATATGACCCGGAGATAAAACCTACAAAGCTCATCAAAGGACAAGGTTATCCAAGCTTATGGAGGAATCAAATCTACATGCACTGGATATTAATTTGATGGCTTCACTATCAGAGGAATCAGAAGAATCAAAAGAAAAGGAACCTTTCATGCAAGTGTCTGAAATGTTCATGTCTTCTCCTTGGTATGCTAACATTGTCCATGTCCTGCAGCACTTGAATCCTCCTCCAGAATTTCCCAAAGGTAAATTTAGATCACTGAAACTCAAAGATTCAAAATATTGTATTCTAGATGGTGTTTTATTTTGGAAATATCGTAGAGGTGTGTTGTTGAATTGTTTAATAGAGAATGAAGCTAAAGATGTAATGAAGGATTTTCATAAGGGAGATTGTGGAGGTCATCATTTTTGGAAAACTACAAAAAATAAGATCTTAAGGGCTAGTTTCTATTGGCCCACCCTCTTTTCTGATACATACAAAACAGTCATGAGTTGCCATGAGTGTCAGAATTTTCAAGGAAAGAGGAAACTTCTGCCATTACCATTACAACTGATTCTGATTTAAGCTCCTTTCCAACAGTGGGGCCTTGATTTCATTGGTGAAATCAATCCATCATCTTCATCACAACACAAATGGATATTAACAGCCACCGACTACTTTACAAAGTGGATTGAAACTATCCCAACCAGGCAAGCTACTAATTCTGTCATTATTCAATTTTTGGAATCTAATATCTTGTCTAGACTTCTATGCCCACAAAAAATAATAACAGACAATTCTATTACTTTCAAATAAAAAAGAATGGTGGATTGCTATGCCAAATATCATATTGTACTAGGACATTCCGCTACATATCATCCACAACGGAATGACTTGGCTGAATCTTCCAACAAATCTCTGATCAACATCATCAAGAAGGTCTTGGAGGCCAACAAGAAGAATTGGCATAAAAAACTCATCAATGCTTTGTGGTCAGATAGGGTCAGCACCAAAAAGTCAATAGGTATGTCTCCTTTTGAGTGGGTATATGGAGTTGACAGAGTATTTCCTTCATCTCTTGCTGTCCCAGTAATGAAAATCCTACAAGAATTGGATAGTGAAATTAATGACTTACAAAGGAGAATAAACCAAATGACTCACTTACAGCAGACAAGAGAGGAATTTTTTTGGAACGCATCCAAACTCCAAGAGAAAATCAAAAAGATCTATGATCGCAAAACCGAGGACAATTTAAATTTGGGAGATGTAGTCCTTTGGTGGGATGCCAGAAATGAAGAGAAGGGAAAATATTGTAAGTTTGAGAACTTATGGAAGGGACCATACAAAATTTCTACATTCATAGGAAAGAATGCATTCTTATTGGAAGAGATGGATGGAAGAGACTATTCAGGAGGGGCGACCAATGGTAGGCTTCTCAAGCACTACTATGTCTAAAATCCAGAAAGGTCATCATCATTGTATATACCATTGTGTATTTTACTTCTAGCATTTTAGATAATTGTCATTAGAGTTTGAAGCCCGAAGTGAAGGCCCTAAGGCTCTTTCAGTCAGTATTGTTTTCATTTTTTTTTAGTTCTTTTGTCAGTCAAAAAATCAGTTTTTATGCATGTTGACTCCATTGCCCAATGAATAAGGCTACTTTGTCTACAGTGTTCTTGACACCTCCACGAAGTTGCCATCCCTAGTTGGAGCCAATGTTAGTGTCAGTCTTGTTAGCCTGTCACCTGGATCAAAAAATTGCCTTTACCATGGTCATTTCAGGGTTTCATCTTCAAATTTTTCTGTTACTAGGTTTACATAGCAAATTTGGTCATTGTATGGTCAGTCCAAGACAGAGTCATTGTCTGAAATTTCACTCATGCTGGTTACTTGTCATATACCATGAAAATTGGTCAAGTCATACATTAGATCTTAAGCCATCCATTAGGTCTTAAGAGTCCCCAACGTCCACCATTTCCATAAAAAGTCAGAAATAAGTTAAAATTGACAAAGTAAAGAGTTCAAGAAATGAAACATGGTTTATTTTCATTTTCATGACATCAAAAAGTTTCAGGAGAAGAAAGCACCAACACTCAGGAGATGCAAAAAACACATTTGCAAAGGTAAGGTAAAAGATGCCTTTTGAAAAAGTGAAATCAGTTCACTAAAGAGGATTAGTTTCTTTTCTCTTTTTGAAAAAGTGAAGAAATCACCCCTATATAAACTCAAAATGACTCAATACCTTTTCATTCATCTCTCGTTCACTCTTCATAATCGAGCTCACTCGCTTAAAAAAGCAAAAATTCCATTTCCCAAGAAGAATTTGGCCAAAAAATTGCAGGTGCTATGCGTAGATACACTATGCTGCACTTTTGAAGTAGGCGCTGCATGTAGGAGAACTGCGCTGCGTTTTGGCGTTGCGCACAGGACAAAGTGTCTGAAAATCACCGAAAATTTTCCCAAATTTCAAAATTCTTTCTTTCAAACCCTTTCAAAGTGCTTTCTAAGGCTGAGGAACAAGTAAGTACATCATTTCCCTTGATTTTTGCTTTCCCATTTACATTCCATGTTGATAATATATCAAGCTAGGGTTTGTAGAAGAAATGCCATGGGAAATGTTAGGGTAGAAATGGTCATCACAATTTTTTATCTCCTAAACATGTAAATTGACTTTCTACACCTGCACACATGTATGATGAGTCATCTTGACCAGTCCATCCACCTCTAAATCAAGTCTAAACACTAAAAAAACAATACCCTAGCTCATTCCTGGAGTTATTTTGGCAAAATCACACCATAAAACCTTCTTGGTCTCACTTACCAGCAACACATTTTTTCACCATCTTCCACAGTCATTTCCATCAGTTTCTTAAAGCCATTTCATCTTTCAAAAATTCCCTTCCATCATTTTGTCAAAATCCCTCATATATCACTTCATTTTCATACTCACCTCACATCTATTTCACTTCCTGCTGCTGGGATTTTGTGTCATCATGGAGATTGATTCTTCACTGAAGAAAAAGAGACAGCACAAAGGAGGGATAATTATCAAATATGAACCATTAGATTGCAATCATATCAACTCCTATCCTTTCATCAAACAATGTTTTGAAGATGTTCACTATTCGGAATTTTGCAAAAGAGTAAGTGAAGCAGGGTTTTATGAACAACTGACAGATTGGGTGGCTAAACATTTGAAAGTGGAGACGGTTGTCATTACTGGTATTGATTTTAGCTTCTCAATGGCCTCCATCTCACTAGCAACTGGTTTACCAGACAATGGTGAATACTCGTTCAAAGGAATGAATCTAGATCTTGAAAACTACAAGCCCTTCTTAAAGACTCCATACAGAGACACACATACTCATCTTATGCCTTTCAGATATTTGCTTGAGAAGTATGCTCCCCTATTGAAGACCATCATGAGGTTCTTTACGTATGAAGGTAGATTCTCAAGGTTGTATGCATATCGCATTTGCCTCTTGATGCACTTCACATCTCAAAATCCACTCAACATGTGCAATTACTTGTTCAAGAGTATTTCAAAAATGTCTGAGAAGATACAATTGAAGGAAAAAGAGCACTCTCCAAGCTTGTTCCATCATAATCTCATCAAAACCATTGTCCTTCATCAGTTGGCAGAGATAGGTATGGCTTTGGAATCCTTCTTAGAAACAGCTCTAAAATGGCATGAGGAAATTGCAACATCTCAGTCCACAAGCACACCAAAACAACAAATAGAGATGGGATCATCTAGAAAACTAGTAGAAAAGATTCAACTACCTAGACCAGAGGTCACCAAAGTGTATAAGAAATGGTATAGACTTGTGTTTTCTTCTCACAAAGAGAAAGGGGCCAGGCCTTCTTCATCGACAAAGCAGTCATCAACAGCAAAGGGTAAGAAGACAGTTGAGCATGAATTAGGGATCATTGATCTAGAAGAGGAAAATGATATTTCAATCATGAAGCATACCATCAGAGACAAGAACTACCAAATCAAGGGGTTGGAAATAAACATGGGAAGAGCCAAGTTCATTATATCATTCCTTGAACAAGAAAACAATCAACTCAAGGCAAAAGAGTTTATCTTGGAAAGGAAAAGGCCAAGTTATTGCAGTAGGTTGGAAAAGGTAAGGAGATCATAGAATCAAGTGAGCCTGAAGGATCAAAGGGTATAGGAAAGAGGAAAAGACCAAGAACCAAAGGTCTCAAAGAAGCTTTGTAAGAGGAACAAAAACAAATATTGCTCAATGAAGACCTTGACCTAGAAGAGAGAATTGGCCTTGAGGTACATCAAGATAAAGAATATTGGCTCAATAGGGTGAATGAACATTTGGAGAAGCTCCCGGAGAAGGAAAATAGAGATAATCAAATGCTCAGGCACATGGTACATCATTATCAATCTCAAAACATGATCGCCAATGTCAAAGTGAAACAGCTCAAAACCAAGCTCAAGGAGACCAAAAAAGAGAAAAATGATGAGGGAAACTTGGAGATGTTTGCTGAAGCATCCATGAAGATTTTAAAAACTCATTTTTACACCTTCCCTCCAATTTTGAGCCAATTCTAAGCATTTTTAGTTTTTTGAGAATTTTTGGTCTAAATTCAGAAAATTGGCTTTTCCAGAAGGAGCTACGCTTTTTCCTCAGGCATCCATTTGAAGAAAATTTTATATTTTTGTAAATGTCTTGGCATCCTCTAAAAACCCATTTGCCCAGATTTTGCATACATGGTTTATTTTGGGAGAAAAAGGCAAAACAGTGGTGAAAAACTAGCATTTTGGACTATTTTTTGATAGGCGTTGCGCTTCTGGAGCGACCTTGGAAGAATGGATTTTTCAAGGTCTTCCCATGCTCCAAATTTAGAAATTCAAACTGTTCTAGTAACTAGACTTGAATGTCTAGTTGACCGTTCTCTCAGATTTGCATTTTGACTCCTGAAACGGACCTAAAAATCAGCTCAAATTTGGCGCTGCGCTTCTGCATTTTTTGTGTTTTTATTTGTAAAAATTCAGTGTGTAAATTTTCATGTTTCTAGTCAAACTTGGTCAAAGTCAAGATTCTCTTTGTAATGGCACAGGTTACGAGGCTAGGTTATGTAGGCATGAATAAATGCATATCATAGGTAGTTTTTTATGTTCATTAGGCCTCATAAAAGAAGAAAACTACTAATCAAACTCTTCATGAGGTGTTTGAGTTACACCTCACTCTCACCTATTGGTTGAGAGAATATTCGAGTCAATTCCTCCACCAAGGATTTCGACTCCTGAAGGTGGGAAAGAGGTATAGGAGATTCTATAGAAACTATTTCACCTCAAAATAAGAGGGTTGAACTTTTTGTGAATGAAGGCTTTCACTGTAATCATCTTTCAGCTAATATAGATATAGGTTGCAATGATTTTCAAGGAACTCTAGCACAGTGAGTTCATGGTGTTTGTGCCTCATTCTTTTTGTTCTATTATGATCTAAACATATTTACATTAATTTAATCTCTTCTTTCTATGAATACTTGTGAGTGAAATATTTAGAATTATTGTTTTTCAAGCTCTGTTATCAGGTTTCATGGTTATATGTTTTCTCTTCTTAAGCTAATGGAATCATTTTTTAATGCTCATTAGTTTCTTCCTTTCTAAATCCTCTATAATACACTAAAAAAATACTTCAAATACATCATGGCTTCTGACATCTAGCTCCTTCTTATGATTGCCCCTGTATTCCCACAACTTAGACCTACTTGTGGCACCAAACCCTAAGTTCAACAAACCCTTTAAAAACCAAATTTTCACAAACAACTACTTATATCTAGTCTAAAATCTGTTTTCTTTAAAGTCACATCCCTGATAAAGGACTTAGAGAGATCCCTCTCATGCTTAGTAGGGCTAGCTATTGGGCTGAAGTGGTTTGAGGTTACCCTTGTCGATTTCCCTTTTAGCCTAAGAGATTGTAAGGACTAACATTTTCCATTAAAAAGTCAAATATTTTCTTTTAACTATTTATCCTTTCACAAAGCTCTTCTTCTATAATCATTCAGATTGGTCCTGATGATGGATCCTTATTAGGATTTGAAATGTTGACAAATAGGGTTTCTACTGTGGATACTCTCAGACTAAACTCAAAAGAAATGAACCCCAGATGCCTAAAATCCAAAATCATTTCCTTTTATGAATGGGACACATGGAGTGAAACTATTTGACTCGAAAAGTTCAGAATGAAGATAGCAAGAAGAGTTGTATATCTCCAATTTTTTAAAAGTTTCCATAAAAAAATCAAATTTCTTCTTTTAACTATTTATCCTATCACAAAGCTCTTCTTCTATAATCATTCAGATTGGTCATGATGATGGATCCTTGTTGGGATTTGAAACGTTGACAAATATGGTTTCTACTGTGGATACTCCGAGATTAAACTCAAAAGAAATGAACCACAGATGCCTAAAATCTAGAAGAAATAAAATGTAAGACTCGAAAAAAAATACTAAATTAAAAAGCAGAAAGCAAATGGCAAGAAAAGAATTGTTGACACCTAATCCGAAACGGATGAGGTGAAGCTGGACAGTCATCTAGAAGATGAACTGATCCGTTGTGTATATGTATAAATAAATAAGTGTCTAATGAATAAATCAATCAGTTCTGTCTTGCGCTCATTAAATTGCTGGAGTTACCCTGGCCTGACATGGTATCAGAGCCCAGGTCCCAGTCCCTAAAATAGTAGTAACTCCTGTCTTGAGAGCTGCTCTGACTTGATTCCCTGGCTCTGCCTCTGCCTTTGCCTGAATTCGCTGCGCTCTCTGACTGCCAGAGACTGCGCCTCTGGAGACTGCGCCCTCAAACCTTGAATACTGCTCCCTGAGTTGATGCGTTCATTCCCTGAAACGCTGCGTTGAGCTCCGTTACCTATGCGTTGATGCTGTTGAACTGAGAGCTGAGGTATCGTTTTTTTAATGGTGACTGTGGTATGCGTTCAAGATTTTGCGTTTTTGGTGGCTGCCTTCTTAGTTTAATGAAGACTGATGGTGACTGCGTTGAAGAGGCCTTAAGTTCTCTGCGTTCCACAGCCTTATGCACAATGATTCAAATTGCAACTGCGTTGAAGACTGATGGTGACTGCGTTTTTTATTGAAGTCTGAGTTTTTTATTGAAGCTGCGTTTTTATTGAAGTCTGAGTTTGTAATGAGGACTGTAGTAGGATATAAAATCCTTTGTCGACATCCTTAGGTCGCTGGTCCGACCTGAGCTCAGTTGGCAGAGCGGAGGACTAACAAAGATTCAGTCCCACTGGAGTTCTTTTCTTATATTACGCTCCTCACTGCTCCGCTTATGGTATCCCCTACTCCCGGTCAACTCCAATATAGCTAAGTATTCTCCACCGGTTTACATCTCCCACAAATTTGAGGATTTTATCATTGGTTTACCGCTACAATCATGGCCATGTGAGAGCCCTTTTTTCTCTGCACTTGCAGCTCACCGACGACTCGTCACCTCAATATGCTCACAAAAAAAAAAAAAACCCTCTTCCTTACGATTGAGTATCCAGTAACCGGGTTACAATCCTTAGTCTTGTTCAAACATTCACACTATTTTAGTACACTATGAATTAACCGAGTTTGTATCCTCTGTTGCCCAGATTTATCCTACATCAGCCTCTCTCTGATATATGTATATCGAGGTACAAGTTGCATTGGTTTTTGGTTCTTATCCAGGTTGGTCCCATTTTTCCGAATCCACTTCAGCCTGGGTGATTTACGGCATTTGTTGAATCGGGTTCTAAATTCTTGCTATTCTACTCGGTTCACCACAGGGTAGGAGTCGAATATTGTAGCAGAGATGACTTGAGCGCCCTTTTTTTGTTGAACAGTGATATATATGTGAGCAGTGATATATATATGAGCGCCCTTTTTTTGTTGAACAGTGATATATATGTGAGCAGTGATATATATTTGAGCGCCCTCGTTTTTTGAACAGTGATATATGTGAGCAGTGATATATATTTGAGCGCCCTCGTTTTGTTGAACAATGATATATATGTGAGCAGTGATATATATATGCTGATGGAATGTTAGAAGAAAAATAAAATGCATAAGGCTATCATATAAGGATTTTTTTTCTCTCTCAACAGAAGTGTTTTTGGCAGAGATATTTTTTTTTACAGAATGCATTCAATCATTTCAATGGTCGGAATAGTTCTCACTGGCAAGGAGAACTATTCTGAATGGTCTCGGATGGTAAAACACACCCTCATCTACAATGAGCTATGGAAAGGTGTGTGTGTCGGAGAAGAAGACAGAGACCCTGTGCAGCCCACATCAGACAAAGAACTCACCATTTGGGAAAACAAGAACAGCAAAGCCTTTGCATTGATCGCAGCATCCGTAAGTGAGGAAGTAAGTCGTCATATTTCATCCTATTCCACTGCCTTTGAAGCTTTACAAAAGCTGAAAGAACTCTATGATACACATTCTGCACTTGAAGTTGTTCAGCTCATGATTAAACTCTTCACTCTTGAACTGAAAAATAATGATCCTCTTACTCTTGCATCTGAAATAAAGTCTATAGTGCATGATATTAAATCCACTAAGGTTGAGTTGGATATCTCTCTTATTGCCTTTCTCAAAGCACTATATCCTACCTACTCTAACTATCTTGAGTCTTTACAAGCAAATGGAAATCTTAAAGATATAACCTTTGACACTCTTGTGAAAAAGTTTGCTGAAAGAGAGAAAGCCTTTGGAAAGAAAACAGTCCCTGAATCTTCTGAAGAGACTGTTTGCCTTGCTCATAAAGAAAAGCATCCTGCTCAAGATTCTACAAGAGGAAGAGGTGGACGAAGAGGAAGAGGAAGATACTTCAGAGGCAGGGGGGGTAGACATCCTCAAGCAGAAAAGGCAGATCTGCATTGCATTCACTGCAAACGAAATGGATCACATGATGCTTCTACATGCAAGCTACCATGGGACAAAGTTGAGCAGAGAAGAAATCAGCAGAAAGGTAAAACTGATGACACAGACAAAGGTAAAGCACCTGAATCCGCTCACTATATTGAGGCACAATGTAACATTGGAGTAAATGAAGATTTGTTTAATGCTTCACTTGCTTCTTCGAAAAATGACTGGTTGCTTGATTCAGGAGCAACCTGTCATATGACTTATAGGAGAGATTTCTTTGAAGATTTCACTGACAATGTTGATGGAGCAATATACTTTGCAGATCAGTCAAAAATCAAGCCATCAGGGCTTGGCACAATCAGGCTTAAACTGCCTGGTCTTCCAGACTTTCTTCTGGATCATGTTCTATATCTCCCACAGCTGAAGAGAAACTTGCTATCCCTGGTCCACATCCGCCAGCAAGGTCACTCCATTCACATGTTTGATGGCAAGCTTGAGGTAAGAAAGGCATCTGACCACTCACTTGTCATGAGGGGTATAGAAGAAGAAAGACTCCTTAAACTACAAGGAACCTCTGCTCATGCACAGCATTTCTCATATATTTCTCATCATGAAGAAGGTGCACTTCCATCAAGTTTATTATGGCACGCTAGATTTGGACATTTAAACTATGATAGTCTCCGTTTGTTGAAGAAAAATGGTGTTGCTGGTTTGCCTACAATTCCTAGAAAACATAAACAATGTGATGCTTGCATTCTAGGAAAGCATAGCAAACAGTCTTTTCATGATTCACATTCAAGAGCACATAGGAAGCTTGAACTTATTCATTCAGATTTATGTGGCCCAATGCCTGTTCCTTCTGCAAATGGAAATAAATATATCATGACATTTATTGATGATTACACCAGAATGTGTTGGGTTTATTTTTTGAAAAAAAAATCTGATGCTTTTCAAACATTCAAGAGTTTTCATAAATGGATTGAAAATGATGCACAATCTCATATTGGGTCTATTCGCACTGATAATGGAAAAGAATATACATCAAATGAATTTGAACACTATCTTCGCCAACATGGGATTAAACATCAAACAACTGTGCCTTATAATCCGCAACAGAATGGTGTAGCTGAAAGAATGAACAGAACAATTTTGAATATGATACGATCCATGCTTTTCTTCAAAAATGTAAAGACAATGTTTTGGGCTGATGATGTTCTATGTGCTGCATATATAAAGAATAGATGTCCATCTAGTGCTATAAGAAACAAGACTCCTTATGAATTTTGGTATGGACATGTTCCTTCGGTAAAACATCTCAGGATTTTTGGTTCCACCTGTTATGCTTTAATACCAAAGGTACATAGAAACAAACTTGGTGCTAGAAGTCGTAAGTGTATCTTCCTGGGGTATTCAAACACATCTAAAGCATATCGCCTTTATGATGAAGTAAATAAAAAGTTTGTTTTATCTAGAGATGTCATTTTTCTTGAATCATCCAAATCAGACAGTGTTGTTGAGCGGCAACTTGATCGCTTGGATAGATTCACAAAACCGAAATCATTCCAAGAGTTTGATAATCAGATTCCACATCTTGAAGGGGGGATTCCTATACTAGATCAACATGTGGAATCTTCTTCTGAAGAACAATCTCCCCTGCATGACACTTCAACAACGGATGATGCTTTAAGTGATGTAATTGATAGAATTGGGAGACTTAATCTTGATTCAGTCCCAACTCAATCAACAGAACAGCCTGGACCATCTCAGAAAGGTCCCCCAAAGTGGCTGACAAAGACACTTGAAAGTGTTCATCCTGATGAAATTGGAAAAACAGGAACCAGAAATACAAACCGGCAAGATGGAGGTGATGTAGATAACTCTAATTCACCTATTGATATGGATATTACTTATGATTGTGAATTGAACTTGTCTACATATTTTGAACCAACTTCCTTCAAAGAAGCTGCTTCTCATGATGAATGGAAAGAAGCGATGCAGAAGGAGTATGATGCCCTCATAAAGAATGGCACTTGGAAGCTGGTTGATCCTCCATTTGGAACCAAACCAATTGGCTGCAAGTGGGTCTACAAGAACAAGTACAAAGCTGATGGCTCACTTGACAAGCACAAAGCTAGGCTTGTGGCAAAAGGTTTTGCACAGAAGGAAGGGGTTGATTATGAGGAAACTTTTGCTCCCACAGCAAAATGGGCCACCATCCGGACACTCTTTGCACTAGCTGCTCAGAACGGTTGGAAAGTCCATCAAATGGATGTAAAAACTGCATTCTTGAATGGAGATCTAAAAGAGAATGTTTTTATGTCCCAGCCTGAAGGATTTGCTGTGAAAGGACATGAACACAAAGTATGCAAACTTGTGAAGTCCTTGTATGGCCTCAAACAAGCACCACGAGCCTGGTATGAAAAACTAACTGAGCATCTTCTGAAACTCAACTTCAATCATTTTGATCTTGATGATGCAACTTTATTTGTCAAGAAAGTTGGCAAAACAGTTGTATATCTTGTGGTATATGTAGATGATCTTTTAATGACAGGGAACAATGAAAGCTATATTTCATCCATAAAGAAAGAATTAGGAAAAAATTTTGAAATGACTGATTTGGGCTATGTTCATTACTATCTTGGCATTGAAGTAACCCAACATCCAAAGTCCATATTTCTTTCTCAAAAGAAATACATTGGAGATTTGTTATACAGATTTGGTATGACAGAGTGCAATCCCCTTTCTACTCCAATGGAACAAAACTTAAAGCTCACATCTACTGAAGGAAAGGAATTTGAGGATGCAACAAAGTATAGACAGCTTGTAGGAAGTCTCATCTACCTCACTACTACCAGACCAGACATTTCATTTGCTGTTGGAATCCTCTCCAGGTTCATGCAAAGGCCTTGTGAGGGACATTGGTCTGCTGCAAAAAGAGTTCTAAGGTACTTGAAGGGAACTCAAGACCTTGGAATCAAGTATACACAGGTGGACGACTTCAACTTGATTGGATACTCTGATTCAGACTTCGATGGAGACAAAGAAACTGGGGTATGTACTTCAGGATATGCTATGAGTCTTGGATCGGGAGCTGTCTCCTGGAGATCACGCAAACAATCAGTACCAGCAGATTCCACAACAGAAGCAGAATATGTGGCAGCAGCTGAAGCAACAAAAGAAATTGTGTGGCTCAGGAAAATTCTTGAAGATTTGCAGGTAAAACAAATAAAATCAACTCCACTCATGATTGATAACACCTCTGCAATAAAATTGGCCAAGAACCCAAAGTTCCATGATCGTACTAAGCACATCAATACTAAATATCACCTGATCCGACATCATGTTGAGGCCAAAACAATCCATCTCCGTCATTGTTCCACAAACGAGCAAATTGCAGACATCTTCACCAAAGCGCTTGGAAGAGAAAAGCTTGAAAGATTCAGAACGATGCTTGGACTCACCAACATCCCTTTAGATTAAGGGGGGGAATGTTGACACCTAATCCGAAACGGATGAGGTGAAGCTGGACAGTCATCTAGAAGATGAACTGATCCGTTGTGTATATGTATAAATAAATAAGTGTCTAATGAATAAATCAATCAGTTCTGTCTTGCGCTCATTAAATTGCTGGAGTTACCCTGGCCTGACAAGAATTATGATAATCACATGAATTAAATCAACACTGAATTAAACCATACCTTGTAGAATTATAAATTTAGCTTATTTCACACAATATCATTCAAATGCTAATCTAGAGTAGTAAATTAAATGAGATCTAGAAATTGCAGGAAACAACAAATCTGGAAAATGTAGCAACTAACAAATTACTTGATTAGAAAGGAAATTTATTTTAAGTAATAAGAATTGAAATTTGAAGGAACAAGTACATAACTAAACTAGTTTAGATGCTCAAGGCAACACCTCGTCCAAGATAGTGGGCCCAACTACCCAGGACTTAGTTATGGCTTGAAAAATACTTCGAATTAGATTACAAGTAATAGATGTAGAATTCAATGGATAACTTCCTTCATTAAATATCCATGAGAAATAATTACAATAGAATGAAGTTCTTAGCTTTGCCTCAAATTCCACAATTGTCCATCCTCTCCCATCTCCCTCTCTTTGAGATTTGTTTTCATTTAAATACACAGAGCAAAAATGGAAGTTACAAAAAGGTTGATTACAAATTGATTTACATTACAAACATGGATTGTCCAAAATAAATTAATTAGAAAGATCAAATCTAAAATATCTTTCCATCAACATTCAATAGGAACAAGTCGAATTTGGAACTGTGATTGGAAGAATTTGGAAAATGGCCACAACAACAAATCTGAGAATAACACACTTAGAGAACCTTGCGCTTCTCTCAATCCAAACCAAATTTTGGAAAATTGGTTCATGGAAAACTAATTTGGTCCGTTTTGCACAAAACCCATGTCTCAGAGTTTCATGATTCATCTTCATTTTCTCGAAACAGCCAACGTAATATTGTCACTTTTTATTTGAGTGAATTTTTGAGTTGGAATATTTGATTATGAGCTGAAAATCAAATTTGCAATCCGGAAAATATCTTGGAGGATAAAATCATGAATGATGTTATAAAAAATTCATTAATAAACCATCAATAAAAAAATCATGCATAATAATCATCAATTTATTAAAAATAAAGGAGAACAAGTATTATATACTCAAAAGAGCATAACGAACTATAAAATGGAATTATATGATAGATTACAACAAATAACAAGATAAATAATGGTATAATTGGATGAAATAGATGTTAAAAAGTGATAATAATAATGAAAAATTAGTGGCCTAATAGTTGGGAGGATGTTAAATAATTCATCTTCCCTGACACATCTCCTCAAGATTTGATATGGTCTGAGCTTGAAGAGATTCCCCCCAATCCAAGTGAAAGGGGCACTCTTCCTTACAATTTTTCTCTTCTCCCTGGATGAAAGATTTGGAGGAAATTTTTGCAACAACTAGGTAGTTGGCTATGTAAGTAAACCGTGGAGAGAGAAATGAGATAGAAAATAAGTGCTCATCTGGAAGCTGATCATCAACCATCCCTTCATCCCTTGCAAGAAAAGCAAGTCTAGAAAAAAACATGCGACTACATTTTCTTTACTTGGCTTGTAATAGTAGAAACCATCTAATACTTCTAACATTCACATCATGCTTGCTCATTAAGTACTTGATATCTGCATGGTTAGTATGCACAAAGGTTTGGTATCCAGTGGTGTAGTGTCTGAACTTGTTTGAAGAGTGCACAATAGCTAGGAGTTATTTCTCAGTTACAGTGTAGTTCAATTCAATGTTAGACAAATTTTTGTTAATGAGGAAAATGGAATAAGGAAACTTATCACATATCTAGCCTAAATCTTCTCCTATACCTTTGTGTGATGCATCAACATGGATATGAAAGGGAAGAGCCCAATTTGAGCCTTTAAGTATGGGTGCAGTGGTTAATTTGTCTTTTAATAACTCTAGGCCCTCTTGGCAGCTATTTGACCAGCAAAATTTTGTGTCATTCACCAGCAATCCAAACAATGGTGAGGCTATGTTACACTAAAATTTGTCACCATGACTATTTGCAGTTAGTATGGCTCCATCAACTGTCATACTATCCTCCTTGGCAAGTCTTATACCTCTGCTCTTCATGTCAAACTCCAAGAAAGAGAGAAAGTCCTTAAAAAGTCAATTAACTCTGGTTACGCAGTTTCTCTTAGCCTTACCTGCGTGTACGCACCTCAAGTTCACAATACCTGCGTACTTGTACACTCTGTCTGTAAAGGGGTGGGTGCGTACTCCTGTAAAGGTCAAAAGGCGCAAGTTTCACTTCAAAAACGTTACTTGTGGTCATTTCTAGAGCATTCTAGAAGTTTGTTTGACGTGTATTGAGCGCCTCCAGATGGTTCATGTATCCCTATGAAAGAGGAACTTATCCCATCAAGAGGGGAGATATCCCATTCAAAGAGGGGCTTATCCCATTGATGGTGGACCTGATTAACTTCCTCTAAAGCCCTATAAATGCAGGCATTGGGCCAGAGGAAGGAGAGGTTGAAAGCTAAACATTCCTAAGGGTAGATGCTGCTGGAATTAGGACTCCCTTATAGAGCTTGAGAGGAGAGATTCCCATCCTTTCCTAGCCTTATTTGGAAATGGGAGAGCTGATCAAAGTAAAGGAAAACTCTTGCTGGACCCTAGGAGGGACCTGCACAACACCAAGTCTTAGGTTGTAATGGTTTCTTTTGTTTCCACTTAATACAAATAAACTCATTTTTCTCAACAGATTGTTATTCATGATTTGTTTCATATACTCCTTGGTCTGTATGATGAATATGTCTTATTTTAGAAGTTTATCAGGTGCTATGTAATCTTTTGGCTTGTTAGTGAATGCAGGTTTCGAAGAGAAGGAGGAGCTCATCCGGATCGGCGAGGCTGGACTACTACAAAGCGTTGGACTAAAGGTATGTTATAATCACCTGATTACTTGTATTCTAAATGCATATATAGAGAAAGGTAGTGTTTACTTGTCTTGTTTGTCACTAGAAAGCCTTAGCTTCTAGGGAGGTCGGTTTTGTCCGCAAAATTGACTCTTTCCGCATGACAAAATGGCGACCATACTGGGGATTCCATTGATGTGAATGATTTTTCCTTTGTGTGAAACTTTGATTTGAGAAAAGTCGTTTGTTTTCTGGTTTTTGACTGATTGACTGTGAATTTGGGTGGAATAGCTTAGGGTTAAGTTAGATTTTACTTTTCTTGGTTTTTGCTAGAAGTACGCAGCCTCTGCGTTAAGCACAGTGCGTACTTGTACGCACTGCAGCTTTGTGCACAGAGCGTACACGCACCTGTGCAAACAGGCTGCCTGTGTACCCCTGTCAAAAGCTTAGAAGATTTCCATTTTTTCTTTTTTCTCCTATTAGATTTTGTTTATAGCTTGTTTTTGCTGCCCAGATCCACTGTTCACCTGTCAGAAGCTTTCATCTTGGCTAATTTCATTAGCATTCCTGCTCTAAGCTTTCATCAATTGGGTGTTTTGAGTCTCTTTCTTGAGAAATTCTTGATTTGTTTTCCTTTGGTCATTACTTAGAGGTTTCTCTCAGTCCTTTCACAATTTTCCATTTTTTTGCTTTTGTTTTTGCAAAAAAATTTCGCCCTCATTCGCCAAGGGGGGCTAAATTGTGTGAGTGTTAATCGCCTTTGAGTTTTTTTATTTTTTGATCTTTGGAACTCTCACCCAATTTTCTCGACTTGCACTTGATTGGTTCTTAGATTACATTAGAATCATCTTGCGTTTGAGAATTCTCTTGCATAGATCACATTTGCATAATTAGAATTCTCATTTTCAGAATATTAATGAAAAATGTGCATAGATTACATTTGCATACTTTTCAAGTGAATTGTGCATAGATGACAATTGCATAGTTTACATTCTGAAAAATCAATCGTAGATTTAGATCAGTTTTTCTTTATTTGAATTTACACAAAAATAAAAATAAAAAAACTATTTTGGAATTGATTTGCATTAGTTTTTCTTGATGAAATTAGTGCATTAGAGAATTTGTTATATTTTCTCGTAGTGATCAATTTTTTGCATTGTTGGAAGTGAATGGAAACTCCCTCCTTACTTTAGTTAGGATTCATCGAATTGAAAGGATTACATTATCATATTCGATTGCATTCAGTTGAGTCGGGTCATAACACCATTGGTTTCATATCCATTTACCCCTTTGAGTAATAACAGCCTTAATAACACAACGCTTAATTAAAATTCATCTAGTAATTTTTACATTTCTAGGGCTCTGATACACCAACATAGCTTAGGCCGGTGTCTTGGAGTAGGAGAGTAATTAACTCTCCAAGACAGTAAAACCAAACAAGTAGCTTATCTTGCGGTAGGATAAATCCAACTGTTACATTTATACTCTGGGAAAGCTCCTCTTAAAGGAGAAGCACGAGATCGTGTCCGAACCAGTGAGGGGATCAGTCCTCCTTCATTGGGAATGACGCCAGATACGCACGTACTACAAACAGTAAACCTCGGATTGACCATTGTCGAGGAGCCTGGGGTCACTTGTCGGTAAACCTTGGATTATTGTCAAGGAGCCGGCAAGGGGATTGAGCTTGTTACTCTGCCCTTGCGTGATATGGGGTCGTAGACTATTCCCCCAGGTGTATTTGTTGCTGTTGGTGACCTTAGTGACCATTATCTTTAGGGTTCTACCCAAGGTGACGGTGGAGGGAAGATCCCACTGTACTTGGAGCAGACGTCGGCTAGACTCACTTGGATTTTCTGGGGGGTTCACTTCACTCGAGATGCTTAAAGTGGAGGAACTTGGTCCAGTCTATTCATTAAGCAGGTTGCCAGGGTAACTCTTCCACCCGCCACTTCTGTACTGAATTCTGCGATGTTGGATTTCATCACCAACTAGTGTTTTCGGTCCGGAAGGCTACTGTTTGTGTGTGGTTTGACTCCTAGATTTGATAGCGCGTGTTAATTTGTTTGTTTTTACTTTTAGAGACCATAGGTGTGAATTGTGAATTTTAATTGTTAGGTGTGAATTGTGAATTGTTAATTTTAGTTTTAAAAAATTGTTAATAAAATTCACTGAAGTTGAATATAATGGCAAATGTTCCAGAATTTACCAACCTAGGAACCCCTCCTAACGAGAATCCTAGTACTTTTCCTTACTTTGGAAATGTTGGTCCTCCTTATATGGCTACTTTGTCATTACCTGGATTTACAATAGGTTTACCGATATGGTTATTTTCAACTTCGTTGGCCCAAAATACTCCAATTGTTCCATCTCAACCAGATGCTTCACCTCAACAGAGTTCACCATCTCAACATCACCAACCTTCTGTTGACCCTTTACCTTCTTCGCCTATTTTTTCTTCCTCCATTTCTTCCTCTTCGCCTGGTAAAAGCCTTGATGCTAGTAACCAGGAGGCTAAGAAGAAGAAGAAAGGGAAGAAGAATAAGAAGAAGAAGCAAGATAAGAAAGAATTCAACCAACCAACCATGACTGTAAGTGTTAGTTGTGTTGAGGAAAACTCTGACATGCATCGTAAACCCAAATACCCTTGCAGGCTTTGTAAGGGTGACCACTTCCTTGTCAATTGTCCTGGTATTCCAAAGGTCTTGGAAGTATGGTCAGGAAAATCTCATCAACTTTCCATTGATCCATCAACCAGTGATAGTCAGGTTCCTGGGAAAAAGGGTAAAGTTAGGTTTCCTTGTAAGTTATGCAAAGGGAGCCATCAAACTCACATTTTCCCTCACATGGATGAAGCCTCAAAATTGTTGGGAAACCTTACTGTTCCACAACAAGAATTTCCAACTGGTTATTGTAAACTTTCTCGCAACCTACCGTTACATCAGATTCTTCTATGCCGGGGGGCATTTCACCTGTTCATACATAACCCCCTCCAAGCACTGAGATCTTTTCCTTTGATTGGAATAGACTGACAGAACCTCGTCTTCCTTCCTCCATCCCTTTCCAAATCATTGTCAAGGCTGGTGGTAGGGACATACATCCTACTCAGGTAGATGAAGGTGCTTCTGTTAGTATTTTATCCTCAACTGTTTGGAAAGCTTTGGGTTCCCCTCAGCTTGCGCCTATTACGCAGAATCTAAAAGCTTTTAACAGAACCATTAGTGAACCTTTAGGGATCCTTCCTAAGTTTTCTATTACCTTGAAAGGTAAAACTGTCTGTATTGATCTTATGGTAGTTCGAGGTCCCTTGGATTTCAATTTACTCCTTGGGAGAGACTATGTTTATGCAATGAAAGCTGTCGTATCGACACTCTTTCGTGTGATGTCTTTCCCTCACAATGGCAGTACTGTGACTGTAGACCAGCTTTCGTTCCCTAGTCTTGTTTCAACTACCAGTAATATGACACCCCTAAATGTTCCTGATTCTAAAGTGGTATCTACCCTGCCACGGGTTAATTATGTGGCAACTGGTCCCATGTTTTCAGTTACCGATGTAAGTGAGCCTCTCACTGTTTGCTCATCATCCTTTGGTTTAGATCCGGTAATTGACATGGAAAACTCTATGGGATTACTTGAACGCGATGTTCTTATCCCTTTGGAGTCCCTTGACATGTGTTCCTTCTAGAGAAATATTCTTCCTTCTGATGAAGACCTCTTGGAAGCCATGATCAAGGTGTGTCCATTGACATGTCTTTCTTCCAATTGGAAGCCATGATCAAGGGTGGTGAGGAAAGTTCCTTTTACTGTGTCAACCTCGTTAAAAAATGAATCAGTGTAAGCGAGGATAGTTTTTTCCTGTATCAACCTCGTTAAAAAATGAAATATGAGGGTGCGAGGATAGTTTTTTCCTGTATCAACCTCGTTAAAAAATGAAATAGGAGGGTACGAGGAAATTTCCTTTTACTGTGTCGACCTTGTTAAAAAATGAATCAGTGAGTACGAGGAAAGTTCCTTTTACTATGTCAACCTCGTTAAAAAATGAATCAGTGAGTACGAGGAAAGTTCCTTTTACTGTGTCGACCTCGTTAAAAAATGAATCAGTGAGTACGAGGAAAGTTCCTTTTACTGTGTCGACCTCGTTAAAAAATGAATCAGTGAGTACGAGGAAAGTTTTTTCCTGTATCAACCTCGTTAAAAAATGAAACAGGCTAGCGTGAGGATAGTTCCTTTTCCTGAGTCAACCTCGTTAAAAAATGAATCAAGTATGAGGATAGTTCCTGTTACTGAGTCAACCTCGTTAAAAAATGAATCAGGTTAGAGGATAGTTCCTGTTACTGAGTCAACCTCATTAAAAAATGAATCAGGTAGATTTTTAGGTTATGTAGGTAGATTGTAGAAAGTAGGATTTTGAGGATAGTTCTTGTTACTGAGTCAACCTCGTTAAAAAATGAATCAGGTTTGAGGATAGTTCCTGTTACTGAGTCAACCTCGTTAAAAAATGAATCAGGTATGAGGATAGTTCTTTTCTTGTGTCAACCTCCTTAAAAATGAAACAACTCCCTTTTCAAGTTAAATATTGAAAGTAAACCTTCATTCCATCCATCTGGTTGAATGCAATGAAGTCTGGGGGGCATGTACCTCGCTTTGCATCATTATACTGGGGGCATGCGAACTTTTTGAGCATAGTTCCTTGTCTTGTGTCAAGCTCGTTAAAAACTGAAACAAGGGTAGGTTAAGTAGGTAGATTGTAGACAGTAGTTATGAGCATAGTTTCTTGTCTTGTGTCAAGCTCATTAAAAAATGAATCAAGGATTTTAGAGCATAGTTCCTTGTCTTGTGTCAAGCTCGTTAAAAAATGAATCAAGGTTTTTAGAGTAGAGTTTTTTGTTAGGTAGATTGTAGAGAGTAGTTATGAGCATAGTTCCTTGTCTTGTGTCAAGCTCGTTTAAAAAATGAAACAAGGGTTTTGAGGATAGTTCTTTTCCTGTGTCAACCTCACTAAAAAATGAAACAACTCCCACGAGTCTTTCTAAGATCTTGAAAGTAAAGCTTCATTCCATCCACCTCATTGAATGCAATGAAGCTTGGGGGGCATGTACCTCGTTTTGCGTCATTATGCTGGGGGTATGTGAACTTATAACAAGCATAGTTTTTCATTTCAAGCTTGTGTAAACATGAAACTGAATCCGAGCATAGTTCTTTTCCTGTGTCAAGCTTGTTAAAAAATGAAACAAATCCTCCTCTACTTGAATCGAGAGTTTGACTAGATCTCATAAATGTTAAGCTGTATATTTAGGTTAGTTATTTCAGTTTTTGCATAATTTTCTTATAGTTTTAGGTTGAGTCTTTCAAATGATCTCGTAACTGAACCTTCATTTCATCCAACTGGTTGAATGAAATGAAGCAGGGGGGCATGCCCTCTAGCAGTTATGCTTAGGGGGCATCAAGCAGTTTTCTCTTTGTTTCAAGATTGTGTAAAAATGAAACTACTTTGAAAGCATAGTTTTTCTCTGTTTCAAGCTTTTGTAAAAATGAAACCTATCTCGAGTCAATTTCAGTTATTTTCAAGACTCGTTAAACTCATGAAAATACCGATATTATTTTGCTATCTTTCATTCTCGTAAAACAAATGAAAATGCCGAGTTCTTTCCGTCTTTTCCTGCTCGTAAATTAAATTGAAAGTCGGACATATGAGTACATTTTTATCATTTTTTCGAACTCGTTAAAACTTACGAAAAAGTGAAAACCATGAGTACATTTTTATCATTTTTTCGAACTCGTTAAAACTTACGAAAAAGTGAAACCTTGGAGTTCTCTTTTAAGCCCTTTTCAGACTCCTAAAACATGAAAAGGTTGCCGAGTTTTTCTTTTACACTCGTTAAAACAGAATTAAAAGACGGTCCCCTTATAGCCCTTTTCTGACCGTAAAAACAGGAAACGATTGCCGGATTTTTGTCGTTTCAAATTCGATACTGGAAATAAAAAGACGTGTCCTTGATCGCTTTTTACTTTTCAGGTCAAAGACACTAATTATGAAAGTACTCCTTGGTCGTAAAGATCAAGCGGTTCTCTCAAGTATTATTTTATACTTTTTTGGGCTTGTGAGACACAAATTTACGAAAAAGTTCAACCCTGGAGTCTTCTTAAGTTTTTTCAGACTCTCTAAAATTGAAAAATGTTGAGTTTCTCCTATACTGGACTCGTTAAAATTTCACAGTAAAGGACCTGTTCGATTACAAACAGGAACGGACCACTCCTTCTTAGGGTTCGAATTTAAACTAAGTTGGACTCATCCGAAGGATGAGCTTATAATCAAGCATATGTTATCCTCCTCAAGCTTGTAAAAAATAAAGAGGTACTTGCCAGAAATGGTGGGGGAAAAGAGAGAAAAATGAGCCTATTTGTTATCCTTTGTCTCAGAAGAAGCCTTATCACCACTCTTGAACACGACACTTTTCATTCACCTGGGTTGGGAAATCCTTTGCCTCACAGTTGATCAAACCACATTGAAAGTCTTCAGCCGGGTATTAACTTTGGGTCAAATGTCACCAAGCCATCTGTTGTGTCGTTATGTGTTCAAGAGGTCACTGCAAATAAACCATTCATCTGCAAAATACCCGTCATCCATCTCGACCATCCCTGAGTTAGTCCTTACAGCTACATTTCTTCAACTTGATCTATGATTTCGTGTTGTGGGCTTGCCTGCAACAGGTCGCTTTCTATCGACATCAGCACATTATCTAGAAAGATGACCTAGAAATCGTCAGTACCTTGAAATCTGCATGCATCAATGGCAGGTTTCCCGCCTTTGACGACGATTTACATCATTGACTTTCGATCGAAGGATTCTGTGAAATGTTCAACATCAAATCATTCATTCACATCTCATGGATTGTACTGGGTACTTTGAGAACCATTGACATCACTGGTGGTCTCTCTCACACTTGTTAACAGTTTACATCATTGACTGGTAATCAAGTGGTTTCTACCATGTTCGACATCAACTCATTTATTCGCATGGATAGAATCGTACCTGTTCGGGAAGTAGAAATGAAGACCCTGGATCTAGTTTCCACCATCTAGGCTGCGAGGAGTTTTGTATTCATTATACAGTAGACTAATCATAAACAGATGGCTACGTCCATACTGTGTCTACAAGTGTCTATGATTATGATGTACTGCAAAATCATTCCTATATCAGAGCAGTAGTTAGTTTGTTAGTTAAAGTTTTCAATCTGAGTATGGGAATGCCTACCTCAGCGATGATATGATCTTATATATGTATTTTGTGTTGAATATTTGCAGGTTCCGACTGGGCTCTCCACAAGATAATCCTTGAAATGATAAAGTACTTCACCCTTCCTAGATGATATGAAACCCTAATCTACTACAGGCTTCGCACTTTAGGGGGCAATCTGTTACACAAAAATTTGTCACCATGACCATTTGCAGTTAGTATGGCTCCATCAACTGTCATACTATCCTCCTTGGCAAGTCTTATACCTCTGCTCTTCATGTCAAACTCCAAGAAAGAGAGAAAGTCCTTAAAAAGTCAATTAACTCTGGTTACGCAGTTTCTCTTAGCCTTACCTGCGTGTACGCACCTCAAGTTCACAATACCTGCGTACTTGTACGCTCTGTCTATAAAGGGATGGGTGCGTACTCCTGTAAAGGTCAAAAGGCGCAAGTTTCACTTCAAAAAAGTTACTTGTGGTCATTTCTAGAGCATTCTAGAAGTTTGTTTGACGTGTATTGAGCGCCTCCAGATGGTTCATGTATCCCTATGAAAGAGGAACTTATCCCATCAAGAGGGGAGCTATCCCATTCAAAGAAGGGCTTATCCCATTGATGGTGGACCTGATTAAATTCCTCTAAAGCACTATAAATACAGGCATTGGGCTAGAGGGAGGAGAGGTTGAAAGCTGAACATTCCTAAGGGTAGATGCTGCTGGAATTAGGACTCCCTTATAGAGCTTGAGAGGAGAGATTCCCATCCTTTCCTAGCCTTATTTGGAAGTGGGTGAGCTGATCAAAGTAAATGAAAACTCTTGCTGGACCCTAGGAGGGGCCTGCACAACACCAAGGCTCAGGTTGTAATGGTTTCTTTTGTTTCCACTTAATACAAATAAACTCATTTTTCTCAACATATTGTTATTCATGATTTGTTTCATATACTCCTTGGTCTGTATGATGAATATGTGTTATTTTATAAGTTTATCAGGTGTTATGTAATCTTTTGGCTTGTTAGTGAATGCAGGTTTCGAAGAGAAGGAGGAGCTCATCCGGATCGGCGAGGCTGGACTACTACAAAGCGTTGGACTAAAGGTATGTTATAATCACCTGATTACTTGTATTCTAAATGCATATTTAGAGAAAGGTAGTGTTTACTTGTCTTGTTTGTCACTAGAAAGCCTTAGCTTCTAGGGAGGCTGGTTTTGTCCGCAAAATTGACTCTTTCTGCATGACAGGCTACTTTTTGAAGTCTTAGATAAATGTCCTATAATATCCAGCTAAGCCCAAGAAGCTCCTAACATCCCTCTGCTTTTGAGGAGTAGGGACCCCTTTTATGATGGCAATTTTGTTTGGGTCCACTTGTATTACTTCCTGAGATATTGAATAGCCAAAGAAAGTCTTTGCATTCATCAAGAATTCACACTTGTCAGGACTAAGCATTATGTTCATTTCAATGCATGTGCTCAAGACTTGTTACACAACATTTTGTCATTGTCCCTGTACTCCCCATCCACGATCCTGGAGGACCTCTATAGTGTTCCCGAAATGCTTTCCTATCATGAAGAAACTCCCATTGTGTCTGTCTTCATCAGTAGAACAATTCACTTTTGCAACATTTCCCAAAAATATTTTGTTTATCCTAGTTTACAAGACCGACGCTAATGACCCATGTCCTCCTCACGGGGATATGTAGGGTTTACAACTATTCCTAGCACTCATCGGATCAACTAAGCCCTTTCTCAGTCACACCGATCCTCTTTTAGAATGTTTTTTAAATATGGAGCCAAAGTTTCTAGCTCTAGAAGCTTCGTAATCAATGTCTAGTAAATGGTTAGGCCGGATGGAGTCCAGGAGGTAAATTTGGGATCCTTTCCCCTATTATGATGGAACTAATCCAAGAGATAAGGCCTTCTCCCATGAGAAGAGGAACCATCTCCCCTCCATCCCAGCTATATAAATCTCTCTTTTTCCCAAGCACAAGTTAGCTTTTAGTCCTAATTAAGTTCTGGCTGAGGTTTTTGACTTTGGAGTAGTGAGCAAGCTACCCATAATTTGTAGGTTTCTAGTTTTTGTTTAAGGGAGAATTGTGAGTTTGGCATGAAGACTAGAGGGAAGAGCTTTGAGACTATCATTGTTGAGGCTATCCATGAGATGCTATCAGAAGTGTGGGAACCCATATATGTCGAAGGAGACCAGAAATGTCAAGACATCGGTTATAATCTCTTCTTGAACTAATATAGATACAACGATCGATTTATTTCCTACATGAAATGTCATCTCACATATTTATGGCTTAATGTTTCTTGATATGTTAAGTAGGCTAAATACAATATTGTATGCCATTATGTTTGGTGTTTGCTTGTTTCAGGATTGGAAAGGGAGGAAACGAAAGATAGTTGGAGTGAGGAAACAGGATCATCACCAAACGAAATAACGTTCTAGGAGGTAGGCCCTCTTAATTGATTCTAGCCTAATGAAATCATCCATAAATTGTTTGTTTGTAACTAGACTCACTCTCTCGAGCTAGAGGAATTGTTTATGTCCGCACTTAGAATTTACCTGCATCACTGTTAGAAAATTATATATTACGGAGCAATGGAACACATAAAATATTGCAGAAATATAAAAAGAGAAAACGCACAAAACAAGAGAGACACAGATATACGTGGTTCACCCAGTTTGGGCTACGTCCACCCCGAACAGCCAATCCTTCCTTTCTATTATCCAGCAAAATGAAGAGACACAACCTACAACAAACCCACTGTAATATCCTGTGTTTTCTCTCATAGTCTCACCTCTCTGTTTCTCACTCACAGAAATACACATCTATCACACAGCCTCAAATACAATACCCTCATACAAAGAGAGGGGTTTCCTTCTAGGGCAAAAAATCCTAAACTAAACATAAGTTCTACCGTCAGATCATCCGCTTAATGAATGGCCCAGATTGACTAGAAATTACTATACTTTTACAAGGCAATTTTATAGCTGTTTTTAGCTTCGGGGGCGCTGCCCCCGAAACCCCCCGCCGCCCCCCCTGGACCCCCCCTGGACCCCCCCTGTAGCGAATATTTTACGGGCGGCGTTGCCGCCCCCATTTCGAATTGGGGTCCTATGTGGCGATACCTTTGAATATAGAAGATAATCAGGCTCCACACCCAACAATCTCCCACTTGGACACTGATTGTAGCAACTCCACCACTGCTCCATTTGCTGGACAATGACTCCTCTTTGGACCTGGCTGTTTCTCATCTTCATCGTCATCCTTGAAGACCAACTGAAACTGAGCATATAATTAGTTTCTCCCTGGTTACAACTTTTTTTAGCATATCTGTAGGATTCTGGCTAGTGTGTATCTTTTCCAGCTTCAACTCTCCATCTTCCAACACCGATCGTATGAAATGGTACTTGAGCTGTATGTGTTTAGTCCTGGAATGAAATGCTGAGTTCTTTGCAAGATGAATGGCACTTTGGCTATCACTGTATAAAGTGCCCATATCATGCTCCTTACCCAATTCACCCATAAACCTTTGTAACCAAATCATTTCTTTACTAGCCTCTGTAGCAGGAACATACTTTGCTTCTGTTGTTGAAAGTGCAACAACGCTTTGGATTTTTGAAACCCAACTGACAGTTGTTCCTCCAACAGTAAATACATATCCTGTAGTGCTCCTCCTGTTATCTTTGTCACCTGCCATATCTGCATCAACATATCCTTGTAGGGAGATGTTTGAACCACCAAAGCATAATGCTTGATTTGTGGTACCTTTCAAATATCTGAGAATCCATTTCACTGCCATCCAATGTTCCTTTCCTGGATTGTTCATGTACCTGCTTACAACTCCCACTGCATGTGCAATATCAGGCTTTGTGCAGACCATTGCATACATTAAGCTTCCAACTACTGATGCATATGGAACTTTAGACATATAGTCCATGTCTTCTTGGGTCTTTGGGCACATTTCCTTGCTAAGTTTGAAATGGCTAGCAAAAGGTGTACTAACTGGTTTTGCATTGTGCATGTTAAATCTTTTCAACACCTTTTGTATGCACTCATTCTGAGACAATGTTAATTTACGATTTTTCCTATATCTAGTTATTCTCATACCAAGGATTTGTTTTGCAGCTCCCAAATCCTTCATTGCAAATGAATTTGCCAATTTTCTTTTGAGCACATTTATTTCCTGCATGTTAGATCCTGCAACAAGCATGTCATCTACATACAATAACAATATAATATAGCTGCCATCATTTTTCTTTTTCAAATAAACACAATGATCAGAATGACATCTAGTGTAACCTTGTTCAGACATAAACTTGTCAAATTTTAGATACCACTGCCTTGGACCTGTTTTAAGCCATACAATCTCTTCTTCGACCTACACACTAGTTTCTCCTTCCCTTTCACCTCATATCCTTCTGGCTGTTGCATATATATCTCTTCCTCCAAATCCCCATGGAGAAAGGTTGTCTTTACATTTAACTGCTCAAGATGCAAATCTTCAGCTGCTACGAGATTTAAAATAGTTCTGATTGAAGTCATTTTAACAACAGGAGAAAATATTTCATCAAAATCAATACCTTTCTTCTATGCAAACCCCTTCACCACAAGTCTAGCTTTATACCTCTTTTTTCCTCCATATTCTTCCTTCAGCCTATAAACCCATTTATTCTTCAATGTAGTTTTTCCTACAGGCAACCTGACTAAATCCCAAGTCTGGTTATGCATTAAGGAGTACATCTCTTCTTCCATGGCTACCTCGCACTTCTTCCTGCTTTCAACCTGCATTACTTCTTCATAACATTCGGGTTCACCGGAATAAATCAACAATAAATAATATAATGAAGGAGAGTATCGTTTAGGGGGTCTACTTATCCTGGTAGATCTTCTAACACCACTTTCAGGTGTTTGTGGTGCCTGTTGTTGTTGTGGTGGTTGTTGTTGTTGTGGTTGTTGATTATTATTATTTTCAGGCACCTTTACTTTTTCAGCGATTTCATCAGGAACTACGTATTCCTTGTTTTCCTTTTCCTGTTTCTTTTCCTGTAACTGATTCTTATACAAGACCTTTTCATTGAATATTACATCTCTACTCCTAATGATTTTTTGATTTTCGTAATCATATAAGCGATAACCAAAATCATTAACACCATATCCAATAAAGGTACATTTCTTTGACTTTGCCTGAAGCTTTGTTCTATTTTCTTTATCAATATGGACAAAGGCCTCACAACCAAAAGGCTTTAAAATAGAGTAGTTTACCTTTTTACCTGTCCATGCTTCCTCTGGAACACCACCATCCAAGGAACTTGAAGGCCCTCTGTTTATTAGGTAAACAACAGTATCTACAGCATCTGCCCAAAACTGTAAAGGCAATCCTGCATGCAATCTCATGCACATTGCACGCTCCATGATTGTTCTGTTCATCCTTTCTGACACACCATTTTCTTGTGGTGTTCTTGGAACTGTCTTCTCTCTGCGAATTCCATGCTCTAAACAGTACCTATCAAACTCTTTGCTGCAATATTCACCTCCATTTTCTGATCTAAGACACTTCAATTTCTTTCCTGTCTCAATCTCAACCAAAGCTTTCCATTTCTTGAAAGTATCAAATACATCATATTTATTCTTAATACAATAAATCCAAGTTTTTCTAGTTGCATCATCAATAAAAGTAACATAATAACGAGAGCCACCGAGAGATGATACCTGAGTAGGTCCCCATACATCTGTATGTATAAGCTCTAATTTTTCATTCTTCTTTTCTTTCCCAACTCTGAGAAATCTGACTCTCTTCTATTTTCCATAAATGAAATTCTCACAGAAGTCCAAATCAACATTCTTCAAACCTGGCAACAAATTCCTTGAGTGAAGAATCTTCATCCCCTTTTCACTCATGTGTCCGAGCCTATGATGCCATAATGTTGCATCTGCTCCTTTGGAAGTTAAAGCATTAACAGAGTTAGAAATACCATTGCATATATACAATGTACCAACCTTTTCGCCTTTTGCTATTACTAGGGCTCCTTTCGTGACCTTCCAAGCTTTATCTGTGAAAGTTGTCACACAACCTTCACCGCCTAACTGCCCTGTTGAAATCAGATTTTTCTTTAGATCTGGAACATGCCTTACCTCCTTTAATAGTCATTGGTTTCCATTCTGCTGTTTTACAAGAACCTTACCCATTCCAACGATTTTACAGGGTTTATCATCACCCAGACGAACTTGTCCAAAATCTCCTTGAACATAGTCATGAAAGTATTTCTTATCAGGTGTGGCATGGAATGAAGCCCCTGAATCTACCACCCAGGAATCAATAATATTTTTGAAAGAAAGAATCAAAGAATCTTGCAACACCTCACGTGTCACATTTGCTTCATGATTGTTTTCTTGCTATGCATCTCCTTCTTTTCCCTTCTGAGATCTACATTCTTTCTTTAGGTGTCCTTTCTTTCCACATTTCCAGCACACTATCCCCGATCTGGACTTGGATCTGCCTTTCCTTGATTTACTGCGATATCCTGAGCTCTTTCCTCTTTCCATTTTTCTTCCTCTAGACTTTGCACTCAAAGCATTTCCCGATGTCTCACCGGATCTTTTCCATTGCATTTCCTCGCTAAGGATAGCACCGACAACATCATCAAACTTTAAAGTACTAGATCCAGAAACGGAGTTACTAATGGCCATTACCAAACCATTCCAACTTTCTGGTAATGAGCACAAGAATAACAGAGCTCTAACTTCATCATCAAAGTTTACCCCTACAGAACTTAACTGACTTGTAACTGTATTAAAGTCATTTAAATGGTCTGCAATAGATCCACTTCCAACATATTCATATTAAATAACTGTTTCATAAGAAATACCTTGTTTGGGGCCGAGAGTTTTTCATATAGTTTGGACAGCGTCTGAATCAAACCCTCTATCGTGGTTTCCTTAGAAATGTTGAAGGCAACTGACGCAGCAAGGCACAACCGTATTGTTCCAAGTGCCTTTCTATCGAGAAGGTTCCATTCTTCGTCTATCATACCCGTCGACATATTTGATTTTCCACCCAATGGTAGGTATAGATCTTTATGATACAGATAAGCTTCCATCTGCATCTTCCATAGCGAGAAGTTTTTGTCGTTAAATTTCTCGACCCTAAACTTACCATCTTCTGCCATTGCTCCCACTCGAACCAGGAACCCTTCTTTCTTGCGAGTTTATCAGCCAAATAGACCTTCGGCTCTGATACCAGTTGTTAGAAAATTATATATTACGGAGCAATGGAACACATAAAATATTGCAGAAATATAAACACAGAAAACGCACAAAACAAGAGAGACACAGATATACATGGTTCACCCAGTTTGGGCTACATCCACCTCGAACAACCAGTCCTTCCTTTCTATTATCCAGCAAAATGAAGAGACACAACCTACAGAAAATCTGTTGTAATATCCTCTGTTTTCTCTCACAGTATCACCTCTCTGTTTCTCGCTCATAGAAATACACATCTATCACATAGCCTCAAATACAATACCCTCATACAAAGAGAGGGGTTGCCTTCTAGGGCAAAAAACCCTAAACTAAACATAAGTTCTACTGTCAGATCATCTGCCTAATGAATGGCCTAGATTGACTAGAAATTACTATACTTTTACAAGGCAATTTTACAGTTGTTTTTAGCTTTGGGGGCACTGCCCCCGAAACCCCCCGCCAGGGGGGGCTTCCCAAAGGTCGTAGCCGCCCCCCCGTGGACCCCCCTGCAGCGAATATTTTACGGGTGGCGTTGCCGCCCCCATTTCGAACTGGGGTCCTATGTGGCGATAACTTTGAATATAGAAGATAATCAGGCTCCACACCCAAAAATCACAAATTGGTGACTCCGCTCGGGAACCAATCCTTCTGTTTGATTGATTGTAATTTCATGGTTTTGTGTGAACTTTTCTAGTCTCACCATTTCCCTCTAGTGTTCTCTTCATTGCATGGTTTACTGCTCTGAGTCTAAAATTTACATTAACAAGTCTCATTTTTACCTGAGGAATTTTATTTTTTTCCTTTGAATCCTTGGCCAACATGATTTTTTCTAAAATAGTCGCACTGATCGGATCGAGTTTCTCACAAACAGTCACATTGACCCCCCTCTGGTGCTTGTTTTTAGTTAGGCAGTTGCGCTGATGCCTGTAGATGGAGATTAGGTTTTACCCAAGATCTCAACAACTGTGTCTTGCTCTCTTGATTTATGCCTCTTAGCTTGTTTTAGGCTATTTCTCCTTGACTAGAAAGCTTGATTTGGCTTGGTTTGTGTGCTTTTTGATTTGCCTTCGTTTGCTTGATTTCTTGAGTCTTTGGATGGCTCGTGGCTCTAGGACATATAGCTTGTCATCCATCCCACTGATTGTGAACTCAGTGAGTCAAGTTGTTGGTGAATTTACTCCTTTCATTTCGTTTGTAGTCCTCTCATTGCTTTGATCTCCATCACTCAAAAGTTTGAAAAGTTTCATTTGGTTGTTTAAACGTCTCTTTTCTAACATAGATCATGTTGTTTGTCTCGTTTTTGGCAGAGTCATTGTGTCATTAGTTTGGAAGTTCTTTTTGTGTCTTTTCATATTTTTCACGATTGATTGTCCCGAAAACTTTTTCATTGAAGTGTTTTACAAAAAATTCATTTTTGTCATTTCATGAAAAGTACACAATTCTAGTTCGTTGCATTAATGTGTACGTTAGTTAGCATCAGTGAAGACTAGAGTTGCATTTTCATTTGAAAAGAAAAGGATTTCTCTTTACCTTTGGAAGGACTGCTTGAAGTGCACTTGTTAGGACAATAGGAATTGGGAAGCGTTTTTTCATTATTTTGTTTTCCAAAAGTGAAGTAGTGAAAAAATCATTTTTTTTTTCAGTTAATTCATTGTTTGCTTTTGATTATGTTTTCTACCCTCTCTAGTGTAAACAATTCATCAAATTGAAAGAGTCTTCTTTCATTTAGCTGCATACAAGATTTTTTTGAGTCACGTCGCTAAGGCCCGAAAATCGAGACATAATTGAAGATAAACTTTAAAATGAACTCAATTAACTTAAGGCACATTTGAAACCTAACGATCACATCTAGAAGGTCTAGGCTAGAGACATGTTCCAACATCTTTAAAACTAGTAGCTATTCTTCACTTCGACACTAGACAATGCTATTACAGATTTTTGGTCCCCATACAATCGAGTATATAAAGGGAGATCCCACTAGGTTGCAATCCTCTATCCATAAGAAGCCAAGTCTGCCACCTTGTAAACATGATACACCGAGCACAACATTTGGGGAGATTGCATGCCCGTATTTCTTGGTTAGCTGGGGGGTATTCTGCAGTTCACTGTTACCTGGTAATCCTTTTTACCTAGATCATCCTAAGTAGTCATTTGATGTTTTTGACTCTTTAAGCTTAAAAGATAATCTGAGCACTTCTACTTTTGATCTCACTTCGAATAGAAAGTGATAGAGCCACCTTTCCTTCTTTCTTGACTCTTAAAACATGAAAGAGCACCAATTTGTTTTTACGTCTTAAAAAATTGTTTCCCACGATCTCATAACATCCATGTTAGTATTTTCTAGACCAAATCGTGAGTATTCATTTTGAAGCACACTTAAAGCCTTGGAATTTATCTCTCTATTCTTGTTATTTGAGGCAAATCCATTGTGACTAAACCATTCAACTCACCTAATTCCTCTTCCTCTCCCCCGTCTTAAATATTGTTTAGGGAGTCATTTCCAGAATTACCACAGTCACTTGAGGACCAAGGTGTTGAACTTAGAATTTTTTTGAGCATTCAACCTTTGTCATCTCGTCCTCCACCTCCCTCATATAATGGGTCTCTTTATGATACTAGCCCAGAATCTCCATATAATCCTATATCCCAAGAGTCAGTTGACCACTGATGGTCATCCTGTACTAGTTTTTTATCCTCTGAATCCTTTGTTCGACCCTGTTGTGATATCATCGCAGCGTCTGTACAGTCCGTACAATCAGCCAGGTATTCCTTTGTAATTATCTCCTCAAACATCTTCAATCGCTCGACCTTGCTATTTTCCACCCATGGAACTCGAAGGTGAATTTCCAATCTCCTTTCCAGGTCACTCGGATGTTTCCACTCCACACACTATCGAAGAGGAAGAAGATCAGTTTGCTCCATAAGGTTTCCCTTTCATGGGAAGCATTCCCATCAGTGTTTATCAGAACTTACCTCCTAATTATGTGTCTTTAGCACAATTGGTCTCAGGTACACCTAGTGCCTCTTCACTTCATCATAATCCTATTTGGGAATCTGGTACTATGCCTCCCACAGGTTTGTTCATTCCAACCCCCCAACAGACGCTGATTTCTATATTTACTTCAATCCCGGTGCAACCCACCATTCCGAGCCCTCTTGTCTCGTTAGTCCAAGACACCCATCCGATGCAACTGACGGTCTCGAGTCCTACCTCTGTCATTCCTTCGGTCCCTCCAGTAAGTGCACAAGTTGTGCCACCACCTGGGGGGAAGAATCTAAATGTCTCTATGGTTTCAGGCACAATTAATGTGAGTATCTCACATGCTCACACGGTTGGGGTGAACTAGCCTTCTTTTGGTGTTATTCAAAACCCTGTTGGTCTTGTTGGATCAAGCAATGTCCAGTACCAACAGGTCCAAAATCCCGTTGGTCCATTTCGGTGAAGAAATTTCTAGTATCAGTAGCCTTATGAGGCTCAGGTTCAGTATCAAACTCCTTATGTTCCATATGGTTCCCAAGGAATGGTAAATCCACTTTACATCCTTCAGCATGGGCAGTATGTTCATCCTAGTCCGACCACCTTTCCCAGTGGATATGGCTAGATACAGTTCATAAATTTTCAATGTTTCAATTCGGGAACCATCGAAGTACCCTTGCAGCCATAAGGACAACCTCTACAGCAACAAGGACAACCTTCGTTGTAACAAGGGCCATCCATGCAATAGCAAGGCCCGATGATGCAGCAACAAGGACCACTACAACAACCACAGGGGCAACCCTCACAGCAGTTGCAAGAAACCATGCAGCCACAAATGCAGTATGTTTAACAAACCTCCCAACCTATGTCTTCACAAGGCCAACCTCTAAGCCATAGGGACAACTTTTGCAGCTGCAAGGTTAGCCTTCATAGCAGCAAGGCAAACCCAGGTAGCAAAAACCTTTATATATATATCAACAAGGTCAACCTTTGCAAGGATAAGGTCAGGGTCAAGTCCTGCAGCAACAGGCCCAAAATTATCATGTTCAAGGGAAACAAGTTCAAAATCCTCTTGCCCAAGGACAACAGGTCCAAAATCCTTATGTCCAAGGAAACAGGTTCAAACTCGTATGCCCATGGACAACAGGTGTAAAACCCATATGTCCAGGGTCAACAAGATCAACAGCCTTTTAACTCGTATGTTGCTCATCGACAGTGCTAGACAATTTCAAGGCTTTCAAGGTAAAACTTTTCCCTATGGGCAAGGTAACTTACAGTGGGGGAAAAATCTAATGCCCTATGGACAAAACCCTCCACTATGGGGATAGAATCCTTACCAGTAGGGATGGGCTCCTCTAGTTGGACCTGCTTATCAACATCTAATGCCTTTGAATACTCAACTGTCATTCTTGGCTACACTTGTGTTGCTAGATGTGTCTCGACTCACAAATGATCCAATTCTTCATTCGTCATACTAGCCTTCGGTCCCATCCAAGATCCCTAGTGATTGTCCAAAGTTCGATGGGAAAGCAAAAGAAGATCCTCAAGCCAATGTGATGACATATCACCTATGGTGCTATTCGAATTCTTACGTTGACAATTCTATTCATCTCTGTCTTTTCCAACGAATTCTCACAGGTGCTGCAACCAAGTGGTACATCAAGATCCTTCGAAGTACTTATTATGACTTCAACTCTTTAGCCATGACTTTCCTCATGCATTTCCAATTTCTGGTTTGTTATGAAACTGACACCTATTTTCTTACATTGCTCAGGAAAAACACTACAACCCATATCTCTGATCACATTCATGAATGGAGATGTAGGCATCACCTGATCAAATTCGTGATTCATGATCAGTTACTGACCGAATGGTTCACCAAATCATTCGTCACTCCAATCGCTCATGATATCGCTATGGGTGAGTGTGTCACGAAGGAGCAAGCCATTGCTCATGCCCAGTACTTAGATCTCGTTTACTCTTAGTTTGGCACTTTGTATGAGTTATTACCTGATGATCTGAGGCCATCATCTGATCCGATGACATCGAAGTCATAGGCTACACCTCCTATTGATGGAGTAATTGGTTCAGTGTCCCAGGCCTCTACAAAATATTCTTCCAAATAGAAGTCAGCCTCAGACACTACTTCCAATAATCCCTCTCAGAATCCACCTGGCCCTAGTAAAACCTCAGAGGTCCACGCTATTTAGTATACCGCATTAGATAAATCCTCGAAAGGTAAGAAGAAAGGCAAATGAAAATCTAAATCCAATGCCCCAAAACAGGGTCCTCCTAAGTCGTCTGCTAGTGATGCTTCCCAATGGAAGCCTAAGTATTCATGCCTCATCTGTGAGGAGGATCACTATACTAATAATTGTTCCAAACGATCCAAAGTTAGTCATTTTATCAAAGGGACCGCAGCTGTCCTAAAAGAGCCATTTCCATCCCAGCAGACCCAAATGGTAGACTAGGCTCAATCATCTGCTTCCTCAGGTTCACAAGTGTTTATGATGAGTACACCCATTAATGTGGCTACTAGATCAAAATATTATCAAACTACCCCGACAGAAGCAAAAGAAAAAGAAGCTACCCCTTCTTCTTCTACCCTGTCAAGTTTTGGTCCTCTTCATATAGAGTGACCTAAACTTGATTCCACCATTCGACCACCTTCACAAGGTGTGCTGCGTAAGTCCTCGTACAATCCCAACATTTGCACCTCTCAGCACTATAATATTGTTGAGGACTTGGCTCAAGTGCCATCAGCTATGTCTTCCCTTGAGGTACTTCAAAGATGTCTATCTCAATGGAAATCATTACTGTAGGATATTGGGGGTATTGATCCTGTTCATTCCAGTCTTATATGTTTTGATCTAGAAAACCACGTTTCGCATCTTCCTCATCAGATTTCCTTTCTCATTCTGGTCATCATTAATGAGAAAACCATTTACAAAACTGTCATTGATGAAGGTGCTTCCACCTGCATTATGTATGTTGCTTGTTGGAAGGCAATTATTTCTCCTACTTTGAACCAGTCCCCTAACACCTGGAAGCTTTTGACGAGCACGATTTGTGACCATTCAGTGTCTTACCCAACCTTGTCATTACTTTGGAAGGAAAGACAGTGCACGTTGAGGTAGAGATTGTTGATGCTAATCTCAATTATAATCTTCTACTCGAATGGAGTTGGACCCATGCCATTCATGTTGTGGCCTCCTCCTTGTTCCATGTGATTCGTTTTACCCATCAAGGGAAAATAGTCAGAGTTGACCAACTATCTTTCTTTGCCTCTTCCTCCTTGGATGGCAATGTTTTATATGTCAAGCACACCAGTGCTCCTTATGAGAGTGTGGCGGCAGGACTCTTTAAAGATCCTACTATGATGGGTATCTTTCCACTCCCACCTCCTCATGTTGCCTCTATTAACATGATTTTGGTCAAGTCTGATCCTTGGGTCATTCCCTCCCCAGATCTTGTTGACAGATGGGGTGAGGTAATGTTGTTAAGTCCCATCGAAATTAATTATGTGGATATTGTTTTAGCCTCCCCTTCAATATCCTCTACTAATCCTATTTCAAGTTCATCTCTTGATGTTTTTTCTCAATCCCCGTGGCTTCGTTCTAGCCCAACGGTCATGTCTATGTGTCTTGAGAAGTTCTCTTCTCCACTGCCTATTGACATGTCAGTTTTTCCTACCATTGTTAAGCTCTTTCAACTGAGGGCACCTTTATCCCTTCATGGATTCAGGATTTTTCTCCCTCCCCAAGTTTTTCCCAATTTCCCATTATTGCAATGGGGTTGTCATCTTACTCATAACCCTCTGTTGCCCAGGGGGCATGGAGGAAAAGCCTTATATGAGTTCTACTTTATTATTTGGTCAAGTCGATGCTTACTCGTCATGTCAATGGTAAAACTCTGGTGTTCATCAGTGTTGATTGATTACCCGAGTCTGAGCATGGACTCTCTCCACAAGTACTATGCCTAGTTCATCTTTCATGGTTACATTTGTACAACAAGTGTGTCATTTATTTTTGTGCAGTGTGGTTTGGTGTGTTGTTTTTCAAGAAACTTTCCTGCTTATTATGTTTTTTCCTATTTTGTAGATGTCGATGTCTCCTCAAATTAGTTTCGCTGATGGTGCTTGCCGAAGTACTCAGAACCTATCATCCACAGCATGGGCCATTTATGAACCCCATGGTGAGTTGATTGATCTTCAACGAATTTTTCTAGGTCGAGCAACTAATAACATCACTGAGTATACCACTATTATCTAATTATTATCAGAAGCTATCGCTCTTGGCATCCGAGATCTGGTTGTCAACCTTGATTCACAGCTTGTCGTTATTCAACTCAACAGGAAATATTTGGTCAGAAACCCTCAGATATTAAGAATGTATCTACGTATTCGTCTATTGGAGAGAAATTTTTATTACATTACATATCATCATATTCCTAGACATATGAATACATTGACAGACGTGTTAGCTAATTATGTGTTGGATAGACATTTGCGAAACATTTAAAAATAGAAAAAAAATCATTTGTATCATAGTAAGTAGGAAAATACATCATATATATATATGTGTGTGTGTCAATAATGTTTGTCATACATCAAAGCCTCAAAAAATAATATGTGGGTCCAAAATACATCAATGGCTCGCAGGCCTTATACATCCGTGGCTCGCACAACTCAAAAATATGGAATGCTAGACCTATGCACTAAACAGCATGATGCTCTTGATAGCATGTAACTTCTCAGACTACGTGAGTCAGCAATCGGTGGATCTGATCTAAGACCCCCAACATATGCCTCTGGTACTGGCATTGGACATCACCCATCTAAGCGTAATTTCGGATCCCGTGGATCAAACCCTCAAGATTCCATGCAATCTCCTCCTTGTCGTCGCTCCCCTCCTAATAAGGAGTGACATCAGACTTCTGAGCGACGCACCTAGAAATCGGAGACATCCCGGCAGGGCATTTTGGTCCAACATCTGCATTCATAAAATCGAAGTTTCATGAACACATATATTTCAAAAACATCAAAAACTAAAAAATTGTTTGTTTTTACCTCCATCATCAAAATCCTCTCCCTCTGGGAGCGGCATATCTAGATCTCCATGGAAGTCGGTACCACTGTAAGGCCAATCCTCCACTACGATTAGCTGTCATTGTAGCCATGAGAAGAAGGTGGGCTTGTAGGACATTTGTTGGCCCCCCATAACCCTAGGCATCAACTCGCTGCAATGGACCATCTGTGCATCTTGTGGCATCAACGGATCCACCTCAATCAACTGGTATTGGAACAACGAAATCTGTTCCAAGAAGAAGGTCACTAGCATAGACCCAAAGAAAAATTACTTCAAGTTTCTCGCCTTATCTTTTGATAGCTGGTGCTTCATGTTGACTTTCATAGATTCTACCAAGTTTAAAGTAACGGGAACTGTGAACTTGATAACATATAGGAACTTTGACTTGTTAGTCTCATGTGGCCTTTGGGACCCATCCACTCTGTTGATGTTCAACAATAACACTCTCAACACAAGATCTCGAACATCTGCAATCTCGATCTTGCCACTCTTGGATTTGAGAGCTTCTAGGCAATGTTGGGCAAGTAACATGGAAACACTTGCCCCAATCAGCCTTGACTCATATAGGTTGAATATTTCCCCTCTTCGAGATAGTCCTGTGATGAAATAAATATCTGAAGTCTCGAACTCTGGCTCTTGGTCACCAATGATAAAAATTTCCTGATTTATGTCCTAGAGACTAATCAGGTACCGTAGCAACTCAAGTTGAGCCCACATCCCTAGTGTGAGAAAAAACTTGAGGAGCCCACAGTTTGTCAAAGCCTCCAAGAAATCTGTATTAGCTATAGCTTGGGTATCGATATCCTCATGCTCTCTTTCTTTCCAATCCACCATTTTAGGTGATTTTCTTCCTACAAAAACCATTCAATCAAGTCAATGATCATTTTTTGATAGAGAAATTTGGATTCAAACAGTCAAATTGAGAAAACACATGTAAATGTTTTGTTCACGATGCCAGCGTGGTTGGTATTTTTAGACATCTTGATTGGCGTGATTCCATGCTTGGAAATCGCGTTGACCAAGGGTGAATTGTTTTGCCAAAATCTCCCCATGAAATAAAAAAAATGATAAAAGTAGGAAAAAACACTATGAAAATGGAGCTTAAGGTCTTGGCTCTTACCTGCACCTGACAACTCAGCGAATGACCTCCCAGATCTCTTGCAATCTGCTCCAAAAAAATTAGGGCACAAAAGGGTAAATAACACTTCACACAAAGCTAAAATGGTAATAAGTAGAAACAAAAATTACTTTCTCCCCTTTTTGTTCATTTTTATGAAAATATTAGGGTTTTTAAAGTGTGTTTGACCTATTTTACCTTAGAACTGCATAATGAATTGATGTTTCTTGTGTAGTGATAGGTGACTGATTGTTTAAGATGGTGATCAAGCCACCTTTAAGCTCTTTTCTGACTCATAAAAGATGAAAAGATCGCTGAGTGTTTTCCCATTTGACTCGTTAAAGCAAATAAAATGGGAGGTCTGCTTTCAGCTCTTTTCTAAACTTTTTAACAAGAAAGGATTTCCGAGCTCTTGTTGTTTTGAACTCATTAACGAATGAGAAACGTCATTTACCCAGTATATGTTTACTCCTTTTTTGGGTTGGGATAAATATTTACAAAAAAGGTACTCCTTAACTGAAATGGTCAAGCAGTTCTCTCAAGTATCATTTTCTACCTTTTCAGGCTCGAGAGACACCAATGTACGAAAAGGAACCATGTGGATTTTTCTTTTTCGTGTCTTTTTCAAACTCTCTAAACATGAAAAAGATATTGAGTTACACCTTTTTCAAACTTGTTAAAACATTAAACAACATCGGATTCATCACCATGATGAACATGAGCTTCTACTTCCTAGGGCTCATTAAAATTACTAGGTCAGATTCGTCCGAAGGATGAACTTACAGTGCAAGCATATGCTATCCCGTTCAAGCTTGCGATAAAAAATAATTGGGTTACCTGCCAGAAATGGTGAGGGAAAATTTGGAAATTCAATCAGTCATGTTAGCAGCTCACTTCTTAAACATGACACTATCTGCTTCATGTCGGGTTGGGATATCCTCCTTTTCATTATTGACCTTCCTAGGTTGGGCCACTCATGTTTTTCCTTCCATTTGATCTCTGCCATGTCATCATGACCACCGATCCTATCGATGCAAAAGCTACCAAACTCTGGAATTTTGTCGCCAATATGTTCAAGAGTTAGTCCCTTTGCAGTTACACTTACTCCTAATTCTTTGTATCATTTGACATCATTTTCATCCCTTTGTCTCATGTTGATGATGTGGGATACATCATGGCCCTCCTTCGACAAGGTCACTTCCTGTTGACTTCAGATCATTATCCAAGACGCTGGCCGAGAGACTCCCTTCCAATACCTTAGAGCTTGCATGCGCTAATGGCAAGTTATTCACACTCGACGACAAGCTCACATCATTGGCTTTCGATCAAGTCATTTCATGGGTGTTCAACATTAGTTCCTCTTTTGAAATTCCGTGAACTGTGCTGTGAGTACCTTGAGAGACATTGTCATTATTGTTGGTTTCTCTCATGCTTGTTAACAGTTCACATCATTGAACGGTAATCAAGCGAATTCCTAGCATGTTTTACTTCAACACATTCATTTGCATGTTAGGATTTGTACTTTGATCTAGTCGTTTGGAGCGCAAGACCCTAGGCTAAGATTACACAAGTTCAAGTTGCGAGGTGATGTGACATGGTCATGTTAATATACATGTCTCTTTCAGATGGATGGCTATGACCATACCTTAGTTTTGTTATGATCCTTTCTGCTGGATGGCTGTGTCCATACCTCGATTCATGTATTATTACTCAGAGTTTTCATTGATGTATATGTATCTATGCTCACTTGCAAGATCTCCGATGACAGACTCCGGTTCCCCACACGCACTTGTAAAGAATTTCACTCCTCACTCTAGTTCACCCTTCATGCTTTAGGGGGAATATGTTACATAGCATTTTGTCACTTTCCCTATACTCCCTATCCAAGATCCTAGAGGACCTCTACAGTGTTCCCAGCATGCTTTCCTTATCATGAAGAAACTCCCATTGTATCCCTCTTCATGAGCAAGACAGTTCGCTTTTTGATCATTTCCCAAAAATCTTCTATTTATCCCAGTTTACAAGATCGGCGCTAATGACCATGTCATCCTCATGCTGATATGAAAGGTTTACAACTATCCCTAGCACTACTCAGATCGACTGATCCCTTTCTCAATCACTCTGATCCTATTTTGGAATGTTTTTTTAAATATGGAGTCTAAGTTTCCAGCTCTAGAAGCTTCGTAACGGAAGTCTGGTAAATGGTTAGGCTGGATGGAGTCGAGGAGGTCAGTTTGGGCTCCTTTCCCATATTAGGATGGAACTAATCCAAGATATAAGGCCTTATCTCATGAGAAGAGTAACCATCTCCCCTCCATCCCAGCTATATAAACCTCTCTTTTTCCCAAGCACAAGTTAGCTTTTCGTCGTAATTAAGTTCTGGTTGAGGTTTTGATTTTGGAGTAGTGAGCAAGCTACCCATATTTTCTATCTTTCTAGTTTGTGTTTAAGGGAGTGAGTTTGGTGTGAAGACTAGAGGGAAGAGATTTGAGACTATCATTGTTGAGGCTATCCATGAGATGCTAGTAGAAATGTGGGAACCCGAATATGTCAGACGAGAACAATAACATCAAGACATTGGTTTTAGTCACTTCTTGAACTAATATAGATGAAACTATCTATTGATTTCCTACATTAAATGTCATCTCACATATTTATGTCTTAATGTTTCTTGACCTGTTAAATAGGCTGAATACAATATTGTATGCCATTACGTTTATTGTTTGATGTTGTTTGTTTTTGTTTTCTTACTTCAGGTGTGTGAAGGAAGGAAATGAAAGATAACTGGAGCGAAGAAACAAGATCATCACCAAGCGGAATAGCATTCTAAGAGGTAGGCCCTCTTAATTGATTCTAGCCTAAGTAAATATTCCATAGATTGTCTGTTTCTGACTAGGCCCACTCTCTCAGGCATGAGGATTTGCTTGTGTCCACACTTATAATTTACTTGCACCATAGGACTTTCTCGAGGTTAGAGAGAGCCTCAAGGAAGTCACACCCATAGGGAGTGAAATCATCCATGTAGACCTCTGCAGAGTCATGGACCAGCTTAGCAAAGATGCTTAGAACTTCCCTTTGAAAAGTGGTAGGGGCATTACATAATGCAAAAGTAAGGACTCTATAAGAAAAGGTGCCCCAAGGACAAGTGAATGTTGTTTTGTCTTGGTCCTCTGGACTGATCTGGATCTGATTGTAACCACTGAATCCAACTAGGAAAGAGAATAACTTCTTCCTTACAAGACCGTATAAAAATTGATCAATAAAAGGTAAAGGGAAATGGTCTTTCTTAGTGGCTTTGTTTAGCTCTCTATAATCCACATAGATCCTCCACTTCCCAGTCTTCTTCGAGACAAAAACTAGAGGGGAAACCCACTCACTATCTAAGATGAGGTATATGAACCCTAGATCCAACAAATTTTGCAACTCTTCCTTTACTATGTCCTTAAGGGCTGGTTTCATCCTTCTATAAGGTTGGCGCACAGGATTTCATGCCTCATTGATGTAGATGTGATGAGTACACATCGAAGGATGCACCCCTTTCATTCATTTATAGCTCCAATAAAAGGCATCTAAGTGCACTCTTAGCATGTTGTGCAACTTCTCTTCTTGATGGGCCGAGAGAGGGGTTAAATTTAAAGGTTTTAGATGGACCAAATTCTACTTTTTTGACATGTTCAGGACTTGGGTCCACTAGGCATAACTCAATCCAAGGATTACCCTCAGATTCCTTCACAAGCTCATCAAGGGGCATGGTGTTCGGAGGGTTGTTCTGGAGGATTTGGTCAATGAGTTCATCTTCATCAAGTTTCCCCCCTCCTATCACAACATATAGGGTACATATTGGATGGGATGTTGTATGATACAATTCATCTTCCTCCTCCTCCTCCAACCATAGGGGTAATTCATGCTCAATGGATAACTGAGTAGGAGGATACAATACCAATTGTTTAGACAAATGCCCATTCTTAATGGTCCTGTTCTCAGCTCTCCAACTTATGTAAGCATCATCAATGGCTACCCATGGTCTTCCAAGGATGAGAGGATAACCATTGAATTTGGTCTTGGACAGGAGAACTAGGAAGTCAGTAGGATACTCCCAAGAGTTAGTAGAGGCCATTACATCCTCAACAACTCCCTCGGGAGCCACTGTGGACCTATCTGCAAGTTGCAGCACTATGGTGGTGTTTATTAAGGATCCTTGGAGTTTTTTCTTGAGCATGGTTTCTTTAGTCATCTCATTGATGGCAACCCCAAGATCAATCAAGGTGTGAGGGCAATGATGCCATCAATGTGCACATCTACAATAGGACTTCCAGGATCTAGATATTTTTGGAAAATCACTCTTCCCGACATTATATCAGACAATTGACCAATGAAATTGATGGTAGGGGTGTCTTTCTTTCTCCTCCCATGATTTTTGAAGCATTTCTCTTTTATAAGTTTATTGTAGATGGGAACATCCTTGTTAGCTTAGAGGAGGGGAATTTTAACACACAGGTTCTTCAATTTTCCCAGAAGTTCAGTCTCTTCTGGGGTGTATTGGCTAGGATGGATCAATCTCTCAGGAAAAGGAGGTGGATTTAATTGAGGCTTACTCTCTTCCTTTTCATCTTCAAGCTCCTTAGGTGGAGATGGAGGTTGGTTATCTAGGAGCACTCTTCCAAACCTGAGGTTGACTTCTTGAATCTCCACAACATAGGTAGGGTAAGATGTCTCTCCGCTATAGACCTGTTTTGCTTTCTTTTTTTTCAGGTTCGGATTGGGTTGAGAAGGCATCTAAGTTTTCTTAGGTGGAGTAGGATGAATGAGCTATGGTAAGATGGAGGTGGAGGCAGTAAAGCAGGAGATTGGTGGAGTTGAGGCCTCCACCCTTGTGATGGGTTATTCAACTAAGCATGTGTAGGAGAATATGGTTGAAATGTTTTATTAATAGGTTGGGGAGAATACTGAGGTGCATAAGGCCAAGGAGAAGGTGTGGAACATGATGGATGAGTGGAAGAGTACCAAGGTGGAAAGGGTGCATTTTGGTTGGCATGGTAATAAGAGTAGGATGCACCTTTCATGCCTTGTTGGTATGGCTGAGGGACTCCTTTGATTGATGAAACAAAGTTGTTCAACCCCACCTTCTTCCGTTTGGCCCATACAACTTTCAATCCAGGAAAAGTAGTACACTTATCTGTGGCATGGTTTTCCTCACAGACTAAGAAAACCTCTATAATATTTAATGGACATTCATTTCTGGGGTGACTTCTAGTGCATTTAGGGAAAATATAGCTACAACCCTCTCTGATTCCTCTTGTCTCCTCTTAATCTACATGGTGTCCATTAGTAGAGAAAATCTATGCACCATTTCAATTTTAAAGTCCCCCAACATGTTCCCAATTTCATTCTTGATGGATATTGTGGAGGGAGAGGAATTGACGAAAGCTTGAATAGCCCTAGCCTTATTCCCATCAACCCTAGAATAATTTTTGAATATTGTATTGATGTTTTCTTAGGGTAGCTGATAGATGTATCCCCTAGAGAGAATATTGAGGGTTTCCAGTATGTCCTCCCTAATTCCTCTGAGAAGGACTAACTTGAGTGATTCAAGGTTAAGGGTGCATCTGCCCCTCCTATAATTGAATTGGAATACTTCCTCATAGTCTTCTAGGGATTCATCATGTCCAAGAGTCATTCTAAAGATTTCTTCTTTCTTGTCTTTAGACCTACAATAGTCCTTATTCTTCTTGTTAAAGGATTGCTACATTTGAGCCCAGCTAGTGATGCTATCCCTAGGTAGACCCATGAACTAGTGCAAGGTTGTATCCTTAAGGGTGGATGGGAACAAATTCAGCTTCTGGTTATTAGAGGTATAGTCGTAAGTCCTACAAACAATAGAAAACTCAAAGATGAAAGTATCAGGGTCCTCAAAAATCAAGCCATGGAAGTGAGGAAGGGTAGAAGGGCTTATATTCTTCATCCTAACATCTCCATTAGTTTCTCTGATGGGAAAAGCCTACTCATTCCTTTTTTCAGCCATGGTGTGGGTATGTGGAATGGGTTCTTATTATTCTTCCCCAATAGGTTCTTAAAATATCTCAAGTTGTTCGCCTAACATGTCTTCTAACTCCCCTATAGTCAGAGAGGCAAGTTGGTAGTCATCGAAGAAGAGTGAAGGTTGATTGTATGATGGAGTGGGGGTATTTGGCAAGAGTTTTCCTAGAGTGTCTCTACTACTATGAGGCATGAAAGTATTTTTTTTCTCCTTTATGTGAATTTTTCAAAATTGAATGCAAAATAGAAAGAAACGCATAAATAAAATATACCTAGACACCTCCCCAACAATGGCACCAAAAAGTGGCAAACCTTGGTATTGTACCAAGAGTGCCACAACTTCTAGAGGCTCTTCAACTTTACTTATTAACCCAGGGTTCGTACAAACTTCGAGGTGACAATGTTATTGATGAGCCCCAAAAATGGATAAATATATGGGCTCATTCAGCCTCCTAATTCAACTTAATCCACCATTCTCATTAGCTTATTGCATGTTTTTTATTATATTTATGGTAATAGAGTGAATTGGGTTAGTCATTATGCCAACAAGTCTAATGAGTGCTTTGTGCAGTGTTTTGGTCAATTTTGAGACAAAATCAAGGGTTTTAATGAGCACTTGGCAGCCAAATTCGTGGAAGAACAACGGAGAGGATTTGTAGGAAGGTTTCCACTTCATTTACGGGCCCTTACCTTGAATTCTCCACCATCAGCTCGGAGTTCAAGGGCCACCAAATCGATTATCGCAAGGGCAGCCGAGCAAGTGCTAGTAAAGTTGTTGTTAACTACAAGTTTTGGCAGATGAGTTCCTAAAGTTTAGGAGGGATGTTGGGCTCCTAAATTTGTATAAATAAGAGGGCTTAGGGTCTCATTTGGGGTTGGTAAAAGTTAACTAGTTGGAAGTTTGATTTTAGTCATTTTTTTCAGTAGGTTAGCACTCTAGTGCTGCTCTGTTTTTGCTCATTTGTGGAGCCTTTGCTGTAAACATTTCTGTGATATGGTTATTTTCTGAATAATTGAGATCAATTGCATTTTGCCTCAGTTTTGAGCTTCTTTTTGGGAGCCTGTAGCTCTTGGGGTTGGGCCCAACCCAAGTGCCAGGACCTCATCCGTGCATTGTTATATGTTTTTCTACTATCTTTAATTAATTTCTGCTAGTAGGTCACAATCTTGTTTGGTCATTTAGTTCATTTTTGCTGATAGAAGATCTTAAGAAAAAGGCTATCAAGCACCTCTGATCTCACCTCTCCCTCAGTGGGACCATGAGCTGGGACCAAGGTGTCCTTGCTACCACCAAAAACACTAACTTTGCTTCATCAAACAATTATTAGTGTTAGATTCTCATTTTCAGAAGTTGATACTAGTTGTGGTTACATGCTCAAGTTCATGATTGCTTAGTTTGCATATCTATTTCACATGATTTTGTTGCAAATAAACTACTGTTCATTTTCTTTGCTATTATTTAGGTCAAATTAGGTTAAAACAGCTAGATCTTTGGTTTTCTTAGTCTTTGTTGGTTAGTTTTGAAAAATCACGTGCAGAGTGCCTGTGAAACCTCCTCTCCTACCCGTACCCCATCCATGCAACCTGCTTCGTCCTCCAACTTAGATTCTTGCCTCTCATTTGCTATGTTTTCTCCCTTTGCATTAATTTCTACATTCTTCTGCATAATTGCTCCCTCCATCCTTGAACCAAATCCAATCTTTCCTTAGCCTCATGCACCAGGTCCTAGACCCCTTAACATCCTTCTCCAACCTTCATGTCCACTTTCCCACCATTTTTCCTCCATCAACCCTCCAAAATCCTCTTTTCGGAACATCCTGTAGAAAATTACAGAACATCCTGTAGAACCCCTGCAAACTTCCTGTAGAAGCTCACGAAAAAGGTTTCTTGAGATCCGATCACTGTGAAACTCTCTAGAAGGGTGCTACGGACCCCTTAGGCCCTCTTCTAACCTTCCCAACCTCCTGCAAGAATTTCCTTTTGCCAATCCACCTCTGCATAGTCAAAAACAGTTAAAGCACATGCACAATAATTCTGCCAACTTACTCAAAAGTAAAAAAAGATGTTTCTTTTCAGATTTCACTTCAGAAGTAGCTTAGTCACATGCATTTTACCTTTCTAAGAGTCAATGGCATTCCTTTCTATAGCTTTCATCATTTTTCTTGCACCAGTAGGGTTAGTCGGTAAAACTAGGGTTTGCTAGGGTTTACATTTCCTTTCTGCTTTCAGTTTCTTTCTGCAAGTAGATTGGCCTCCTTCGAGTTAGCTTTCATCCATCAGTTAAAAGCTTCTTCTAAGAGCTCATAGAAGTTGGTTTAAGCTCCTAGCGGACTTGTGCCAGCTAATCAAGTGACAGCCGCGGCAAGAGATAGTACTTGTGCATATAGCACCGTTGCTTCCAAGTTTGTTACGAACTACCGAGTTGATAAAATTAAAGAAGGGAGTTCCAGGAGTTGCAACATTATTGCTGCAATACTAGGGCCCACCATATTTTTGGCGCTGTTTCTGGGGAAGCGTCACAGTATTGGTGATTGCTGCTTTTTTTCTATTTTCTACTATAACCTTCTGCTAAGTAGTTTATTTCATTTCCATTCTGCAATTTCATTTCCGCAACAATAGATTAGATCTTTCCCGCTTTCATAGATTAGCATTTCATTTCCGTAATTTCAATTCTACAAGTGTAGCCTAGCATTTCATTCCTGCAATTTCATTTCAACAAAATAGATTAGACATTTTCATTTTGGCAAGATAGTTAGTTGTAGTTCAGTCTATTTTAGTTTTTGTAGGTACAAGCAGAAAAAAAAAACAAAAATCAATGAAAAAGATTTCATTTCATGCCTTGTAGGAGTAGAGATAAGTCAGAAAAATGTTTGCACAACACCCCCACTGCTTCACACAGCCAACCTTCTCTTCTTCGATGGTTGTGATTAAGAAGAATCCCTAGGTGGACATCAAGGCATATTTGAAGAACCTCTAGGGGAAAAGAAGAAGAAAACATTCCTCTGGAGCAAATGGTTACAAGTAGAAAAGTTGGGAGCAGTACCTTATCCAAAAACTAATTTTCAAATCAGATGGAAGATTTCAAGAGCGAGATGAGGCAGTTTCTTGCCATGCAACTAGATACCTTGCAGACCCAAAGGAAGCAAGAGGAAGCCAAGAGGGCTTTGGACATCTTTTGTCCTAGGTGCACTAGAAAGCATCCTAGGAACAAATTTCCAATGCACTCCCTAGAAGTGTGTTTCATCAGTGAAGAATACCATCCTACGAATCAGTGCCCTTCCTTGCCTTTACTTAAAGCTACATATCAGAGAGCCAAAGGAGCCACTGAATCACTCTATTATATGAACCAAAGGAGGCCACATGGACCCATACCCTACCAGTAGGGAATTCAAGGGACATCCCAGACCTATTACGACCCTTATCAAGCCACTTCCATGCCTTCTTGGGGTCCCCCTGCCCATCCTTCTTGGTCCACACCCCCTCCTTGGTCGTCTCCTCCTTAATACCATGCTTCTCCAGTTTCTCATTCATTTCACTCTTATGCTCAGCCACAGCCTCAGTGGAATGCACCTCATCACGGGTGGAGACCCCAGTATAACTCTCCTCCCACTCATTTGCCTCCACCACCTGCCCAACCATAACCCCATCCACATCCATCTCAAATATACACCCCCACTCAACTACCCATTCCACCATTTCCAAGCCCGCACATTGGAATAGCTCAACCCAATTGCAAAGCTGAGGCACAACATGTCCAAATGACTCCTCTTGAGCTCAATGATCTTCACCATATCTCAGGAAGAGTGTTGCAAAAAATAGATTATCTTGAAAGCATTGAAGGACCACATATAGCAAAAGAAGATTCAAAAGAGGAGATCAAAGAACCACGGGCTGCACTTGATGAAGAGAAGCAATCAGAATCAGAGATCGAGAGAGTTCCCTCATGGTTACCATCAAATCCTCCATGTAGTCAAGAGAAAAATCAACAAAAAGAGGAAGATGTGAAGGTCATGATAGAAGAAGATATGGAGAATGATCCAGATCAGCAAAAGGACCAAGGATATCAGAGCTATATTGAGATATTGTTGGGTCCCTATAATACTAGTGATTACCCCATTACTATTGTAGTTATACCCCTTATTTATATTGTTGTGCCCCTATTACCCCCATGTTGTTATTTCTGTGCCCCATAGAATCCCTCTATTGTTATTTTTGTGGCTTTATATTATTATTGTTAGGTCGGCTGGATTATATTGTGACTCCTTAGACTCCTATATATAGAAAGGAGGTTTTGTCATTTGTATCATCAAAGAATTTTTCATTTATGTAATGTAAAGGAGGTTGCCCTCTCGAAGAGGCTGAATTCTAAGGCGTTGATCTATCTTTTCTATCTTTTCTTGAGCTGGTTTCATAACATTTGGTATCAGAGCTTTGGATTCTAGGGTTTCGTTGCTCCAAATAGGTCATCGTGGCATTTTTCTATAACCTTTTTTCTGTGATGTTTCAGAAGTTAGAAAAAAAACCCATTTGAGAAGAAATCTCACTGAACCTTGGATCTGAATTTCAAAGCTTTTCGCACGATATTTGCAGAGATATGATCTGAGGAATTTGGTCTTTTTGCAGACTCCTAAATTACATTCAAAACAGGTGACCTGGGGAAAATCATCATAACTTTCTCTCTGGTGATCGGATTGAAATTTAGTAAGAAGGTACAGAAAGAGGATGGACTTTAGTTTCTTGTATGTGTGTTTCAGATTCAAAGGTTGAAACAATGACTCGTGGCATGTCATACAAGTTCGCTCTACTGAACTAGTCTAAAAGCAAGTCATTGTGGGAGATTTCACATAACTCTTCCTTGGAGAATCCAATTTGGGTCAGACTTGTGGCATTGGAAAGAGGACTTAGAATGCTACTACAGGTAACAAGTTTGGAATTGGATGATCCAAAATTATAGAGATACATCAGATTCAATATCAGGCTTCTATAAAGTGAAAAAAGGTGTGTAGTTTTTTTAAAATTTTTGTGTAAGCTTGGTTTAACGGAATTCAAAGGGCATAGTAAAGCATTATTATCTGTAACTGATGCCCCGAAGAAAGAAAATGAAAACACCTAGTAAGGAACCTGAAAGCTCTAGCATGACTCATGAAGAAGACGAAGAAATGCTACATGATATATCAAAATTACAAGAACAAGTGCAACAAATGTCACGCTCACAAAAGCTAACAGAAGCTAAGATAAATGGCGTGGAATCTAAGATAAAGGGCATGGAAGCTAAGATGGACGATTCAAACACAGATTTGAAGAGAGACATGGCAGATTTGAAGACAGACATGGACAAATTGAAGATAAATATGAATAAGTTGCTACAAGAAATGGGCACTAAGGATGAAAGGGTACTAAAGGAAACTCATGATGAGAATAAAAGAAATGTTAATCATGATTCCATAGATGCTAATGTTGGATCGAATACTCACCATATTCCAAAAATTGATATGAGGAAGTTTGATGGCAAGGATGCTGCCACATGGATATTACAGATGGACCAATTCTTCGATCTCAATAATGTGCAAAACACACAAAAGGTACGTATGGCAACTGTATATTTGGAACCAAATCAGTTTGTATGGTATAAATGGCTTTTCTCTCGTAAAAAAATTATCACTTGGGCAATTTTTACGGAAGAATTGATAGCACATTATGAAGATACAAAAAGCAACACTTTTTTTAGCCAATTGATAAGTCTCAAACAAAAGGGTTCAGTAATGGAGCACATTGAGGAGTTCCAAAAATTGAACATAAGGGTAAAAGATATTCCAGAGGAGCATAGGATTGATGTGTTCATAGGGCCTTTAAAGGATAATATCCAACATGATGTTCGCCTTTGGGAACCTGATTCATTAGAGAAGGCATTCAGGTTAGCAAGAAAAATGGAAAGCAAAATTATGGCAACCAGGAAGCATACCACTCACAACTATAAAGACGGAAGTGTGGTTACCCCTAGTCTTCCACAACCTACAAGGTTGACACCACAAAAATTGGAAGAAAAAAGAGCAAAAGGGCTTTGTTACAGTTGTGATAGTAAATACGCTAAAGGTCATAAGTGTGCTGAGAAGAAATTATTCTACATAGATTGTGAAGAGGAAGAAGAAAAGGAGCAAGAAAGGTCAAAAGAAGAAGATATACTCCAGGAACAAAGCCTAGATGAAGAAAAAATAAATCCAACCATATCTTGTATTGCATTGGCGGGAATTACCACTCCTCAAACCATCAAGATAGAAGGACAAATCAAGAAGAAAAAGGTAATAGTGTTGATTGATTCAGGAAGCACCCACAATTTTATTCATTGTAGGGTAGCAAAAGAATTGAATTTCTTCATATATCTAGCACCAAAGTGTCAAGTGATGATTGCAAATGGAGGAACAATAAATTGCTCTGGAAGGTGCCATAATATCAAGCTATCCATGGGAGAATATGTATTGACTAGCCCAATGCTTTCCATTCCAATGGGAGGTGCTGATGTTGTACTAGGAGTCCAATGGCTACAATCCTTGGGTAGAATAGCTTTTAATTTTCAAGAACTTTTCATCAAATTTTCTACGAAAGGAAAGGAAGTTGAATTAAGGGGTATTGAAGGGAAACCAGGAAAGATAATCAGCTCTAATGGTATGACAAAGCTTCTAAAAAAGGAGAAAAGAGGTGTAATTGCACAATTATGTTCGCTAGATGTTTCCACATCGGAATCATCTATTTCTCCAGATCTCCAAAAAGTCCTGGACAATCATTCCAAGGTATTTAACACTCCCAAAGGTCCCCCACCTATGTGTGATCATGATCATGCTATTCATCTGATTCCAGGAAGTTTTCCTCCAAACATCAGGCCATACAGATATCCCTATGTCCAAAAAAGTGAAATTGAACGTATGGTTGCAGAAATGCTAGAGGCTGGTATAATTCAACCAAGTCAAAGTTCTTTCTCTGCTCTAGTAGTATTGGTACACAAGAAGGATGGATCATGGCGCATATGTCTGGATTATAGGGAGCTCAACAAGCTCACTATTAAATATAAGTTCCCCATTCCTGTCATTGATGAATTACTGGATGAATTGCATGGATCAATTTACTTCACCAAGTTGGATCTTCGTTCGGGATATCATCAAATCAGAATGAAGATTGAAGACATTCCGAAAATAGCATTTAGAACTCATGAGGGTCATTATGAATTTTTGGTCATGCCTTTTGGCCTTACTAATGCACCTTCAACATTTCAAGGTTTGATGAATTCAATTTTAAAACCATTCCTTAGAAATTTTGTGTTAGTATTTTTTGATGATATACTAATCTACAGCAAGTCTTGGAAGGATCATGTTGAAAATGTTGACAAGGTGCTACAACTATTGGAGGAGAAACAATTATATGCAAAAAGATCCAAATGTTTCTTTGGAGTCGAGGAGGTGGAATATTTGGGTCATATTGTATCTCATGAAGGAGTTAAGGTAGACCCTAGCAAAATTAAAGCCATTAAGGAATGGAAAATCCCCACATCCATAAAGCATCTGTGAGGATTTCTTGGGTTGACAGGGTATTATCGCAAGTTTGTTAAGAATTATGGGAGAATAGCAGCACCTCTAACAACATTATTGAAGAAAGATGCATTTTCATGGACTTCGGAAGCAACAAAGGTCTTTCAACATCTTAAAGCGGCAATGTTCCAAGCACCGGTCTTAGCTACACCAGACTTCACAAAAACATTTATTGTGGAATGTGATGCTTCAGGAAATGGAATTGCTGCTGTTCTAATGCAAGATGAAAGACCCATTGCTTTTGAAAGTCGTCCAATCAATGGAAAGTTTTTAAGCAAAGCTATTTATAAGAAGGAAATGTTGGCAATACTCCATGCACTTAAGAAATGGCGACCCTACATAATGGGAAGACACTTCAAGGTAAAAACGGATCATGATAGCCTTAAGTACTTTCTAGAACAAAGATTATCCTCTGAAGAGCAACAAAAGTGGGTCACAAAGATGTTGGGTTATGACTTTGAAATCATCTACAAAAAAGGGAAGCAAAATGTGGTGGCAGATGCACTCTCAAGAAAGGATGAGGATGTGGAAGCATTGTTGTGTGCCATTTCTATTATCCAACCAGATTGGATAAACGAAGCAAGGGAGGAACGAAAGAATGATGAAGAAGTGTGGGCACTTATTCAGATGCTACAAGAAGATTCCAGTACGTCTGATACATTTAGCTGGCAAAATGATTCATTATGGTACAAAGATCGCTTATACCTCTGTAAGAATTCCCAGCTAAAACAAAAGATTCTTATGGAATTGCACACTTCTCCCTTAGGAGGGCACTCGGGATTTTTAAAAACTTACCACAGGGTTAAGAAGGAATTTTTTTGGGATGGCCTTAAATCAGATATTCAAAAGTTTGTGGCAGAATGTTTGGTTTGCCAACAAAATAAAGTTGAAACAATTAAGACACCGGGTCTATTACAACCTTTATCCATTCCAAGCCAACGTTGGGAGGAGGTTTCAATGGATTTCATCACAGGTTTACCCAAGTCTGAGGGAAAGAGTGTCATCATGGTGGTAGTTCACAGACTTACCAAGTATGCACATTTTTGTGCATTATCACATCCATTTAAAGCCAGTACAGTTTCTACTGCATTTATGGAAACAATTCAAAAGCTACATGGAAACCCAAAGATTATTGTAAGTGACAGAGATCACATTTTCATTGGAAATTTTTGGACAGAATTATTTTCTTGTCTTGGTACTCAGTTAGCTCATAGCTCATCTTATCATCCTCAATCGGATGGGCAAACTGAGATAGTAAACAAATGTTTGGAAGGATATCTTCGTTGCTTTGTATCTGATAAACAGACACAATGGGTCAAATGGTTGCCTTTGGCTGAATGGTGGTATAACACTTCCTTCCATACAACAACAAAAATGACCCCATTTATGGCACTTTATGGGTATCAACCACCATCCATCACATCATATTTAAGAGAAAATTCCAAGGTTTAGGCAGTGGAACATCACATCAAACTTCAACAACAAGTCCTCCAACTCTTAAAGGATAACCTTGTGTTGGCACAAAATAGAATGAAACAATAGGAAGATCAACATCGTAGTGAAAGAAGTTTTGATGTAGGTGATTGGGTATTCCTACGGCTACAACCATATAAGAAAATGTCCCTAAAGCAAGCTAAGAAGGATAATAAATTATCACCAAAGTATTATGGTCCGTACAAGGTGTTGCAAAAGATTGGTACTATGGCATACAAATTGGAGCTTCCTGCAGCTTCTCGATTGCACCCAGTTTTCCATGTTTCATGTTTAAAGAAGGTTATAGGTGAAAAGCTGCCAGTTCAAACAATATTGCCAGAACTTGACGAGGAAGGAAAAATTATATTGGAACCGCAAGCAGTCACAGAAACAAGAACTCGACAGCTACGAAATCGATCAATTTCAGAGTATCTTATCAAGTGGAAGAACTTATCCGCTGAAGATTCCACATGGGAGGATGAGAATTTTATGCAGAAGTATCCAGAACTACTCAAGCATTGAGGACAACACTTTTTTGAAGGAGAGGGGCATGTTGGGTCCCTATAATACTAGTGATTACGCCATTACTATTGTAGTTATACCCCTTATTTATATTGTTGTGCCCCTATTACCCCCATGTTGTTATTTCTATGCCCCATAGAATCCATCTATTATTATTTTTGTGGCTTTATATTATTATTGTTAGGTTGGCTGGATTATATTGTGACTCCTTAGACTCCTATATATAGAAAGGAGGTTTTGTCATTTGTATCATAAAAGAATTGTTCATTTATGTAATGTAAAGGAGGTTGCCCCCTCGAAGAGGCTGAATTCTAAGGTGTTGATCTATCTTTTCTATCTTTTCTTGAGCTGGTTTCATAACAAATATGTTTCCATACGGTCACTATGTTGCAGCAGTACTCTCTTCCTCAACTATGTTTGATCCCTCCAAAGTCAAATCATTTGGTCTCTGAAATCTGGATACCTGTCAAAGCATGCATTTTGAGCCTCCACATCATTTTGTCTCTAATATCAATGTGCACATGGCTCCATTGGAAGTATTCTTATAGTTGAAAATGATTTTTTTTTCAAGTAGGGTAGGGTAGAAAAAAAAAAGAAAAAAAGAGAAGAAAGAGAAAAAATGAAAATAAGAGGAAAATAAAGATCTAAGGTGAAAACCTCCTCGGAGGCGCCTCAGATCGGCTCATTGATTGAAAACCTCCATGAAGCGATCAATGGGTTGGAAAAAAAAGAAAAGAAAAAAAAATAAGATCCCTGGGTGAAAACCTCCCTTGGAGGCGCCCAGGGCAGGCAATTAGGGTGAAAACCTCCATGAGGAGCCCTAGTTGTTTTCAAAAAAAAAAAAAGAGAGAAAAAGGAAGAAGAAAAAGTAAACCTAATTTCCATTGAAAAATTGCAGGTTGCAACAAGGACATTGTAGGTTAGGAGGATCACTTAAAACAAAGACAGAGGAAGTTTTGTGCCTTCTACAGGAAGTTCTGTGTCTTCTACATAAAGTTTTGTGTCTTCTACAGGAAGCCTACAAACAAGACAAAATTGATCTCCGAAGAGGACCAGAAGGCTAGGAATATGTCCATGAGGCTTGCAAGCATCCATGTTTCCATCCCTCACTCTTCTCCATCATTTTTTCCATCTCATTGTGCTTCTTTCCTAAAAACTGCGTGTTCTACAGGAAGTTCCTGTAGAAATTATAGGATTTCTACAGGAAGCTAGAAATGGATTTCAAAAAGGAAGTTTGGCAAACATGATAGCCTCCTCATGGGTTCATAAGTCTTCCTACAATCCTCAAACCTATCTCCCATCAACTCCATGCCTGCATCACAGCCCAAGCTCATTTTTTCTTACCATGCAAAAAACTGTAGAATGCTTGGAAGCAAAAATACATAGTGCTAAAATTTGTTTTTTCCCTAGCTTGAAAACTGTGCATCCATTTGCAAAACTATTACATGGGGAGTTGTATAGGGATGATGGCAACATGCCTGAGCAATTTCAACGAATTCCGGTGCACGGTTTCCAAGAAATCAGCCCCTATCACCTTCAGGCATTTCTGCATTTTCTCCATATTCGTGCATCTGTTTCAAAACCTCTTTCATGGGGAGATGCATATGGGTGATAGTAACCTACCCAAGCAGTTTTAGCCAATTCCGATGCACAGTTTCTGAGAAATTGACCTCTGTAATCTTTAGCCATTTTCAATTTTTCTCGACATTTGTGGATCCATTGATCACAATCTTGCTATGGGAGGTGCATAACAATGATAGAAGCATGCTCAAAATGTTTTAGATCGATCCGTTCTATCATTTGGGAGCTATGGAGAAAACAAGTCGATGTCTTGTAAAAATTCAGCATCAACAGCTTGAGGGTGCAAATCTGAACATGGAAACAAATTCTTGCAGCTTAGATCCAGCCAGAGGATACCTGCACAAGAAAAATAGCCATGAATCAGCAACCAAGCCATCATGCAACCACAGAAACAAATGCAGCAGAAAAAAGCACCTCACAGCAACCACATTCGACTTCCAGGTACGTGACTAAAACTCGTTCCTTATGTAATTTGAGAACTGCGTGAACAATGAGATTGTTCTGATTAAAAGAATCGGTGGCTAGCTAACTGGCCACCCTCATCCAGTTCAAACAGCGCTCGATGGGTGAATATGACACGTGTGCTCAGCCATCTCAGGAGGAAATCTGGAAACAGGTAGTGGTGACCGTTTAAACTTCAATGTAATTGATGGAAGTGATTACAGGTAGAAAACATGAAGTTTCGGGACAACATTGCCATCTACATGGGGCCAACGCACATTTTTCCACCTCATCCCCTCACCATGAATCACGCCACAATTAAAAAATGCTTGGCTGAAACCACCTGCTGTTCATTTGAACTTGCAACATCCTCAACTGAAGTATGCGTCCTCCGCTTCCACAAAATGATTAAGTAGTCGTCCTCCAGTGGTTTTTCTACCTGCCTTTGAGATTCTATTGCGTATCGGGCTCACTCAGAGGCGCAGTAGCATTCTACAGGAACCGGGGGGTTCTTCTACAGGAAGTATGACACAACTTTCCGGAGCAGGGAAGCCTGGACTTTTCCACGTCGAATTTGGAGTTCCGAGAGAGGTAGGCTCGAAAACACTCTTCCATGCATGGTATGTTTCATAAAGGTGGTGAAATTGAACTATATTAAATTGGAAAGACTGAGAAAAGTCCGCCTATGAGTTAGCAATAGCAGTTGCCTGTGTATTTGCACAGAATTTCTCAGTCGTTCTGCGTCAAAATTTTCCTCCACAGTTCCTGTTAAAAAAATTCTCCTATAGGAAAGATAGGCAACTGTGAGGGCTAGCCTGTATATAAAAAATTTGAATTTGCACATTTGTATGTATGCTAGGAGTAAAAATTGAAGTTTTGTACCCTGTCTGTGGAAACCAACTTTCTCCCTCCATAAACGGGCAGCCGAGTTTTGAGCAGCAATAGCCGTAGAACCAGGGAATCGGTGCTAATTGATAGTTGAAATCCCTTGTCCAGGGGAGAAATCCATACACGGCATTCCCTTTTCTGATCAGAGCATAAAAAAGAGCACTCTCACCATGCCACAGGGGATTATCAGGAAAGAACCCTCGGATCCCAGTGAGCTGCACGAGCATCCTGAGGTGGTGGACCTCTTCACCTGCACTAATTGGATGTCCTTTTGTGACAAACTTCAGGGTTATCACAATGAGATAATGGAAGAATTCTTAATGTCCCTAAAAACTGAATCAAAGACACAGGCCAAACAAGCACAAAAAGAACAGAAAGAAAAAAAGGGAGAAAGGGTCAGATTGTTGAGCCTAAAACATGGGAAGAAACAACAGCAAAAACACCAAGGGAAAAGAGGATATAGCGCAGAATAGAGAAGGTTGAAAATGTCCAATTGAAGAGTGTCACAGCCAAAGCAACCACACATAAACAAAAGGAGAAAACACAGTCAGCAAAACAGGCAGAAACAGGCACAGGGATTTCTACAGGAAGCGGGGAAATAGAGCAACAAAAGGAGAAATCACCTGAGATTTTGGCCAGGGAGGTAGCAGCTGTGCTAGCTGCCTTAAGCACATCTCCAAAACAAAAAGGGAAGCAAAAAAGGGAGCCTTCCATGTACTTTAAGGGAAGAAGAAGCACACGGATAAATGTAGGCAGACCCCAGCCATAGTCAAAGGAGAAAATTGTCATTAAGGACACAACAGCTAAACAAAAGAAGGAGTCTCCTTCAAAGATATCCATCACCTATGAATGAGGAAGCCAAAAACCTTCACTTGGAGAGAGAGAATTTGGATGATGGACTCAAGGACAGCTCTACAGGAAGCTGAGACAGTTCTACAGGAAGCTAAGAATTCTCTACAAGAAACTCGGGCTAAGCTAAGAGAGACCAGGAAATTGGAGGAAAGGGCAGCTAAACAATCACAGGAAGAAGGAAAGATAAGGAAACATTTGATGAACAGCAAAAAGTGGACAAGCTGCTGACTGCAGTTGAGGCACTAACAAAACTACTACAAAAAAAGGAGCACAGGTAGTGGGAAGAAGTAGAGAGAAAAGCATGGTTTCATGACCAAGAAGAAGACATCACTTCAAAAGCTTGGCATGACAGGGAGGCCACCAGGGCCATCAAAGATGAAGAGATAGATTAGTTGCTCAAAGGATGAGCAACACTTTCAGTAGGGGGGTGATGATGAGCCCCAAAAATGGATAATTATATCGGCTCATTCAGCCTCTTAATTTGACTTAATCCACGATTCTCATTAGTTTATTGCATGTTTTTTATTATATTTATGCTAATAGAGTGAATTGGGTTAGTGATTATGCCAACAAGTCTAATGGGTGCCTTGTGCAGTTTTTTGGTCAATTTTGAGACAAAATAAAGGGTTTTAATGAGCACTTGGCAGCCAAATGCGTGGAAGAACAAGGGGGAGGATTTGTAGGAAGGTTTCCCCTTCATTTATGGGCCCTTACCTTGAATTTTCCACCATCAGCTCGGAGTTCAAGGGCCACCAAATCGATTATCACAAGGGCAGCCGAGCAAGGGCTAGTAAAGTTGCTGTTAACTACAAGTTTTGGAAGCCGATTTCCTAAAGTTTAGGAGGGCTGTTGGGGTCCTCAATTTGTATAAATAAGAGGGCTTAGGGCCTCATTTGGGGGTTGGCAGAAGTTAGCTAGTTGGCAGTTCGATTTTAGTCATTTTTTTTAGTAGCTTAGCACTCTAGTGCTGCTCTGTTTTTTCTCATTTGTGGAGCCTTTGCTATAAACATGTCTGTGATATGGTTTTTTTTTTAATAATGGAGATCAGTTACATTTTGCCTCAGTTCTGAGCTTCTTTTTGGGAGCCTGTAGCTCTTGGGGTTGGGCCCAACCCAAGTGCCAGGACCTCATCCGTGCACTGTTATATGTTTTTCTGATGTCTTTAATTAATTTTTGCTGGTAGGTTACAATCTTGCTTGGTCATTTAGTTCATTTTTGCTGATAGAAATAGTTGTTTATGTTTTAAGTTGATTTGATAGGTTAATAACAGAGAAGATATTCAGAAAAAGGCTATCAAACACCTCTAATCTCACCTCTCCCTCAATGGGACCATGAGCTGGGACCAAGGTGTCCTTGCTGCAACCGAAAACACTGTCTTTGCTTCATCATGGGATTATTAGTGTTAGATTATCATTTGCAAAAGTTGATACTAGTTGTGGTTACATGCTCAAGTTCATGATTGCTTAGTTTGCATAGCTATTTCACATGATTTCGCTGCAAATAAACTCATGTTCATTTTCTTTGCTGTTATTTAGGTCAAATTAGGTTAAAACAACTAGATCTTTGGTTTTCTTAGTCTTTGTCGGTCAGTTTTGAAAAATCACATGCAGAGTGCCTGTGAAACCTCCTCTCCTACCCTCACTCCATCCATGCAACCTATTTTGTCCTCCAACTTATATTCTTGCCCATCATTTGCTACGTTTTCTCCCTTTGCCCTAATTTCTACATTCTTCTGCATCATTGCTCCCTCCATCCTTGAACCAAATCCAATTGCTCCTTAGCCTCATGCGCCTAGTCCTAGACCCCTTAACATCCTTATCCAACCTTCATGTCCACTTTCCCACTGTTTTTCCTCCATCAACCCTCCAAAATCCTCTTTTCGGAACATCCTGTAGAAAATTACAAAACATCCTGTAGAATTTCGGAACATCCTATAGAACCCCTGCAGACTTCCTGTAGAAGCTCATGAAAGCGGTTTCTTGAGATCCGATCACTATGAAACTCTTTGGAAGAGTGCTAGGGACCCCTTAGGCCCTCTTCTAACATTCCCAACCTCCTACAAGCATTTCCTTTCGCCAATCCACCTCTACACAGTCAAAAACAGTTAAAGCACATGCACAATAATTCTACCAACTTACTCAGAAATACAAAAAGATGTTTCTTTTCAAATATCACTTCAGAAGTAGCTTAGTCACATGCATTTTACCTTTCTAAGAGTCAATGGCATTCCTTTCTATAGCTTTCATCAATTTTCTTGCACCAATAGGTTTAGTCGGTAAAACTAGGGTTTGCTAGGGTTTGCATTTCCTTTCCGCTTTCAGTTTCTTTCTGCAAGTAGATTAGCCTCCTTTGAGTTAGCTTTCATCCATCAATTAAAAGCTTCTTCTAAGAGCTCATAGAAGTTGGCTTAAGCTCCTAGCGGACTTGTGCCAGCTGATCAAGTGACAGCCGCGACAAGAGCTAGTACTTATGCATATAGCACCGTCGCTTCCAAGTTTGTTACGAACTACTGGGTTGATAAAATTAAAGAAGGGAGTTCCGGGAGTTGCAGCATTATTGTTGCAATAATGGGGCCCACCAGTTATATACACAGTAGATGAATTCTACTCATTTCACCCTCAACTCGGTCATTTGATCATTAGGATTCCAAGACCATTCGTCTATTGAACTTAAAGGAGATTAACTACTGAAAGAAAAATTAAAAAGCTAGTCGTAGTGCAGAGAAATTAAATGCTTTTCAACTCTAACTTGTAAACATTGTCAACTCGTTAATGCTACTGATTCCATGCATGTAAAGCACAAGAATTATGCTACTGCAAACACGAAAGTACTCTAATGTGTAATCAATCATCTAGCTATCAGATTTTCTTGAAAGCTGAAGATCATCCTATGAATTCACAACTCAAGGACGCATGCATTATTTATCTAATTCACACTTGCAGATAACTAAGGTCCTAATTTCCAAATTCGAAATGAGAGAACTAATGTTATTCAATCTTGCAGGAAAGAAAAAGGAATGAAGGGAATGGCCTAGGTGGTACTTTTAGTCATGGAATCCAAGCTGAGGGTTAACCAACTCCTAAACTAAGCTATCAATATCATTTTAGGTCAAAACAGGGTTATGACAAGCTGCTATAGGTGTGCTACAGGATATGGCTACAAGATTTCTGTAGTGCTATAAGAAATCCTAAAATGCTACAGGAAGTTTGCCGAGAGGGTTTGGAGGGTAAGGATGATGGGATGAAGTGGTGGAAATTTGAAATAAGGTTGTTGGGAATGTAGGGAAGGTGACCAACAACTCTAGCCCAACCCAACACTTTAGGAAGGCCGGATTTTGTCTAAGAGAGCTGCTCACGGTGAGAAAAAATAGAGATCAAGAACATGGGTTGGGATGCATCAAAAGAGGGTGGATAAGTCCTATATGGAGTTGGTGAACAGATTTATTGCTTGCAGATCCAACAACCCTGAAACATCACATGCACATGTTCCTGTTTTCATTTGCAAAATATTACAGTTAATGGTGGAAAAGATGAATTGAATTTGGAAACTATCTAACTAATGGCAAGAATTTGATCTATGCAATGAGTTACTTCCTAAGCTACAACAATCATATGTCAAGAAAGATAGCAAAAGTAAACCTTTCCAAGAAATTATAAATAGGAAATCACACACTGTTTTTGGTTTGTGATGGTGGGGTCCTCTAATCATGCTCCCATGAGAGAGATGATATAGGGATCATAGTCACATACTTTTTCAGGGATTATACTCTATTGAACTACAAAAACTAATCAATATTCTAAGCTAAAAGAAGTATAAATAAACTCTACTGAACTGTAGAAACCAATCAACATTATAGGTTAAGAGAAATACAAATACATAAGTGGGACTTAGGCTTCTAGGGTTGGGCCCAAACCTAAGAGCTTCAGCCCTCTGAACTAACTTAGTGATGGATCAAGATAAAACTTCTCATTATCATTCCAGAAATGTCAAATACATCATCAAAATAATAGTCACAACTTCTTCAGCCTAATGGTCTTTTAGCTACAATAAAACTTTGAATCCTAATGAGTTCCTTAACATGTTTATTTATAACGAAAATGTAGCTACCAACATCTCCCTAGAAAATAGGGATGTTTGTCTCCCTAACTCGAGAATAGGTGTATCTAGATCTCCCTTGAACTGGACTAGCTTGGCTACCAATGATCTTGGTATGCTTGGCTGCCAAAGACCTCGAGTTGATGAGAGATAAAGTAATGATATTTTGCTGCTTTGAGGAGTTAAGATGTGGAAAACCTCCTAGAATCTCTCTTTTCTATTTACTGTAAGATCCTGCACTCAAATTATCTCAAAATTGCTCTAATTCCTACATTTAACATAGATTAGGCCACATGACATAGCAACACATCTTTTGCTCCTCACACTAAGCATAATATAACAAAATTTGTAGATAAATGTGAGAAAGAGATAATTTAATCAGTTGGAGGATGGCATTGTGGCCCTTATGATATACCTACTAATGAGCCTCATCAACAAGCAAGTAAGAAAACAGAGTGAAGAAAAGGGAAATCAAAGGAAATCAAGGGAGCATAAGGATAAATTTGGAACAGCAACTACAATAGCAATATTTTGCAAGTAGAAGGTTACATGTGTGATTTCCATATTGAGATTTGGATGCATGGTACATGCATTTAGTTCTTTGGTTATTTTGTTACCATTGGCATGGAATTTTCCTATATTGACAGTGGTTTCACCCTTTCTTTGCCATTTCTTGGATAGCCATGATGTAGTGGGTTCTCTATTTTGATTAAGCCTTGGGCGGATGATAGAGTTAGATCCTCGTTGAGGTTGTCTCAAGAAAATTCTCAAGGGTAAAGGGTGAATATGGGATTTCTCTTGGAACTCTTGATGTATGGGTGGAGACATGAAAATTCCTCTGGAGCTGGTGAAGGAAGTCAGAGGCATCTAATCTTGTTTTGATGTTATTGATTTCTAAATCGGTTTAGGTGAAATCACTATGGTTGTGGGTTGAGGTGGTTTGGCCTCTAGAAGCCCTGGTTGTTTCTATTTTGGTTTAACCCATATTATCCCACATTCATGCTTGGAATATGGCACGAGGGTGATTGGTTGAAATAGAGACTTGGTTCAATGTTGTAACAACCCCGGGTTAAAAGTTTAGATAATAAAAGTTAATAAAGGAAAAATAATAGAAATGTCATGGGAGATGTATTCCAAGTTGAAAGTAGGGAAAAGATCTTAGTGGGAATCACTTGTTTTTTATTAGAGCTAACAAAATTGGTAAAGGCAATGATAAAGGATTGAAAAGGTAAAAAGGCATTACTGGCATTTTATTTATGAAAGTACAGGAAATTAGTAGAAAAGGGAGGTGAAAAGTCACATGTTGCATGTGAGGAGGAAATTGAAGGAAAATAGAGGGAAAACAAAGAAATTAGAGGCATTAATAATAAAAATACATCAGAGCCTCAGTTTGGGGCATTTTTTCAGTTGACTTTTGGAATTGGTTCTATAGAGGAGAAGAGAACCAAGAGGAGGAAGCACATAAGAAAGCAAAGGAAGGACAAAGAAATCAATGGAAAGAAAGGATTAAGCAAGGAAAGGTTGGATCAAGTGGCTTCAGCAGGAATACTTGTAAGTAACATATTGGATATATGATTTCCTAGCTAGTTTCGACATGCATGGTATATGCATGTGTGTATTTGGTTCATTTGTTGTCATTGGCATGGGTTTTGTCGGGTTTTGATAGTGGTTTTAGCCTAGCCTTTCCATTTCTGGATAGCCATGGTGTTATGGAATTCATTATTAGTTGAGATTTGGATTGTCATAAGGTTTTGGATTTGGGTGACGTGGTCTCAGGGGAATCCTAGGGTTGGTGGTGGAGATGGTTTTCTCTGGGAAGCCCTCAATAGGTGGGTGGAGATAGGAAAATTAATCAAGGGATCGTGAAGGAATACTGAGGCATCTAAGCTTGGTTTGGTTTTGTGATATCAGGACTAGTTTAGGTGAGATCATGGTAGTGTTAGGGTGGAAGTGGTTTAACCTCTAGATTCCCTTGGTTGTTTATGAATTTGTTTATCCCATGAGATCCCACATTCACGCTTGGAATATGGCATGGGGGTGATTTGTTGAAAGAAATATTTGATTCGGCCCAATCTATAGTTGGGTGGTACATGGATGTCCCTGACTTAGATGGATTTTTCATATGGTTAATAAGAGCTAACTTCATCTTGTCTTTATGATTAAATGTACGTGTTATTATGTATCTTCAATTCTTGTTCTATCATTGTTATTTATCTAGTTATATGTTGGTTATAAGCATGGTTTTATGACAAATTTAAGTATGGCTCTATTATAGTCCATTTTGTTGCATCTGGTCAATAAGCCTACAAACTAGATCAATCCACATCTATGAACACCTTTTCATCATCCCTACATAGAGACCTAAGCATGAATCTTCCAAATCCCTGAGTTTCTGGGTTTAACTGCTTCATTTCAGTGGTTTTAAGGCCCAATGCACCCTGCCCCTTAAGGGACCTGCATTCAGCAGTAGGTTTCTCCATTCTGCACCAATGCTAATCAGCAACTGGTTGTCCCTTGTTGGGGGTGTGCTGATTCTAGAAGTTTGGGAAAATTAAAAAGAATCCTAAAGCTTCACCTTCTAGAAGCTACTAGGATTTATTTGAACCATTTACCTTGGATAAGAACTTTGAATCCTATCTGATCCTACCTTCGAGATTTCACCTCTTACTTCGAGATTTCACCTCTTATCCCTTGAGCTCATCCTCCCCTCTTAAGTGGGTCTCAAGCCTAGATTGGTACATGGATAATAATTCTTAAACTACCATCCATATCATATAAATTTATTGCCATATACAACATTAGGGTTGGCTTTTGGAGACTAATCATACCCTCATGTTGTTGCCTCAAATCTAAAGGAGCCATCATCTTCATGCATTATGGTGACCTTGAACCTTGATGTGCGCTTTGTGGTAAAGAAGGATAAGTCAACTTGGGCAAATATCTACAAGATCATCTACTATTCTTGGTTATAAACTCTCTCCTATTCATATTAATATAAAGAGTACATTTTTTTCCTATATGTGTTATGTTATGTTTACATTCATATATTTCAATGATTTGTTGATCCATTGAATAGAGTAATTGGATAATTATACATAGATGTTATAGATCTTTGGCTTGTGTTGACTGTATGTGTAGGTTCTAATTATAGAAATCCGAGCTACAATTGGAGCTTACAAGTTGAGAGGAGAGGAGAGCTTGCAAAAGATTCTAAGTAAGTTTCTTTCCATTCTCCGATTTCTCTAATGGGAGCCTTATATTCTTTTCTTTATGTTATTCTAGACTAGTCCACTAGGTGTAGGGAAGATACTTTTGTTTGTAGTCCTAAATTCCACATAATAGGATCTTATCACCTTTTAATTGATGAATGAATGGTTAATGAATGCATGACCTAATTGGTATTATGACAACTATTGTGAGAGGGAATTAGTCCTTCTTGGTAAACCTCTTATAAGTTTTAGATCTCTATGTCCAGATATGCATTCATGGCCTATAGGTTGCATGTTAACCAGGTGTTTGAAAAAATTATTATCATGGTTAGACTCGATTATGGTTTTGATATTCATGTATGAGTTGGTATTCTTATAATATTGTATCGTGCTAATCTAGATTGACATGTGTATATGCAATAGCCTCCCCTGAGATACATTGAGGTATGATTTTGATTATGTCTTCTATTTGGTTTATCTAATATAGTATGTTTGCAAGGGATAGAAGATTAGATATGAAGAGTAGACTGGTGGACTATAATTTACATGACTCCCTTTGGGGGCTTGATGTGAATTCCATGGAGTGGGAAAATTCCATTAGGAAAAAAGGAGAAGAGTATTCTCATGACTAGCAGATACACTAAGGACTCGGGGGGCAGATATTTGAAGTTGCAAGCTAGATAATAGCATGTTTATTGAGGCACAAGAAATACTTGCAAGGGCTCAGGAAAAGAAAGCAGAAGTCAATGTAGTGATTCTTCACAACCTTTCAAATCTGCAGAAGTAGGGACAATTTGTGTCATCCATGGAAAAGAAGAAAGGACTAATGGGGCATGTGGTAACTGCTCCCATAAGAGACACATTATGGACAAATATGATATAGTCAGAGGTGGCATATATTTGGGTACACCTCAGAGGAAGGGTAGTACTCACGGGTTTTATTCTAGCTCCATTTCTGAGAGACGTCATCATCATTATCACCATCATCCTTATAAAAGGTGTGAGAAGGGGTATTTTCCATAAGAGTTAAAGAAATCCAAGCCTCCTACATTTGATTGAGAGATGATGAAATCAAAAGATGTAGAAGCATGACTACTTGGGATGTAAAAAAAATTCATATTACATGATTATTCAGAAAACATGAAAGCCAAGATAGATACCTTGAGTCTCAAAGGAAAAGAAAATATTTGGCGGGAGGATGTAAATCATGTCAGAGGCATTAGAGAAGAGGATCAACTGATTTTAGATTGTTTGAAAGACTTTTCAAGAATAAGTACCTATCTAAAAGATACTATGATTAAAGGGGAAGGGACTTCTATGAGCTAAGGATGGGTTCTATGATAAATGATGAGTACACAAGTAGATTCTTAGAGTTATTGAGGTATGTGCCTTGTCTTAAGGATGAGAAAGAGAAGATTCAAAGGTTCATTAGTACATTGGGAGTAGCATTCAAAGTCCAGATTGAGTTTGATGAGCCTCGGTCACTAGAGGTAGCCATTAGCAAGTTGAAGCATTATTATGAGTAGTATAAGAGAAACCTTGAGTTCAAGCGTGATTGGAAAGGGAATGAGAATACTAAAGGGAAATGGCCTAATAATAAAGGAAGACCTCAGGATGAAGGTGGCAAGGAAAATGTGGCACCTTACAAGAAGTTCAATACAGTTGAGAGAGGACATGGGTCTCAGCCTGAGGAGAAGAATAAGGGTCATGACATAAATCCTTTGAGGTGTTGGAATTTTGGTGGAGAGTCACAGGAGACACTATCCATCACATTAGGGTGGTAGACCTTATATTTACAGTTCTCAGAAGGCACAAATAGTTTGGGATGTTATTCATAACATTCGTCAGATCTATGCAACAATGGATAAAAAGTAGGATGATCATCAAGCATCCATTATCAAGATGGAAGGTAATCTTTTTGATGAAGTTTTTTCTACTTTGATTGATCCTAGATCGAATTATTGCTATATTAGTCCTGACTTGGTGGATAAGTGTTGCTTGAATAAAGAAGTGCATGAAAATTCTCGGTTGGTGTAGTTGACTATAGGGACAAAGAGAATTGTTCATCATTGGGTGAGATCTTATGCATTTGAGCTTAACGGTATGCCAACATCAACACATCTAAATGTGCTTCCTTTGGGTTCATATATTATGCTTTTGGGAATGGACTGACTGTTCATTCAAAGGAAGAAGATGGATTTATATGACAAGGCTATTGAGTGCCTCAATGATGATGGGAAAAGAAGAATATTGCAAGGAAAGAAGAAGCCTACATTAGTGATAATGGTTACAACTATGTAAGAAAATCATATTTGCAAGAGATCAGGCTTATTGTGTGCAGTTCATATTTCTAGTGATAAAGGGAAGAATGCTGACAATGGAGAAGTCTTGAAGAAGTATCCTATTTTTCAGTAGTTTCAGGGTGTGTTTTGTGGAGAGATTCCAGAGTTGCTTCCTCATAGGGAAGTTGATTTCTCTATTGAGTTGATACAAAGAAAAGCACCAACATCTAAAGAACCTTACAGGATGAGCACTATGGAGTTGGTGGAACTGAAGTTCTAGCTAAAATAAATACTTGATAAGGGATACATGAGGCCAAGTGCATATCCTTGGGGTGCACCAGTGTTGTTTTTAAGGAAGAAGGATGGTACTCTCATATTATGCATTTACTACAGGAAGTTGAAGAAAGTGACTATAAAGAAGAGGTGTCCATTGCCTCGAATTGATGAAGTTTGATTATTAAAGGGAGCAACAATATTCTCAAATATTGATACGAGATTAGGATATCATCAGGTGTGAATCATAGAATAAGACATCTACAAGAATGAATTTCGTACGAGGCATGGGAACTATGAGTTTGTGGTGGTTTCTTTTCGTGTTACTAATTCTAGAGCCACCTTCATGTGTTTGATGAATAATGTGTTGCATCGTTACTTGGATAAGTTTGTGATATTATTTGTTGATGATATATTAGTATATTAAAAAATGAGGAAGAGCATGTAGAGCACCTAGAAACAACATTGAGATTATTGAGAGACCATCAGTTGTAAAGCAAGCTCAACAAGTGAAGTTTCTTTTAGTCTCAGATTCATTACTTGGGACATGTTGTTTCCAAGGAAGGGATAGTAGTGGACCCAAAAAAGATCAAATTTATTATGGAATGGCCAACTCCTAGGAATGTGGATGGGGTTAGATAATCCATGGGAATAACAGGTTATTATAAGTGGTTCACTAGTAAATTTTCAAGGATTGGATATCTTCTTACATCTTTGCAGATAAAAGGGAAGAACTTTGAATGGAATGAGGTGTGTGGAGCTAGCTTTGATGAGTTGAAGAATTTTCTTACAAATGCTCTAGTTTTTAAGATTGTGGATCCTGATCAGGATTTTTTGGCTTGTACATATGCTTGCAAGGAAGCACTTGGTTGAGTCTTGATGTAGTAACAGAAGGTAGTATGCTATGAGTCAAGGAGGTTGAATGAGCACGAGGAGAACTATGTGACTCATGATCTTGAGTTGGCAGTGATCATTCATGTGTTGAAGATGTGTTTGGATTATCTCCTTGGCAGGATATTTGTTTTGATGAGTGATCATCGTGGGCTAAGGTACTTGTTTAACCAACCCAATTTTAATTCTAGGTAAGCTAGATGGTTGGCTACCCTTAGTGAGTTTGACTTTGATATTAGGTACATAAAAGGCAAGGACAACAAGGTTGCATATGCTCTTAGTAGGACAATGCAAGTGAGCCATATTTCAGCTATGAGTTCTTACGGGCCATATTAATAGGAGTGGATCTTACATGGAAAGCAACATGATGAGAAGTATCAACAACTAAAGTATAGATTGTAATATCAAGGTGAAGTCAATATAGATGAGGAGTATCACCTCATGATATCGTTTGGTCAGATTCAAGAATAAGGTCTATGTTCCATATAGTAGTGCGTTGAAGAAGCTTATCTTAAGAGATTTTCCTATCAAGCTATATTAAAGCCACCCATATACCATAATACTTTGACAAATGTTAAGAAATTTTACTACTGGATGAACTTGAAGAAAGAGGTGGTTGATTTTGTTGTAAGGTGTTTGGACTATCGGCAGGTGAAAGTTGAGCGTAAGCATCCAACTAGTGTGTTGCAGCCTATTCTAATTCCATAATGGAAATGGGAGGTCATTTCCATGGAATTCATTATTGGATTGTCACGGACATCAAGGTAGAATGATTCCATCATAGTTATGGTTGATAGGTTGAACAAGGTATCTCACTTCATTGCAGTGAGGCGTACTAATTCAACTAGTGAGGTAGCTCAGGTCTTCATCAGGGAGATATCTATATGAAAGATGCTTGATTAGATGCAAGATTTGTATCCTTTGTTATTTTTTGGTTGAGAAGATGTGTTTGGTATATGTGTTTTGGTTATATATATATATATATATATATATATATATATATATATATATATATATATATATATATATATATATATATATATATATATATATATATATATATAACGAGTTGTGTTATAAAGCTCCAATAAGTATGGTGTTGTTAATATTTCATTGAGTTGTGCTATAAAGATTTAATAAGTTGTATGATGGTCATATTACCAATAGTTTGGTATATTGTAAATAATGCAACAAGTTGTGTTATAAATCTCAAAAGGTAGTATGTTTTATTGGTCATAAGCATGATAGAACATCGAGGATGGTGTTTCCCCAAGGTGGTGGGATTTGAAACAACCCGTAGTTGATTTTCCATGTAAATAAAATAAAAACAAGGTCATGAGACATGTATTCCAAGTTGAAAGGTGGGAAAACATTATAGTAGTTACCACTTATGGTTTATTAATGGCTATGGAAATTGGAAAAGTAATTAACAAAGGAAAAGAGGCAATAAATGGCATTTAATTATGAGAAATAAATGAAACAGGAGAAAAAGAAGGTGAAGAGATATAAATATGCATGCAAGGGGAAATTAGAGAGAAAATGATGGAAAATGAAAGAAAAAATAAAAAGGAAAGGATGAGACTAGATATCAATGATAAAAAGGCATCAGAGAAACAGTTCACAACTTTTGTCAGTTTAGATTTTGGCACTCTTCCTTCATACTCTCCTACACACTTAGAGAATTCTTGGAGCATTCTAGCATTCAGTTAGACACAAGAAAAAAAGCAAACAAACAGAAGCAAAGGGAAAGAAAATGAAATTGAGGGAGCACAAGGAGAAAGTTGGACCAATATCTACAACAAGAAGATTTTGCAAGTAACGGGTTGCATGCGTGATTTCCTTACTGATATTTACTTATTTGTTGTAATTGGCATGGGATTTTCCTAGATTGACATTGGTTTCAACCTTGCCTTTCCATTTCTAGGATAGCCATGATGTAGTGGGTTCTCTATTTTGATTAAGCCTTGGATGACCAATAGACTTGGATCCTGGTTAAGGTGGTCTTAAGAAAATTCTGATGCGTCAAGGGTGGAGATGGAATTTCTCCTGTAACTCTTGAAATATGGGTGGACACAAGAAAATTTCTCTAGAGTTGGTGAATGAATTCAAAGGCATGCAATCTTGTTTTTATGTTAGTGATTTTTCGACCAGTTGAGGTGAAATCACTGTGGTTAAAGGTTGAGGTGCTTTGGCCTTTTGAAGCCCTAGTTGATTCTATTTTGATTTAACCCATATGATCCCACATTCATGCTTGGAATATGGCATGGGGGTGATTGGCTGAAAGAGAGACTTAGCTCATCCCAATCTATGGTCAGGTGGTACTTGAAAGTCACTAACTTGGTTGGCTTTTGCATATGTTAATATGAGTTATTTTCTTATTGTGATCATTAAGCACATGTACTAGTTATTGTATTGATCTCATGGCTAATTTTTCATGGATTCTATTATGGTTATATGTTTATTATATGCATGATTATATAATCTGCTCTTGCTATGGATCTTATTCATGATTTGATAAGTAATTGAATGATTGATGAATGCATGGGATAACAAGTGTTATTGTTGCTAGCTTGAGATGGAATTGGACCTTCTTGATGATTCTATGATGAAGTTAAGAGGATTTGAATCAGATATGCATTCATGAATTGTAGCTTCTATGATTACCATGTGGTTTTATGAAATGTTTATCATGTGTTTGACCTGTCTTGAACAAGATCTAACTTGATTACTGATTGCACAGAATTGCTATAAAAATAGATTGCATTCAGAATAGTTTTGGGTGTTTGTGGGCACTGGTGTGAAGGATATCCTAGAAATGGTGGCACATATCTCACAACCGCTGGCACGGAACAGGGAAGTTTTAGTCATGACCACATGCAGGAAGGCTTATATGTGTGCCTAGAGCATTCCAACCGCATGCATAGTGTGTTATGGGTGTGGTTTGGGGTTAAATCTTGTGAAAAGAAGTTCCAACTTAGGCTTTGATCATCATAGGTTGTTAGCTAACTTATGGGTGATCTGCTGTTCCTGAGGGGTATCAATAATTTTCCAGTTTTGTAGGTCCCACTTGCCCAACTGGAACTTGGAGGTTGGGTCATGTCATAGTAATACTCAACTCATGCTTACCTTGGAAAGCTTGTAAAAGTGGGTAAATGTGGGGTGGGGTGTTACATGCGGTCTGGAAATACCAAGAGTGGCAGTTTTATCTATATCAAGTCTCACCATTACAGAATTCCTTCGATAAAAACCACATATCTATTGAAAAACACCCACTATTTCACACAAGAGAGAAGAAGAAGGAAATGAACCATAAATTGAATCCCTAATGGTAAAACAACATGGAGTGGTAATCATGAAGATTAAGACACGTTTATCTAGATGATAGATATTATGAACATACCCCCCTATTATAGTTATTATATATTGAAGAAATAGAAGATACAAGTCCAGACGATGAAGAGTCACGACCCAAAACAAGTTAGTTCACCAAATATATAGATAAATGGTTTCAAACTGATGGGTCATATTTTATATTAATTAAAGTTAAAAAACAAGAAAATAGATCAAGTTTGATACATCAGTTGCAAGTTTAACTCAACAAGGCTGACCAGTCAATCAACCAGGAAAAGACAACAAATGCCACACCACCTCCAGTGAAAATGGGAGTGAATCATATTCCTATGTATGAAAGAGATGAATACCTAAAGAAGCACTAGTTCATCTATGATAAATTTTTGGTAGTTATGATATTATAGACAAAGACAGGCAAATGGCATAGTTTGTAGCCACTCTTTAAACGAAAGCACTAACTATTTTATCAATATTGGAGAAAATGAACCCAAAATAAATAAATAAATAAATAAATATATATATATATATATATATATATATATATATATATATATATATATATATATATATATATATAATATATATATATATATTTATTTATTTATTAGAACAAGTTTTTTCTCCTCCAAAGTGCAATATGTTAAACACATTGGAGCTCAAAAACTTAAAGAAATTAAACAATAACTGCATGAGATAGTAAGAGAATACAGTAAGTGATTCAAAGATTTATCAATCTATATTTCATATGTTATTCATGAAGCATTATTAGTTCAATGGTAAGTTTCTAGCCTATTGCAAAAAATCTGAAGGCCATTGAGAATGCATGAGGTGAAATCATACGAACAATCCCTTAAGCTATCTCAACACATTGAAATGCATGATGAAGGTGTTGGAAACCTTGGATCACTACTTGGTGGGGGGGGGTGTTGGTGGCATTGATGTTATGATGTAGTTTGGATGGTTAGCATTGATGTCAAACTGATGGCATACTTTTTTGATATGATATGATGCAAATGTACTAGGTTTGTATATTGGTTGTAGACCTTAGCTTAGTTGTTGCAGATGTCAGTGTAGGTATTTGGCATATGTATGAATTCCTTGGTAGGATATGGTGCTGCTTCACCTAGTTAATAGTGATGGAGACTATCAAGTCATTTTATTGTACTTTTTGTGTGAGGGGATGATCTTGGCTTGTATGATCAATTGCAATCTTGTAGGGTCTATCATTGATGATTTGATGGCTTAAGTGTTAGTGCAGTTGATGGATGGAAATCAAGTCAACTTAGTTTGACTTGTGATGGTGTTGGTGATGTGAAATTGGAGTGTTGGAGTGTTGTAGAGGCTACAATGGCTTCCTGAGGAATTATTGACAATGATCAATTAGTGGAGCAAGTTTGGGAAAAATCGAAGCAAATAAAAAGTGCTTTTAGTCATCATATGCCACAGTTTCTTGCATGAAAATGTTATCGGAGTGACTAAAAGTTTCAGTCACTGGAAGAGAGGTCTATGGGAGTGACTGAGGAGTTCCAGTTGCATGGAGCCTATGTTGTAGGTGCAACCAAGACTTAGAGCTAAAATTTCTTCGCATTCCTCGCACTCATCATAATTTTTTTTGTTCTTCGACTCATCTTGTTCAAGATTCATCATGTAAAGGTAAAAAGAAAATTATTAAAATTCTAGAAGATGGCTAAAAGAGAATATTCATTAGTAAATGAAGTTATTGGCTAGATTGAGTCAAGAAGAAATGAACCAAGCCATTTCCAACATATGAATAGAGCTCCACTATAGAATTGGAATGAATTGATTTAATCATATTCATAAATTACAAATATATGGAGAAAGGTTGCTCATTTGGTTGGTTATCATGTCTGAGAAAATTTTCATAGTGTTTTGGAGAGAAATTGGTCAGGAGTGTGAATTTTTTACAGCAAAGTGTGCATGGAGGTATAGCTATAGAAGAAACAGAAGCATGCATGGATGAAGATTAGTATTATGTAGAAGAGAAGTGACAGGGCTACAAAGGAGTTTAATAATGCATTTGTGATTGCAGGGGATACTTGTTTATTTGAGTTTATGTAGCTGATATGATTGTGATAGATTTGTTGTAGTAGTGTCTCATGTTTTTATATGGAAGTTATATATTGCATTATTGAGTTTCTGCATTTAATTTATTTGTAGAAAATGTATTAAGGTTGTTTGAGTTGAGAATGATGTATGAATGAGAAAGAGGCATATGATTTGGTTTTGATTCAGTGATTGATGTTCTGTATTGATATTATTGATAATGTGATATGATGATATTGTTGTTGTGATGTTCATGATGAGTAGCTCTAGGTTTCCAGTTTGAAAATGCATGAAAGGTGAACCACATAGAGAATTGGGGTGGGTGCTCTGACAAAATAGGTATTGAGAAACAATTTCTTCATGAGTCCAATGAATTTTGGGAAAGGCTTGTTGATCATATGGGTGTTTGTAGAGTTGTGAGATGGAGATCAGAGTTCCTTTCATATATTCTTCATATTGTACTCTCTATGTAATGATTTGCTTGACAAATAATAAAATTTATTGAGCAACACAACAACATCAAGGGTGTTTTCGAACTTGGAGGAGGCTTTTCACCAAATATACTATGTTCTTATGTGATGTGATGTTTTGTGTCTCATTGTGCATGTTTACTACATATGTTATGTCTCTCATGTGTTTATTCTAGTTGAAGTTGCATATTCAGATCTAATGCTCATTTGTTTAATAATGAATGGATTATTATATTGGTGAAAGCATTGTAAACTGTGGAATTTTTATCACTATTGATTCACCCAACCCCCCTCCTCCCCCTCTTAGTAGTGATCCTAGCTCCAAAAAATGGCATCAGAGTAGGTGCCTTTGTTGCATCTTCACTGTTGGAAGGTAGATCATGGGAAATAAAGGAGAGTTTCTTGCAGATAAAGCTCCTATTCTTCATGGATCAAATTATGCACTATGGAAGGTGAGATTGAAATCACACTTCACGGATATTGATGAGGATGTTTTGATCTCATTATAATATAATACGTATTATTAATCGAATGAGAAATCCAATAATATCATTTTGAAGACCCTATTATATCACGATGTTGCTATAGTGAGACATTGCAAGACTACAAAAGAGATTATGGACAAACTACATAGTTTGTATGGAAGAGAAGGATTTCAAGATTCAAAAATTGTTTAAGAAACCAATTACATTCTTGAAGAGAAAGAGAATGACACAAAAGACTCCACATCCATATCAGTAGCAGATCTAATTTTATCTCAAGAAGATAATGAGAGTAGCCATGAGAGTAAATGACATGCAAATCAGTGAACTGAAAATCTAGCATGAGGAAGTCATCAAGGAAAATGAAAATTTGTCAAATTAGATGCAAGAATTGGAAGCCTATTGTGCAAGTCTAGAAAAGGAATTAGACTCTTTGAGATGTGAGATTGAAAAGGAAAATAATAAGTTATCTGAGTATTGAAACATGGAGAAAAGCACTAAAATTTTGGATGAAATCCTCATCAGTCAAAGATATCAGCTTATTAAAATTGGATTGGGCTTTGAAGAAGAATCATTCCTTGTGAAAGAAAAGGAGAAAGTGGAGGACAACTACGTAGCAGACAATCACAAGTCCACCACCTCTAAATTCAATCAAGGATCTAGGAAGAAACATCATCAAAAGAAGCCAAAGAACAAAATAGATTATCAACAGAAGCAAAGAAAAGAAGATCATAATCACAAAATGCATCAACTCATAAAGGTAAGGAAGTGGTCAAGTGTTCATGGTCTAGCAAATCAAAGTACAAGGTAGCCAAATTTACTTATGAGTGTTGATTTTCTTCCAATCATTATGGTTGTCGTGATAGAGAATGTAATTTTTTTGCAAGAAAACAAAATTTGTTGGATAATCGTTGTTCCAAGTGTGGAAAATATGGACAAAAAGCTCTAGCTTGCAGATATGATAGGATCAAGCAAACAAGGAGAAATCCCACCATTGAAGACAAAAAAGGTGTGAAGGAGAAAATATGAGTTGCAAAGAACTAGCTCTTCAAAGGACATCAAGCAAGAATGTTTTGGTTTGAAAAAGGATATTCCACTCAGGGGGAGTAAATCTTTATCTTGTGCATAATCAAAGATGGCTTCAAGAGAAGAAAAACTTGGTAGGTGCATGTGATTAAAGGAGGAAATTTCAGCCACATGCATCTATTTATTTAATGTCCACAAGATCAGTTTGAGGCATACAAGGAGAGCACATGAGTTCAGGGGGAGTTCTACAAAGTTCATTCTTTACATATCATTTTATCCATTTGTCTCATGATTGTTTATAGTTGCGACCATGTTGTGAGAGGACTATTTTTATATTTATGCACACTAAAAAATGTTTTTGTAGCAAGCAACAACTGTTGATGGATATATGGCATATGTTTAGGGGGAGTTTGATATGGCTTTATGTGTTTTGCATGTATAACACTTATGTCATGCAAGATATTATGTATTCCTTGGGAAGTTTTGTGATAGTTTGAGAAAGTGATATTACTCTCATTGAAAAATTCTCTCTTATAATTCATTAGAGATTCATTGATACATGCATGTGTCTTAGAAAGTTGCTGGTCATTTTTGTGAGTTGTTTTGAAGAAACTTGCTACATCATTCAACACATTACTAAGTCCTTATGCTTTTGGTTGTAGTATGGTTAAGAGTCCATTGCACGTGTATCCATATGAGTCATGTATCCTATTTGCATATAATATTGTCTTGAGGTTAAAATATTTTACTTCTTCCATGTCATGAAAATCTTAATCAAGATCCAAGTACTTAAGTGTCTAGTGTTGAATATTACTCTTGAGGATCTCACCTTGAAGATTACGCATGTATTTGATGATGATGAGGATTGTGCTTGTTGGTGCACATATGATATCAAGAGAGTGTGGATGAATTTTGTATTCCAGATTCCTTAGTTTCTTGATTTCCATCTTATGACTAGAGGTTTTTCTACAGAAACATGGTTGCTTGGTTACTACCGCTGATTATATTTGAGGATTAGTTGCACATGTTTTCATTGCATTATTTTCTTCATATCACATTATTGAAGTTGAGTCATTGATGATGTTATTTCTCCTTATGTATGTGTGTTATTGGTGTTGAATAAAGACAAGGTTGTGTTGATGGCATATATATGTTGTGTCCTATGATAGTTTCCTAATGGTTAGTGGCATGTTTATGCTTACTAATCAGTTGAAGTTGATGGCTAATAGTTCGTTTCTACTTGTTGATACATATTGACGAATAGTTGATGCTATAGTTCATTCATGAAGACATGTGTTGTTGGGGTTGCTAACTATTGATGTTGTAGATTACAAGTTCAAGACATGTTCTGGAAATTTTTTGGAGAGAGTTGTGCACACTCTTTTTGGCAAGCAGTTATTCAATTTTAGATCATGATCATGAACTGAAGCCTTGTATTATCGCTACTTATCTTCATTGTGTTGATTGAGTGATCCATGAAATGGATTGTATGTATAGTCATGAGTCAAGATTGTCTTGAGAGGAAGAATCATGAGATTTATTTTAGCCTTAAGTCAGCTGATATATGCTACATTTTGTAGTTATGCATGGGCTTTCAAAATTAATATGTAGCCATGCAATATCATGTATCAATTTTGGGTCATTGGTAGAGTCATATGAGTGATGTTCATGTATGAGTGAGGAGTCATATTTCAGGCTTGAGGAAGAATTGTACAGTCACAATCCATCATTCTTGTAGCTATGTAATAATATTATGAATCTTTGTAATTTCGTTGCAATATTTTTGAGTCATAGTCCTTGGTTTTTTTGGAGTAGCCTCCTGCTTGTCACATGGAGGAAATTATGTGTTGTTGCTCACACTATATTATTGTTGATGGTCATCATATGCCTTGCTGCTATTATTTTCAGTTGTGATATGGTGATGTTTGGGAGCACGTTGTTGTTGCCATCTACACTATGTTATTACTGATGGATGTAGTGTATTCTTGTTTTATGATGGTGATCAATTGTTTTGTTGTTGTTGTTGGTGATGTTGATGGAGAGAGTGTTTCTCATATTGATGCTCATGTTTTCACTTCCTTAGTTCACAGTGATATTGATTGGGAGTTTACTACTAATCTCTAATATATATGACTATTGCTGAGAGTCATAACATATTGTTGCCTTGACAATATTTTTGATTTAGATGTAGTTATTCCTTGAGATTTTTGCTACTACATCATGAGAAAGTGGCGTATTGCTACTGCATTTTGTCATGCACTCACAAAGGAGTGAGAGTGTTCGTTTCTTGATCTGCTATGTATCCCTTGGTTTTTCAGTAGAATTTTGATGGATTGATGTTTGCCCCTTTTCCATTGATGTCAAAGGGGGAGAAGATGAGGAGTTCATATTTTCATAAGTTGTTTGGATGGTTTAGCTAGGGTTTCCATCAATGCCAAAGGGGGAGATTGCTAGCATTAATGCAGTTGTGATTTAGTGTGGATGGTTGGCAATGATTTCAACCTTATGGCATGAGTTGTTCATATCATATCATGCAAAGGAACTTCGTTTTTATATTGGTTGCAGACCTTAGCTCAGTTATTGCGGATGTTGGTGCAGGTATTTGGCTTGTGTATGAATTCCTTAGCAGGATGTGGAGCTCCTTCACCTAGTTGATAGTGAAGGACACTTTCAATTCAGGTTTATTGTACTTGGTGTGTGTGGATGATATTCTCTAGTATGATTAGTTGTAGAGTCTTGCAGGGTATATCATTAATGATTTGATGGCTTAAGTGTTAGTTCAATTGATGGATAGTATTCAAGTCAATTTAGTTTGACTTGTTATGATGTTTATGATGTGAAAGTGGATTGTTGTAGTGTTTCAAAGGCTATAGTGGCTTCCTGAGGACTTATTGATGATTATCAACAAGTGGAGCAAGTTTAGACAAAATATGAGCAAAGGAAAAGTGTTTTTAGTCATCATCTACCACAATCGCTTGCATGACAATGTTATGGGAGTGACTAAAAGATCCAATCACTAGAAGGTAGATCTATGGGAGAGACTAAGGAGTTCTAGTCACATGGAGCCTATTTTGTGGGTGTGATCGAGATGTAAAGCTAAAATTTCACTGCATTCCTCATGCTCATCAGATGTTTATTTGTTTTCTGGCTCATCTTGTTCGGGACTCATCATGTAAAGGTCAGAAAAAGGTTAGTGAAATTATAGAAGATGGTTAGAAGATAATACTAATTAGTAAATGAAGTTAATGGCTATATTGGGTCAAGAAGTAATGAACCAAACCACTTCTAGCATGTGAACAAAGCTCCCCCACAGAATTGGAATTAATTGATTTAATCATCTTCAAGAATTACAAATATGTGGAGAAAGGTTTCTCATTTGGTTGGTTTTCTTGTGTGAGAAAATTGTCATAGTGTTTTGGAGAGCCATTGGTGAGGAGTGTGAATTTTCTAAAGTAGATTATGCATGGATGTATAGCTATAGCAGAAACAAAAGCATGCATAAATGAAGACTATTATTATGCCGAAGAGAATTGACAGGGCTACAAAGGAGTTTGCCAATACATTTATGATTATTGTGGAAATTTTTTATTTCATTTTATGTTGTTGATATGACTGTGATATATTTTCTCCAGTAGTGTGTCATGTTTTTATATGGCATTTATATATTGCATTATTGAGTTTCTACATCTAGTTTATTTGCAGAAAATGTATTGAGGTTGTGTGAGTTGAGAATGATGTGTGAATGTGAAAGAGGGCCATGATTTGGTTTTGATTCAGTGATTGATGTTTTGTATTGAGAGTATCGCTAATGTGATATGATGATATTGCTATTTTGATGTTCATGTTGAGCATATCTAGGGTTCCAGTTTGAAAATGAACAAAAGGTGAACGATATAGAGAATTGGGGTGGGTGCTTTGACAAAATAAGTATTGAGAAAAAGTTTATTCATAAGTCCAATTGTTGTTGGGAAAGGATTGTTGATTAGATGGGTTTCTATAGATTCATGAGATGGATATCATAGTTTCTTTCAGATATTTTCCATATTGTACTCTCTATGTAATTATTTGCTTGATAGATAATAAAATTTATTGAGCAGTGCAACAGCAGCAAAGGTGGTTTTTGACCCAAAGGGGGTTTTCCACCAGAAACCATGTGTTCCTATGTGATGTGATGTTTTGTGTCTCATTGTTCATGTTTATTACATATGTTATAAATCTCATGTGTTGATTCTAGTCGAAGTTGCATATTCAAATGTAATGCTCATTTATTTAGTAATGAATGGATTAATATATTGGTGAATGAATTGTAAATTATGGAATTTTTATCACTATTGATTTAGCACCCCCCCCAATAGTGACCCATGTTCCAACATGGGTGAATCAATAGTGTGTCTTATTAACAATCTTTACCATTTTAAACTTCGTACTAAATCACATATATTATCCAACAACACATTAGATTATCTCATGCATGTAAATCATATAAGCATCTAAAACATGATAACCATGAAAGAAACAATAATTAACACATCCACACAAGAGACACAAAATATCTGGTGGAAAACCCTTCACCAGGAAAAAACCACCATTGTTGTTGTTATACTACTCTAAATCTTCTATTAAGAAAAATACGTCATTCACATAGATTTGTTGACTACCATCATCTAGGAGACTCGAACTCATATACAATAGGAAAACACCAAACAACCAAGAGACTCGATTCTACTGATAAGCTCAGAAGACATATTCTCACATGGATCTACGAGCTACCATCCACTGAAAGCCAACACAATCAATGATCCTCACCCAACTATGATTGGAATGTCCAACTCATATTGGATAGAGATGTTGTTTCTTTCACTGAAACTTCATAATCAGTACCGCACACCCATGAAATCATTTCTCCTCTATTCTATGTTGACCTTGCTTCATAAATTTTCACTGAAGATCCCAGGACTTCTCTGCTCAACTTTATTCAGCTCTGCAATATGATCTCCAACAACAAGACATCATCAAAAAATCAAATAAAATCACTATAATCATATGTTCTCCACTCTAGAAAAATAATGGCCACAATGCATGAATCAAATCTGAATAGTGTAATCACCAGCAACTAAAACAAACTCACACCCATTGATCCATTAAACCCTCACCCCAAAATATGATTACTACATAATACAATCAGCAACACAAAACACAATGTCTATGTTCCAAATGCATAAACAAAACCCGTAAAACAAAAGTGAAAGTCTCAAATATGGGGTTATACCAAGCTCTCCATCTCTACCAACACACTATATTATGGCTCTCTGCTTTTCTCATCTGCTATCTAATATTCTAGTCAATACACTGCTTCAACAAATAGATCTGCTCATTATGATGCCATTAGAACTCATACATTGAATCAAACTTTCTCACCAATAGGTATAAAGCATACTCATACAATGCAACCCTTTCTAACTCATAGTATCAACTCATCCAACCAGCGAACAACATTATTTCTTTTTTCACATAAGTAAAACCCAAAATATCCTCAACAATTCTCTAAGTGAATACCATAGGAGAATACCATGCATATGGCAATACCTAGGACACATGTACCATGGTAATATCCAAACAAATACCATGGGAAAATAACTTGCTTATGTCAATACCAAGGACACCTGTACCATATTAATCTCCGAACCGATACCATAGGAAAATACCATGGTTATGTCAATGCCAAGGATCCTTATACCATCGTAACTCCAAACCAATACCACGGGAAAATACCTTGGTTATGTCAATACCAAGGACACCTATACCATGGTAATTTCCAAACCAATACCATGACCAATTACCATGGTTATTTTAATACCAAGGACTCATGTACCAAGGTAATCTCCAAACTAATACCATGGGAAAATAACATGGTTATGTCAATACCAAGACTATCTACACCAAGGTAATATCACATGAAAACATGCTCCACACACATACCAATACCATGGTAATGTCAATACTAAGAATACATGTACCATGGTAATACTCCACTTTACAATGCCAAGGGAACCTGTACCATGGTAATACCAAATAGCTGCCATACCAAATACCATGGGAACTGTTGCATTGTGAAAAAGGTATGATTTTCTTCTTTATTACCTTGGTTGATAATATGTTTTTCAATGATTTTACTTTTAGTATGAGGATATTTGGAAGAAAAGGATAATGGCAAATGGTTGAAAGTATTGTCGATTGATTTAAGTATTTTTGATGTTATAAGTCTTAATTTAAGTTAATTTGTGTGTAGAACAACTTGATTGGATGATCGGTGTTCCTTTGGATGAGTGGAAAGCGCTAAGTATGGATAGTCATTATCTTAACTGGGGAAAGTCAAGCTAGTAATACACACAAGACAAGTCAGGGAGATACAGATTTCTATTTAAAGTTCCAATGATCACAACTAGCAATCCTGAGGATCTCCCGATCCTAAAAATAACTCCATTTACTAGAATTTTTATGTATTATATAAGTTAGCGGTAAATAGAAATGGGGAGAGACTTTACTTTTCATTCTTACAGTGAAACTGAGAGCAATGATTCAACCTTGAAGTGCTATAAATGATTTTGTAACTTATTTTGATATTAATGAAGAGTTAAAGCTTTTGCGTTAAGTTCATGTATTGAGTTTCTTATGACAATTCCTTATGGGGACCTCGAGCCCAATCACTGGAAGATTTATTGCTCGGTTGTATTATTTTCATTTACTATATTTTTGAATATTGGCTATGCTATTTCATTTCACAGTCGGAAGTGGATTGAATCTTGTTTTTTCTAATGTTGCTACTTTTCTTGAATTTGTTAAATGCATTTTATGAGATTAAAGGTTTTATTGAATAATTTGACTGAGTTATTTTAGCTTTGTGATACTTTTGAATAGCGATGTGGTTTGAGTAATTTTCCTTTATCCATATGATTTTGTAGAAGCATTGTGAATTTGATAGTGAATCTAGGTTAATTCTTTGGATGAATTTGGAATTCTAAGTAATAGGAAGTAAAAAAATTGTTGTGTGAATAGTTTATTTCTGCAATGATTGGATAGATTTAGGACTTCCTAGAGTCTTTTGTAGTAATAGCTTCTTACATTTCGATCCTCTCAGATTTTATCTTCCACATACTGTGTTGACATCCCTGAAATAAAAGATGAATCCCAGGTTGACATAATTAATGTAGGATTAAGATTTAGTTTTATAAGTCATATTAATTACGCAACAGGAACATCCTTGGTAATACTTTACAATCATGTTCATAACCAATGCATAACCAAACACCTCATAAGGCTAGTCACACAACTACAACAAGTCATTCATTAGTTTCTACACTAGGTCATTAAAAATAACATAAACACCACTAGCACAAGATGATCCATCAATCACATCAATGCCATAATTTGACCATCATGAGTGTGACATGATAAGGTTGACATCAATGCCAACCCAACCAACTACAACCATACTTCAAGGAAGGCATTAATACATCAACTAGTCTACATATGGTTGACATCAATGCCAACATGAGCTAGTTTCCATCATGAGCCAATGCCAACATCAACTAGCTGGAACCATACACATCATAATGCCAACAATCTCCAAATTTGGAATTGATGAAAAAGACACAAAAAATCTAGACCATCATCCTCTATCACTCCCCCTTTGTCATCAATGGAAAACGTTCAACTCCATTTGATAAGGCAACAAAAAGTGAAACAGAACCCTTGAAGTATTAGGTCTATATGGCTAAAAAATAACGTACATCAACAATCATCCATGCCTCTAATATCAGTAGAAACAAGAAACATAATAAACCAATTATCATTCAAAGTAGCATATCCAACCAACAACCTTTAGCAACACACAACAATATGCAAACATATGGCAATCATTGTAGAAATATGATAGTAGAATTACAACTCCTCAAGAAATTTAATCTAAATCAAGAGACATAATTCTACTCTACTGCTCTGCAGAAATTAATTCACAATTTATAACAACATTCACAAACATGCATCAATCACATACACAAGTACACAAATTTATCTAGTTAGAACTAACTCGTAAAAACCCCTTAAGCATGCTTGCATTAATTAGATGAAAAAATAATGTATTACAATTTTTGCTCGCTTTGAGCTCAACTTGCAAGTGAATAACCTTTCTCTTTTTTCAATGAGAAGCTCTGACCGAGACTTAGTAAACTTTTGTCTCTGCTTGAGCCCCTATTTTTTAGGAAATTTCCTCCAATTGATTGCGCAATTCCCTATTAGAAATTATTTAAAAGAGCAATGGAACACATAAAATATTGCCAAAACACAACTACAAAAATGCATAAAACAAGAGAGACACAAATATATGTGGTTTACCCAATTTTGGCTACAACCATGGACAAATGGTTAGTCCTTCCTTTTATATTATCCAACAAAATGAAGAGATAGACCTACAACATTTCCGTTGTAATTTCCTCTTCGTTCTTAATAAACCTCCTCTCTCTCTCTCTCTCTCTCTCTCTCTCTCTCTCTCTCTCTCTCTCTCACAGAATAATCACACACAACTACAATACAATTCCCTCATATGAACCGAGGGTTTCCTTCTAGGGAAAAAAACCCTAAAGTAACATAACTTCTACTATCATATCATTTGTCTAATGAACGACCATGATTGATTACGAAATTACAATATTTTACAAGGATTTTTTCATCTATATTTAGTGTTTGGTGGGGGAGCTATTTAAAAGTAGTTGTCACCCCCCCTAGACCCCCTTCTCAGTTATCATACAAGCAATGTTGCCACACCATTTAGTGTTATAGCTCCAAATCTCACTCTTATGGTTTGTGATGCTGTACTCATGGCCTAGGGCAACCCCTCCTTCCAGACCTGGTCCTAAAATTTAAAAAACAGTGTTTTATTCCTTATACACGACATTGCCCTGAGTTAAACGCGTGTATACGCGGGTCTTTGTATATCCAACCCGCGTGTGTGTATTGAAACACTTAAAAAAATATATAAATTCCTTCTTTTCGGGCAGAGATCACGGGTTTTACCTGCTGATCACCTGTTAGTGCCCGTGGCCCAACTGTTCCCAACCAACTCCTAACTAAAAAACTACTTTGGAGATGGTATAAAAAGACCTCAAAGGGAAGGCCTAAGGGAGGAGAGAATAGAGAGAAAGGTTATTATGCTGAGATTTTCCCCTTGACCAGGTCTGAAGTCCCTTGTGCCTTCTGCACTTCCCCCATTTTGTACAGGAAACCTTTGTTTCCTTGTGTGTTGATGTTCATCCACTATTTATGACATCATGGAGAGAGTCATGGAAGGAGTTTTGTTAGAGGCTTGAGGCTGGAACGGATCTGGAAGGAAGCTTTGCTTGGAGCCTGCTGAAGGTGACTCAGGTGAACATATTCCTTTTTATGTACTTTATTTGTCTATAATAAAAGAAACACATGTCTTGGTTCCCGAATTGAATCCTCTTTATGTTAACGATATTCATGTTTTGAATTCATGTGTAAATGGTTGTTTGGATTTCATAACTAACTACCTTTCTTTGTAACATGAAGATGTTTTATTTGTAAGTTTTTGTCCACGTACTGCTGCGTTCTTTGAATTGTTTGTTTTGCAGGACAAAAGAGAAGAAGGGAACTCCAAGAAGGGTTTGGACGCTAAAGGCCTTCTCAAACGTAGGACCGAAGGTACATACCCTTATCATAGTATTTGCTTACAATAACATAATGGCTGTATGAATGCATGTTTCTTTGAATAGACAACTTTCAGTCTGCTAGGGTTTCACCCAGAAAGCCTTAGGGGATTTTTTCCCTCTACCAGAATTGGCGACTCCACTGGGGACAACACTCTTGTTGTTCCTAGTTTGGGTGTTTTTCAAGCCAATCAGGGCTCAGCTGCCTTGTCTGCTTGCTGTTACTGTCTGGTCTGTACTTCAACTTTAAGCATTGCCAGTTTCTTCAGTTTGTTTTTTTTTTATTTTTCTTGAAGCTTTTCATATACGCTGTTTTTCTTAGATACAGAAGCATATATACGCTTGTTTCTTTGAGAGAACCCACGTATACGCAGGTTTCCTCAAACACAGTCGCGTATACACGCAATCTGTACTACAGTACAGTCGCATATATATCCCAATTTTCAAGATTTGTAAATCTTTTTGGCCTCTGAAGGTTTGTCTGGTGGTTTGAGTCAGTCTGAAATAGTTATTTTCCACTATCAGTTATTTGTTTCACAGTGAGCATCTCGTTCTGAATTCTCTCTGATTATAAGGAGTGTTGGTTTGGTTTTTTGTTGATTGCAAGCGTCATCGTTCTTTGCTAAGGCACGCAAGATTTCTGCCTAGGAATCTTGGCTGCTCTGTTTCATCAGGGTAGGAAGATTGAATTAAATCTTTGTGTTAATCTTTCTTTTGGTGAGTTTTTTGTTTGCTTGACAAAATCGCTTTTTGTGACCATTTGCTTCTTTGTTTCATGAAAGTTGTTGTTTGACACTTTCTTGGAATTTGTCTTTTTGATCTTTTTGGTTTTCATTGCCAAGGCTTTCACTGCTGCTTTTGATTGTTAAGAGCGATTTCAAACACATATATTTTGTTGGGTTTTCATCCATTAAGTGGTGTTGATTCACAAAAGTGTTTAATTGCCTATTCTTCAATCACAAGTTTCAGTGTTGTTGAGAGCATTGTTTGAAAAGACTTTTTGTTTGTTGCTTTGAAGAAAATCTTTTGAAAATCTTAGTTTTGCTTTCTTGAACTTGTTTTTCATTTGGTTTCCTTTTAGAGAAGTGAAAGCGATTTATGTTTGTCTTAGAACTTGTTTTTAGTGTTTAGATGAAATGAATGGAAACATCTCATATTCCATCTAGGCATCTTAAGTGGCAAGATAAAGTTTGATAAACAAGCAACTTTCATTTTTGTTTTTAGAGTAGTTTTGAATCTTGCATCCACATATAGTTGTTGCATTAGGATAGATTTGCATCCCCTTTTAGGCATATATAGCTTTGTTAACTTTTGTGAGTGTGAAGTGTGCATTAACGAAAAGAAAAGAAAAATTTGTTTTATTGGAAGTACCTCTGAACCCTATAGAAATTGCTTTTCATCGAAAAACGAAAAAGTGCATGCGCATGTAGTTAAGTTTTATTAATTTCTTTTGCGTCAAAAAACACCACTAGTTTAACTTTCATTACCTTGTGACTTAAAGAACAGCCTAATAAAATCAAGCGCTAACTAAAATTCACTAGAACTTTTTGTTTTAGTCAGTTACACCAACAAGATTAGGATTTTAGGGCCTTGGATTAGGCGAGTGGAGAGTTAACTCTCCAAGGCCATATAAACATCAAACGTAGGAGTCTGAATAATGAGAGAAAAGCCAATAGCGTTAGGAAGACCAGGAAAGCTCCAGATCTGGGAGTTAAGCACGAGGGTCTGTGAAGACAGGGAAGAGAGATACCCCCTCTCCTACTTGTCCGAACTTACCTCACGACTGTTCCGCCTGGCTTTTGTGACGAGTTGGTATCCATAGTTGCTTCTCCTAGGGAACTACACAGGTGGCTGCGGAGGGGAATCCCGTGGCACATGAGGTCGACGTTGCATCACTCTCGACAGTACTACTGGAGGGCACCCTTGTGAAGCTTGGGGGCTTGCACCAGCGCAGGCTGTTGTTAGGAGGTTAGCGTAACTTCCTCTAATACCTTCACTGATAGGACTGGGCCCTCATCATCCCAGACTATCTTCGGAAGGCCCCTTATTTCACTTTCTCATATTTTGGTGTCCGGTCTTAATCACCCGGAGCAGAAATACTTGGAAGTTGTTTGACTGGCTGTATCTTTAGGGACTTTATAGTGTGTGCTCTGTGCTCCTAGTTGGCCTAGCTTTCAATTTTTTGAGTCTTTAGTTAGATCATAACAAAAAATTCAAAGTGGCTGACCGATCTCCAAGATGGTCTCGAAGACTTCGTGGTCTCTCGCCACCAAGTTTAGAGCCTTCTCCTAGAAGGCGCAGAGGCAATACTACCGTTGGGTTCCGTCCCACGCCGGTTGACGCATCGGGGATTGATCCTCCTCTCGGGGGCATTAGCGGCCAAGCAAGGCCTGTCACTTCTGAGCAAGAGAGGGACACTCCATTCCTTTCTCGAGTTCGCTTTCAAGCGGAGAATAACATAGAGGTAGAAGAACTTTCAGAGTCATTAGTGGCTCCAAATTCTCCACTACCATCTAGTCATCCAGACGTATTACAATACGTTGGGACTCCGACGCATAGACCGTCAAGTCCAGGTTACCCTACGTGCTTACCATCGATGACCACTACTGGAAGCATGGCTTCTATGAGTGCTATGACTATGCAAACCCCAACATCCGTTCAAGGGGGAGGAACCATTTCCATCCCCTCCGCTTCCTTGTTCGGATCTTTTGCTAGCACATCTTTAGTTGGGTCTACCTCCATTCCGTCCACGAGTGGAAATTCCCAAACCAATGCTTTTGGTACTGGACTCTTCCCTTTTGGCACCCAATCACAGGGTATTCCATCGGTCCCGTTTAGTGCCGCTACGTCCATGATGGGCGGATCGGCTTCATTCCAAGGTTTTCCTTTCGGAAGTGGTCATATACCACATTCCAACCCGACGGTAGGATCCATGCCTTTTTCTTCTATAGGACAAAGCAGCAATCCTTTCCAAGGTTGGAATAACCCTGGGGTTAGTAGCGTGGGAACTGGGAATCCGTTTATCGGCCAACAAGGGAATAGGCCGTACTCCACGGTTAGCATGTTTCAAAGTATTCCTCCCCTTGCTTCGGATTGGAATCCGTATCAGGGGTTATCAACTCCCTACAACCCTTTAGGAGGAAACTTTGCTGGTTATGGAGGTTATACGGCCGGAGTTGGTCAAACTCTAAATTTTGCTGGACCACAAGGCTTGCCTTTTGGTTCAGCCGGTTCTACTGGTCACTTCGGGCAACCTGGTGCCTCCCAAATTCCAGGACAATCTTTTCAAAGCTTTGGGAGTTCTGCCCAGTCTGGGTGGAATCCCCAAGGTCCTCCTAGGCTTCCGTTTCTGGCAACATTAAACTTGCCAGATCTCACTAAGTTAACAAATGACCCAATCAGGTACAATCCGGCCTGGCCTCCGGTCCCAACCAAACTCCCTTCGAACATTCTGAAATTCGAAGGGAAGAGTGGTGAAGATCCAGGCGACCATGTAACCACATTCCATCTGTGGTGCTCATCTAACTCCCTTATTGATGACTCAATTAGGTTGAGACTCTTTCAACGCACCTTGACTGGTAATGTGGCCAAATGGCCAAGGGGCAGCTTTACATCGTTCGCTGACTTAGCCAATATTTTCTTAAATCACTTCCAGTTGCCTGTCCGCTATGATGCCGGAACTGAACTTCTGGCCACCTTTCGTCAGGATAAGGCAACCCACATTTCTGATCATATTCAGGAATGGAGACGGAGAAAGAGGCTCATTAAAGCTGAAATCCCTCCGGAGTACCGTCTCGAGTGGTTTTTGAAGTCTTTACAACCAGAGATCTCCAAGGATGTCTCCATGTCTGGGGTCTATTCTGAGGAGCAAGCCATTTTTAGGGCCCAACAATTAGAATTGATCTACTCTCAGTCTGGGATCCTACAAAAGTACTTGCCAGATGCTCCTGGATCTAAGGTTGATGTAGCTAAGTCGAAGCCAGGTCCGCACGCGGATGGTATCGTCGGGTCAGTAGACACAACTACCGTGAACTTGTTGAATCAATTACAGCAGTTGTCCTTGCAAACTGCTTCTAACAACCAAGTCACATCATCTAATCCCCCTACTTCCCAAACTTCTTCAATAAATGCCGTCCAATCTGATAATCCCAAAGGAAACCAAAATTCCAATGGGAAAAAGAAAGGACGAGGTAAGAAAAAGAACCAGGATGGGAAGCCTGATGCAAATAAATCCGGCAACAGTGTTGGTGATGGTAGAAATGAGTCGAGAAAGAAAGTCAAGTTTCCTTGCAAGTTGTGCAATGGAGACCATCTAACTCATCTCTACCCCAAGATTCAAGATGCTCAGCGCTTGTTAGGGCAGCAAGGAACTTCTAGTTCTCAAGCTGTGTTAACCAACCCTTTTCCCCAAGGGCAGCAACTTCTTGCTGGCGCGTGTTCAAACCCTGGTACATCCGAAGGGGGCAACTAGGAAGGGGACAAGTCATCAAATGTGTTCATGATGGGTGCTCACGCTAATGTGACCACACGGTCACGCGATTATGGTGAAGGTGAAAATTCCAAGGGTAAATCAGTTCCCGAATCTAACAACCCGCTTCATATTGAGCGACCTTCTGTCGAAACTATACCTCGGATACCGAAAGGTTCCACTAAATGCGCGACGATTAATCCTAATGCTAGGGCCACCCAGAATTACTGCATTGTTGAGGATCTGGCCCAGAGTCCATGTGCTATGTCCGCGTTAGAGGTTCTCCAGTCATGTCCTGCTCAATGAAGCGCCTTGCTATCGGCAATGGGGGCAGTGGATCCAAGTAATTCCTTAGCTCTTACTTTTGACATGAGTAATGTCAAAAAGAGACTTCCTCATCACATGGCTTTCCAGATAAAGTCTACCTACCAGAAAACGAATATCTTTCGGACGGCTGTAGATGAGGGAGCTTCCACGTGTGTCATGTCTATGTCATGCTGGAAGGCCATTGGATCACCGTCGGTTGTTCCTTCACCCACCCTATTGACAGCATTTGATGGTCATTCTCATAGGCCATACGGGATTATCCTGGCTTTTCCTATATGTGTTGGAGGAAAGGTCGTTAAGAAGTAGAGGTCATAGACACTAAACTAGACTATAATCTCCTATTAGGAAGGAACTGGGTATATGAGATGGATGCCGTGGTTTCAACTCTATTTCGTGTCATTTGCTTTCCTCATGAGGGGAAAATCGTTAGGGTTGACCAATTGGACTATTGTCCAGTTGATCCTCAAGCAAACTCTGACTCTACTATTCCTTTAGTGGGTAACCCCCGTCCGCCTACCGAGAGTCTAGGATTCGGGATGTACTCTTCATTAATGGGTACGTTTAATCTTCCCCCTCCTACAGCTGGTATAGATACAATTTCATCCTCCAGGGATCCTTTACGGAGAGAGTTTGTCCAAACTCCTTATTCTTCGAATCCTGGAACCTTAGCTTCATCTGTGACCACATCAGGTGACAACGAGGTGGGTGGAATAGAATCTCTTATATCTGCAGTAGAGCTTAGATATGAATCTATAGATAACTCTGCAGATAACTATTCTACTTCTTCCTTAGGGAAGGAGATAGATAGTGATGTGGCTCATTTTCGGACCCTTGATTCCACTTCTGCATCGGATTGCTCGGATATTGTTTTTCCATCGGATGAAGCGGTATTCGAAGCAATGACGGCCGTAGATCGACCTTTCGAAGATTTACATCGTCGGTTACACTTTCATTCCCCTATGCATGAAGTCGAATCTCGATCCTCCAGTTCGACTAGTGATGTTTGTACGGTCCCTTTGGCTCCAACACATTCATTTGCCGAAGAGAGTATATTGATTGGTTCGATCATCGTACCTATAAACATCCCTAGGAGTAAGTTGGCGGAGCCCCCTGACGGGCTCTACCTAAATAAGTACTTTGCTTAGTTTTACCAGGAAATGGCTTCTTTGTATTTTATGTATATTTGTACATATATCATCGAGAGTTTTCTGATATCAGCACTTTTTGGTCTACTTTGGTAGGTGTTGATGGATGATTTGGTTTATTTTGGGTTCGCCGATGGTGCTAGTCGGCACACTCGGAATCTTGCTTCCGCAGCTTGGGTACTCTATTATCCAACTGGTCAATTGGTGGCATCAAGAGGCGTGTGCATCGGTCCTCCTTCAAACAATGTGGCCGAGTATACTGCTGTTATTAATTTATTATCTGAGGCAATCTCTCATGGGAACGACTCATTGGTAGTTTATCTTGATTCTCAATTGATAGTGTCTCAATTAAATAACATTTATTGGGTACGGGATCCATCTTTATATCGCCAGTATTTAAGGGTGAGGTTGTTGCAAAGATCATTTACTTATATTAATTATTTGCATATTCCAAGATCTCATAATTGGTTAGCTGATTCTATCACTAATCAAGCATTAGACTGGCATATTAATCATTCATCACAATAAAATCACGCATCAAAAAGTCAAACTGTATATATATATATATATATATATATATATATATATATCGTAAAGCGTCTCGAGTGTACATATGTGTATCGAAAAAATATACAAAATTGGGACTCAAATGCCCATAATCATGTCCGGCATATCTAATGCCTCGGCTCAGGATGAGCATCTAAGTATGTCACTATAGCAGTGGCCACACGCCGAAAGATGCGAACCCAGTCACGTGGCATGCCAACCACATGACGCTGCATATCCGGAGGAAGGTCCTCTATGACGGCCATCGGTACTCGGCAGCTCAGTTTCGCCAAGTGTCGCTGGACGTTGTTTAGAGTCCGTTCTATATCAGCAGCCGCCTCTTCGGCTCCTCGGCCACGCCGTCCATGCCACGGGAATCCATCTGGTCGTACAGGCCCAATGTCTGGAACATGATCATCATATTAGTCATTTGAATCTCATCAAAAAATATTTTTCAAAATTCATCATTATATTTGAAAAATCCAAAAAAAATCATAAAATCAAAAAAATCTTACCGATCTCGCCCCATGCTGCATTTGGTGGCAACGCTAAGTCAGGATCTCCTTGGAAATCTAGTCCAACATAGGGGTAGTCGTCCACGGTGATGATTTGCTGATCCCACCAGGTGAAGAAGTCATCGTCAAATGCAGTCCTTGGGACCTCCCCACCCCCCAGATGTTTCATCAGATCAGCCCACCGGCCCATGCGTGGATCGCGTGGGGTGCTGATGGAAACTGCTACCCTGGGGCGGAGTGCGGGAACCTTCTCGAAAAAGAAAGTGCACAAGATGCTTCCATAGCCAAAGTTTTTAGTCTGACCCCTCCTGATAGAAGTGAGTTGGCTCTTCATGTTGGCCAGAAGAGGAGTACACCAGTCAAAAACAGTAGTAAGACAGTCAACTGCCACGCTCATGTTTTGCCGTGACGCCTGATGCAGAGAGGATGATCCGTTCACCTGAGCCATGGTAAATAGGATTATCCTAAGTGACAAACTCGCCACATGTGTAATGGAAATCTGGCTCCCAACCTTCTTGGGATGTCCAGGGCAGTATATCTGTACATAGTCCTCTATAGAGAGGGCACTCTGTGACCTGCCCCAGGACTGTACTACCTCTCCCCTTCGGGAAAGGCCCGTGATAAAATAGATGTCCTCCACTTCTACCCTGAGTGGCATCTGATCGATCATAAAAGCTTCCTCATCGACATCCCAATAATCAATGAGCATCTCGAGCAATCACGTGTTCGCTTTCATATTTGGCAAGTTGAAAAATTTAAGCAAACCGCATCCCCGGAGTGCATCCAATGCTTCTGGATTGTTCATAACTTCATTGTCTACTGCTGCATGTTCTCTTTCACGCCACGTGATAGGCATCCTGAGAAAAATTGATTTTAAACCGTTAGTTTTTGTTTAAAATGATTCGCGGCGTATACGCGGGTCCCTTTGCACACAGTCGCGTGTAGGGCTCGCGTATACGCGGGTTCAATATTACCAACCCGCGTATACGCCGCGAGCGAAATTTTGACAAAAGTTCAACAGTGAAACCTCAATTATAAATCTTAAAAACTATCACAATCAATTGCAAGCTAAGTATAAGGGTTACCTGGAGGTATTCGACGAATTTGAACGGTTGAATCTGGTTGTGGGAAGATTGCTCCTTTTGCTCCAAATCTTTTGCTCTCAAACTCAAATGGTAAAAATGGTGAGTCCAAAATGCTTTTTATAAGTTTTGAAAATGCAAAATTTTTTCTAAATTTTATTTTGTTTGGCCTCATGTGATTTTTAACTTGGGAGCTTGGAATGTCGAGATCGGTTTGTTTTTCAGGACATTTTGGACGTTTTTCGACAGTTCGAGACGGTTCCATGACTGCTGACCCGTCATGGCAGTTATCGTGTTTTCACTGGCATATAGGTTAGGGACACTATTTTTCCGTTGCATTATGCATACTAGCCTCCATTTGACCGATACATCTGCCATAGGGTCGATCCCATCGTGTTATGGTTCATAAGCCATCTTCACTCGCCGATTCTTTAAATCATGACACGATGGTAGAGCCATCCTTTACATGGGCATCCTAGTTAGCACCTCACTGACATTTGTTGCCCATGCTGCTCCGATTTGAGTAGGCTCGGGAGTCCTCTGTAGTCCTGCCATGACTTATCCGTTGAAGACTCATTCCTCTTAGCTTCTCCGCTTTGTTCTGGCCTTATACCCTAGAGGTTCCTTTGTGCTGAGTTGTACTATTGCATTGCATGTTGACCACTTGCACCTTTTGGCCTAGAGCCGGCTTCACTTGGACTCGTGTTTAAGCCAACTTTTGACCATGACGTCTGCAAAATCAACCTTGCATACCTTTGACTTCTACAGCTTGACACACCTTGACCCGTGGAAGGAGCATACCTTTGAGTGTCACTGACCAGTGTTCACCTCCATGCATTGAGCATAGAAACGTTCCTGTTTTGGGAACTAGATCATCTGTTTCACCGACACTCGCTCTTTCCACTGTACAATAGCATCCTTTTATTCTTTTTCCGGCTTAACAGAAAAAGACAAAAAAATTAAATATTCCAAAAAGAGCTGGAACTGGACATTATTTCCATTTATTGTTGGCAGCTAGAGTCAGTCGTGTCGCCCTTGAACAAAGCACTCAAAACAAAGTCTCCTCCGCATGGGTGGGATTTAGTTTGACTTAGGTACGCCATAACCTTGTTATTGAGTCAGTTCTCCCTCGATTGGTTATCTCTTCCAATCATATGGAGGGTTCGGTTGTGCCTCCTGCATGGCGAACTTATACAGAGTCATCATATGCTGCCACATAGTCACATTGAGTCATGCTTTTGTTCAAGGGAAGTTAGCCCGAGTCGGCCTCTCTGCAGTGTCTCTTGACTCATATTTCAGTTGGCCATCCCTGGTTGTTAGTGTCATGTCTATCATCACATCAGTTATATTGGTCCTTTACTCGTGCCGGTTTGAGAAGGTCCCCATTGACTTCTTGCTGGCGGGTCTTGTCCTTATCGACGATGACACCTTGCTCTGAGGACAGGCCTAGAGCCGCACCCTGGCCCTATTTTCATTATTGATAGGTCACCTTGTGCTCAGCATCGATCAGTATCATGGGTCTTTGACTGAGTGGTTTCCCTTATGTTCGACATCAGCTTACATTATCACACATTGGGATTCGTGCAGTACCTTGGTTTCCATTTGACCCTATTGGTGGATACCTCGCCTCTGTGTCGGCTTTCATTATTGGTTAGTTCAGAGGGTTTCTGCCGTGCGCTAGCCACATCTTGTGTACGCCGGAAACGTACTTCGGTTGGGTTACTACATATTTTTTGTCTGATTCCTTCCACATTATTGGCCTACGGGTTACACTCGCGCTAGATTGATGGAGGATGCCTTAATGCCTTCCTTCTAGTGGATCTTTCCCTATCGACCTCGACTCATTGCTTTGGGGCAAAGATCTAGAGTCCATTTGGCAGTACCTTGGAGTTTGTAGTCATTAGTGGCAGATCTTTCGCTATCGACAGTGGGAAACCATCATTGTCTCCTGATTGATAGATTCTTACAGGTGTTTGACTCCAGCTCATCTATTCACACTTGTTAGATTGTACTGGGTACCTTGACGCTCATTATCATTATCGGTGAGTAGTCTCGCATTTGTTAACAGTATACATCAATGACCGGTAATCAAACGATTTCTCACATGGTCGAATTCAGATCATTTATTCCCATGGTGTAGAAATGTACCACGGTGGTCGGTGAAGACCTCAGGTTGTATCAGCATTCATTGGTTCACTTGACAGTTGCTCCTGTTGCTGCTAGTTGATACCACTCCACTATATATGTTGCAGTCAGTCACGGCGACATTCTATATGCTGGCACCTGAGTTTGCAGTGTAGTACCATCCTATTCCATCATGTTCAGTTGGTACCTTTTGGGATCAGTCCTTGATATCAATTATCCGTTTCATCTTTCAGCATCATTGACAGTCTTATATGTGATATTCAGACATGTACTTGTTCATTATGATCAGATGATCCATTATGTATTTTGCAGTCATTTATACTTGTATACTTAGTGGATCCGCTTGTACTTGATATGCGGACATGCTTTACTTTTTCTGAGCATGGGTATGCCTGCCTCAGACGGTGTTTCTTCCTGATCTCCTTTGGTGGCTTGGCAGGCTGAATTCTGGTGAAGTCCTCCTCGGTTTTTGACAGACTTCCTTTCCATGTACTCGCATAATATATTTCGGCCATCATGTACCCCTTCTGACCTCATATATTAGGGGGCATCTGTTATAGCTCCAAATCTCACTCTTATGGTTTGTGATGCTATACTCATGGCCTAGGGCAACCCCTCCTTCTAGACCTGGTCCTAAAATTTAAAAAACTGTGTTTTATTCCTTATATGCGACATTGCCCTGAGTTAAACGTGTGTATACGCGGGTCTGTGTATATCCAACCCGCGTGTATGTATTAAAACACTTAAAAAAAATATAAAATTCCTTCTTTTGGGGCGGAGATCGCGGGTTTTACCTGCTGATCACCTGTTAGTGCCCGTGGCCCAACTGTTCCCAACCAACTCCTAACTAAAAAACTACTTTGGAGATGGTATAAAAAGACCTCAAAGGGAAGGCCTAAGGGAGGAGAGAATAGAGAGAAAGGTTATTATGCTGAGATTTTCCCCTTGACCAGGTCTGAAGTCCCTTGTGCCTTCTGCACTTCCCCCATTTTTTACAGGAAACCTTTGTTTCCTTGTGTGTTGATGTTCATCCACTATTTATGACATCATGGAGAGAGTCATGGAAGGAGTTTTGTTAGAGGCTTGAGGCTAGAACAGATCTGGAAGTGTTGTGGGGAAAAATGCCTATGCAGGACGATCCTATCCACCTAAGGTGTGACAGTGCCTTAGCAACAAACAGAGACAGCTATTCTAGTATTCTTGCTTTATGAATTAAGAATGAAGAGAGATGGATGGACTAACCGGTGTCTTTCGTTTGTCCCTCGATCCGGTTTCTCTTCTCTTTGAGAGTTCCCAGTTACTTGCCTTCTCGCTCGCCCAGCTTCAACAGGTTTCTGCAAGATCACAAGAGAAGAACACTACACAAAGACATAGATTCATATTCATAACTAGTTAAGGATTAGAAATAAACTAAACATACTAATGCAGTCATACATCAAAGATACATCAGTATATAGGAGAAACCAAGATAGCTTTATTGATGAATAACAAGGTTCAGGAAGAGATACAACCCAGAGAGCTCCAATCCAGCATCTCCTTCCCAGCAAATGAAATTCCTATCTTCACCTTCCCTCAAAGCATTAAGCACCCAATGATTCTAGTCTCAAACCAACAGCAATTCTTTGCAATAACAAAATTCCAGCCTCCAGATCTCATGGAGGAGAGATCCATATATAGATGTTTGGAGAGAGGATGAGTCAGCTTGAGATCTAACTAGTGTCCTCTCCCTCTGTCAGTTCTTGATTCCACTTGGAGGTTCTTGCTTCCACTTGGAGATTGGGAACCTCTTACTCATCACTAGTCGAATTCACTGAGGCAAGTGTCATTGAGGAAGATTCTGGAAGCTTCCTGGGTCTTGACACCTCTTGGAATGAACTTTCCATTTGTCAATTCGCGCTTAGCGCACCCTGGTAGTGCTTCTACCTGCGTTGCAGTGCAGGTAGCCAGTGTTGACTTTGCATTTCAGCGCAGACATCTAGTGGAGCCACTGAATTGATCCTAAATTGACTTGTTTTTGAGCAGTTTCTGGTGGAGAACTTCTGTGAATTGCTGTGGTTTGTTAGCCTTGTTCCTCTATGGGTAGGAACAACATGTTTAGGGACTTTGGATCCCTTAGATTATGGACATTTCATGCTCAATGCTGTAAGGAACAAAAATGTCTATAACAGTTGCCCCCTAAAGTATGAGGTCGTTTATCGGGTGAAATGCTTTATCAGGAGGATCCGAAGTTCATTCATTGCTGGGAGGAGACCTGTAATAAGATACAATACAATACATTATTTTTCATACTGCTTTCATGATCTAGCTGAGGCGGGCATTCCCATGCTCAGCTTTATAAATTCATTTTTTTGTACATAGAACAGACAATCGTCTGATGGTAGACTGATAATTTTAATGAAATTATCATCCTTTGTGTAGGATGATTATCTGCTACAATGATGTACATGTCAATGTCTTTATCTTTCCTGGATATATATCGCAGCCCAGATGGATGAAACTAGATCCAGGGTCTTCAAACTCGTTCGATCTTCACTCTAAGTACAAGTTGATCCATGTGAGAAATGTTCCGAAGTCGAACATGGAAAGACATCGCTTGATTACCGGTCAATGAGGTAAACTGTTAACAAGCGCGAGAGGAATCACCGATGATGATAATGACCCTCAAGGTACTGCAGTACAATTCATGTGGTGTGAATAAAGGACTTGGCGTCGAACACCACGCAAAATCTTTCAGTCGAAGGTCATTGATGTATACCTGTCGCCGGAAGTGAGAAACTTGCCATTGAGGCATGCAAGCTTCAAAGTACTGAAGGGGTGTTCCTAGATCAACTTCTTGGATAATGAGCTGATGTCGACAAGAAGTGATCCGTCAAAGGAGGGCCTTAATGTATCCCACATCAGTGACACGGAACGGAGCAAATGATTTTGATGGAGGTGAAAACGATCTGATGACATATGATTCAGGGTGGCGGTCATGAAAGGATGAAGGATAATGTACGGCAGTGGATGGGACACGGTTGACTTCTCTGAACGACTTCTCTTGAACATATGGCGACACTTATGCGATGGATCGGTAGCATTACCCCAAATATGGATGGTATGGCGAGACCATGGTGATGTGACCGGTGAATGAAACAACCCAACCCGACTGTGGTACGGAGGAAAAGTGTCATGTTCAAGAGCGACTTGCTACCATCAAAGTTTTCTTGAGTTTCTCCCAATTTTTCCCCAGTCATTGCTGACCAGTACCTCTTTATTTTTGTCAAGCTTGAGGAGGATAACATATGCTTGTTCTATAACTTGCCCTTCGGGCAAGCCCATCACTATGTTTTAACGAGCCTAGCGATAGTGAAACTTGTTCTCGTCTAAAGACAAGTTTGTCGCTATTTAATGCATTTAACGAGTCTAACGACAAGGACAACTCGGTCCTTTTCATTTTTAGAGAGTCTGAAAAGGTACGTAAAGTCAACTCCGGAAGTCCTTTTTCGTCATCTAATCCCTTAAGTCTAAAAAAGTATAAAACAATACAGAAGGGATGAGTTTTCGATAGTTTTAACGAGCCGAACAAAACAAGCACTCGATCTTTTTGTGCAATAATCCCTCAGGTCCAAAAAGATTAAAATCTAGAGGAGGGATAGCACTTCCGGTCGCTTTAACGAGCTGGAAGGCCAAAACTCGGCAATCTTTTCATATTTTACGAGTCAGATGAAAAGAGCTTAAAGAAGACTCGTCTTTTGAGGAATGAGTGATAAAACGGGTTAGCAGCTGATTCCAGGTAAGGCTTGGAATTTTCCAATCATGGCAGTGTCACAAGGATGGCTAGTGAAATCACTCTTTCGCAGCTGTTCCTCAAAATGGGTAAACAATCATATGGAGGTGAATGATCGGCCAATGAAAAAGTGGAGGTGGTGGGCAAAACACAACCAAGGCTTTAATGGCTGATGTCGCTACATTCACGGTGGTTATCTACCGGAATAGTTCATTTTTTTTAACGAGCTTAAACGCAGGTGGAAACATTTGCTCGATCTTATGTTTATTTTTTAACGAGCATGAACTATACGATAAAACTGCTCGGATCTTGCGTTTATTTTTTAACGAGCATGAACTGTGTGCTAAAACTGCTCGATTACCCAGTCATATGATAAGAATGTCTCATTAAGATTCTATTTTTTATGGAGCTTCATCTCACAAAGCTTTGCTCCAGATCCTTTCGTTATGCAAGTTCGGAAACGACTAATCCTATGAGTTTAAAGGGTTAGACCTACAGGTTTAAAGGGAGGACCTAAAAATTTAAAAAATAAATAGTCGCCCCTTCCTTGCACTCCAAAAGGTTTGCATGCCCCCAGGCATAAAGTACGATTTCAAGGTTACCCCTTCTTAGTCCAATAAAACATTTGTTTTACTGGGAGAGGCCTACCTCTTTCAGGCTACCCAAAGATGGTTCTGTTATTCTTTCAACAAAACACTTCTTCGGCGTTGTCTACCGAGATAGACAAAGATGAATGACCTCAGTGCCAAACACGTAACTTTGACAAAAGAATCTTATTCTAGAATAACCCCTCTTCCAAGACGGACGGGGTACAGACTAGTCATATTCTCCCGCGGAAACCTACCCTATACCTAAGGTTTTCCTGCCGAAGCAGACTAGGACGCATGCCCCCTGGGTTCCAGTCATATCCTCCCGGATTACTTGCGCTCATCAAGAGGACGGACCGTGGGTTGAGACATTTCTTGCGTGAAGAGACCATTTAGGGATGGTATATGACTATTTGCGATGCGTGATCCGGAAAATGAAAGCTGGTCCACGAGCTTGACCACTCTTCCTTCGTGTGGAAAACACATTACTCTAAAGAGTGAGGAGACGATGGATCCCATGCAATATATATAGTCTCGTCCAAGGAGTAGGTTATAATCCAAGGGTCCTTGAACGACCATCACGTTCATTTGAACGGCCTTCCCTTTCAATGTGATAGGCACATTGGGGAGGATCCCTAAAGGTCGACTGGTTCCTTTATCAAAGCCTGTCAGATTTCTCATTTTAGGCAAAAGCGTTGGCGAACCAAGCGCTTTCCAAGCAATAGAGGAAAGGATACTCACAGATGCCCCCTCATCAATGATGGTGCCAGCCATTACCATTTTGTATATTTGAACAATAATTCTGAATGGTATGCTTGCTGGCAAACGGGGTTTGCCTAGTTGGTTCCAGTCGAACGAGACAACTAGGTTGCTTGGCGGTGGGACCGAATAGACGGCCGGGTATGACTCTGACGAAGTTCCTTCCTGCGATAAAGGAATGGGCAAATTTCCCCCTTGTTCGTCAGAGTCTGTGTTGATGAAGAGAATTTGGATGGTGTCGTCTTTATTCTCCTCTGTGATGGTATCATTCGAAGATAGAGCCTCTGAAGGCAAAACCGGGTCAACTGCCGCCTCAACCTTTTGACTTTCGTCAGGTATGGATTCAGATGGTTCATCTTCAATGATAGGTGCTTCGGCTAACCACCTGAGCAGGCCAACCGGGTTCTCAACTGGTGAAGGACTTGGCAAGATTTTTTGATATCCAGGAGGAAGTTGCACTGGTAACACCGGGCGATATTCCAAAACTCTTTTCGCCTCGTCTAAGAAGGGACAACGGTGGATGGCATGGTCGCCTTCACACAGTTTGCAGGGAAATCTAGCTTTCCCTCTCTGTCCTGTGGCTTCACTTTCACTAGTTGACGGTGTGCTGTCAACATGGCTATCAGAGGTTGACGCCACCGAATTGTGCAAACGGGGAGACCAGTCCCTTAGTATCCGAGGGATGCAGGGACAATCTTTGTGGAAGTGGTCTCCCTTGCATATGACACATGGCGATTTAGGCCTAGTTAGTGCTGTGTGTGGATTTTTGTCAGACGACACTTGTTTGCCCCCAGTCGCTTTTGGCTCCTTCTTCTTCTTCTCTTTCTTCTTCTTTTCCTTCTTCTCCTTAGGAACTTGGTTTTTTGTTTTACCAGTTCCGTCAAGCGAAGAGGAAGGAGGAGAGGAAGAATTAGATGAAGTAGAAGGCTGGTGGGTAACTCTGGTTTGATCTAACTCTTGATTCAACTGTTTAGGAATAGTGGTGTTCTGAACGACATTGGTTGAGAAGAGCCAGACTGGCAAGCCAATCGTTAGTCCTGGAAGCGACAATGTGGCCATATGGGGCGCACCAACATCTCCCCAAGAGGAGAAGGGACTAGGATTTCCACCAAGGGGAATTCCTTGGTTGGTATGCTCCATTTTCTCAACCTAAAGATCAACGCAGGAAGAAGGGGTGATTGTTCCGTTTAAAATAAATTTTAACGACGCTTTAGACACAACTTGCTTTTTCGATTTTAAAGAGTCGAGAAAAAGCTAAAGATGACTCTAGTTTCCTTCGATGTTTTAACGAGCCTGAAGTGACAAATGCTCGGATGGACTTTTTCCGTTATAGAGTCTGAAAAAGGCCAAAAGGAACTGCTCTGGAGTTCTAGGTAGAGGGTGTGCCAAACTTTTCGCAAAACCGCAAAATACTTTTTAAGGTACGGGTGGTCGATCTTCCTGAATGCTGTGTTCAGTGCATTGCAATCAGTAGGGCGGCCGACACGGCTTCCTAAGGATAAAGGTTTTATGCCTATAGGGGTCTCCCAATATATACGCGACGGTACGTGGGAGCACAATCCATACTGGCGCTATCGTCCCTCAGGAGGAATCACCGACCATCAACGAGATCGACAGTCACCAGGCTTTACGACGCCGGGACACGTCTCTAGCCTAGACCTCTATGTTGTGCGTTATGTTGCAAAGCGTTGTTAAGTTCATTCAATTTATTTTAGGTTGATCATTTTAGAAGTTTGCCTTTTGAGGTTCACCACGAGATGTATGATACAATTCCTAAATGCAGTCTAAAGATGATAAGCAAGCTTTATATCTTTTCAACTTATGAAAATCCTAGCTACAAAGGGAAAAGAAAGGACACCATCTTTTCTCAAAGAGCAATTAGCACACTCTAATGCACTTTTCCTAAATCAAGCATGCAAACTATCAAGATGCAAATGCACAATGCAGGTGTTTGTTTTCCGCTTTCTTAATATTGATGCCTAAAAAGAAAGTCTTTTCCACAACTTTGAATTTTCTTTTAAATGACAAATACAAACAAGTTTACTTTTTCGAAATCAGAGAGGGTAGAAGAGATTACAACACTTTATGATTTCCGAAATGAATACTTGTTTCGACACTTAAAAGAGACAAACTCAAACCAAAAGCAAAAGTAAATGTATAATCAACTGTAAACAGCCAATGAACTCTCTCCTAAGATCACAATCGACAGATCTGAATCAAGGGCTACAGGATGACTATTTCACTCTTGCAAAGGAAAACTGTAAATGACGCCACAAACACATAAAAACACTCACAGTCTTTTTGTACAAAAGGAGGCGGAATTCAAGCAGAGAAAATGAGTTATTAGACAGGTACCTATGCTGGTTACAGGCTGCAAAAATCAGAGATCAAAACAAGGCAAAACAGAGCAGAGAACCCCAGCTGAGCAAGGCCAAACTGGATCAGTGCACCCTCAACACAGGGGTTTTGACATTCAGCGCAGGTAGCCTTCACGGGACCTACGTTGAAATGCAGAACCTCTTCACAGGGTCTGCGCTGAAGGGGAAACGAGAGTTTCTCACTGGGTTCTGGGTCACAGTTTGCTATTTAATCTACAGTTTCAGGCCAAATCAAAGAAACAAGCAAGGTACAATCAAAGGGATGCTTTGAGGAAGGGCTAAGATCTATCACAAAGGATCATCAAATCATTTGTGAGTCCATTGTTCAGATCATAGACAAATCCAGTGATTGGATCAAAGCAGCAGTTGTCTACTTTGCATCTGAGAATAGCAGATGCAGTTCGATTGTTGCTGTTGAGTCTATGAAACAAACAATGATAGAGACACAAATAAAATGACTAAACAGATCTCCCCAGTATGGTCGCTAATTTGTTGTGGGGAAAAATGCCTATGCAGGACGATCCTATCCACCTAAGGTGTGACAGTGCCTTAGCAAAAAACAGAGACATCTATTCTAGTATTCTTCCTTTATGAATTAAGAATGAAGAGAGATGGATGGACTAACCGGTGTCTTCCGTTTTTCCCTCGATCCGGTTTCTCTTCTCTTTGAGAGTTCCCAGCTACTTGCCTTCTCGCTCGCCCAGCTTCAACAGGTTTCTGCAAGATCACAAGAGAAGAACACTACACAAAGACATAGATTCATATTCATAACTAGTTCAGGATTAGAAATAAACTAAACATACTAATGCAGTCATACATCAAAGATACATCAGTATATAGGAGAAACCAAGATAGCTTTATTGATGAATAACAAGGTTCAGGAAGAGATACAACCCAGAGGGCTCCAATCCAGCATCTCCTTCCCAGCAAATGAAATTCCTATCTTCACCTTCCCTCAAAGCATTAAGCACCCAATGATTCCAGTCTCAAACCAACAACAATTCTTTGCAATAACAAAATTCCAGCCTCTAGATCTCATGGAGGAGAGATCCATATATAGATGTTTGGAGAGAGGATGAGTCAGCTTGAGATATGACTAGTGTCCTCTCCCTTTGTCAGTTCTTGATTCCACTTGGAGGTTCTTGCTTCCACTTGGAGATTGGGAACCTCTTACTCATCACTAGTCGAATTCACTGAGGCAAGTGTCATTGAGGAAGATTCTGGAAGCTTCCTGGGTCTTGACACCTCTTGGAATGAACTTGCCATTTGTCAATTCCTGCTCAGCGCACCCTGGTAGTGCTTCTACCTGCGTTGCAGTGCAGGTAGCCAGTGTTGACTTTGCATTTCAGCGCAGACAGCTAGTGGAGCCACTGAATTGATCCTGAATTGACTTGTTTTTGAGCAGTTTCTGGTGGAGAACTTCTGTGAATTGCTGTGGTTTGTTAGCCTTGTTCCTCTATGGGTAGGAACAACATGTTTAGGGACTTTCGATCCCTTAGATTATGGACATTTCATGCTCAATGCTGTAAGGAACAAAAATGTCTATAACAGGAAGGAAGCTTTGCTTGGAGCCTACTGAAGGTGACTCAGGTGAACGTATTCCTTTTTATGTACTTTATTTGTCTATAATAAAAGAAACACATGTCTTGGTTCCCGAATTGAATCCTCTTTATGTTAATGATATTCATGTTTTGAATTCACGTGTAAATGGTTGTTTGGATTTCATAACTAACTACCTTTCTTTGTAACATGAAGATGTTTTCTTTGTAAGTTTTTGTCCATGTACTGCTGCGTTCTTTGAATTGTTTGTTTTGCAGGACAAAAGAGAAGAAGGGAACTCCAAGAAGGGTTTGGACCCTAAAGGCCTTCTCAAATGTAGGACCGAAGGTACGTACCCTTATCATAGTATTTGCTTACAATAGCATGATGGCTGTATGAATGCATGTTTCTTTGAATATACAACTTTCAGTCTGCTAGGGTTTCACCCAAAAAGCCCTAGGGGAGTTTTTCCCTCTACCATTTAGGAACTAGGGTGCAACATGGCTAAGACCTCTGAATCAAGAAGATAATCAGTCTCCACACCAAACAATCTTCCACTTGGAAACTAATTATAGAAACTCCACCACTACTTCATTTGTTGGACAATGCTTCCTATTTCAACCTGATTGTTTCTCATATTCATCATCATACTTGAAGACCAATTGAAACTAAGCAGGATCTCAATTTCACCGTGGTTACAGCTTTTGTTAACATGTTTGTAGGAATTTGGCTAGTGTGTATCTTTTCTAGCTTCAATTGTCCATCTTCCAAAATTGACCGTATGAAATGGTACTTGAGTTTTATATGTTTAGTTTTAGAATGAAATGATGAGTTCTTTGAAAGATGAATGATACTTTGTATGACACTGTATAACCTTCCCATCTCTTGCTTCTTTCACAACTCATCCATAAATCTTTGTAACCAAATCATTTCTTTACTAGCCTCTATAGCAGCAACATATGTTTCTTCCATTGTTGAAAGTGAAACAATGTTTTCCAATTTTGAAACCCAACTAAAAGTTGTTCCACCTACAGTAAAAACATACCCTATGGTGCTCCTCCTATTATCTCTATCACTTACCATATATACATCAACATATCCCTATAGAGCAATGTTTGAACCAACAAAGCCAAATGCTTGATTTTTAGTACCTCTAAGATACCTGAGAATCCACTTCACTACCATCCAATGCTCTTTTCCTGGATTGTTCATATACCTAATTACAATTCCCATTGCATGTGCAATATCAATCCTTGTGCAAATCATTTCATACATTAAGCTTCCAACTACTGAAGGATATGGAAATTTACACATCTAATCCATATTTTCCTGATTCTTTGGATACATCTCCTTACTTAATTTGAAATGGCTAGCCAATGGTGTACTAACTTTACATTCTACATATTAAATATCTCCAACACCTTTTCTATGTACTCACATTGAGATAATGTTAATTTGTGATTTTTCCTATCTCTAGTTATTCTCATACTAAGGATTTCTTTTACAAAACCCAAATCCTTCATTACAAATGAATTTGCCAATTTTCCTTTGAGAACATTTATTTCCTGCATGTTAGATGCTGCAACAAGCATGTCATCTACATACAATAACAATATAATATTGTTGCCATCATTTTTCTTTTAAATGTAAACAAAATGGTCAGAGTGACATCTAGTATAACCTTGTTCATACATAAACCTGTCAAATTTTAGATACCACTTCCTTGGATCTTATTTTAGGCCATACAAGTTCTTCCTCAATTCTCATACTAACTTCTCCTTCCCTTTCACCTTATACCCTTGTGACTGTTGCATATATATTTCTTCCTCCATTTCCCCATGGAGAAGGTATGTATTTACATCTAACTGCTAAATATGAAAATATTTTGTTGCCACTAGGCTTAAAATAGTACTAATTGAAGTCATTTTAACAACAGGAGAAAAAATTTCATCAAAGTATATACCTTTGTTTTGTGCAAACCCTCTAACCATAATTATAGCCTTATACCTATGTTTACCTCCATCTTCTTTCTTCAAACTGTAAACTCATTTATTATGCAATGCTATTTTACCAGTAGGAAACTTGAGTAAGTCCCAAGTCTGGTTCTGCATCAAGAATTCCATCTCTTCTTCCATGTCTTGCTCCCACTTCATCTTGGTTTCTACTTACATTGCTTCTGTTGGGTCCCTATAATACTAGTGATTACCCCATTACTATTGTAGTTATACCCCTTATTTATATTGTTGTGCCCCTATTACCCCCATATTGTTATTTCTGTGCCCCATAGAATCCCTCTATTGTTATTTTTGTGGCTTTATATTATTATTGTTAGGTCGGCTAGATTATATTGTGACTCCTTAGACTCCTATATATAGAAAGGAGGTTTTGTCATTTGAATGATCCAAGAATTGTTCATTTATGTAATGTAAAGGAGGTTTCCCCCTCGAAGAGGCTGAAGTTTAAGGCGTTGATCTATCTTTTCTATCTTTTCTTGAGCTAGTTTCATGACATTTGGTATCAGAGCTTTGGATTCTAGGGTTTCGCTGCTCCAAACAGTTCATCGTGGAATTTTTGCTATAACTTTTTTTCTCTGATGTTTTAGAAGTCGTAAGAAAAACCCATTGGAGAAGAAATCGCATTGAACCTTGGGTCCGAATTTCAGAGCTTTTCGCATGATATTTGAGGAGATATGATCTGAGGAAGTTGGTCTTTTGTAGACTCCTGAATTACATTCAAAACAGGTGACCTGGGGAAAATCGTCATAACTTTCTCTTTGGGAATCAGATTGAAATTTCGTAAGAAGGCACAGAAAGATGACAGACTGTAGTTTCTTGTATATCTTTTTCAGAACCAAATATCAAAAATTGTACACGTGGCACTTCATGCAACTTTGCTCTTCTTGAAAGGTCTATAACCAGGTCATCTTGGGAGATTGTGCATAACTCTTTCTTGGAGAATCCAATTTGGATCAGACTGGTGGCGTTGGAAAGAGGACATAGAGAGATACTACAGGTCACAAATTCAGAACTAGATGATTGGAAAGTACAGAGATACATCAGACGCAATATCGAGCTCCTACAAAGTGAAAAAAGGTGTGTAGATTTTTTTTTAATTTTTGCTTAAGCTTGGTTTGAAAATTTATTTTGAAGGAATTCAAAGGGCATAGTAGAGCATTATTATCGGTAACTGATGCCCCAAGGAAAGAAAATGCAAACACCTAGTAAGGGACCTGAAAGCTCTAGCATGACTAATGAAGAAGAGGAAGAAATGCTACATGATATATCAAAATTACATGAACAAGTGCAACAAATTTCACACTCACAAAAGTTAACAGAAGCTAAGATAAATGGCGTGGAAGCTAAGATGAATGGCATGGAAGCTAGAATGGACAGTTTTAAGATAGATTTGAACACAAATTTGAAGATAGGCATGGCAGATTTGAAGACATATTTGACAAATTTTCTACAATAAATACTTACTAATGGTGAAAAGGTGGTAAAGGAAACTCATGATGAGAACAAAAGAAATGTTAATCATGATTCCATAGACGCTAATGTTGAATCGAAGAATCACCATATTCCAAAAATCGATATGAGGAAGTTTGATGGCAAGGATCTCGCCACATGGCTATTACAGATGGAGCAATTCTTCAATCTCAATAATGTGCAAAACACACAAAAGGTACGTATGGCAACTGTATATATTTGGAACCAAATCAGTTTGTATGGTACAAATGGCTTTGTTCTTGTAAAAAATTTATCACTTGGGCAATTTTTACGGAAGAATTGATAGCACATTATGAGGATACAAAAAGCAACACTTTTTTTAGCCAATTGATAAGTCTCAAACAAAAGGGTTCAATAATGGAGCACATTGAGGAGTTCCAAAAATTGAACATAAGGGTAAAAGATATTCCAGAGGAGCATAGGATTGATGTGTTCATAAGGCCTTTAAAGGATAATATCCAACATGATGTTCGCCTTTGGGAACCTGATTCATTAGAGAAGGCACTCAGGTTAGCAAGAAAAATGGAAAGCAAAATTATGGCAACTAGGAAGCATACCACTCACAACTATAAAGACGGAAGTGTTGTTGCCCCTAGTCTTCCACAACCTACAAGGTTGACACCACAACAATTGGAAGAAAAAAGAGCAAAAGGGCTTTGTTACAGTTGTGATAGAAAATACACAAAAGGTCATAAGTGTGCTGAGAAGAAATTATTCTACATAGATTGTGAAGAGGAAGAAGAAAAGGAGCAAGAAAGGTCAAAAGAAGAGGATATACTCCAGGAACAAAGCCTAGATGAAGAACAAATAAATCCAACCATATCTTGTAATGCATTGGTGGGAATTACCACTCCTCAAACCATCAAGATAGAAGGACAAATCAAGAAGAAAAAGGTAATAGTGTTGATTGATTCAGGAAGCACCCACAATTTTATTCATTGTAGGGTAGCAAAAGAATTGAATTGCTTCCTATATCCAGCACCAGAGTGTCAAGTGATGATTGCAAATGGAGGAACAATAAATTGCTCTGGAAAGTGCCATAATATCAAGCTATCCATGGGAGAATATGTATTGACTAGCCCAATGCTTTCCATTCCAATGGGAGGTGCTGATGTTGTACTAGGAGTCCAATGGCTACAATCCTTGGGTACAATAGCTTTTAATTTTCAAGAACTTTTCATCAAATTTTCTACAGAAGGAAAGGAAGTTGAATTAAGGGGTATTGCAGGGAAACCAGGAAAGATAATCAGCTCTAATGGCATGACTAAGCTTCTAAAAAAGGAGCAATAGGTGTAATTGCACAATTATGTTCGCTAGATGTTTCCACATTGGAATCATCTATTTCTCCAGATCTCCAAAAAGTCCTGGACAATCATTCCAAGGTATTTGAGACTCCCAAAGGTCTCCCACCTATGAGTGATCATGATCATGCTATTCATCTGATTCCAGGAAGTGTTCCTCCAAACATCAGGCCGTACAGATATCCCTATGTCCAAAAAAGTGAAATTGAATGTATGGTTGCAGAAATGCTAGAGGCTGGTATAATTCAACCGAGTCAAAGTTCTTTCTCAGCTCCAATAGTATTGGTGCACAAGAAGGATGGATCATGGCGCATGTGTCTGGATTATAGGGAGCTCAACAAGCTCACTATTAAAGATAAGTTCCCCATTCCTGTCATTGATGAATTACTGGATGAATTGCATGGATCAATTTACTTCACCAAGTTGGATCTTCGTTCGGGATATCATCAAATCAGAATGAAGATTGAAGACATTCTGAAAACGGCATTTGAAACTCATGAGGGTCATTATGAATTTTTGGTCATGCCTTTTGGCCTTACCAATGCACCTTCAACATTTCAAGGTTTGATGAATTCAATTTTCAAACCATTCCTTAGAAAATTTGTGTTAGTATTTTTTGATGATATACTAATCTACAGCAAGTCTTGGAAGGATCATGTTGAACATGTTGACAGGGTGCTACAACTATTGGAGGAGAAACAATTATATGCAAAAAGATCCAAATGTTTCTTTGGAGTCCAGGAGGTGGAATATTTGGGTCATATTGTATCTCATGAAGGAGTTAAGGTAGACCCTAGCAAAATTAAAGCCATTAAGGAATGGAAAATCCCCACATCCATAAAGCATCTGCAAGGATTTTTTGGGTTGACAGGGTATTATCGCAAGTTTGTTAAGAATTATGGGAGAATAGCAGCACCTCTAACAACATTATTGAAGAAAGATTCATTTTCATGGACTCCGGAAGAAACAAAGGCCTTTGAACAACTTAAAGAGGCAATGTGCCAAGCACCGGTCTTAGCTACACCAAACTTCACAAAAACCTTTATTGTGGAATGTGATGCTTCAGGAAATGGAATTGGTGCTGTTCTAATGCAAGATGAAAGACCCATTGCTTTTGAAAGTCGTCCAATCAATGGAAAGTTTTTAAGCAAAGCTATTTATGAGAAGGAAATGTTGGCAATACTCCATGCACTTAAGAAATGGCGACCCTACCTAATGGGAATACACTTCAAGGTAAAGACGGATCACGATAGCCTTAAATACTTTTTAGAACAAAGATTATCCTCTGAAGAGCAACAAAAGTGAGTCACAAAGATGTTGGGTTATGAAAAATCATCTACAAAAAAGGGAAGCAAAATGTGGTGGCAGATGCACTCTCAAGAAAGGATGAGGATGTGGAAGCGTTGTTGTGTGCCATTTCTATTATCCAACCAGATTGGATAAACGAAGCAAGGGAGGAATGGAAGAATGACGAAGAAGTGTGGGCACTTATTCGAAAGCTACAACAAGATTCCAGTACTTCTGATACATTTAGCTGGCAAAATGATTCGTTATGGTACAAAGATGGATTATACCTCTGTAAGAATTCCCAACTAAAACAAAAGATTCTTATGGAATTGCACACTTCTCCCTTAGGAGGGCACTCAGGATTTTTAAAAACTTACCACAGGGTTAAGAAGGAATTTTTGGGATGGCCTTAAATTAGATATTCAAAAGTTTTTGGCGGAATGTTTGGTTTGCCAACAAAATAAAGTTGAAACAATTAAGACACCGGGTCTATTACAACTTTTATCCATTCCAAGCCAACGTTGTGAGGATGTTTCAATGGATTTTATCACAGGTTTACCCAAGTCTGAGGGAAAGAGTGTCATCATGGTGGTAGTTGACAGACTTACCAAGTATGCACACTTTTGTGCATTATCACATCCATTTAAAGCTAGTACAGTTTCTACTGCATTTATGGAAACAGTTCAAAAACTACATGGAAACCCAAAGATTATTGTAGGTGACAGAGATCCCATTTTCACTAGAAATTTTTGGACAGAATTATTTTCTTGTCTTGGTACTTAGTTAGCTCATAGCTCATCTTATCATCCTCAATCTCATGGGCAAACTGAGATAGTAAACAAATGTTTGGAAGGATATCTTCATTGCTTTGTATCTGATAAAGAGACACAATGGGTCAAATGGTTGCCTCTGGCTGAATGGTGGTATAACACTTCCTTCCATACAACAACAAAAATGACCCCATTTATGGCACTTTATGGGTATCAACCACCATCCATCACATCATATTTAAGAGAAAATTCTAAGGTTCAGGTAGTGGAACATCACATCGAACATCAACAACAAGTCCTCCAACTCTTAAAGGATAACCTCGTGTTGGCACAAAATAGAATGAAACAACAGGCAGATCAACATCGCAGTGAAAGAAGTTTTGATGTAGGTGATTGGGTATTCCTACGGCTACAACCATATAAGCAAATATCCCTAAAGCAAGCTAAGAAGGATAATAGATTATCACCAAAGTATTATGGTCTGTACAAGGTGTTGCAAAAGATTGGTACTATGGCATACAAATTGGAGCTTCCTGCAGCTTCTCGATTGCACCCAGTTTTCCATGTTTCATGTTTAAAGAAGGTTATAGGCGACAAGCTCCCAATTCAAACAATATTGCCAGAACTTGACGAGGAAGGAAAAATTATATTGGAACCGGAAGTAGTCATAGAAACAAGAACTCAACAGCTACGAAATCGATCAATTTTAGAGTATCTTATCAAGTGGAAGAACTTATCCGCTGAAGATTCCACATGGGAAGATGAGAATTTTATGCAGAAGTATCCAGAACTACTCAAGCGTTGAGGACAACAGTTTTTTGAAGGAGAGGGGCATGTTGGTTCCCTATAATACTAGTGATTACCCCATTACTATTGTAGTTATACCCCTTATTTATATTGTTGTGCCCCTATCACCCCCATATTGTTATTTCTGTGTCCCATAGAATCCCTCTATTGTTATTTTTGTGGCTTTATATTATTATTGTTAGGTCGGCTGGATTATATTGTGACTCCTTAGACTCCTATATATAGAAAGGAGGTTTTTTCATTTTAATGATCCAAGAATTGTTCATTTATGTAATGTAAAAGAGGTTGCCCCCTCGAAGAGGCTGAATTCTAAGGCATTGATCTATCTTTTCTATCTTTTCTTGAGCTGGTTTCATAACAACTTCTTGATATCTTTTCGGTTCACCAGAATCATACAACAATCTATAATATAATGAAGAAGAGGATCATTGAAGGGGTCTACTTATCCTCGTAGATGTTGTCATACCATTTTGAGGTGTTTAAGGTGCCTATTGTTGTCGTGGTTGATGATTATTATGATTTTCAGGCACCTTTAATTTTTCTGTGATCTCATCTAGCATTGCATATTCTTTGTTTTCTTTTTCTTGTTTCTTTTCTTGCATTTGATCCTTATACAAGACCTTTTCATAGAATATGACATCTATGCTCCTAATGAATTTTTTATTTTCATAATCATATAATAAATAAACTAAATCATGAACACCATATCCAATAAAGGTACATTTCTTTGATTTTTCCTCAAGCTTTGCTCTATTTTCTTTATTAATGTGGACAAAGGCTTCACAATCTAAAGTCTTTAAAAATGAGTAGTTTACCATTTTACATGTCCATGCCTCCTTTGGAATACCACCATACAAAAAAATTGAAGGCCCTTTGTTTATTATATATTCAATAGTATCAACAACATCTTCCCAAAATTGTAGGGGAAATCCTGCATGCAATCTCATGCACCTTGCATGCTCCATGATTGTCTTGTTCATCCTTTCTAACACACCATTTTCCTATGGAATTCCTGGAACTGTCTTTTCTCTACAAATTCAATTTTATTAATAGTAGTTATCAAACTCTTTGTTGCAGTATTCACCTCCATTATCTGATCTAGGACAATTCAACTTCTTTCATGTCTCATTCGCAACCGAATCTTTCCATTTCTTGAAAGTATCAAATACATCAAATTTATTCTAAATACAATAAATATAGGTTTTTCTAGTTGCATAATCAATAAAAGTAACATAATAGTGAGATACACCAAGATATGATATTTGAGTTGGTCCCCATACATCTGTATGCACAAGCTCTAATTTTTCTCTCTTCTTTTCCTTCCCACTTCTAATAAATATGACTCTATTTTGTTTTCTGTAAACTCAATTCTCATAGAAATCCAAATCAACATGCTTCAAACCTGGCAACAAATTTCTTAAGTGAATAATTTGCATCCCTTTCTCACTCATCTGCTCGAGCCTATGATGCCACAATGCCGAATCTTGTCTTGTGGAGGTTAAATAATTAACAAAATTAGAAATACCATTGCATAAATACAACATACCAAACTTTTCTCCTTTTTCTATTACTAGGGCTCATTTAGTGACCTTCCAAGTTTTGTCTATGAATATAGTTACACAACCTTCACCACCTAATCGCTCTGTTGAAATTATATTTTTCTTCAGATTTGGAACATGCATTACCTCCTTCAATAACCATTGGTTTCCATTTCGTTTCTTTATAAAAAAACTTACCCATTCTAATGATTTTACAGGGTTTTTCATCACCCAAATGAACATGTCCAAAACCTCCTTGAACATATTCATGAAAATGTTTCCTATCAGGTGTAGCATGGGATGAAGCCCCTGAATCAACCACCCGAGCAACAATAATATTTTCTAATGAAAGAACCAAATCATCTTGCAACACATCACCTATCACATTTTCTTCATGATTGTTCTATTGATGCCCATCTCCTTCTTTTCCTTTTTGAGATTTGTAGTCTTTCTTCATGTGTCCTTTCTTCCCACATTTCCAGCACACTATCTGTCTTGAGGATTTGGATCAGCCTTTTGTTGACTTACTCTGATTTCATAGGCTCCTTCCTCTTTCCATTTCTATTCCCCTAGTCTCTGTAGTTAGAGCATTACCTGATGTCTCACTAGAGTTTTTCCATCACATTTCCTCACTAAGGATGGCACCAACAACATCATCAAGCTTATAAGTACTACATCCATAGTCATAGTTACTAATATCTATAAGTAAGACATTCGAACTTTTTGGTAATGCACACAGAAATAACAGAGCCCTAACTTCATCATTAAAATTTACCCCTATAGAACTTAACTGACTGGTAATCGTGTTAAAGTCATTTAAATGTCAGCAATATATTTTCATTCTGACATCTTCATATGAAATAGATGCTTCCTAAGAAATATATTATTTGAAGCTGAGGGATTTTCATATAGTTTGGCCAATGTTCTCACTAAACCTATATTAGTTGAAGCCGAGGGCTTTTCATATAGTTTGGCCAATGTTGTCACTAAACCTTCTGTTGTCATTTCCTTTGAAATGTTGAATGACATCGAGGCTGCCAGACACAACTCTATTGTTCCTAGTACCTTTTTGTTGAGAACCACCCATTTTGCATCTCTCATACTCATCCACTCCTTTGATTTTCCACTCAAAGGTAGGTACAAATATTTCTAATACAAGTAATATTCCATTTGTATCTTCCATAGGTAGTATTTTTCACCATTAAATTTCTCTACCCTAAACCTACCATCTTCCTTCATTGCTTCCACTTGAACTGGGAAACCTTCTCTCCTATGAGTTTATCAGCAAAATAGACCTTCCCCTCTGATACCAGTTGAGGGAAATTATTTAATAGAGTAATGGAAAACATAAAATATTTTGCAAAACACAAATATAGAAACACATAAAACAAGAGAGACACAGATATACATGGTTCACCCAATTTGGGCTACGCCCATGGAGAAATAACTAGTCATTCATTTTATATTATCTAGTCCATGGAGAAATAACCAATCCTTCCTTTGATATTATCCAACAAAATGAACGGATACAACCTACAATAGATCCAATGCAATTTCCTCTTCGTTCTCACACAACCTCCTCTCTCTCTCTCTCTCTCTCAGAATAATTGCACACAACCGCAATACAATTCCCTAATATAAACTAAGGGTTGCCTTTTAGGGAAAAAAACCTAAATTAACATAACTTCTACCATATGAATGGCCCAAATTGACTACGAAATTACAATATTTTACAAGGCAATTTTTCATCTATTTTTAGCTTCAAAGGTGCTTCCCCCGAACCCCCGCTAAGGGGGGCTCTTTAAAATTTGCCATTGACCCCCCCCCCCCCCCCCCCAAAAGCACCCTTGGTGCCTATGATATGGGTGAAAGTACAAACCTATTTAAGAAATGGAGCCCAACATAGTTGAGACCTCTGAATCAAGAAGATAATTAAGCTCCACACCCAACATTCCTAAGGTTGGATCTCTGATTGCATGCAACACTTATACACTCAAGACTAGTCTACAACTGATGTTACACTGCCTTGCAAACTCCACCACAACTAGGGAACTCGATTTATCTTCATGCATTAGCTATTTTTGGTTGATTGATCAGTTAAGTGGATGATCATTGAGTTAGACTATTGTCCCACTGCACAACTGACCTCCAACTAGTTCTACTAAAAGTTAGAAATAGTTTAACTGAATACAATTGGAATTAATTGAATTGGATTGCTAAAAATTAGCAATCACACATCCATAAATGAACTCCAAGCTCTCTAACTCGAATTTACTGAGCTAACTAAGTGACAAGAGCCATGCCACCTCAATTAACTACCTCCAAGTTGTCTGCTAATGTGTAAATTTTGAATTCACTCAATTTAACGAAGGCTAAGTCAGATTGAGCCTTTCTTGCTACATTTCTCAACAATCATAAGAAACATCAATCTTATAATCTCCAACCTAACTCTCCATAGCAACCATAGAGTGGCAAGCAACATCAATGGCCAACATCTCTTCTCTACCCATATAATGAGGTCTATACCCCAACAATCATGATCATAGCATGAGGTAAATCATGAAATCCTCCAAGCAGGTCATAATTCCAATAATGAATGCTTGAAGTAAGTAGGAACAAATAATGATCCCCCTTGAAAATATTCCATCACCAAAATCAGCTCCAACATGCAATGAATCACTTCTGCTGCAAACTTTGCCTACTTGCTAAGAAACAAGAACTAAGGCTCCACATGACCATGACTAAAATGATATATACAATGAAAATACATGGCTGTAGTAGAAATACAAAAACCTCATACATGACTATTATATGACCTCATGACTCACTTTCACATGAATTCCCAACTCTAGCACCAAACCACTAGAATACCTAATGATAAAAAAATACAAGTATAGGGCATTATGACCATTTTACATCATTTATCAATGAAATACATTGATGCTATCAAATCTCCTATGGACCAATGACCAAAAACATGACACATAATGATTATTACATCAACATTAGCCCATATATGTGGTTGAAAAATGACTCCATAAGACTCCTTCATAACATGCCTATCACCATTATGACTCAAGTTACTAATGATTGGACTTTCAACCAATATATAATGATTAAACAATGGTAAATACATGTCTATAATAAACTGCATATAACAACCTCTACATTGTTGGTCCATGTCTCATGTCATCTCTATACATGGTTGAAGCAATGGCCACATCCAATGCATGGATGCACATCTCTTCAACCAACTGTTAGTGGAAACCAAAAACATATATGTGGCTAAAAAATGTATCCATTTCACTTACGAAAACATGTATATAACTTCTACAAATAATTGAGTGAAAGTGATGAAAAAAAGTAAGAAATTCCATGCAAATATCATACGATGTAGAACTCCCCCTGAGCTCAATATACCTCCAATAGACAGGTCGATCCTATGGACCGAAATGTGCATGAGGCTGAATGAACTCATAATATGTTGTTGCAATAACTCATAGTCATCTGATTGCCATACTCTATCGTACACTGCGCTTGAGACCATGCTAGTCTCATAATCATCTACAGTCCTTTCTCAGGAAGAATGAAATAATCATGGACTGCATGAGGGGTTTCTCTTTACTACTTGAAGAGTTGTTGCTCCTTCATACTCCACATAGTCTTTGGCTGCTTCTTTCCTTTCTTCATTGGTTTTCTACTATCTCCACTACGTTCTTGCTACTTTTGTTTTTTTTTCCTTGAATAATGGGGCAATAAACACTTTCTTGCAATATGGCTAAAGTTATGACATGTGTAGCACTCCACATCACCAATATATGAAGCAAGAGGATCAAATCTCCTACTACTCATGCTAGATCTACACCTTTATCGCAAAGTGCTTCTCCTCCATTTGTGAGATTTGTAATCAATTGCCTTATGGCAAAAAATGTTACATGAATAACAATATCCATAAAACCACTATTATACCTTATTGTCAATCTTCTTCGTTGGTGATACTATTGAAAGCTTCGCTAATTTAATCTATATGTTCTACTCTTGTGGATAGCAATAATGTGACCAAACTTGTGACAGTTGTGACATTCTACTTTATGCACGAAAGGAACAAAAATACCATGGTTCCTTTGAAATTTTATAGATCTTCCATGATCCTCTCTTGGAGCAAAGGATATTCTAAATTTAGGTGCTCCTTGAGGTTTTCTTATCTACTATTTTTGGTTCTACTACTTGAACCACTTCTTGTTTCTTTTATTGCTATTAGTGTTAACTTGGTTCCCACTCTTGTTGCTAGTATTGTTCACTACAAAATTCTTGGGTTCTTCTTTATTGTTTTTTCCTGCATGAAAAGTAGACTTGCCCTTTTGAAATCCAAGACTAAATTTATCCAAGGCCACAATGTTGTTCTCCATATTCCATTGTTGTCTCAAGGACATCACTTTAGCTTCTAATATTTCACACTCATCTTCCTTTTGTTTTTACTACTTCCTCATACCTTCTTCAACTCTTTCTGATTCTTCTAATTTAACCTTTAAGCTGATAATATCATCCTTGAGCTTGGCCTCCTTATAATCACATATTTGGAATAATTTTTCTTGATCATTGCATGCATTTGTTAGTCAATAAATATTATCTCTAAGAACCTTAATATCATTCTCATCGTCACTACGTGGTTCAACATAATCAAAATCTGAATCCACAAAATGGTAACTCAAAAGAAAATCATTAGCATTTATACCTTTGGATTCATTTTGCTGCAATACCTCTAATTCTTGATCTTATGATTTCTACACATTATTGGTTGAATCACTTGCACTAGGAAGATGAGACTCTTGTGGCTGAGCTTCTTGATTTTGAAGGTCCTTCTTCTTCTTCTTTTTGTTTCACTTTTTCTCATTCTCCACATTGTTGTTGGTACCATTACCAAGTATGGATTCTAGCTTGTCCCACATTTCTTTAGCATATTTCAAACCCACTAGCTTATTCAAATCATCATCATGAATATTTTTGTATATTATGAATCTAGATTGCGCATCCTTCTACAAAAGTTCAACTGCAATTCGAACCTTGCAACATCCTTCGCACACTAGTCTCTAGATATTTGACAATACCTTCAATGACACCAAAAAGTGATGAGCCTCTATATTGCAACAAGAATGATGCAACTCCCAAGGATACCAACCTTAATTATCAACCCAGGGTTCGTACAAACTTAAGAGGTATCGACACTATATGTGTAGCATATAATGTGTCCTTTCTTTGTTGTCATGAAGTAATGGAGAGAATGTAATAAAATCATATCCTAAACTAATTGCAGAAAATAAAATGCTCGAAATGGAAATGTTAACCTATTGCAAGAAAGAAAATACAATGAAAGAAACCTATTCTAATTTCATAAAGTAAAGATCCTGAAATAAATTTCCGCGTTACATTTCAAAGAGTTTACGTCCATTAACATAGTTCACTGGATGTGGCAATCAAGAAAATCATCATTGTATTATCCAGTTCATAAATTTGTACATAAACCCAAATCACTGAAATGTCTTACATGGGTAAAAAGGCAAGTAATAAGTGGTATTTAGTGTTCCCTAATCATGTATTTAGAGCCTAGGGGTCTTGATTCAACTCTAAGGGATAATAACCAAGCTTCTGGAGAAAATCTGGGCAAGTATATACACGCTGGAAGAGTACCACAGGAAACAACAGATTTACTACAAGAAGCTATAATCCACTGAATCACCAAGAAAATCAAATCCAAATTTAATGGGATTTTTTTTTTTTTTACTAGGATTTTCTAAGTCTCCATTCCTAGTGGAATCACTCAAAAATACCTCTGTTAACCCATGCTAAAAATAGAAAAAAAAAAATACTAGTCTAAAACCTAGAAATTCGAGAACTAGTGAACTAGTAAATCTATCAAATGCCTAACCTAATCAAGTAAAATGTAATGGGGTAATTTTTTTATTAACTAGAAATTTTTTGTGACCTAATGGAAGTGGAATCAACTAGATTGAATCTCATTAGCATGCTTTAAAAGATAGAAGCAATTTACTGCTATTTGCCACAAGGGACTTCCAGAAATCTAGATTTGGGAATAAACAAACTAATCAAAGTAGCTCAATGACTAATATGACCTTACAAAGTTGTTTGAATGATGGAATGATGCTTTTGATCCCAAAAAATAACTTACTTCAACCATTTAACCCAATCCTACAACAAGAAATCATTAATACTAAATGCAGAAATAGAAAACAAGAACAAGAGATGCATGTCAATAAGAAGTAAAAAGAAGAAAAGTAAATGATACAAAAGGGCTTTGAGGCTCCTCAGATGTCCAAGCCCAAGGAAAATTAGATTCCTATGGAGGAGAACAAGATTTATAAGTTGAACATGGCACCAATATTCATTATTTCCATCGATATAATTACATCTCTGCAAGAAATGAAAATGGAGCTGCAAAAATATGAGTTATCTCCACAAGAAGACTAATAAAAATCAACCCTAGATGAAAATTCGACTTGGTACATATAAAAAATGATTAGGAATCAAAGGAGGAAGCTTTCCCCACCAAAATCCATTGATTAGTGGATCTGGTTTCCAATACTAGGAATCTGCATTAAATGGGAGGGAACACATTCCTAGATTTTTCTCAATCAATGGAGCTCCACAATCTATGTCATAATTCTAGAATATCTTGTTTATTTGTTATTTAATATTGATCCTCTTGTAGTAGGGAGCAGGTCCTTAGATTATCTCCTCCTCCAAATCTTCATAATCTGCCCAATATTCTCATAATATTCCACAAAAATAAATAATATTAGGCACAAATATACAATTATCCATAAACCTTCCTAATGAACATCTTAATGTGCTCAAGGATGGTCAGACGAGCATTAATTTATGTCTATTTTGGAGGCCCATTAACGATCTTCCACTACTTGAACCTTATAATTTTCTCTTAAAGATGATGTGATGGATGGTGGATGATATCCATAAAGTGCCATAAATGGGATCATTTTTGCTGCAGTATGGAAGGAAGTATTATACCACCATTCAGCTAGAGGTAACCAGTTGGTCCATTATGTTTGTTTATTAGATATAAACCAACAAATATATACTTCCAAAAAAAAATCATTATCTTAGTGTGCCCATCATATTGCGGATGATAGGATGAGCTATGAGCTAATTGAGTACTAAGACAAGAAAATAATTTCATCCAAAAAAATCCAGTGAAAATGGAATCTCTGTCAGTTACTATAATCTTTGGGTTTCCATGAATCTTTTGAATTTTTTCCATAAATGCAGTAGCAACTGTAGTGGATTTAAAAGGATGAGATAATGCACAAAAGTGTGCATACTTGATAAGTCTATCAACTACCACCATGATGACACTCTTTCCTTCAAACTTGGGTAAATCTATGATAAACTCCATTGAGACCTCCTCCCAATGATGAATTTGAAGGGATAAAGGTTGTAACAGACCCTGGGTCTTAATTGTCTCAACTTTATTTTGTTGGAAAACCAAACAATCTACCACAAACTTCTAAATAACCTATTTAACGTCATCCCAAAAAAATCCCTTTTTGACCCAATGCTAAGTTTTTAACAATACGGAGTACTCTCTTAAGGGAGAGGTGTGCAATTCCAAAAGAATCTTCTCTTTGAGTTGGGAATTATTACAAATATAAAAGTGATCTAAATGTATCAGATGTACTCGGATCTTGTTGAAACTTTTGAATGAGTGACCAAACCTCTTCATCATTCTTCCATTCATTTGTTGCTTCATTCGTCCACTTAGGTTGGATAATATAAATGGCACAAAGAAATGCTTCCATGTCCTCATCCTTTCTTGATAGTGTGTCTCCAACAACATTTTTCTTCCATTTTTTGTAGATGATTCAAAGTCATCACCCAACATCTTTGTCACCCACGTTTGCTGCTCCTTTTAAGATAATCTTTGTTCCAAAAAATATTTAAGACTATCATGATCTATTTTTACCTTGAAGTATCTTCCCATTAAGTAAGGCAACCATTTCTTTAGTGCATGTAGTATTTCCAACATTTCCTTCTCATAAATAGGTTTATGTAAATACTTTCATTTGATTGGATGACTTTCAAAAGCAATGGGTCTTCCTTCTTGCATTAAGAAAACACCTATTCCATTTCCTGCGCAGACCGGGGCTTGGCACATTGCATATTTAATATGTTCAAAAACCTTCGTTGCTTCTAGAGTCCAAGAAAATCCATATTTCTTCAGTAATGATGTTAGAGGTGCTGCTAATTCTCACATAATTCTTAACAAACCTGTGATAATACCCTGTCAACCTGAGAAATCCTAGAATATTCTTTATGGTTGTGGGTATTTTCCATTTCGTAATGGATTTAATATTATTAGGGTCTACCTTAACACCCTCATGAGATACAATATGACCCAAATATTCCACCTCCTTTACTCCAAAGAAACATCTGGATATTTTTGCATATAATTATTTCTCCTCCAATAGTTTGACCACCCTCTCAACATGTTGAACATGATCCTTCCATGACATGTTATAGATTAGTACATCATCAAAAAATACCAACACAAAATTTATAAGGGTTTGCAAATGGAATTCATCAAACCTTGAAATGTGGAAGGTGCATTAGTAAGGCCAAAAGGCATGACCAAAAATTCATAATGACCATCATGAGTTATGAACGTTGTTTTTCAGAATGTCTTCAGTATTCATTCTAATTTGATGATATTCTAAAGGATTATCCATCTTGGTGAAGTAAATTCCTCCATGTAATTCATCCAACAATTCATGAATGACAAGAATAGGAAATTTATCTTTAATAGTGAGCTTGTTGAGCTCCCTAAAATCTGGACACATATGCCATGATCCATCCTTCTTATGCATCAATACGATCAGAGGAAAGAAATAACTTTGAATAGGTTGAATTATACCAGCCTCTAGCATTTCTACGACTATACATTCAATTTCACTCTTTTGTGCATAAGGATGTCTATAAGGCTTGATGCTTCGAGGAACACTTTCCGGAACCAAGTGAATAGCATGATCATGGTCATGAATAGGTGGGATGCCTTTGGGATTCTCAAACACCTTGGAATGATTTTCCAAGACCTTTTGGAGATCTAGAGAAATAGATGATTTCGATGTTTGAAGCTATAGTGAGCATAATTGTCAAATTATGCCCTGTTTCTTTCTTCAATAGCTTTTTCATGCCATTATAGCTGATTATATTTCTTTGTTTTCCTGTGATACCCCTTAATTCAACTTCCTTTCCTTACCAAAAAAAAATCAAGAAAAGTTCTTAAAACTTGAAAGTTATTGTCCCTAAAGATTGTAACCATTGGAATACTAATACAACATCAGCACCACACATTGGAATGGAAATAATTGGAATATTCAATACATATTCCCCCATGGTTAGCTTGATATTATGGCACTTTCTAGAGAAATTTATAGTTCATCCATTTGAAACCATCACTTGACACTCTAGTGTTGGATATAGGAAGTAATGCAATTCCTTTGCTATCTTACAATGAATAAAATTATGGGTACTACTTGAATCAATGAGTACTATTACCTTTTTCTTCTTGATATATCCTTCTATCTTGAGAGTTTAAGGAGTGGTTATTCCTACCAATACATTATAAGATATGGTCAGATTCATTTTTTCTTTCTCTAGGGTTGGTTCCTAGTGTATATCCTCCTCTTTTGATGTTTCTTGTTCCTTTTCTTCCTCCTCTTCGTAATCTATGTAGAATAAATTCTTCTCACCACATTTATGAACTTAGTGTATTTTCTATCACAACTGTAACAAAGCCCTTTTTCTCGTTTCTCCTCCAATTTTTGTGGTGTCAACCTTGTAGGTTGTGGAAGACTAGGAGGGAAAAAATTTCCATCTTTATAGTTGTGAGTGGTAGACTTCCTTGTTGACATAATTTTTCTTTTGACTTTTCTTGCCACCATGAATGCCTTATCCAATGAATCAGGTTCCCAAATGCGAACCTCATGGTGGATGCTATCTTTTAAAATCCCTATGAAGACATCATCCCTATGCTCCTCTAGAATATCAGTTACCCTAATATTCAATTTCTGGATATCTTCAATGTGCTCCACCATTGAACCCTTTTGTTTGAGATTTATCAATTGGCTAAAGAATGTGTTGCTTTTTGTATCTTCATAATGCGCTATCATTTCCTGCATAAAAAATGACCAAGTGACGAGTGGTTTATGACAACAAAGCCATCTATACGATACAAACTTATTGGGTTCTAAATAAAAAGATGCAATACATAACTTTTGTGAGGGTTGCACAGCCTGTAGATAAAAATATTGCTCCATCTGTAGTATCCATGTTACTAGATCCTTGGCATCAAAATTCCTCATATATATCATTGGAATCTTCTGGTTCTTAAACCCCACATTGGAGTCTCTAAAATCATAATTCATATTCCTTTTTTCCTCATTTTGATTTTCATGGATTACCTTGTCACCACCAGGAAGCCTTTCTTGCAACAACTTTGTCAACCCTTCCAACTTGACAATCATCGCATCAATGTCTACTTTAAAAACCTCCATGTTGGCTTTTATACAATCCATGTCATCTTTGGTTTCTCTGTGCGAGAGAGAAATGTGTTGCACTTGGTCCCATAATTTTGATATATCATGCTGCAATTCTTCCTCTTCATGCATCACAATAGAGATTTCTGAGGGCTTAATGGGTGTATAATTATTTTGTTTTGGAGGAATTTTAGAATCACATACTAATATCTATGCTTCAATATTCCCTTTCAATCTCTTCAAAATGATATTTCAAACAAATATATGCAAAATTTAAATAATACACACTTCTTTTCTTATTTTTAGGAGCTCAATATTGCAATTGCAGTATATCTGTAATTTCAAATTTCCAAGGTCTGAAATTCGGTCTTGTAGTAACCCTCTAAATCTTCTTTCCAATTCCACAAGTCAAACCAATAGTTTATTCTCCAATATAGAGTTATTCCAAATCTCCCACAATGATATGATTATGGATTGGTTTAGTAGAGCGAAGTTGTATGGGTTACCACATGTCATTGTTTCAATATTCAGCCCTGAAATTTCTACATGAAAAATGAGCGTTCGTTCATTTTTAGCAACCTTTATAGAATTCAAATGTTATTCCTGAAATGAAAGAAATGACAATTTTCCCTATGTCGCATGTTTGAGATGGAATTCTGGAGCCTGCAAAAACATTAAATTCCCTGGATCATATATCAGAAAATATAACGAACTAAGATCTAAAATTTGTACACGAATTTCACCAAGATTTCGTCTTCATGTGGTTGAAATTTAATCTTTTGAAGCCTCATAGAAAAAAGGTTATATCAAAACTTCCAAGATGACTTGTTTGAAGAAGTGAAACCCTGGAATCCAAATCTATGATACAAAATGTTATGTGACCAACTCAAAAATAGATAGATCAATTACATAAAAGTTATCCTATTTGAGGGGGGGGCCTCCTTTACATTACATAATGAACAATTATTGGATGATACAAATGACAAGACCTAATTTGTATATATAGGATCCTAAGGGGTCACAATATAATCAGAGTCTATATAACAATAATAAGGTAAGGGCACAATAATAACAATAGTGAGCTTCTCTGGGGCACAACAATAACAATATGGGGGCTACATGGGCGCAACAAAAACAATAATGGGGATACACTAGTATTATATGGACCTAATACCTTCCTCTTCCTAGTTTGTCTCCCTTTGATGCAAGTAAAAGAAGATAATGAAACAACTTCAAATGAACGAAGATCTAGGTAATCCACCAATCCTAAGTTGCAAAAGGTAAAAAAAATAAGAAAACTTATTCTACTTTTGTTGGAAAGTAGATGATAGATAGGAGATATATTCTATTTTAAAAAATGAAAAGAATAATGAAAACTAATAAAATATAATCTATCTTGCTGGAAAGGAAATGGTATTAAAGGATTCCCATAATATGCTTACAAGAAGGAAATCACACTTTGCATAAAGTAAATTGCCGAAAGGAAATCTAGACTAATTTCAAAAATAAAAATTCAAGAAGCAATAATGTAAGACCTAAATGGTGAAATAACCAAGCCTTAGTTCAACCAAAGTGGCCTCAGAGCATTCATAAGCTATAAATCTACTTCTACCATGAATTTGGAGTGAATCTAGGCAAGGAAGATCTCGAAAAAAAACTGCTACGAGACTGCGACTCCTCGAGATAACTTGTCAATTGCCCAAGAAAATAAAATGAAAATGAGATGGGAATTTTATTATTATTATTAATAAGGATGTCCTAGGACTCCATTCCAAGTGGAATCACTCAAAATAACCCCTGTTAACATGTGCTAAAAAAAACATAAAATTACTACTCTAAAAACAAGAAATTCTAGAACTAGTGAGCTAGTTAACTTACCAAATGCTTAACCTAATCAAGTGAAAATGCTACGGGGTAATATTTTTATTAAATATAATTTTTTTATGACTTAAGAAAAATAGAAATAGCTCAAGATAGCCTTGTTAACATGTGTTAAAAAATAGAATAAAATTATTATTGTTTTGTTACAGGATTGTTGGGAATGACTGTCTATCTACTTTATCAACCAAAGGAAAGTTCCTACAAGGTCTATCAATCCATTTTATTTATTTTTGTGGTATTTTGATCATTATGGAATGCCTAGGGGTGTTCAGGAGTGTTTTGGGGAAAATTGGAATCAATTGGAGGTTTTTTTCATAGTGCTACAAGATCAGGACAAAGTGTTACAGGATTGTCCTATTTTTCTATAGGATCAAATCCAAGAGAAATATGTGAGCTTAGAAGGTCTTCTATAGGAAATAGATGGTGGGATAAGGTATGAGAAGAGTGTATGAAACCCTTTCCAAGCCTAGTTCTCCTCGATATCCTCTCTTTCACAAGGAGAGACGCACATGGTAGCCTCTAACAAATATGAAAATTGATATTTTTAAACCATCTGTTTGAAGAGGTTGTTGGAAAAGGAAGGGAAATTTTGGTGATGGAATGGAAAGTGTAAATTATGATGCAAAGCCTTGAAAGCCCATACCCTGACCTGCATAAAAGATATATTGTTCTTTGATGCTTGAAAAGACTACCAAACAAATGATTTGATTGAAGAAAACATAGATGAAAAAATAAACTAATTCAAGATCTAACTATTCCAACAAGAAAGTAACTATATTTTTGTCTTTCCAACAAAATATATACAACCAGACTTCTCATAAGCAAAGTTTTCTATAAAGGAAAGGAAATGTTGCTAGCTAGATACAAGAAATATGATGCATAATTAAAATACACAAAAGGGAGAGACTAGAGCCTCTAAGTTGGGCCCTAACCCAAGAGGACTCAACCCTATAAATATGGATCAGACTGAAAATAAGATGGTTTTCATTCACTGTCAAAATAGTACATAACAAAATACTAGGAAAAGAAGCTCGCTACTCCTCTTAATATGTTCTCCACTAATTTGAACCCCCTATTGGGATGCTAGGTCCCTTTATTTATACAAAAAGAATTGAGGGGAAACCTCCTTGAAGAGGGAGACTATTTCCCTCCAATTCCCTAAAATTGTGAATATAGTGCCTAGATTGAATTCGAATTCCAAGGAGGATAGATCCTCTATAAGCCAACCAAGCTTAAGATTCTCTTTTGGTGGGGAACACATCCCTACATTTTCTTAATCAATAGAGCTCCAAAATATGTTTAATATCTTCATAATGTTCCATTCCTTTATTGTCAGGGAACAAGTCCCAGATTATATCATTCTATAGATTTTTTAGAGTTCACTCAATACTCTCTTAATATTCTGTAAAAAATAATAATATTACACACATAATAAGAACAGACAAATCAAAATCATAAGGACACATTAATGCTATGAATTAACTCCATAATGTGAAAATAAAGGGATTAAATAAATGTTTTAGGTGTCTAGAAAAGACCAAATGGGCCTTATAAAATGTCCAATTTTGGGTCCCATCACCCTGGTTTTGATTCTACTTGGGGTTGCCCCTAGCTTGTGCCCAGAGGGGTTGCTCCTGATTGTTCCCCCGCTGTCCAAGCTCTACTTTTGGCTTGTTCCTTCCTTTATTCTTAGTAGTGTTAGGTGTGTTAGTCATGTTTAGTTGTTCAAACAACTGTTGTTGTTGAGGGAAAGAATATTGCATGAAACTAACCCCTGCATTAGACTATGTTGATGGGTTATTCTATTGAGGTTTTGGGAAAGGGAAGTATTGATTCCCTTGTCCTTGGTTGGCATATGCACTATTGGAAGTGGAAACCACTTCTACAGTCCTAGGGGAATACAAATTTCTCGATGTGGGATGATATTGGCCACCTTATGAAGAAGGATATGGGCCACTCTATGTGGGAAGGTATTGGCCAACCTATGTTGCAGGATTTTGCATAGGTGTAGGTTGACTAGGATAATATCCTATGTTTTGTGATGGTTTTGTTGGGAGTACGATACCGAGTGGTTGGTGACCATACATATTTCCATAATATTGGAAAGTGTGTTGACTTTGGACTATGGTCCTAATAGCCCCGTCTGTAGCACTAGACACACCTAGTAACTTTGATTTAAAAGATGGAAAGTGAGGTGCATCTTGAAGGACATGGTAGAGGTATCCATATTATGTGTATATGAGCTCTAATTGTTGAGCTTTGTTGATAGCCTCTTCCTCATTTTGTGGGGAGGAATTGGCCAAATATTTTGAGATTTCTAATGTGAGGGATCTCGAAAATAAGTCGAGGAGTTTTTCTTCTAGATGGGTCTTGCACAAGCTATGACATTTTCGCCATTCATGGATGTGGTCTGAGATGTGTGTGGCATATGTTTTCTTGAAATGAGTTATAAGTTCCAGTCCCGAGTCTTAATGGACGGGGAGATGAGAAAAGGTGAGGAATGTTGTGGCTAAAGAGCCAAACTTCCCATGTGACCCAGAGGGTTGGCCTATCTACCATTTTGTTGTGACCCCTATGAGGGTGCGTTGAAATAGTCGCAGATGAATAGTATGTTTTGTGATACTGTCAGATGAACACCAAAGGTGAAATGTCATAACATGGTTTCTTGGATCTTCTCCTTGTTTCCATTTGGATTTTGGCACATCTGAAGGTAGCCTGGTTTGCATGGGTTACTAATTTTGGCCATGTTCGATGGGGTCATTAGTTAACTGGATTAAATTGGGTATATTTAAGGAAGCTAAAAATGGGACTTGAAAGTTGTTTGCGAGTGAAAAATGATTTTTAACATCTATATGTAAAGCGGTTCCCTGCACGGAAGTGTGAGAGGGGTTACCCAGTGGGTACCGTAAGGACTCTCTAGAGGGGTGATGTGTGGGATCCCAAAAGGGGTAGCGTGTGGAGACCCCTGACAGGTGGTGAAAGGATCATCAAGAGTGGGAGGGGTCCGAATCAAAGTTCACTGATAAAGGATGATCCTATAACAATTGTTGTGTGATGTATTCTACGCATAAATTGTGAGAGACCAAGCACATTTCCTAGTAATGGGGGGAGGTTTTGAAAGCACCTAGAGTGACGAGGAACTGTGGGCTCCCTTATGGTTTCAAGTGTTTGATACTTTTGGTGATTATGGAATGGGTTATATATCAAGGAAAAATCACATGCATAAAGAAAAGAAAGAAATAAGTTGTTACTTTTTCTTTAAGTTATGCTATGTGATAAATCAAATAAGAAAATTGGTTTTTTGTTTGTTTCTGCATATGATAAAAGATCCTATGAAGACTTATTCATCCTTACCACTCTCAAAGTAATTGGGCCTTACAGATATATCTTTTATAATAGGTATTTGGGTTACGCCCCGAAAGAATCAGTGACACTTCCAAGATCCAAAAGAATCAACAAAGGTAATGAAATGAGGCTTTAGTGCTTCCCGCGCCTCCCCCTATAAGTAAATGATGCCCTAATCTTGGCCACTAAGATACCTTCATCCCATGTGACCAGTCAAGTGTTTAGCTTATTGGTAATCAATTACCAATACCGATTGATATACAAGTCAATAGCCCCATATATTATTGCATGCATTGGACCTATGTTGAACACCCGCTGAATCAAGTCTCTGATGTTCTTATGTAGTCTTTCTCGTGGGATGATGAAGGATTTAAAGCACCATAAAAGTCAACTTGTATGTTTCAAATATTTAACATAACCATGGTAGCTTATGAGATGTCTACCCCCAATGGTCCTAGCCTAAGCTATAAATTCTTTGGTGGCCCCTGTGGGGAAATTTAGTTTGTTCAAGTTATGGTTTATTTTTAAGGGTCTTCATTCACTTATAGTGTGAGAATGTAAGCTAAAATAAAGCTTAGAGAAGCTTCATTTGTACAAAAGATCCTGAAACTGGATGCCCTTTGTACAAATCTTAGAGAAGCTTCATGTTTGATGTGTAATGTGTGTGCAAGTGGTAGAGTGAACATACAAAATGTGGGAAGATGTGGATATGAAATGATCCTTTACAATATCCTATAATTACACTAAGTTTTGATTGTTCCTTGCATGAAAAATAAATGATGTGTGGATAATGGTCCATTCACTCTTTTCCTATTACATGATGTGTGCCTAAAGGGAGAGGTAAAACACAATTGCTTTAAGAAAGCTTTCATATGCAAGCCCAATTTCATCTAAAATATGCAAGGGAAGAAAATATTACTTGCCTTCTTTAGTAACAATTGGTCCTAGTCCCAAAACTTAATGGAATAAAAAAAAAAGGTTTGGTTAGTAAACAAGATGTGTCGGTAATGGGCCACTTACTCCTTTACTAATTAAGTTATTTGATAGAAATTTTTTTGAAAAGGATGTGTCAAATTGGCCACTTACTTTTTCTCTTAATTAAGCTATGTGAGAAATGAAAATTAAAATTAAAGACTATGTGACTACTATACTAATAATGATTAGTAAAGAAATTAGGCAAACTAAACTATCTAGAAAAATTATGCATAGTTGAAGCAAAATTCACTAAAGGCTACCAATCACCCAAGAAAGAAAAATTACAATGGTTTTTTTTGTTCTCTGTAAACCGCATGGGTTTCCCTGCACACAAATGCCTCGACCACGCATCTAGCTATGCGACCAAGGGAAAAAATTGAGAAGTCAAGCTTCTCAGCTGAAAACAAGCTAGGAAGGTGATAAAAGAATAGTGGAGTGATAATGTAGAGATAAGGTCCTGCAAAAACATCCATTAGATTAAAGACAAAAAACTAGTGGAGTCACCATCTGTAGTGGTGTATTTGTTTCTATGGGGTACCCAAAACACCTTCATTGTAGTTGGTTGTTCCCTCCGAGGAGAATACACGAAATTGGTTGTTGTTAGTGGAAAAACATGGGTAAATAAAGCACTCTAAATAGTGAAAACAATGCATACATGGACATAAACTAAAAATTAAGAAATAAACATATAAACAATTCTTAGTGAAGAAAACACATCAACAAAGTAATGGAAAAGGGTTCCCTTTATTAACTATTGAAAGTAGAAGATATACAATATATAAAATAAAACACTTGAAGAGAATTGGTTGAGAAATGATGCCCAAAAGTTCATTTCCTCAATCTCTTTGCAAGCTTCCTCTCTCTCTCAAATAAGTACGAAGATTCTCTCAATGTTGGAATCCTCTTCTCAATGAAATGATTGATGCTAGGAAGAAATTTTGGCAACATAACAATGTTGAGATTCTTCTTGTTTTTGATCTTCCAATGGTCTATTTATATAGAATTTTGAATTCCTCTTTCTTCTCTTGGGTTATTAATGAGAAAATGAATTATGAGTAGGACAAGAGGATCCCTTAGGGGATCCATATCTCCAAGTCGACCTCAAAATTGGTTGTCCTTGAATGGTACATGTTAGGGAATCCCAATTCAGAGTGTGAGAAGTGGTCTCGGGCTATTGACTCAGAATATTGTTTGATCGTGCGACTATCGAACAAAAAGTCATGTGGTCGCTAATTTTTTCCTTTGTACTAGACGCACGAGTAGATTTTATGATTTAAATCTTTGGAATACTTTGAGTTTTGTATTTTATGATGATTTTCACTAGAAAACCTTCAATTGTATGCTCTGCCAGATAATTTTGGGTGTCATCTGGATTGTGAAAATGTGTGTACAATTTTTTTGTGTTAACAACCGTGATACATTGGCTAGAGACTTTGGGTTTAACTCCCATGCATATTCATATGCGATAAGGTGATTCAATGTGCTTATTATGTGTTAGATGATCTAATCACCAAGATTTTGGTAGAGGCTTATGCTCATCAAGGATGGTGAGGGAATTAAAATTTACACAACTTCTGACCCAATGCACTGTTTTGTGTCATTAATTTTTAAAAGACGCATGATCCAATATAAAATCTATGAACTCAATATCGCCCCCTTCGATTAGATAAATATTTAAAAGTGCATTTATGTAGCTTCATAGTTATTATTTCAGGAATTTAGGAGGGGTGAATTTTGTTGATAACAACAGGTTGGATCTAGGGATGATACTCCCTTGTGGAGGATTAAGAACGTAGACCAAGTTTCTTTACTGGGATGAGGATTCTCTCTAAAAATGTTGACATCAAACTTTCATATGGGAAAGATCCCTATAGTAACGGATTTCATACGAATAAAATCTTGGAGATGCGATATGAGAAAATTTGGAAATTAATTATGGAAAAGACTGACCAAGATTACGGTGGGTATAATAGGACCACCAACGTTGAGCCTAAAACGTTATCCACGATAGTTTTAGGTTGAATTCACTTTGTGCTTCAATAAAGGGAGATGTTCTAGGTAGGTGCAACATGGGCCGTGAGGCCCTTCATGGGAAATTGAAAAGAATATTGCATTTTTTGTAATAAATGGAGGAATGTGTGACAAGAACTGAAGATAAATGGCTCTCCTGCCAGGAATTTATAATACGGATCAAGAGGTATGCATAGGAGAGGTAGTGGGAAGCACATCTTTTGTAAAATCAGATAATTAGAGGGGAGGTGTAGTTTAAATTCTGAATTGATAGGTTTGTACTATCAATCCACCCTATATATAGGAGATTATGTTGTTATATTTATTTGTAAAAAATTTTGAATGTGATGGAATTTTATGAACTTGGTATCTAAGTACTCTAATAATTATTCATTTTGGACTTATAATTCACTATACTTACTATATATTAAGCACATGAAAATATGAAGCAAGTATCACTTGTTTATGGAGGGCATGTTTTGTTTGAATGATTTATTAGTGGGGGTGGAGAGTATAATTTTGTTAAGTAAAATTTCTATTTGTTTCTTTTTATTTTTGGAATGTAGATATAATGTTTTCTCATCTTATTACATTAATCAGTTTTACTCTCCTTTATATGTATGTAAAAGTAACAACTCTGAAATATATTGAATGCGTAATAGCTCACAAGAAAACCTTGATTTGTTAAGTAATAAGAAAACTAAGACCGGGTTAGCCTAGTTAGTCAAGAAAATGGAGTTAGCATCGGCCAAAAGTATAATATAACTTACGTGCTTCAGATATCCCAGGAAACATACACACTTTGTGGTAAATATTTTTGAGCTAAAAATTGGTGAAACATAATATTTTTAAGGACACCCCTTCACAGTAATTGTCACTGAACGTTTATCCACTGCCAGTTAGCATCCATTGATCTGATAATGAGATCTTAGACAATTATTAAGGTATTAAAGAGTCATGTGCATGGATTTTCCTATGCTGCTTTGTGCAATGGATCGATAAGATTGTGAAATACATAGACAATGAAGCAGTTAAAGAACATAATAGACAACACACATAAACACAACAAGTTTAATAAGGAGTTCACCCAACACTCCTGGTCTACGTCTCTTGGTCCAGCCTTCAGTGGTGACCTCTCTATTATGTCCTCAAAAACAGAGTTTTACAACAGTGAGCTCAATTTGAGCCTCACAAAACAGATACAAAATAATAAGGCTTTACTTGGATCCCCCAAGTCTCTTCTGAGTACACAAACTCTCCTCACTAACTCTTTATCTTTGTTGCTCTGTCTTAGCACTACTTTTTTTCTGTTTTCTCTCTATCTGTGGCTTTAAAGCTAATTTGTGCTATTTGTTCATTTCACCTTCTCGGGCTCTCTGGCTTCCCGACCTCTGTCTACTCAGATCCCTTTCTGAGTGATAGCAATCATTGCTAAATGCTTCAAGGGTTGGTGACCACCTGTTCTGTAATGGAATGGGTCATTGGGCCTTTGAAATCCCAAAATTAGTCATTTTCTGTTTACACAGAGAATGCTGCAAAACATGGGAAATGTCTGCCAAACACCGTTCATTGGAATTCAAATATTATGAATCTACCTTATAACTCCTATCGGGTCTGCTTGTACACCAACATAGCATCTCCACCGTTGATCTAACAGATCCCGATGAGGGTGGTTTTCTCTCTACTCAGCCTGGACACATGGCAGCCATTGTATGGGATCGATCAAAGCCCAACCCAAACTAGTTACCACCCTTGGCCTGCCCGAAATCCCGCTCATATCGTGATTTCCCTTTATATTGAGAATACATTGAAAAACCCTATAAAATGGATTTATCGAACTTGAAATTATATATAACAGTGTTAATAAACCCTTTAGGGTTCGTAATATCGCATTGGGTGCATTTTCTTTTGTTTTTTGTTTTATTAACGAAAATGTGATTTACAAAGGAAAACCCTGTTTTCCAGATCTAAAATTATATCAAACATCATTCATAATCTTTATCGAGTTCGGCTATCGCAGTTATGTTTATATTGGCCCTGATCCTTTGCATAGTTCCGATGCGATATTTCGATTGCAATCACATATTGCACATACCCCGGGCCGATTATAATCGCTCCACTGTGGTTTGCCAACTCGATATTGTGATGCAACATGGGCCGTCGATCTGCACACTTGATAGATGATCCTCGTTGACCCCGCTGATCGTTGTCATGTATTCCTTGTGGTCTTCGCCAATAGCCTCCCTTTGCCACTGCTGATTGGGATTTGTCGATCGGATCTGGATCGTTGATTGGCCAGATCCGACGGCTCTGATTCAAAGTTGCTTTAAACCATCGATACTCTGTTTTTCAATGATTTCTTTATGTTTTTTCCTCCCGATAGTGTTATCTGCCTTTTCAAGAGTTTATCCTCATGCGATAGTTTTGATCTTTTGAAAGATTTTGAAGACTTAGAGGGTTTTTGGATCCATTTTGGATCATGCCTTCCAACTGAAAAAGTTTTTGGACCACCAAAAGTTTGTTTTTAAGCATCAATCAAGTGAGGATACAACTTCCTCACTTGTCCAATCTCTATCCATCTTACACTGCTTAGTTTTGAACCTTTGAGTCCAATTCTGAGGTACTCAACATCCCCTCTACGCGTAGTTCTCACCTTCCTACCTAGAACTGTATCCCTGCAACTCATTGAGATATTCAGGCAACAAATCATCAATAGAAGGTAATTGACTTTTCTCTTCGGGATCTTCAATCAATGAAGGTTCAAACAGTCTCAAGTTCTCTGCATTAACTACTGAATAGATGTACATGTAAGCTAGCAAATCAAGGCAAAAATCATTCTCACCAATTTTCTCAAGTATCTTTAAAGGCCCATACCTTATGGGCTTCATCTTTTTACCTTCACCTTCCATTCTGTCTTTGCTGATGTACAACTAGACTTGATCACCAACTTGGAAGCTATGCTCAATTCGATGCTTATCATGCCTTGCCTTGTACTTGGCTTGGCTCTTTTCCAGTTGTTCCTGCACTTCTTGGTGAATTTCTTGGATCTGTTCAATGAACTTGGTTGCTTTGTCCACGTCACTATGTCCATCAATTTCTATGCCTTTAGTAAAGACAAAATCCAAGGGAGACCTTGGTATAAAACCTAAACAAGTCTCAAAAGGAGATCTTTGTGTAGAAGAATGTTTAGCATAGTTGTAATCATGTTGCAAATAACACAAATGTTCATACCAAAGCTTGGGATGCTTGCTGCAATAGCCCCTGAGCAATTGGATCATTATCTTGTTCACCACCTCTGTTTGGCCATCTATTTGTGGATGAAATGTTGTGCTCTTTTTCAGTCTGGTGTCCATTAACTCCCATAGACTTGACCAAAACTTCCCAAAAAATATGGAATGTTGATCAGAGACAATAGAAGTGGATAATCCAAAATGAACCCATACATGTTGAAAGAACAACTTTACTATTTGTTCAGCTGTAATATGCTTGTTACAAGGTATTAAAATACACTTTTTGTTGAAACTATCCACAATAACATATAAATAGTCAAAACTTTTCTAGATTTTAGCAGTCCCCCAACAAAGTTCATGGAAACACTTTCCCAAGGATGAGAAGGAACTGGAAGTGGAGTGTACAAGCCTAGTTTTCTATTGTTGGTCTTGCTTCTAGCACACATGGTACACCCTTTAATATATCTAGAAATTGTTTCATGCATTCTTGGCCAATAACAAAATCTTTACAGTTGTGCAACTATTTTACTCACACCAAAATGACCTGATATTAGAGAAGTATGTGCTTCTCGGATTATGTTAACTCTTTCGGTTTGAGGAATACATAAATTTCCCAAATGATACAAGAGTTGGTCCTTAACATGATAATCCAATTCTTCTACCTTTTTTCTATGACTTAAAGTTGCATATACATCTTTAAAATCTACATCTTGAGCATATTATTCAATGTAGCTTTCATACAATACTGAATTATGCTTAAGTATAGTAGCTGCATCTATGATTGGTCTGGATAACATATCTGCAACCTTATTTTGTATGCCTTTCTTATATCTGATGAGAAGATGAAATTGTTGTAGAAACCCCATCCACCTATAGTGTCTTGATTGTTGCAATTTAGTTTGTGAGCGCAAATATTGAAGTGTTTGATGATCAGTATGTATAATTGTTTCTTTGCCCATTAGGTAATGTTTCCTCTCTTTTACACTCTGTACTAATGCATAAAATTATTTATCATATGTGGGATAATTAACTACTGTAGAATTAAATGTCTCAGAATGATAACATATCGGTTTACCATGTTGCATCAACACTGCTCCCATGGCATAGTCACTGGCATTTGTTTCAATCTCAAATGGTCTTTGAAGATCTGGCAATGATAGTACTGGTGTTGTACTAATATTTTCTTTCAAGGTGTCGAAGGCTTTCTACTATTTGCCTCCCCACTTAAACACCTTTTTTAATCCTATCAAAGCATGTAAGGGAGCTGGAATCAAGGAAAAGTTAGCAATAAACTTTCTCCAATATTGTGCTGCTCCTAGGAAGCTCCTAACTTTTGTAGTAGATTTGGGTTTAGGCTAGTTCACAATGAATTCAACCTTAGAGGGATCTATCTTCAATTCACCACCCCCTACAATATGACCCAAATAATTCAAATATGTTTTGCCAAATTCACATTTTGATAATTTAACATAGAGATTTTGTTTTTTCAAAACATCTAGAGTCTACTTTACATGCTTCAAATGTTCTTCCCATGTTTTACTAAAAGCAAGAATGTCATCTACATATACAATTACAAAATCATCAATAAAAGGCCTGAGTACATCATTCATTACTCTCATGAAAGTGGCAGGAGCATTAGTTAAGCCCAAAGGCATAACTAGCCACTCATACAGCCCTTGCTTTGTTTTGAAAGCAGTCTTCCATGCATCCTGTTCCGCAACTATGACCCGATGGTAGCCACTATGCAATTCCAACTTGGAAAAGTAAACAACTTCTTTCAGCTAATCTAATAGATCATCTATGTGAGGAAGAGGATAATGATTCTTGATCACTATTTTATTCAGTGCTCTGTAATCAATGCACATCCTCCACGAACCATCTTTCTTTATCACCAATATGATTGGATATCTGCATGGTGATGGGCTTGGCCTTATGAACCCTTTGTCGAGCAACTCATGTACCTGCTTCTTTATCTCTACATTCTCTAAAGCGGATAACCTGTACATTCCAATGTTAGGCAATGGACCATCTTGCTGCAAATGAATATCATGTACAATTTCCCTTTTGGGTGGCAGACCTTTAGGTTCTTGAAATAGGATATCATATTCTAAAATAGCTTTTTCTAAATCAACTTTCTATTTAGCATCATAGACTTCAAATACATTGGTTTTATCAACGGTCTTTTCCTTTACAACCATTAGTAAAAATTGCTTGCATGAATTTACAATTCTTTTCATCTGCCCTGAGTTTATGAGAGTGTAGTTATTTTTGAGCTGATGAGCTCTTACAATATATTCTATTCCATCTTTTGTGAGTTGATACTTATTTTCAGTTCTATGGAAAATGGATTTTCTATCATACAAGTAGGGACTTCCTAAAACAATACCACAAATATTCAAGGGAACTATATCTAACTCAACCTCATCCACAAAAGTTGACCCAAAAGCAAACCTAAGTTTACATTGTCTAGTCACTTGTAGCTTTTCTTTATCACATACCCAACCTAAGGGATATGGCTTCTACTGAGCTATGGTTAGTAGTCCCAACTTCTTTACAATTGCTTCGGAAATCAAGTTTACTTATGAACCATTATCAAATAAAGTATCAATCTTTTGATGCTTTGAAATAACTCTAATATGAAAAAGCTCATGTCTTTTCCTCTCATTTTCTTCATTATCAATAGATTGTGCAGAATTACTAGTAGATGCTTCAGAATTTTTAGCTTTTATACCTGTGGCTATGGCTGTTGTTTGATCACCTAAGTCTGACCCTAAATCTTTCTGAATAGCAGCAATAGTCTTCTTCTTCTTGCCATCGATCTTGTTAGGCTTCAGCTCCAGATGCGAAGACTAGCAATGTTCATCATCATGTCCAACCTTCTTGCGGTGAGTGCATGAAGGTTTGTCTTTCTGTACAAAGTTTTTCTTCCTCTCTTTCCATTTCTGCTTCCTCTTTTCCTTGTTCTTTCCTGTATTGGGTTTTGATGGTCCCCCAATCTTTGGGTTCACATTCTTGCCTCTAGCCTCTAGATGTGTAGCCTGAACAGATACTTCATCTATGCTAGTAGGGTTAAACATGAGAATGGTGTGCCTCAAATAGCTGTGTAGACCACCTATATACTTCATCAAATTTTCAAGTGAGTTTAGAGAAATGCCTAGAATTAAAGCTCTTTTTCTAAATTCCTGGGTATAAATTTGTACGCTTTGGCCCTTTAGCTGGTGAAGAGTTTGCTAACTCATCATTGCTTGCTGCATGTAAGCTAGTGGATAGATTTTTTTTTTAATGGCAAAAAAAAAATTTCACTCCAGGTTGAAAGAATTTTACTGTGCTTCTTCAAAGCATCTTGTGCCCTGCCTTCCCACCACACTAGCGCAGTTCCTCCAAGGCGAAGGTTGGCCAGCTGAATCTTTCCCCTTTCTAAATTGATGTTCAGCACCCTACAATATACATCAATCTGTCTAATCCAGTTATCTAGATTTTCTACATTTAATTCTCCATCATATATTGGCAAATCAAATTTTACATCTAATTTAATCAAAGGGATAGAAGGAGGTGTTGATAAAGGAGTCTCTTTCCCTTTCCCTTTGCCTTCTAAATGGCCATCTAGAAGAGGTTATTATGTTCCTTTGTCTTGTTTGGAGGCTTAAATTCTTGATACATCTCTTCTACCATGGCTCTCATGGTCATGAAACTGTCCATGAACTGAGAGTCTGATTCCAAGGGAATTTCTTCTGCCCTTTTCCTCTTAGGATAGACTCTTCCTATATCTGGGTTAGTCCCAACCAGTTCTCCTTCTCCTAATTTGAGCTTTGACCTAGTTAGCATTCAACAATCCAGCACAAGCTTGTCTAACCTTAGCAAACCTAAAGCTCTAATACCACTTGATCTAATAATGAGATCTTAGACAATTATTAAGGTATTACAGACTCATGTGCCTGGATTTTCCTATGTTACTTTGTGTAATGGATCGATAAGATTGAGAAATGCATAGACAATGAAGTAGTTAAAGAACATAATAGACAAAACACATAAACACAACAAGTTTAATAAGGAGTTCACCCAACACTCCTGGGCTACGTCTCCTGGTCCAGCCTTTAGTGGTGACCTCTCTATTATGTCTTCAAAAATAGAGTTTTACAATAGTGAGCTCAATTTGAGCCTCACATAATAGATACAAAACAATAAGGCTTTACTTGGATCCCCCAAGTCTCTTTTGAGTACACAGACTCTCCTCACTGACTCTCTGTCTCTATTGCTCTATCTCAGCACTACTTTTTTTCTGTTTGCTCTCTGTCTATGGCTTTAAAGCCAATCTGCGTTGTCTGTTCATTTCACCTTCTCAGGCTCTCTGGCTTCCTAACCTCTGTCCGCTCAGATCCCTTTCTGAGCATTAGCAATCATTTCTAAATGCTTCCAGGGTTGGTGGCCACTTGTTCTGTAACGGAATGGGTCATCGGGCATTTGAAATCCCAAAATTGGTTGTTTTCTATTTACATACAGAAACATTGCAAAACATGGAAAAAGTCTGCCAAACATCGTTCACCAGAGTTCAAATATTATGAATCCGCCTTATAACTCCTATCAGGTCCGCTTGTACACCAACATCACATCTCCACCATTGATGTGGGAGATCCAGATCCAACGACTGTGGTTCGTTTCGGGTGGCCCTTTTGTACAAGGGTTAACTGCCCGATGAGGGTGATTTTCTCTCTCCTCAGCCTGGACACGTGGCAGCCATTGTATGGGATCGGGTGGAGCCCAACCCAAACCACTTATTGCCCTTCGCCTGCCCAAAATCCTGCTCATATCGTGATTTCCCTTTATATTGAGAATACATTGAAAAACCCCATAAAATGGCTTTATCAGACTTGAAATTATATATTACAATGTTAATAAATCATTTTGGGTCCGTAATATCGCATCGGGTGCATTTTCTTTTGTTTTTCGTTTTATTAACGAAAATGCAATTTACAAAGGAAAACCCTCTTTTCCGGATCTCAAATTATATCAAACATCATTCATAATCTTTATCGGGTCTACCTATCGCAGTTATGTTTATATTGGCCACGATCCTTTATATAGTTTCGATGTGATATTGCGATTGCAATCGCATATCGCACATACCCCGGGCCGATTATAATCGCTCCACTGTGGTTTGCCGATGCGATATTATGATGCAACGTGGGTCGTCGATTTGTGCGCTTGATTGATGGTCCTCGCTGACCCCGTTGATCACTGTCGCATATTCCTTATGGTCTCCACCGATAGCCTCCCTTTGCCACTACCAATTGCAATTTGTCGATCGAATCTGGACCGTTGATTGGCTAGATTCGACAGCTCTGATTCAAAGTTGCTTTAAACTGTCGATACTCTATTTTTCAATGATTTCTTTATGTTTTTTCCTCCCGATAGTGTTATTCGCCCTTTTAAGAGTTTATCCTCAGGTGATAGTTTTTATCTTTTGAAATATTTTGAAGACTTATAGGGTTTTTGGATCCATTTTGGATCATCCATATCCCCGGGGAAGTCATTCACTGCCTTACACCAAAGGTTTTCCAGTCCACTTGTTTGACTTTGTAATCATATCTTTCATATGCCCCTTATTATAGACAATTTAACATAAGCTTTCTTAGCACTTTTAGATTTAGCCTTCCTTTCCAATCACAGAAAGAATATATCACACTAGGATAAGCCCAATGCCACGAGTGATTCTTTGCTACCAGCAAGTGTGTGTAGCCCTAACAAGTCGCTAGCATACCCCATGAAAGTTACTATATAAGGAAGTGGGTAGGTAACGCACTCGAAAACTAGTACCACTAACCTTGCTCCACTTCTAGAGAGCGTCCATAGCCACAATGAAGACTCATTGTAGGTATGAATCACTAGTGCTTGGTGTCTCTACTGATAAACCTATAAGTTCTTTCCTTAGGGCTAATAAACCACTTAGAGCTTGTTGAAGGAGATGATAACTAAGGTGCTTGTTAGAAGGCTAATAAACCACTTGTTAGGCTAAGACACTTAGGTGCTTGATGTATCATCTGATAAACCACTAATTTCATTCCTTCGGGCTAATAAATCACTTAGAGCTTGCTAAATGGGATGATAAACCACATGGATAGTGAACTCTAGACTCCCATAGTGCTTACCATGAAAATCCAATTGATAAACCACCCTTAAAGTGAGATTATTCTTCTAGACTAAGTAAAACTTCCATGAGCCTTGGGTATATTCCAGAGAGGTAGAAGATTCACTATGGTGCTTACTACAGGAGGCAATTGATAAACCGCTAGGACAATGAACTTCCTCTCTTGTCTAGTTGATTTGACATCGGTGTGAAATATTATTAAGCAAGTAACTCCTTACATTCTGAATCCCACTCAGGCGAAGTCAATTTCAAGAAATATTGTATTGTAGTTGGACTATGTTTGGGTGGAGAGTTGAATTACCTCCTTTTGATTGAAACCATTCAAGTTAATCATATAAGAGTTTTACTCTTATATATTCTTGTGCTGTAGATGAATAACGATGTCTAATATGTAATAATAAAGTGTGTGGATTTACACTCACAACAAAGGAATGTTGATGTTTTTGTATTTTATGATGATAAATGCTTGCTAATATGTTCACATAGTTATGTTGGTTACATAAAACTTTGTTTTGTTGTCTTTATTATAAGATACAATGTTACTTTCATGAATAAGCATGGTTTCTAGAATGAGTTTAATATTAGACCAATATGATATGATTGATTCTTGTATTTTCTTACTAAGTCATGAATGTTTTTCTAATTGACGTTTGGGATCATGCCCCCTTTCTTAACTCTAAATCCATATTATTTGAGTGTTAAGAAGTGCTTTCCCTTTCCATCATTTATCATTCACCATCAACAACCTTTTGACCTTGAACCCTTGTGCCTTAAGCTAAATGTATGAGGTTTAGCTCATCACTTATTTGTAATCACTATTGGTAATGTGGTTGACTTTCTCTGCAAGTGTATGGCCCCGAGCTGTCTAAGTTAATTTGGAGTTAGGGTGTAGTTCAAAATGATCCAACAATGGGATGTTATTTTCATGTCCCAAACTCTCAAGGTTAAGTTAGAGAGAGGCATATTTGAAAATACCTAGGTACAAGATGATTTAAGCATGGGTGGGGCCTCACTGGGACTCACATTATCTAGCCAATGAGTAGTTTAGAAGGATCTGTGGCCATGATAACATGTGCAAAAAGAGGTACCACTAGGTTTTTGTCCCTGCGGTTTGATGAAGGTAATTAATTAAGGTGTGATTTTGTGTTTATTTTGCTTAATCCTCCTCTATGCGGCCTCACACATGTAAGGAGTTCATTTTACAAAGGGGGGCAGAGACCAAGACAACAATGATATGGTCATGTGGACCAACCTTATTAGAGAGTGGGATGGTGGAGTCCACGACCTTAGGAAAACGTGGAAAGTGTTGATAAGCTAAACATGCATCCACATGGATGTCACATAGGAAACATGAGAAGTATCAGTCTACCATGGATGACATGGAAATTCCATGTGAGTCACATGTGTGTTTCGCATGGTCATTCTGTATTGGTTTATTATAAATGGGCATAACTTTTAATCTAGGAGTAATATTTTGATAAAATTCATATCATCAGAAGGCTCTTGATGAGCTTAATGGAATGGAGATATTAGAAGTTAATTCCTCTAATTTTGGAGTATGAGGAATTTTGTAACCCCATCTTCATAATAGAACATGGAGGTTTAGTTAAATAATATGTAACACCTCCCGCAACCCAAGGTGGTTCGAGGGGGTGGGAAGGAGCATTACATACCAAGAAAATATAACATCCAAGTAGATCAAAATCAAGTGTGGACATACATAAATGCTTAGTTTTACATGTGCAACCAATGTACCCAATGCCTGATCTTGATCATGATCAACAACCCAAATCGATATCAAATCAAAAGATGTGAGGTGGTTTAGAAACCCATTGGATTCCCATGGCATTTATTCACGACAAATATCCTCCTCCACATGCCAACTTAGTTACTAGTTGGCATTGCCACCTCAGTGGTGATATAATAATATGGAAATTTTCAAATTTTCCAAAATTTTATAGTTTTTTATTTCTTTTGTTAATAAAGTTCATTCTCCAAAACTTCTATCAACCCAAAATTAGAATCTCCACTACTATAAGTAACCCATCCATTCACTGACCCTAACCTTGTAATAATCTATTTGAGTTTTATACTTGTATGTTTATTGTTCTAGTGGATTTCTTCCTTTGAATTCCATCTAGAATTGGAAATTTAACCCCATTTCCTCTACATGAGGAATTTTATCAAGCAATTGCCATACAACTCATAATTTTTCCTCTACAAGCAAAGTTGGACCCATATGGCCCAAGTGTTGTATCCTACACTCTAATGCCACTTCGTAACAACCCATACTCACCAACTGGGGTGTATTACCACCTCTCAAACTTGTTCTCTAAAATTTTTCCTTAATCTTGTTTCACACATTACTTCTATATTGCATCGCGAATGCATTCCATTATGCAATGCTCACATTTATTTAATTGTACAGTCATAATAAGCATATTAAAACCAATTATCCATGTCAATATATGAAAATATATAAAATATGCACAATAGAAAACAAATAGCACAAGAATACAAAATCTTGTTACAATAGCACTAGATGGTTGCAAATGTTAGATGTTCAACCTACCCATACACCACATTTCTCATACTCTCTAATTTGTAGGTCACCCCTAGGCTTGGGCTATGACTCCACTATTTTAATAGGACATCTAATGCTAACTATAATCCACAGATGAATAAAAAAGGTAGCACGCCAAGGTGCATGACTCTGACAACCTCCAACCAACAATATTTTCTCCCCCATCAACCTACATAACCTAGGTAGTGTACCCGCTTCTCTACACCCATAGTCCATTAAGTTGTGTCACTACCCTTCCATGGTTCCAAACTCAAGTTGTCCATAGAGTATCAAAATAATGAGACTTTAAGGAGTTCCAACTATAATCAAAATTATCTAGGTACCATTCTAACTTCACGTCAAGGAAAACTATCCCCTCTTCAAAATCCACTTAGGATATTAGTGGGAACAAATCATGTCACAAAATAACACCTTCTCCCTCCAAGGAGTTTTTTTGCCTCGCCACCAATCAAAATGATGTAATGGAATAACATTATAAATCTCAATTTTACATACATTTCCCTTTTTTGACAAATGACACTAAAAAAGTCACTTTATGGACTTAAGATAAAAACGTGCACTTTTGACTTAGGATTACTTTAATAACATATTATCTGCCTAGACTTAACAACTTCATCACTTATCCCTCAACACCCTTTTCCATTAGTGAAGCCTTATCCCTCCATACTCTCTTATTTGACTTGTTCTATAGAAATGGTTCATTTTATTAATATCTATGTAATTATAAGTTTAGATAACCAGGCTTGGTGGCCTTTTAACACATAGACTCACGAGGTACTTTGACCTCAAAATCATAAGAGTAGAAACACACCAATTTGAACACATATGTATGTTAATACATAGGCCCCAGACAATTAGTTTGATCGATAACTGAAGAGATGGCCATCGTTGAGCTTGTGACCTGCGCAGGGAATGAAACCCTCGGCATGGCAATCGTCGGAGGCGGCGTGGAGGGGAAGGACGCAGTCCCCCATAGGATCGAAAGTAAGAACGCAGCGCGGGAGTGTTACGACCCTCCTCAAACCCCTGAAGCAGCCTTGATTATGCGGCCCAATACCTGGAAGTTGCCGGAAGTCGTGGGTACAGCGTTTACCCTTCGCCCATATCACCCAATGCATGATGGGCCAAATAAAACTAGGGCCGATCTAAAGGAGAAGACAACAATACCGTCCGAGACCAGAGATCTGCAGCTGGTTTTCGTTTTTGGGTTCAGAACTCGATTTGGGGGCAGAAATTTGTCAGAAAGTGGCCTGAAAAATACTGGATCTGCCAACCCAGGTCATGCATGCAATGTCGTAGGGTTGCATGGAGCAGATCCGTCTATGTACACATTTGCATGGCCCAATCCCTGTAGACCCAGGACGGATCTCTCAAATATGAAGAAGAAGCAAGACCTCCAGGAGCTCAGGCAGTTGTTCGGTGGTTATATACATCGATCCAACAGAGAGTCGGTAGATCGCGATAGGAAAAGGGTAGAATGCCACATTAGAAGCTCAGATCTGGAAGATCGCCGACAGCTAGACCACAAGGCAACCAGCAACGTCACCGTCTCAGGCAAAGCAGGAACTCAGCAAAATTGCAGACATCAGGTAAATCCCTTTCAGATCTTCATTAAAACCCCAGAGACGCAATCTTCTTTAGTATGGGTATATGCGGAAAATACTGTGTTGCAGCTGAAGCAGAAAATCTGTGCATTGACTGGATACCCTAGTCAGATCCAACACTTAGTCAATGGCAGATGGTCTCTCCAAGACAACAGAACCATGGGAAGCTATGGGATTAGCCCAGGGGAAACCATTATTTTGAACCTCAAACTGAGAGGAGGAGCCCCTCCTCAGGGCCAGTCAAGCAGCTCAGGGGGAGACAAAAACTCCTCAGGAGGGGACAAGGGGAAAAAACTAGCATCTCAGCAGCAACCTAAAGGAGGCTTCTCCTACAAAAACATTCTTTAGGGTAACAAAGACACAGCGTCCTCTCCAGATCAAGGCAGGTATACTCCTAGGCCATACATAGTAGATCAGTTAGGGCAAACCCCAGCCCTAAATTTTGACTCTACAGGGCTTGATGTTTTCGTAAAGTCCTATGAAACGCAGGCCCTAATCTGCCGTTTTAACAGTTTCTGGCCGAAACCAATGGATCTATTCCATTGGATTTTCACCTCTTCGACCATGGAATGTGATATACATTTATGTTCCAAGGGCTTTTTTATAGTTAGATTCGCATCTTCGAAAGTCAGAGAAAAAGTCATCAGAGATGGGCCTTGGTTCTGGGGAACATCAGGGCTGTTCATGACCCCATGGTTCCCAGATTTTGATCCAAACAACATGACTGTATCCAAAGTACCGGTTTGGGTCCGTCTATACAACCTTCCCCTTCACTTTTGGAGTGAACAAGTCTTGGAAGGAATTGGGAACAGCATAGGGAAATACATCAAAACAGATCTGGAGAGGACTGATGAAAGGATTTACACCTTTGCACGCATTTGTGTGGAAGCAGATCTAAGAAAAGGGCTGCCAGACAGCATAAAGCTAATCTATAAACAACAAAACTGGCTGCAAGCACTATAATATGAAAATACTGCTTTCAGATGCAGGCTTTGCAGGCAGACAGGACACCTACAAAGCACATGCCCAGAAGAAAAAAAAGCAAACAGTAAAAAGAAGCAGAAAGGGAAGCAGAGGAAAGGATGGCAATTTCCCCCCTGACTCAGATGATGAAGAATCAGAAGCAGAAGAGGAAGACACCCACGCAGAGAATGCAGAGGTATCCCAAGAAATGGAGACACAGAAGGAAACTACAACAGAAAACAAGATCACAAAGCTCCATCAAAATCAGGCAGAGAAGACAAGCAAGGATCAAAGCATGGGAGGGATCAAACGGCATCACCACTCAGATACTTCAGACTCAGACAAGGAAATAGCCCCACAGAAAGTAGAAACACAGCTAGTCATAGCTTCGATCGAGCCCACTCAAGGAGAGTGGCGCACGGTCGAAAAGAAAAAGGGGAGAAAAACTTGAAGTGTGAGTTTTTACTCACTGCCGGATCTCAGTTTTTTTTGCCTCTTTCTTCTCTCTCCTCTCTTCTCTTTTCTTATTCTTTTATATGCACGTTAGTCTTCTAACGTCGCATGGGGTGCAAAGGCACTCGAGCCCATATGGGCTGCTTATGGAAATGCTTAAATGCATCTGCTAGTGTAACTTTTCATTTTTTAAATAAAAGGTTACCGTTTTTTCCTTTGGAAAAAAATACATAGGCCCCAAAATTGTCCTTGGGTCACTAGTCTAAACATGACATGTATAATATATACATAGGGGTCATCCTAAGTGTGTTACAATTGTAATTTTGTTCATTATATGTCAGGATATTCTGACACATAGGAAATAGTTAAGTATGACTTGGTCTAGTGTATAGTTAGGTAAAGTGTGTTTTTTTACTATGTACATTTGTAACTTACAATCCAATGATCATGATATGTTCTAGACATGAAGTGATCTGGTGGTTCATTCTCTCCTTGGTATTACCAACACTTGATTGGTGGATTAAAACCCAATTGGTACATGATCTCTATTTAAAGAGCATGGAGGGTCATTTGTAGGGTGACCGTTCATGAGAGAAGCCTATGTAAATTTTCTTTCTTTTATTAATAAATTGCTTGAAGTGGTTGTGTTGGCTCAGGTCGTGGACTATTTCCCTCTTTGAGGGTTTTAACCACGTCAATAATACTGGTGTATTGATCTATGATCTATTTGTGAGCAGTGTCCTTTGGTGTTCTATCTGAGGAACTTACCCTGTAAATTCCTACATGGTATTGGAACTATTTGAGTGCCACATCCATTGGTGTTCCAAATCAGAAGCCGGTACAACTGCATCTAACTATTGTTTCCTAGATCTATTGTTTCAGACTGCTTTCGGACCAATAGGACTGCTCTATTGTGTTAGGAGCATCTGTTCCATTGAGGAACTCCTTTTGTTTCACATGAAAAGGTTTCCAGTAGCCCTAGGTACGTCATTTTTAAGATCTGGAGGTATACAGGCTTTATTTGTAGTTTTAGTTATTTATCTCTTTGCTTATTTCGGTTTATTTATCTCTCCATTTTTTATTACTGGATCTATACCCTTAATTTTTGTGTGTGCTCTTTGCCCTGTGACTCTGTGCGATCTGCGCAAATTAGAAACAGAAAGGAAGGATTTTTCTCATGTGTATGCTCTTTTCCGCCACGTCTTAGTGTGATCTCGGAAAATCAAAAACATTGAGGAAAATATATAGTTTCCAGCAAAAGATAACTTCAAGCCATAAGGTTTGGTTTTTTTTGTATATCCATGTCGGGTTGTGTGGTTTTTTGTTTTGTAGGCAAAAAAATATTTTTCAAGTAAGCACGCACCCCAAAGCTTCAGTGACCAGAAGAAAAAAATATAGAATATAAAAATATAAAAAAAAACCCTTCTTCTTTTCCAAAAATTACTAACCTTTTAAATTAGCTCACTTGGTCCAAAGTTACTTTATGAGAATAGAGGTCTTGAGTTCAAGTCTTTCTCTTTGTTGAGTTAATTTTTCAAAAAGCACATGTAACTTATGTTTTAAAGTTACTTTGTGTAAAATTGTTCTCAGCCATTATAAAAATTGAGTCACTTATAATTCTAAAGTCTCTTTATCTTTTATTTAAGTTATAATCTAATGGGTAAATCATAAAGTACAATTGTAAGAATGACTTTCACTTATTAATAAGTGTGGGTCACATATTTTTTTTTTTAAAGTGAGCTAATTAGATTAAGTTTGGAAAGGGGGGGAGGGGGTATGGGGGGTTTAAAGATAACATTATCATTCATTTCCACACATTCACGCACTTCGTCCGCATTTTCAACATCTTTTCTTCAAAAAGCCATAACTTCTTCATTCGGAAGACGTTTTTTTTAATCGGCCTAATTTTTCGAGATCTTTCCATTGGAACACTTAGTTTCAGCATCTATAGCTTCAGTTTCTCTTAAAATGGAAATTCCATGCCAAGCTATCCTTGACAAAAACAACTACTTCCAATGGTGGTCCTACATTGTGGATTTACTTAGAAGTAAAGGTCTTTACAGAATAGCCTCAGGCCAAGAAACTAAACCTAAAGATGAAGATAAGGCAGCCAAATGGGAAAATAGGAAAGATCCAGCACATGGGTTGATAGGGATGTCTATTTCTCCAGACCTTAGATTCCATATGGCTGATCTTGATATCCCTAATGAAGCAATGAAATAGCTCACTAAAGTTTTTGGAATTAAAAATGAAATTAAAGCCCATCAATTCGAAAATGAGTTGCTTACGTTGGACCCCAATAATTTTTCTTCCATTGAATAGTTTTTGTCTAAGTTCAAGACCGTTAGACTTCTCTTGGAAGGTGTTAAGGTTAAAAAATAAGATGCTAGCCTTATCTATTCCATTCTTACTAAGTTGGGACCAGCCTACTCTGTGTTTATTTCCACCTTCCATTCTACAAGAGAAGCCTTCATTTCTCAAGGACAAGACTACAAGTCCCCCTCTTTTGATGCCTTTTGTGATTCTTTGATAAGAGAAAAAGAAAAACTCTTACTTCTTGGTCTTATTAATCTTGGAAACTCTTCTAAGAAAGCCTTGGCCGCCCAACAACAACCAAATTCAAATCATACTAAGAAGTAGTATCCTAAAAAGAATTGTCTTAAACTAAACAAGGGTCCTAAGCAATTTCAATCTCAAAATGAAAAATCAATTCAACAAAATGATAAGGCAAATAAAAACAAAGGGAAGAAGACTGATAGATATTGCAACTTTTGTAATCGAGATGGCCACCTAGAATCCAAATGCTTTAAGAAGATGGAAGCCTTGGAAGCAGCAATGAATAAGCATAACATACATTTGGAGCACTCTTCAACTTCAACCTCATCTTTAGGAATTGCAATTTCTTCATGTGGTTGTCAAGCATCTCAGTCTGGTTATGTACTAAATTTATCTTCTTATTCTCATTCTCATGAGTGTATCATTGATTCTGGAGCTTCTTATCACATGGCCAAAAACAAAGCCATGTTTTCTTCTTTAAATGATTGTAACACCAAAAATATATATGTTGGTGATGATAGATCTCTTAGTGTTGTAGGGACTGGAACTATTCATCTAGACAATGGTCAATTTAATGATGTATTATGTGTTCCAACCTTATCCTACCACCTTCTATTTGCATATCAATTAACTCATTCAGGTGAAGGTAAAATTCTTGAATTCTCACCTCATGATGTTGTAATTAAGGACCTAAGAGATCCTAGACAGATTTTAGCTACTAGCATTATTGATGATTCTACAAGGTAGTATAAGTTTAACAACTTTGGGTTATCAAATTTTCCCTCGATATTTTTTGCTCATAGTGATGAAGTGAAAAAACTTTGGCATGAGCGATTTGGTCACTTAAACTATTGCTCCCTTCAAAATCTATGTAAAGAAAATATGGTGACAGGTCTTCCTATGGTATCTTCCAGAGATGGTGTTTGTTTCAGATGTGTAATTGGAAAACATCATCGGGATAGTTTTGAAAAATGTGCCTCTTGACATGCCCCAACCCCTTTATAGCTTGTGCATAGTGATTTATGTGGTTTACATAGTGATTTATGTCGTCCACTTCCAGTTGTTTCATTCTCTAGCTACAAGTATTTTTTGACTTGCATTGATGATTTCTCCATACGCACTTGGGTAAGCTTCTTAAAACTGAAGAGTGAAGTATTTAAGATGTTCTTGGCCTTTAAGGCCTTTGTTGAGAAATAATCTAGACATCAAATTCTTAAGCTAAGATCTGATAATGGTGGAGAATATGTTAACAACCAATTCATCAACTTTTTCACTGAGCATGGAATTAAAATGCAACATATTGTTCCATATACTCCACAACAAAATGGTGTAGTTGAAAGGAAGAATCGTACCTTAAATGAAATGGCTAATTATATGCTTCAATCTAAAAGACTTTGTCTTAATTTTTGGGCAGAAGCAATTAACTGTGCAAATTACATAGTAAATCGCACTCCTACCAAGGTTTCAAAGAATATCACTCCAGAAGAAGCATGGAGCTCAATTAAACCAGATGTAAGTCACTTTCTTATTTTTGGAAGTGAAGCATGGGCCCATATTCTAGATGATAAACATAAAGCTTTAGAACCTAAGAGTGAAAAATGTATTTTTGTTGGATATTCTAAAGATGTCAAAGGATAAAGACTTATTCCACTTAATTCCAAAAATGTTATCATTAGAAGAGATGTAAATTTTGCTGAAAATATATCGGCCTATGAGCCTATCTTGGCGGATGTGCCACCTCTCTCTATCCCTTCTACTTCTGAAACTATTTCTTCTTCAGATGATGACAGCGAGGATGATAATAATCCCCCACCTTCTTAGGATCCTCCTTTAGCTCCTTAGATTCCAAGATGGGTCCGTGCTACATAGGATGCAATAGGTTCTCTTGCAGGTGATCCTACATATCAGTGACATACACGTTTTCAGTTTGATAGAGCCTCTTCTTTACTAGCTCAAGCTTCAGCAAATTCTGATCCTGACACCTTTGCAGAAGCTTCAGACCATCCAGATTGGAACATAGCTATGAATGAAGAATATCGTTCATTATTGGCAAATGATACATCGGATATTGTTCCTCTTCCAAAGGGACGAAAACTTGATAGATGCAAATGGGTTTATAGAACCAAGTATGGACCAGATGGAAAAGTTGATAAACATAAAGCTTGTCTTGTTGCTAAGGGTTTTTCACAAGTTGAAGGCATTGACTATATTGAAATCTTCTCCCCTGTTTCCAAAATGAACTCTATCCACCTTGTTCTTTCCCTTGCTGCCTATTTCAAATGGGAAGTCCATCAGATGGATGTTAAATTTTCCTTCTTGCATGGGGACTTGCATGAAGAAATCTATATGGAACAACCTACTGGATTTATACAAACAGACTGTAGCCTTGTATGTCAGCTTAAGAAATCCCTTTATGGTCTCAAGCAAGCCCTTTGGGCCTAGTATGCAAAAATGGATAGCTTTCTTTTAGATACTAGCTTCTCTAGGTGTCATTTTGACAATACTGTCTACTCCAAGAAAGTGGGTAAGTCTCTTATCATTGTTGTTCTTTATGTTGATGATCTTATCTTTACTGGTAGTGATCCCAACCTTATAAACCATGTGAATTCTAGCATTAAGAAGAAGTTTGAAATGATAGACTTAGGACACTTGCATTATTTTCTTGGTCTTCAAGTCTTGCAATCCAAAGAAGGTATTTCCCTTTCCAAGTCCAAGTATGCTTGTGATATTCTACGCCAGTTTCACATGGAACACTGTAAGCCAGCCCCTTCTCCCTTTTAGTCTAGAGCCAAACTTTCGATCACTTGTACTTCCCTTGAAGTTGATGCTACCTTATATCGTCAGCTTGTAGGAAAACTTTTGCATCTAACCCATACTTGTCCTGACCTTTCCTTTGATGTTGGCCTTATTGCTCGGTTTATGTAAAACCCACATGAAAGTCATTGGAAAGCAGCTAAAAGAAAACTTCCTTATGTTCTAGGTACAGTTCAATTTGGGATTCATTATAGTGCAGAAGCATCTCCTCTATTGGTTGGTTTCACTGATTCTGATTGGGCTGGTGACCCTGATGATCAAAATTCTATTGCAGGTTATGTCTTCACTCTAGCTTTTGGACCTATTACATGGGCTTGCAAGAAACAAAGTGCCATTTCTCTTTCTTCAACAGAAGCAAACTATCGTGGCGCTGTAGAAGCTAGTAAGGAAGCCCTGTGGCTTTGTGAGATCCTGTCAGAGTTTGGATTTCAGCAGCAGCATCTGACTACACTTTGGTGTGATAATCAAAGTGCCATTCAACTATGCACATATCCAGTCCAACATCAGCGTATCAAACACATTGAACTACAAATGCACTTCATCAGAAAGTTCATTCATGACCATGTTCTTGAAGTGCAATATTGTTCAATCGATGATCTAGTTGCAGACATCTTTACAAAGGCTCTCAGAGAGGTGATGTTTACTAAACTTTGATTTATGGTTGGAGTTCAGGAGGTTGTCACTAAGGGGGATAGGCTCTAATGCCTCCTTCCTTCTCCTATTGTGTCATATTTGTACATCCTTCAATCCTATTCCAAGTTGTTGTTATGGGGGGATGTTAGGATATTCTGACACATAGGAAATAGTTAAATATAATTTGGTCTAGTGTAGAGTTAGGTAAAATGTGTTTCTTTACTATGTACATTTGTAACTTACAATCTGATAGTCACGACTAGACATGAATTGATCCGGCAGTTCATTCTCTTTTCAATATTACCAACACTTGATCTGTGGCTTAACACCCAATTGGTTCATGATCTGTATTTAAAGAGCATGGAGAGTCATTTGTAGGGTGACCGTTCATGAGATAAGCTTATGTAAATTTTCATTATTTTATTAATAAATAGCCTGAAGTGGCCGTGTTGACTCAGGCCATGGACTATTTCCCTCTTTGAGGGTTTTAACCACGTCAAGGATTTTTGTGTATTGATATGTGATTTATTTGTGAGCGGTGTCCTTTGGTGTTCTATCTGAAGAACTTACCCTATAAATTCCTACCAAAAGAAAATCTAACTATTGCCTTTTCTATTAAACCATCTAATTACCCAAATCTACAATTAAGTTAAGTATGAATATTTATTTTTCATATGTCACTGAATCAGTGAATCTCTTTCCTTAAAATTGAATGAGAAAAAATCCATAACATCTCATTGTTACTTCGGTTATCTAGTATTAATAACATTGAGAATACGGATGTGCCCAAGTGAATGTTCTTATTCTTTGGCTATGAGTTGGTTTTGGCTAGTGTTTTATTAGTTCACTTACAAATACTCACCCTCAACCATGGCTAGAGTTATCATTAGGCGTCTACTCTCTTAATTAATTTAGTTCATACTTCATCATGTAGTGAATTCATCCATGTAATCCACAAAGACATAATTTGTCTTTTGAAGGGGTTATCCATTAGGTAGTTCTATGGTAGGATAAATGTTGTCGTGTTGCTATATTACATATTTCCATGTACTATTTACTACTTCAACTAATTTTTAGAGCCAATTAAAATTTAATAGTGTTGGCCATGCTACCTTATACCTTGGCCTTCTACCTTATCCTTGTACAACACGGGTTTAATTATTTAAATGGGATTGGTTAATGAAGAGTTGTGTAAAACCATACATAGAAAACTATGGCATATGAATTTAATGTATAAGTAAAGGTACATTCGTTTAGTTTGCATTGTAAGAATATATTTATTCACACAACTTATAAGTTCTGCATGTTAAAATAAGTTTATGAATTTTAGTGTAAGCCAAAATAGAGACATGTACACTACATTAGAGACATATTTTGAATGTTGGAATTTGTGAAATTAAAGGCACAACCTTGCATAAAAAGGTTGATTTTGTTGTGGATAGTTGACTATTTGATTCTACAAAGTATCTGCGAAGTATCTATGTTAGTGAAATGGTAAGGCAATTAGACCCTTTATTATGGATCATAACGGATATATCCTAAAATTGTTCACGAGTGTAAAATCTCAATTCTTTATGTTAGTGAAATGGAAAACACATACTAACATATTATACCTTTTTTAATGGAATGCATATGCCTTCTGTTTGGTCTCTTCCATTCCTTCTAACTTATTTCTTTGGCACATCTCCAACCTCCTCTTTTTGTTGTGTTGTGTGCAATGTTTCTATAAATAACGTATTTGATATGCATAGAGTGTTGATCTTAGATTTTTTTTACAACTTGGTTTCTTGTTAGATTAGATTAGATAGGATAAGAAGATAGGTGCATTTGTGTGAATAAAATGTCAAATATACATGGTATACCCATGTAGTGCATCTTGGAATTTTCTTTATGATTATCACATCTTGTTATGCTAGTTGGAGGAAGGATGAGGATTATGTGTAAATAAACAATCCATTATATCTACAATGTGCATCTCAAAATTATGTGTATGTTTATGGTGTTTCACTAGTATAATGGTCATGACCTTCTCTAACTTTTCTTACTAACATATTTCTACACTAATCCCCATGTCGGTTGTTTGGTAACATCCCCCTCATACCATGTGAGGAGGTGATTTTACAGTGGTAATTAACTATTCTCAAATTTTATATTAACATATTGCAATTCTAATCTTTGTATATGGGCATAGTGCTAAATTACTTATTACATGCATATCTCTTTAACATGATATATTTTTTTTGGTAAATACTTATTTTTCTATATGGTCTCTTCTCTTTTTAAAGAAGTTAAATAATTTTATAAAATAAAATATATTATTAATATCTATTTAAAACAATGTTATTAACTTAATAAGAAATTTGTCGATTTCTCAAATTTTTTTAGGTTGTATCAAATCATGAATTTCATGTTGATTTTGAGAAGGGGTGATGCAACATTACATTTTTTTCATTTCATGGTTAAAATTCCAACACTTTTAACCATGCCATTAAAATCCAAATATCATGATTACGAAAGACATGAAAAGTCAGGCTAAAATGCAAAAGTGATGATGGAAGACCTCTTTTCTTGCAGGGTTAAAATTCAAACAATTTTCACTCATGGCATTAAAGGCCAAATATCATGACCACAACAGACATGGAAAAACAAGTTGAAATGAAAATTTGGTGATGCAACATCACCCCCTCATTTTCTAAGGTTAAAATTTAAACAATTTTCAACCACGACATTGTAGGAATTTACAATGTAAGTTCCTTAGATAGAACATCAAAGGACACTGCTCACAAATAGATCACAGATCGGTACACCAATATTCTTGACGTGGTTCAAAACCCCAAAGAGGGAAACAGTCCATGGCCTGAGCCAACGTGGCCACTTCAGGCAATTTATTAATATAAAAGAAATAAAATTTACATAATCTTCTCTCATGAACGGTCACCTTACAAATGACCCTCCATGCTCTTTGACTAGAGATAATGGACCAATCGGGTGTTAAGCCATGGATCAAGTGTCAGTAATTCCGAGGAGAGAATGAACCATGAGATCACTTCATGTCTAGAATATATCATGACCTTCAGATTGTAAGTTACAAAAAGTAAATATTAAAGAAACACACTTTACCTAACTATACACTAGACCAAGTTATACTTAACTATTTCCTATGTGTCAGAATATCATAGCATCCCCACTTAAGAATAACTTGGGAAAGGATTGAAGGATGTACAAAGATGAGACAATAGGAGAAGGAAGGAGGCATTAGAACCTATCCCCCCTTAGTGGCAACTTCCTGAAATCCAACCATAAATTGAGGTTTAGTAAACTTCGCCTCTGTGAGAGCCTTTGTAAAGGTGTCTGCAACTTGATCATCGATTGAACAATATTGCACTTCAAGAACATGGTCATGAATGAGATTTCTGATGAAGTGCATGTGTAGTTCAATGTGTTTGCTGCATTGTTGTTGGAATGGATCTTTGCATAGTTGAATGACAGTTTGATTATCACACCAAAGTGTAATCGGATGCTATTGCTGAAAGCCAAACTCTGACAAGATTTGACGAAGCCACAAGGCTTCCTTACTAGCTTTTGTGGTGCCACAATACTCTGCTTCTGCTGAAGAAAGAGAAATGGCGCTTTGTTTCTTGCAAACCCATGTAACAGGTCCAGAACCAAGAGTGAAGACATAACCTGTAGTAGACTTCTGATCATCAAGGTCACAATCCCAATTGGAATCAGTGAAACCAACCAATAGAGGAGATGCTTTTGCACTGTAATGAATCCCAAACTGAACTGTATCTCGAACATAATGAATTATTCTTTTATCTACTTTCCAATGAATTTCATGTTGGTTTTTGCATAAACCGAGCAATAAGGCCAACAACAAAGGGAAGGTCAGGACAAATATGGGTCAGATACAAATGCTTTCCAACAAGATGATAGTATAAGGTAGCATAAACTTTAGGTGAAGTACAAGTGACTGAAATTTTGGCTCTAAACTGAAAGGGATAAGGGGCTGGCTTACAATGTTCGATGTGAAAGTGGTGTAGAAGATCACAAGCATACTTGGACTAGGAAAGGGAAATACCTTCTATGGATTGCAATACTTGAAGACCAAGAAAATAATGCAAGTGTCCTAATTTTGTCATTTCAAACTGCATTTTAAGGCTAGACTTCACATGGTTTATAAGGTTGGGATAACTACCAGTAAGGATAAGATCATCAACATAAAGAACAAGAATGATAAGAGACTTACCCACTTTCTTGGTGTAGATAGTATTGTCAGAATGAAACCTAGAAGAGCTAATATCTAAAAGAAAGCTATCCATTTTGACATACCAAGCCCGAGGGGCTTGCTTGAGACCATAAAGGGATTTCTTAAGAAAACATACAAGGACGGAGCTTGTTTGTATAAAGCCAGGAGGTTGTTCCATATAGATTTCTTCATCTAAGTCCCCATGCAAGATGGAAGATTTAACATCCATATGATGGACTTCCGATTTGGAAGAGGTAGCATGGGAAAGAAAAAGGTATACAGAGTTAATTTTTTCAACAGGGAAGAAGGAATCAGTATAATCAATACCTTGAACTTGTGAAAAACCCTTAGCAATAAGATGAGATTTATGTTTATAAACTTTTCCATCTGGTCCAAACTTGGTTTTGTAAACCCATTTTCATATAATAAGTTTTTGTGCCTTTGGAAGAGGAACAAGGTCCCATGTACCATTTTCCAATAGTGAATGATATTTTTCACTAATAGCCACATCCCAATCTAGAGGCTTGAAGATTTTGCAAAGGTTTTAGGACCATAATTCATTGAAGCTTGAGCTAGTTAAGAAAAGGCTCTATCGAACTGAGAATGTGTACAACGATGATTTTTACGATCACGTGCAAGAGCACCTACAACATCCTGAGTAGCATGGACCCATTTTGGACGTTGAGGAGCTGAAGGAGGATCCCGAGAAGTTGGGGGAGGATTTTCATCCTCTATGTCATCATGTGAAGAAGAAATATTTTTAGAAGTAGAAGGGATAGAGAGAGGTGGCAGATCCATCGAACTAGGCACATAGGCCGATATATTTTAAACAAACTTTTCATATCTTCTAATGATTACATTTTTGGATTTAGGTTGAAGAAGTCTATATCCTTTGACATGTTCAAAATATCCAACAAAAATACATTTTTCACTCTTAGGTTATAAGGCTTTATGTTTCTCAACTGAAATATGGGCCCATGCATCACTTCCAAAAACATGAAAGTGACTTACATCTAGTTTAATTGAGCTCCATGCTTCTTCTAGAGTGATATTCTTGAAAACCTTAGCAGGAGTGTGATTTACCATGTAATTTTCAGAGTTAATTGCTTATGCCCAAAATTTAAGACTAAATCCTTTAGATTGAAGCATATAATTAACCATTTCTTTTAAGGTGTGATTCTTCCTTTCAGCTACACCATTTTGGTGTGGAGTATATGGAACATTATGTTGTAATTAAATTCCATGCTAAGTGCAAAAGTTGATGAATTTGTTGTTAACATGTTTCCACCATTATCACATATTAGCTTAAGAATTTGATGTCCAAATCTTTTCTCAACAAAGGCCTTAAAGGCCAAGAACATGTTAAAGACATCACTCTTGAGTTTTAAGAAGTATACCCAACTAAGTTTGGAGGAAAAATCAATTAAATTCAACAAATACTTGTAGACAAAGAATGAAACAACTGGAAGGGGACCACATAAATCACTATGCACAAGCTGTAAAGGGGTTGAGGCATGCCAAGAGGCACGTTTTTCAAAACTATCTCGATGATGATTTTCAAGTACACATCTGAAATAAACACCATCTCTACAAGACAACATAGAAAGACCTATAATGATACTTTCTTTACATAGATTTTGAAGGGAGCGATAGTTTAAGTGACCAAATCGCCCATGCCAAATTTTTATCACTTCATCATTATGAACAACAAATACCAAGGGAATATTTGATGACCCAAAGTTTTTTAACTTATACAACCTTGTAAAATCATCAATAATGCTAGTAGCTAAAATCTGTCTAGGATCTCTGAGGTCCTTAATTACAACATCATGAGGTGAAAATTCAACGATTTTACCTTCACTTGAATGAGTTATCTAATATACAGATAAAAGGTTGCATGATAAGGTAGGAACACATAATACATCATTAAATTGACCATTGTCTAGATGCATAGTTCTAGTCCCTATAACACTAAGAGATCTATCATCACCAACATATATATTTCTAGTGTTACAATAATTTAATGAAGAAAACATGGCTTTGTTTTTGGTCATGTGATAAGAAGCTCTAGAAATAATGAGACACTCATGAGAATGAGAAGAAGAAGATACATTTAGTGCATAACCATACCTAGATGCTTGACAACCACATGCAAACAGTGTTATTCTTGAAGATGAAGTTGAAGTTGAAGAGTTCTCCAAATGGATGTTATGCTTCTCCATTCCTGCTTCCAAGGCTTCCATCTTTTTAAAGTATTTGGATTCTAAGTGACCATCATGACTACGAAAGTTGCAATGTCTATCATTCTTCTTCCATTTTTTTTTATTTTACTTATCATTTTGTTGAATTGATTTTTCATTTTGAGACTAAAATTGCTTAGGAACCTTGTTTGGTTTAGAACCATTCATTTTAGGATGTTGCTTCTTAGGATTCTTTGAATCTGGTTGTTGTTGGGTTACTAAGGCTTTCTTAGAATAGTTTCTAGTATTACGAAGACCAAGATGTAAGAGTTCTTCTTGTTCTCTTATTAGAGAATCACAAATGGCATCAAAAGAGGGGGACTTGTAGGCTTGTCAATGACAAATAAAGGCTTCTCTAGTAGAATGGAAGGTGTAAACAAACATAGAGTAGACTGTTCCTAACTTAGTAAGAATGGAATAGATAAGGCTACAATCTTCTTTCTTAACCTTAAAACCTTCTAAGAGAGGTCTAAGGGTCTTGAACTTAGATAAAAAATCTTCAATGGAAGAAAAAATATTGGTTTCCAACATAAGCAACTCATTTTCTAGTTGATGGGCTCTAATTTCATTTTTAATTCCAAAAACTTTATTGAGTTGTTTCATTGCATTATCAGGGATATCAAGTTTTGCGTATGGAATCTAAGGTATCGAGAAATAGACATCCCTATCAACCCACATGTTTGATCTTGCTAATTTTACCATTTGGCTACCTTATCTTCATCTTTAGGTTTAGATTCTTGGGTTGAGACTATTCTATAAACACCTTTACTTCTAAGTAAATTCACAATGTAGGATAATAATTGGAAGTAGTTGATGTTGTTAAGAATTACTAGGCATGGACTTTCCATTTTAAAATAAACTGAAGTTGAAGATGCTGAAAATAATTGTTCCAATGGTGTTAGGGTCCCACCCTAACCCCCTTATTTATGTAATAGGATCGAGTCATAGTTATAGTTAAGTAAAGAGTCAATAAAGCCCATATTAATAATTGTAAGTGGTTAACCTGCATTTAATGATAGAACCATAGTTAGTTGCAAATGGGCCATGGTATTAGATATATGGTATTAATAAGAACCATGGTATTGCCCCATGGTATTGCATGTATGAATCCTATATAAAGGATAGAGACTCCCTGCGAGGAGCATTGTGTCTTATTTTGTAATCGAGCTCAACTCTATTGGAGGTTGCCCCCTCGAAGAGGCAAGTGAACTTTGCTTTCTGAATAATAAAATACTTGCTGTTATTGCTCTTGTTCTATGTTCTGGGTATATTTCTTCACATATTTGGTATTCGGGTATCGTCTTTCAAGTTAACAGCATAACAAGTGGTATCAGAGCGCTTTCCAGGGTCGGTGGGATCTCCAATTTTTAGAAAATTGTTTATTGGCTAGAGACGTGTTCTGGCATCTCTAAACCATGAGATCTGCCATTGAGCGCATAAACCTAAGGATTTTGGGAGGCATGTACGCAAGAAATACAAGAGGTGGTCATGCTTGTTGGACTCCCTTGTAACCCCTGTCAGTACCCCTTCGAGTAGTAGCGCATTAGACAGAATCATGCACGGACTGTTTTCCAAGTACCTTCTGGGTATATCGGAAGCCCCCTACCTCCCTTGAAACCTTGCCATAGATAAATTGTCGGTTGTCTTGCTGCTACAGTACACTGAGAACAACACTCGGAGAGATTACTTGCCCGTATGATAGGGTAGTTGGGTTGTACGGCTAAGGGTATGGTTGATCCTCCTTGTTCAATGCCCTAGAAAATTGGGCCAAGTAATACTGTCAGACCCTTATGTATATTGCAATCTGTAGCACCTGACACTCCTGGAGACCATAGTTCCCTTCTCTATCACGGGATCATGCATAATCTCTGCCAGATCAGAGCTCGCAAGTGGGGTTTTGCAACAGCAGCAGTAATCAGTTTCGTCATTCAGATTTATCAAAACAGCCATTCAAATATACTAGATCCATTAGATTCGCAGCAGTAATCAATTCTGTCGTTCAAATCTATTAGATCAGCCATTCAAATTTCTCAGATCCGCCATCCAGATCTGAGTAGTTTTGTGAGTTCCTATACCTGGGCACGATTTTCACAGGACTTTGGTAGCATTGACATTTCAGGGATTCAGCACCTGCAGTATTCCTAAGCAAGGAGTAAAACTCCGTTAGGAGTAAGAAAAAAAAAGTTTGAGACCCCTTGGGGCGCTTATTGGTGACTTAGCCCATAAGAATCAGGACGACGAGCTGAGCAAGGTGGTACCACTCAATTGTTAGTGCCAAAAAAATTTGGGCGGTCCCAAATTTCATGTAAATCGGCTCGGTGCATGGTACAAACTAGAAATCAAGCTATGGTGAATGAAAGGATGGACAACCTTGAAGCATCCTTGAAAGACATCCAAGAGTAGTTGACGAAAATAACTACAACACTCTCTATGGGCAAGGCGGAAGCCCACAAGGAGGCATATATTGGCAATGAACACAGTGAGGGTGAGTCTAGCCACTCTCTTCACCTCTAGGGCACCCACCAACAATCCCGTTTGTGACCACCTAAGCTGGACATGCATAAATTTGATGGCTCTCACCCGGCAGCATGGATAGCACAAATGGAGCAATATTTCAATCTGAATTACATCCTAGATAATGCAACTTAGCTTAGTGTGGGGATCATGTACTTGGACAATGAAAGATGGCAATGGTGGCAATGGCATCAATGTTGCTATGGAAGGCCCTTGACTTGGGACACATTCAAAAAATCTCTTATGGATTGCTTTGACCATGACTCTACGTTTTGGGTCATCTCATTAAGCTCTGACAGACTAGAACAGTGGATGAATATATTACAACCTTTGAAGCCTTAGCTTTCCGCACTTAGGTCTACAAGATGAGTTCTACATGGAATGTTTTATCAGTGGTCTTAAAGAGGCCATACAAGCCCACATCCGACTGCACCACCCTCCCTTATGGTTGGAGGCTTGCAGGATAGCTCGTGAAGTAGAACTTGCATTAGTGGCCCAGTCCAATCACCCAAATTTCACTGCCAAGGGTCGCACCCCACAGGCTCATAGCACTACCCAAACACTCAAGGTTCAAAAGGTGTCACCTGCAGAAATGGTGGGAAGAAGAAAGCAAGGATTATGTTACTACTGTGATGAAAAATACTCCCCTGGGCATAAATGCAAGGAGCCCAAATTCTTTCAAATTGATGCTACTGATCACAGCTCATCGGAGGAAGCCCCACCACTTGAGGAACTAGATGAGGAAGAAGAGGATAACCAGAAGGACAATGTACCTGAAGAACTAGTTTTTTCACTGCATGCTTTGGTAGGGATTTCTTCACCTCAAACTCTCAAAATCAGAGGTTTTATTAAGCATCGCCTAGTAGTAGCCTTGATTTATAGTGGAAGTACACCTAATTTTATCCATCAAAGAGTTGCGAAAGTACTGAATTGTTTTGTACGAGCAGTTTCTAACTTCCAAGTCCAAATTGCTAATGGGTGAACAATGAAATGTGAAGACCCTTGTGAAAATATCAAACTTCAAATGGGGGATTATCAACTAAAGACCCACATGTTTGCCATACACATGGGAGGGTGTGACATTGTATTAGGTGCTGAATGGCTCGCACACTTGGCCCAATGACAATGAATTTCCAAGAGTTATATATGAGCTTTAAGCAGAACAACCACAGACATACCCTCTGCAGACTCCAGGTGGGAGCTCCCTCTATCATCAGCTCACATCGGATGGAAAAATTGTTAAAAAGGGGCTATCATGGAGTTATAGCTCAATGTAATGTCATCCAGGCCTTCGAACCCAATTATCTTCCGATTCATCCTGAGATGCAACAGATCTTAAATAACCATTTGCCAGTCTTTGACAAGCCTCATGAGCTTCCACCCTCGAGAGGGGAACATGATCATAGCATCACTTTTGTCCTAGGAGTCCAACCACCAAATGTGTGCCCATATAGATATCCATTCACCCAAAAGAATGAAATAGAAAAAATAATCAAGGAACTTTTGGAAGCAGGCGTCATTCGTCCCAGCATTAGTCCTTATTCATCATCGGTGGTCATGGTGCTCAAGCAAGATGGGGAATGTCATATGTGTCTAGACTGCAGGGCCCTCAATAAGTTGACAGTCAAAGATAAATCTCCCATCCCAGTTGTTGATGATTTACTGGATGAACTAAATGGGGCTCAATTCTTCACTAAGCTTGATCTTCGCTCAGGCTACCACCAAATTCGTATGAAAGAAGTCGACATTCCAAAGACTGCTTTCAGAACTCATGAAGGCCATTATGAGTTCCTGGTCATGCCATTCAGTCTTTGTAATGCCCCATCCACTTTTCAGAGCCTTATGAACCACTTGCTCAAACCATATCTTAGAAAATTTGTCCTTGTTTTCTTCAATGACATCCTCATCTACAGTCGCGCTTGGGCCACATATCTTTAACATGTAGATCTGCTCTTGCAACTGCTCCGCGAGCATATATTATTTGTTAAGATGTCCAAGTGTTCTTTTGGCATGGAAGAAGTTGAGTATTTGGGTCACATTGTGGGGCATGAAGGTGTCAAGGTGGACCCTAAAAAGATCCAGGCAATGCAAGATTGCCCTCAACCTAAGACCTTGAAGAGCCTGAGAGGATTTTTGGGTCTCACGGGCTACTATCGAAAATTTGTCCATAATTATTGTCACATTGCGAGGCTCCTCACTCAAATCCTCAAGAAAAATTCATTCCTCTGGAATGATGAAGCACAATAGGTCTTTACAGCTCTCAAAAATGCCATCTGTTCCACTCCAGTCTTACCACTACCCAACTTCACCAAATCTTTTGTCATTGAATGTGATGCTTCAGGTATGGGTATTGGGGTGGTCTTAATGCAGGAAGGTTGACCCTTGGCCTTCGCAAGACAACAACTAAGTGGGAAGAATCTGGGACAATCTACCTATGAGAAGGAGATGATGGCCATCTTACATGCAGTAGATACTTGGCGACCTTACTTATTGGGACGACGCTTCCAAATCCACACAAACCATCAAAGCCTTAAATATTTTTTGGAGCATCGCCTATCCTCACCACAACAAAATAAATGGCTGGCCAAAATGCTGGGATATGATTATGAGATAATTTACAAGAAATGGTGCGAAAATATTGTAGCAGATGCATTATCTCGCCAATTTGAGGAGGAAAGTACCCTACTCGCAATTTCCCTTCCCATTCCAGAATGGATTTAAGAGGCTCGCAAGGAATGGTTTCAACATCCCTAGCTCTCCCAACTCATTACTCAATTGCAGGCGGATCCAAATTCCACCGAGGGCTACTCGTGGCAGGATGAGATTCTTCGCTACAAGGATAGAGTCATAATATCACCAACATCCACCCTCAAAAGCTGCATTCTGGTAGAGTTGCACTCATCTCCCACTGCAGGACATTCAAGCTTTCAGAAGACATATGCTCGCACTCAAAGATCATTTTTTTGGACAGGCATGAAAAAGGACATTCTTAATTTTGTAGTTAAATGCGACATCTATCAGCGCCACAAAGGAGAGACAATCAAAGCACCGGGCACATTACAACCATTGCCTATCCCGGCATTAATATGGACGGAGGTTTCTATGGATTTCATTACAGGTCTTCCAAAGTCAGGAAACAAGTCAGTCATCATGGTGGTTGTGGACAGAATTTCTAAGTATGCTCATTTTTGTGCCCTACCCCACCCTTTTACACCAACTTTGGTCGCTCAATCTTTCATGGATCAGATCTTCAAATTGCATGGCATGCCCACTTCCATTGTGTCTGATTGTGACTCGGTATTCACCAGTAATTTTTGGCAGGAACTCTTTCGGCTACAAGGTACCCACTAAAACTCAGTGCTTACTATCATCCACAAATTGATGGTCAAACTGAAGTAGTCAACAGATGTCTGGAAACCTACCTTAGGTGTTTCACTTCAGAAAAGCAACATCTCTGTGTACAGTGGTTACCTCTAGCTGAATGGTGGTATAACACCAACTATCATGCCACCACCAAAATGACTCCATATGAAGAAGTTTATCGTCAACTCCCTTCTTCCCCTACTTCTTATATCAAGGGGTGCTCGAAGGTACAAGCAGTGGATCAACTCCTACAGAACCGCACAACCATGCTCACCCATCTTAGAGAGAATCTTCATCAAGCTCAAAACCGCATGAAGCAACAGGTAGATTAGCATTGCTCAGAATGCCAATTTCAAGAAGGGGATCAGGTATTTTTGAGGCTACAACCATATAAGCAAACATCACTCAAAGAAAAGGGTTGTCAGAAACTATCTCCAAAATTATACGGACCGTATCAAGTACTTCAGTGCATTGGAGAAGTGGCCTACAAGCTAGCTTTTCCACCCACTGCAAAATTCCATCCAGTTTTCCATGTCTCATGCCTCGAGAAAGTGATTGTGAATAGTTGCAAAATTCAAACCAGTCTACCTAAACTAGATGAAGAAGGGTCAAACTGGCTCCAACCTAAATAGGTCCTGGACACACGAGAACGGCACCTGCATGGCCACATGATCAAGTAAGTCCTCGTCAAGTGGAAAGACACCTCTCTCGAAGATGCAACTTGGGAACCAGTCACTGTTCTTCAGCATTTTCCACAGCTTTAGCCTTGAGGAAAAGGTTATTCTTATGGGGGAGGGCATGTTAGGGTCCCACCCTAACCCCCTTATTTATGTAATAGGATCGAGTCATAGTTATAGTTAAGTAAAGTGTCAATAATACCCATATTAATAATTGTAAGTGGTTAACCTGCATTTAATGATGGGACCACAATTAGTTGCAAATGGGCCATGGTATTAGATAGATGGTATTAATAAGAACTATGGTATTTCCCCATGGTATTGCATGTATGAATCCTATATAAAGGATAGAGACTCCCTGTAAGGAGCATCATGTCTTATTTTGTAATCGAGCTTAGCTCTATTGGAGGTTGCCCCCTCGAAGAGGCAAGTGAACTTTGCTTTCTGAATAATAAAATACTTATTGTTATTTCTCTTGTTCTATGTTTTGGGTATATTTCTTCGCATATTTGGTATTCAGGTATCGTCTTGCAGGTTAAGAGCATAACAAATGGAAAGATCTCGAAAAATTAGGCCGATTAAAAAAAAGCAGCTTTGAAAACAACTTCTGAATAAAGAAGTTATGGAATTTTTAAGAAAACTTGTTGAATATGCCAACGAACTACATGAATGTTGTGAAGTGAATGATAATGTGATATTTAAAATAAAAAAATCCCCCCCCTTTCCAAACTTAATTTAATTAGCTCACGTTTATAAAAAAAGTTACTTTATGTGACCCACTTTTATAAATAAGTGAAAGTCACTTTTACAATGGTACTTTATGAACTACCAACTAAATTGTAACTTACATAAAAGATAAAGTGACTTTGGAATTATAACTGACTCACTTTTTATAATGGGAGAGAACACTTTTACATAAAGTAACTTTAAAACATAAACTACACGTGCTTTTTGAAAAAGTAACTCAACAAAAAGAAAGACTTGAACCCAAGACCTCTATTCTCATACAGTAACTTTGGACAAAGTGAGCTAGTTTAAAAAGTTAGTAATTTTAGAAAGGAAGAAGATGTTTTTTTTTTGCTCACTGAAACTTTGGAGTTTGTGCTTACTTGAAAAAAAAAAAATTGCATAGAAAAAAAAAAGAACAACACAACCCAAAACGAATATAAAAAAGAAATCTAAAGTTAGATTTGATCAGAAAATAAATATTTTCCTCAATGTTTCTGATTTCCTTAGATCACACTAAGGTGCAGCGGAAAAGAGCATACACATGAGAAAAATTCTTTCTTTATGTTTTTGGTTTACGCAGATCGCACAGACTCGTGGGGAAAAGAGCATACATAGAAATGAAAGGTATAGATTTGGTAATAATTTTTTCTTTATAAAGGATTATAAACCAAAATAAACAGAGAGATAAATAACTATAATTGCAAATAAAGATTGTATACCTCCAGGTCTTAAAAATGACGTAGCTAGGGCTACTGTAAACCTTTTTGCATGAAACAAAAAGGGTTCCTAACTAGAACATATGCTTCTAACACAATAGAGTAGCCCTCTTGGCCCGAAAGCGGTCAGAAATAATAGATCTAGGAAACGATAATTGGATGCAGTTGCACTAGCTTTGGATTTGGATCACCAACAAATGCGACATTCGAATAGCTCTGATACCATGTAGAAATTTACAGGGTAAGTTCCTTAGATAGAAAACCAAAGGACACCACTCACAAACAGATCACAGATTGATACACCAGTATTCTTGTTGTGGTTAAAACCCTCAAAGAAGGAAACAATCCATGGTCTAAGCCAATGCAACCACTTCAGGCAATTCATTAATGTAAAAGAAAGAAAATTTACATATGCTTCTCTCATGAAAGATCAACTTACAAATGACCCTTCATGCTCTTTAAATAGAGATCATGGACCAGTCGTGTGTTAAGCCATAAATCAAGTGTCGGTAATACCGAGGAGAGAATGAACTTTCGGAACACTTCATGTCTAGAACATATCATGACTGTCAGATTGTAAGTTACAAAAAATACATAGTAAAGAAACACACTTTACCTAACTATACACTAGACCAAGTTATACTTAGCTGTTTCATATGTGTCAGAATATCATAACAAACATTAAAACCAAATATCATGACTATGAAAACACTAAAACTTAACATTTCAAGTTTTTCTACGTTTTTCTCTTTTCTTCTTCCTTTTTAAATGCTTGATTTCTAAGTGTTTTTCAATGTTGTCCAACTTTCAGTTTATTTTTGGGGATAAAATTACCAATTAATTAACATCACAATCTTAACCATTAGTACTATCAAAAAAAGAAAAAAGCGAAGATAGTGACTCTGAATTTAAAGGTGACATTCCATAATTTTTGTTTAATTATTCTTTATTTATTAATAATTTAAATTAAAAAAAAAAAACTGAGTAATTTTTTTGAAAATATTTATCCTTTTATTGGAAAATCAATTTAAAAATTACAAAATTAATCTTTTTGTTCTAAAATAATATTGAAAAATATTATTTAACAAAAAAAATAAAGAAAAAAAATAGAGAAAAAACATTAGCAAAGCAAAAAAATCATCTCAAAATATTATAATAATAATAATAATAATAATAGTAGTAGCCCATGAGTTAGCTTAGTTGGTCAAAATCAGTGCGTCGCCCATTGGGAGGTCACATGGTCCATTCTCCCACAAGCCCTTGGCGTTAGGCCTAACTAGTGGGCCGTGGGGCTAGATTCCGTTTGGAGTCGATCAACCCAGATTTCTGTGGACGTAGCGCCACCCATTGACCAAGGTGTCTGTAAACCACATAATAATAATAATAATAATAATAAATTTACAATAAATTATAATTAGATATATATTTTAAATTTATTAATATTTTAAAAAATAACTAACTATTAAATTAACAACCAATTAAATTAAATTATTTATATATTTATGTAGAGGTAAGGTCCCTTATTATAACTAACTTCCAATTAAATTAAATTATTTATTTTAGAGGTAAGGTCCCTAGTCCAATTTAGTAGTTGGAGGCTCTCCTCAAGCTATTTAATATGCAAAGCTGGATTTGGTTCTTCAGCTTGCCCTGATGATGAACCACACTAGTTGGTTCGAAATGCATAGACAAATGATAGATCTCGTGATTTACGCTAAAAAATCTCTGGTAAACCTGATATGGATCACAAAAACCTCAATTCAACAATAAAAAAATAAATAAAAATTTTAAATTGAAAATTATAAAATAAAAATTATACCTTAAAAATATAAATTAAAAAACAAAAAATTACATTTTAATTTTAATTTTAAAAGATTAAAAATAAATAAATAAAATTACATATAATTTAATTATAGAAAAAAAGAGGATGGGCGATGTCCAACATCGCCTGCCCATGTAACACGAGTTTGTACGTTGTGTGGAGGAACGTGATGCTCAACATCACCTCTATGTTGTGAGGCTGCCCTGGCAAGGTGCAGCCTGCCAGGTAGCGCCATGATGGAGACATTGCCCCGCATCCCCTTTGAGCCCACAAATAGCATAAATAAGTTGTATATTGTGCAGGGGAGGACAGGGGAGGGTCCCACGAGGTCGACGTGGTAGGAACAACTCAACGAGCACACCATTTTCCAAATCAATCAGCCTTGTGGTGGAAGGACATCGCCCTCCCATATACAACACATAGTTTTAGTTTTGTGAGTTTTATTTTATTTTATTTCATATTTATTTTTATTGAATTATATTTATTAAATATTTTTGAAATAAATATTTTTTTAAGATTTTTAGTATTTTTTTAATTCAAAAAATAATTATAATTATTTATGTTGATATCAAACTGGTTACAGGATCAAAACCTTTCATAATTTCATATAAATCTTCAACTACTAGACTCAACATGTCCCAAAAAAAACTTGTTTATATTATCAGGAAAATAACTTAATTCATTTTTAATTCAATTTTTTTCTTTAATTAAATTTATCAAATATTTGGATTGATGATATAAGAAGAAATCTTCTACTTGTTTTTCCCATAATTTTTGGATCATTCATCATCAAATTAACCATTGATACAGCAGGCAAATGCAAGGACTTACCAGCCTCAGCTAATTCTCAGATGTTAAAATTGCTGCAGCTCTGCATCCATCCATGCCTCGGAAGTCCTCAACGTGCAGAAAACCTAAACCAACGAACTATCAATCAATTCTCAAACATTTATAAACACGGATAACAATATTCTTTACAAGACAGTATTTTGTTTTTTATTTTAATACAGTATTGTATTTTATTTTAAAATTTTAGTAATTTAATTTAATAATTTTTAATATGGTTTAGCTTTTCAATTTAAATATAAATTTACTTTTAATAATGATTTTATATTCAAATTAATTAAGTAAAAATTAATTAAACTTAATAAACTTTTTTTATAAAAAATTCATAATATACAAAATTTAAAGATAAAAATTCAATGGTAAATATTTATTAAAATAAAAATATTTATAATAATAATAATTTTAATGAAAACCACTTCCTCTTAGAGTGCCCCGCGTATAACCACATTAGATCTCAGTTTCACAATCTTTGTTACAATACTGACCTTCCTAGCCTTTTACAACGTCAAAATTATAGTGAACTCGGGAGGCTTCTCTCCAAGCTTTTTGAGCATAGGAATAAAATCTTAAATCAAAATAGATAATTTGTTTCTTTAGGTACGATAGACCATTATTTGGTCTCTGCGGAGGTTAATCATCATCATCATCATCATCATTATTAATAAGAAGATTATTAGATCTTAGACTTTTGTGATCTATACTAATAATAAGTCTGTAGATTGCGCTATTGAGAATACAACTATCCGTGTTCCTTTTCAGGTATCCAATTCACCCTCTGCCTCCCATCGCCTCTATTAACCCTCCTTGTGTTTCCTCTAACCTCGTACCCAATCTTCCCGCCCATGGTCCATCATTAATGTCTATGACCTCCCCGTAATTCAGCTCTCTCTTTATTTCCTAGCTCCCTTATCGATTCTCATTTATATGATTGTTTTCCCTCTAATAAATTAAATAATAATAATGGTGCCATAATAATATTAATGACCAATCTCACAACCCTTATATTGATATTATTCGAAATAATATGACATATTCCAATTATAATAATTTCTAGTGCTCTGACCATTAAGTTATCCGATGTAAATTCCAATAAATAATAAATGTAATATTTCTTATAATAATAATAATAATAATTATTATTATTATTATTATTATCTAATTTTAAGGTCACAACCAAGCGAGACACCAAATTAGTGTATGAGACCTCTTTGTTTGTGGGACAGGGGATCCACCTTCGTTCAATGCTTTCACTGCTAAGTCTACAAAGGCATACATACTCTACTCCCATCTGGTTTTGAATCTGTGACTTCTTAGAGGAAACACATGCTCTTAACCATTAGGCCCACTCAATTTGTATAAAAACAAGTGTGAATAATACAAGTGTGATTAAAAACAAGAATATTTTTCTTTCTACCAAAAATAAGACTAATAATAACCTTAATAATAATAATAATAATAATAATAATAATTCCCTATATCTTTTTAAAAATGTGATCAATCTTTCTAGTATAGATTTAGATTCTTTTGTTCTTCACCTTGTAAATAAAAGGGATTAATTTTGCCCTTTCCCCTAGAAAGATTCTCATCGATGACATTATTTGTAACATCGAATTTGGAATTAGAGACCTTCCTGATAATGTCAAGGAGGTTATTAGGCAAGACTGTGCTATTGTGCTTAGGAAACCTAAGCCTCCTAAAAGCAACATTAGAAAAAATGAGTTTCTTTCCCTAAAAGCCTTAAGGGAAAACCCTGACATTGTCGTCCTAAAAGCTGATAAAGGAGGGGTCATTGTCATCCTTGATAAAGATGACTATGTTAGCAAAATGATTAACCATGTTCATAACAATGGTAGTTACATTAAACTTAAAAAGAATCTCCTTAAAACAGTTTCTAAAGAAATCACGCAAGCCATAAAATCTAATATTTCTCTTAATCCCCTTGGCAAAATGCTTATTAAAAGCCATCCTCTTACCCCCATAATTTATAGCCTTCTGAAGGTCCATGAAACTGGGATCCCCCTCAGACCTACTGTTAACACAATAGGCATGTGCATTCTTATCTTCTTGCTAAATTCTTGTCTCAGAAACTCAAACCTCTTGTTGGTCACACTTATTCCTATGTCAAAGACTTTGCTTCCTTTATCAAAGAGGTGAAAGATATAAGGGTTGACCTAGGGGATCTCTTAGTGAGCTCTGATGTTGTATCCCTTTATACAAAAATCCCCATCTAAGAGGCCATCAATCCCATTGATCATATTACCGAGAATGACACACCTAAATTGGCAGGTTTGTGCCTTACCTCCACTTTTTTCAGCTTCTAAGGTGAGTTGTTTGAGAAAAATCATGGGGTTGTGATGGGTTCTCCTCTTTTCCCCATAGTTGCTAACTTGTTCATGGAAGATTTTGAGAAAACAGATTCGGCCTTTACTCCTTTCCGCGCTAAGAAATGGAAGAGGTTTGTTGACGAAACTTGTGTTGTTTGGCCCCATGTTCATGAGAAATTAGAATGTTTTGTCAATCATCTTAATTCCCAATATGAATCCATCAAATTCACAATGGAAGCTGAGGTTAATGGATGTATTCCTTTCCTTAATATTCTCAAGTCTAGAATGGATGATGGTTCCATTTATCACCGAGTTTTTCACAAAAAAACTCACACAAAACAATATCTTCATGACACTTCTCATCATTTTCTGACTCGAAAAATAAGAGTTATTAATACTCTTTCCACCAGGGGTCTTAGGATTTTTGATGAGAATCACCTTGAAGGAGAAAAATATCATCTTCTAAAAGTTTTTGAAAATAATGGCTATAGAAAACAACAAGGCCTGAGAGCCTTTCAAAGACCCTGCAAAGAATCTTGAGTTCAACCTGCTCGTGACGATCATAATTCCAATGTGTTGTTGCCTTTATCCAAGGTATAGTAGATAAGATTTCTCATGTTCTTAAAAGTAATAAAGTTGTTTCTATTTTCAAACCCCTTAATACCATTAAAAATACTCTTAGATCTGTTAAAGACCCTATTAACCCTAAAGTAATGAGAGGGGTATACTCTATTCATTGCTCATGAGGGATTCATTACATTGGTGAAACTGGTCACTCCATAAACCAAACAATCCAAGAAATGCACCAGACGTTAAGCACAGTTGCTCTTGTTCCTTAGCTAAAGCTGAGCATGCAGTGAAATCTAAGCACCATGTATGCACTGAGTATACCCATGTCATCGTCAGGGTTGACCATTTCCATCATATGAAGCAAAGAGAAGCCATTGAGATTGAGAAACATGCAATCAATCTCAATAGATATGATGGTTAGAAATTAAGCAGGAGTTAGATTCTCGCCCTCTCCTCGTGATTAATTTCTTTTCTTTTTTCTAATTTTATATTTTTTTAATCTCTATTTTCATTCATTTTATTTTATTCCTTCCATCTATTCTATCTATTCTTCTTTCTTATTTTTTTTTATATACCTTTTCTCTTATATTTTAATAATTAATTTTAGTTTTCATTTTATTTTCCTTTTATATTAAATATAGAATTAAATTTATTATGGATAAGTATACTAACCTCTTGCCACTCTGATTTCATCCATATTCTTTATTCTTTGAAAATGAAATTAAATAACAAGTCAATAATTAATAAATAAATTTTGCTACATCCTTTTTTTCTATTTAATTTATAACATTGAAATTGAATAGTAATATTTAATAAATTAATCTCATTAATTTAGAATTTTACTATATTATAATCTTTTTCAATTTAGTTTATTACATGTTAACATCGAAGATGAAAATAAATAATTAATAAATTTCATTTTATACCCCATTAATTAATTCTTAACGACTTTTCAATTAACGACTAATTTATAATGACTAATTCTAGGCAAGGGTTTTTCTCCGATATTTAAACATTTGCAAAAATTGTTTTTTCACATGTAGTGGGGATGAACCACATTAGTTGGTTCAAAATGTTGACCAAATCTCAATAATGTGAGTAATCCAAAAAGCACTCTTATTATTGATAATAAGACTAATAATGAGAAAATTAACTTAATAATAATGAAATTAAAATTTATTGTTTTATAATAAGGTTATTAATAATGTTTAGTAACATTATTAACAAACTTAACAATAATAATGTTTATCAATTAAGATTAAAATTTAAGGTTATTAATAAGGTTTCGCTTTACTAATAAAGTTTAATAATAAGATTTAGTAAGCTTTATTAATTTTATTAATAATAATAATAGCTTTATAATATTTTTTCAAGTATTAATAAATTTATAATAATATTTTCATAATTATTCGTTAGTATATTTATTTCCACATTAACACATTAAGAATATGTTTATGTACATATTAATAATATATTAATTTACACATGTTTTATATTAAGTTATATATTGATATATTAATCTATATATTAACACATGCCAATTCTCTCTATAGTTAACTATGGACATCATGTCCAATATATCTATAGTCAACCATAGTAAACTCTAGTCAATTATAGTCAACCATTGTCACCTATGGCCAAAGTTTAGAAAGGTCTAGAAATAATACTTTTATAACTTTTTTCAATGTGCAACCATATTCAATCATGGTTAAATAGTCAACCATGGTCAGCATGGCCATCTATGGTTAACATGGCTAACCATGGTTAACATGGTTAACCATAGTGAACATGATCAATCATATTTATTTATAGTTAAACATTAACAACCATGCTCAGTAATGTTCACCCACAGTGAACCACACTTGACCATATACAACCATGTTAAAAAATTGACATCATAATGTGACAACCACTTATGACAATAAACAATAATGTTCAAAAATTAACTTTTAATATCACAAATAAATATTAATGTCAAAATGTATCAAACAAAAATAGGTCAATATTTATGTAAATATATGTAGTAAAAAGGTCATGAAATGGATAACATTAAGGAAAATAAACAATTTTCAATCTAGAATAAGAGAAAAAGGCAAAGGTTAGATGCATACCATGCATTTTTTTACGAAGTTATAACTTAAAATGTAGAAAAACCAATAATCATATATATTAATAGTACATTAATCTACACATTATCACATTGAAAAAACATTAATAATACGTAAATTTATATATTAACACATTGATATATATATATATATATATATATATATATATATATATGTAAACTTGGTGGTGCTTCCTCTATTGATATTAACTATTCAAAATGAAATCTTCCATCTGTTCTAGGTGGCTTACCTACCCAAAGGAAACTAGATAGCCACCTGTCTACATTAAACCCTGTCCAAAATTTGAAAAGGTCTTTCTCTATCCATCTAGCAACATTGTCTTTACTATCTATACTACTGCTTCAATTAAACAAGTAAAAATTTTCATCATAAAATTTCAACAAAAATGTACTGGAACTCTACTTCAATCCTCGTTCGATGATATTAGTGGGGGCTGGCGCTTTGGCACTGGAGCCAAGCATCTCACTCCTCTTCATGTCTTAAAGTGTTTTTTCAATTCTCGCCAACCCCAGGTTGTTTATGTAAGTTTGTATCTGGACTGTTGCAATCTCCCTGGGTTCTGCCCTAACAGGATCCTTTTCGTTGGTGTCCTCCTTTACCGTCGGTCCTCTGCTTACTGCTTGTAACTGACTAAGAGTCATGGCCTGTGCCACCATGTTCTTCATGACCCAATATTGTTGTATTGTCTGTCTGAAGAGAGAGTGTCATCCTTGAGAGTTCCCTGGGTCTAGAACCATGTTCTCCCATTCCTCCATGGGGATGTCTTGGTTCCTTATGTTGTCATTTAGTTCTCTCTCCCATCGAGTAATTTGGGCTCTAACGTCTGGTGGGTTCCCTACCATATAGGCGTTGATGAGGGTTTTCATATTTTCACATCGAGACTTTTGCCCTCTCTTTCTTTGCTCCTTGTTTGAACCGCTCATCCCCTCTGCCATTTTTCTATCTCTCTTGCCCTTCGTGGTCGCCATGTTCTCTACGTACCTGCTATCGGTTGCTTCTTTCTGTTTGTTTTCCTCCTCAATGTGTTGGGTGTAATGTGAGGTGAGACATAGCACATGACCATTACGATTATCAGTTTGATAATGAAAAACATCCAAACAATTTCCCATTTACTGTGTCACATTGGTTATCCCTTTTAGTGCCAAAACTAATGCTTTTCGAGATTTCTTTTAGAATTTCCCATCTCCTCTTGTAGTTATGGGTTAATTCTTAATTCTCTTACTGTTTGGGGAGCATTGGAATGGTATGCTGGATGATGGATGTATCATATTTCTTTAAATCATCATATTTCCAAGCAAAAACATGTTTATTTTTTCGTAACAGTCTAATGAATGCTTCCTTCTCTTCCAAGGAAAGTCCTAATCCTAAATTAATGTTTTGAGGAGTTTGCTCAGTGCCAAAGGTTTATCAATTCAAACCTTAAGGTAGAACTTTGGAGCTTTGTATTGGTCATAGGTTTAAACCTGTCTTTAATATCATAAAGATCCTCAAGCTTCACCACAGGCTTTGGGATTGAATTCTCCTTGGGTTTTCCTCTCATTTGAAGGTCATGCTCATTTTCCTCAACGATTTGATCATCATAGGACTTCTTGGAAGTTAAAAATTGTAAAATATCTTCATCGTGGTTGAATACTCTCCAATTAGTGACATTGTCAGGAATTGATGGAATAAAGAGAAATTCTAATGAAAATCTATCTGGGTTATAGTCTTCGGAAGGTAGGAGCTTGGAAGCAACATTGGCTAGCAGGTCAGCTGCCGAATTTTGAGACCTGGGAATGGAAGAAATATTGAATGCCGAAAAGTGGGAGGTGAGTTCCTGCACCAGCGATTGATAATGTTTGAGATGGGTGGAAAGACAATGAATTGTATTCCTTACCTGTTTGATAATAATTTCAGAATCTCCAAACACTTTCAAATATTGGACCTTGAGGCTAATAGCTTTATATAGTCCTTGGACTAAGGCTTCATATTCTGCTGTATTATTCGTGCACTCAAACTCTAACCTACAGGACAACATTGTTTTTCCTCCTTGCGGGCTAATCAAAATACATCCTGCTCCTGAGCCCTCACTAGATTTGGACCCATCGAAATATAATGACCAAAATAAAGAAGTATTAACAATTTTATTTACAGTTTCCTCAGCATCATTAAAACATCTTGACCTATCTATTTGTGAGTAATTTTCGATCTAAGATGTAGAATGGTTTACTGAGAAAGGAGATGGTTGGGTAGCGAAGTTGCCAAAGAATGACTCTGATGAATAATTCCCCAAAATGTTGTTATTAAATGCTATTGGTTGGTTTTCTTGTTCAAATTCAGTAACTGTATGGGTCATATGCTTTTCCCGATCGATTTTTATTTCATTTGGCTTACCCTTATAGGGAAGCCACATATGTGACCAATCGGTAGAAATATACCCATGTAGTTTTCCAGACCAATCCCTACTCAAGATCAAACCATAAAATTCAGGTATATCGGTGATCAAGATATCAATTCTTTGTACTACTCTAGGATCAGCGGATAGCCTGATAGTTACAGAGTTGATTTCTCCCAAAACCTGTACTTTAGTCCTGTCCAACTGCACAATATGAATAGCGGACTTCTGGGGTTCAATGTTCAGTTTGGAACAAACTGAAGCTGGCATTATATTAGAGGATGCCTTTGAGTCAATCAAACAGTTGTGCAGGTTTCTATTGTAGATCTCATAGGTCAGAAGGAAAGGCGGAGTATGAGAATTTGATCTATCTCCTATCAGAACTGCATCAGTAGCTTCGACCATACCAGAAGGTGGTTGACCTGTATCGTTTGCAGCTTTAGCACTGGGAAGGGGTGAAGTAGGAACAACATTTAATTCTTTGAGAAGCAATTTTTGCTGATGTTTCAATTTACTAAGTTCAAACATGGTAATGTTTTCCTTGGTCTTTTTCATGTCATCAACAATATTGTAATCCATTGAATCAGACACTACCAATGTCTTAGATGTTGATGGGATTGTTTGGGTTGAAGGTTAGTTTTGTGGGATTGTTACAGGTGGCTTTTTTGGGGGTACCTTTTCCTTTGTTGTAACAGCACCTGCAATTCTTTTCTTTGAAGTTGTCTGAACAAGTTCGGAGGTACCTTTACTCCTGGTAGTGATAGGAAATGCTTCTTCTTCGTTTTCTGTATCGGAGTTAGGCAATATAAAATCCCACATTCCATGACATTCAACAACTTCCTCTTCTTCATCAGTTGGTGTAGCTGTTTCTTCTTCTCCTTCTTCAAGATCTGAATCTGCATTAGATATAACATTCAGTGGTTTTGATTCAGTTTTCTTGTAATTCCTAAAGGGTCTTTTGGTTGAGGTTTCAGCTACCTGTTTTTTGATTTCAACCATTTCATTTGACATAGTTTTGAGGACCTTTTGTAGACCCTCCATGTCATATGGATCTTTAGGGGTTTTCTTCTTTGAATCATCTTTAAAAGAAACTTTTTTGGTTTTTCTATCTTCAAGAGTAGCTTTCTTCTCTAGAGCATTAATACGTTTCTCCACAGCAAGTGCTTCTTTCATGTTTTCAGCTAAAGTTGGTTTTCCAGCCCTGTCTACAAAAATAGCTATATTGGCAGGTAGGGCAGTTATATACCACTCGCTTCGGATTTGCTCACTTGGTTTGGAGGCCGTTGGGATTTTGTTCAAGATTTTATTGAATCGCGCATTAAATTCTTTAATTGGTTCCCTATGCTCTATCCTAAGATTGGAGAGATCATTTATTAGTGTAGCCAAAGACCTATCATCACCATACTTAGTAAGAAACTGTTCTTGCCAAGTCATCCAACTGGTAATGGAACCAGAAGGTAAAGAAAAATACCAGGATCCTGCTGATCCTTGCAAGGTATAAGGGAAAAGCCTAACGACAACATCTTGCTCTGTTACTCCCTTCAAATTAATTGCCAACATGAAGTTATTAATATGTTCCTCAGCTTGTGTTCCATCATCTGGATTAAACTTGGGTAGCCATTTTTCAGGTGCATCAGGTAATGCATGCAATGAGCAGGCATATTGACTGCCCCAGGCCTGGTCCATGGATCTGCCATTGTAACTGCAGTAGTGGATGATATTACTGTTGAACTTACAGAAGTCTGGGAAGGAGTTTCTATTAAGGATTGCGCAGTTTGGGATGTTGCAGTTGCTAATCCCTAATGTACAACAATGTGTGATGAGAGAGTGGATGGTTGACTTCGCACGGGGGAAGGTGAGATGGAGGATGTGGATGAAAGTTCTTCACTGTCAGATCCTTCCGTGTTTTTCTTCGCCTTTTTTCTTTTGGGTAAATGGAACTCAATGGGTTCAATACCGAGCTTTCCACTCTGAAGTCTGGTGAGAGGGTGAGGTAAATTAAACTGCGAAGTCGCACTGCTTTGAGATACTTCATATTTCTGTGGTGATATCGAGAAGCTCTAAAGTTTGTGGATAAGAGACTGGACTTTAGGGGATTCAAGACTTAGTTGTTCTGGAGTATGATGGGTTTGAGCAGTGGTAGTTGATTCCTCTTCTTCTTGTTTGGATACTGGAGAACCAGCATGCAATTGGGAAGTACGAGGTGATGCAGAAGGAGAATTACTCTTAGAATGGTTTGTAGATTTGGGTTTGCTTGCCATTCACAGTGGATGGCCCTCCTTCTAGCACCAGAAATGTTGATGCCCCAAAAATCATTGTATCAACATTGGGGGATAAACACCCGATCCGGACCTTAATACAGCTCCTTTTCCGTTTGGAATGGTGGCTCCGACTGGGGATAATGGGACCAGTTTCCCAGTAATGAATAAACGGGATGGATGAATGATTGATTGTCTAATCTAATGATAGGCGAATAACTTAATCTATCTACAAAATAATAGAACTTATTACTAATCCCGGGAACTATTGTACTTTGAATTATAGCGCTTAATGATCTATGTTTATTGACAGGCATATAGATGACTCCATCTAATAGACATGGACATTTATTCATTCAAAGATTACTTTGCTTAAATAGTTAAACAAAGTGATTAATGCAATATTGCTACACTTATCATTTATATCATCGATACATATATGATCAAAAGAAAAGCATACCATAAACATCCAATAGTGGAGGGAATATAGAAATGCTGTTAAAACACATACATATATTCGATAATAGCAAAGGCGATCAAATGACAATTCATATAAAAGGAATGAATTCAGACATAGATAATAGTACCATATGTGCTGCTAGTCACTCCCAATATCAATCGCTATTTGAGATTCTTCTTCCAATGCAGGAATACTTTCAAACAAAGACAGTAGTGCACATTTGCATAAAAGCTTCCTTGTCCAAACTAGAATAATTGGTCCAGTTTTATAAAAGAATATACCTGAAGTACAATAGTGAAACTTCAGGCTTTTAAGTCAAGTACAAAACTTTACGACCCTTTCCAAAACAATGAAAGGGTCTATAAATACTGAATTAAACTAACTATCTATGAAACTGAAATCCTACTTAATTGGTATCGAACGATCTTGAATATCTCCTTCTCAGCAATCTGGCAGTCGGCATCATGAATCATCATGTAGGCTGTTTGCCTTTAAACCTGAGCTGACATATCGCAAGCATTGGCTCCACTTCGGGCGGTTTGTTGAGGCAAGAGTTGAGCTGGGCGGCATAGGTGGCATCCTGAATATCGGGAATAATATACCCGATTGCATCTGTAAAGCATTTTAGGGCGGCTCTTTGACTGTGCGGTTTTACCAAGAAGAACCAATAGGCGTCCCATGTTAAACTGTTAATTCCAGCGATTAATCTCCCATTTTTCTCTAGATCTGGATAACATGACTGCTCCAATGTTTTCACCACTGTCAATTTACCTGGAGTGCATTGGGAAATCATGTTAGACAAGTAGAGAGTATTATTAACCAATTCAACCAAATTACTTGTGGTTGATTTGCATCTTGAAATTGCCCTCTCTGCTTTCATTAACTGGGACTGCCATTATGTAAATAATATTTCCTTATGTGATTCTAAAATCTTTGGTAAATTTGCCGCCTGTCCCTGATCAGTATCTTGCCACTCAAGAAACTCAGTTAATGTTTCATCAGCTTGATCTAAGTCTGTTCTAGCTTTTTCTGATTGTTTACTTATTTATGTCGTCAAATTGCATAATGGTTCCTCCTGGGCGATTTTTTGACATAAAATCTTGATCTATGTTATTAATGCCTTATTTATCTGTAATGCTTATGATTTGAATTCGGCTATCTGTGGAAGATTCTTTGTCTTCTCTAGCTAGGTTGATAGTTGAGCAATCTGCTCATCTTTTGACTTCAACATTTGTTCATTTGCTGCCCTCAGTTGTGCCAATGCCTTAGATAACTCTTTCTATTTCTGGACTGCGTTGTGATCAATCCTTTGTTTCTCTTCCCGCAATTGTTGAGTTAATTGATTATTTATTTGTTTTTGTGTTAACAATTGTTGTTCTGCCTGCTCCGCTTTCTGTTGTGCTTCTGTTAGCTGTGCTTGCAATAAAAAGATCTCCTGGTCTTTTGTTTTTAATAAAAGACTCACCTCTGATGCCTTGTCTATTGTTGCTGCCGAATAGGCTCCAGTATATTGCGATAGTTTTGTTAGGTCATCAGAGGGGTCAAATTCCTCCTTCCAAACCACATTACCCGTGACCGTTTGTTTTGGGAATAGGGAAGGTTGATCAGTCCTTCTCCTCTTCCTCTGTCGTTTTACCACAGCTTTGTGTCTTGGGCTATAGAAGACATCCAAGGGAGGAATTTCTTCTATCTGCAAAATAATTTGATCGGGGGGATCCTTTGGGATTATTTCTACTTCCTTTGAACTGGGTAGGCCACTGGTTCCACTTGGAACCTGTTTTGAAGTGGTCTCCTATGTATCTAACGCTTTTGAAGTTTCGGTGTCCTTTTAGCATACAAGATTACTGATGATTGAATCAAATTACTGCCATTCCTGGAGCAATTTGGGATCAATTTGAGTATCTAAATTTACCTCTATGTTGCTATGTTCCTGCTCATTAGTCTGGGTTTCCTCTTGCACTTTCTCCTGTTCTTTTGTTGTAACCGGAGGTTCCTTAGTATGTCGCTGTTTAGGCTCTCTTGGTCCTATTGCTGGGGTTGTCGCTAACAGATCTAGAGGTAGATTTTGCAACCTCTGTTCTCTAAGTTTGTTGAATTCAACTAACCCTTCATCCTTGTATTCCATTATGGCCAGCGATCTAACTTGATACATTGATTCAGCTGAGGAGAACAGGTCATCAAACTTATCCTCTTTATTGTCAAACTTTGTCAATTTGCCCTGTTCGAGTGCGTTATAGGAGACTTTGTTGGGATCAAATCGCCTGTTAGGGAGAGTCTCTAGAGTTAATGACTTCATCTTCGTCGCTTCTTTCTCTGCATGCTTGAAATCATGCAAAGTGTAGACACCACATCTCAGAGGAAAAGAGGGCCAGACCTGCTTCTTATTTTTCTTCAGAGTTTGTGTAAGTCCTTCGGCAATAATCTGATAGGCTATCTCTCTTGCCAGCAGTTTATCAGGTATGTACAAAGGAAGGACATGAGGTTCGACTTGGCTGCCGAAAATTCTTATATAAGTAAATTTCTCCTCTCTAAACCATATTCCTATTGATGTCAAATCAATCCCTGCTTGGTAAGAAATTTTGGGAGCAGGTTTATTAAAAATAGAGTAATGAATGGGTAACATGAAGCCGTTGCAGACTTGGTATAAATGGTGCTTATAGGATCTCTTCCACAATTTCTGATGGCATATGTGAATAGGCGTGGGGTCTTGTGCAGTCCACCTCCAGCCGAGTACAAGAAACTCAGAATTAAAACACAGGGTATCTAGTATATAAGCACTGTAATAGAATGGGGGAATAAGCCTTTCGGTGATGAAGGTTTTAGTTCTAAAATCAAGAACTGTTGTTGCTAGCTTATTTGACAATATAGTTGCCCAATCCATTATTTCACTATTACACGCCGCTTCCATCAAGGGAACCATTTCTATAGTGAAATTAGCAGAATCGTGCAACCCCCATAATCTACACATCATTATCCCAGCATAACAATACAGAGAACATAGGGAATCAACAGAGTACTTACCGGAAGTTTCATGCTTGTGTTTCGCCGGATTTTGCCTCTAATCCCGAATGGGTTTGGATTCAATTTCGTTCTCACTTCGGAATTTCTCTAGGAATGCCTTGTTGTACTTCTTCTCTGGCTCAGGCAAATGATACATTTGCCTCAAATCATTAGCCTTGAATGAACCGAAGATTCTCCCATCTCTGGTGCAGAAGGTCTTGTCTGTGATGGGGATTTCCTCAATTTCCCACCTCACTACATCCATATATGGGAGAATTTGTTCCCGAGCCGCTATCCGATGAAGGAAAGAGTCGGCTAGGTCCTTTAAAGTACTATCAGATTTTCGATTGGTATCCGTTGTGGCTTGTACTACTGTCACCTTTGGTTCTTCGGCTTCAATCAAATTATAGGTACTTTTCCAAGTCGTTTTGCCGAGTCCTGAACATGTAGTATCAGATATCAATCCTTTCTTTTTAGTTCCTGGATCAGCGACGGCTTGTCCTGTGGCTGGTGAAGCGGAAACGACTGCAGTTTTCTTAGACTTCTTCCCCATTCTGCTTGAATCTAGTACTTCGGAAGAATTCGGCACAGGAGCGAAAATAAGCGTAACACAGAGAATTGGTAGCGAAAACCAAATACGAGTGAGATATATTGATCAATGCACGACGAAGGATTAACTTAAAGTGGTCGCGGATACAATCTGTGAAGAGATTTTTAAAGATTACTATTTCATTTAATGGCCGTTAAAACCTGCCAATCCTTTAAATGCCCATCATATCGTTTATCAACCGAATGATTTGTTTAAGTGTGCCTGGATGTTTTGGCGGTTGAGCGTAGGTGAATCACTGTTTGAAAGATAAGGCCTTTAATACGAATTAATCGTAATATCCCTGCCTTAATAATTTTTGAAGTTTGTGCTTTTTACTTTATCGCAATCGGGTGTCGGGAAAAACTTAAATCTTTATATTGGCACCTTTTGGAATCCCCGATCGCCGATAGTGATATCGCATCACATCAGGAGTGTTAACTGGGGCACTTTGAAAAGCATGCATGGTATATCCCCGATCGCTGATAGCGATATCGCATCGCATCGGAGTGAAAGGGACTCGATCGCATCGCATCGGAGCGAAAGGGATTTGATCGCATCGCATCGGAGCGAAATGCACTTTTGTTATGGGAACTTATGATTGCCGATATCCAATAGCCTATTGCATGTTATCACATCGAAGAAAACCAATGGGTCTTTAAGTTATGCCTCCTTTGTCATTGCGATATGCGGTCGCTTTTATCGTAATGATAAAGGATTAATCATTTATATTAGACCAAATAATTGGTTTGTCAAAAAGGCTTTGAAATGTTTTCATTTTGTTTTCGGACCTTTTTGAATAATACAAAGTTGATACCAATTAAAATAAAAAGGGACCCATTTCATATTATAGTTTTGTGAATAAAAATGGTATGAAATGGGGGGTTGTTGTGGAGCACAACATGTTCTTCCGTTCTAGACTCTACACCTATTGTGAAAAAGGATCAAGCCATCAATAGAGTTGCAGTTACACAACCAACCTCCGTTGTCATTCATGATGAGTATGACTGGGAACCTAAACATCAACCCGCGATGAAGGATGATCTCCTTCTGTCTATGCCTCCTTCGCTTTTGCCTAACATCTTCGTTGATTCCACCATCACTTATTTTTCTTCTGTAAATCAACCAATAGATGCACCCATTGTTGATCATTCACAAAAGACATCAGATGTCACGCCATCATTCAACAGGGGAGTGGAAAAATTATTCATTCAAAATCCACTTGATTTTTCATCTGTTTTTTCTGAAAATGTAGAGGGTGAACATTCTTGCTTCTCATCTACCCCTCTCATTCATTTATCTGATCATGAGGATGCCGACGAAATAATTGATTTTTTTTCTCATAGCTATTGTGATCCATTTACTTTTGTATTCAATCACAATGATGATTCTATTGTTGTTGATATTTCAAAGACACCCTTTTATGATGATCTATTTGTAGACGAAGTTGAAACCCCACAGACTATCGAGGCACTTCAGCCCAAGCTAATGGTTATGTCAAGCCCTCGCTGTCCTGAGGTTGGTTTCAATTCCAATAAAGAAATTGTTGAAACACCCAAGGCTCCTCATCACTCATATCTATACATTGAAGATCAATCCCACACGCAAATTTCACTTCCTCCACTCAAAATACATGATCCCATCGCTCATGCATTGGAGGAATCTTACATAGAAACCACACGTGTGTGATGCAAGTTGTCTCTGTTTCTCTAGCTTGCTTGCATGTCATAGTCAAGAGAAAGTGCATGCTTAACATCTACATGCAGTGTCACACAAAACCATGGTAAGTCCACGGATTGCATGTCATGCGCTTACACTCTTTTCTTTTTCCTGTGGACACATTTAAACTAGCAGTGTGTTTGTCTTCATTCTTATATCTTTCATGTTCGCTGGTTCACACAACTGCACTATTCGCAAACTATGCCCTCACCAACATAGGTCGACCAATGCACTGGTGGCTGCATTGGAAATATCACTTCACATGATGAGGGCCATGCACCATTAGCTTAGGAGTAGGAGTAGTGTTTGGTTCTTGTCTTGTTTGCTTGCATGCATGTTTGCTTCTAACTTTCTATTTTTGTTTGCCTACTTGCTTATTTTCTTACTCGCTTTGCTTTCATATTTTTCTTTTGCTCTTCGTTATTTTAGTTGTTTGTTTGCTTGTATACATTTGTAGGTTAGTTTCGCATGAAGTTGTGTGTGACTCTTGAAATAAGTGAAGGTAAAGTGAAAGAGGACTTGTGTAGTTACCAATACTTGGTTATCTGTCATCATGTCTCTGTATGTAGAACTTGTTACCTTCAGTGCATGATAAACCAATGGAAAATATGTGATGTTCGAAGTGAAACCTGATGAAAACACAATGCTTGCATGCTAACTAGTATCACCTACTCTAGTCGGTTGTTTTGGGTTAACCCTTGTCAGCTCAATCAAGTAGAGTAAGTTTAGGGGGAAATATTAACATGTATGTTAGAGGTATATACAAAATACGTCCCCTAAGGAACAACCTCTTATTCTCTCAATAAGTCATGATCCCTCCTCCATCTCTAAAATGAATAAGTGCTATGCGCAATTTTGAAAAATGAAAAATTGAAAATGTGAAAAATTTTGAAAAATGGAAAATAAATAAGGCAAAAGAAGAGAAAGGCTTCTTGCACAAAGAGGTGATGCAAGTAACTCGACTGAGGTAGTGATTAGGCTCTCTAGCAGTGGAGCGATGCTTGTGTTCTTGCGTGACTCTGCTGGGTTACTGTCCAAGCCTACTGGTAGTGGAGCAACACCAGAGATGAAACTTAAGACTCTGACTTTCATATTGCTTGTGTACCAATATACCCCTCATCCCAATCAAAACAAATGTGTTGAATTGGCTTGGAATGTGTGTCGACTAACCAAGAGCATGGCAGGTGCTACATCTTTCAATCAAGCTAGTGTGACATCAAGAAAATATCAGAAATGAACAATACTTCCAGAGGAGTTAGACTTGCTTTTCATGAAACAAGGTCCATTCCGAGAGTTGGAGTTCTACGAGTGTGTCGCCAAGTGTTGTAGTGGCTACAACCACCCTCTAAAATTTTTCCTTAACTTCATTTTGGAGCCTCCCTACCAACCATCCTTAGCAACATGACTTGCACTGTTAAGTACATAGGATTCAACTGAGTTTCAGTGGCTTGCCAGCCTGTACATGTCAACTTGCTTGTCTCCCATCACAGGCTACCATTCCAGACTGGGGTAATTTTCTAGCTGAGATATTCACTCAGAAAATTGCATAATTTTGGAGGGGAACCAACCTTCCCTCCATAAATTGCACAATCCTATTCGGATGCCTCCTGGGTTCCAGAATTGCGCAATCCAGCCAAGCATCCCTCCCTTAGAAAATTGTGCAATCTAGCCCAACACTTGGATTCAACCCAGAAATTCTGCAATTCTGGGAGGCAGTGACCTGCTGACCCCAGAAATTGCGCAATGCCTGAGGGACAACCAACCATGCTCAACCTAGAAACTGCGCAAATCTGTTTTCCACACTTGTAGATTGCTGCATGACTCTTCAGGTTGACCAGTTCCCTCTAGGAATGAGCAATCCTGATTTGCATGCATGGGCTATTTTTCTCGAAATAGAAAAAAGAAACATGCAAAAAGAATCCCTAAATTTTAGGTATATATTGTTAGGAGCTGGAGGTTACATGCAAAGATCGTTTTAAAAACTTCCCTCCAAGTGTCGATCTTTCCCAGATTTGTGGTATGCACGTCATAAGCCTCAAAGTTATTTATTCAATGTTGCAAAGCTCATTCCTCGCATTGATCTTGGAGCTCTAACATCCCACCACAAATTTTGGATTCTTCAGCGCATTCATCTCAGTTGTTTCTGGGTAAGTCTTCTTTTCATGTCATTTGTTATTTTTTTGTCTCTTTTCATATTTCACTTTGTGTGAAAGTTGTTTGCCTAGTTTTGTTGAACGGTTGCTATCGTTATAATATATATTAGCTTGTAGAAGCAACGTTTCATTTTTTATTTGCATCTCACCGCTGTCGCATGCATGACACTATTTTGCAACAACGATCATCATTGCGGCGACTTGTTTCACACACATGCATGCATTCTCATTTTCTGAATCTTGCATTCATTATTTTCCTGTATTATCATTCACTCTTGCTTACACTCATCCTTTCCATGCATTCAAAGCCTTTCATGTTTTCAGTCGTCCATCAATGGGTCTGGGCTGTCTTAGCCTGGAACTTTCCTTGCCCAGACAGAAATGCGCATTTCTGGAAGTGAAGGCTCTACCTTCCCTCCATAAATTGCATGTATTTGGACCAACACTATCCTATAGGCTTGCATTTCACAATTCTAGGAGGTAGTGCCTTGCTGACCCAAAAAATTGTGCAATGCAGTCTCTGGGCATGCATGCCTTTGTTGACTGAAATTGCACATTGCACAGTTTCAGTCCTTAGTAGGCAGACATTAGGGTATTTTTGAGGTCTAAAATGGGCTTACGAAGAAAAATGTACAACCAAAATAAAATTTATAAGAACCAATAGGATTCAAGATGATGATGTCAACCATGGGGGATGATTCACCATATTTGGAGTAAAAAAGTAAAAAGTAAAAGAAATAAAAGAATAATAAAACTGCTTTTTCAACTCGTATTTTCAACTTATCTCCCTAACGTTTTACTCAAAGTTCGAGTAGGAGTACTCATTTGATGCAAAATTTAGTTCCTCATGCAAGGAGTACCCATGTTGAACACTTTTGGTGGACCCTGCTACACGAAAAATGAGAAATACATGAAAAAACATGATTGTAATCATGGTTTTCATGTATTTCCCATTTTTCAAGTAGCAAGGTCCATCAAAAGTATGCAACATGGGTACTCCTTGGATGCAAAATCAAATTATGTATCCAAGGAGTGTTTTCGCATGAAATTTGAGTAAACTCATAGGGAGATAAGTTGAAAAAATGGTTTTTTTTTTCCCTTTAAAATTTGATGATGCCATCTAATATTATTTTACTATTTCCACTATTATTTTATAATTTCCTTAGGAGGCCCATTTTAGACCTCAAAACTCCCCTAATGCTAGATTGTGCATTGTGTAGTTCCAGCAGTCAATTAACCTCCTGATAGCCCTGACTGTGGCTTGTGGAGTTTTGGAAGTCAGTCTCCCACCCTACCAGTGAAAATTGTGCAATATTTATTGCCAATAAACTAGGTATGTTGCATGTCAGTCCTCAGATTTGCTTTGGTTTTAAACTGATAGATTTCTTCCCATGAGTGTCAATATGTCTCAAGGTATATGAAGTGTTCATCTATCTCTTACCAATACATATACAATGGACTTCAAGAGAGCATGGTCAAAGGACACGGTTAGAAGTGCAATTGGAGATGTCGTTGAACAAGTGTTTATGAGCTTACCCATTTATGGAGACACGAATTTGGTCATAGACAGAGACATCAAGATGAAATGGCAGGACATCAACGTTACATTCTTAGGCATATTTGATTAAGATCTAGAAGACCGCAGGGTTTGTGTCAACATTGAAAAATTTGGCTTGTACAGGATTTCATCCATGTATCCTGCATTTCCATGTGTGGATAGGATAAATTGGATTGTCTTGGACATTGATCCCAAGACGATGATGTTGACTAGTGTCAGAGTGAGAGAGATTTCTATCTTCAAGGTGAAGTACTATCACGAGATGGATCACTTGGCATAGCCAATGATCGCAATGTAGAAACCCTTCAGCGCACGTAACAACACAAAGTCTAGAGATATCTTGAAGATTTGAGTAAAAGAGCCAGGCAAGTTCCGGATAACACCCAGCCTGGTTTACAAGACAAAGATACTGTGGAAAAGATATCAATACTTGGTTATCTTTGCATGCCTCTTATACGACCAAGAGAGCAGAGAGAAATTCTCACGGAGCTTGGTGATTGCATTGGACCAACTTGCCAGTGAAGGAAGACCATGCAATCGGTTCAACATGTTGACTCTTAGGTTGAAGGAATAGGTGACAGAGGCCCAACATCCGTCCAAAGGTCAGCAAACAAAGATATACATGTCCACTTACATTCTAGATGCAATTTGTGCTTGTCAGCAGTTACCATGTTTGAAATGGGCATGGAAACCTTTGGGATCCTTTGTGCACACTTATTGCAGATTATTTCCGAATGCAGCTTCCACGTAATCATCACACAGTTGTCAAACCACTTTTTCATCCCGGTGTACAAAATGACATTTGAGAAGGATCCACCTTCGATTTCATAGACAGAAATTGAGGCATTGATCGACATAGCAGATTGGTATGCCTCACTCCTTGGCACCTTCATATGGATGTACATTGCGGATAAGCCTCCGCATGTTTTACCGAATTTTTCCATGGATAAACTCATCATGCAAGAAGTTTCATATCACATCTCAACAGGAGAAGAAGAAGAAGTTTCAGCTAGACTGCACGAGAAGAAGGCACATTGGCTTTATCTTCCTTTACATATCGAGTTGTATGAGATACGGAATCTCAAGAATGTTGATGCAGAGGTGGAAGAGTTCAAAAGATTCACTTTCGACACCGAAGCTTCAATCTGTATGACTCGGATTGCTTTGTAAAGGACCACTACACAAGAGTGAAGTTTCTTTGGATTCATGGGGCATGTCATTGGCCTGAGGAAGACCCACGGAGATATTGTCACAGCTTCTCCAAGTTCAATGAACCGATCAAAATAGTTGTCGAATGGTTAGCAAGGTAGTGTGAAGTAGCATCTCAAAGAGCACCATCATCAATAGCAGCAGAAGGTAACAGACCTGCTCATGAGAAAGGCAAGAGGAAAGTTGATGACAATGCAGAGGCAGAACAAAGCTGCAAGTTCAAAGTAGATCCACGTGTTATGAAAGAAGATTTGGATATTGAGGCTAAGAGGCGACAATGCTACAAGAGGAACATGCAAAGGCAAATACATAAATAGAGGATGGAGGAAACATAAAAGGATTTGCAAGAGTTGAAGAAGCAACTGCAGGAAGAACAGGAGCTGTGCAAAAGAGAGAACGAAGTGCAGCAGGGACATACATAGTAGGAGGCACAACATGCACAGATTGACAAAACTAGGCCCATACAGGTTATAGACTCATCCGAACAGTTGGCTCAGAGTAGACATGGTTACTAGTCGCAGGAGCAGGACTTAGCTCAAGAGATTGAAGAGATGCTAGAGAAGATGGATAAGAATGTGGTGTAGCAAGAGTTAGATCACGATACAGACTTCATGCCTCATAACCAAGAGTTCACCCCACCAACTTCACTAGATATGGAAGTAGAGCAAGTCCCAAGTAATCAAGCAGACACAAAGATCCTTGAAGACAATATGGAAGCAGAGATGCGCAACATATCTTTCGATGTGTCGCAACACAAAGTTGTGCAGTTGCGCAGAGTTCCTACTCTGAATGTCCATACATCTCCTACACAATTTTGAGAATGAGTGATCATATCTGATGTGCAAAAGCATCCAACAACATTGGTCGATGCTACCAAAGTATATGCTGAGGCCACCAGCTTGAGTGTTCGATTGTTGATAACAGAGAATGAGTGCATGGCGAAGTACTTATAAGTGGCCAAGCAGGGAGGAGAACAGGTTACATCATCTACCATAATAGAGTTGAAGAGAGTGATACTGGACGGAGTATCATCCCTCAGAATAGTCATGTGATGTTGTATTCCAGATTCGGCACCATGCATAAGGTAGTTGTCCATGTCAATAGTTGGCAACAACATTGTGCTAGGAGAGCACACATCTTGTCAAATTTACACACTTCTGTTGACCGCATGCAGATATGGACAATGAGATTCAAAGGAGCCCTATTTCATTTGCCAAATATGATGAAGGCAGTAGATTTGAAGAAGGCACACACCCGCAGTTAGATCTGGAACAATGAGGAACTCTCATAGCTCATCACCAGTGTGTAGGGTTATCATGCACGGTTATTCAGAAGCATGGATGTCATTGTGCACACACACGTGATCCCATCTATTTGCACAATCCTCAAGGCGAAGTCAAAGAACCAAGTTCAAACGCAGCTGGACATGTAATTTGATGAGTTTATGCATGTAGCCACCAATGCAGACTTGGAGATCAATGAACAGTATGAATGAGTATGTCACTGGTCTAGCTGAACTCAAGAAAATGATCTGCGTGTTAGCAGAAGAGTTAGACGAAGTTCCAAGTCAGTGTACCCAGATGCAATAGAGGCGAGAGTTCGCTTTCAGCAGGATGTGACCATTGAGCACGTGAACACCATCACAGACTACCAAGCTTGGTAGTAGTTCACCACCATCGATCATCATGAGGATGTCGAAAGGTTGGTCTTCCCACAACTATCTGAGTCTTAGTGATATCTTGCATGGCTTTCTCAAGCCTATTTTGTCTCACATGGGTACATGTGCAAATCTTGTAAAAGTGAAAGACCAACTGTTGATGGTCAAATGTAATAGTCATGTAGTAGTTAAAGAGTCATCAGGGTAGTTCAAGAGTCACAAAGGGGAATGTCAAGGGTTACCCCACCCTTTGCTATTTATATAACCTCATAACTAATTGTACAGGCTTTTGGGGGCCAAGATTCCTAGAGGTGTATCTTAGAGAAAGCTTGGAGTGTATTGTAATGAGCCTTGGCTTCTCCACAGTGCAAATCTAGTATATCTCTTTGGAGGAGCAGGCGGAAGTGACTATAACGTTTTGCTGTTGGAACTCGTGATTAGTCATGGTTGCATGTATGATTGGAACTTTCACTTTCTTAATATAATAGAGCCAACATGTTTCATGCATATGTTGTTATTGTATTTCAACTGTCTTGGTTACAATAACAATATATGTATCTGTTTTCCTACAGATCTATGTGTGGAATTTTCTATATATGTATGTATGAATCTCATTGAGATGTCTTTTTGGTTTTACCATCACTTTGGATCGTTCATTTCCCTGCTTTCCAACTGGTGATGTAACTTTGCTTGTGTTTTCCCTTTCAAGCTGCATTTTTCCAAAGGTTTCCAAGGAGCACACTCATCCCACTCTCTATGTTTTAGAACTCTTCATGCACCTTCCTTGGCTTGCTGCACTGGTCACACCCTTGCTACCAATAAGGACATCTTGCTTCCCTCTGTGTGCAACCACGGTCAAGGCGATACTGTATGACCCATTGCTATGACTCCTACACCAAACGGTCTGAGGTCTAGTTGGGACTTCTTATCGAGGATATCTCCTCACATGTTGTTGGGTCCAACACCTTCAACAAAATTTCAACTATAGAAATAAAAATTGGCATAAGTCAACCATGGTCAACAATAGTCAATATAAATCAGCCATAGTCAACTATAGTCAACACGGGCATCATGTTTTAGAAATTATTTATACATTAATCAAGGATATCCAACGAAATCCAACCATGCTAATCCATAGAAAAAAAATCATTTGTAGTCAACAAAAGTGAGCCATAGCCAACTTTGGTACGCCATAGTCAACTATGGCTAGCATGTTCTAGAATATGTACAATAATAAACCGTAATCAACCACAATGAACAAAATTCAACCATAGACAACACAAGTCAGCCATCATGAAAAAATTGAACCATAGGAAACTATAGCAAACCATAGTCAACTATAGTCAACATGGGAATCATCTTTTAGAAATTATATACATTAGACAACTATACTCAATAATAACCAACAAAAGTCAACTATAGTCAATATGGACATCATGTTTTGGAAATTACATGTACAATAGTCAATTATAGTCAAGTATAGTTAATATGGGCATCATGTTTTCCAAATTATATGTATATTGGTTAAGAAAAGTCAACCATAATAAAAAAAACTCATCTATAGTCAATGTTGTCACCATATGGTGGATATAAAAGTTAGTGCAAATGATAAACAATGAAAATTGTCACAAAGTCACAAACAATCAAAGTTGTTGGAATGTGATGAACAATAAAAATCATTGCAATGTGACAAGCAACAATCAATGCTGCAATGTGATGAACAATAAAAATAGTCAAAATGTGACGAACAATAAACAATGTGACTAACAATGTTATAATGTCATGAATAATATATGTCACCACAATATGATGAACATAGAATGACATCACAATGTGGCCAACAACAAGTGACATCAATGTGATGAATAGTAAACATTTTCACAATGATGAACAATAAATAACCTCACAATGTGATGAAAAATAAACTTTGTTGCAATGTGATGCAAAACAAATGGTATCATAATGTGATGAACATCTAACATGATCACAGTTGTACCAAAAAGTGATGTTATAATGAAACAAACAAAACCATTGAGAACAATGGTCCATCATGTTTAACTAAGTCAGCCATGATATTATATTGGTTGACCAACATCAAACATAGTTAAGAATGGTCATATGTGGTCAAGCATAGTTAATTGTAGATAATAATATGGTCATATGTGGTCAACATAGTCAATTTTTCCAGCCATGTACAACTAAGGTCAAACATGGGCAAACCATGATTAAAAATTATCACCATGGTTTACGGTTAAACTTGGTCAACCATGGCGGGCATGGTTAATATAACCAACCATGGTGAACATGGATATCATAATGTTGTGAACAATAAAAGTCATCGCAATGTGATGAACAACAAAACTATTGAAATATGACGAACAATAAACATGTTGAAATGTGATGAAAAGCAATTGTTATCACAACAATATGATTAGTAAATCTCATAGCAATGTTACAAATAGTAAACAATGTTGAATTTGATGAACAAAACAAGAATCATAATGTGATCAACAACTGTTTGATCCTAAAATTGTCCTCAATTTTGACATCTTTTTCCTTCTTTTCATCTATTCCGTCCTTGTTTTTGATACATATACATGTTATAAAGTCATTTGGATCATAGTTATAATAAAAGTTATCAAAAAATTGTATCCTATAATCTATATTTTTTTTGTGAAATGACTAAAATATCACTTTTGTTTCCGAATTGTAACATTTCCGTAACTAACTATAATTTCCACAGCTCAATCCATAGTTAGACAAGATGCAGAGACTTTCAAGGAGAAAAAAATACATGGGAATATTCCAAATGTCAAATACATGGACATTCACCTATTAAACCTACTCAGAAGATCATCAGGAGTGAGAATCTGCTTAGTCAAAGTACAGGTCAATGCTACTTTGTTTACATGCAAGGCTTTAGAGGAATTGGTTTTGACATCAAGTGAATGTGGCAAAGATGGCATCAAGTGAGCAAGTAATTTCATTTGAATAGATGATGTGTAGATGAAGATGATCTGCATGATTTGTTACGATAGAGAAAATCATGCAAGATCTATTTCTTAATCAAATTCAAACATTGTGCTACCAATTCTAGAACTTTCCTTGCAACATTATTTTCTTTAGTTGTTAAACCATAAATAATATTATATTTTCCTTGAAATTTAAGTTGACATATAGAGACTAGTAAGGTTTTGAAGCACTTTAAGTTTGTAATTCAAGACTCTGTTTTGGCAAATATAATTACTCTATTCCAGAACTCAGTGAAAATGTGTCTTTGATAGATTTGATCTAAGCTTATACTTCCTTTCCCTCAATAGGAGGGCCGCCTAAACAGTTGTAAGATAGAGAAACTATCTCATTTTAACTCATTTTAATTTTCAATTGATTTAATTCTACTTCTGAAATCAATTTCAGTCTTTGTCATTGGTTATCACTTTCACTTATTGTTCTTCTCATTTCCATAGGACAAACACTCTATAAAATCAAAATATCGAAAAGATTTTCTTTCTTAGTTTCCTTACTTGTATTTCTTTCTTAGTCTCATATTTAAATAGAGTTCATGGTCAGAATTGGTGCTAATCACAATTGCACACACACGTAATCTATCAATGTTTGTAGTTTTTCTGCTCTTTAATTTGAATGTTTTTATAATAGATCTAAGTTTGATTCAAAGAAACTTTGAATTCAAGTGAATAGAGTAATTTCAATTATGCCGATAGAATAATAAATTTAGTGAAATAGATTCAGTTTTAATGTTGTCAATAGAATAACTTCTTTCAATGCAAGTCAATAGCATAAAGTTTCCATTCTGTCATTTCCAATTCCTTCTTTTAGAATAGTTTACTTCAAATTCATTTTGATTTAACAAGCCTTATGGAAAGAACATGTGTTTATATTTGATGAGAATCAATCTTCAAATATCATATATTTCCTTGCATTTGAATTTGATAAACACCCTAGCATATATAGTGCACATACACTTTGCAACTACACAAACCTTGGTTTGAAAATTTAATGACATGATTTAACTATCAATTAAATTACCAACATTTTTGGCATCGTTGTTAGGGAAGTGTATATAGGACTTTATTTTTTTCATATCATATTAGATGCATTCATTTTCCAGACGCATAATTAAAATAAATTAGGATGCATGTATAGAGAACATGATTCTAGAGGTACACTTGTAAGTAGAGGTATAGGACTTAGTTTAATACCAACTAATAATATTTAAACTCCTTAAAACAACAAAAATCTCATATTTAGTTCTAACAAAATAAATCATGTCTTCTAGAATAATGATATATGAATGACATGTAAAGGGGTTGGATGCAATGGTGAAAAGTGAGGAAATTTTCATGATTAGGAAATGTTTGATTCTTGTGAGATTTCCTATGATAAAAGCCATAGTAGCACATTTAGGTAGAGATCAAATGTGTGATTTCACCTAGAGAGATTGTATTAATAGTCTCATGTCCCAAGCACAAATAAGTGGATCAAATCCCACCCCCATGTCCTCCTTTTTGAAATTAAAATATCAATAGCATGGTTTGATTTTAGGGGTGTTGTTCTATATGCTAGCCAAGGTTTAAAACTCATGATAACTATTTGGAGACACCAAGAAAAATTGAGCCATCTTAATGGTTGTTGTGGCTCAAGCTATGTGTAATCCTTGGGTGATTTGATGACTTAGATTTCCTTTAAAGATAGCTTCATAGATCATAGCCCAGTCTTACAATTCACAAACATTCTAGCAAACAAACAAAAAATGATCAAAGAATTAACATAATACATCTTACAAATCTAGGGAAGCTTAATTGGACCAAACACATCAGATTATTAGAATGAATTAAGTCCAACAATCTAAAATATTTGTGAGCAGAATCATTCAATCCATTCATAAGATCTTTTTTTCTTCAAGGTGAATATGCCCTTCTCACCCATATGGCCCATTCTTTATTTCATAACATTATATTATCTATAGGTAACTTTCTTTCTGAAGAAACAACCTATTTTATATATCGAGAAAGAATCACCATAAAAAATAAAGATAAGTTCTAATGTGAATATGTATATCCTATAGATATGTTCCCTATAAAAACAAAAGAACCGAATTACACTAAACAATGCATGCATAAAGCTGGAATGAATTTCCACATTAACACTAATGACGAGCACCATATCTCCTCAAAACATCTTACACATTTTGTCAAATAAAACAACTTACACACTCGCATCATTAGGTGTGATTATTAATAGTAGATTTTGTGCCATTCTTAGAATATGAAAAACTATATCGATCCCATTTACTCTACCATCAAGTAATATGACGAAGAATCTACCATGGCTATCTATGCTCAAAGGAGTGTCGACACCATGAATAAAATACCACCATCATATTTCTCATTCATTCAAACTAGTCCAAATGACAAGTCATATGGTGCGAAGCTCTAGAGTTTATCAAATATGCACATTTTCCTTCTTGTGTTGCCAAAGTTGTAGTAATGGAATCTCCATCCCCATGATAAGTTGTTTTTATACCTTTTCATCAAAATCATTCTTATCCTTCTTATTCTTCTTTTTTTCTTCCTTGCAATCTCTTCTAAAATTCTGAACCTTGCCATAGTCCCAATAGTTTTGCTTTGGATTTCTAGGAGACTAATGTCTTCCATAGGATTTAGATCTATGATTTTATATATTCATTCCTTTGTTCTAAAATATTCCATGAAAACAAGGGCCTCGTCAGTGGATTCAAAATATTTCCACCTCACCTGCCATGAAATTAAAGCATTATCGAATTAAAAAAGAATCATTTTTTTTTACAGTACTTCCAATCGCCATTATTGGATTATCTCATGAATCAAGTAAAGAACACAACAAAAGCATTCAACATTACTCATCATCCATCTTCACTCCAAGTAATATCAAATGGCAAAACAATAGTATTAAATGCATTTAGGTGCTTTTCCATATAATCATTATCACCCATTCTCAAAGAAAACAACTTTTTCATTGAAAAATATATATGTTAACTAAATATTAGATATAATGGTGGAAAGCGAGGTGTTTTCCACCATTGGGTAAGGTTCAATACCCACGAGGCATTTCTTAGAGCCTTGGGGGCACCTCAAGGTAGTGGATTAGAGGAATTTTGTGGCCTAAAATGGGTTTCCTAAGAAAAATGTACAAAAAAAAAATTGATAAGAACCAATAAGATTCAAGATGATGATGTCAACCGTGGGAGATGATTCACCATTTTTGGAGTTAAAAAGTAAAAGATTAAAAAATAATAAAACTATTTTTTCAACTTGTATTTTCAGCTTATCTCCCTAATCTTTTACTCAAATTTCAAGTGGGAGTACTCGTTCAGTGAAAAATTTTATTCTTCATCCAAAGAGTACCTATGTTGCATACGTTCAATGGACCTCTCTACATGAAAAATGAGAAATACATGAAAAAATGTGATTGAAATCATGTTTTTCATGCATTTCTCATTTTCCATTTAGAAGGGTCCATCAAAAGTATGAAACATGGGTACTCCTTGGATGATTAATAAAATTCTACATCCAACGAGTGTTCTCACTCGAAATTTGAGTAAACCCATAGGAAGATAAGTTTAAAATACGAGTTGAAAAAATAGTTTTTCTTTTTTTCCCTCTAAAATTTGATAATGTAATCTAATATTATTTTATTATTTCCACTATTATTTTATAATTTCCTTAGCAGGCCCATTTTAGACCTCAAAATTCCTACAACGACTTGTGGTTATGCCTAGAGAGACCATATAAAATGGTTTTGTCACTTGTACACACAAAAGTGGATCAAATCACATCCCCATGTCCTCCTTTACTTATTTATTAGACCGCAATGAGTAGCTCAATTTGTGATTGTCATGTTATGAAATACTATGTAAACCATGCGATTCAAGGTTTAAATCTCATGTGGATCAAGCCAAAAGAAAAAATTGTGATACAAAACCCCCAACTTCTTCTTGAAAATTGTTATGGTTTTTCTTCAAATGCATTCATAATACTAAAATGGCCAAATCTAACCTAATGATGCTTCTCACCTTTATCTGCAACACCATCCACTCTTCTTTCATATTGACAAGTTTGGTTCTACATCCTACAACCAATAAATCTCAACATTTAAGAAGATCATTCATCATGAGATTACACAACACTTCTATTTATAATATAGACATTCTTTCCATTTCCTTAGACCAAGATTTCCTTTTATGCAAGCTCCTACTCAGAATAATATTATTAAAAAAACCATCCCTAACACCTTGGATATGAGTTCTCCATGCTCTTATGCTAAATGAAATGAAGTAAAAATGTGGAATACACTTTCTATATTAATCAACTAGAGAAGAATATGTGGAAATTAAATAAAGACAGTTGCAATAATAAACGACACATAAGGATACAATCATTAGACATTGATTTCTTAGGGAAGCCATCGTCCCAAAAGAATCCACTCCACAACGCACTTGATATATTATTTAACAGTTAAATTGTTACAATACATTGTAAAATGTCTGTTCTCTCAAGAAAAGTATTCAATAACAATATACAGATTATAATGAAATTTTAGTAACATAATTATATGGATAGATTGTCTATTTTAAAATTGGACTTTTACAATTTTAATTTAATTATGTGAAAAAAGCAAAATTATGTGAAAAAAGCAAGTCAATGACTTAGATTTCACCTCCATAACATATTTAAGGAATATTCATAACCTTATAGTTTTTTGAAAAATCCATTTGAAAATTTTAATTAAAATAAATTTCTCTACCACATGTCCAACTTTTCAAACACTTAAGCTGCTTTATGAACCTAGCTTACATAACCTCTCCCATTTTAGCTGAGTTGCATCAAATTAAGTTCACATTCAATACATCTAGTAACTAATCTAGTGAAGTTGCATCAAATTAAGTTCACATTCAATACATCTACCATCTTTTCACCTTTGGAACATTTCTAGTCTGCTACCGCAATCCAATTTTGTGCTGTTGTTGCTGTGGCCTTTTCTGGTGCGCTCGATGCTGGAACTGTGACTTAATCCGCATGCTTCAGACAAAGCGCGTGTATGTGATCTTCTCAGCAATCCCTATACTCGACCACTCGCATGGGCTTATACTATATTCTCAAGGAGAAGTAATGGGAGGAAAATGGTGGAGAGTTACCTCCGCGATGCCAAGGTCTATAAGAGGGTATAAATCGATTTGATTTTTAATTTTATGGGAATAAAATTATTGAATTTAACTTGATTGTAGTTATGGTAAAGTTGATGTTTAACTTCGATTCCAGAATATTTTGAGAATCTGCAATTCAGTTAAGAATGGCCAAATTAAATGTTTTCGATTCAGTTAGGATCTATGCTCTGGGATCTCGCAAGTTTATATTTTGGTTTGGGCATTTTTTCCCTTATTCTGATAAGGATTCGATTCACTAAAGGAGACTAAATTTATTTGTTTCTTGGAGATTTCGGTATGACAACAACAAAACTGTAGACACGTTGGACGACGGTTGTATAACATGGAAGAATGAGGAGGATTGTTCTGCTATGAGTGCCATTCCTTCAAGGCCGAGGTCCCGGCGAGCCTGAAGTATGACTGGTATGACTGGTGCAAGGTGGCAACTCTCAATAACATCATGTTGTTTTTCCTCGTCGTGCTATACCCGGTGGAATGTGGTGCTTCCAGGAACAACCAGAGTTCCGGCTAGAGTAATGAGTATGCCCATTATAAGGGTTACGCTTACAGAGCTTGCAACCTCTGTTCCCATTGCTCTATTGATTTATAATAGAGCAATTTTTTGACAAATGGATAGTTTATCTGAAATTTTACTTTCCTTCTGGACTATGGAAAAATTAGATCTCCAATTAAGGTGTATTTGTGTTAAACTCTTATACAAATAACACAAAATTAAAGTTTACGGGGTTTAAGGAACTGTTCCTCCCACATTAGGTTAGGGTTTAGCATGACGTGATTGTAGATGAGATGGATTAAAATATATATATGTTCAATAAACATAATTTGTGTGCAAATTACACTTAAACTCCACAATAGGCATTGTGGATGAGATGGATTAAAATATATATATGTTCAATAAACATAATTTGTGTGCAAATTACACTTAAACTCCATAATAGGCATTGCTTAGGGCCTAATGTAATGTACCTTTATTAAAAAAAATGGATCAAATTAAGGCTTTAGAATCCTCCAATGTCTAACATGAGAAGCCTCTAATTGCATTAAGTAAACATTATAAAAATAGACCTAAATCTTCCCTCAAATCACATCATAAATTCAACAATTATCTCATCATCTGTGCTCTGCCATATTCGACCTAATTGAGGACACTTGAGTGAGGATAGCAAAAGTTAGAGGAGTTATTGGCAAGTTCTAGTAACTCATTCTTTTTTTTCATTTTGGTGTATTGGTTGTGTGGTACTCTTCTTGTCGATATTTGATCATTCTTTGGCCTCTTCATAAGATTTAGGGCTCGAACCTATGTGTTCTCATGAAACTTCAAACCTGTATTGTCAATTGAATATTCATACTTCAGTGTTCTTTCGAAGTATCAAACATGTGCTTCAAACCTGGCTGGACCCTTTGCAAGTTTATACCTTGAGTTCTCTTTGAAGTCACATTTATTATTGTATATCCTCCTCTGATTCCTAAAGTATAAAGTCTTTGGTTCTATGGCTAGGGCACAAAAAATTATCACAATTTGCGTAAAGGTGAGGTCCTTTATCTCTGCAACACAAAGCATATCTCCTCTCAAACCTGTTTGGATCTCTGTGCTCAACATTAAGTGTCAACGTGGTTTTTAGATTGTTTTAAGATAGGTCTCAAAGAGAATTGGTAGGTCTGTGTTAAGTTGTTTTAAGTCTAGGGAAAGGAAGAACAAGATTTGGTAGGTCTTTCTAGGTTTGTTTCAAGTCTAGTTAGGGAAATGAAAGGAAGTTTTTTCACCTACAGTTGTCAATATATGACATTAATTCTGACCACAATCTATTATGTATCAATGAACTTCAAGGATCAAATGCACTAACCCAGTGCTTGGATTCTCATCTACATAATAACAATATACATAACAGTGACCTTCTCACCTATAACTAAGTTTAACAAGAGTGAATAATGTAACAATGGAAATAATGTATGACACACGAGTGAGACATTTTCAATGACTTTACCTATGGACTTAATCTATAGACTTAACTTATAGATTTGACCTATTGACTTATAAATTTCCTTGCAAATCAACCTGATCACGTGCATAAAACTTCTGTATATTTGTTGATCCAGGTGGATATTGGTGGCCATCTACCTATCCCATTTGGACCCCCACAACTGTCTCTTTCAGTTTTTCAGTTTCCTTAATTATAGCACAATTTACTATTTTTAGCAGTTTTTCAAGTCTCGAACTTCCGGAGCCATTTTGAGGCCCTAAACGACGTTTTTTGGGAAATTTGGGAGAAACATGGATCCATGGACCTATGTTGCTCTTCCCAAAGTTGTAGTGCTTGGATAGATCTTTCTAACAAGATATTGTAGGTGTCAAACGAAAATTGGGTGCCAAAGTTACAACCCCGGGAAGTTGATGTACCAACTTACCCAAAATGGGGCCCACAATTTGGCGTTTCATCTTCTAGGGTTAGGTTTTGGGATGTTAAGTATTTTCCATTGTTTCTCAACAATAAACAAGCCTTCGAGCCTCATTGTAACAGAGTTAAGAGGCATGTAGCCACCATATCTCTTCTCAGGGATAAGCGACCATCACCCTAGCTAGTTTATTTCCATTTCTATTTGTAAGCATATTTCAGTATTTTGCATTCATGAAATGAAGTATTATTTCTGCTACATTTTTGTGTTTATGGTTATCTTTGTAATTTGCTGCGTTCCTGCTTAAATCTGAATCAGTGGTATCAGAGCAGTCTGCTTTTTCTCTGTTTTTCTTTGCATGTCCCCAACGAGGTCGGGATATAAGGAGTTAGTGCTTGAACTGGTCGAACCTTTGCAAGACTAGCCTCACAAATCCCGACGGCCTCCCATGGCGAATGAAAAGAAAGACAAGAGGGTAGGAGATCCTATCAAAATCTTGCTCGAAGAAGCCCTCGAGCAACAAAGGAACGCGATGATGGACAACTTTGCGCAAATCCTTCAGTGGCTACCTAGAGGCGATGCATTAGCTTCCAACAGCTAATCTGGAAATGCCACACCATTTAAGGTAAAAGCTAATTTCAAAATCCCCATATTTGAGGGTCAAATAGACATGGATTCCGTCGATAAATGGTTAAATCTGCTAGAAGGGTATTTTTCTGTTCATGAATTTTTGAGTCAAGAAAAGATTGTTTTCGCTCTTCTCAAAGTAGTCTCGCACGTCAAGGACTGGTGGGAAACCTACTGTGAGCAGAAGGATGAAGGCACAGGCTCACTATTTTCAGCTGCACCCACTTGGGATTCATTCCAGGATGCCATCAAGGAGCAGCACTACCCTGTCAAAAGCTACGAGGACAAATACATAAAGTGGACCATGCTGCGGTAGGGAAGGGACCAAGATGTGCCAGAGTTCACAAACATTTTTCGTACCCTTCGCACACAGTTGGGTATCAAGGACTCTGAGTTGCATTTGGTACTCAAATACCTCAGTTGCCTACACAGATACATCCAGGAAGAGATGGAGTTCCTCAACATATCCTTGCTCGGCTCGGCGTACCGATACACTGTCAAAATCGAGCAGAAGTTGAAACAAAAGAAGCGCAACTTTGGATCTGCAAATCCGAAGACCAAAGGAAAAAGCCAAGGCAGGGTGACCCAAGACAACCCGTCGAAACTGCAAGAAAGTAATAACACCACGAACTCGAAGAAGGACACAGGATAGTGGTGTGAGTTCCACAAGAGTCCCACTCATAACATAAGTGAGTGTCGGACCAAGAAGTCGCTGGTGGTTGAGTTCAAAGCTTCCGAATCAAATGCATGTTCCGACCATGAGTTAGAACCTGACAAGGTGAATGGTAAAGGGAAGTAGATCATTGATGCAGAGCCGAGTGTCACTGTTGCCACCATCAAGATCCAGAGGAGGGGTAACGTCTTTTCCACTCATAGATGTGGGTGAAGGGTTCACCGCTGCAATTCATTGTCGATAGTGGCAGCCAAAAGAACCCCATTTCAGCAGAGGTTGTGAAGTAGTTAGGACTACTGACTACACCACACCTGCAGCCCTATAGTATCAGGTGGCTTCATGAAGGATGAGATCTCAAAGTTCGTCAGCAGTGTCACCTTCCCAAAGCATCAAGCCTTTCACAGACGAGGTATTGTGTGATGTTACACCTCTGGATGTTTGTGATGTATTATTAGGCTAGCCATACTTGTGGAGGTGACATGTTGTGTATGAGTCAAGGCCTCGAGTTGTCATTATTTCTTTGAATAATTCATTATACAGGATACCAGAGGTAGCCCCACCTACCTCCACTTCTTTGATCGTTGCTAAGAAAGGCAACAAGCTCATCTCACAGACTAGGAAATTTACTTTCTATCTGGTTCGCTCCCAAAGTAAGGGGAAGGTCGTTGCCACATCCATGACCCCCGCGAAGGGTTCCTCCATGCAACAGTAGCAAAAAAGGGATACAGTCATGACAGAAAATAGGAACAACTTCTCCTCAGCCACAGGGGTACCACACAAGTTTCAAGTGGGCAACAAAGTCTGGTTGCATCTACAAAAAGAACGCCTTACAAGAGCCCATTGGAAGCTCCGACCACTCCAACATGGTCCTTACAGTATTACCAAGGCTATGGGAAACAATGCTTTGGAGCACAGCATTCCTCCATTCCTTCGCTTGCACTGAGTGTTCAATGTGGACCGTCGTCGACCATGCTTCCCACCATTACTAGACACATCAGAGATTATAGAACAACTCACCCAGGAACAAGTTCAGCAGATGGAGGAAATCAATGCAATGGGGACTATTGCTTCCTAAGGGGGGAGGAATGATCCAAGTGGATATTGGTGGCCACCCACCTATCCCATTTGGACCCCCACAACTATCTCTTTTAGTTTTTCAGTTTCCTTAATTATAGCACAATTTACTATTTTTAGCAATTTTGCGGGTCCCAAACTTCCAGAGCTGTTTTGAGGCCCTAAGCGATGTTTTTTGGGAAATCTGGGAAAAACATGGGTCCATGGATCGATGTTTCTCTTCCCAAAGTTGTTGTGCTCAAATAGATCTTTCTAACGAGCTATCACACACATCAAATGAAGATCGAGTGCCAAAGTTACGACCCTGGGAAGTTGATGTACCAACTTACCCAAAACGGGGCCCACAATTTGGCGTTTCATCTTCTAGGGTTAGGTTTGGGATGTTAAGGGTTTTCCATTGTTTCTCAACAATAAATAGGCCTTTAAGCCTCATTGTAATAGAGTTCAGAGGCATGTAGCTGCCACATCTCTTCTCAAGGATAAGCTACCATCACCCTAGCTGGTTTATTTCCATTTTTGTTTGTAAGCATATTTCTGTGTTTTACATTGATGAAATGAAGTATTATTTCCACTGCATCTTTGTGTTTATGGTTATATTTGTAATTTGCTACATTCCTGCTTAAATCTAGATCATTTGTTGAGCATAAAATATTTGTAGGATAGTCGTATTGATTACCTGGGAAGTAGAGGTATCAATCAACAATGCAACAACGACATTCTTAACTAGTTTTGTGAAAGCATCCTTAGAAAGTCAAAATACCAGTCTTCTTAAGACATCCTTATGATAACTTAAACATAGAATCTTTTATAACATTTGTCTTGAGATCACATTATGTGACTTGGATTCCTACAACAGTATAAGTCTTTATCATCAAAATCAATCGAGGAGTTGGACAATATTGTGTTTATTACATCCCAATAATTTAACAATGATTTTACAATACCTCTCTTGGTGATAGTCACATGTAATAGTGACTTGACATAATAGACTTGAATTCTTGACAGACAAAGAACTAACATTTAAACTAGGTTGACTTGACAGTGATGCATTGACACTTCTGACTTCATGTTGACTTGACTTGATAAATGATAGTAACCTAAATGGAATGCTATTGTGTAACATTAATTTGATGCAACAATGAATGTATTTACTTGGCACATAAGAATGATTTGAGACATAAATTCTTGACAATGGTGACAATGTTATCATAATGTCTTTTGGTTTGAAGTGATATAGTGACTTGTTCCCTTCATTGATACATGTACAATAGTGACCTCTGGTTTGGCTTGACTTGGCTACTTTGATAAGTTACTATTGTTGATTTGACAAGTTACAATCATGCAATTATAGTTATAATGACAAAGATGTTTCAATGACTTGATTTGAAATGAAGTTTTGACATGACTTTGAAGAATTGTATGAAAATATGGAAGATGTTTTATAGTTATATCTGAGCTAGCTATAAGACATATGTTGGTATCCCTACTTGGGCCGTATTTGAGAGAATTTCTAGCAAGTCATAAGGATAACCTGAGGCACCTTGGTTTGCAATATCATTACTCTTTAGTGCCCATAAGAAGAAATTTTTTTTAGTGATGTGGTTGTTTTCTTATGAGCTTGGTGGGCCCTGGTATTGAACCAAGAGTGTTGCAACTCCCAAGGGCTCCTCAACTCTATTTAGCAACCTAGGGTTCATACAAACTTCGAGATGACAGTGCTATATACACAGTAGATGGGATTCTACTAATGGCACTCTCAACTATTTGATCAATAGTGCTCCAAGACCATTACTTTTATTGAATTAGAAGGAAACTAACTAATGAGTGATCAATTCAAAAGCTATCTCTAATGACAAAAAGGAAAATTATTTTTAAACCTCAACTTGTAGATGTTATTAACTTGTAAATGCTACTAGATAAATTCATGAAAATACAAGAGCTACACTACTTGCGGAAAGGGAGCCACACTATCTTTTAATCAACCATCTAGCTACCAAATCCACTTGCAGACAAGAAAAAAACCTACCAAATCACAACTCATGGTTTCATGCATCATCTATCTAGCTCACACCTGCATATAAATCAATGTTCTATTTGTGCTAAATCTATGATAAAGAAACTAATGCTATCCTATTTTGCTGTGAAGGAAAAGAATGGTTGGAATGGCCTAGGTTCTGCCCTTAATCATGGAGCCATAGTTGGGGGTCAACTTACTTCTAAAATAAGTCAAACTTGCATCACAGGTCAAAAGAGATGGTGAAACAAATTGCTACAATTATGTTATAGGAGGTTGTTACAGGTGCCCTGTATTGCTACAGGAAGGCATGTAATGCTATAAGAAGGTTTCGGAGAAGGTTTAGGAGGTAGGAATGATGAGTTCAAGGGATGTTAAGGTGGATGGAGGTGGTAGTAGATGGATGAAAGCTGGCCAACACCCCTAGCCAATCTTAACACCTTAGGAAGGTATGTTTTGAAATAGGAGAGCTACTCACGGTAACCTAAGGGAATGAGCTCAAGAACAAAATTTTGTGATTCATCAAATAGGGTGAAGAATTCCAGGATGGAGATGGTGAAAGGTCCCTTACCTACAGATCCAAACATCCCTGCAACATCACATGCACATACTCTTTTATCATTGAAAAAATAAAATAACTAATATTGGAAAATATGAGTTGAATTTAAATACTATCTAATCTATTCCGGAAACTATGATATAGTCAATGAATCAACTCCTAAGCTATAGTAAACATATTCAAACCAAGATGACTAATATAGACCTTCTTCCAAGAAATCATAAACATAGCACTTTTGGACTGTGATTGTATATTCTTCCATTCATGCTCCCATGAGAGAGATGAGATAGAGGTTGCAATAAAAAAAAAATTGAGGTTTATGTTATAATGAAATGCATAAAATTAATAAGAATTCTAGACTAAAAAGAAATACAAATACATAAGAGGGACCTAAGCTACTGGGGTTGGGCCCAAACCCAAGAGCCTCAACCCTTTGGAACTACCTAAGTGATTGATCAATAAGAAACTTCTCATGATCATTGCATCTATTGTCTCTCCCATTGACAGTCTTGGATTGCTTAGAAGACCAGTTCCTAGGCACTTCTAAATTCTATTTATCTCATATGATCCCAAGGAAGCCGTAGGTATCATATGCATCTTCTACACAAAGTAATTACAAATATACACATAACAACATGGGTTGGTTCCTTCATCCAAGGATATAAGCCATGCCTTTCTGGTATCCTTTCACATATACAAATCACAATAATAAGGTAAGAACAAGTGGAGGCCTAGTAATCAAGGACTTACAGTTTAATCAGATTTTGTATAATAATGAAAGAAGAGAAAGAGAATACTAACTCATGACATAGAGCTTGAAACATTAAGATTTCTATAATTATCTAAGCTAAATATAGATAGGTGGATGTAAAAAGAGTGAATGTTATGATTTCAGGAAGTGCACATTTAAAGATATAATCGAGCAGACTTGCATACAGACATATGTATTAACTAGTTAACACTAATGAATATGTAAGAATATAAGAGATATTTCTGGTAGCTACAATTTCTTGAAATCAGAGAGGAAGTACGAACATAATGGAAGTTTATCAAAGAAACAACAAACTGTAATACTCAAATATTGGAATCACCACCATTTCATTCATATTTAGAGAGATATAGATCTAGAATCCATACAACTTCAGAAGCACATGCAATTTTTTTTTGAAAATTCAAAACCTTTCTTCAATGTTTCTTCCTCCCTTTTATAATGAGAGGGAGGACAAGAAAATCAATTACAGAAAATATCTTTCAAGCTAAAGTTGCAGTTGTCTCTATGAATCGGTGTCTCAGCGTGAATCCTCTAGCTATTACAGTAGGGGAATTCCTTTCTTGTAAGAAAAATAGAATAACAATACAATGATCACAAGAACAAAATAGAATTAGTCCATCGAAAATGAAATGATGGTTTCTAGAAATGTCCTCATGCCACTCCTCTTTGCTGGCCTTTGGTCCTACCGTGTTCCTCCTAATTCATGATTGATCCTCTCTCGGTTGGTTCCTGGTCATTGTCTACCTTAACCACCGGCCCATCACACCCATTTTCCTCTATCTTGCGCTATCAATGCCTCGCTAAAGTGTGACAGGTAATTTGCTCAGCTGTGGGCCTTTCAACGTTAAAAAATGGATGAAATAGGCGAGAACCTTTAATTTTCCCCTTAGTCTCTATGCCTTTAGCCCTTTCATGAATTTCCCCATAGGACCATCAGCTGAGACCAGGGGCTTTTCTTTGAAGTGCTTAACGCCCTCAATAAACATGTGGGGGGCCTTTTTCTTTATATCGCAATATCCCTCACCAACTGATTTCCTAGACTTGAAACTTTTATAAAATGTAGATCATGAAATATCATATTCGGGGCCTTCCTTATCACATCGCAGTCGTTGATAAGCCCGAGACTCAGAGGTTTCGACTATCGATAAGCTGCTGAGATCATCAGTGCCACATGTCACCTTGTGAGTGGTTCCCCGTGGCACCTGAAAAACAGCCCAGTAGGACCCCTAAAAACACCAAAAATGAGTGACACATGTCCACCACCACGTCATGTCCGTACTCACCACATCATCCACCACATCAGCTCGGTAGACCAATCAGAGGCTGCCACGTGGTCCCCCTAGAGGAGGGAGAAAAAGGATGGCCATGCCTTGGTTTTTTCATGTTTTTATTTGTTAACACTTTCCGACCCCTCCTCGGCGGTACAACCTTATATCGCAAATCGGCCCCCACAAAGGTCCTTTAAATCAAAACTTCGTTGATAAATGTTGGGCCCTGGCCCACTGATAGCAGATTGTCGATGCCACGTGGAGGTGTGACACTGTGTTAAACCTCCCTTGACAGTTCAAGGTTATATCGCAGATCCCCCCGCTGATAATAGTTTGTCTGTGCCCTAGGAATCCTGCTAATGGTCAATTGCGATCTACCCAGGACCCCGATTGCGCTTCATCTCCACACTTAGCCATTTTTTTGGGTTTCCTGAGCTTTCCAAGGCAATCTTCAACAAGCTCTAACTTTTGATCCGGAAGTCCATTTTTAGACTTCTAATACCGTTGGAAAAAATGTTCAGAGCACTTAGCAATGGAGATGGTCTTCTTAAGCTCTGATAGATTCTGTGGCCAGAAAAATTGCTTTAACTTCAGTGCTCTCGGGCAACCTTGACCAATAAAACCCACAATGCAGTGAGTGACAACATTAGCTCCAACTAGGGATAGTGCCTTGCTAGCAAGGTGCTGAGGACTTGCAGACCAATAGCCTTTCCTTCCATTCAACATCGATTTATTCTTAAAAAATATATAATACTATGAAAGAAAGGACTTTTTGACAATAAACCGAAAAATAAAATAAAAATTTTCAACACACACACCAGATATTTACAATGAGTAAGAGACAACTATCTCTAATTTTGAAAATAAAATTTTCGGAATTGACCATTTACAGGTAGTTCCAACAGTTCACAATTTAATTTTTCAGGCATGTAAGCATTGTTTCCCTTCTCTCCTGCAATCTTGAAGGAGCCCAACCATAGTGGATCGAATTTCCCATGCTTTCCTTTGTCTTCTCGCCTAACATCCCATCTAAGAACTAAATCTCCTTGCTGAAGAGGTTTGTCCTTAGCCTTCTTGTTAAACAGATATTTCATCCTATGTTGGTAGTTTGATAGTTTGGTCCCCCTCTGCTTTCTGTTCTTGTGAAGCTCCACCAACTGAATTATTCTTCTAGTCGTGGCGCTAGGCTCTTCCTCCGCTTCTTGCAACAAATTATCTACAGCAATTGCTAATTGGATAGGAAAGACAATAACCTTGCTATATACTAGCTCAAAAGGAGATTCTGAGTGGATCTTTTGGGTGTTACACAGTTAGCCCACAGAGCAAACTTTAGTTGAGAGTCCCAATTCCTTTGATTTTCAGTGATGTTCTTCTTTAGAACTCTCACCACAATTTTGTTAGAAGACTCAACCAAGCCATTCCCTTGAGGGTAGTATGTAGTGGAGTGTCCAATAATGATGTTGAATTTGTGGCAGAAGTTGGTGAACTTGGCCGATTTGAAGACTTGTGCATTATCAATGATGATTTTAAAAGGACACCTAAAGCGGTACAATATGTTTTCCTCCATGAATTTTATCACCACTGAATCAATAGCATTCCTAGCTAGGATAGCCTCTACCCAGTTGGTGAAATAGTCAATGGATGTTAGAATCCATTTGTGTTGATCACTAGAAGGTGGGTTTATTTCTCCAATGAAGTCCAATCCCCACTGTCTAAAGGGATCCTCTACATGTACAGGGATCAAGGGAAGAGGAGAAAACTTCTGTCTTTCAGCAAACATCTAGCATTTTTGGCATGACCTAACATTAGAATAAACATCTCCAAATAGCGTGGGCTAGTAAAATCCCACCTTCAGGATTTTCTGTGTTCTTTCCTTCCAACTGTAGTGTCCTCCACAGACTCCCCCATGGAAATCCTCAATCACTTCATGGGTCTCTCCCTCAACCAAACACAATAGTAATACCACCACCAGGTCCTTTGAGTAGAGCAGTCCGTTGAATATAATGTATTTCTATGCCTCCAATCTCAGACTTCGATATTTTGATCTATCCTATCTGAACGGGCATCTTAGAAACAAGAGGTAATGAACAATGCTCTTATACATGGGAAATCCCTCATACTTGGCATAGGTCTTATGTTTAACCATTTTAATTCTGCTATGTTCATCCTCTGAACGACCCTCCTCAGTGATCAGGTTTATCCCTAGAGCTTGGCAATTGGATTCAAACAAAATCTTTGCCAACCCATGGCCTTTGATGGGCTTGGTAGGCTTGATTTCTAACTCATATTCTTGTATTTTAGCTATCCATATGCCCCTCTTTCCTTCATTGTCTCCCTGCACTAGAATCTTTTTGACTGCAGTCATTGGGACAAATTCTGTGATTTTGGATTGCAGTACATACATACGGAATGACTTCAACGCATTGACCAGTGCATAAGACCGTTTCTCCAATATATCATACTTCAGCTCAGCATCCCTTAGGACTTGGATGAAAAAGGCAATGGGCTACTCGAATCCTTCTTTATTTTTCTATAACAGCACAACATCAATGGTATGTGGAGAGGCAAAAGAAAAGATGTAGAAGGATACTGAATAATCGGGGTTGACTAGCACTAGGGCATCAGCCAAAGCTTCTTTGATCCCTGGGAAAGAATCACAGGGGACAAAGCTCCACTTAACTTCATTATCCTTCTTGAGCATATCTGTGATTCCATTAACTACCTCATCATAGTTGGGTATGAATCGCCTTAAGAAATTTATCCTCCCCAAAAAGGCTTGGACTTCTTTCTTGTTTCTAGACAGGGGAATAAGATTGATGGATTTGACTCATTTAGGATCAATCTTTACTCCTTCTTGCGCTACTATGTGTCCAAGAAGCTTCCCCTCACTTAGGGCGAACTAAGATTTCTTCAGCTTTAGAGAGAGACCATACCTTCTGCACTTCTCGAAAGTGAGTTTTAAATGGAGGATATGCTCTTCATCAGTCTTAGAAAAGACCGTGATGTCGTCTAAGTAGACTATCACAAATTTATCTTGCTCTCCCATGAAAGCTATGTCTATTTCTCTCTAAAATGTGGTCCCTGCATTTATCAACTTGAATGGAATGCATGCGCACATGAAGGTTCCCCACGAGGTGGTGAAAGTAGCCTTTCTCTAGTCTTCAGGGTGGAACACCAATTGGTTATATCCTAAGAATCCATCCATCATGGACATTCTGGCTTCACATACTACCTTCTACACTTCTACAATATATTATCCATCTTGGGAAGAGGGTAGTTATCTTTTAGAGACACCCTGTTTAAATTCTGGAACTCGACACATAACCTTATCTCTTCGCTCTTTTTACTGACAGGGACCAAATTAGCTACCCACTCAGAGTATCTTAGAAGGACTCTGATCTTGGCCTGCCACAACTTTCTTACCTCATTTTCAATGGAGGGGAGTAAGAGTGGGTTTGTTTGTGTGAGTTTATGTTTGCATGGCTTTATCCCACCCTTCAAAGGAATTTTTATGCTAAATAATATTTGTATCAAATGATTTCAAATCATTATAAGACCAAGAAAATACATCTTTGTAAGTTTTGAATAGATCTAAATACCTATGTCTATATTGCAAGGTGATTTATTTGGACAACCTAATCATCTAGGGTTCCTCCTTTGATCTGATGTTGCATTCCTCTACTTTCTCATCCTTCTCTGGGGCCATTTGTTTGGACACTATGTCATCTTTATTTGAAAAGTCCTTTAAGTGGAACAAGTCCATGAGGGATGGTGTTCCCTTTTAGTTGCAATTTTTTCCCCATCCACTGTGTCTTTCCATGGAGTGGCTTCTTGTTTATCTCATTCTTCTTCTTCTTCGATGGTGGAGTGGGAAAAATCCCCAATGACTTCTATGAATCTTTTGAACTGCTCATCATCTTCGAATACCTACTAGTGTTTGACATTATCAGGTATTGAAGGTCTGTGTCTAACCTCTATCTCATATCTAAGGAGTGGATTCTGTGGGGGCCTGAAAGTGCTTGCAGCTACCACAAGAGAGTCAGCCATCTGATTTTCTTCCTTGGGTAGAAACTAGATGTTAAAGGCTAGGAAGCAATTATTGATTAGGTCCCACACTTCATTTCGGTATGTCATCAGCCTGGTGTGTTTGGCTTGGCATTGGTCTCGGATTTTCCTTATGACCAACTTAGAGTCTACATAGATTGTAAGGCATTCGATATTCATCCTTTTTTTTGTTTGTATCTCAAGGATCAATGCTTTGTATTCCGCCACATTGTTGGTCGCTTCAAACTCCATTTTGAATGAGAGGGGTATCAGGTTGCCCTCTGGAGATACCAACAATATTCCAACTCCATTTCCATCTTTTGAGTTTTCTCCATTGAAGTATAAATTCCATATTTTATTTTCACTTGGTCGCAAGTGCTCTGACTTCCCTATTAGGTGTATTGATGTTTCCTCTAGGAAGGTCTCATCCTCTTCTAGGAACAAACAAGAGATGTCGCTATCTTTCCCATCCACTGGGGAGTTCTCTGAGTCTTTAGTTGGGCTCACGGTTTTCACAAACCGAGATTCTCTATACAGCTTTCTTTGCTCACCTCCAAAAGTTGGAATGCTGGCATAAGTAAGATCCATCTTGATAGAGCCACCTACCTTTGAACCCCAATATCTGGATAAGAGAATTCCAAAACGAGGAGGTATATCAGCCACCACTATATCCATTACCACACTTTTCACCGCGATTTGAGCCAAGTTTACCACCATATCCTTTATCATGACTAAGCACTTGAGTCTCTTGGAGTCAAAGGAGTATAAATCTTTGTATGGACTAGTGATTTCCAAGCCCAGCCATTCCATTAATGATAATGGTATGAGGTTGTGTGAGGCTCCTGAATCCAGCATGCAATTATGCAAAAAAAGGTCATGGATCACCAAAGTCACATAAAAAGGTGTGGTGGAAGGATGCAACTCTTCCACATGAAGCTTAAAAATGACCATTGGCCTCTCCTCTTGGAGGTTTAAACAATCATGGGTTGGTGTTGAGATAGAGGGATACATAAATTGAGAGACCTGAGCTTTATAAATAGGTTGCTTCAGGAGATCAATAAAGGGAACATGAATTTTTACCTTCTCAAGCTCCTTCTGGAGATTGAATGCAGGTTTCCCTCATTCTGTACTTCCTGGCTCTATTCCTTCTACCTTGCCACTGGTAGCTTTCAACATAATAGGTGTCTATTTTTTTGTATGTCCCTCTGAACTAGTTATTTCCTCATTAGAGGATACTTTTATCTTGGAAGGGTTAGGATTCAACATACCCTTCCCATTATTCAGTACTAGGGAAACAACTTGGGTAGCAGCTTCCCCTTGTTGTTCTGGTTATCTCGTCCTCTTCTTTGAAGATCTTAGATCATACTTACATTGTGGTTGTGCTTGCATCAAGTCCGAAAATTGTTTGCAATAATAATCCTTATCTTCCACATCTATTTCTTCTTCTCTATCATGGCTAGCCTCTTGGCAAGCCATATTCTCGTATTCTTCTTCGGTAAAAGAAGAATGCATATTTCCTTGCATCCCTTGTGTATCCGATTATTTTTCATTAGGACCATCTTCCAAGTATAATGGATGGGGAATCTGAAAAAGCTATTCCTTTGTCTCCCTTGGAAGTAGTTGGAGTGGAGGCCTTCTATATTGAGGGTTATACCCCCGATTTTTGACTTGAGCATTCTATATGGAAAGATTCTTGTTCTCAATTTCAAGCTTTCCAACCTTTTGTGTTAAAATACTAACGATTTTGTACATCTCGTCCACCTTCAGGTCTGATGATTCTCTATCTTGACCAGAGGAGGTTGCCTCCGCTTTCCATCTTTTGGGTTCAATAGTTTCTTGCTTTACCCTTGACTTTCCTGCTGAGACCAGATTGGCTTCCACTACAAGAGCATCAGTCTGAAGTTGGTCTAGAGTAAGAGTCTTCCTCTCTCTCAGTGAAAAAACAATGTCGAACTCAAAAGATCCCAGGAAATCCACATGAGCCTCAATTGGAGGAATGTTTATGTTAGCAGGCAAGTTATTGTACTGCTTATTGAATCTTTTGATAAATTCTTAAGTATCCTCCTTCAGCTTTTTTCTTAGGGCATTAAGATCAGTGAGGATGTACCCATGACTCCTCTTTTCTCCCCATTTTTGGGTGAAAGTGTTTTCGAGCTCCTCCGAGGTAGTGATGGAGGCATTGGGTAAGTCTTTGAACTACTTTTTGGCTTCTCCCTCAAGACTTTGTACAAAAAGTCTCATGACCACATTCAACTGATCCACATCTAGGATGTGAGCAAAAAATAAAGGCTTCAATGTGACTCTAAGTCATGTTATAATCTTCCCCATTGAACCTAAGCAACTATTTTAGGTGGTTCTGGGACATTTCAATCAAAGGCTAAGGTAAATTAAGAGGTGCATACTTATTTAGAAAAAGGCCTGGAAGAGCCATTTGGATTGGTGGACGGGGGTTAAAGTATTCTTAAGGAACTGGGGTCAAGACCATAGTGGTTAGAGGAGAAGCAGGTTATGTTAGGGCCTTAGGAGTAAGTCCTGAGTAGTGAGCAATAGTGGGCTGAGAATTGGAAGCGGAGGTGGAAAAGGTTGATGACATGGTAGTACAAGCAGGGGGAGTTTTCTATTTCTCGAATTTCTTAAACATTAACTTTTCTAGATCATATGAAAACAGGTTTTTCTTTTGGGGATGTATTTGAGCGAGTATGAGGCCTATTAAAAGCCAAGGTTATGAATGATAATGTGTGGGGTGTGGAGTCGCCAAAGTGATATGAATGCAATCAGAACAGACTTCACTCACCTACATGAAGGGTGTTTTATTTTTCATATCTAGGGGAAAAAATCTTTCAATAAGATCCCTGAATATGGTGCAAAAGGATGTTGTCTCTCCCAGACACAACCTTGGATTGCTTACAAGATCAGTGCCTCGACAAATCTAAATCTTATGTATCTCATATGATCCTCAAGAAACCGTAGGTATCATATGCATCTTCTACACAAAGTATTTACAAATATACACATAACAACATGTGTTGGTTCCTTCATCCAAGGATATAAGCCATGTCTTTCTGGTATCCTTTCAGATATACAACTCACAATAATAAGATAAAAACAAGTGGAGGCCATGTAATCAAGGACTTGCAGTTTAATACGATCTTCCAGAATAATTAAAGAAGAGAAATAGAATACTAACTCATCACATAGATCTTGAAACATCAAGAGTTATATACTTATCTGAGCTAAAGATAGACAAGTGGATGTAATAAGAGTGAATGCTATGATTTCAGGAAGCACACATATAAAGATATAATCTCAGACTTGCATACAGACATATGTATTAACTAGTTAGCACCAATGAATATGTAACAATATAAAAGATGTTTCTGGCAGTTACAATTGCCTGAAATCAGAGAGGAAGTGTGAACATAATGGAAGTTTAACAACAAAACAACATATTGTAATACTCGAATATGGGAATCACCACTGTTTCATTCATATTCAGAAATACGTAGGTTTGGAATCCATACAACTTCAGAAGCACATGCAGTCTTTTCCTAGAATTCAAAACCTTTGTTCAATGTTTCTTCCTCCCTTTTATAATCAGAGGGAGGATAAGAAAACAAATTACAAAAGATATCTTTCAAGCTAAAGTTGCAACTGTCTCTATGGATAGGTGTCTCAGCATGAATCCTCTTACTATTACAGTAGGGGGATTCCTTTCTTGAAAGAAAAATAGAATAGCAATACAATGGTCACAAAAACAAAACAAAATTAGTCCATTGAAACTGAAATGATGGTTTCTAGAAATATCTTCACGCCACTCCTCTTTGTTGGTCTTTGGTCCTGCTGTGTTCCTACTAAGTCATGACTAATCCACTCTCGGCTAGTTCTTGGTCACTATCTGCCTTAACCGTCAACCCATCAACACCCTTTTTCCCTCTATCCTACGCTATCGGTGCCTCGCTGAAGTGTGACAGCTAATTCTCTCAGTCGCGGGCCTTTAAACGTTAAAAAACAGATGAAACAGGTGGGCACCTTTAATTTTCCCCTTAGTCTCTATGCTTTCAACCCCTTTTATGAATTTCCCCATAGGACCACAGGCAGAGACCAGGGGATTTTCTTTGAAGTGCTTAAGGCCCTCAACAAACACGTGGGGGCCTTTTTCTTTATATTGTAATATCCCTCACCAAACAATTTCCCAGACCCAAAACTTTTATAAACTGTAGCTCCTGAAATATCACATCCAGGGCCTTCCTTATCACATTACAATTGTCGATAAGCCCAAGACTCAAAGCTTTCGATCATCGATTGTCGATAACTTGTTGACATCATCACTACCACATGTAACCATGTGAGTGGTGCCATGTGGCATTCAGAAATAGCCCCATAGGACACCTAAAAATGCCAAAAATGAGTGACACATGTCCACTGCCACGTCATCATCCGTACTTTCCATGTCATCCACCACATTAGTTCAGTGGACCAATCAAAGACTACCACATTTCTCCCCTTGAGGAGAGAGAAAAAGGCCAACCAGGCCATGGTTTCTTCATGTTTTTCTTTGTTAACACTTTCCAGCCCCTCCTCGGTGGTAGAACCTTATATCACAAATTGGCCACCACAAAGGTCCTTTAAATCAAAACCCCATTATGAATGTTGGGCCCTGACCCATCGGTAACCAATTTTCGATGCCAAATGGAGGAGATAGAAGGAGAGGGCTGACCCTTGGTTTTGCAATCCATTCTTGTGCTACATTGTTTTAACCCTCCCCTGATGGTTCAACGTTAAATCGTAGATCAACCACCCATTGATAATAGTTTGTTTGTGCCCCAGGAATCCTGCTGATGACTGAGTACAATATACTTGGGGCTCCGATGGCGCTTCATCTCCACACTTAGCCATTTTTTTGGGTTTCCTGAGCTTTCCAATGAAATCTTCAATAGGCTCTAACTTTTGGTCCAGAAGTCCATTTTTGGACTTCTATATATCGTTGGAAAACTGTTTCTAAGCACTTGGAAATGGAGAGGGTCTAGTTAAGCTCTGATAGCTTTTGTGGCCTAAAAATGGATTTAACTTCACTGCTCTCGGACAACCTTGACCAATGAAACCCACAATGCAGTGAGTGACAACAACATCAATGTAAAATGCATCACATAACGAGTCAGAAATAATAGTATCAAGTGCTTAAACTCGATAGCTTCCTAGATGAAAACAAATTTCGAATCCTAATGAGCTCTTTGGCATGTTTATTTATAAAAGAGGGTATCTACTAACAACTCCCTAGAAAATAAGAATTTTGTCTCCCAAAACTTGAGAAGGGTGGATCTTGATCTTCTTTAACTGCACTTGCTTGGATACCAATGACCTCGTTCTTCTTGGATACCAATTATCTCGAGCTGATGAGAGAGAGTGTGGTGATTTTGGTTGATTGAGGGAGTTAAGGAGGTGGAAAACCTCCTAGAATCTCTCCTTTCTATCTACTTTGGGCTCCTGTGTTGAAATCATCTAAAAAATGCTCCACTTCCAGCATTAAAACAGATTAGGCCACATGACATAGCAGCACACCTTTTACCCTTACCACTATGCATAATATAACAAAAATTGTAAATAAATGTGAGAAAGAGATATTTCTAAAGCTGGAATATGGCATTATGACCCTTATGATGTACCTATTGATAAGTCTCATCATCACCCTCCTACTGAAATTGTTTCTCATCCTCTTAGCAACTCAGTCATCTATGTCCATGTCCTTCATAACCTTGGTGGCCTCCCTGACATCCCAAGGCTCCTGAGATGGTGTGCCTTCTTAGGGATAGAATTGTGCATTCTTTTCTATCTATTTCCACTCCTTCTCCTCTACTTCATTTCTTCCTTGTTTTATGCCTAGCAGCAAGGATGGATTGAGCTTGATTCTAATCTAATTGACTTTTAATCTTTGCATTCTTCTTTTGTATACGGGTGTCCTCTCCAATGCATTCCTCAGCATTTAAGGAGAGTGATATTCCATAATATGGAGACTTTGGGGTAAGGCATTCCATCTCCTCTAGTAGGCTTGCTGGATTTTTCTCGCTAACAACCTAAGCGTGTCTTCAAAATTTGAGATGGCTTGTTCCTGGGTGGCAACATATTTGGGTGCTACATCAGCATCATTGGAGATGATGCTATGGTTGCTAGTGGTTTCTTTTCTTCCTTTTCCATGACTCTCTTTACTTCCTCAGCTCTTGCCTCCTGATGAGTCATCCACAATGTTAGGGCCATCAGCTATGTATCCCCCGATTTCACTCTGTCTTCTATGCTAACTTGGTTTCAAAATTCAATGAATTGTTTGTAATATTGAAATGGCATAGTCCCATGTTGTGCTAAGGTCTTGATTCAGAATTGCATCTAATGCTCTTTGAGAAAGAGTAAATAAGACTTAGATGGTTGTCTGCACTATAAAGCTTCCATGGAGAGGCTTGCCATTGTGGCCAGTTGAGTTTCCTTTCCCTACAACTACTTCCTCAACCACCTATTTTCTGCCTATAAATGCTCCCTCTTTGTGGACTCCCTCTCTCTTAGCTCACTCAATTCTTTGTCATTTCAAGTACCTTTTCTTCGATGATTCTGACATCTTCCACCTTATTAGACTTAGAAATTTGCATCCATCTATGGGTTCTTCCTCTTTCTGCTTCTAGCTCAAAGAAAAGTGGGACTGCAAATTTTTGGGGAATAATTCTCCCTCCTTCAATGAATTTATAATAGGAACTTAGTCTAGGTTGTGGACTAGGCTCTTGGAGCTCTAGGAAGTCTCTCTCAAATGTTTTTGGGAAATATGCTACCTCCTATAGTTGTTGTGTCACATTATTCCCCTCTTGTTTCTCATTCTACCCCTCTTCTAGCATCCTCTGCTCCTCGTGTAGCACACTCTGTTTTTCCTGTAGCATACTTTTCCCCTCCTGTATCTTACTCTTTTCTTCTTATTGGAGGGTGGTAGGTGTCTTGAATTGTTTGAAGGAGGTTGATCTGGTGGTGGGCCTCCTTACATATTCCATAGGAGTCCTTGTTATGGACTTTGGAGAGGTAACCTCTACGATTTTTATTTCAGTGGGCCCCATGCATGGGGACTATTCAATTGTGATAGGGGCCTTTGTAGGAGATTATGGCCTCCCTTACTTGATTCTGGTGCTTTTCCTGGTCTTAAAGTATAGGGGGCCTTGCTTTTGTCTCTTCCTTTTACGTTTGACTCGAGTGCTCAAGGTAGCTAAATTTGTAGCTACCTATTTTTCAGTGGATCCTGGAGAAAAACTTGCTTGCTCTGTGCATATATTTGTTTCTTTGGGCTCAGTAGTTTAATGAGGACTTTATTTTTCCTATTTCTCCACCTCTTCCTATTCATCTTGTTCTTATCCTACCACTTCCTCTAGTTCTTCATCTGTCCTCTCTGCTTGTTTCTCTTTCCTCTTCTTCTGACCCTACTACTTCTTCTTCTCATGTCTTTTCCCCTTCTTCTTATTACTTTGTTTTCCCATCTCTTCATCCAACACTAGAGGTTGGGGTCTCACATGGTGTGAGGGTCTATGTGTCAACGAAGGCCTCTCTATCTATGTCTATGAATTTGGACCAAAGGACAGGGATTCTCAAATTTTTCAAGGCATCCACCACTATCAGTTTAATGAGGCCATGGTGGCCTAGGTGTTGGTGTTTTCCATCTCTCACTTTTTGAATCATGTCCTTAATAGACTGTAGGAGGAAGTATGGCACACTAAGTCTTTGAGCGAGAGGAAATTGTTCTTGAAATATAAGTTCATGAAGTGATCTAAAGTGGTAGGCATAGACCACACTCAGCCTTCCCTCATAAAAGATGTATTTCAGGGTATGGTAGGCCACCTCATCCCAATTATAACGTAGGATTTCTCTCCTAACTTCATTCTTGTCCTTGATAGGATTTTCGTTGGAATTGAAGAAGTTATTTTTAGCAATGGCACTGGTTTTTTTGTCTTCTCTACCCCATTTGATCCCTAGAGGTAGGGTTTTCACTATGCTAATTAGTTTAGGGTTGAGTGAGATAGCTAATCTCCTCACCACAATGATTTCACTGTCTTCTGTTTGTGAGTTCAGGGGCATGGAAAATTCAAAGGAAATTTCATCATCATATCCTTTCAACAACTCAAAGAATCCTAGGCACTGGTGTCTTCAAAAAATGTCTACCACAGGAGGGTGTAGATGGATTCTTTTGGTATCTCAAGGCTCCCTTCAATTAAATCCACCCCCCATGTCCTCTCTATGTTTTTAGCTATGTGAAGGAGAGATACCTCTTTTAATATCTTTGGTGTATAATTTAGTGGCAGCAGTGAGTTAAAATTCCTTGTTGATGATAATTTCCTACGTTCCCTCTACTCTACAACCCAAAAATATCTTTCAATTTCATAATTTGATTTCTACTTCCTGTCGAATTTGAAATGCACCTTGCATATAGTTTATGGATGGATGAAGGAGATGGTGGTACTTAGTTTCTATCAAGTTGTCTAGGATGAAGGTAATAAGTTGGAGACCAATTCGACCCTCTGTAGCATTCCTTCACCCTTTGAGTCTTCTTGTAGCAGTCTCTCGTCCTTTCTGTAGTAGTTGCAGACTTTCCTGTAGCTCCCTCCTATAGTAATGGCAGAATAGGGTTTGAAACTCATCGATGGCACCCTGACCTCGTCCTCTCCTTAATTGTCTTTGAAATGAGAATTTATGCAAAAGAATTTGAGCCCCAGTACATAATATGCCATTTTTTGCTTAGGCTTGGAGCACTGTGGTGATCTGGAAGTCACAAAATTTTTCCTCTTTTGGACCATTTTCAACACTTAGAGTAATTATTCCCTCATTCCTCGTAATCACCACCCACTCTATGTGATCCGAACTCGATTGATGTGACACCTCCACATTGCATGAGTGCTTACTATCACTTTAGTTTACTAGTAGAGGGTGGCTAAGTTAACTGGCCACCTCTAGATTATTAAAACATATCCTCTTGACATTTACACATAGGGAGGAGGTGAGGGTTCTCAGTAGTGTGCCTACCTCTTAATCAAACTGATGCAGGGATTTGCATGCTGGACCTAGACCTCATTATTGGCATCAAGGGATTTGACTTGTTGTGTTTCTTTCCTGTGTATTTCTTTATTGTGCCCCATGATATTTGATCATTGTGGTTGATATGTGTGCAGGTACTTTGTTGATGTAAAATTTTCTACTGTTGGTGGAGAGTCCTACTAGGAGTGATATGACAACTGAAGAGTGGCCTCATAATATTTCATCACCCTCTACTGATGAGAAAAAAACAATATTATTTATTTCTGTGATGTGTGGATAGACTACTATAGGAGGATGTAAAAGGTCTTAAGGACAATTCTAGGAATTTGAGGGAGTGGTGTAGATTTTGAGAAATGAAGAGGATGTTCTCTGTGTGTTTCCCCAAAAAAGAATTAGCAGGGGTAAGACAGAGTGGAGGGATTTTAGTGATTTTTTATTTATTTACTATGAAATGGGATGGATTAGTGATGTATCAGTGGTGGACCATGGTGAGGGAACCTTATTCATCCTTTCAAGGTCAAGATGGGTTTTCCTTTTCTTCATATCTCCCTCCTATATCTTTTCAAAACCCTTATGTAGCACTATAGGACCTTCTTGTAGCAATTACAAGTCCTTCATGTAGCAATCTAGAGAGGGGGTGAAAATTGAATTTTGGGCTAATGGGATGTTGGAGACTGTTGATCACATAAGTGTGGATGATCGATATGAAGTGGATGGATGGAAGAGTGAAGATAATCTGGAGACTGTTGTCCCTATCGCTATGGAATCTACCACTATCTTTAATCGTGCAAAATGACAAAAAAAATTAGCAAACATGTTGTAGATCCATTTCATGTGTTTTTTTTTCTTTCTAGAGACACAGGTTACCTTAGAGGAGGTTTTCAACCTATATCTATGCCCTAGGTGCCTTAAGAGAGGTTTTTACCCAGGGATCTTTATTAATTTTTCTTCTCTTTTTTTTGCTCCTGCGCTGCCTTAGAGAGGTTTTCAACCTAAGAGTTGGCCACACATGCCTCATAAAGGTTTCTAGCCAGGGCTCATTAGGGGACTTTTAAGGTCTAAAATAGGCCTCCTAAGAAAAGTGTACAGCCAAAATAAACTTTATAAGAACCAATAGGATTCAAGATGCTAATGTCAACCATGGGGGATGATTCACCATTTTTGGAGTAAAAAGGTAAAATAATAATAATAAAAGGAAAAAAACTACCTTTTCAACTCATATTTTTAACTTATCTCCCTAATTTTGTACTCAAATTTCAAGCAGGAGTACTCGTTGGATGTAAAATTTAATTCCTCATCCAAGGAGTACCCATGTTGCATACTTTTGATGGACCCTGCTACATGAAAAATGAGAAATACAAGAAAACACATTATTGCAATTAAATTTTTTATGTATTTCTCATTTTTCTTGTACTAAGGTCCATCGAAAGTATAGAACATGGGTATTACTTGGATGAGGAATCAAATTTTGCATCCAATGAGTGTTTCTACTCGAAATTTGACTAAACTAGTAGGGAGATAAGTTTAAAATACGAGTTGAAAATATAGTATTTTTCTTTTTTCCTTCTAAAATTTAATGATGTAATATAATATTATTGTATTATTTGCACTATTATTTAATAATTTCCTTAGGAGGCCCATTTTAGACCTCAAAAATCCCCTAATGTTTATTTTCCTTTTCCCTTTTTTTTACCTTTCCTTTTTCCAAAAAAAATATCTAGAAATGTTGTGGACGAGAAGCTATGACACTTCCAATCACATTGACTTCTCTACTGATTGTACTGATCAATTCTTCCTTAGACATAGGTTTTCTATATACCTTCAACCTATAGCCATTGAAAAGCAAGGGAATCCCTTCCTCATCAATGGTTTTGATTTGAATAGCTCCATTGTAATGACATTTCTCTATTAGGTATGGGCCTAACCATCTTGTCATCAGTTTTCCTTTGAAATCCTTGAACCTAGAATCATATAATAATGCCCAATCCCCTTCTTGAAAGTCCTTTTCCTTGATATGCCTATCATTCCAAACCTTCCTTTGCAATTGTATAAATTCAGTGTGTAGGAGGGTCTACATTATGAACTCATCCCAGCCATTCAATTGGAGTAGTCTCTCTTGTTGTGCTTTGGTGACATCTGAGTCCAATTGGATTTCCATTCTCCAAGTACTATACTCAAACTCAATAGAAAGCAGGGCTTTCTTTCCATAAACAATACCATATATAGTGAACCCAATAGTTGTCTTCCATGTGGTGTTATAGGCCCAAGTGGCCTCCACTAATCTGCCTACCCAATCTCTCTTGCTACTACTCACAACCTTGGTGAGGATGCTCTCCAATGCCCGATTTGTAACCTCTACTTTCCCATTTTCCTAAGGATGATAGGTAGTAGATGTTATTTATTTTATATGATTCTTCCTTAGAAGATTTTTTATCAAATGTGACTTGAATTGAGCTCCTGATCAATGACTATCTCCTTGGGGTACCCAAATTTGTAGAAGATGTTTTCCCTTAATAAATCATCCACTTTCACCTCATTTTCTTCCTTGAAGTCCTTGGTCTGAGCCCACTTTTTCAAGTAATCAGTGCACACAATGATGTACATTTTCTGCCCTAATGGTGGATCAATTGGTCCAATGAAATAGATGCCCCACTTTTCAAATGGCTCCAATGCCACCTAAGGTTGTAGAGGCATTTCATTGCTGGCTGTGGGTTTTCCTATCCTTTGGCACTGATCACATATGTTGGTATATCTTCTTGCATCTTGGTTGAGAGTGGGCCAATAATATCCATCTTGTATAGCTTTGAAAGTTGTTCTCTTTGCAACAAAATGACCTCTAGAGGGACCATCATGACAGGCCGAGAGGATGTCAAAGACTTCCTCTTCCATGACACATCTCCTTAAGATTTGATCTAGTCCTAGCTTGAAGATATTTCCCCTATTCCAAGTGAAAGGGGTGCTTTTCCTTACAATTCAGCTTTTCTCCCTAGATGGCATATTTGGGGGAAATTTTTTAGAAACTAGGTAGTTGACTGTGTCAGCAAACCATCGAGAGAGCACTAAGATAGAAAATAGGTGGTCATATGGAAGTTGATCATCGACAATCCCTTCATCACCTATAGGCAAAGCAAGTCTAAATAAAAAATCTGTAACTACATTTTCTATTCCTGGCTTGTTAATGGTAGTTAAATCAAACTGTTGTAACAATAGAAGCAATCTAATGATTCTAGCATTCACATCAGGCTTATTCATAAAATATTAATAGCTACAACGTCAGTATGCACAAAATTTTGGTATCTGGTGATGTAGTGTCTAAATTTGTTTGAGTGTACAACAACTAAGAGTTCTTGCTCAATTAAAGTGTAGTTCAGTTTAGCCTTAGACATATTTTTACTAATGAAGTAAGGTAACTTACCATCTATTTGTCCCAAGGCTTCCCCCACAAATTTGTCGGATGCATAAGCATGGATATGGAAAGGCAGAGCCTAGTGTGGGCCCCTAAGTATGGGTGCAGTGGTTAATTTCTCTTTCAAAATCTCAAGGGCCTCTTGGTAGCTATTTGTCCCACAGAATTCAGAGTCCTTGGCTAGAAATCCAAACAATTATGAAGTGACTTTACTAAAGTCTTTGATAAACCTCCTATAATATCCATCTAAGCCTAACAAAATCCTAATATCCCTCTTCTTTTGAGGAGTAGGGACCCTTTTGATGACATAAATCTTGTTGGGTCCACTTGTATTCCCTTCTGAGATATTGAATGCCCAAGGACAGTCCATGTATTTATTAAGAATTCACATTTCTCATGACTAAGCGAGAGGTTCATTTCAATGCATTTCCTCGGGAATTTTCCCAGGTTAGAGAGAGCCTCTAGGAAGTCACACCCATAGGGAGTAAAATCATCCATTTAGATATCTACAAAGTCATGGACAAGCTCAACAAAGATGCTAATAATTTCCCTTTGAAAAGTGGAAGGGGTATTACATAGACGAAAAGGGAGGACTGTATAAGAAAAGGTACCCCAAGGACATGTGAATGTAGTTTTGTGATGATCCTCGGGGTTGATTTGGATTTTATCGTAATCATTAAATCCATCTAGGAAGGAGAAGAAATTCTTCCCTATAAGACCATCTAAAAGTTGATCAATGAAAGGAAAAAGGAAATGGTCTTTCTTGGTGGTTTTGTTCAATTCTCTGTAATCCACATAGATCCTCCACTTCCCATTCTTCCCTCGGACCAAAACTAAAGGGGACACCCACTCACTATCTAAGATGGGGTATATCAACCCTCTATCTAGCAACTTTGCAATTCTTCCATTACTATGTCCTTGAGGGCTAGGTTCATTCTCCTCTGAGGTTGGAACATAGATTTTCATTCCTCGATGTAGATTTGATGAGTGCAAACCGAGGGGTGCACCGCCTTCATTTCTTTATAGTTCCAAGAAAAAGAATCTAAGTGTTCTCTCAACATATTGCACAACTTTTATTCTTGATTGGCTAAGAGAGAGGGGTTAATCTTCAAGGTTATAAATGGACCAAATTCTACAACTTCGACATGGGTAGGACTTGGGTCAACTAAGCATAATTCAGTCCAAGGACTACTATCAAACTCTTTCACAAGCTCATTAAGAGGCATGGTATTGGGGGGTTGGTTCTAGAGGATCTAGTCAATGAGGTCATCTTCATCAGGTTTCCCCCTTCTTATAACAACATCTAGGGTACAGATTGGATGGGATGTTGTATGATAAAACTCATCTTCTTCCTCCTCTTCTGGCCTTAGGGGTAAGTCATGATCAATGGATGGCTGAGAAGGATGGCACAATACCAATTATTTGGACAAGTGCCCATTATTAATGGTCATGGTCTTAGCCCTGCAACTAATGTAAGAATCAATAAAGGCTGACCATGGCCTGTCCAAGATGAGAGGATAACCATTGAATTTTGTTTTGGGCTAGAGAATCAAGAAATCAGTAGGATACTCCTAGGACTCAATGGAGACCATTACATCCTCAAAAATTCCCTCACGAGCCATTGCGGATATATCTGCAAGTTGCATGATTGTATTGGTATTTCTTAAGGCTCCTTGAAGGTTTAATTTTGGCATGGTTTCTCTTCTCATCACATTGATGGTAGCCCTAAGATCAATCATGTTATGAGGGAAAATGATTCAATCAATGTGCACATCTACTATTGGACTTCCAGGTTCTAAATATTTTGGACAAATCACTCTCCCCAACATCAAATCAGATAATTGACCAATAAAATTAATGGTGGGGGTTTCTCTTTTTCTCCTCCCAGGGTGTTCAAAAATTTTCTCTTTGATAAGCCTATTATAGATGGGAACATCCTTATAGCTTGGAGGAGGGATATTTTAACAAAAATTCTTCAATTCTTCCAGAAGTTTAGTTTCTTATCAGGTGTGCTAGTTATGATGGATCAATCCCTCAAGAAAAGGAGGTGGATTTAATTGAGGGGTACTCTCTTCCTTTTCCTCTTCAAGTTCTTTTGGGGGAGATGCAAGATCTGGAAGAACTCTTCCAAACCTGAGGTTGATTTCTTGAATCTACACAACATATGTAGGGTAAGATATCTATCCACTGTAGACCTATTATTCTTGCTTATTATTCAGGTTCATATTGGGTTGAGCATGCATATGAGGTTGCTTGGGTGGAGTAATATGAGTGAGTCATGGTTCAGGTTGAGGTGGAGGCAGTAAAGCAGGAGGTTGGTTGAGTTGAGACCTCCATCCTTGTGATGGGTTATTCCATTGAGGAGGTTGAGAAGCATATGGATGAAATGGTTGATTGACAGATTGGGGAGGATATTGAGGAGCATAATCCCAAGAAGGTGTGGACCATGATGGATGAGTGGAAGAGTACTAGGGTGGCAAGGGTGCATTCTATTTGGGATGGTCATAAGAGTAATATGCACCTTGCATGCCCTACTGGTATGGCCTAGGTCCTTGAGGCCTCCTTTGATTTATAACGTCGAGTTTCTTAGCCCCACCTTCTTTCCCTTGGTATACAACTTTTAAACCAAGTAGAGAAGGAAATTTATCTGCGGCATGGTTTTCCTCACAGACTGAGCATATCTCTATGACATTTAATTGGCATTCATTTCTGGGGTGCCTTCTTGTGCATTTACGGTAGAAAATAGATATAGGGCTTTCTTTGCTTCCTCTTGATCTGCATGGTATCCATTTGCAAAGAAAAGGTATGCAACATTTCACTTTTAAATTCCCTAACAAGTTCCAAAACTCATGGTTGATGGATGTTTTGGAAGGAGAGGAACTGACCAAGGCTTGACTAGCCCTACCCTTCTTCCTAACAGCCCTAGAGTGTTTTTTGAACACTATTTTAACTTTCTCATAGGATAATTGATAGATGTATCCTTTCGATAATATGTTGAGGGTTTCCATCATGTCCTCCCCGATCCCTCGAAGAACAACTAGCTTGAGTTATTCAGGATCAAGGGTACATCTGGCCCTCTTATAACTGAGTTGAAATCTCTCCTCATAGTCCTTTAGGGATTCATCAGGTCTAAGAGTCATTTTAAATATTTGTTCTTTGGTTTATTTAGACCTACAGTAGTCCATATACTTGTTATTAAAGTCTTTTTGCATTTGAGTCGAGGTAATGATGTTATCCCTAGGAAGACCCATAAAACAACACAAGGCTGCATCCTTAAGGGTAGAGGGGAATAACTTTAGCTTCTGGCCATTAAAGGCATAGTCATATGTCCTATAAACAAAATCAAATTCAAACATAAAAGTATCAGGATCCTTATAGGTTAAGCCATGGAAGTGTGGAAGGGAATTAGGGCTTATATTCTTCTTTTTAACCTCTCCATTAGTATCTCTAATAGGGAAAACCTCATTGTTGCTATTTTCAGCCATGAGTTAGGTAGTTGAAATGGGTTCTTCTTCTTCCCCAATAGGTTCTTCAAAGATATCAGGTTTCTCACCTAAAGTGCCTTCTAACTCCCCTGTAGTCAGAGAAGGAAGTTGATAGTCACCGAAGAAGAGTGAAGGTTGACTGTTTGAGGGCGTGGGAGTGTTTGGTAAGAAATTTTCTTGATTATCTCGATTCCCACGAGGCATGAAATACATGTTTTTATTATTTTATGTGATTTTTTCAAAATTGAATGAAAAATAGAAAGTAATGCTTAAGCAGAAATCACATCTACCTAGACACCTCACCGACAATGGCTCCAAAAAAGTGGTGAGCCCTGGTATTGCAGCAAGAGTGCTGCAACTCCCAAGGGCTCCTCAAATCTATTTATCAACCTAGGTTTCATACAAACTTCTAGGTGACAGTGTTATATACACACTAGATTGGATTCTACTCATGCCACCCTCAACTAGGAAATTTGATCAATAGTTCTCTAAGACCATTCTTTCTACTAAATTAGAATGAAATTATCTAATAAGTGTAATTCAAAAGCTAGATCTAATGAAAAAAGGAAAATTATTTTTAAACCTCAAATTGTAGATGATATTAACCTGTAAATCCTACTTGATCAATTCATGAAAAGATAAGAGCTACACTACTTGAAGAAAGGGAAGTACACTATCTTGCAATCAACCATCTAGCTACAAAATCATAGCTCAAGATTTCATGCATCATCTATCTAGCTCACACCTGCATATAAGTCAATGTTCTATTTGTTCTAAATCTGTGATAAGACACTAATGCTATCTTACTTTGCATTGAATGAAAAGGATGGTTGGAATGGTTTATGTGTTGCCCTTAATCATGGAGTCACAACTGGGGACCAACCTACTTCTAAACTAAGTCAAAATTGCATCACAAGTCAAACATATGATCAAATAGGCTGCTACATGCATGCTACAGGAGGTTGTTATAGGTTCCTTATATTGCTATAGGAAGGTTTGTAATGCTACAAGAAGGTTGTCGATAATGTTTACGAGGTAGAAATGATGAGTTCAAGGGATGGTAAGGTGGATGGAGGTTTTGGTAGATGGATGAAAGGTGACCAACACCCCTAGCCAAGCTCAACACCTTATGAAGGCTTGTTTTGAACTAGGAGAGCTACTCACAGTGAACTGAGGGAATGAGCTCAAGAACATAATTTTGGGATTCATCAAAGAGGGTGAAGAAGTCCAAGATGGATATGGTGAAATTCCCCTTACCTAGAGTTCCAAACAACCTTGCAACATCACATGCACATACTCTTGTATCATTGACAAAATAAAATAAGTAATAGTGGAAAAGATTAGTTGAATTTAAATATTATCTAATCTATGCCAAAAACCCTGATCTAGTCAATAAATTAACTCCTAAGCTATAGTAAACACATGCAAACCAAGATTACTAATATAGACCTTCTTCCAATAAATCATAAACATAACATTTTTGGGCTATGATTTTAGACTCTGCCATTGATGCTCCCATGAGAGGGATGAGATAGAGGTTGCAATCACAAGATTTTTGAGGTTTTATGTTCTAATGAAATGTAGAAAACTAATAAGAATTTTATACTAAAAATAAATACCAATACATAAGAGGGACCTAAGCCACTGGGGTTGGGCCCAAACCTAAGAGCCTCGTCCCTGTGGAACTAACTCAGTGATTGATCAATAAGAAACTTCTCATTATCATTGCATCAATGTCAAATACATCACATAACAAGTAAAAAATAATTTTATTAAGTGCTTAAGCTCGATAGCTTCCTAGTTGAAAACAAAGTTTGAATCCTAATGAGCTCTTTGGCATGTTTATTTATACAAGAGGGTAGATACTAACAACTCCCTAGAAAATAGGAATGTTTGTCTCCCAATACTCGAGAAGGGTGGATCTTGATATTCTTTAATTACACTTGCTTTGTTGGCAATGACCTCATCCTGCTTGGCTGCCAATGACCTTGAGCTAATGAGAGAGTGTGTGGTCATTTTGGCTTATTGAGGGAGTTAAGGAGGTGGAAAACCTCCTAGAATGTCTCCCTATTGTCTACTTCAAGCTCCTACATTGAAATTATTTAAAAAATGCTCCATTTCCTGCATTTAAACCATATTAGGCCACATGACATAACAAAACATATTTCACCACTCTCACTAAGCATAATATAACAAAAATTGTAAATAAATGTGAGAAAGAGATCGTTCTAAAGTTGGAGGATGGCATTATGACCCTTATGATGTACCTATTAATGAGCCTCATCAGAGCTCTTGTTTCTTTTTTAATCATGAACAATGTAATGCAGTGATAGTTGAGCAGTAACAATGAGGTGCAATGGTTAGTGATGAGTAATGATCAGTGATGTGCAGTGATTTTTCAGTGGGATGGAAGTGGTCAGTTGTGCAGTTTTTTGTAGTAGAAGTTGACAAAATATTTGTATTAAGTAGAGAAACATTATCTTCTATATGATCTTCTTATATTGATTTAGTGCATAGAGAGATCCAATCTAAAAATTGTGAAAAATGGTCCACCTGTTGATTAGAGTGGCACGGTAGTGCAAGGCAGGTAATTGGAGTCACCTTCATTTTGGAGCCTAAGAACACTTCAGGATGATAGGGTGGTGCTATGGTAGGTCATAGCCAATACAGGGTGTTTTGGTTTCCTTTGAGTTGGTGTTGATAAATCATAGGGACTTGGGGTGTCCTTTCAGTTGGGGCTGATAAATTACAGGGAAGCGAAACATCCTTCCAACAACAACTGGTAAACAATGTGTTGGGGAACTCGTCACATTGTGGCCTAACTTAAATGGCATTCGGTCATCCTTCCAATTGCAAAATGCTATTAAGGAGTAATAACATCCTACAATTTATAGCTTGTAAATTAGGGGGTTGGATCCTTCTTTAGTTGTAGCTGAAGCTTGATGTAGTTAATTTTCTTTTAATAAGGAGAAGACAATTACTAAGAAGCGTTTGATGATTTTTTTACCGAGAGGGGGTTTTCCACCTAAAAACCTTATGTCTACTTTTTTATCTTTCTAGATTGTTTTATGGTGTTGTCTATCGCATTTTATATCTGATAAATAATAATAATAATAATAACAATAATGTTGAACAATAACTAATGCTTTGAAAAATATTAATAAAGTCTTAATTGCTAATAAATACTAATTCACCCCCCCTTAGTACTTCGAACATTTTCTAGATTGGATGAGGTCGACCTAGGTTGACAAATGTTTAATAATTTTACTAAGTTTACTTAGGTTTACTAGGCTTAATAGATATACTAGGTTTATTAGGTTCACTAGGTTTACTAGGCTGACTTAGGGTTACTAGGTTTAATAGATTCACTAGGTTAACGTGCTATAAGGTTTAGTAGGTCAACTAGGCTTACTAGATTTACTAGGTTGAATTGGGATTGTTAGGTTGACCTATGTTTACTAGGTAGAACTAGGTTTAGTAGTTTTGCATAGGATTCGTAGTTTGACTTAGGTTTACTTGTTTTATTAGGTTTACTAGGTTTATTAGGTTGACCTACATTTACTATGTTGGCCTATTTTTTACGAGGTTTACTAGGTTGACCTAAGTTTATTATGTTTTCTATATTAATTAGGTTGACCTCGGTTTCCTAGGTTCACTAGGTTAACCTATATTTATTAGAATTACTAGGTTGAATTAGGTATATGGTTGACTAAGGTTTACTAGGTTGATTTATATCTACTAAGTTTATTAGGTCAATTATAATCAACCATGGTCAACCATGGTTAACTAGGTTTACTAGGTTAACCTATGTTTACTAGGCATACGAAGTTGACGTATATTGACTAGGTTTACAAAGGTTTACTTAAGTTTTCTAGGTATAATAGGTTTGTTAGGTTTATTTAAGTCAACAAGTTCAACCATAGTCAACAATTCTTAAACGAACTCAACTATCTTCAACCACTGTCAACCACCTTAGTAACGTTGTTAAACATGGTCAACATGTTCATCCATTATTAGTCATAAACAACAATAGAGAACAAGCTTAACCACAATGAACTTGGTTAAATGATGCTTAGACATGGTCAACATGACTAATATAATTAACCATGGTCAAATATGGTGGGGTGGTCTACATGGTCAACGATAGCCATTTATATTTAAATTTTGCCAACCATTGTCAATCATGTTCCCCCTTGATAATACATAGTTAACCACAATCAACCTTAACCATTAATCTAACCATTACTATAACATTAACAGTAACATTAATGTAACATTAGCCATGGTTAACCATGGTTGACAATTGTCAACCATAGTAAACATTGATATTTTAACATGAATGTAATGATGTAACAATCATCAACATTAATTTAAAATTGTTAGATTAATGTTTATCAAAAATACAATGTTACATTAATGGTTGACTACAATCAACCTAGGTCAACCATTGCCAATCATGATGAACTCTTGATAACTATTTTTAACAATAGCCACACAACATTAACCATACTCAATAATCCTCCCCAAGGAGGTCAATCATCTAGTACCACAACCAAATTAATAAATGTAGTTGATGTAGGTAGATAAGCTACATTTTCCACCTTGTATACTCCAATAAGCATATGCCATTATCAACTACATTTAATAATATGGTTTTCACGATACAAATTAAACTTTCATATCAATGATCACAACCAACTCCAATAACACCTTTTCATTTTTACCTCATAAAAAAATTAAAAATAAAATAAAATAAAATATACCCATCAAATATTATTATTATTAATATACATCATCATATTATTATTATTATAATAGTAGTATAATTCAAATACCATCAACATCAGCGATTTATTTTGTCATCCGTAATACACACACAATCAATAAACACCAACCAAAACAATGTTAATTGAAATATTCCATACGATATACATTAATTGGATCCAAAACACCTAAACCACATCATATCGACCACGGTGTATAACCATAACGCGTTTAATAGTCACTGTGCTAATTGATGATGTAGCGTGGATGGGTGCGTAATAATCAACCAATTTAATAAATGCCATCTTTCCCTCACTGGTCGGCACGTTAACTCTCACTGAGGTCTAAAGGCTAGTTTGCCGCGTTACAAAAGCTTTTCTAACCCTAATTTGAAGAGTAACAGCTGGCAATGGCGCCTAGGTACCGTGAGAGACAAACGGACTTGATAGGCTCAATGATATGTTGACAGTGACCTCCATTTGTTTCATTACCTGGCCGAATCTTTCATTAAACTATAAGGCAATGGAAAACCTATTCCAACCAGTCGCCGATACATTTTGATGTTCAAACAACGATACCACGATAGGCGATGGGGAATTGTCAGATGGTGAATGGTCAAACTGTTGTGGATGACAAAAATCAGATAAAGAGGACCGACTGGAAGTCTTTGCATCCAATCACTGCTGCTAATGATCATGCTGGATTGCAGAGATCGGCGTTTAAATCTGATGAGGCACAGGAGTTTAATGTAAAAGCAACTGCTGAGGAAAAAAATGTTCGGCGTATCAAGATCTTGGTTTCGGTGAAGGAGTATAACGAATTGGTTTCCCAAGGCCACAGCCAGGAGTCTATAGGTTCGTTTCTAGTCCAGAAAATGGAGGTCCAGGGATCCAATAGCAGCACCGAACGCCGCCATAATGTTTGTGTAAATAATAGCGATGATAAACAGGTCTCTTCATGGAGACCCTCTCTCGAAGCCATATTTGAGGATTAATATATAGATTTCATTGCATCCCTGAACTAAGAGATTGTTGGGAGTTTTGATAAAAGGGTATTGGCCATTTGAGATTAGATTGTCAAGCGCTTGAGCAAGCCCAACAAAATGGGTTATAGCATATGAGAAAAGCATTGTGATTTCCGTTACTTGTACTGGATTGTGAGACTGGATTGTGAGATCAGAGGATTATTAGGGTTTTCTTAATCAGTCTGTTTCATATTTAGATAGAAATGAAAAAACAGTTTGCATGCAATTTATATCGCAATGTCCATCTTCCATCTTGCATATTAAGTCCTTCAGAGCTTTAGGTTGTACATTAATGTAAATATAACTAAACGCTAAGTCATTGGTATGAGAAATGAGAGAAGTATATCACCTTCAGTAGAGTTGTTTTTAGAACTTTCTGTTGTAGAAGAATGCAAATATGGCTTTAGAGCTTTCAGCTGTAAATGAAACAAATATAACTGAATCCTTACAATTATTTATAATTATATATGTATTTTAAATGTAACATAGTAGAATGGTTTATCATATTTCTTTATATATATTTACATGTTACAGGATATTGAAAGCCTCTTGTATAGAGGTGATTTTCATCTTTATCGACCTCTTTCCTTTTTCACTATTTTGATGTCTACATGCATCAAACTATATTGTCTTCTCTTATATTTTCATAAAAATATAATTCCCAGCTTTCTTCTATGTTGAGATCCGGAATTCTTAAATTTCATAACCTCAAATTCTTAAATTCCAATTCTCCTAAATTATTAATCAGTAATCCATATCGAGCAAATTCCTGTCAAATCGCACCTGTAACATCATAGATTTATTCTCTTTAAAATAAAAATAAAAAACATTTCCTATTCGATTGTCACCATCTTCATCAACGGACCATAATTCTAACATTCTTGCAAAAGAGTCAAAATCACCTACTACAATTTAGAAAGCTTAAATGAAACTAATTTAACTGCCCTATGTCCTTTGTGTATTTTTTTAAGTTCCAGAAATAAAGGGTTTGTGGTTGCTCATGGGTTTACGATCAAAATGAATTTCTTCGGTGACAACAATAAACATAAAATATTTTTCTCCTATTAATAATAGTATCATTCTCTAACAAACTTATAATTAGAGATTAGTAATTTAATCTACTGTAATAATTAGGAATTTAATCTATTGTAATAAACTTATAATGATATCATTTAATATTATCATTTATACAGTGGGCCTATTTATGGGAATATAAAGAAAGGGCCTCACTTGGGCCAAAGTTTCTCCCATTCATAATAGTATCATTTATAAGCACTCTAACAAACATATAATTAAAGATTAGTAACTTAATATATTGTAATAATTAGATATTAGGAATTTAATTTATTGTAATAAACTTATAATGATATCATTTAATATTATTATTTATACAATGGGCCTATTTGTGGGAATATAAAGAAAGGGCCTCACTTAGGCCATGCCTCTTTGGCAATGCGTTGTTCTTCTTAAACTTCAAAATCTAGAAATCATAATGGGTGTTGAGAGGCAATCTTATTTTCACTCAGAGACAATAGAATAGGTATCCTACTTGGTTCCTTACCTAGGGAAGACGAAGCAATACCACAATTCAATTGCTTTACACTAGCAAAGGAAGAGCATGTTTGGTATGGTATTGAAAGATAAGCAAGTGGAAATATATAACGTGCTTGCTTTGCTATATTAAAAAGAATGTTAAGAAATCAACATTTCTTCATGGATAAGTTTGATATAAGGATTGGCTGTGTAGAAAGGCATCTTTAATGTGACTCTATACTCAAGTTGCACATAGTTAGAGTGCAAAGTACCCAACTCCTATTTCCTTCTTAGATTGTTAATGGTGCACAAGTTTGCTAGTTTATATGGTTTTATCATATGTTTTGTTTTGCTTTTTATGTTTCTTTGTGGAGAAAGTCTAGTTTAGTTTTTGGGTTTCTTTGTACAGGATAGATGAGGGATTCCTAGTTTTCCATAGACAATGAAAGTCTCCCTATATGAAAAGAAGAAACAATGTATGGCTAATCTATATAATCTAGTTTAAAAATATGGAAATACCTTTTTTTTTAATTAAAACAATTGTTATTTATTGTGATTTTTAAGCATTATTTATTATTGCTAATTTATTTATATTTATTAATAGTTTCCCATACACATGGTTCATTATGATAATTAAAAAAGTATTAAAAATATTATATTAATGAGAATTATAAGAATTTTCTCTTGAACTATCTAATTCTTCATTTATTGTTTATTTATAATTCTATGTAAACATGGTTCATTGTATAAAAATATAACATTAAAATAATAATAATAATAATAATAACTTTGAGATGGAGATGTCCTAAATAGTTAAGTATATATATATATATATATATATATATATATATATATATATATATATCAATGTCCAAGCCTATCCAAACCTATATATATATATATATATATATATATATATATATATATATATATATATCAATGTCCAAACCTATAGCATGTCTGTATAAATACAACTTTGAATGTATGTTTAAAAGAAATTGTTTTTACACTAAGCATCTTTCAGATGTATTGGGTTAAAATCTAGAGAATACCTGCAACACCAATAAAAAAATATCTCCTATGAGGTCTACCCACTAACAACGGAAAATTTTATGGAAAATGATCTTGAAGTTTAAAAACAATGGGGAATCTCACTAGTCCCTAATAAGCAAGCTATTCAAATTTATAATGATTTTATATATAGTCTCTATATAATGTTGGCAATTTTTAAGGTAAAAAAAAAATATATTGTAAAATTTGGGCAAATCATTTTTAGAAAAAATGGAAATTGGCAAATATTTTTTTTTTGAAAAATCATGGAAAATGAGTCCACATGGGAATATTAGCCCCTAAAATTTTCCATGCCACTAATGATTAGAATTAACATCATTTTACATTTTTAGTAGAATACCAATTCCTAATCCTAAACAAAAAGATCTTCTATAGATTGACTGCACTGCTTACATATTTCAAAAATGGATATAAAAACTAGAAAGTAATGGCTACATGCATTTCTAGTGATCACCCACATCCCTGTCACTATAAATTTCATCATGAGACACATCTCCCTGTCTCGTATGAATTCCACTAGGAAATTGAGCATTCAAACCTACCTTGGGGCTCCTTCTTGCAATGCTAATTCTCCCCAAATTGAAATAGGATTTACTTCACATGCATAAGGCGAAAACCTCTATCTCAATTAAAAAGCACACCACAACATACTTTCATAGATACCAGAGTTTTACATATGACTCTCTAGCGCATGTTCTTACAAGGTGGGAAAACCTATCATAATTAAGATGTAAGACTAGTAGTGAATACCACCATCATTGACTTTGATCATCAAATTCAAGATAACTTATGACAATTATTCAAGGAAAACTATGCCACCTATAATTACCCTTCGGTGGTCCATAAGGGGCAGGATTTTTCTCCTATCAGATGCCTCACCGTCTTGGGTCGTTAATCTATTTCCCTAAATCTTAGGAAGATGAGCTCATAACCAAGAAGAAGCATTTTTAGAACATACTCCAAGCCCATCTATGGTGCACATTGGAGAAAAATGTCTTTTGTTTCTCCAAAAATTATCAATATAAACCAATAAATATCAACAGAACAATATACCTCCTCCATGGCATTATTTCTTACCCATTGAATAAAACAATACTATGAAGAAATTGTAGTGTGCCTAACACATTGGGTTTGTATACACATTCATTGCATTTTCTGATTAAAATCATAATGATCTCACGTTCTTGATTACCACATGGGTTATGCTTAGTAGACTATACTTATAACATATTAATAAAAAGGAAGACCTTCTGGTCTTAGCTGTCCTGATCAATAGGAATTTACAACCAATTTTCAAATAGCCTAATGTGTTATTCCATTGATTGATTTTTCTCATTTGTGTCGTAGCAAACCAATAGATTTGTGATGCCGATAGTTGGTGAGTTTATTCTACATGATTCTCACACTTGTTATCCTTATTACCCAAGTGGCCTCCTCCACGAACTAATACCCACATTATGCCATGCACAACCAATAACTAACAAGAAGATTCCATTGTCATTTACATAAGATATTGTGTAGATATACATAATTTTCCGTTGATTTCAATAGATCTACAAATGTATGACAATAATGTTCTTCTACATGCCTCTAGGTCATTATTTTCTTTTTATGCTCAATAATTCCATTGCCACTGTGATATGCACATATCCAACAAAGATAATGCAACATATCATGTGTTGGAATATTCACTAATACTAAGAGGAGTGATAAATTAATATTGAGCACTTTTTCACAATTTTAATTATGTCATGCAAACATTTAATAGTTAACTACACCATTCAACAATGCACAACATCAAAGACAGTGCACAAGATATTTTTAGGTGGAAACCATTCCAGGAAGAAAACCATCGAACACTTTTAATATCACTATTAAATATTACATCAACAAGAAGCTCCAACTTCCGAGATTCTACAACAAAAAATTGAAGGAGGCTCTAACCCCATGATTTATCAATTTCGACTAAAAGGATGTTCCACACCCTCGTTTACCAACTCCAATAAGAAGGAGGCTCCAACCCCATGGTTTTATCAGCTACAACTCAAATGATGCTCTAACACATTGATTTACTAGATCCAATTAGAAGGATGCTCCAACCTCTTGGTTTTATCAATTCCAATTGAAAGTTGGCTCCAACCCCTAGTTTTATCAGCTTCAACGCCCTCATTTACCAACTCCAACTAGAAGGAGGCTCCAATCCTCTAGTTTTACTAGATCCAAATGAAAGGATTCTCCAAGACCCTGTAAGCTTCAACTTGCCCAAAAACCACCCTACCACCCTAAAGTGTTCTCAAGCTCCATCCTGAAGGAGACTCCAACATTCTTCTTGCACCACCTTAACACCCTACTCAACAAGGCACCACTTTCCCTAAAGGATCTGACCTTCAATTCATCACAATGGACCATGTTTCATATATTTTAAAACTCGATCCACCTCAATATCATAAACATAGTCAAAACAAATTCTTAACTCTATTAATTTGCAATACTACCACAATGTCATCAACAACAATACCAACTTTCTCTACTCAAAAGATCAAACCCTAGCTCAACAACTCAGTAGCAGTAACATAATCTCTTTGGAAGACGCTGCATAAATAACTCCTCCAAATGCAAAACATGTCTCAAAAACTATGCTGAAGTTATATTTAGTAGCATAGATAGCTCTATTAAGTCCACTGACACAACAACATACTCAATGCATCAATAGTATTTTCTACTCAGCTGAATACATAGACCTCTCTAATTAATACGACATTAACATATACATGGAAACCTTAGCAACTTTGATCACCAACCCTAGCAGCATATCAAACTCTCACAATAATCTGCTCATCATATACAACTCTTTGTCAATCTTCTAGTAGCAATATGGATACATTAACATCAATACACAACATTTTTTTCAATTGTACATAAGATTTATAGAAGCTCTTTAAAAAAAACAAACTCAATAATGGCTATGCACTTAAATAAAACTTTCCGACATATATAGGGAAAAGTTTGGGGGGGGGTGAATTTCGCTAATTGGCTATTTTTTAGACATTTTCCGAAGAAAAACATATTTGCCCATTTGGTTAAAAAATCGCCTATTTTTTACATATATATGATTAAATGGATGATATTAACCAAACATTTACCAATTTTAATAGTAAATTACATATTTTTTATTGTACATTTTCCTACATTCTATATTTATGACTTTTCAAACTAGAATAGTCACCTATAATACTATAAATAGGCATAATATTTGAATCCTTAAAATATAACCTCAACATATATGGCATGACAGTCTAATCCATGTTCAACGTGTAGTCATCAACACAGTATCACTGTGTTTATCTCACACATACCCAATATTTGTGAGCTACAATATATCCAAATAATGTGATAATCAATAATAGGAATACAATAAGACTAATAATTCTAGTTGGAAACTCTCATCGTCTGTCCTAGTCATCATATAAATAGGAGTATTGATAACAAACAACTAGTGTACCATTTTTAACCAAGTCACTTAACCATATAGACTAATTTGACACCTCATAGTAGAATTGATTATGAAATCATTCAATATTTGTGGCATTATGAATGTCAAACCCTAACTTGCAATTCCAACACTTCCAAACTATACACAACCCCACTAATTTTGGGAACACAACCTCTAATACAACAATCATCAATATAGGTCAAACAATTAACAAGTAAAAGTGATTTTCTTCATACCTCATATCATATTAACTCTAAAGGGAAGTTCGATCATCAAATCAGGTTGCCACTTTTTTTTTCATAGGTCCACTTTAGGTTCTGCCTCAAATTTCTATCAATACAATTCTTCAATCAACCCTTGATTATCCTTCTAATTTTTATTTTTCACAATCTTCCCCTTTCCACACGGGTTATTGAGATTCAAAAATGCCTTTGCTTGTGGGCTACTTGGCCTTAAATAGCTATTATGCTAGCAACCCTAAGTAGGCCTAATGTGATATTCTTCCAAACCTCCTCATCTACCCTTAAATTCATCCAAAACATACTTCAATTTACAGAGGATTCAACCCTAACTTGAACCACAAAAATGTGTTAGGTATTTCCTTAAAACAACCTTAGATTTTCTATTAAAACTAGACCAGACAAAGCCTTAGACCTAGCCTCAATACTGTCGCAAACAAGTTGGGATATTGCCTTAGAAGTGACCTTTAATAGACTTAGAAAGTTCTTCAAACTTAACCCTTACATGGCTTTAATGTTGCCTTAGTCATGACCAAATATATACCTCAGAATAGGGCCAATATTGGACCACAAAAACTTGGCCTAAAGCTCATCATAGGAGGTTGAAATAGGTTTGAGTGGAAGTCATAGGCCATACCAATAGTGGCCACATAGTAGGCCTCAGATGCACCCAAATTAGTCACAAATAAGGGTTTGAGGAGGGATCTGAATTTTGGCCTCTAAATAGGCCTCAGATGACACCAAATTAACCTTGAAAATAACCATTAAACAACTTGGATATGCCCTACCTCGAAGCTAAAATTAGGCCTCAAGTCCTATGCCCCAAACAGTGAAAATTTCCTTAGAACATGCTTCAAAATTCATTTTTTTCACAAAAAAAAAAAAATCAACCAAATAATAAAACATTAAACCTAAAAACTCAAAAAATCCTCAAAAAACTCGACCTCCTTCTCAAATTATCATTTTGCCTTGACCTCAAGGAGATATCACAAGATAATGCTTTTGAATCTATTCATTTTTGGAGAGCAACAAATATATAATATATATAGGACAAAGGGGCATGAAAGGGGGGAAATTTTCCCTTAAAAAAAGGAGCCAAACTAACAATAGGCTTAAATAAAAATCCTAAATTCCAATTTTCTTTGGTGTCAACCTATTCTCCATTTTTAAATTAATTTCAATAATAATATTCCTTTTAAGGAGTTGATTTTAATCCTTCTTTTGAGTCTATTTTGACAAGGAATGTATCTCATTTAGAGGGATGATTGGTCAACAAATTTTTTCCAATATTTATTAAATATTAAGACAAAATTTTACCAATAATGAGGTTTCCCTTTGCCATTCCATTTGGGCAACATCACCACATTTTTAGGGCATCATATTTAAAGGAGCATTTCTCGAGTGTTCAAAGACTAACACTGGCATAAATGACAACACCATTCAACAATCATGTGTGTAATTGAAAAATATGGTAGTCATTTTAGCCTCCCAACTAGCATTTGGATGTTTGTTGATGTGTTCTACAATTGATTTTCAAAGAATTGATCGTTGGACTCAAATTAATGGAAAGACTCGAGTCTCAACATCTAAAAGAAAACCTAATGCCTACAATTATTGTAGTCCATGAAATAATATCATCCCGTCCAATCCTTCATATTATTTTTCTCCTACCTATCAACATCCCTAAGATTATGAGTCCTCCATATGGTTGTTAGATGGGAAAGACACTCTAAAGATTTCATGTTTATTTATATAAATAGAAACTTGAAAAAAAATTAATACAATTTTTTTTGCTACAATAGTATCGATGTATTTTTTTTATGACAATCAATCTTATAAAAAAAAAGTAATATTTATAAAAACTTAAAAAACATATATCCTACAATTATTACAATAGTATGTACATTAGAATGCATAAGTAACATGCATGCTTGACATGCTTAACACTTTGCTAAGAGATTTTGCACATTTCAACAATTAGTGTCTTCATGTTAAATTAGGAATAATGACATTTGTTATGCTAACATGAAAGAAACTAATGCAAAATTGTGCACATTTATGAACATTTTTAATAATTTATTATAATTCTTTTATATTTTAAATAAATCAACTTATCAATTTTACACTATATATATCATTATTATTAATTATTAGAAAAAGGGAAGGAAAAAAAAAAAACTTTATGCTTACTTTTTCATTGAAGCAAAAAAACAAAAAAAAAAACTTCTATGATTACTTTTTCATTGAGGTAATTAGCACAGGCTTTCCATTGATATGGTATTTCATGTTTAGCAAATAGATGGATGAATAGATACAACCTGCACACATCATCTCCCTATGATACATGAATGAGAGAAACATGATATTCTAAAAAAGAGATATTACATCGTTTAATATTGAGCTTTGATATTAACAACAATGATGCATTGAGTTCCAAGAAAATATTTTGTACGATATAAGGACCATTTGAAAATTTCAAATGATTACACAATATTGTAGACCTAAAAAAATAAAGAAAATAAATCAAAGCAAAGTTCTATATATTTAAAAAATCAATTAACTTTATAAACATGGTAATGTATCTTAAAAATATGATTTAGATATCGATTCAATCTGCACAATACAAATTACACTGAACATGTACCTATATTATATTGAAAAAAATTGATTTTAACTTACAAAATGCATCTTTCATCTCAATTTGCATAAAATACATATAATATATTGAGTATAGCATGTTTGATTTCACAATCTCTTATCTTCATGTGAATTATAGACTTATGCACAAAGTTGTTACCAATAAAATTTACAATCATATGGTGAGGTAACCGTTTTGGCCTTCCTCAATCACTCATATACGTGGTAGTTCAAAATTGACTAGCATAATGGTCTCTACCAAATATCAATAGAGTTGTAGATAGTAAGCCTATCCATATGAGTGGTTTTATAGATTATCCCAATTTTTATATGATTTAGGCCATTGTCCTAAGTGTTTAGTAGGAAAAGACATGGGACAGTTGGTTGTTGACATTTACAAATATTTACAAAACTTTTAATAATGAATCCTACTAACCGAAATCCTGAAATTGGTATTTTTTTTTTCATTTTTTTCATGCACTAATTGATTATGAACTCACTAGCCAACCCTTCTTCCTATTAGCTTAGTTGTTGCTGAGTTGTTGCCATCACTTACGATCCAACATTTCGTAAATGCAACAAAGTTATTCCTTCATGAGGATGCATCCGGCCTTCCTAAGTGAAGGAGTTTTTGTTGCCACTGACGAAGGGAAGACATATATATCCAGATATAAATTCTATGTTTCAAGGTGAATGAGATAATATTTTCATCAATTTCTAGTTTTTACTAGTTTGGACATGTACAAGGTCTGCAATGCACCTGATCGATGGACAAGAAAAGCGGGTGAAAATTATTCTAGACAATCGTTAACTAATCTTTCAGGATCACATTGTATATTAGTTAGCATTAGTTCATTAGATTTTCCTGATTTTGTTGTTAGTAAGTTACATAGAAGTTATTTAGACATAATTGTCTCCCTTCAATTTCCAGATGTATAAATACCCTTTTTTCAATCTCAATAATACAATTTTCATTGCGGATTTTATTCATGGGCCTATCTCTATTATTTTCATTGCGGATTTTATTCATGGGCCTATCTATAGTGTTAGAAGAGCATCGATAAATTTCTAAACTCTATATTCTGTAGTGTTGAGATTCACTATAGAGGTTATGGTCTATGACGAAACTTACGGTGGTCTGTGCAGAGGTGAAATCGTGGTAGAGTTTTCAAGGGTGAAATTGACGATGTAATCACAAGCGTTGAAGGGTGCATAAGTCTCCAATATTAACAATACTGTGGCAGGGTAAAGTGCAAAACCATTAAGTGACATGTGGGGTGGTGTAAAACTGTTTTCGAACCCTACCCATCATGTGATCAATGACCCACGTTGATTGTGAAACCCTCGATTAAGAACTCTGAAAACCACCCAAGTGGGTGGTGCAAAGTAGTGTGTGGTTTCGAGAAACCCGCTAGTCTATGACACCCTCCATGTTTGTTGTACCGTTGTTTATCCCACACTGGCAGTTTCACACTGTCATTTGTTTGTTGATGATTTTTTATGAAGCTTGGGACCCGAATGCCACCATAGGATACCACGTTTTGTTGTTGACTATAATTCGGTTAGTTGTTAGTGTGTGATTTTTAATATCGCGTGCAGAGGTATTACACGCTACTTTGGTGAGTCCTTTATATAGTGCTGAAAGATTTAAAGTTTTTTTTATAGTCTATCGAGAAGTATAGTGTGGTTTCTTAAATACTTACGCAAATATGAATTTATTGATCTCATTACTTTGTTTTGTTCTCAGTGAAAAGGACAATTACCATGAATGGTTTCGAAAGGCTAAAAATACTCTTATTTTTAACGATTTATGGGAAGGTATTTGTGAAGGAAAGGGTGATAGTGAACTAGAAATTCAGAAGAAGAAAAACAACTTGCAATTTGGAAGAGTAAAGATAACAAGGCATATGATTTAATTTATGCTTCTGTAATAGAATAGGTAAGTGGGCATATTCCTTTCAACACCAAAACATTTGAAGCATTAAAGAAATTAAAAGAACTTTTTTACTCCCAGTGAGAGATGGAAATAATATAATTATTGATGAAATTATTTAATATGGAATTGAAAGATAATGATCCAATGAGGTTGGCTTCATAAATTAAAGCCATTTACCATGATATTGATTCCATTGGTGTCAAACTTGATATGCAACTCACTACATTTATTAAAGCTAGATATACCCTACCTATTCCCGCTACTTCGAATCTCTTCAAGCTAATGAACAAATGAAATAAATAGCATTTGATAAAGTTGTAGAGAAAATTGTAGAGAGAGAAAAATCCTTTGGTAAGAAGGAGTCACTTACCAATCCCAATATTGAGACTTTGTGTCTTGCAAGAAAGAGAAGAAGTCTCAAGGAGAGTTTGATAGAAATAGTAAAAGCATTAGATGTCGTGGTAATAAATATTTTAGAGTAGGGGGTAATAATCATAAAGGTGATAGACAAAAAGAAAAAAATTCAGAATAATAAACAATTTATTAAATGTTATAGATGTGGTAAACTTGGTAATGATGCTCCTAATTGTCATATTTCTTGGGAAAAGATTAGTGAGAAGAGAGAAAAATTTAGTGAAAAGAAAGAGAAACCACCTCGAGACAAAGGAAAACGACCTGAGTTTTCCCACTATATTGTTGCACATTGTAATTTTAGTATAAATGATGTTTTTAACACTACTTTATCTGATTGGAAAGAAACTTGGATATTGGACACTAGAACCACTTGTCACATAACATTAACGAGAGAATTTTTTGAAACATTCAGTGATAATATTGATAGAGTTGTTTATTTCACTGATAAATCACAAATAAAGCCTTCAAGAATTGGATCTATGGAGCTGAAAATATCAGGACTTGCATATTATATTTTACAAGATGTTATTAACATTCCTCGATTTCAAATAAATTTAATATCTATCATACATATGAGGAAGCAAGAGAATTCTATACATATATTTGATGGTATAGTTCAAATCTGTAGAGAATATGATAATATGATTTTTATGACTAGTGTTGAAGAAGACAAACTCTTGAAACTCAAAGGCACTTCATTTTCTACATTAAATTTTCCTCATTTAGCTCACCAAATTGATACTTTGTCTTCCAGTTTTTCGTGGAATGCTGGTTTGGGTCATATAAAATATGATAGTATCGGGATTATGAGACAAAAAGGCATGAAAGGTCTTCCTACTATTCCAAGAAAATGTACATCATGTGATGCTTGTATTTTGGGCCAACATTGTAAGGAGCCTCTTCATAACTCTACTTCTAGAGCTTCCAAGAATTTAGGTCTCAAACATTTTTATTTATGTGGGCATGTGATTGTTCCATCTACCAATGGTAATGCATACTACTCAATGATGTGTTGGGTTGAAAGCGAAATCATAAGTTTTTGAGACTTTTAATTTTTTTTATTGATGGATTAAAAATGAAACTCAAATTAATATTTCCATTATACACTCTCATAATGGTGGTGAATACACATATCATGCATTTGAAAAGTATTTACAAGACAATGGAATTAAACATCAGACTACAATTCCTTATAATATGCAACAAAATGGTGTTGTGTAACGTATGAATTGAACTTTGCTAAATATGGTCAGATCGACGATGCTTTTTAAGAATGACAAGTTGATATTTTGGGGAAAAGAAATAATTTGCGCAGTCCATATTCAAAATTGATATCCTTTTTTTGCCATCAATAATAAGTATCCTTATGAAATGTGGTATAATTGACTTCTTGTTGTTCAACATTTTAGAGTTTTTGGTTCTCTATGCTATGCATTGATTCCTAAACATTAGTGCAACAAATTGGGTCCCCAAGCGTCGCAAATGTCTTTTCTTGGGATATACTACTACTTCTAAAGCTTACAAGTTATATGATGAGGATAACAAGAAATTAATTATTTCAAGAGCTGTAATTTTTCTTGAATCTTCTAAATATGCTTCCACTATTGATATACAACTTAGTCATTTGGGTAAATTCCTTCTAAGAAGTATTAGAATGAATTAGGTAATTATCTTCCACATCCTAAAGGGGGATTCCAATTTTAGATTAGTATGTGCATTTTCCTTCAATAAATTTCCCATATTGAACACGAAATGAAGAAAAATTGGATGATGATAATATTTTTGCTAAAGAAAAATTGGATGATAGTATTGTTTTTGCAGGATTAGAAATTTCTCTTCAAGACCTTGTTCTTCAAGATGAGTAGTGTAGAAATTTCACCTGTAGAACAAACCGATATATGCAATGTCCTAAAGCATAATACTTGTTCTACTTCTACAAAACATTAAGCGGAAGCATAATCGAATTCATGAGCAACATCTAGTAGAAACATGAAAAACTGATCAAGAGAAATGATCACACATAACACAAGATATATCCAGGGGAAAGCACTAGCATAAAACCCCAACCATGTATTATCAATCAAGTGGAAATCCTCTTCACAATACAAAAAGAATTAGCTCTCAAGCTATTCAGTTCTCAATGAACTATGAAGATATGAAGATATGTCTCATGAACCAACCAAGCCCTGTTTATATAGGCTTTACCTATGGTCCTTGCGTAGTTTTCTTAGGAAATAATAGCAAAAGCATATGCTATTAATTCCAACATACCAAAATTAACCAATGGTCCAACTACGCAATCCTTGAGGACACTAGTTCCTCAACCATGCAAAAACTACTTACTAGAAATAGTCAAGCATCTGATAGTACATTGTCCCTCATCTAATCTCAACTAGGTCTTTGACAGAACTGACATGCAACAGTTATCCATGAGTGAATCCTCAGTTATCTAAAATAATAGTTGTCACATGCATGCAAGCATTAACAAACTATATTTTATTATTTTAACAACTTGTTAAAATAGTCTAACTGGACTTGACTAGTAAGAACTAAATCAACTGATTCTCTCTTTATAGAACTCATACTTATTGCCTCAATCAGTGGAGGAAACTCATGTGCATGCTCACAAAGACTTCAAATTCAAATTTCCTTAACTAATTATCTCAACTGAATTAATTAATTAATATTTCCAACTTCTATTAAGACCAAAATTAATTTTACTTCCTATAGATAGACTAGGGACTGCTATAAATAGGAAGGGACCTAGAAATGCTATTTTTAGAACTTTCTATTTTTAGCAGTTTCACCTCTCACCCAATGTGGCCAATGACCTCACTGGCCAAACTGATATTTTTAGACATGCTATTTTTAGTAGGTCTATTTTTAGCACATTCTAAATTTATCATTTCTTATTGCACATTTTTCAACACTCCCTATCAACAAGAAAGGCTTCCTCTCGAACCCGATCCTGTAACTCTGGAATGTTCTGCATGCAACACATCTACCCAGTCCACTTGCTCCAACAACACTTGGAACAAAAACACTCCTAACTGACCACTCTGTTGGGCTAGGAACATACTCTGATGCTGAAGCTCTACCTGCTACTGACAACTGCTCCTTCTCTGACATCTGTGCTATTGCAACATCTCCATGCATCTCCCACCATTGCACACCTCTCTGCGCCACCTAGCACTATGCAAAACACTTGTGCCTCTCGCATTGCTGCAGCCTGCTAGCTATGAGCTGTCCTGGGATTCCCTGCACTATCACTCTTTCTGCCGCTCCATCCGCATCTGTCTCTACCCAATCAGTCAATTCCTGCTACTCCACATCGGGGCTCCCATAGCAAGGTCTCATCTAAGAGGTTGGGTACCTCAAGGATGCTACCCCTCCTCCTTGGGACGATCACTCTATATCGCCCCGCCTCCTACCTAGAGGTATGGCTGCATGTGATCCCTCAACCCACCTGGCTCGAAGTTTCCCCCTACTGGAGGTCTCTACATGAGTAGATGTCTCTACTAGATCTCCTCTCAGCTTCCCCTGTTGTGGTTTCCCCACAACCTCCTTAAGTTGCTGCACCAATCATGGCTCCTCCACAATCATTTGAGAACTCTTCTGGCTCTGCATGTTGAGAGGTAATATACCCTCCCTCTCAACCACCAAGTCTCCATCAGTTGCCTTGGTGCTCAAGGCTTTGCATGCATCTTGAACCTCAAGAGCATACAGGTTCTTGACCCGTGAAACAATCTGCTTCAACTGTCTAGTGATGATGTGTCTAAGGAAAACCTTTCCCTTGCTGAAGACTACATCATAGCCTCTGTCTTCCAACGTCGTAATCGACACCAAGTTTCTCTTCAGTCCTGGCACATACTTGACATCGGTCAAGGTAAGGCGAGATCCATGCTCCCTCTGAAAAATAACCGTGCCTACACCTGAGACACTATACTTCTTATCATTACCCGTCGCTATGAGTATCTGGAGATCTTTCTCCTCCAAAGTACTGAACAAACTCTTGTCACCGGTCATGTGGAAAGAAGCTCCACTGACAAGAAACCAACCACTTCCCACCATGGATGAAACCATGCATGCGAAGAGTGTGAAATCCAACTCAAACTGTGAAGCAAGTGCCTCACCTTCAGATCCTTCCCCGGATCCCTTCTTGGATTTCCTCTGTGGACAATTTGTAGCATAATGGCCCACCTCATGACAATGAAAGCATCGTACTTTTGATTTGTCAACCTTCTTCCCATTATTGGAAGAACTAGATTCGGAAAGAGAAACCTTCTCCTTCCACTTCTTCGCCTTACTCGCTAAGGCACAGTTCTCCTCATCATGCATGGATGAAGAACTATCTCTGGTGCTCTGTCTGATCTCCTCCTGCATCAAATCTAACCATAGTCGTTCCCAATATAGTAGTTTCTCCCTTCCATTCACCGAGTCCTGGTAGTTATGCTAGCTCCTAGGAAGGCCAAGGAGTGCTAGACTCACCATATCCTCATCTGATGTCATGACCCCTACACTTGCAAGCTCATCCCTGCATGTGATGAGCTTGGTCAGATACATAAAGATCGTCTCATCCCTTTCACACTTGATCTTTCAAAGTTTGTCCTTCAGTGCCAGCTTCCTCTGATCACTGCTATTCTGATATAAATATTTCAATGTTTTCCACATTGCATGCAGAGTCTACTTGCCATGGAGGCTCGAGACAATGTGATCTCGCACTCCCTCCAAGAGAATTCTCCTAGCCCTAGCCACACACTTCCTCCATTCCACCTGCTTAGTCTTGTCAGTAGGCTTAGGAATTTCTTGATCAATGAAATCCTTAAGGCCATTATCTTCCAAAACTGCCTCCATGTGATCCTTCCAAGCTATATAGTTTGAGCTGCCATCAAGGGCATACTCAAGCCTCAAACCATAGAATGCCATTGATGAAATAGATGTGATAAGAAATTGAGATCTATATCCTGAATAATAAACTTTGAATTTCTCCTGCTAGTATACTATTCTTGCTTGATCACTTGTGCTCTGATACCATGTAGAAATTTCACCTGTAGAACAAACTGATATATGCAATTTCCTAAAGCATAATACTTGTTCTACTTCTACAAAACATTAAGCGGAAGCATAATCGAATTCATGAGCAACATCAAGTAGAAACATGCATAATTGATCAAGAGAAATAATCACACATAACACAAGATATATCCAGGGGAAAGCACCAACATAAAACCCCAACCATGTATTATCAATCAAGTGGAAATCCTCTTCACAATACAAAAAGAATTAGCTCTCAAGCCATTCAGTTCTTAATGAACTATTAAGATATGAAGATATGTCTCATGAACCAACCAAGCCCTGTTTATATAGGATTTACCTATGGTCCTTGCATAGTTTACTTAGGAAATAATAGAAAAAGCATATGGTATTAATTCCAACACACCAAAATTAACCAATGGTCCAACTACGCAATCCTTGAGAACACTGGTTCCTCAACCATGCAAAAACTACTTACTAGAAATAGTCAAGCATCTGCTAGTACACAGTCCCTCATCTGATCTCAACTGGGTCTCTGACAGAACTGACATGCAACAGTTATCCATGAGTGAATCCTCAGTTATCTAAAATAATAGTTGTCACATGCATGCAAGCATTAACAAAATATATTTTATTATTTTAACAACTTGTTAAAATAATCTAACTGGACTTGACTAGTAAGAACTAAGTCAATTGATTCTCTCATTATAGAACTCATACTTATTCCCTCAATCAGTGGAGGAAACTCATGTGCATGCTCACAAAGACTTCAAATTCGAATTTCCTTAACTAATTAACTCAACTGAATTAATTAATTAATATTTCCAACTGCTGTTAAGACCAAAATTAATTTTATTTCCTATAGATAGACTAGGGACTGCTATAAATAGGAAGGGAGCCAGAAATGCTATTTTTAGAACTTTCTATTTTTAACAGTTTCACCTCTCACCCAATGTGGCGAATGACCTCACTGGCCAAACTGCTATTTTCAGACATGCTATTTTAGCAGGTCTATTTTTAGCACATTCTAAATTTAGCATTTCTTGTTGCACATTTTTCAACAAGTAGCCACCACAACAATCACTACGAGGATCAACACGGATCAGGTCATTTCCGAAAAAATGTGATGAATTTGATATATGAATTTCTTCTAAACAAAGTAAAGGAAAGGAAGGAGATGCTACTTCAAGTTCATGTAACAATTCTTGTTGTTCTTATGATTGTGAATTTATTTTTCTGATGTTAATGAACCTACTTCATTTGAAGGCATTTCTAGTTATAATGAATGGAAAGACACAATTCAAAGGAAGTATGATGCTCTCATTAAAAAAGCCACTTGGAGGTTGGTGGATCCTCCTATTGGAATCGAACCCATTGGCTATAAGTTGGTTTATAAAATTAAATATGAGGAAAATGGTTCACTTGACAAGCACAAAGCAAGACTTATAGAAAAGGGGTATGCAAAAAAATAAGGTGATTATTATACAGAAACATTTGATCTTATACCTAAATGGGGCACTATTAGAACCTTATTTTCTATTTCAGCTCAAAAAGGATGGAAAATACATCATATGGATGTAAAAACTACCTTCTTAAATGATGATCTAAAAGAACATGTCTACATGTTTCAACCAGAGGGTTTTTCCTTTAAAGGAAAAGATCAGAAGGTATGCAAATGATTGAAATCCTTGTATGATTTGAAACAAGCACCCCGAGCATGGTATGAAAGAATTACTAGGCATCTTCTCAAGTTGAATTATAAGCATTTTGATCTCGATGATGCAACTTTATTTTTCAAGAAAATTGGAAGATTAGTTGTATATCTAGTTGTCTATGTTGATGATTTGATGATCAAAGGGAACAATGATGATTATATAACATCTGTTAGGAAGGAGCTATAAAAGGTTTTTGATATGAAATATTTGATTTTACTTCATTATTATTTAGGAATTCAAGTTGATAAAAAACCTTAGCTTATTTGTATTTCTCAGAAAAAATATGTTGGGAAATTATTGAGTAAATTCAGAATGCAGGATTTTAATTACATTTCTACTCCAATGGAGCAGAATAAAAATCTTAATTCAAATGAGGGCAGTCCATTTGAAGATCCAACAAACTACAAACAACTTGTTGGAAGTTTTATTTATCTTGGTACTACTCATTCAAACATCACTTTTGTTGTAGGAATACTTTCCAAGTTTATGCATCAACCTTGTGAAGGTCATTGGGTCGCAACAAAATGGGTGTTAAAATATTTGAAAGGCACTGAATCATATGGAATAAAATATTCCAAAGTTTCATACTTGCATCTTACTTATTATTTAGATTTTGACTTTCATGGTGATAAAGAGCATGGGGTGTCTACTTCTGGTTATTTGGTGACCCTTCAATCAACAACTATCACTTGGATATCATGAAAGGAATTTGTACTTGTTGATTCTACCACTGATGTTGAATATGTTTATGTAGCTCCAGCTACAAAAGAAATCAATAGCTTCATAAAATACTTGAAGATTTGTAGGAGAAACAAAATATTTCAACGCCTCTCTTTGTTGACAACACTTCTGCAATTCAATTGGACAAGAACCCTAGATTCCATGATCGAACGAAAAATATCAACACAAAATATCAGTTGATTCGTCATCATGTAGAAGCCAAAGCCATTCATATGACACATTATCCCACTTCATAGAAAATTGCACATATTTTTACCAAAGAATTACGACGTGAAAAGTTTGAAAAGTTCAGAATTTTACTTGGCATGTAAGATGTCCCTTCAGATTAAGGGGTGGATGTTAACTAATCCTTGAGGATCACATTGTTTATTAATTAGAATTATTTCATTACTTTTTCCCAAATTTCTTGTTAATAGCTATTTAGACATAACTATCTCTCTTCAAATTTCAGATGTATAAATATCATGTTTTCAATATCAATAATACAATTGTCATTGTGGAGTTTATTCACGGGCCTGCCTATACCAACCCCCTAATACCAAGCTAGGGTCACCTATGTGTGACTTATTAGGTACACAACATAGTAGTCGATTCAAGTCAAAGCAAGGAATCATAAGGCCCCTAACAACCAATGCACCTAAGCAATGGAATGAATGTTATAAGGGGAGGATCTAGTATGAACATATAAGCTATTAATTATATTTCATATTCTAGTAAAACATTATTTCAATGCTAAATTAAAAAATTTCAATTACATCTTAGATGAGCATCTTATCTTTGTAAAATGAATATTCACATGTTGTTAGGTCCCTATAATACTAGTGTATTCCTCTTATTTTTATTAGTGTATCCCCCTATTATTATTATTGTGCCCATGTATCCCCCATGTTGTTATTATTGTTCCCCATAGAAGCCCACTATTGTTATTGTTGTGCCCTTACATTATTATTGTTATGTAGACTCTGATTATATTATGACCCCTTAGACTTCTATATATACCAAGGAGGTATTATCATTTAGATCATCCAACAATTGTTCGTTTATGTAATGTAAAGGAGGTTTGCCTCTCGAAGAGAATAATTTTTAAGTCGTTGATCTATCTTTTCTGTGAGCTGGTTGCATAACATTTTGTATTAGAGCAATGGATTCTAGGTTTCCACTTCTTCAAACAGGTCATCGTGGATTTTTCGCTATAAATTTGTTTCTAAAAGGTTTCAGAAGCTAAAATTGCAACCACGTCAAGTTGAAGTATTGGTGAACTTCGTGTACGAATTTTAGATCTTCGCTCGCTATATTTTCAAAGAAATGATCCGAGGATGTTAAGGTTTTTGCATGCTCTAGATTTCCATATAAAACAAGTGACCTAGGGAAAATCATCATAACTTTCTCTTTGAGCATCAGATTTGAATTTCGTAAAAAATGAATGAAATTTCACAGAATTCAGTATTTTATCATTTTTATGGCCGAAGGTCGAAACAGTGACACATGGAACTCTGTACAAGTTCATTCTACTGAATCAATATATAATCAGGTCATCGTGGGAGATTGGGCATCTCATTCTTGAAGAAGCCAATCATGGTCTAACTTGTGGGGTTCGAAATATAACTCATAGGGATACCACATGACGAAATTGCAGGTTTTAGAGATACAAAATTACATATATACAACAATTTCAATATCGATATCCTAAAAAACAAGAAAAATGTGTGTATTGTTTTAAATTTTACATCACTTTTGTTTGAAAAATCAGTTTGAAGTGATTCAAAGGGAATAGTGAAGTATATATATCATTGTTTGATTCTAAAAGGCCCCAAAACAAAAAAATGGACATAGATAGTAAGAAAATATAAAACTCTTTTATGATGCATGAAAAAGAGGAAGAAATGCAGCATGATATCTCAAATTTACGAGCCCAATTGCACCAAATTTTGCTCTCGCAAAAAGTAACAAAAAATGAATTGGAAGACATGATGAATGTTAAGATAGATGGTATAAAAGGGGACATGGGAGTTAATATAGATGGTATAAAAAGGGACATGGGAATTTTGAATGATGAATGTGAAGATAGATGAGTTGAAGGAAGGTTTGGCAAAGTTGTTAGAAGAAAGGATTCCCAATGGTGAGAAGGTAACCTATGAAAATAATGATGAGGACAAAAGAAATATGAATTATGATTTTAGAGACTTTAATGTTGGGTTCAAGAACCACCACATTCATAGAAAATTTTAGGGGCGAATGTTCTCCCTTTGGCGAAATTAAGGGGTTTTAAATTTTTTGTGGGCGAATATTTTGTATCATAGTACATTTTTACAAATCACCTCAAATAGCCCACCTTATTTTAAAGGAGAGGGTAAAAAAAGTAAATTTAGCCCTTCAAATTAGGAGTTACAACCTTCCATTGGCCCATTTTCAAGAATAGGTTTTATTTAAGTGAATCCATTCGCCCATTTTCAAGAATAGGTTCTATTTAAGTGAATCCTATGGGCCAAAGGCCTAAATACCATATTTATAAAAGAGGTATGGTAAATTAATAAAAATATAAATAAATGAGAGGTATGATAAATAAATAAAACATTTTTATATTTACTCCATAAGTCACCTTATATACATGCAAGGGTGTAAACAAATAATAATATAAGTAAAGTGGAGGTATGGTAAATAAATAAAATGTCTTTTTATACTTACTCAAAATGTATGGTAAATAAATAAAAATATAAATAAACTAGACACATGGTAAATAAATAAAACCTCCTTTTATATTTAGTCCATAACCCTCGTTCTATTTATGAAGGTTCAAGAAAGAGGTTTTATTTAAGTGAATCCTATGGGCCAAATACCATATTTGTAAAAGAGGTATGGTAAATTAATAAAAATATAAATAAACGAGAGGTATGGTAAACAAATAAAACATTTTTTTATATTTACTCCATAAGTCACCTTATATTTACGAACACTCAAAAAATGCGTTATATTTAGGTGAAACCTATGGGAAAAATACTATGGGACAAATACCATGGACTAGATTTTTATTGATACCATGCAAAAAAACATTATTAACCCTATTATTAGTATTAATAAAAATAAAAATGGCACATGGTATTGACCCATGGTATTCACCAAAATGGAACATGGTATTGACCCATGGTATTCACCTGGAATGTAGCCTATTTAAATGGGGGAATTAAACCAGCATAGATCCATCTTTACTCTGGATCTACTAACCCCCGAGAGGTATCAAATATCATGATATGCAAACTAGCATAGAGTGAAAAATTTAAATGGGGAAATTAAACCAGCATAGATCCATCTTTACTCTGGATGTACTAACCCCCCAGAGGTATCAAATATCATGATATGCAAACTAGCATAGAGTGAAAAAATATTTGATCCGATCAAGAGAAAAAATGGATGTTGTAATTTAATGTATGTTAAAAATTTTAGCTTGGTTAAAATAAAAATCAACTATTAATTTATTAATTTTTATAAATTACTAATAGTACTTTTTAAGCTCCAGGTTTATGATAACCCATGGTATTGACCCATGGTAATACCATGGTATTCATGTGAGTATAGACTATTTAAAGGGGAAATTCTATCATCTTAGATCCATCTTAATTCTGGGTCTACCAAGTGCTCAGAGGGATAAATAGACTTCATCCCCCTAAGAGTGGTAGATGTGGAGTTAATATGGATATAGGTTGGTTTTTATGATAATGAAGATATTAAATAGACTTAGGAAATTATATTGTAAAAACATCTTAAGGTGAATGGTTAAAGCATAGACATTGGACATGTATATTTGTATACTTCTGTTTTAAACTGAAACAAATCTAGGGCTAAAAGGAATGGATTGATTGCACTAGTCATCCTTCTATAACTTTCCAACATATGCTGGAGTAAACAGATTGTAATTTGGGTAATTTTTCTAATCGCAAACATGAACATACTTGTGTATTGGCAGGGTGGTTACGAGGTCCCTAGAAGTGATGAATTTGAATTTTTCTTGGTTTTTTAGTAATTTTGATTTCAAAAGATAATTTAAAGAAATGCAATGAATTCATTTGTGTATTCAATAAACACAAGATTTTATAATTGAGTAAAATATTTGCCATGCCTGGTGAGAGATTCGCCAAAAAATTATATATACATATCATATTATTGATAAAATCGCCTTCCATTTTTCCTATATACCATGGAGATTCGCCCATTTATTATACATGTAAATTTAGGGGGGGTTCTTAAAATTTTCCCTGACCACATTCCAAATATCGATATGAGGAAGTTTGACGACAAGGATACTAAAGATGGATCAATATTTTGATCTCCATGCTATGAAACACACACAAAAGGTACACATTACATATTTATGTTTAGAACCCAATGGTTTGTATGGTATTGATGGCTTTCTACTCGTAAAACACTTTTCACTTGGTCAATTTTTATAGAGGAAATGCTAGCACATTATGAGGATACAAAAGGCAACACCTTCTTTAGCCAATTGATAAATCTCAAACAAAAGGGTTCAATTGTAGAGCACATTGAGTACTTCCAAAAACTAAATATTAGTGTAACTCATATTCGGGAGAAGTATAGGATTTATGTCTTCATAGGGACTTTGAAGGATAACATCCAACATGAGGCTCGTATTTTGGAACCTGATTGATTGGAAAAGGAATTCAGGGTGGGAAGAAAAGTTGAAAGCAAAATTATGGAAACAAGGAAATCTACCACTCACAACTATAAAAATGGAAGTGTTGCTACTCTTAGACTTCCATAACCTACAAGGTTGACATCACAACAATTGGAGGAAAAAAGAGAAAGAGGGCTTCGTTACAGTTTTGATAGAAAATACACTAAAGGTCATACGTGTGCTGAGAAGAAATGATTCTACATAGATTGTGAGGAGGAGAAAGAAAATGAACAAGAAACATCAAAAGAGGAGGATATAAACCAAGAACTAATCCAAAAGAAAGAAGAAATGAATCCAACCATTCTTGCAATGCATTGGCAGGAATTACCACTCCTCAAACTCTCAAGATATAAGGACATATCAAGAGGAAAAAGGTAATAGTACTGATTGATTCATGTAGTACTCATAATTTTATTCATTATAAGATAGCCAAGTAGTTAAATTACTTCCTATATCCAACACCTAAGTGTCAAGTGATGGTTGCAAATGGAGGAAATATAAATTGCTCTGGAAAGTGGCATAATACCAAGCTAACCATGGGGAAATATGTATTGAATACTCCAATACTTTCCATTACAGTGGGTGGTGGTGATGTTGTAGTAGGAATCCAATGGTTACAATCTTTGGGGACAATAGCTTTTAATTTTCAAGAACTTTTCTTGAAATTGTTTTCGAAAGAAAAGTAAGTTGAATTAAGGGGTATCATAGGGAAACCAAGAAACATAATCATCTTTAATGGCATGAAAAACCTTTTGAAGAAATAAAAATGGGGCGTAATCGCACAATTATGCTCACTAGAGGTTCAAACATCAAAAACATATATTTCCCCAGATCTGCAAAAATTATTGTATAATCATTCCAATTTATTTGAGACTCCCAAAGGCCTCCCACCTTTCTGAGATCATTATCATGCTATATCTTTGATTCGAAGAAGTGTTCCTCCAAACATAAGACCTTACAGATATTCCTTACGAATTTTTGGTAATTCCTTTTGGACTTACTAATGCACCTTCAACATTTCAAGGTTTGATGAATTCCATTTTCAAACACTTCCTTAGAAAAGTTGTGTTAGTATTTTTTTATGATATACTAATCTACAACAAGTCTTGGAATGAACATGTTCAACATGTTGACAAGGTGCTCAAATTATTAGATGATAAACAATTATAGGCAAAAACCTCCAAATGTTTCTTTGGAGTATAGGAGGTGGAATATTTAGGTTATATTATATCTCATGAGGATGTTAAGGTAGACCCTAACAAAATTAAATCCATTAAAGAATGGAAACTTTCCACAACCATAAAGAATCTTCAAGGATTTCTCTAGTTGACAGGGTATTATTGCAAGTCTGTTAAGAATTATGGGAGAATAGAAACACCTCTAACAATACTACTGAAGGAAGATGCATTTTCTTGGACTCCAGAAGCAACTAAAGCCTTTGAACATCTTAAATATGCAATGTGCCAATCATCAACCTTAGTTATCCCTGACTTAACAAAAACATTTATTGTGGAATGTGATCCCTTAGAAAATGGAATTGGTGTTGTTTTAATGCACGAAGGAAGACCTGTTGCTTTTGAAAGTCTTCCAATTAAAGGAAGGTACTTACACAAACCTATTTATGAGAAAGAAATGTTGGAAATATTACATGAACTAAATAAATGGAGATTTTACCTAATATGAAGACACTTCAAGGTAAAAAAAGATCATGATAGTCTTAAATACTTTTTAGAACAAAGATTATTTTTAAAAGAGCAGCAAAAATGGTCACAAAGATGTTGGGTTATGACTTTGAAATCTTCTACAGAAAAGGGAAGCAAAACTTTGTTGCAGATGCACTCTAAAGAAAGGATGAGGATGTGGAAGCATTACTTTGTGTTATTTTTATTATCCAACTTTGTTGGATAACTGAAGCAAGGGATGAATGGAAGAATGACGAAGAGGTGTGAGCTCTCATTCAAAATTTGAAGAAAGATCCTAGTACATCTTATACATTTAGTTGGAAAAATGATTCATTATGGTACAAATATCGCTTATATCTTTGTAAGAATTCCCAACTCAAGAAAAATATTCTTTTTGAATTCCACACCTCCCCCTTAGGAGGGCACTGAGGATTTTTGAAAACTTACCACAAGGGTCAAGAAGGAATTATTTTGGGATGGCATTAAAATATTCAGAAGTTTGTGGCAGAATGTTTGGTTTTCCAACGAAATAAAGTTGAGGCAATTAAGACCCTAGGTCTATTACTACCTTTATCCATTCTAAGTCAGCATTGGGAGGAGGTCTTAATGGATTTTATCACAAGTTTACCCAAGTTTGAATGAAAGAGTGTCATCTTTATGGTAGTTGATAAAATTACCAAGTATGCACACTTTTGTGCATTATCTCATTCTTTTAAATCCAGTACGGTCGCTACTGAATTTATGGAAACAATTCAAAAGCTACATGGAAACCCAAAGATTATTTTAATTGTCACAGATCCCATTTTAACTCAAAATTTTTAGACGAAACTATTTACTTGTCTTAGTACTGAACTAGCTCATAACTCATCTTATCATCCTCAATCTGATGGGAAAACTGAGAGAGTGAAAAAATGTTTGGAATGATATCATGGTTGCTTTGTATCTGATAAACAAACATAATCGATCAAGTGGTTACCTCTAGATGAATGGTGCTACGAAACTTCCTTCCATACTGCAGAAAAAATAACCCCATTTATGGCACTTTATGGATATCATCCATCATCCATCACGTCATATTTAAGAGAAAAATCAAAGGTTCAAGCAGTGGAATATCACATCGAGCATCGAAAACAAGTCCTCCAAATCTTAAAAGATAACCTCACTCTAGCATAGAATCGAATGAAACAACAACCACATCAACATCATAGTGAAAGGAGTTTTAATGTAGGCGACTTGGTATTTTTACGGCTACAACCATACAAACAAATGTCCCTCAAGCGAAATAGGAAGGATAATAAATTATCACCAAAGTACTATGGTCCTTACATGGTGTTGCAAAAGATTGGTACTTTAAATTGGAGCTGCCTACATCTTCTCGAGTACACCTGGTTTTCCATGTTTCATGCTTAAACAACTACAACACCAGAACCCGACAACTACAAAATCGATTTAGAGCATCACATTAAGTGGAAGAACATACCCACTGAAGAATGCACATGGGAGGACAACACTTTTTTGAAGGAAAGGGCATGTTAGGTCCCTATAATACAAGTGTATTCCCCTTATTGTTATTAGTGTAACCCCCTATTGTTATTGTTATGCCCTTGTATCCCCCATGTTTTTATTAGAAACCCACTATTGTTATTGTTGTGCCCTTACATTATTATTGTTATGTAAACTCTAATTATATTGTCATCTCTTACACTCTTATATATACCAATGAGGTCTATCATTTGGATCATCCAAGAACTATTCATTTTTGTAATGTAAAGGAGGTTTCCCCATCGAAGAGGATAATTTTTAATTCGTCGATTTATATTTTCTGTGAGTTGAGGGTGCATAACACATACAAGGACCTCTATGCATGGTCATTTTACAGTCAACTTGTGGAAGGATATTTATACATTATCACTTTACAATCAACTTATTTGTCTTCAAAACTTATCTCTCTACTTTAAATTATTTATATATCTACATTATCAATAGTTTTAATTAGAAAACAAAACTATAAGAAACAAACAAATCAAAGCTCTAAGCATTGAACTGGAGACCTCTCATTACAAAAGCCCAAATAAATATTAGTTGAAACATTTTTTCCCATTTTTCTATTTGAAATAAAAAATTGCATAATCCTTAAGAACTGCAAGGCCATATCCTTTATTTATGGTATTTTTCAAAGACATCAAACTCATTCACTCAACCAAAACATAAAGGATCACAAAGTGACCATCTAGATGACCCCTCATTTGCTTACCTCACCATATTATTTGTAAGTCTTTGTAGGTACAGATGAAAGAAAATGAAAGAAAGTATAGAATGTGGTAATAAAAATATAAAAAAATGCTAAAATGCATGTAGTGGCATAGCCCGCTAAAATTACCATAGCCTCTCCGTACTACATAACATAATTTATATTAAATTAACAAAAAAATTACCGTAAAAACATTGTCAACCACGTGCCAAATTCCAACTTAACAAGCTCAACTAATGCCATCCTAAAATAACTTCCTCAATAACTTGAAAAGTTTGCATCCCAAAAAATTTAACTAATGTCATTCATAAAAATAAAATCCAAATAAATTAGCAAAAATTCATTTTAAAAACTTGCTCAATCGCTTGGAAAATGCAATGTAAAAAAAATGGAAATCATTGTGTAACAAAAAGTAATCCAAAGAAATTAGCAAAAATTCATTTTAAAAACTTGCTCAATCGCTTGGAAAATGCAATGTAGAAAAAATGGAAATCATTGTGTAACAAAAAGTCTCAGCTTTGTTTAAAGTGAATGGGAGGAAAGTGAAATTTAGTTATTAAAAAGTGGAATACAGATCTTTTATTTTTTAAAAATTTGGAATAATGCTTACAATAGTATATAGAAAAGATTGATTTATTGGTTATTGGAATTTGTTGAAATATTTTCCTTATAATATTCTCTTTGTTTGGAGTCTGTTAGATCTCATGAGCACTATTTATATGATTTATATTATATTTTAGTTTTGTGTGAAAAATAATATGATATTTTTTAATAACCTTTTTACAATATCTGCTCTTTCAATTTCCTATTTGGTATCAGAACATGTATAGGCCTCACTTCCTCACGGGAGGTCCAGATCATGGTAAGTAAATGAGGATTAATCATTTGTACATACATAGATTGGTGTCGGTGTGTTCGCTTGTGCACTGGTTTGGTTTAGTCTGGAGCCTGCGTGAATTTTTACAGACCTACAACGTGAAGCATTTAGAGCGGTTGGAGAGTGTTGTTCAGATTAACATGGAGAGTGATGGTCGGATTACATGCAGCGTGTAGTAGACTAGAAACGTGTTACGCAGTGTGTTCGTAGAGATACGTTGTATTGCCAAGAATCGATCAGTCAGTCGGACTGCCTTGGAAACTTAGCGGAAAGACATGTGTATGCATATGTGAACACTGCCTGTGGTCAAGCGACCAACGTATGGCTTAAGTGGCGAACGTGTGTGGTGCGTTGAGCTTGCAGGTGATTTAACGCAACAAATAAGCGTTGTTTGTTCTGCTATCGACGACCCTGTTGACATAAATTATTTTCTAAGTAGTGACAATGACAACCTCTTTGACGCCAGGCTTTTCATTTACTTTAAATTTGGTGCTGTAGAAATTGCTCCAGGTTGCTCGTGAGTCGAGTAGAAGGACATCAGCGCAAAGGAGCCAATTTCTTAGTGCGCAACCGCTGTGACCAAGATAGGTCGGCATGTTGAATGAAAGTTTCGTCGAGTAGATAGTAAAGATGGTGCTTTGAAGGAGACTGTATGTAGATAATAACGATGCCTGACAAATGAATAATCAGGTGCAACAGAAGATAGGCGATATTGATTTCTAATTTTTGGT